>JAXCHB010000188.1:4432500-6832500 GCA_036926305.1 Uropetala carovei
TACTTCCCGTCAAGATACGAACTAGAGACTTAAACTGTCGGATAGGATATAAATTGTATTTTCTTATTTTTGAAGACAGAATTTAAATCCGATTAGAATTAGCATAAAAGTAAGGATTTATCGTAAAAAAGTGGTAATTTTTCTGGGTCTAACAATAGGCTTCCTAGGCAACAATAGGTTTAATGCTTTCATATGGGTAAGCTTTTAATGGGAATCAGAGGCTTATATTTTAAAGCCATTAATGTTAAACTATGCCTAATGAACGAAACGAACCAATACGAAAACTACTAAAACCACCATGAAAAAAAATGAATTAAACGCTAACCAATACCCGGTAGAAATGATGTAAACCGACAAATAAATAATCGTGGAACATAGATTAAGAGTACAACCAAAGAATATAAGTTCAATGTAAAAACCACCAAGAAAAAAGAAATGAATTAAACTCTAACCAATAGCCGGCATAAAAGGTGTAAACCGACAAATAGGTAATCGAGGAACAAAAATCAAGAGCACAACCAGAGAATATAAACATAGACTACAAAATGAACAACTAAGAACGAAAACAAAGAAAACAAACAAAGAACACAAAAAATGGACACGAAACGAAAGCAAATGAAAACAACAAACTAACCAAAACCAACCAACGAATAATCTCCTAAAGCTCAATGTATCTGATGATGGCGACTGACGCTTTCTATTCAGTTGCTAAATAAACAACCAACAATCACAAAATAGCGTGTCGTAGTGATGAGTAAATATTGATTACGCGGAATATGATTCTGTATGTCAACATAATAACAGGAGAAACTAAATAAGAATACCTATTATTACTCTAAATAGATATAAAATTATTGATCTTAATTGTGTTTTCCATCGTAATTAATTGAATAATAGATTGAGATATTCCAACGAATCGATTTTAAGTAATGTAGTAAAATGTTTTACTTTTCCAACGTAATTAATTACGTGAGTGTATCGGTAGTGTTTACATTTTACCCATGGAACCGCAGACACGAATTCTTAATTTTACTTCAGAAGACATAATAAAGTTCAACAAAAGTATTATTCAAATAAAATCTTTCGAAATTCACTGCGTTACGTGTTCAAAATGTTAATCTAATTTAGTTCTCGTATTAAAATAACAATTACTCAACAATGAACCTTATTTCCAATTGATAAAACTCTCTTTTAATTCAAAACGATATTATATATTACAAAAAAGTGTCTAATTATTATTGAAACGCAAAATGGATGAGCATAGGAAAAAACTTGCATGTTAGCATGAAATGCTCAATTCAGTTTTTATTGATAAACTGATAAAACAAAACACAAAAACTTTAACGTAGTAATTGTATTACATATCTTCAGTAATTTTCACTTAAACAAAATATGAAATAAAATAAGACAAAAGGCATATAAAAACAATTTAGTTTATATCCAAACATACCTATAATGTGAATGACACAATTACAGAAAAAGAAACAGTTCACTAATGTTTATTCGCAGAATTAACCTGTGTATAGAAGACCATAGATAATGAAAGAAAAACATACAATCAAATCAGAAGATATTAAATGAGTATTTCATCAACTATTTCTACGTTTACGATGTTTATAGTTCAAACGTAATTTGTTTACATCGGTTGCTAAGTATATCCAAATGCTGAGCAATAATGAAAAATAAGATTTTCCCTTCAATTCGTCTTATTTGATCTGTAAGCCCTCTTTTAAAAAATTATTCCAAAAGAGGAGATAATTTACCACAAAAAAGCCTGCGAGAGCATATGTCTGCGATATATATGTAAGGAGTTAAAAAATTCGAGAAATTTACGAAAAAATTTTAAATGGAAATCCCATATAAACGAAAATATTTTATTATAATTAAATAGTACACCGAATCGGTTTAAAAACCTTACTACACCACCGTACACATGATAACGGTTAATATGACACCTTCCTCTTTTTTCTGCGTGTTGTAGTTTCTGAGCCTTAGCAGAACATACATACATACAAACATACATACAAACACCTTACTTTATAGATATGTATAGATATATGAGGATACAAAATTATGAGGCACTTCCAGATGTGCTAGAAACTTGAAATTTGGTAGGATTATAGGTTTTTGGTCACAACCGAAGGAAAAAATCCGAAACTGTCGAAATTACTATTTTGAAGGGCTATTTTGGCCCCTTTTTGCCCCATTTTTTGCCCATAAGAAAACATGTAAGTTGGTGTAGAGGTTTTTATATTTGCATTTTAAAATTACTTCCCGTCAAGATACGAACTCGAGACTTAAACTGTCGGATAGGATATAAATTGTAGTTTCTTATTTTTGAAGACGGAATGCAAATCCGAGTAGAATTAGCATAATTTTATAGTTTTTATCGCAAAAAATTGCTAATTTTTCTGGGTCTAACAATAGGTTTCCTTGGTAACAAGCTCTATCCTTTCATATGGGTAACCTTTTAATGGGAATCAGAGGCTTATATTTTAATGCTGTTAATGTTAAACTATACCTAATGAAGGAAATCTGATATTGATATAATCCTCATTTTTGGGTTGTTTTGCCCCATTATTGCCCCATTCGAGAACAAAAAAGGCGATGCAACTGCATAGGACCCAGAGACATGAAATTTGGCACGGTTATAGAAATTTTATTGCAACCTAAGATGAAATTACAAAATTAAAAAAATTCTCATTTTTAAAGGGCGGTTTTGCCCCTTTTCGGCCCCATGCGAGAACAAAAAATGCGAGGCACCTGCACAGGGCCTAGAGACTTGAAATTCGGCACGATTATAGAATTTTCATGGCAAACTAAGATAAAATTGTAAAATTGCAAAAATTCCTATTTTTAATGTTTGGTTTTGCCCTTTTTCGGCCCCATACGAGTGTGATAATTATAAGGCACTTCTTAATGAGATACAAACTTGAAATTTGGCAGAATTATGGGTTTTTAGTTACAACAGATGGAAATAATCTGAGACTGTAATAATTCTTAATTTTAGGGGCTGTTTTGCTCCATTATTGCTGCATACGAGGATTAAAATTATAAGGCACTTCTAAATGAGCAACAAACTCCAAATTTGACATGGTTATATGTTATATACAACATCGCTTGGGAGTAATTTGAATTTGTAAAAATGCTAAAATTTGAAAATGCTTGCAGAATGCAAGCACATAACAACTAGTATATATATATATATATATATATATATATATATATATATATATATCATGTGTAAGAAGCATCTATATATTATAGATATATAGGAGGATACAAAATTATGAGGCACTTCCAGATGTGCTAGAAACTTGAAATTTAGTAGGATTATAGGTTTTTGTTCAAAACCGAAGGAAAAAATCCGAAACTGGTGAAATTCCTATTTTGAGGGGCTATTTTGGCCCCTTTTTGCCCATAAGAAAACATGTAAATTGGTGTAGAGGTTTTTATATTTGCATTTTAAAATTACTTCCCGTCAAGATACGAACTCGAGACTTAAACTGTCGGATAGGATATAAATTGTAGTTTCTTATTTTTGAAGACGGAATGCAAATCCGAGTAGAATTAGCATAATTTTATAGTTTTTATCGCAAAAAATTGCTAATTTTTCTGGGTCTAACAATAGGTTTCCTTGGTAACAAGCTCTATCCTTTCATATGGGTAAGCTTTTAATGGGAATCAGAGGCTTATATTTTAATGCTGTTAATGTTAAACTATACCTAATGAAGGAAATCTGATATTGATATAATCCTCATTTTTGGGTTGTTTTGCCCCATTATTGCCCCATTCGAGAACAAAAAAGGCGATGCAACTGCATAGGACCCAGAGACATGAAATTTGGCACGGTTATAGAAATTTTATTGCAACCTAAGATGAAATTACAAAATTAAAAAAATTCTCATTTTTAAAGGGCGGTTTTGCCCCTTTTCGGCCCCGGTATTGTTCCATACAGGAAAAAAATGATGAGGCAGCTCCATATAACCTAGAGACTTGAAAGTTTGCACAAATGTATAAATTTCGTTGTAACCAAAGATAAAATAAAAAATTGCAAAAATTCCAAATTTTGGGAGCGAACATTTTGCGGTGTATTTCTATATGGGCTACAATGCTGAAATTCTTTCTAACAGTAGAATTTACCAAATAACAATAACGGGAATATAGACATCTGAAAATTTTTATTCGTTCCGCCGTAAAAATTTCTTAAATATTAAAAAATTTGACTAATGTTTATGTACTTTCTGAAGGTGCAGGAAGATGCAAATTTTAACCTAGTGAGAGAATGATGCTCCAGTGGTAATGAAGATTAAAATTTTCAGAAAGGTTTATTATTGTGGCTGTTAAAAATTCGTAAAATTTATACAATTAAATTCATATGAATGCATTTCTAGAGGTGCTACAGTGATGATATTTTGTGCAAATATGAGGTATTCAAATGGATGATGAGAACCTACAAAATGTTTATAATTATACATTTTAGGGGTTGTTTTTAAGTCAACATTATCGAAAAAATACATTAATTAGGTGCACAGGTGCAAAATGGTGCTTTTGAAAATTAATTGTCGGCTTTTATTCTTTACATTAAGGTGAGAGAAAATGCTTGCAGAATGCAAGCACACATTCACTAGTATATAGAGAGAGAGAGAGTAGGATACAAAATTATGAGGCACTTCCAGACGTGCAAGAAACTTGAAATTTGGTAGCAATAAAGGTTTTTGGTCACAACCGAAGGAAAAAATCTGAAACTGGCGAAATTCCTATTTTGAGGGGCTATTTTGGCCCCTTTTTGCCACATTTTTGCCCATAAGAAAACGTAAATTGGTGTAGAGGTTTTTATATTTGCATTTTAAAATTACTTCCCATAAAGATACGAACTCGAGACTTCAACTATCGGATAGGATATAAATTATTGTGTCTTATTTTTGAAGTCAGAATCCAAATCCGAATAGAATTAGCATAAATTTATAGTTTTTATCGGAAAAAAGTGGTAATTTTTCTGGGTCTAACAATAGGCTTGCTAGGCAACAGCCTTAATGCTTTCATATGGATAAGGTTTTAATGGGAATCTGAGGCTTATATTTTCATGCCATTAATGTTAAACTGTGCCTAATGAAGGAAATCCGATATTTATATAATTCCCATTTTTGGAGCTTTTTTGTCCCAGTAATGCTCCATACGAGAAAAAAAATGATGAGGCAGCTCCATATAACCTAGAGACTTGAAATTTTGCACAAATATATAAATTTCGTTGTAACCGAAGATAAAATAAAAAATTGCAAAAATTCCAATTTTTAGGGGCGAACATTTTGCGGTTTAGGTATTTCTATATGGCTACAATGCTGAATTTTTTTCTAACGGTATAATTTACCAAATAACAAAAACGGGAATATAGAAATTTGAAAATTTTTATTCGTCGGCCGTAAAAAATTCTTAAATATTAAACAATTTGACTAATGTTTATGTACTTTCTGAAGGTGCAGGAGTATGAAAATTTTGACCTAGGGTTGGAATGATGCTGCAGTGGTAACAAACATTAAAATTTTTAGAAAGGTTTATTATTGTGGCTGTTAAAAATTCATAAATTTTATACAGGGGAGTGAGACAAGGAGATACTATATCCCCTAAGTTATTTACAGCAGCTGTAGAGGAAGTATACAAAATGCTAGACTGGTAGGAAAAAGGCATAAAGGTAAATGGAGAAAATCTGAGTCACCTGCGCTTTGCAGATGATATCATACTGTTCGCAGAAAGCCCAGAAGAGCTCCTTAGAAGAACTGAAGAGCTTGAGCAAGCAAGCCGAGAAGCTGGACTTAAGATGAATCTTAATAAAACAAAGGTTATGTACAACTCCTTCACAAATTCTGAGAAGATACATATCAACGGAGCAGAACTTGGAGAAGTAACCAGCTATGTTTACTTAGGTCAACTCATCACTACTGATGGTTCGCTTCTTGGAGAAATCAAGCGGAGAGTGAAGATGGCATGGAGTGCTTTTGGCAAGAATGCGAACATCTTTAAATCAAATATTCCAGTCTTCCTAAAAAGGAGACTGTATGACCAATGTGTTCTGCCTGTTCTGACATATGGTTGTGAAACATGGACCATGAATGCCAGAATGATACAGCGCCTGCAAACAACACAGAGGGGCATGCAGAGATGCATGTTAGGGATCACCAGAAGAGACTGCAAGAGGAACGACTGGGTAAGAAAGAAGACGGGAGTCTGTGACGTGATTAGAAGAGTGAAGGTGCTAAAATGGCAGTGGGCAGGCCACATTGCTAGAAGAAGTGACCAGCGTTGGACGTCCAGTGTCATCGAATGGATCCCAAGAAACATCAAGAGACCGAAAAGAAGACCGAAAGACAGGTGGGACAGAGAGATTGTTAAGTTCTTAGGGCAAACTTGGAGGAGGGAGGCAGTTGACAGGGAAAACTGGAAGAGTCTGGGGGAGGCCTTCATCCGTCAGTGGACTGAAAAAGGCTGATGATGATATATAAACTTACGGAAGAGGAAAGGTAAATGAGGATATTTAGGGCAACTAGGTGTTGACGGAGACCCAGTGAGCACTTACCGGAAGTAGAGCCGCTGGGATGTTGGTGATACACATTTGTAGCAGTTATTGGAGCTTTCGGGATGATCCCTTCGTCAGCACAAGAGAGACACAACTCTAAATACACACACGCACGCACACAGATATATATATATATATATATATATATATATATATATATATATATATATATATATATATATATATATATATATGTATGTATGTATGTATATATATATATGTATATACAAGTAGAGAAGCCCGTTATGGTTGTTATACAACGGGCCTAGCATTTCCTTTTTTTACGGAAACGTTGCAAGATGTTTCCCTTCCGCTTGCTGTCTTTTTTTAAAACTTCTTTTTTGTATTTTGATTTTTTTATGAGTTATTTTGAATTTTGACAATTAGAGAAATTTAATTCCGAAAACTCCCATTAATATGTACACCATCCATGAAAAACCTAAAAATTAAAATAGATTTATTTGTTTCAAAGATTATTTTCAAAAATACCTTCTGGTATGGAAATATGCTTATAATTTGTTACAAAAATAAAAATATTAAGTACAAAAAACAACATTTAACAAACAAAAAATCACTTATTTTTATAATTTGGTTTAATCAAATTTGTATGTTGCCCTTATTTACAAAAAATTTCTTTGTACACAATATTTTTTGTGTATGTTTTGTGAGAATTCGGAATTAATTTTCCCTGATCGATACCGTCAATAATTTTCATTTTTGCATTGCAAGATTGCCTTACTCTTTACAATGCGACATATAATTATCCATGGCTAAACACAGGTTCAGACAAATAAATACCTACTTTTTCGAGGGTTTGGCCTTGAGACTTATTTATTGTCATGGCGAATGCAAGCTTCAATGGAAATTGTCGTCTTCGCAAAACAAAAGGTACATCTGTATTTGATGGCACAAGATCAATTCTCGGTATAAATACAACTTCTCCAATAGCAGTTCCTATGAGAACTTCAACAATTATCAAATTAGGCTTCAGATCTTTAACCATAAGCCGAGTTCCATTGCACAAACCACGTTTAGTGTTTAAATTCCTAAGGAGCATTATAATTGCACCAATCTTTAAATTTAAGACATGGCAAGGCATGCTGGATGGAGTTTGGCTATTCAAGAATTCCATGGGGTAATTTTGTCTTTCCTTGTCATTTGAGTCATCGATGGAGTCTGAGCTCAAATAAGTTATTTTATCTCTTTCTAGGAGATTAAGAACTTCTTCATTTATAGTATCAACATGGGAAGTTTTTGGGCAAAGAATGGCTTTTTTGGCAAACTCTGCAACATTATCAGCAGTCAGCTTATCGCCAAAAATTTCCTTTGTTAGATCTCCGTGGCAAATAAGGTTGGAAGGAATTTCTATTGTGTAATTGCTAAAGCCATTTGTTGATTCAAGCTCACCATCTCCGAGCTTAATTAGCCAGTTACTAAATTCAGAGTCAACTGATCACACTTTATTCTTAAGTTTCAATACTTTAAATTTTTTCCACAGTTGGTTCAACTTGATAGTTGCTTCTACAATTTGTGCTCGTTCTCCATGAGGTATAACAGGAAGTGTTTGTCGAAAATCACCTACCAGCAAAAAAACCTTACCACCGAATGGTTTGTCATTTTTCATAATTTCCTTTATAAATCTGTCCACAGCTGAAAGTGCAAATCCTGGGGTCATTGCGGATTCATCCCATATGATGCATTTAGCAGATCTAATGGTTTCAGCATCGTTGGAATGAAGACGCATAGAAGATGTCGATATTTCGACCAACGGTACGGGCAATTTGAATTGCGAATGATAAGTTCTGCCGCCCTCAAGGAGATTGGCAGCAATTCCAGTTGAGGCAATAGGAAGAGCAACGCTGCCTTCACCTCTAATTGTACTGAGCAAAGCCTTGTATAGATAGGTTTTTCCACTGCCTCCTGGATCATCTAGAAAAAAGCAGCGGTGTGGAAGGTCATCATTCGCACATGCGGACAATATTTGCTCAAATGCCGACTTCTGTTCATTATTCAAGTTTTGAGCAAGATCAGTGGCATTCTGCTGTTCAAAAGCAATGTCAAAGTAATGGCCAAAAACTTCTGGAATATCTACAGGTGGCATAGGTAAACCAAAATCTTCGCACTTTTTTCCATGCAAAATTAACGTATTGTTAATATCCCTTAAGACTAAGTTTTCACACAAAGTACAGTCATCATCATGACCATTGTGCTACCTTGCAAAATCTGCAATAAAATGTCTTATATTTTTTAAATAGGTCACGTGCGTTTGATGGTGTTGCTAAAGCACAAATGTAAGCAAAAAGATCTCTCAGTTGTTTTGACATATGCAAACAACAGCATCACCAAGGGTTCTTTCCCATACTGCTTCATCCTCAATTAAACCTTGAGCTTTTGCAGCTTCTTTAAAAGTTCAATATAGGACACGATTAATTGTTCGAAGATCTTCAAATGACCTGGCACCTGGTGTGTGTAATAACAAAAGTCGTAAACAGTATCTCTCGGGATCTGACCCCAAGTTTATGGCATACGTGCGACCTATGGTGTTTTCACCCCCTTGCTGCCTTGGCTTCCATTTTCTTTAGGTTTTGTCAAAAACATAGTGCTCGGGGATATAATAATATGGAATTGTTCTTGCTTCTTCATTTTCCTCATTGAGCTTAAACCAAGCTGTAGGCATTGTGTCGCGAGATGCAGCTGCCGATTCAGTGTCATTAGGATCAACGTAAACGTCTTGCTCATCAGGAAGGTGAACTGGAAGTCTTGCAATGACATGTGATTGATCGTGCATGCTAAATCCATTTATTTGCCAAGCAGCCTCAGGAGCACTAATGTACCTTGAATCTAAAAATATGTTTGAATTTCGTCATGATTTAGAGCGTTGTGTTCTCTTATGGTGACATTAGCGCAGTCATATCCTTTATACACATACTTGAAAAGGTACTTCACATTTTTGATGGATGTGCAAACTTCAGTTTTAATGTGACACCGATATTTCAAAGAAAGATATGGATTATAAGGCACTACATAGCTGTTTTCAACAACTTTTCCATTTATAACTGCTGTCCTTCCATTGTTCCGTCTTTTATATTTTGGATATCCGTCACAATTTGCAATAGTTTCCTCTTGGAAAGGTTTAGGAAAGTTTTTTGAGCACTTTTTATTTACCATACAGGGAGAGTTGTCAGTTCCTTTGCATGGACCATGGATCATGTGCTTTGTGACAATGGCATGCAAATTTGGATGATCACTTATATCTGGTATTTCAGCAGAGACGATTTTGTCTATTATTCCTGATATAATATCGTCAAGTCAACAGAAAACGCTTCATTTATTTCCGAGGAAAACATCACGACAACAGAAAACAAAAATCATTAGGAACTGTGTAATTATTCCTAATTCAAAATTTAAGTCCATATTATGTTCTTATGCCATATATATATATATATATATATATATATATATATATATATATATATATATATATATATATATATATATATATATATATACCGTATTCACCTGAATCTAAGACGACCTTTTTTTCCAAATTTTCAGCTGTAAATATCAAGAGTCGTCTTACATTCGAATACGAAGTATATTTAAGCATTTAATCAATGGTTTTTACAACAAATGGTATATTAGAGTAAACAATTCACAACAGCAAATTCAAGTACGTACATAAAGAAGTGAAATAAACAAATAGTAATAACAATAAGAAAAACACGACGGGAATAATAATTATTTAGACTAATAATCATCGTGGACGATCATAACACAGACGACGTACTTTCATCTTGCATGTAATGCCAACCGCAATGTCAAAACAAATGAGAGCGGAAATCATTGGGATTCCCCTTTCAAACGACGCACCGCGATTCACTAAGTGTGACAGTAATTTTGAGTTGTGCATTCTTGATTTAAATGCACAACCCTTAAGTTAAAATGACAGATCATGTTGAAGTACGTGGCACGAGTGCTAAGGGGAAGTTAACAAAGGACTTAGACGGAGCTAAGATACAAATTTTAAGCTGATCGTGATAAATTACGCCGAAAAAACTAATAACTGTGATGCGAGTAGAAAGTTCGGTGTATCTGAGGCAAATGTGCGTCGATGGAAACTCTCAAAACAGGAACTAGAAAAAGCCAAAGCCACAAGGAAGTCGTTCAGTGGTCCGAAATTAGGCGATTTCATGGCATAGATGAAGAAGTAGTAAAGTTTGTGCACACCATGAGGAAGAACGGTATTCCCGTTTCAACTGAAAGTATTATACTTAAAGCTCATGAAATTACTAGAGGACTTGATATATCATTGCAAGAATTCAAGGCCAGCAGAAGTTGGTGCGTGAGAATGATGCGACGAAATAATTTTTCTTTACGGCGGCGAACTTCGCTGCATCAGAAATTGTCAGAAGACTATGTTGAAAAACTTCTCGCTTACCAGAAATACGTAATTGGACTTAGAAAAAGCAATAATTACCTTTTGAGCCAAATAGGAAATGCCGATGAAACTCCGGTTTTCTTCTACATGCCATCTAATTATACTGTGAACGAAAAAGGTGCGAAGTCCGTCCTAATTAAAACTACAGGGAACGAAAAAATGCGAGTCACGGTAATGTTGGCGGTTTTAGCAGATGGGACTAAATTACCACCATATGTGATTCTAAAGCGGAAAACAATGCCTAAGAAACATTTGCCAAGTGGAATAATAGGTGTCCAGAAAAGGGGTGGATGACTAAAGAACTAATGAGAGATTGGTTACATGTGGTGTGGAATAGACAGTCAGGAGCTTTACTGAAACAAAGAGCAATGCTTTCACTGGATGCATTCAAGGACACTTATCTCCTGAAATTAAAAACATAATGAGTGCGATGAATATTGATCTTATTGTAATACCTGGAGGAATGACATCGCAACTTCAAGTTTTAGATGTTGCTGTCAATAAGTGTTTTAAAAATAATTTAAAGGTTTTGTATTCTGAGTGGTTATAGAGTGGAACTCACACTTTAACACCAAAAGGAAATCTTAAGAAACCTGAAGTTGCAATGCTCTGCCAATGGATCAAGGCATCGTGGCAACAAATAAATGCAAAAGTAATAGTGAAAGGATTTAAGAAATGCTGCTTATCTAATGCCATGGATGGGAGTGAGGATGATGTTTTGTGGGAGACTGATGACGAAGTTGAGAGTGATAAAGATAGTGAGCACGAGGAAAATAGTGAAGGTTGCATAGACAGTGATGATGACTAACACAATAAAATGATTTTATGCAGCACTTGGATTGAAATGTTTTTTTGTTGTCCTGAAATGAGTATATTCTTTCAATGTATTTACTTTATTTTTAATGTTATCTTAAAATGAATGCTACCATTTAAGTTGTTTGAAAACCTGAATGGTTCTATTTGTGATGTGATCTTATGATTTTAAAATGTTAAAAGACAATGACATTCAAGAAAAGTATAAGAGAAAATAAATATTTCACGAGATTTATAATTTTTGTAGTCATGAAGGTCAATTTGAGCTTTTTTCTCTTTTGGAATCATCAAAATGGGGGGTCGTCTTAGATTCAGGGTCGTCTTGGATTCGGGTGAATACGGTATATATATAATATATATATATATATATATATATATATATATTATATATATATATATATATATATTATATATATATATATATATATTATATATATATATATATATATATATATATATATATATATATATATATATATATATATATATATATATATATATATATATATATTATATATACACGCACACACACCCGCCCATGCCCACGCGCACGCACACACACACACACACATACAGGGCCATGCCCAGACATTTTGACGCCTGTGGCGAGATATAATATGGCACCCCTTGGCCTCGCTGGCCTTATGAATTTATTTTGATAGGTTTTAATTTTTGTCAAATTTTGGCGCCCCCTTCGAGAGGCGCCTGAGGTGGTTGCCTCGCCCATCGGCATGGCCCTGTATATATATATATATATACTTTCAGCTAGTGTATATATACAGGCAGACCTCATCTTTTGCAGGGGTTACATTCCTGAAAACACTGCGAAAGACGAAATCGCGAAAGAGAAGTAATTTAGGCAATGGGAAATACAGGGTTTGGTTCCCATCTCAGCCAGAATGGATCATTTGCCCTCTGTATTGGTGACCTCAGAATAAAATAGAGAAAGAGACGGGAAAATGTGCGTCAATGAAAGAGAGACTTAAGCAAGATAAACGAAGGGAAATGAGGAAACTCGTGAAAAAATAATTCCACTTGCCGGGCGGATATTCTACCACTGAACTACCGTGGCAGAATAATTCTCCTGTTTCAGAACGGGAATCTTCATTTCCCATCATAACAGCTTATGCCTGTCGCATAAGGATCTTCGGATCATCCTTTCTATCAAGTTAAAGAAGACAAAAAAAGTATCAGAAAATAGTCTTATTTAAGGTCTGTAGTGGAATCGAGAAAAAAAATCGGTACAACATACATTGTACAAACTTTCTCATATACTAATGCGTCGTTTAGTTATCTTTAGAAAATGAAAATCATATGAGCCTGTTTTTAGAAAATCCAATATATCGTATTTTGCAGATAAATATAACACTCTCCTGCTGTAGCTTGGTATTTGAATGGTAATTGAAATAGATCACTGCGTACATAAGTTCATTTCCATAATCAAGGAAGGTACAGATGCTTAGGGAAAAGTATTCTAGAAAAATATAATCAGCAGTTTTCTAGATTTCATGGTGATTTTACCTGTACCAGACCAGTTACAGGTTAAATGAATTATGATAAAGAAGAAGACTAAAATGGACTTGAGATCTGTAAATTTGGTAATTTTTCTATTTTGCCATTCAATGTTGAACCATGTGAAAGTGAATCACGCAACCATGTTCAAAGAAGTTCATCTTGTGTTGGATACTGCATTAAATCAAATCAAATTATTGCTGTACTGTCAAAACTTATGCTCTTAACAGTTTTTTCTGTAGGTGGGGGCATGAGGAGCTGATGCCTAATGTCAATGGAGTTAAAACTGTTCAAAATCAAAACAGCAGTGTAGAATGGACAATCTTAAGTAAAAATCTATTTGGTCAACTAATGTGTAAAATCTATTTGGTCAACTAATGTAGTACAGAATTGAAAGAAGTGTTATTGAGGAAATTAAATAGTTGGTGAAAAAATGACATTATTTATTTTTGGACTTTTAGCCTGGAATCATAAAATTCGACTTTAGGCTGCAATTCCTTTCTACTTCCTGAGCATTAACCATATTATTATGGCAATAAAAGCCATTTTATGTGCAAAAATTTTAGTTTTTATACAAATTCTACCATTAGCACATCCCTTCTTATAGAACATTGATTCACATATAGCAGTGTTTTTCAGGAATGCATCCACTATACTAAATAAGGAATAGTTGTACTGGTTTGTATTCTAAAATATTTAACCTTGTATCCATTGATTTACTTCTACAGGCAGTACTCACAATTAATTAACAAAATTATTTCCTGAAAATCACATCGTAAGTCAAAACACATTTTTCCATAAGAGCAATAAATTCGTAAATGAATGTATTTCTTATATTTTATATTTTATTTGAACTTCTATGTTTCATATGGATATTAATATCCACAGTAAACTCCTGAAGCCAATATTAATTTCTTTTTTAGTTATTGCTATATATCCATAAGAATAATTTTTCATTTCTCCAGAATTATGTATAATATAGAACCTTTTATCCGGCAAGCTTGGGATATGGAAATAGCCGGTTATCTGGAATTTCCAGTGAATTTCTGGTTACCTGGAATATACACATAAACAATGCTCGGAAAGAGCTAGAACTCACCGAAACGATGTTCTGGTCCGTCGCATGTGTCGATAATATCGGTCCGGCTCGTCAGACATTTAGTAACACCGTTTCGTTAACTTCATTTAATAAAAATATTGCTTATAAAAAATTTTTCTTTACTTTTCTTCATCGCAGTACATAAGGAATAAATCAAAATTTAACACGATTGTAAATGTTCTATCAGTTATTTCACGTTCACTGCTTTCAGTTCCACTACCAGAACATGCGCTCCATTTCATAATACAGTGGAAACCACTTAACACGAAAACACTTAAAACAAAATGTCGGTTAACACAAAACGCATGCTTAGTCCGTTTCAGTGCCTATACCACGGTTTCTTAACCTATGGGTCGTGACCCAAATTTGGGTCACCGAGTTATTTTGAATGGGTCACGAAACATTTTCTACAATTTCATGATTCTACTTACTAAGTACACTACTTCGAAAAGTGTATTAAAAGTTAGATACTAACATTTTTTACTTTCTCCATATACGTAGTATAGAGAATGTATTGTTTTCATGAAAAAATTAAAATTCGAGATTTCAACGGAAATACACGTTTTGAGGTCCCCTGAACACGTTTTGACTGTTTTCTCGATGATGTGTGTGTGTGTCCGTATGTGTGTGACAGAAATTTTGCGTGCGCTCTAACTCAAAAACTATTCATCAGATCAACATGAAATTCTATATTTTTGATTTTATATATGTGTATTATTAAGATTTGAAAAGCTTTTGATAACAATTGGTCAACCGGAAGTAGCGGTTTACTATTGTAAAATTTTAGCTTTTCTTAAATATTTCGCTTAAAACTGAATTTTTGTTAACATATATATATATATAAGTTGTAGATATTATTTTTTTCTACAACTTTTGTTTGGACTAAATTTTCATATGATGAATATTTTAAGAGGTATTCAATTTTCTTCGAAATTGACGGTTAGTGGGCAGCTCGCGCACGTGGCAGTGACGACAAAGGTGAATTTACAAAACTATTGAATCGCTATTGCTGAAGTGTGTAAGTTGAACTGTTCCTATCGCCATATTTATTTGATTTTAGTTGACAACTTACGTATGGAGAAAGTCATGTGTTGGACACATCAATTTAATTGTAAAAGTAGTCACTACATTGTAGCAACCATGTTCGGCTAGCGTTTGCTTGGCCGTTGTGTTATAAAATAATCAGGTGATTGTCTCGAAGAAAAGTCCTTCAGCGAATTATAGCATTACGCAATGAGGTGGAAATTTTTTTAACCGAGAAAAATCAACCTCTGGTTTCAAGATTGCCGGATTCGAAGTGGATGCTACAAGTAGCCTATCTTTCATATATATACGTATTTACCGAAATCAACGACCTAAATATCTCTATGCAAGGCCGTGATCAGACACTTATTGGGTTAACTGAGAAGGAAAGCTGAAGTTGTGGAAGAGGAAAGTGGAGGATAGGAAAGTTGCTTCGTTCCCGACTCTGACGCTACTTATTGAAGATGGAAATGTTAATTTCACCGACATAGAGAATATCATCATGGGGGATTTAGGAAGGCTGGTAATAGAATTTGATCGCTACATCCCAGCAGGGGATATCGCGAAATACAATTGGGTGCGCATCCCATTTAATTTTGAAGCGAATGATTTGAATGATGATTTTGTAAATACAAGTAGGCCTTGATTTACGATGCTTTATTATACACCGTTTCACATTAACGCCTTTTTAAAATTATAAAGAAAAAAATCAAAAAAATTTAAAAAAAATACATGGTGATTCAAAAGTAGCTTGACAACTTTGAATGAATGTATATTTTTATTAACAGGCGTAACTTACTATTTTAAAACATGAGATTGCAGAAAAACAGAATCACTTATGGTGGTGGTATATAGAATTACGACTGGCAGGCTTGATGTGTTCTGCTACAATGTTACGTTTTAAAGCAGCTTGTATCGCCTATCTATAAAAATATACTTCCATCGAAAGTTGTAAAGCTACTTTAGAATCACTCTGTATATAAAAAGAAAATTTGAAAATGCAAGCGTAAACGCAGCAGAGGAAATAGATAGCTATGCGACGGTAGTGTCGGCGTCATTTACTTACTTCTCGTCCGCTAGTGTGCACGTGTTGTGAGCTGTGCCTTAAATTTTAATACTTTCTTGTGTTCATTAGTGCCTTATTACTTTAAATAAATTGTGCACCCATGTCTTCTAAGCGGAGTGGTGAATCTGTGCCTGCACATGTTAAAAAAAGCCGCAAATCTCTAACGATTGAAGTGAGACTGGACGTTATTCGTCGTATGGAATCTGGTGAGCGGCGTTCAGAGGTGTGCAAGGTCTTAAACTTAGCACCTTCTACTGTTACGACCATTATGAATAATGCTGAGAAAATCAAGCAATCACATACAGCAATTGTTAATGTAAGTGTTTCTAGAACAACTTATTCAAGGAGTGAGATAATGGAGAAGATGGAGAAGTTATTAGTGCTGTGGATAGACGATTTAAACCAAAATAACATTCCTGTAACACAGGCAGAGGTTATGGACAAGGTTAGAAGCTTGTTCAAAGAAATTACTGAGGAATTGGGAGGGACTGAATCATTTTCGGCTAGCAGGGGCTGGTTTTTCCGGTTCAAAAACCGGACCAGAATTCACAATGTGAAAATTACTGGTGAGGCGGCTAGCGCCGACATTGCAGGTGCCGAGGAATATCCGCTCATATTCCAAAAGTTAATGGATGGAGGCAGCTACGCCCCTGACTTGGTCATTAATGTTGATGAAACGGGGCTATACTGGAAGAAGATGCCTGGTAGGATGTACATAGCCTGTGAAGAGAGGTCTGCCCCTGGTTTTAAGGCTGCAAAAGATCGACTTACATTACTTCTGGGTGGTAATGCATCAGGCACGTTTAAGTTAAAGCCGATGTTAGTGTACCATTCCGAGAATCCACGTGTTATGAAGGGCATTGTGAAGACTCGACTTCCTGTTTTCTGGCGCTCTAATAAGAAGGCTGCAAAGGAGGACTTAGAGGACTTAGAGGAGCTGGCTGCACAACAGGCTAAACAGAACTCTAAGGAGGAAGGGGAAGAGCAGGAGATTGTACCAATTAGAAGCCTCACCACAAAGACACTTCAATCAGCTTTGGCACAAATACAAACAGGCTGTGAAACTCTATGTGATAATGACCCAGACTGGGAACGCAGCTCTTCCTTCCAAAGAGCTGTTACTAACATATTGAAGCCCTACTATAATATGTTAGAAGAGAGAAAGAGAAATACTCAGCAGACGTCATTACTGCAGTTCTTTTGTAAGGACAAAGGACCTGCAGAACCACTCGACCCAGACGACCCTCCACCAGGCCCATCCCATTAATCCACCACCACTGTCAAAGAACATAACAAAGGGGGCAGACAGTGGCATTACTACATACTCCAAAGATGGCTCTACAGAACCGATGTAGTAAGTTAAATTTTTATTTTATTACTTAGATTTTATCTAAAAATATTATTTATATCTCACAATTACAAAATAAAAACAAATATTTAAATGAAAAGCATTTATATTAATTCTTAAGGTTCAATTTTCTTAGTGAAGGAACCTATCTCATTTAAATACATTATATTTATTCCTCGATTTACGCCGCTTCAGCTAATGACCCTGAGGTGGTGGAACGTAACCCCGCCGTAAATTGGGGCCTACCTGTATTACTAATTTGCAGGAGCAACTTATCGAAGTACGAAGTGACGAGACACTTTGTTTCAATTTTAGTAAAAATACTGAGTCCTTGAGTGCATTCTGGTAGAATGTAAAAAAGGAAAAACCAATCATGGGAAATGAAGCACTTTACTACTACATATCTGTGCGAGTCAGGTTTTTCAGCCCTCACAATTACAAAAACCAAGTTACGAAACCAATTACAGCCAGAGCATAACTTAAGAAGCAGCCTTTCAAACTTAAAACCGCGATTTGAAGAACTTTTGAAACTTGAACAAAGTCAAGGTTCACATTAACATGCACAATATTATAATTTTTTTACATATTTATAACACGTTTTGGAATATTACTAATCTCGCTTGAGAAGATTTCCTTATGTATGAATGTATGTACAGTCATTTGTAAAAGTCTGTGGGCAAGCTCGGTCGCGACGCTCACGGCCAAACAGTGAAGTTAAAATTTATGTTGGCACTACGTGATTCGCAACGAGAGAGGGTAAGGATGGTGTGGGGTATATGTTTTGGCAGTTCGAGCGAATGAGGGGAATCAAGAAATGACTGTAGAATTGCAGGCTACCGGCATCGAATGGAGACATTGTACATATATGTGTATTTTTATTTCATTAAATCATTAAAATGTAACATCTGTTATACTGGTTCGTGTGTCTTTTATTTTACAACTCTCTTTTATTTCTGACCCATGGGTCGCGAGACCAAAACCATTAGTCTAATCTGGGTCGCGGCTCAAAAATATTAAGAACCACTGGCCTATACCTTTCAGTATACAGTAAAACTCGTTTATAACGATCACGCCTAAAACGAAATCTCGGATATAACGAAGAAATGTCTCGGTCCCTTGAACTTCTCCATAAGGGCATTGGTTAAATTTCTCGGATGTAACGAACGCATTTTACGAATTCTCGGCTGTAACGAACAAACGTTTGGCCCCGTGGCAAAAAATGCCCCATATATAACGAATTTTGGCGAGCAGAGCGATAAGTAATGAAAGAGTTTCCGCCAGTTTACCTCGCACATGTTCTTAGAGGTCCCTTTCCTCCATCTACCCCTTCCATACGAATTTCCACGCTCCCTTTGTTTTGAAATTGATATTAAAAATGTGAAATGTTTATGTAAATTAATGACCATAATAATAATAATTGACCATTTAAAAAATCGTATGTAATAGCAATCGAACATTTTACATGCCGCGAAGTTCATAAGCATCTCTTTGCATATATAAGTACGGCATTGAAGTCGACTCACTGCAAATACTGTAAAAGCTGTGTTATCCGGCTATCTTGGGGATTGTGGAAAGCCGATTAGGAGAAATATCAGGTTAGGGGAGCGATTTTCGATTTTGACATCGCAAATTTAGCAATAAGCAAACAAAATTGGGCTTAGGTTCACTATCGTACTCCCCAAACATAACTATTCATGGGGTTTGCATTTTCTATTTTAATTCTTCCACACGTAGTTAGATATAGACACTATTTACCCATTCTTATTTAATACGTTGCTATGCTTACATGCAAAACAAAAAGACTATTGAAAAGTTTAGGACGTCCGGGAAATTTGGGGATTACGGCAGTGAACCTGTTCCCAAAATTAAATTTATTGGATTATATCTTTCTTATTTATCTTTATTTACTCTATTAGAAAAGGACGAAATTATTTAATTCTTCTGAACATTTCTGTGAAAACCAGCCATATAATATTTTATCCAGTTCCTCCATTTTTGAATTATGAAGCGTATGATGTTTATTAATTGATTTACTCGTCTCAGAAGATGACACAAATTTCATTAATTTAGCCTTATGGGCCTTGATATCGTAGAGCGTGGAAGATCCGATGTTGAATTCTTTTGCTATGGGTGCTCTATTTTTTCCTTTTTCAATTCGTTTGATCAGCTCCAGCATTTGTGTTAGCGTTAAAACAACCTTTTCTCTCCTGTTTCTTGCTTTTAGGTATTTATTTTGATGCCATATTCAATGGATGGGTAATTTTTTATATAATAAAAAGCGATAAAACTGGAAATTATAGAAGTACACCAAAACATCTAGACAATGCAAATGGCTTACGTAAACACAAACGCAATGCTTACTCGCAGCCACGGAAGTATACGGAGTAAATACGTAATATATACATTTTATATTTTAAGTGGACGTTGTGGTATTACACATATACTGTTCACAAAAAATTAATAAAAAAAGTAAAAGAAATACAAAATGAATTGTATTTGTGTAATTTCCGGTATCTAAGGCTGGCCGGTTCGAAATAGCGGGATAGCACAGCTTTTACTGTATGTGTATACGTGTTATATGGGATGTATAGGCCAAAAACCATGTTTCTCGTATATGACGTAGTCACGCTTATAACGAAGCAATGAGTCGGTCCCCTCAAATACGTATTAAACGAGTTTTACTGTATATCCATTCGCTAATGCGAAACAGTTTACACGAAATACCGCTTATCACGAAGTTATTTTTCGGTCCTACAAAAATAAACGCACGAAAACTTCTTCGGATAACACGGAATGACATTTGAGCAGTGGCGCGCTATACCCTAGGCAAAAAAGACATTTGCCTAGGGCCCCCGATTCCAAGGGGCCCCAAATTAATTCCAAATTATTTTTTTCAGTTTTTAAAGGGACTAAAATATAATTATTAAAACAGTAAAATCTGTGAGAGGCGGAATCTTTATAAGGCGGAAACCTGTCAAAGCCGGAAATATCGAAGTCGTACTGCATAATGATGACGTTTTTCTCAAGAAAGTCCCTCCGTAAGGCGAAATCCGTGAGACGCGGATGGAAAGCTTATGTACTTGTACTTCTTTTATCAAGAAGTAGAATTTTAATCTGTGTAAGGCGGAAAGAAAATTTCTCACAGAAATGTTTTCAGGTAGTTTGATTCGGGTTTCGAGTTGTTCACCAATCACACGTCGCATGCGGTCCGACACTTCTTTTGTTTGAAAGACCTTTCCTCCCAACTGGTAAGCGATGGTAAGTTAGCGATAACCAGGGATGTAAGGTTGCTTTGGGTTGCTTGAACCTCACAGATTGTTACGATATATAAAGCGAAGCGTCTGTTAGTGAACTCTTAGAAAATTATTCAAAGTTAATATAAAATTGAATAAATCGTGTTAGTGCTATACTACTAGTACTACTAAAGTTCTATTTTTTTTGTGAAAAAAATCCTACATTTGTTTATTAAGTAAGTTAATGCAGCTGCAGAATCTTGTTCCAAGGATATTCATTTTTTTGATGTCATTCAAAATTTATTCGTCTTCTTTTCGTCGTCAACAAAGAGGTGGGATCTTCTAATTAAGAAACACACAAAATCAGATTTTACATTAAAACGAATCAGTTATATCGCAAGGGCGGATGCAATATTAGCTGCTAAGGTAAATTTTGTAGCCATAAAAGAAGCATTATTTGAACTTTCTAATGAACCGAATGAAAAATCTATAACGAAATTAGAAGCAAAAAAACTAGACAACTGTTTTGAAGACTATGAAAGAGCACTTTTGTTGATTTTATGGAATACACTTCTACAACGAATTAATGACACTAATAAAAATCTGCAAAGTAAAGATTGCAATCTACAAGGTGTAAATCTTCATTTATTTTAGAAGTTCGAAACAGTAACGCGATACATCACCGAATGATTATGACAATTGTATTGCAAATTTAATTCATAATTATAAAGATGACATTGATGGAATTTTGTTTAGAGATGAAGTAGCCCAATTTCTTCGCTTTGCAATGATTGAGATATTAAATACACCGACGGAAATGTATATAGAAATTCAGGGAGGGCTAATTTCAACCTTTCCAAATGTTTACATAATTTTAAAAATATTTTTGTCAATGGCGATCGCGAATGCATCTGCAGAAAAGTCATTTTCCGTGTTAAAAAGAGTAAAGAGTTATAAGAGAAATTCACCTGGGAAAGTAAAAATGAAATAATTTAGCAATATTGTGTATTGAAAATATAATAACAGAACAAATTAATTATGATAGTATAATAGATAGTTTTTCAGTTTAGAAGCCAAGTAAAGTTAATATATTGTATGTACCTATGTAAATGGTCATATTTTAAATGTAATTTTTAAATTTTACTTTCTCCATACGTAGTATGGGAAAGTATTGTGATCACGAAAAAAATCGACTTCGAGATTTCAACGGAAATAAACGTTTTGTGGTCCCTAGACACATTTATAATATTTTCGGAATGATGTCTGTATGGATGTATGTGACTGTGGGCGCTCTAACTCAAAAAGTACTTGTCATATTAATACCAAACTTCATATGTTACACTTTAGCACGAGCACAAAGAAATGATTAGATTTGGTCAATAACGGTTAACAGGAAATGGAGGTTTATTCGCAACCCGATTCGGTTTTTGCGATATTTCTCTGATAAAACATCATTATTGTATATATAATTCTATACAAAGGTTATAGAGAATGTAATATCCTACAACTTTCATTTCAAACAATTTTCTATAGCAGCTATTGTTTAAGAATTATTTTTAAAAATCTGATGTGGTCAACATATGACTTTCTCCATATTTGGGGTATAGATATTTAAATTATTATGAATAGCATTATGAGGCAAAATTATCATTTTGTATAGTAAAAGAATACGGTCGTCCTTACTGCCGTAAATTACGAATATTTTGAATATGTTTACAGAATTCTCCGCTACATGGTTGTGGCGCTGTATACTGGTATTCAGAAAAAGCAAAATATCTCCTAAATGGATGATTCTACGAAAATTTGTTTCAAACAAAACTTGGAAGAAATATTATTTTCTACAACTTTGATCCTCACGAAGATTACTAATAACAATGTTTTAAAGGAGATATTTGACGGAAACCGAAAAACCAATTATTTATAAATAATTCCTAAACAATAACTGCTATGGAAAATTGTTTGAAATAAAAAATGTAGGAAATTATATTTTCTACATGTTTTGTAATGGTCAATGTATACAATAATGACGTATTATCGGAGAAATATATCAAAAACCGAATCGGGTTTCGAATAAACCTCAACTTAACTGGTTAACTGGTATTGTCCAAAAACTAATGTTTTTTGTGCTCATGCTAAAGTGTTATATATCAAATTTGGTAACGATATGGTAAGTACTTTTCGAGTTAGAGCGCCCAAATTTACATACACACAGACATCATTCCGAAAATAGTCTAAACGTGTTCTAGAGACCTCAAAACGTGTATTTCCGTTGAAATCTCAAAGTCGATTTTTTTCGTGATCACACTACTTTCCCATTACTACGTATGGAGAAAGTAAAAATGATAGGTTTTTTCGGTTTTCGTCAAATATCTCCTTAAAAACGTCGTAATTGGTCATCTTCGTGAGGACCAAAGTTGTAGAGAATAATATTTCTTCCAAGTTTTGTTTGAAACAAATTTTCGTAGAACCATCCATTTCAGAGATATTTTGCTTTTTCTTAATTTCCAGTATACAGCGCCACCACCATGTAGCGGTGAATTCTGTAAACATATTCAAAATATACGTAATTTACGGCAATAAGGACGACTGTATTCTTTTATGATACGAAATAATAATTTTCCTTATAATGCTATTCATAATAATTTAAATATCTATACCCCAAATATGGAGAAAGTCGTGTTGGCCACATCAGATTTTCTAATTATGCCTCGCTGAAATATTTACTTTTATGTCTTGAAAAAGCAACGTACAGTTGTCCATGATTGAACACTGTCTGGTAAATGTACACCAGATACATGAGCCTATTTACGTTAATAAACATTATAATGTAGAATATAATGATTTTACTTACAAAAATGTAAGATTCCAGTATTCAATAGACGATGGAAGGTTAAATTACTTTCATCAATCGTTATAAACGTTTCCTGAAAAATATTCAGTATCTGTTTACGTTGATATCCATAAACATCGATCGTTTCGTTACATAAACAAGAGTGCGAATTGAATAACGCTCAACTTTCGTCTATTTATAAGCTTCATTGAGGCTAATTGAATCGGAGGTAACAATGACGGCCGCCTTGGCAACGCTCGAGGGGGGTACGAAAAATCAACAAAATTTCAAAACAAATAGCGTATTTCTGATAACTTCGACCGTGTATCATGTAAACATCGCAGGAATAAGATATTATAGAGTTTTATTCGTCGAATAAAGCAAAAACGAAAAACATCGGTCCATATTTATGTACAGGTGAGCCCCGTTTAACGCGGAGGATGCGTTCCTGAGGACTCCGAGTTAAGCGAAAATCCACGTTCGCCGGGGCACCATAACCTTTAGGCGCCCTGAGGGAAATAACTTCCCAAATGGTATTTTAGGACCCACATTCAATATAAAAGATTTCTACCAGACTTTTAGAACGTAATTTATTAAACAAACTATAAAATTACCTAGTAAACAGTAAGACAAAAAAGCTTTTTAGCGGTAGACGTATATAATTTCAAAATATTTCCCAGAACACCTACGAAGTTTTATTTTAAAACTCGGTATAACATACACTACAAACTTTCTCATATACTAATGCGTCGTTTAGTTATCTTTAGAAAATGAAAATCGTATGAGCCCGTTATTAGAAAATCTAATTTTTAAAGTTGCCTAAGAAAAAATTAGCCTTATATTCATTCATTGAGAAAAATGAAATACGTAGTATTATTGTACATGTATACTCAAGTAACTGTACGAAATTTGATCAAAATCATTATAGCCGCTTTTGAGAAAATCGAATTGTTGTTAAAGTTGCCTAGAATAAACTAGCCTTATATTAATTTTTTGAGAAATATGAACTATACAGTATTATTGAAGACGTACACTCAAGTAACTGTACGAAATTTGATCAAAATCGTTAGAGCCGTTTTTGAGAAAATCGGATTGTTGTTAAAAATGCGTAGAATAAACTACTCTTAATTATTGAGCAATGTCAACCATTTCTAAGTATACTCTGCTCAGTATCATAAAATACCTAAGTACGAGATTTTATTCATTTTCGCTCTACCGTCTAGGCTCCAGAGCCACTAACAGACAGACAGACGGCATTGCGAAAACTACTTTTTCGGAATCAGCGACACCTAATACGTATATTTCCATAAAAATCTCGAGGTCGAATTTTTTCGCGAAAACAATACTTTCTCGATACTCCGTATGAGAAAGTAAAAAGTTGGCCATTAAGCCAATATTCTACTTTTTTTAGCGAACTAAAAATGGTTTATTATTAATCTATGGTATGTACTGCAATTATAGACCACTTTTTGGGTCTTAAAATTTCGCAAAATAAAGTCCATAACGCGGCAAATTTGAGGAAAACGGCATATGCTGAAGCGGTGATTTTCCAAGCAAAATTGACGAACTTCGTCAAAACGAAGAAGGACTCTCGGCCGTTTATTGGCTTTTTAATCGGTATTTATTATTAATACGCATCTATATTAATAACATACAGGTATTTAAAAATATTTACTGCAATTATTATATAACTTATATGATTTTGAAGTAGGTACTGCATTTTACATTAATTTTGAGATGAAAGGCTCAAATCGTTTTTATCGACGCGGAGATATTTAGATAGGAATACAGCGAGAAGTCTATATATTCATTTACAAAAGGAAATTCTTGCGGATACCTGCTCTTTTGTAGTTCCTGTACATTTTTCTGTCGCGCGTGCGGCGCGCTCCCTCAGCGCGCTGCATGAGCTCAAGGCGCCTCAGATAGACTTGCATTGAGAAAGCGCATTATAATTCCTACTTTTTAGGCGCGTTTCGCTTACAGCGTGAGCGCCTATTATCGTTAGTCTGTCCGTTCGTCCGCATGTTCGTTCTCGGCTTCTACCGAACGGATTTTCATGAAATTTGATATTAAGGACTTACAATCAAATATAATAAGAAAATGAATCACGTAAGCCAATCAGGAATACCACTTTACTGGTGATAAAAAATCAGCTTTCCGTCATATCTCATAAAGTATTGCTCATATCAAAACCTAACCTCCCGGAGTTTTAAGAAAACAACCAGACCGCGCTTATCTTTATGGGGCACCATACTCATTACTGTCCTCGCGCAAGGCACAAGGGGATTTACTCCCGAGTGGATAGAGGCGAGAGTATTCAGTGTGCCTCGTGACGAAGAAGGATACGCATATTCAGGTATCAATGAGGAACTGCTTTCCCGGTTTTCAACAATCTTGAAAGCTTTATCCAGCGGGCACTGGCTAAATGACACTGCTTTCACAACCTACTCTAAGGAGTATTTGTATTTAATGAAATAGAGCATAAAAATGACAAAGGAATTTAAAGTGTTAGTTTTGATTGTGATTTCTCTAATTTTTCAAAAATTGTAACTCTCTACAGAGGGTTACCTGTTGTAGCTAGGATGAAATTGATAGCAAAATTGAATTCAGGAGGTCAAAAACATCATAGATAGACATTTACAAGCATATTTTCGCTCAAACCAAACAAGACATTACTTTTGGCCAGCTTTTTACTTTCTCATACGAAGTATCGAGAAAGTATTGTTTTCGCGAAAAAATTCGACCTCGAGATTTTTACGGAAATACACGTTTTAGGTGTCGCTGAATCCGAAAAAGTGGTTTTCGCAATGCCGTCTGTCTGTCTGTTAGTGGCTCTGGAGCCTAGAAGGTAGAGCGAAAATGAATGAAATCTCGTACTTAGGTATTTTGTGATACTGAGCAGAGTATACTTAGAAATGGTTGACATTGATTAATAATTAAGTGTAGTTTATTCTACGCATTTTTAACAATAATTCGATTTTCTCGAAAACGGCTCTAACGATTTTGATCAAATTTCGTACAGTTACTTGATTTTACGTCTTCAATAATACTGTATAGTTTATATTTCTCAAAAAATGAATATAAGGCTAGTTTATTCTAAGCAACCTTAACAATAATTCAATTTTCTCAAAAACGGCTTTACCGATTTTGATCAAATTTCGTACAGTTACTTGAGTATACATCTACAATAATACTACATATTTTATTTTTCTCAATGAATGAATATAAGACTAGCTTATTCTTGGGCAACTTTAACAAACATTAGATTTTCTAAAGACAGGCTCACACGATTTTCATTTTCCAAAGATAACTAAACGACGTATTGGTACGTATATGAGAAAGTTTGTACAATGTACCGATTTTTTCATATGTAGATCAAAATTATATAATTTTTTGATGTGTAGCGTTATTGTTTTATTATTATTTATAATGACATGTTAATACGGTAAATAAAAATTGTATTAAAGAAATTGTCGAAAATTATAGATTTTAAAAATGTAAAACATCAACAACATTCTTTAGGTTCCAATGATGCCAAAGAAACATGAATCATATTTCTATTTCCGTTTTTCAGATGTTTTCCGCGTTAGGTAGGGATCCCATTCGTCCCGGTTTTCCCGGGACAGTCCGAGATTTATGGATTTTACAGAGCTCTGTCCTGGTGTCCCGACAAAGTTGACTCGGGACACCAAATGTCCCGGTTTTAAATACTATGCGCCATATAACTTATACAAAAGTTCTAAATAAAGTTTAGTAAATCAACGTTGTTGAGCAAGAAGGTATTTATTCCACTGAAATTGTTGTAAATTTTGTTCCTCCTTACCAGCCGAACTCACGATCGATAAATAAATAAAAATTTATTTTTTCCTTTTTAGTGCATAATATAAAAGTTATTTTTTAGAAAACCTTTTTTAAATTAATTTATTTCTTTTTAGTCTCAAGCAATGAAATTTCACATTCTTCCGTGGTTTCTTTAGGTAGGGTGCTAAATTACAAATTTTATCTCTAACTAATTGTTGATGTAACTAAAAATGTTAACATTCACCATTCAAGCCCTCTAAACTAGTGTGACATAGCATAATTAAAAGTGTAAGCAAGTTAAAAGCTCTATAACAACCCAAAACAAATGAATGAAGACAACCGAGTACCTACATTTACGAGTGTCGGTATACTTAATTATACGTAAGAAATCATTGCTCTATACCTTACTGGTCTTAGTTATTAATTATATTAGAAAAAGTGTCAAACTACGAAATAGTTTACTTTATAGAAATCTACGATATAATAAACAAACATTTCCTCAATGTTTTCATAGTTCAACTACGCTGTGTTTATTTCACCAAGTATCGCCCATCCGAGGAAGCTCAGATTTTTCGGATATCCGCTAGATGTTAGACAAAGAGGAAAAATAAAAATTACAAGTAATTGTTATTTTAATAGTATATATTATTGATTCTGAGTTATTAAAATAATAAATAATTAATCCCTATGTCATTAGCCGCGTTGGAAGCATCACCCGATGTATTTGCACCATTCCCGTGGGCTGCTAGGGTGATACAAACCGCTATATATACCTATATATATATATATATATATCGAGTGAGGTTAATATAAAAGTTATTAAAAAATAAATTAATTAAAGAAAGGTTTTTTTAAAAAATAACTTTTATATTATGCACTAAAAAGGTAAAAATAAATTTTTATTTATTTATTGATCGTGAGTTCGGCTGGTAAGGAAGGACAAAATTTACAACAATTTCAGTGGAATAAATTCCTTCTTGCTCAACAATGTTGATTTACTAAACTTTATTTAGAACTTTTGTAAAAGTTATATGGCGCAAGATAATAAAACCTGTAAGGCGCCATATAACTTTTACAAAAGCAAGAAGGAATTTATTCCACTGAAATTGCTGTAAATTTTGTTCCTCCAAACCAGCCGAACTCATGATCGATAAATAAATAAAAATTTATTTTTACCTTTTTAGTGCATAATATAAAAGTTGTTTTTTAAAAAACCTTTTTTTAATTAATTTATTTCAAGAAGACATTGTTTCTCGAACATTTTCACCTGACAGCTGGCAACAGTGGATCGAACGAGAGTTTACGAGTATCTTGCGACAAAGTAGCACATGCTAGCCATTAAGTTTGGTATTATATACCGGTTACATCTGATATGAAAACAATTTTAATCCTTAAAACGTCATAGCATCACCATACTATTTTGTTGCGAGATACTCGTACAGATTTGAGTTTTGTTGAATCATTGTTTCAGTTTGCATTGTCTGCACTGCGTTGTTCACGTCTTTTTCTAGGTGTTCTACTTTCAACGTTCTATAATTTTTATATTTTAAATATAAAATTAACCCTTATTAAAAATGCCAAAGAGAAATGCGTGTTTACTGGCAGTTTAAAGGAGCAATTCCCTTTCATAAATGAAAGTACGTAGTGTTGGTAGTGATTCCTCAAAAGTGGAGTGTTCCTTGTGCCGTGCTGTGTTTAGTGTTGGTCATGGAGGGAAGGCAGATATGTATATCTGATCATGTCAGCACAAACAAACATAAGGAAGCTGTGTCTGCAAATGTCTCCAGTCATTCATTCATTCATTTTAAATATGTAGCTAGGGAAATAACTTATAGAATATATATATATATATGCATATAATAAATAATAGAATAAATATGCATATAGTGCATTTTTCTTAAAAAAGTCTCAATAAAAGTATCTCGCTCGAAAATAAATTCCTGTGGCATATAGATAGTAGTGCATGTCTCGGTGTCCGGTTTTTTGTTTATAAAATCTGGGATCTCTAGCCTTAGGAGATATATTTTTTGTGTTAGACCCGTGAAATTTACAGGGAAAAGGGTGAAATTGGCCACCAGGCGATGCAATATTATGCAACACTGCTGAAATATCACAATATTTAGGATTCTTTATGAAATTTGATTAGTGCGAAATTTAAAAAATCATAAGATATTAGACTGCGGTCGCACTGCGCATAAGATATCTATATTTTTTTTTTAAATTTCATTTGAAATAAAATCCATGTTGGCCGGGTCCGCATTAAGCGGGGCTCACCTGTATTATTATGCTTGAAGGAAGAATACCTTGCAAGTCAAGAAATGGATTCATCCATGTTATCTTATGAAAGAATGTTAAACCCCTATATTGGCAGCACTGATTAATCTCGGTTGACCAATCCTTGACCATTCACTAAGTTAGAATGTAAGGAAGAATCGTACCAAATTTGGTTATTCTAGCTTTTATCGTTTAGGAGGAGTTCCATGAACAAACCAACAAACGCACCCTTCAAAATATATCGTCACCGAAATTGAGAGTTCAATGCATTTATATTGAGACTACAAGGGTGAATCAAAAAGTTCCCGGAATGATCTCATAAAAATAGAATAAACCCAAAACAAGCATTTATTTTTCATCTAGCTCTAAACACTTCTCCATACATTGTCTCCATCATTTTAGCTCATTTCTGTAAAAATTTGGATTGTTTGATTGAAGCCAGTTCCAAACTACTTGTTTAACCTCAGATATCGATTCCCAGCAAACTCCTTTGATGTGATCTTTTAATTTTGGTAACAGGAAAAAGTCTGAAGGAGCCAAGTCGGACTATAGGGTGGATGAGAAAGCAATTCCCAACGCAATTCTCGAAGCACAACTCTTGAAACCATGGGCGAATGTGCTGGAACATTTTCGTGGTGAAAAAAAATTCGACGATGCAGTTTTTCAGGCCATTTTGTCACAAGAGCAGCGTTCAATTTTCATAAGAACTGTTCATAATAACTTTCTATTGCTGTCCATTGTTCTTAGAGAAAATAGACTAATATCATGCCTTCATAATCCCAAAAAATTGTTGCCATAACATTCTTGCCTGACTGTTCATCCTTGAACTTGATTGGTCCACTTGACTCCCTTGGTAACCATTGTTTGGACTGAATCTTGCTTTATGGATCGCACTGACAAATCCAGGTTTCATCACCATTCACTAATTGCATGATCAGCCCTTTGAGTCTTGTGTTCGGCGCTCAACGCTTTTGGCACCCATCAAGCAGAAAGCTTGCTCAATCCTAAACGATCTGTTATAATTGATTAAGCTAAGCCATATGAGATATCCAAACATTTGGCTGTCATTTGCACTGACACTCATCAATCTTCTTCCACAATCGATTGGACGGCAACCACAGTTTCCTCGTTCGTTGACATTGATGGTCTCCCACTCCCTTGGTCATCTTCAATGTTTTCTTGTCCATCCTTAAACCATTTCACCCATTCATAAAATGTTTTTTTCTTTGGTGAATCATTCCAACAAACTTTCTGCAAATCCAAATGGTGGCAGTCGGTTCTCAACCAAGTTTTGTCAAAAACTTCATGTTCACTCGGATCTCAAGTTCCAAATTGTCAATGCTCACGAATCAGTGGGTTAAAAAAATTGAGGTTATTTTATACCAAATGAATGAATTCTTACCAAATATTGCATGTTTATAGCTAAGATCATGCTAATTTAAGACAACAATGGTATGTTATTATTTGAACTCAGCTAGAGTGCTATCAACATCATTCCGGGAACTTTTTGATTCACCCTCGTATATAGTCCCTCTTACATTTGAGAGGAAGTGAGGGGGTGGAGTGAGGGGGAGGGAGTGAAGGGTAGGGAGAGAGGGGGGAGGGAGGAAGAGAAGGGAAGGAGAGGGTGGAAGGCAGGAGAGGGGGAGGGAGGGGGAGAAGGGAAGGAGAGGGTGAAAGGCAGGGGGAGGGAGTTTATACGTTAGTTTCGATTTTTCACAGTGCAAGATTTTCTTTCTTCATTCATCTAAAAAGGAAAATGCGGAGCGGTTTTCTTCATTTTTGCTTTATTCGACGGTTATAACTGTGTACTATCCTATTCTTGCGATGCTTACATGTTGCACGGTCGAAGTTTTAGTTTCACTATATCTGTTGAAATTCAAAGGACACTCCAGCTAGTAGCCTATATTTTAAGCTGGACCAGTCTAAAGATACGCTGCAAGTTTCATAAAAATTCGACCAGCCATTTTTGCGTGATGTGGTAACAAACAAACAAACAGACAGAATTTTTCCTAAAATATTTTTCCTAAAATATTTACCCAAATTGTTTTCCTAAAATATTTCTTATTTATACTTCTTCGATGTAATCAACCATTAGCTTGAAATCAGCGATTTCTCTTACAGGTGCCCCCCTCCACAACCCCCCCTCCACTTGGTCTGATTTTGCTCATCTATGAACTTGATCTTATACTTGTATTGAAAGCGACAAATATCAAATTTGAACTTCTTAAGTTAATTTACTCGAGATTTATCATCGAAAAACCAAATCAATGCCTCCCCAAACCCCCACTTAAAATTTTTTTTGAGATACACAACATAGCCTATATTCTAAGCTGAACCAGTCTAAAGATATTGTGCAAGTTTCATAAAAATTCGACCAGCCGTTTTTGTGTGATGCGGTAACAAACAAACAGAGAGAGAGACAACAATTCTGCAAACAGGTTCAAACGTCTTCTTGTGATGCAAAACACACAAAAAAAGTAAAACCTGACAAAAAAACAAACGTACAGACAGAGGTAACAATTTTATTTATATAAATTTCTGCTGAGCTAGATGATTAGATGCAAATCCTAATTTTGTCACTTTACAATAATGGTTGAAAATTTTGATGCTATGAATACCAAAAATATTTCCTTTCAAATTAGACTTAAGTCAACTTATAGAAGAATGCATTTTTGTCATTACCCCATTATGTGAGCGTGGAATGTAGAACTGATTTTGGTGCCATTTTCATATAGTTACTCATCTTGCTAGTGAGAGTGAGAAACTGCAGCTGCAAGGCTGTGCAACTCATCCAGAATGGTGTTCAATATGAATTCTGCACCTCTTCGGGTTGGCACCACTGCCATATCAGCCATCAGGCCTATATGTAACCTCCCATCATAGCTGATGATGGTGATTCCTAGACCTGCGTTAAAAAAATAAGTTTTATTGAAAATAGGCTACTATTTTAACCCTTATCTGGATTCATGGCGCTGCAGCGGCATTTTCAATTTTCAAACATACCTTATATGCTCGAATATAAGGCGAGGTTTTTTCCCAAAATTGTCCGTCAGAAAAGAGTGTGTCGCATTATATTTGAGTCTTTACAAAGTCTCTCATATTACGGGGAGCTCTCTCAATCACTTTATTTTGAATAACAAAGTAGTCTAATCAAACTTTTTAGATACATTGTCCATAACATTAATGTGTTTTGACCATCGTACAAATCCAAGAGGTTTCCATTCCTTTTCGCACTATTTAATAGAAAGTTTAGTCGGTAATCTGTCAGTGTTACACAAACTTCCCAAGACCAAAGAGTAGTCCGCATTTCCTCCTACGATAAGTCCAACATCTGAAAATTTCTCTTCTTGAAATCCTTTTTGACGGTAAGTAGGTAATATCGATGTTATACTTTTTACTTTCTCATACGAAGTATCGAGAAAGTATTGTTTTCGCAAAAAAATTCGACCTCGAGATTTTTACGGAAATGTATGTTTTAGGTGTCGCTGAATCCGAAAAAGTGGTTTTCGCAATGCTGTCTGTCTGTCCGTCCATCTGTCCATCTGTCTGTCTGTTACTGGTGCTGGAGCCTAGACGGTAGAGCAAAAATGAATGAAATCTCGTACTTAGGCATTTTATCATACTGAGCAGAGTATACATAGAAATGGTTGACATTGATCAATAATTAGGGGAAGTTTATTCTAGGCAACTTTAACAATAATTCAATTTTCTCAAAAACGGCTATAACGATTTTGATCAAATTTCGTACAGTTACTAGAGTTTATGTCTTCAATAATACTGCATAGTTCATATTTCTCAAAAAATGAATACAAGGCTAGTTTATTCTAGGCAACTTTAGCAATAATTTGATTTTCTCAAAAACGGCTCTTACGATTCTGATCAAACTTCGTACAGTTACTTGAGTATATGTCTGCAATATTACTGCATAATTTCATTTTTCTCAATGAATGATATAAGACTAGTTTATTCTTGGGCAACTTTAACAAAAACTGGATTTTCTAAAAACAGGCTCATACGATTTTCATTTTCTAAAGATAACTAAACAACGCATTTTTATATGAGAAAGTTTGTACAATCTTTGTTGTACCGATTTTTTAAATTCTCTCGTGATGACGAAGACACTGATGTCGAAGATGCGTGTGAAAGTTTTGAAGAAAATTGTCATTTAATGAGTGTTGGTTTTTTAAATAAAGTATGGTATTGATAAAAAAATAAGTACAACATACATTGTACAAACTTTCTCATATACTAATGCATTATTTAGTTATCTTTAGAAAATGAAAATCGTATGAGCCTGTTTTTAGAAAATCCAGTTTTTGTTAAAGTTGCCCAAGAATAAACTAGCCTTAAATTCATTCATTGAGAAAAATGAAATACGTAGTATTATTGTAGATGTATACTCAAGTAACTGTACGAAATTTGATCAAATTCGTTATAGCTGTTTTTGAGAAAATCGAATTATTGTTAAAGTTGCCTAGAATAAACTAGCCTTATATTCATTTTTTGAGAAATTTGAACTGTACAGTATTATTGAAGACGTAAACATAAGTATCCATATGAAATTTGATCAAAATTGTTATAGCCGTTTTTGAGAAAATCGAATTGTTGTTAAAAATGCACAGAATAAACTTCTCTTAATTAATGATCAATGCCAACAATTTATTCATAGCTTCTGCTCAGTATGATAAAATGCCTAAGTATGAGATTTCATTCATTTTTGCTTTACCGTTTAGGCTCCAGTGCCAGTGACAGACAGACAGACGGCATTGCGAAAGCTACTTTTTCGGATTCAGCGACACCTAAAATGTATATTTCTGTAAAAATCTCGAGGTCGAATTTTTTCGCGATAACAATACTTGCTCGACACTTAGTATGAGAAAGTAAAAATAAAAAAAAACTTTAAATATAATAAAAAGTTTGTATGTTCAAACTGGCCAAAAAACCTTTTTTTGGATTTTCTCATTAGGAAAATAGGGGGTCGCCTTACATTCAGGGTTGCCTTATATTCGGGCATATACGGTAGTTACCGACATTATTATCACAAATACAGTCTTGGAAGGTTATTTAGTCTTTTATTTTTACATTGTATACATAATAAATAAGAGTAAATTTTTCAGACGTTGATCATTTTACTTTATAATGACTTTAATGAAAAAAGTTACGTAGTTGCATCCCTGGCGCCACAGTGGCCACATGTGTTTCTGCTATTTGAAACATTTCCACATAATGTATAACAATGTAATTCAAGAGATTTGTGTTTTCTTTACGCATAAACATGCAGTTTCTTGTCAAATTAGAATATAAGCATCTATTAATATATGCATCTATTAATATTTTCAGTGATATTTTCAGTGTACACAAACTAAGATGTTGATCAATTTTGCATAGAAAAAAAGCTTGAAAAGTGTTGGAAACCAATGGATATGATTAAAATGGACACATTTTTTTGGACTTTTATTAGCAGCAGGATGTATGAAATCACATAATGTTATCATTGGGCATCTCTGGAGTAAACTTTATGGCCCAATGATAATGATCTAATAGATAGCCTTTTTCCTTTTTCATAAATCTATTATATATCATTTGTTTCACAGCTTATGTTGTTTATACGAAGCTATACCCAAATTGGAACTTGAAAAACTTGACTTGAAGTAACACTTTTCCCGAAAAAATTACAGAAGATTTGGTTAGATAAAGTATGATAAGAAGAGTACAAACTACACAAAAAAATTGGAAAAAATGTTTGGGAGTTCCAAGAGCAAAACGTTCATTATGTTCGTCAAAAAGACTAATATTTCATATTTGCGAATCCTGTAGGAAGAACACTTGTAAGGAACATTCTAATAATATTTGCAATAAATGTTTAAAAAATAATAATTTGATTATTTTTCTGCTAGGTTATAATAAGTCAGTGAAATTATTTTTGTTTTTTGTTTCTGTAATAAGATAAAGTTGAGTAATAATAAAAATAAGACAACATTTGTAAAAATATTTCATGTGTAATTCTGTTACAAAATTTTGATTTAAATACATGGTAAAAATATATTCAGCAATACTTTTTATACGTTTGCATTAAATAAACATTAATTATACAATCTAAATATATAATGTTGTATAAGTAATTTATTTATATACTAAAGAAATAGTTTTTGTACTAGCACCGCAGCAGTGCCAGGAATGCAACTACACTGGTAAAATCATGAATCCAGATAAGGGTTAAAACTTCTAGTATAATCCTTAACATATTAATGTTGAGACCTTTCTCAGGTGAGTTTTTTGCTATCATCAACAGCAATGGAGGGAGCAACTGGGCAATAGATCATTTGATGCTTACTTTTTCACTTAAATGAAAAGAAGGTAGATTAGATCCAATTCTTCAGCAGTTAATATATACAGGCAGATCTTGTCTTTCGCAGGGTTACTTACGTTCCTGAAAACACCGTGAAAGACAAAATCGCAGAGATCAAGTTATTAAGGCAATGGGAAATATTATGAAATGGAATGTAAGTTCTAGTATTGGAACTGAAATAACAGATAGAACATTCACAATCAAGTTAAATTTTGAGTTATTCTTTATGTGCTATGATGAAGAGAAGTAAAAAAATTTTTATATTAATTTCTCCATATATATATAAAGAAAGTATTGTTTTCATGGAAAAAATCGATTTCGAGAATTCAATTTAAATACACGTTTTGGGATCCCTAGAACATGTTATGACTATTTTCTTGATGATGTCTGTGTGCGTGCATGTATGCGTGTGTGTGTGTGAGAGAGTGTGAGACAGTAATTTTGTGGGTTCTAGCTCTTTCCGAGCATTGTTTATTATTATATTCCAGATAACCAGAAATTACAGATAACTGGCTATTCCCATATCCCAAGCTTGCTGAATAAAAGGTTCTATACTGTACTTAAGTATTTTGAAATAATTTGTTCGGATCAGGATTTGATGCCTGAAATGCAGCATTGGGTGATTCAAAGTTTTGACTTATTGGTCATGTAAAAGTAAGATAAAGTTTGTTAGCTTCATCAAGCAGCATTTCTTTCAGAATGCGTGCTTGATAGTTTATATCAGCAATTTAGTAGAAGTATGCTTTAAGTTCTTCCCATTGAAATAAAATTACTTGTATGGATTTCCCTTGGACAAGTCATCGAGTTTTGATTGGGGTAACATATTTATCAAACTATTCATTCCTGTTGTTCATCATGGCATATACTTGATTGTATTTCTCTCAATGCAAAGAGCTTACTGCAAGCCAGTGAGAAATTTCAGCAATCAGCTAATCTAAATTATATGGTAAAACCTTAAATGCCTTTTCACAGCATAACGTTATACTGTGACAATTACATTTCAAAAATCTAATGTTAGGATTTACATCTTTAAATCTTGAGAAAACTGAATCATCTTTACCACTGACATTATTTGCACCATCAGTACCTAAACCAATACAACTATGTATATCAATATTATTCAAGTCCAAAAATTCACTAATAGTATTGAATAAATCTTGTTCTGTTATAGATGTGATAGGAATTACACTTAGAAATGAATTTTGTACTTTTTGTGGTTTCTTAGAAAAGTATCTTACACACAAACACAAAAGCTTTGTTGCACCTACGTCTGAAGACTTATCAATTAAATATGAATATTTTGTATCTTTTAAATTATTAATTAGATCATCAAATAAAGCTAATGAAACAACATTTTTTATTATACACATACACTTTGTACGATGCAGTTTATTCTTTTCAAGAATGCTTCCTTTAATGTCAAGGCTACAGAAATGGTATTTCAATTAATTGACCAGACAAAAGAAGACAGTCTGTAACAACTTTGCTGTAGATGCCAAATCTCAATCTTAAACAGGAACCAAATTATAGAAAATTGAAAGTTGACTGGAGCTATACAAATAAATAAATTGAAGTTTCTTTAATATCGATTTTTATTCCAAGCATAATTTTTTTGCTATAATTTCTTAACTTGTACGAATCAAAAAAGGACAGATAAGGACAATATTGGGCTGTCATTTTTACAGTTATTTATTGAACTAAAATTTTGGTTTATGTCACAAAAAGTATTAGACCTATCCATGTGACTACTAGACAAGCGACATAGCGGCCAGTAATTAATTCATTATACTGTTGTTAAGTTCCAACTTCTTACTTTTTACGTTTCGCTTCCAGCATGAGTGCCTATTAGCTTTGGTCCATCCATCTGAATGTTCGTTCTCGGCTTCTACCGAACAGGTTTTCATGAAATGTGATATTAAGAGCTTACAGTCAAAGAAAATAAGAAAATCACATAAATGAATCATGTATGCCAATCAGGGGTACCACTTTACTGGTGACAAAAATGAATGCTGTCATTTCAAAATAGTTTTCAAATAAAACTTGTAGAACTAGTAGAGTATTTCTTTTCTTATACATTTTTATCGTATGAGTAGCCATTATCAAGAAAATCAAATGAATGATTTTGGTCAAGTTTAACTTGAAAATATATTGAATGGTTACTTCATCATTGTTGCTAACATAAACAATCTCACAAAAATGCTTTTAATTTCCTTATGTGTGTATGCATTATTTATTTAACACTTTCAGCCCGAATAGTATTTTCCAAGAATTTCTGAAATCCGAGGATTTTTTTTCTGTGATATTCCTTCTTAATACTGAATAGTCAGACTAAAGAAACTTGGAGTTTATTGATTAAATCAATGATTGTGTTTTCATCACATAACTTCATATAATCTGTCAAAAATATCTTATTAGAAACATCTCATTGGTGATTTTTGCTTTTTAGGGTCTAATAATTGTGTTATTTGCTATATTTTATAAAGCTAATGGCTGAAGGTTTTGGCTTGAATTCATGGCAGCACAATAGTCATTTAAGTTTAGCTGCCAGTTCTTATTGTTATACCATTTGAAATTTTGAGCTCCCCATTCAGTATCGCTTAACCTTCCTGTTCATGTTATCTGTTAAATCATTTTAATATTTATAAAGATCAACAGTGATCCAAGTAAAGTATACCACCCATCCAAGTCTTTTTTATCACCTCTGATACAACTCCCACAAGAACTACTCATACAGTTAAATATGAGCAGGATGAGGCAATCCAGTTTGCAGTTCTGTAGTCAATTGAGTATGCTTTTAATTTTTGCAGTATTTTTGTGTGAGTTGTGATGTTGCATAATTCAAGAAAGAATTACTGAGTTCACATTATGACTAAAATCAAATTGAAAAGTTAAATTACTGCAGTAGGTATCTTTTTGGACAACCATAGTTTTTTATAAAATTAGGTGATTCTATGGTAAAAGTTAAGAAGCAATTGCAAGGTGCTATTGTTCTCGTGGCTATTACCAAACCTAAAGATAATATGATTTCACCTGTGTATCCACGGTGAGGAGCCCAAAAAACAATTTCCTTCATTGAGTGACCTCCAAGGATGGAATGAAGTCTTTTAGGTGGTCCTGGAAGGTTAGACATCACAACTGCCACTCCCTTTGAAGCAACGGACATCATAGGTGCAGCAAGGAATGAAGGTAATATAGTTGCTACAATGTCAAGAGCCAGCCATCTTGTTAGAAGGTGTTGAATGGTTGGAGAACTTTGGAGTTGTAAAAATGAAGCAGATGGAAAGGTTTTCAATTTAGAGCTAATTTGAGTGACAGTTCTTGTCCTGGAAATATAGTTTTTATCATCATTTTTTACGGTCGTATCAGGACTCTTTATAAGATATTTAGAATTTTTTGATATTCTTGAATTAGATAATGCAGCATAACTAACATTTTCATCTGAGAATTTCTTAATGCATACATCCTGTTTACATTTCTCTTGGATTTGAAGGCTGCACTTTGTGGACTTTTCTTTGCATTGATGTGAAATTGTATCACTTTGATCATTATGAGTAAAAACAACAGTTGTTGGACAAACATAAGGTTTGTTTCTGCTTATACTTAGCTTTTTGGTTTCTCCATTTTTTTTATCCTCAACTGTAGAATCGTTTTTAAATGTTAAAATGACTTGTGGTTTTGACTTCAGCACCTTCTCTGATTTTCTGGTATAATAATATGTTAACACATCTGATCTGTGAGGATTGACCAATGCTGTTTTTTCTGGATATTCTCCATAAAGCTTTGGAGAACTTTCTTCATTATTTATAATATTCTTGAGAGTGACACCTAAGTTAAACTGAAATTCTTTTGACTCACTGCTTGATAAAGTTGATTTTTCCATTACTTTTGAATAATTGGAGGTATTAGAAGCCTTTCTGTTAAATAATATATCATGGTTTAACTTTGATTTACACTCTGCAACCGACTCTTTCCTCAAAGGCATCATGTACCCACTTGCATCTGATACCTTAGATAATCGTTCAAGAGGACAGCCTCCACTTTTACCAATTGGCAATGTCATAACAGCTACAGAGAACAAGTTTTCTAGTTCATTACAACCATTGTTAGTGAAAAATTTTTGTTTTTGAAAGAGAGATCCCAATATTGCTGGCACAACCAGCTTAATAGAGGATGGCGGATTTTCTGCTTTCTCATTCTTTGAAGTCATCTTTGTATTTTTCTCCTTGACTTGGAATCCTTTATCATCACTCTCTTCTGTGACATCTTCCAGTTTATCCCATTCCTCGTCACACTCCGCTTCAGAGGTTCTCTCATTATATTCTTCCATATGTTGCCTCCTGCTTCTATGTTTGGATAATTTATTCTTTGTTACAATGTCATTTAGCATGTTATTCTTCCTTGCTTCCCAGTAGCCAGAAAGTGCTGCAGAAACAGCTGACAGGAGTACCTCTGTAAATTTAACCCCTGTTGCTGCTCGAATCTTCTTAATTTCCTCAACAGTTACAGATGTGGAATCCCAACGAATAAACTTCCTGCCTGATAGACTACGGCCATACAAAAATGTACACTCTTTCTCTCCTTTGGGGTTATCTTGTTCAGTAAGAGGAATCTGATCATCTGGGAATGAGCTCATATCCTTGTTTGCCGTTATATATAATTCCTGAGGATGTTCAATCACTTTCTGATTTTTATGGCAATGAGATACTGTCCTCTTATTGAATTTAGGTGTTATTAGCGAATTATTAGTTTCTTTAGCTTCAGTGTTTGAAATAATTACTCCAGTTTTTGTATTGTCTTTGTTATTTTTTGGAGAGTCCCTCAATGTGAGAGGTCTTGTCAAAGAGGTAATTTTTGATGATTCCTCAGGGTTTTGTATACAATTTGTCCTTAACAGCATTGATTTGTCATCAGTTAAAGTAGACATAAGTAGCTGCAATAGACTAGCCCCATCTCCAATGGAGTGGTGAATTCGAAACAGTATAGGAAAGACAGTTTCTGTGACAGATTTGTCATCCTTCTGTAACCTGCCATCATCCCATGGCATAGCACAGCCTATGCGAGCCTCCCAGCTACAAGTATGGTCCTGCGGAAGTGGCGTATTGCATAAGTCTTCAACAATTTTACATAAGGTCTCTCTGTTCCATTTCTTACAGTGAATGTTTTCACCAACAGTGAGATTAGATTTGCATCTCTTTTCATATGACCTTTCTTTGAAGCAGTTATGCCTATTTTCTCCTTTTTTACTAATTGTTTTTATGTTAGAACTTGCAATTGTTGAGTGACTTGTTTTTTTACATTCTCCTTTGATTTCCTCATCATCTGTATCATCTCCCCATTTTCCAGGCAACCATTGTACTAGATTTCCTAGGTCCAAGTTGCAGTCTTCATGCCAAGTGGCATAACCAAGAGTGAAACTGTGTCGCATACGTAGTTTTGGGAATGCTCCAAGACGTTCACGGAAAATGTTACGTAATTTGAAAATTTCTGGTTTGCCCTCAAGGATAATAAGGGCATTGATTACAGAGTAACATTTGTTGGACTCATTAAATGTCCACACAGCATCTGCTCCAGATAAAAGTTTCCTTTTTACATGTTTGTCTGCTGTGCTTTCTAAATGGATATAAACAGCAAAGCGATAGATTGCAAAGGGAAGTAAGATGATGGCAAAGATAATGAATAGAGGAAGTAGGAGAATGAACGCAAAAAAGGGAAGGAGGTAGAGATAAGGGAGGATGAAAGTTTTGGATGAGGCAAATGTGAAGGAAGAGGATGGTGTAAGGTGAAGTATCCACTGGTATGCTTTTGGATCACCAAATAATACCTTTCTTCCAGGACCCTGAAAGAAAAATTCTTGCTATTAATGTTACTAGCTTAGGTTATCTACTTAATAAATACACTGGGAATTAAGTTATCTATACTTGGAATGCCATATACAAAATTTCCTGATGCATAAGACACACTTTATTCCTTGAAAAACAGCCTATAAGCAACCTAAATCTTATGCACTGAGGGTAAACTTGTAACCTAGTCAAATAGAGATGCCAATACTTTGAAGAATTCCTTGAATATGAGATGATACATACAAAACTCATTTAATTATTATATAGGAAAAAGATGGTCACTTTGCGATCAAAATATTACTAAAATAATTTTGGCATTCACTTGCCTGTTATAAACATAATTTATACATTTTTATAACTGAATCTCAAATGTAAACACTGTATCTTGGGATGATCACCTGCTTTGTCTGTCTGGTGATTCCCCTGTCTATCATATTCGTGTGTAAATAAAATGAAGAACTCACGAGACACGGTGAAGACAATGAATAGAATTGGAAAAATACCTCCAAATCACCGTAAAGGCGGTACTTACGTGTCAAGGCACAGAAGACTCACAGGACCACTTAGGACGCACGTTTCGACAGCAACGCTGTCATCTTCAGCAATGTCAAAGTGTGTAAGGTTAGGCGGAGTATTTATACTATTGTTGACCGTTAGAGAAGTAGGGGAGGGGAAAGAGAAAGGCGTATCGATCGTTAACCGAAATAAAGGGGAGTGGGGGATAGGGTCAGCGTCGTTATTCATTATCTTGTTTTGGTTATGGTGTATGTAGAGGCTTTCATAGGCATCTAGTTTGTTTTCGTTGGTGACCGTTTTTAGAAGTTTTAAATTTTCATGTGTGTTGCACATTTCATAAAGTATTTGTTTTATTTTAATAGTGTGCACTTTCCATGAGCAGTAATTACCGGGTTACAATATAAACTACAAATTCTCATGCAAAACTCATCGGATCAAAGGAGAAAAGATTTTGTGATGGTTTGGGTACACTTTCCTGAAATTCACTCTCCTGAATGAACATTTTCTCAAAAGCCACTTTCCGAAATAGCCATTTTCTCAAAAATCACAACCTAATCCTAATCAATTTTCCATCATGAGAGAAGCCAGAAAAAAATATTGAGATGGGTAGAAAACAGAAGATTTGGTAACTGCTTTTGCCCACAATATGTGGTATTCTGTTAATTCACATGAAGGATCAGCTTATGCTCTTTACAATAAACTTTTATGCAATATTGAAATATCTTTCTAATTATTTCATTACATTTCAACCAATAGTTCTGAGTTACATTTCAAATTTTCAAAAGAAAATCATATATATACCTAAATTTACAGGGAATTTGATTTACAGGAAAATGATCATTTCTAAAAAGTGATAATTTAGAAAAGTATCTTTTGGGAAAGTGGTCATACCCCTTTTCTTACAGTGTAATGTTTATACTGGAATTTGTGAAGTAGCGCCCACCAATAGGTGTTTTTGGATTTTTGGTGGGCGTTAAAGAACTCAACAAATGCTATTCTAATTTTTACACTGAAAAATAAAATTCTATAAAAAAGCTTAATGGTATGCACACATATTCTGTACAACTATTACAATTCATTCGTCATTAACTATAGTATCATATCATACTATACTAGCGACAATGTATCCATGCTGCGGTAAAATCGAAAGGCCCGTGAGGGGGGTCGGAGTCTCTCGCAGATGCAGCGAAGCGTTTAAGTTTAATTTTATCAAATATATAAAATCATAAATTTTTAAACACTGTTATTACCACTGAGACCGTATTCGGTAATCTCATCTAACGTCAATCCCACTAGTATTAGGGTTACCATACCTCCGTAAATCGCTTTGCTACTGGGGGCGCAAAATTATTCTTTGCCCCGGGCGAGAGAAACCCTCACTACGCCACTGGGTGGGTGGTGGACTTATTTCAAAGGACAACATGTGGTAAAAGTGACTCAAAAAAGGTTGAAGACCACTGCTGTAGAGCAAGGGAAGAAGAGAACAGCAGCTGAAATGCGTGTTTACGCTCCTCCAAATGAGAAATTGAAATAAATGTGAGAATGGAGGTAACAAAAAAAGACTTGATGAATGCAGAGAAGAGGAAGAAAACTTTATGCTAGTGCACTGCTAAACGGCCACAGCTGGAAGAAGATGTTAATAACTGGGAATTAGATCACACCAGGAATGGAATTGAGGTATCAATTAAAATGATTTTAATTTACGTGAAAGGATGAGAAGAAGTATTGATGATTTTGCAGGAACAATGTAGTGGTGCGAAAGATTTATGAAAAGATATGGTCTAACAATAAGTCTAAGCACAAAAAATTATGGTTGAATATGAAAATAAGTTTATAGAATTCCATACGTATATCATATACATGAGAAAGAAAATGTGTTTTGAACTAGGACAAATAGGGAACATGGATGAAGTATCTTTGACGTCCATGTTCCATCGAACAAGACAGTGGAGGTTAAAGGAGTTAAAACAGATATACTATTACTTTGATATAGCGAGAAATTTATCTGAATTGGACTAGCTTAGTGTTGAAGAGTTAATTTGCAAAAAACCTGAAAAGTTTGCACATGTTTTCACATGTTATCTTACGAGAAACAAATTATATCCTGTAGACAAACCAGGGTATTTTTTCAGGGATATTTTTGTCATTGACTTTAATGCGTGATTGAAGCATTGCTGCCAAATCTCAATCTTCCACCTAGTGGGGATGTTTGTTAAAAAACGTTAAAAAGCGTTACTCAGATTGGCAAAAGAAGCATTTTATATTGAGAGATAACAAGGAGCATAATCTTGCTTAATCGTAATGTCAGCTGAGACTAACAATAAGATGACACCTAGCGACTGGGTAGGGAGCATCATGGAATAACAGATGCAAGTTTTTCAGTATGCAATGTCAAGAACGACTGAGTGGAAATCTATTACCAGAACAAGGAAAAATCAAGGTACTACATATTACTTATAGTTTGCCTGGTGGGTTAAGTGCAAGTCGAATGGGCTTTATTGTATTTTCATATTTGGATATAAACATTCATAAAAACCAATTAAGCTTTTTCACATAGCAATTATTTTGTTGGTTCTTTATGTTCTTCGTATCAGCAAATTATCATACCAGTAAATGAGGGAGTCTGCATTATCATAATTATAAACATATGTACTAAAGCAATTGCTCATCAAAAAGGATGGAAAAATAATAATTAACATTTAACTATGTATTTTGCCAGATGTAGTTTGTATACATTCCCTAAACAAATATTTATGATGATCATTCACTTTTATCTATGATCAAGAATCAATTACTTAATTCTTCTTACATAGACAATAAATTACTAGAAAATACCGCATTTAATCGATTGTAAGCCGACCTTTTTTTACTTTTTTACCATCTCAGAAATCGCCACTCGGCTTAGAGTCGGGGGCAAAAAAAAAGTAAATGAATTTGTCCGTAGTTACATTATAACGCGAGATGTAAGTGTATTAAAGTGGAAGTAAACTATCTACTTTAAATATACGCAAAAAAAGAATAAAATTGACTGAACACCTACGAAGAAATAAATTATGTAAATAATACGTGGCGCGTCAAAGTCGTAAAAAAATGCAGCGATAGCGCTCGTGTGCGTAAGGAGCTAACACTGAAACATGATATGTGGAGGAGGGAGGGCAAATGCTTCGATTCACGAGTAAAATGAAACATTGTGTTAGCTCCTTACGCATACGAGCGCTATCGCTGCGTTCTTTAAGACTTTGACGCACCACGTATTTACATAATTTATTTCCTCGTAGGTGTTCAGTAAATTTGATTCTCTTTTGTTTACCCGTGAATCGAAGCATTTGCCTTTCCAACCAATAACAATTTTTTGAGCATTATTTCCTGTTTTTACATCTTTGGGCCTAAAATGGCACTCATGTAAATATATATATTGATAAAATTTTAATGCTATAATGTCGTATGGTACTAAATATATCTTGAAACTTGAGTTCGTATATAATGTAGAAAATCCTAACAATAACTTCAACAATGAGAATTATAAATCGTTACATGCATTAAATGATTGAATAAAGAAAAATTAGAATGAACGAATCGTTATTATTACCGTGTACATTTGTTTACATTCCCGTTTTCCGCACAATGCAACGGCGTACTCAGTACACCACGCGACCAATTGCGTGACATTTTTTGACACGCCCAGTTAAAGGTTAAGGATAAAATCGAAGAGGAATGCCCAGGTGACTGCGACTGCGATGTCAAAGTGCATATAATTCTTTTGACCTTACTATTATATATATATAGTATTTTAGTACGAACGTATATTATGTAAAACGGTCTCCGTATCTGATTGACTAGAAACGGCTATTTTTATTATTATATTAAGCTCCCGGGGTATTATTATATTAAGATCACGGGGGATAACGAGGTCAAATTACTTTTTTCGTAGAAGTTGTTATGAATAAGTGAATAAAATGTATTTTATGTCACCGTAATTTTAGTTAATACTTTAACCCTCTCACGTCCTGAGGTGTGGGGCACCTGCTGGCATTAAAAGTCCGGAGAAATTCAAGATGGCCGCCAAATGGGAAACATTAAATAAAACAATTATACATTAATCTCCAAAAATATATATTTTGAAAAATCTCCGAAGTAGAAGAATTACTGCGACACATATTAGATTGTTTAGGGTCCAAAAAAATATGGAATTTCGATCTAATATTTAAAAAAATTCTTCGTATACAAAGTTAAGAAAAATCTGCCAAATACGATCTAAATCTCGTGTTTATATGGTATACTACGTCATTTCCGAGAGAGAAGCCATCCAGTCAACGTTTTCAGAGGTAAATATGAAAGCGTATTTTCCGGGCGGTCTCGGGCGGTCAGGCGATCGGGAATATAAAAATTTACGGGCATTCTCGGGCGATCTGGTCGCGAGAGGGTTAAAATCAAATTTTTTTTTTGCGCGGCCTTTGAAAAGTGGGGGTCGGCTTACAGTCGATTAAATACGGTATATTCCTTGAGGAAAATGGAAGGATCCTGAAATGGGAAAATCGTGAGAATTACTGACGGTAATCAAAATTTTCTTATTGTCAATGATCAGAAATGGTTTTCCTTACAAATTTCGAAAGAATTTTTGGGTTATATCAGGACATGATCTATATTTCCATTCTATTCTGTAAAAGAATATCTTAATGAAAAATGAATGAATAATACTCGTACACTTTGTCACAACTACATTTTCTGTAATATTAATGTAGTTCATAAAACTTTTTACATATTATATCCAGAGGTGTGCTGCAGCTAGATCCATATGGCTCACGCGAGCCGTTTGTTAAAGTGTTTGATGCTCGGAGAGCCGGTTGTTCAGCTAAACATTTCACATGTGGAGGTTAACGACGCATCATGGTATGATAATAATGGAATGCCAAATGTTTAAAGGAGATACAAGACACAAAACAATTGCTTACTCGAAGCCACCACCCTTGATATATTAGTCATTAATGATATTTAAAAATTTTAAATAAACATTTAATTTTTATTTACAATATTGAAATCCCTTCTAATTTCCGCAAAGATCAGATAACGCGATCTCAGGGTAGCAAAAAAAGGTGAAGTCGAAGCTGGATGGGATGCCTAACTGCCAGGGGCAGCGTTGATAATAGCGACCCGGTTGATATATATTTGGCAGCCCACCCCTGAATATATATAATTGTCTTCATGTTCTTGAATGTATTTTAATGAATAACTTGTGATAGATGAGCTGCTATCAACATCTGTGTAATTTACAATACAGTGTGTCCTTGGTTTAATGTCGCCTCGATTAACGTTCCTTCGCGTTAACGTCGTTCAAAAATTAATACCCATATTCCAATTAACGTCGTCGATGATTCAAATTAACGTCACCCTGACTTGGCGCTGAAATGACGGGAGAAAATAACTGCGCAACTGTTGCACAAGTATGTTTAGAATTTATTGTTATTGCTTGTGATGAGCTAATAGAGAAGCTCTTATGAGATATCCATCCTTGTATGTACAAAGTCAAACTTGACTTGTCTTATATCTGTTTATACAGACCGAAGGACTACTGAATACAACTGTTATTATTATTGTCATTATTATTGTTATATTTTGTAAATTTGCCTTCAATTGTGTTTCAATAAATTTGTAAAGGAATATATGTTCTTTTCCTTAAGAAGTTTTTACCAATTCCCCACATCCTTATAAAGGTACAGGAAGTTTTCAGGTAACCAAATGGAGTTTCATTTGTTCATAAATTTGACGTTATAATTCCTTAATTTTCTTTTGGTTCTTTGAATAATTCCCGCTCAAACATTTGATGGGGTAAATTGTTCTCAGAACTTAAAAAAAATTGGAGGGTCATAGCGTGAAATTTATGGAATAAATTAAACTATTTGGTTTACGGAAAATTCCCTGTCCCTAATGAAAGCGGTCCGTATGACGGGAAGGGTGGGGGGGGGGGGGTAGAGTGAGGGGTGGGGGTAGATGGGAGGGGCTGCATACGTAGCTAGAATCGGACCAATGGGAAGTGATCCAAACGGCACGTGACTACGCTTACTCCCACTCGTGTCTGGGGCGTTGGCCTGCTACGCTGAGCATACCCGGTGCAAACCGAGTATGGATTCTACGAAAGTAGGATTGTTTTTTCAGAGGTTTAGCGGCCCCCTATTTGCATGTTTAGAGGAGAGTACGCGAATCAGCGTAAAGCCGTTGGTCCCCTTGGTGTTTCTCGTTAAGAGTAGGCTAATGCCGGCACCGGGTTTATCTCCTCCCTTGCCTTGTTATTTAGACTGCGAAGCGCTGGTAGTTTTTTAAGTCACAAGGTGCCACAATAACAGATTGAATTTTGATGCGTTATTTTTTCACTTCTCATTCTAACAATTTTCTTGCGTATTTCTCATAATCTACGTACATCTGTGTGATATCGTTGAAGTAAGGAGTGTATTGTTTTGGTAAGAAAATGCCTAGAAGATTTAAGTCTAACATCGGGCGTAGTTCTCGAGATGCGAAACGAATGCGTTTCTCTCGATCACCGGAAACAGCAGATGAACGAGACGAAAGACTTAATAATAATCGTCTCCGAGAGTCTTTAACGAGGCAAAGAGAAGGTCCCGAAGACCGAGAGGTGCGCCTTGCCGATCGTCGAGAACGAACATCTCGAAGCAGAAAAATAGAAACGATTGAACAAAGGGAAGAGAGACTTGCTACTGACAGTGAGCGGTACCAACGTATTCGCGAGGCTGAAACACCGGTACAAAGACAATTGAGACGTATGACTGATCGCGAACGCCATGTCAGAGCTCAGGAAATGCAAACACCTGACCAGAGAGAACAGGAACAAACTGCGGATCGTGAGCGACATGCTAAGGCCCGGGAAAATGAATCTCCCGAAGACACTTTACACAGACGTATTGTCGATAATGCACGTCATGCACAATATAACGAGCCAGCCTTGTCCCGTGCGCAATGGACTCCCAAGGCGAATTCTGGGTTTTGTTATGACAAATCCATTGCGTATGGGAATTATGTTGATATTGGCACGATGTCTGAAGTTTGCAGTTTTTGTGCAGCCTATAAATGGAAGAGGCTTATGCTGCTTAAACAGGAAAGTTAAACCAAACGAAATACTACCGCCACCGGAGCCCTATAGAAGCATTTTGTTATGGCAACTTCACATGTCTAACAATTTTTTAGAGAATCCTAGAAAATACAATGCAGCGTTCCAAATGACTTCTTTTGGTGGTGAGCGTATTGAGGAAGGCAATTTCATGCCGACATTCAAAGTCCAGGGCCAGATATATCATTTAATTGGAAGTTTTTTACCTACTGGTGACAGAAATCCAAACTTTTTACAAATTTATTTTATGGGCGACGCACAGGCTGAAGCACAAAGAAGATCCGATGTTTCTGGTAATACTGATGTCGGTTTAATTACAGTCTTACAGCAAATGTTGCATGAACATAATTCTTATGTACGTGATTTTAAAACCGCTCTAGAAAGCATGCCTCCTGACAGTCATAATTTTAAAGTTATCATCCACGCCGACAGATGACCTGTCGGGGAACACAGAGGTATGTACAACGCTCCCACGACAAATGAAGTCGCAGTACTCATCGTAGGACAAGAATTTCGTAGGCGCGATAGAGTTTTAAAGGCCCGAGACAATCCCACCCAGCGAATTAGTGAACCACACAGATCTTATGATGCTCTACAATACCCGTTAATGTTCAGTCGCTGTGAGGATGGGTACAGTGACTGAAGACCACGCCTTTGCACTGAGCGGAAAAAATCTCACACTTTTGGGTTTGCATTCGCCTAGCCGGGAAGATAATAATATCAACAGTGAATATTTATGCGAGACCTCATATAACGTCCAGGAATTAGAGCAATATTTAATTGACAACGAAAATTTACTGGTCAATGACCAAAGAGACGCTTATACGAAAATACTACAAAGTTTTTATCTCATTGTTGTCGTCAGTATGCTCTTGCAGGGTCCGCTTCAGGGCCTCGGGGTATCACTTGTGGTGGTCAGCAACCACCTGGAGGAGAAACTGGAGCTGAGTTTCGTCCTTTGTCAGGTGACCTAAAAAATCCTGAACCAATGCAACGCCATGCTCGGCATGGTCGTTTGTGACTCCTAGAGTCTTTGCTGTCGCCCGAGCTGCTTGATAGTCCTCATTCTCCTCCCACTGCGACGCAGGAATTTGTAGGAAGCCTTGGGGGAGGTTGACCCTGTGTTCTTTGTCTTGAAGTCGATGCCTGATTTCCCTCTCAATGCGTCCAGGGACTCATTCACTCGCTTCGGAGGGTCCTCATCGCCGTCGTCCTCTGACATGGCTTTGATCATTCGGTCCTTAATGTCGTGGGCTACATTATCGTCAAAGAGGGAGAGGCTCACCAACTCCTCGCACAAGTATCACAGAAGGTTAGCCATCTTTTGCAATGGCGCTTTGGTGGTGTTGTATGTCACAAGGGATTGGAGAAGACGTAGGTCATCCTGTGGCGCTCTAATGGCGAGAGGGGCTGTCGTCCAAGCCTTGACGTAGACTCTTGCAAAGAAGATGCAGAGGTCACGAAGGCCTTTTTATTCGCGCGCTGTTAAGCGAAACTGGGAGCAAAACATCCACACCTTGAAGGAATAAATGATCGTGGACATCCACCGGGCTTTATGCGTTGGCCCAGGAACTGCAAATCGTGTGCGACGAAGTGGTGGAGTGCCAAGAAAGAGTAAGGCCAGCTCAAGTAGTTCACGGTAATCATCTCGCGGCTGGACTTCCATCAGTGCTGTGTTGAGGAAATTCACGAGTTCTTCCTTGATTTCGGCTATGGCTTCAGTGGCCAGCTGGTCAGTGGATGAGTCTTCAAATCGATTCTGATGTATGGACTTCCAATGTCCTTGGAATCGCTTGAACAGGAGGACTTCCGGAGTTGAGGAAGCGGAAGAAACGCCCATTGACTCAGTGAATGCTGCTCCAGCTACCAGTTCGAGGATGTGGTGTCGACAGGCGAGGTGTAGAAGGTTGCACCCGAGTAACTGTTCGAGAATGATACATGACCCCTTGTTTCGACCGGTGTTGGCACTCGTAGTGTCAAAACACATCCCTCGTACTTTATCATCAATCTTCCACTCCTTCAAGTCATCAAAGACGGTGCGGGCTTGTGCCTCTCTAGTGCCTGCGGGGATTTGGGTACCGCAAGCAACTGGGAACCTCCATCCAAGGAGGACACTAGTACTGGGAGGCGATCGACCTTGTCGTTCCCAGTAAGATCGTGTGTGAGCTTGCCGCCCTAGTGGACAATTAAGGCAACGTCCGGTTTGAAGTTCCGTTTAATGTTGGCGGTGCTGGTCTGTCGATGCTGCTGTCGTCGCCGTCGGGTACTGGTCCTGTTATGAACCAGTGAGCTAACATCATGACCAAGTGTCCGGGCTGTCTCCCCAACAATCATAAGTGCCACGCGATCAGACACTTTGTTGCGGTTCAGTGTACCGTGAGATTTGGTGATAGAATATCCTTTCGGCCGCGCTTCGGATGGGGCGGAGTCAAGGTGCTTGGGCCTGGGACTGGATCTGGATCATCCCCAGATTCCTCAGGTGCAGAAGTACAGCTACTGCTACTGCTTTCAAGAGAGACTTGATCTTCTAATAGTTTAGCATCCTTGATCGCCTTCTGTCGGCGTTCCTGCTCCTTGGCCAAATGCTTCTGCTGTTTCTTCTCTTTCTTCGCGAGGAGATGGTCGACAGAAGACATCGCTTCCCAATGCCCTTTATCTCTCTCTCTTTATTGAAGGGTAGGGAGTGGCTTACAGCATGATCGGCCACTCCGATGACCGTTCATGCGGATGTTGAGGGTGAAGTGGTAAGGCCCACGTAAACAGCCGGGTGTATATACAGGGTGTATCAGAATAACCCCGAAATATTTTGTAGAGTTATAGAGGAGACCTAAAAACCATTTGAGATAGGGAATGAGTGGTCGGAGAAGCCTCTGTTATGCGCCAGAGAGCACTGAAGTCAACGCGTTGAGGTGATCGTCCACAATGCCAACCTTGATGTTCACAGAGAACTGTTGTTGATGGTGGTGGATGGAAGTCACGTGTGGATTATCGTCGGCCCACACATGGCTGATTATGCAGTTGTAGACTCCATCCCTGGTAAAACAGGCTTCGTCAGTAAACAAAACATACTACCTGAGAAAACCATGGACTTCTGCACAACGATGTAATATCCAGCGGGAAAATTCCTGTCTGGGTCCAAAATCATGGGGGCACAAACCCTGAACTCGCTGTGGGTGATAAGGATGACGCTGCTGTTCATGAACGACCCTCCACACAGCATGTGCAATAGCACGGGTACTTGTTGATGGCTGTTCTCTTAAGCGCTCCAACACCTCTTCCTCAAACAAGGGGTTTCGGACTGACCTCTTTGCACCGCACTCCTGTTTTGATGGCTTCACCGATCCTGTCTCCCGCAACCGTTGGAACACTGCTGTGAATGTGGTGTGATGGGGATGTGTTTTGTATAGGAAATCTTTCCCTGTAAAGCTGCGCAGATCTCCATGCACTCCCTTTAGCTTCACCATAGACAAAAACAATGACAGCAAGTTCCTCAGTTGTGTACTGAGCCATGCTAACCACTTCAGTTGTAAACGTCAAATGTCGAGTAAGCAACATCAGCTGACTCGGACAACGCCATAGTAGCTACGAGGCCTGAAAGGGGAAGAGGGGTGGAATGTTTGAGAGTTTGTATACTTGAGGGTTTGTCTATCTTCCAAGCGCAACCTCGACGTTTGGTGTTCTGTTGTGCATAACGGAGGCATTTCCGACCTCTCATTTCATATCTCAAAATGTTTTTTTAGGTCTCTTCTATAACCCGACAAAATATTCCGGGGTTATTCTGATACACCCTGTATATATATATATATATACTATATATATATACTCTATATATATATATATATATATATATATATCATCATCATCATCATCATCAGCCTTTTTCAGTCCACTGACGGACGAAGGCCTCCCCCAGACTCTTCCAGTTTTCCCTGTCAACTGCCTCCCTCCTCCAGGTTTGCCCCAACAACTAACAAGCTCTCTGTCCCACCTGTCTTTCGGTCTTCTTTTTGGTCTCTTGATGTCTCTTGGGATCCAATCGATGACACTGGACGTCCAACGCTGGTCATTTCTTCTAGCAATGTGGCCCGCCCACTGCCATTTTAACACCTTCACTCTTCTAATCACGTCACAGACTCCCGTTTTCTTACTTACCCAGTCGTTCCTCTTGCGGTCTCTTCGGGTGATCCCTAACATGCATCTCTCCATGCCCCTCTGTGTTGTTTGCAGGCGCTGTATCATTCTAGCATTCATGGTCCATGTTTTACAACCATATGTCAGAACAGGCAGAACACATTGGTCATACAGTCTCCTTTTTAGGAAGACTGGAATATTTGATTTAAAGATGTTCGCATTCTTGCCAAAAGCACTCCATGCCATCTTCACTCTCCGGTTGATTTCTCCAAGAAGCGAACCATCAGTAGTGATGAGTTGACCTAAGTAAACATAGCTGGTTACTTCTCCAAGTTCTGCTCCGTTGATATGTATCTTCTCAGAATTTGTGAAGGAGTTGTACATAACCTTTGTTTTATTAAGATTCATCTTAAGTCCAGCTTCTCGGCTTGCTTGCTCAAGCTCTTCAGTTCTTCTAAGGAGCTCTTCTGGGCTTCCTGCGAACAGTATGATATCATCTGCAAAGCGCAGGTGACTCAGATATTCTCCATTTACCTTTATGCCTTTTTCCTCCCAGTCTAGCCTTTTGAATACTTCCTCTAGAGCTGCTGTAAATAACTTAGGGGACATAGTATCTCCTTGTCTCACTCCCTTTTCGGCCTTAAAGGCACTCGTCTCTTCATGCAGCTGGACAGATGTTGTCACATTTTCGTAGATATTCTTGATCAAGGTTATGTACGTTTCTTCTACTCCTTGTTTCTTTAATGCACGTAACACCGACGAAGTTCGGACAGAGTCGAATGCTTCCTCATAGTCGATAAAGCACATACATAGAGGTAATTCGTACTCGTTAGTCCGACTGATTACCTCTCTCACGACTTGGATGTGGTCCATCGTGCTATACCCACTGCGAAATCCGGCTTGCTCTCTGGGTTGGGCAGAATCAAGATGGTTTTGAAGGCGCATAGTGAGTATTTTGGTGAATATTTTGTAGACTGTAGTTATTCAAGTCTTCTTTGGAACCTTTCTTCTGCAGAAGGATAATACATGCGTGGTTCCATGTTTCTGGTAAATTTTTCTTCCTCAGACAGGAATTAAAAATCTTAGCGAGAATTATTTCCGTATGATTACCCATTGCTTTGAATACTTCCGCTGTGATACCATCCATTCCAGATGCTTTTCCATTCTTGATACTTCTGATTGCGTGTCTCACCTCTTCCGGAAGGATACCTGGGACCTCTTCGGTGGGCATGTTTGCATCATCATTTACTTCATCATTTCCTAGAGGATCCTCATACAGCTTGGTGTAAAATTCTTGTACCCGTTTCAGGATCAGTTTCCTACTATTGGTTATGGAGCCGTCTTCTAGCATCAAGGCCATCAGCTGTCTCTTTCCGATCGAGAGATGTTGCTTCATTTTCTTGTAACTTCTATGGTTTTCTATGGCTTTCTCGATTAGCTCATAATTATATTTTTTCACATCTTCCTTGATGCACTTCCTTATAGTTTTGTTTAGTTCTGCAAAATGGATCATTTCTTTAGGATCATTAATAATTAACATTTTCCTGCTTTTTTCCATCAACAGTCTTGTTTTTTCAGTCAACTTTTTCTCTGGCTTTGTTTTAACTGTTCCTCCTATTTCTTCAGCAGTTTCCTTGAGTATCTCTATAAATTGAGATTCAACTTCTTGGTCTTCCAGTGCACTGAATCGATTTTTCAGTTGGAGCTGAAATTCTTCTTTTCGTTCTTTTAGCACCTGCGTGTTTTAATAGACTTAGGCTTCTTTATAAGCTTCTGTCTTTCTAACTTTGAGTTGAATTTTATTCTGCATCTTACCAAGCGATGGTCGCTTCCAGTTTTAAACTGGTTGAGGACGGAACAGTCTTCAGCCAATTGCTTCTTATTGACTAGTATGTAGTCAATTTCGTTTTTGGTACCATTGGGTCATTTCCAGGTCCATTTTCTATTGGGACTCTTTTGAAGAATGTGTTCATTATATATAGACTAGTACATTCAGCAAAGTCTACAAGTCGGTCCCCTCGTCCATTTCTGTATCCATAGCCCCATTTTCCAACTGCGCTGTCGTCTTCCTTTTGCTCTCCTACCTTGGCATTGAAATCACCCATGACCACTTTTAGATGGCAGCTTCCTTTGTCGTGCAGTTCTCCAACTTCTTGGTAGAAATCTTCCACTTCCTCATCCGAGTATGATGACGTTGGCGCATAAACTAGGACTATTTGAAGTTGATATCTTTTATTTATTTGAAGCACTAGTCTAGCTGCCCGCTCGGATGAACTTTCCATTTCCACGATATTATTCTTCAATTTTTTGTGGATGATGAATCCAACTCCTCCTGTTCTTCCTGTGTCAGTTCCCCTGTAATAAAAAATATGTCCACTCTTCAACTCCAATAGGCCTTTACCTTTTCTTCTCACCTCACTAAGCCCTAAAATGTCCCCCTTGATCTTCTCCAGTTGTTCTTGGAGCTCTTGAAGTTTATCTTCACTGGACAAAGTCCGGCAGTTAAAGGTAGTTAGGTTGAGGTTAAAGGAATTGGGTAAGGATGAGAAAGAGTGGCAGTGGGCGTTTAACCTCCGGGGATTCTTAGCACCCTCTGCCTTCATGCCTTGTTCCTGACCACTGCCACGGTCAGAGGCAATCCAGCCTCCAGAGAATGAGGGCCGATTTTTATGGGTGTACATGTCATGGGGGATTGTGGGCCTTAAAACACCACGCTGGCCCAGAGCGGGTTGGTGAGTACCTCTTTCACTTTGGCCGGAGATATTGCAGAAAGACTTCACAGCATGGTTGACCCAACTGGTGTCCGAGGACACCACTGTTCTTCGCCATTTAGCCTCCGTTTACACCCTTCCGCCGACTTTGAGGCAGTTGGAAGGGATATATATATATATATATACACACATACACCAACACCCCAGCGGTTCTCCATCTGGTAAGTGCTCACTGGGTTTCCTTTAACACCGAGTTGCCCTAAATATCATCATTTACCTTTCCTCTTCCGTAGTATATGTATATGTGTGTGTGTATGTGTGTCTATATATATATATATATATATCATTATATAAGCACTCTTCTTACAGAGGAGGATAAAAAAAATTAATCGGAGGAAAAATTGCAAAATTGCAACAATTTGCATTATTTTGACCGCTAAAAATTATAAAGAATATTACTAACATTTCATGGTTTAGGTATTTCCAAATGCGCTATCAACCTGAAATTTTTTCTACCTGTAGAATTCGCCAAATAATGAAAACGGGAATATAGAAATTTGAAAATTTTTATTCGTTCGGCCGTAATAAATTCTCAAATGTTTAACAAATTGACTAATGTTTATGTACTTTCTGTAGATCCAGGAAGCTGAAAATCTTAATAGGGTTAGGAAATAATGTCCCGGTGGTAAATAACATTGAAAATTTTAGAAATATTTATTGCTGTGGCTGTTAAAAATTAAAAAATTTAAACAATAAAATTCATATAAATGCACTCTTAGAGGTGCTACATTTATGAAATTTTGCATAAATGTGAGATATTCGTAACAAATGCTGAAAACCTATAAATGTTTCATAATTATAAATTTTAGGGTATGTTTTTACCCCAATATTTTCAAAACAGAAAAACACGTAATTCGGACAGAGATGCAACTTTAAGCCTTGAAAATTATTTTCATCTTTTATTTTTACTTTAGGGTGATAGAAAATGCTTGCATTCTGCAAGCATTTTTAAATATCAGCATTTTACAATTTAGAATTATTTCCAATCAATTACATACCAAATCATATAACCGTGTCAAATTTCAAGTTTGTTACTCATTTAGAAATGCCTTATGATTTTATTCGTCACCTAGGGCAATAATGTAGCAAAACAGATATTTTGGCCCCTTTTTCCCCAATTTTTTGCCCATAGGAAAACATGTAAATTGGTGTAGAGGTTTTTATATTTGCATTTTGAAATTACTTCTCGTCAAGATACAATTTCGAGACTTAAACTGTCGGATAGGATATAAATTGTAGTTTCTTATTTTTGAAAACGGAATGCAAATCCGAGTAGAATTAGCATAATTTTATAGTTTTTATCGCAAAAAATTGCTAATTTTTCTGGGTCCAACAATAGGTTTCCTTGGTAACAAGCTCTATCCTTTCATATGGGTAAGCTTTTAATGGGAATCAGAGGCTTATATTTTAATGCTGTTAATGTTAAACTACACCTAATGAAGGAAATCCGATATTGATATAATCCTCATTTTTGGGGCTGTTTTGCCCCATTATTGCCCCATTATTGCCCCATTATTGCCCCATTCGAGAACAAAAAAGGCGATGCAACTGCATAGGACCCAGAGACTTGAAATTTGGCACGGTTATAGAAATTTCATTGCAACCTATGATAAAATTACAAAATTACAAAAATTCTCATTTTTAAAGGGCGGTTTTGCCCCTTTTCGGCCCCATGCGAGAACAAAAAATGCGAGGCAGCTGCATAGGACCTAGAGACTTGAAATTTGGCACGATTATAGAATTTTCATGGCAAACTAAGATAAAATTATAAAATTAAAAAAATTCCTATTTTTAATGTTTCCTTTTGCCTTTTTTCGGTCCCATACGAGTGTGATAATTATAAGGCACTTCTTAATGAGATACAAACTTGAAATTTGGCAGAATTATGGGTTTTTAGTTACAACAGATGGAAAAAAATTGAGACTGTAATAATTCTTAATGTTAGGAGCTGTTTTGCTCCATTACTGCTCCATACGAGGATTAAAATTATAAGGCACTTCTAAATGAGCAACAAACTCCAAATTTGACACGGTTATATGATTCTGTACAACATCGATTGGGAATAATTTGAATTTGTAAAAATGCTAAAATTTGAAAATGCTTGCAGAATGCAAGCAAATAACAACTAGTATCGTATATCCTCCTCTGTAAGAAGAGTGCTTATAGAATGATATGTAGGATATAGGAGGATACTAATGTCTGGCCCAAACTACTATAGTTGGAGAGCTCTAATTTAATACCGAGGTGAACAAAGAAAAATAATCGGAGGAATAATTGCAAAATTGTAACAATGTGCATTATTTTGGCCGCTAAAAATTATAAACCATTTTACTAACATTTCATGGTTTAGATACTTCTAAATGCGCTATGAACATAAAATTTTTTCTACATGTAGAATTCGCCAAATAATGAAAACGGGAATATAGAAATTTGAAAATTTTTATTCGTTCGGCCGTAATAACTTCTCAAATGTTTAACAAATTGACTAATGTTTATGTACTTTCTGATGATACAGGAAGATGAAAATTTTAACAAAGTAAGGAAATAATGTTCCGGTGGTAAATAACATTGAAAATTTTAGAAATATGTATTGTTGTGGCGGTATAAATTAATAAAATTTAAACAATGAAATTCATATAAATGCACTTCCATAAGTGCTATATCCATGAAATTTTCCATAAATGTGAGGCATTCCTATGTAATGCTAAAAACCTCTAAATATTTAATAATAATAAATTTTACGGGTTATTTTCACCCCAATATTGACCATAAGGAAAAACACGTAAATCGACAACTAGGTGTAAACAGTTGGTTTTATAAAATTATTTGTCGGCTCATACTCTTTGTTGTAGGGTGAGAGAAAATGCTTGCAGAATGCAAGCACACCTTCGCTAGTATATATATACACACAATGTACATCAGTGTTTCCCAACCTTTTTAGAGTCGCGGCACCCTTAAGTGACTTTTCAGAATTTGGCAGCACCCCTCCCTAGCCACCGTCAGTAATAATCGTGACGAAGTTCAACCCCTAACCCCAATCTCCATATCTCCTTTCATTTCGAAGTGCCTTTGCGATAAAATGAATTTCGACTTGACTCTGGTTTGCATTTTTGAAAGACGACAATGCAAAATGAGGGAAAAATGGGAAAACAGTATATCTTTGCGGCACCCTTCAGAACACTTCACGGCACCCAGGTTGGGAAACACTGCTTTACGTTTGAAGCTTTAAAGTATTTTTGTGAATCTGGTGAAGTTGAGTGCCATAAATTGCTTGAAAGAGTTTTAAAACTATTTAAACCATTGAAATCATTTTTCCAGTCTCAGCCAAATGTCCCAGGGTCATTGAAACATTTCTCGAGAACGATCTTGCAGAATTACGGCTAAAATTTATACACAATAAAGCTTATTTATTCCATGCTGCAGTTAAGTGCATTGAGGGAGACAAAATTACAATAACGGAACATTTACATGAATGCCCTGCAAGCCGGCAGAAACGTTTGACAGGGGGTGTCACCGCACCAAATTAAAATGTGACTAATTCCTCTGTTAGACTGTCTTATCGCATCTAGGAAAAAAGATCTGTAGTATTTCTCGGTTCTAGCGATTGTTTCGACGTATTTTCTCGTATGCTCTGATCTAACATTTCGTTCACTAGCATCGATATGTACAACTATGCCGCGTACGTCTTCCACGAAATGGGAACTTTTAAACTTTTCGAATAGTTTCCTTTTGTATTCAGTTCTTCTACTGTTCAACGTCTGCCATTTCAGGTCCCTCAATATCTCTGACACACTCGCATCATACCGATATTCTCCTTTTACAAATCTAGCCGCTCTACGCTGAACCATTTCGAGCTCCCTAGTTAGGCCCTCCTCGAAAGGGTCCTCTATACTGCGCAACAGTATTTCATGACGGGTCAAGTGTCACATCAGATTGCTGACTTAAAATTTAAATGTAGTGAGAGATTAGAAAATTATTTCATGCCTCTTATGATTCGAAGTGATATCAGTAAATTAGAAGAAGAAGGATTGATTGAAAATCTTGGTTTGTTGGACATGTCCGGAATTTTTATAATAGCTGCTTCGATTATTTAGAGCAGTGGTCCTCCCATTTTATCACAAATAGTGCATTCGATTGGATTATGGAACATGGAATGAAATTCAGAATTCCACGGCACATATGTTTCCACATTTTTCGAAATTGCGTCTGCCCCTGGGTGATAGGCATTTCTGTGCTTCCCCCAGCCCCCTGCAAAATTTTCTGCTGACGCCCTTGCTCTGGATCAATAAATATTATTATTATTATTATACAGCCACATGCTCAATGTATGCCAAAATAACCACTAAGTTTGGAAACCAGAGGCACACAATATGTATTTCTAGATAGACTAATGTCATAAACCAATGGTTATATCATTGAAGATATCACAAAAAGTCCATATTTTATTAATAATGCTACAGGCATCACTTGTTAGCAATTGTTTTGACCACTTTACCTCTCTGTTGGCTTTAGTTGTCCAAATTCTTGAATTGATGAGCAATGACAGCAATAATCCGGTTGCAAGACCAAGTTGGGCAGGTGAAGATATCAGTGAGGAATTTGCACTCTGTTTGGACATAATTCCAAGTATTGTGGTACCATTGTTGAGGTCAGTTGAGTTCCAGTTTTGGTTTTCACTATCTGTTAATGCTAACTTCCAAAGCTCAGCCCCAATTTCATCAAATGATAACCAGTGGAGGACTGATGTGTCCATTATTGTTGTCATCCTAATATATGAAATCATTCTTTAAAATTTAACAGTAATTACTCTTCAACCAGCAAGTATGAATAGTTTAATAGAAAGTTAAGGATACATTTTTATTTTGACCTTGGTATTAAATATTAGGCAGCAATAAAATAACAGAGTGACATTTCATTGTGGAAATAAAAAATCTAATATGTGTCCAGCACGTGACTTTCTCCAACCTACAGAGTAATGAATATGATTGCTTTCTACATCAGTGTCCACAAGAGCAATTATCGACTATTACACTTCTTAGTGATTTCAAACATTTTCGATAATCTATACGTTGAAAAAACAATAAGAAAACAAAATTGTTAGCTGTTGCTATGGATAAGAAAATATCAATGTGCAATTAAAATAGCCCTTGGCAGCATATGCATCGCCATCGACAATTAGAAAATTTTATCATAGCAACAGAAACAACGGTATCACTTAGTAATGTACTTTACATAAATTCAGAGGAAAAATCAAAATATCTCTTAAATAATCAATTTTATGAAAAAACTTTACAAACAAAACTAGTAGAAAATCACATTTTCTACAACTGTAATAATGCAGTTTATGCCGCCACTTACGGACTTATAAAAAGCATTCTGGTCCAGATTTTTTCGTCTTTACTTTCTCATACGAAGTATCGAGAAAGTATTGTTTTCGCGAAAAAATTCGACCTCGAGATTTTTACGGAAATACACGTTTTAGGTGTCGCTGAATCCGAAAAAGTGGTTTTCGCAATGCCGTCTGTCTGTCTGTTACTGGCTCTGGAGCGTAGATGGTAGAACCAAAATGAATGAAATCTCGTACTTAGGCATTTTATCATACTGAGCAGAGTATACATAGAAATGGTTGACATTGATCAATAATTAAGAGTAGTTTATTCTACGCATTTTTAACAACAATCCGATTTTCTCAAAAACGGCTCTTAACGATTTTGATCAAATTTCGTACAGGTAGTTGAGTATACATCTACAATAATATTACGTATTTCATTTTTCTTAATGAATGAATATAAGGCTAGTTTATTCTTGGGGAACTTTAACAAAAATAGGATTTTCTAAAAACAGGCTCATACGATTTTCATTTTCTAGAGATAACTAAACGACGCATTAGTATATGAGAAAGTTTGTACAATGTATGTTGTACCGATTTTTGTTAGATAAAAAGTTGTATTTAATTATTGTGCAAAACACATTGCGCAAACTTTCTCGCATACAAATCGTCTCGATATTATTACGTAAATGTACTTTATTTTAGAAGGGGATCAATCACAAGTTAGGCTCCGTTTGTATATTTGTAAAAGCACAAAATTAAGAGAGATTCTTGCCTCCGTCCGTGAATTGCCGCCCCTAATATGTTTCGCCCGGGTGCTATGCACCGCTTGAACAGGGCCGCGCCTTAGGTGTTTCGCGCCCGGGTGCAAGATATCTCTGTGGCGCCCCCCTACTAGCGAAATTTCGTGGTATGATTAAATACGACCTTTTACTTTCTCATACGAAGTGCTGAGAAAGTATTGTTATCGCGAAAAAAATCGACCTCGAGATTTTTACGGAAATATACGTTTTAGGTGTCGCTGAATCCATGGGTGCCCACAGTAAGGGCCCCCACTACATTTCCCAAAAATTTTACATATGGCATTTTAAAGTTTACGCTGTCACAAGCAGAGCTGACAGATCGCGGTGCAAACGGTGTGACTGCACCGGGTCTTCTAAAAATATTTGTTTTATTTGTGGGCAAAAATCTGCTGAGGTGTTGCTGCAGGTAAATGTTTTGAGTGAAGTAACACTGCCATACTCCTTCTGTTGAAACTGTATCTCCGAATGTTGATTGTAAGAAATATAAGGAATGCAGATGACTGGATGTAATTTTCCCGACATTTTTGTTGCCATTTGGATTCTGTATAATCAATAGTAAAGAAACAAGTAATTCGAGCACTTGCTGAGAAGCTTCCGGGAAACCCATTCGCAAAACGGAAGAAGAAAAGGCGGAAAACGTTAAAGTAATTATTTGCTCTCCTGCATTAATCCAAGTGCCCTATGCTGGAATATAAAGTAGCAGAGATATCAATCTTTAGCAGGGCAGTACTGCAAGCAGGCACACAGCCAGGGATAAACGAATATTATGAACAGTGCCGGCGCCAAGGGTGAAGCAACCACCTCAGGCGGCACATACCTTGGGGCGGCATTTTCAGGCGCATACTGAGGCAAAAATCAACCGCCATTGCGGATTTGCAAAAGAGGAAACGGTGCCCGTAGACAAAGGCATATTCCTGTGTAGCTATTCTTTTCTTTCCCCACACACCAGCGTGTGCTTTCCTTTGCAATATTTTATTATCGGCGCACATACGAAGATTCGGCTACATTTGTAATATGCCGCTAAGTGAGTTGTTTATTTATTTATATTAGTATACAGCAATGCCTGTATTCAGCCAATTTCAGCTCCGATGACAGCGGTTGGGCTTAACCTGGCTGAACGTCACTCCTTGCGACAAGCTCACCATGCGCAGGCATTGATGCAGACTGGATAATTTAGGTCTATTAGATCAAATGCCTTGCATTAATATTTCACGGAAGTCCTAATACTCGCTGTTGCTATAATAATAAATAATAAATCTGTGTAACTAGTGTAAATTTCGTGCAAAAAAGTAAGTTTCTATTTTATTTATTTCATTTTCTTCAAGATATCATTTATTATTAGCATCAATATTACTCCAAAACATTAAAAATGGATAGAGTAAGATACCAAGTTGGAGATTGGCAACACCATTGATAGAGAACATCACAACTGGAACGACAACATTGGCGAGTTACTTTAAAGAGAATTATACATAGCTGTTATTCAGTTATGTGCCTCACAACTGTTGGCATTTAGGGGAAATTCAGATAAATTGTTTGACAATAAAAACGGTAATTTTTTGAAGTTATTAGCAAAGTTTGATCCTGTTACAAGTGAGGATTTAAGAAGAGCCTCAAAAAATCCTCACATTGTCCATTATATGAGCCAAGACATTCAAAATAATCTTATTTATCTGCTAGGGCAAAAAGTGCGTAATACTATTGTTGCTAGAATTAAGGAAGTAAAATATTACAGCATAATATTAGATTGCACTGTGGAAATTAGCAGGATTGAGCAAATGTTGTTTGTAGTTTGCATTGTGACAAAAGAACAGCAGCCAGGATATTCTCCTAAAGAATATTTTATTAAATTTCTGCCTGTTGAATTAACCACTGGAACTGGATTGGCCAAACTGATATTGTAAGAACTGGATACATTGGGTATCAAAATTGAAAACTTGCGCGGACAGGGTTACGACAACGGGGCAAATATCAAAGGTACCCATTCCGGCGTCCAAAGACGGATTTTAAATCAAAATCCTAAAACCTTTTTTGTAACTTGCTCGTGTGATTTGCTTAATCTAGTGGTTAATGTTGCAGCAGCGAAATCTGCAGAAATTATTAATTTTTTTAGCTCAAGAGATATTTGTATTTTTCTCAAGTTCGACAAAAAGATGGAATGTACTAAAAAAGTACATAACATCCTGGACTTTAAAAAGTGTTAGTACTACGAGGTGGGAAAATCGTGTGGATCCATTAAGGTACCAATTGGGAGAAATATATGATGCACTGGTGGAAATTTCTTTGGATGAGCAGAGAGAGAGAGAGCGATACCAAAAACAAAAGTAAATCGTTGACGGATAAAATTTCTAGCTTTAAATTTGTTTGCAGTGTTGTTGTTTGGTACGACGTTTTATCAAAAGTTAATGTAGCATCAAAATTATTACAAAGAGCAAACATTGAAATATCAGAAAGCATTAAAATTTTTGAAAGCATTACCTCATTATTTTTGGAAGAACAGCGTACAAATGGTTTCCAACAAATGCTCTACTCTGCCAAAGAAATTGCTCTGACAATGGAAATAACACCAGAATGTTGTGAACTTGCACATGGAATCACGTTATTACTTTTTCCATACGTAGTAATGGGAAAAAATCGACTTCGAGATTTCAACAGAAATACATGTTTTGAGGTCTCTAGAACACGTTTTCAGAATAATGTTTGTGTGTGTGTGTATGTGATTGTGGGCGCTCTAACTCAAAAAGTACTTACCATATCGTTACCAAACTTCATATATAACACTTTATTATGAGCACAAAGAAATGATTAGTTTTTGGACAATAACGGTTTAGAGGAAATCGAGGTTTTTTCGAAACCCGATTCGGTTTTTGCGATATTTCTCCATTAAAACATCATTACTGTATATACAATTCTATACAAATGTTATAGAGAATGTAATTTCCTACATTTTTCATTTGAAACAATTTACTGTAGCAGTTATTGTTTAGGAATTATTTATAAATAATCAGTTTTTTCGGTTTCCATCAAGTATCTCTTTAAAAACGTCGTTATTGGTCATCTTCGTGAGGAACAAAGTTGTAGAGAATAACATTTTTTCCAACTTTTGTTTGAAACAATTTTTCGTAGAACCATCCATTTCGGAGATACTGAACTTTTTCATAGTATCCTGTATACAGCGCCACAACCACGTAGCGGTGAATTCTGTAAACATGTTCAAAATATAATTTACGGCAATAAGGACGACTGTATTCTTTTACGATACGAAATAATAATTTTGTCTCATAATGCTACTCATAATAATTTAAATATCTATACCCCAAATATGGAGAAAGTCATGTGTTGGCCACATCAGATTTTTTTATGGTACTTTCCTGTTAACGGGAATACCTCCGGGACCCTTCGTAGGACCTGGTACTTACGTATTATCCCCATGCCATACTTACGTACAACATTAACAGAAACTGATTGGCCTGTCTCGACATTTACAAACACAATCTGCGGACAACGTGGAGGGTTTCTTTGGTTCCGGGCGAGGCGAAGTGCGCTATAGCGCCCGGAGACGACTACCCATTTAAAAAAGTGAGCAGAAGGCTCGTCAATATATCCTTTCAATGTTATATCCTCTCAAAAAAAATGGAGAGGATATTGGCGAGCCTTCGGCTCGCTTTGTTTTAATGGGCAGTCGTCTCCGGGCGCTACCGCACCCTTTTCCTCGCCCGGAACCAAAGATACCCTCCCCGTTGTCCGGAGATTGGGTTTGTAAATGTCGAGACCAGCCAATCAGTTTCTGTTAATGTTGTTTTAAAAATAAAATATCGTAAATCCAACAATACCTCAATATATCCTTTCAATGTTATATCCTCTCAAACAATCATAACAATGTTTATTTTTTAAGGTATTCCCGTTAACAGGAAAGTACCCTTTTATTTAATTATGTAGTACAGTAAAACCTGGTTAATTCGAAATTCACGGGACCAAAGAAAAAGCATTTCGAATTACGAAGAACCTCTATAATTCGAAATTTACAAAAAAGCTTAATTTACCAAATTTAAAAAATGCAAATATAAATTACAGAAAAACAAAAGAATATGACACCATATTAAAATACAGAAAAAAGATTGTACTACACATGCATACCTCAAAATATAATGTCGATGAATAAAAGTCAAATTTAGGATTACTCATTTAAACATTGAAACATATCATCATCATCATAGGTAGTCTGTCCGTTGACAGGTCCGTGATTATTCTAGGTTAAACTTGGTTCTCCATATACTCCTATTTTCCGCAGTTTCCTTCATGTATTGATAGCTCTCTTTCCCTTTCAAGTCGTTTACTAGCTGAAACCTTTTCCTACCTCTTTCTCTTTTTCCATCAAGTTTTCCTTCTAGCACTTCTTTAATCATGCACTCTCTCCTCAGGTAATGCCCAATCCAGTTCGCCTTCCTCTTTCTGATAGTCTGTATAATCGTTTACTTCTCTCCTATTCTTCGTAGTACTTCCTCATTTTTCACCCTATCTGTCCATTTTATCTTCAGCATTCTTCTCCATGTCCACATTTCGAAGCTTTCCAAGTATTTAATATCATTTTTCCTTAGCGTCCATGTTTCTGCCCCATACAAAGCTATACTCCATACATAGCATTTTATCAACCTCTTGCGGATTTCCTGCTTTATATTTCCCGTTAACAGGAGTTTCTCTCTTCTGAAAGCGGCTTTTGCTTTTGTTATTCTAGTCCTGATTTTATCGGTACATTTTGCTTCTCTCGTTATGATGCTTCCAAGGTATTTATAATCTGAAACTTGTTCTAATGGCTTTCCTCCAATACTTATTTTCAAATTTTCTTCTTCTTTACTTGATATTCGCATAACCTTGGATTTTTCTGTATTAATTTCCATACCGTATTTTCTACCTGTTATCACTAGTCTATTTATCATTTTCTGGAGTTCCTTTTCCTTTCTTGCTAGAAGTACTTGATCATCCGCGTATTTCACTGTTCTTATAATCCTTCCTACGATTTTGAAATCTCCCGTGCCTTCTAACGTTTCCTGCATTAGTCTCTCTCCATATATATTGAATAGAATCGGCGATAGACAGCAGCCCTGTCTTACTCCTCTACCGATATGTACTCCGCTGATGTCCGCATTCTCCAATCTGACCTTTACAACTTGATTCACATATAGATTCCTGATCAGTCTCCTGTCTTTCCAGTCTACACCTATATCCTTTAATATCCTCTTCAGCAGTACCCAATTTACTCTATCAAAGGCCTTCTGCCAGTCGACGAAACATACGCAGCAATCTTGACTGTACTCTATTGCTCTTTCTGATATGATTCTCACTACACCGATAACATCTCTGGTTCCTCGTCCTTTTCTGAAGCCGAATTGATCTTCCCCTAGCATTTCTTCGGCCTTTTCCTCTAGTCTTTTATTAAGAATCCTCGTGATGATCTTGGAAGTGTGTGACAGTAGGGATATCGTTCTGTAGTCCTTACACTGCATTGCCTTTGGCTTCTTCTTTAGAGGGATCATTGTTACATCTAAGAAATCCTGAGGCCACTCTCCCGAGTCGTAAACCTTGTTAATTAGTTTCGTAATCACTTTTAGTCCTTCCGATCCCATGACTTTAAGTACCTCTACCGGTATTCCATCGCTGCCTGTAGCTTTTCCTTTCTTTAGTTCCTGTATCGCCTTTTCTACTTCGCTTTTCGTAATACTTTGTCCCAAGTTGTCTTTTTCAATGCAATTCTCTTCTTCCAGTTCCATTTGTACCGATCCTGCCTGCTTTTTGTATAGTTCCTTAATGTATTCATCCCATACCTGTGCTACATCCTTTGGTTCTGCGACTATTTTCCCGTCTGTATTAATAATTCCTTTACCATGAATCCCATTAGACTTCTTATCTTCTAACTCCAGTGCCCTAGCGAACATCATATCGTATCGTCCTAACTTCTCCATCTGTTGTATTTCCTCACGTTTTTCTTTTATCCAGTTTTCCCTAGCTTTATCTGTTGCCCTTCTCATCTCATTGTTTATGCGTCTATAGTTGGCTCTACCTTCTTCACTGTTAACGTTTTTCCATTTCCTTCTCTCATCCATTTTCTCCCGCATTTCCTTAGTGATCCATGGTTTTCTGATTTTCTTCTCTTGTTTCCCAATCTCTTTATTCAAGGTATCTTTGATGCTGCCTTTCACTACCTCCCATTCTGTATCCACGGTCTTCGGTTTGTTTTCCAAATTTCTAAGGCGATCTTCCAACTTCGTGCTGAAGGCATCTTTCCTTTCTTTCAGTTTTTCTAGGTTCCAAGTCTGTCTATTTCTTCTCGTTTTCCTTATTTGTTTTAGCTTTATAGTTACATCTACTATTAGAAGGATGTTATCTGAATCAATGTCTGCCCCTGGTAATGTCTTAGCATTTTTTATGCTGTTCCTGAATCTTTGTTTTACTAGGATGTAATCTATTTGGCATCTCATTCTATCTCCTGGGCTTTTCCATGTGTACAGCCTTCGTTTATGGTTTCTGAACCATGTATTAGTCACTACTAAGTCGTTATTAAGACAGAATTCTACCAGTTTTTCTCCTCCTCGGTTTCTTTTCCGAAGTCCGTATTGACCGACAACATTTTTTCTTGTCCTTCACCAACTATGTTGTTCCAATCTCCCATTATTATGCAGTTTACCTTTCCTCTTCTGAAACTTATATGAACATATAATTAAGCCACCAAAATGTTAATAATGTCTTTCGCTTATTTCAACTTAAAAGTAAATAAACAAAAGTGTGTAATAAAATATTAATTTAAATTTATTTTAAAAAGTTGGTTATTTTCCCGTTTCAATTTCAGGGCACTCCCTAGCGCAATGTGTTGCATAATGGCATCAACTTTTTCACAGATATTCATCGGTACGTCTGGCATCCCGGACACGTACCTTTGAAGGGTATCTTAAGCTTTTAAAACATCCTCCTTAGATGGCAATGGCACATCCAACCTAGCTTCGACGTTATCTACATCGTCTTCTTCCTCGCTATCACTCGCAACGGTTTTCGATTCCTCGATCGTGGGGTCATACACAACCGACGTAGCCAAGTCATTATCAAAGGAAACAAAGTCTCCGAAACTGACAGGTCCCAATACATTACTGTCGATTACTTCCTCAACTTCTGTACATTGGAACACTTCTGCCGGCTGCGAAGATAGCCCGCTTTTCTTAAAAAAGTTGGTGATGGTTTGAGGAGTCACCAATTGCCACGCCGATGACAAGGTCCGGCACGCGTCCATTTTCGTAAATCATCCTGCGAACATCCATTTGTAATTTGCACCAAGTATGACGACAATAGTTTTTTTTCTGTAATGACTCTTTAAATTTTGAATGATGCTCTGTTCGAGTGGCAGCAGAACACTGGCTGTGTTCGGCGGAAAATAGAGCAACTCAAAATTGGGCGTATTTATCTGAGCCACATGGTGAGCAGAACAGTTGTCTAGTGTCAACAAAATTTTACGATTTTGCAACGCCACACGTTTTTGCATTCTTATTAAAAACATTTGAATATGTCTGTTGTCATCCACACCTTTGTGTTATGCTCGTAAATTATCGGCAAATAATCACGATTAATACCTTTGAAACAGCGTTGGTTGCCATATTTTCCGATGATTACAAGTTTTTCTTTATTCGACCCATCCATATTTGTGCAGAGCACGGCGCGGCGGTGAGACGCTCCTTACTACGTTTCCTGCCGTGACATTTTTCGCCTCGGAGAGCCAAAGTACGATCGGGCAACATGTTGAAAAAAATGCGTTTCATCCATATTAAAAATTTCCTTGAGCGCGTACTTCTCCAAAACATGTTTATTACTTTGTAGCCAGGTCGTCACTTCCTCTTCGTTAATTTTTTGGGCATCACCACATACTGCGAGACAAACAATCTTGTGGCGTCTTTAAAACCATCCAACCACCCATTGGACGCTTTAAAATCTTCAATGTTCAAAGCGTTCGCAAGACTTCTTGATTTTTCAATGAGCATCGGGCTTGTCACAGGTAAATTCGCCGCTCGTACTTGTGAAAAAAATGGGACAGTTCTTCTTCGAGGTCTTCGTTTTTCGCAGGCCGTGGACGCTGACGTGTAGCGCCCCCTTTAAGTTTATAAAAACTTTCTTCAATCTTCGCCCGATTCTTTAAAATTGTAGATAAAGACGAGTTCGGAATCCTATACTTTGAGGCCAGCTTTCCTTTCGATTCTAACTTCCTGTCAATGTCTTGCAGCAAAGACATTTTTTCAGCAAGAGTAAGAGTCTTATATGCACAACGAACCGGAGCCATTGGAGGGTATATTTAAAAAATATATTTTATAGCAATAAATTTAAATATAGTCTCTCTTGCAGTTATTAAACTAAGAATATTATTTAAACTAGTAACTAACAATGATGAAAAATACAATCTAATACGAAACAAACAACGAACCAAAGGAATATTGGAACGCGTTTTCCACACAAAACTCGCAAAACATTAGATAAATTGAGGGGATGGACCGAATCTTGTAACAATACCCAACGCCCAGTCGGTATGATCAAGATCGGCGACATAGTGCCAGAAATATTTTAGTAAATTTCATTTAGTTTCTTTTTGGTAAGTTTTATTTCGAATTATGCTGACAAAAATGCGTTGATATTCCGAGAATCGGGCAAACATTTTTTTCGAATTACGAATTATAGAGATATTCGAATTATTGAAACACATTTGTATGAATTTGGCTTTTTCGGTCTTTCAAATGTTAAAAAATTTCGAATTACGTCGAATTTCAAAATATAGAGGTTCGAATTAACCAGGTTTTATTGTAGTTGTTTGCATCAATTATATCAAGGAACGATTTTCCCAACTAGAAACACACAACGAATTGTTTCAATCTTTGTACGACATTACATTGTTTATCCATACAGATTCAGATGTTAATTTTACTTTCTCATACGAAGTATTGTTATCGCGAAAAAATTCGACCTCGAGATTTTTACGGAAATATACGTTTTCGGTGTCGCTGAATCCGAAAAAGTGGCTTTTGCAATGCCGTCTGTCTGTTAGTGGCTCTGGAGCTTAAACAGTAGAGCGAAAATGAATGAAATCTCGTACTTATGCATTTATCATACCGAGCAGAGTATATGGGAAATGGTTGACATTGCTCGATAATTAAGAGTAGTTTATTCTACGCATTTTTAACAACAATTCGATTTTCTCAAAAATGGCTTTAACGATTTTGATCAAATTTTGTACAGTTACTTGAGGATACATCTACAATAATTCTACCTATTTCATTTTTCTCAATGAATGAATATAAGGCTAGTTTATTCTTGGGTCGGCACAGTCGTCCATATTGCCGTAAATTAGGTATATTTTGGACATGTTTACAGAATTCACCGCTACATGGTGGCGGCGCTGTATACTGGAAATTAAGAAAAAGCAAAATATATCCGAAATGGATGGTTCTACGAAAATTTGTTTCAAACAAACTTGGAAGAAATATTATTCTCTACAACTTTGGTCCTCACGAAGATGACCAATTACGTCGTTTTTAAGATATTCGACGGAAAGCGAAAAAACCGATTACAATACTTTCCCTATACTACGTATGGAGAAAGTAAAAATTTACGACTTTATTCTTTTACGATACGAAATAATAATTTTGCCTTATTCATAATAATTTAAATATCTATACCCCAAATATGAAGAAAGTCATATGTTGGCCACATCAGATTTTTATTTTCTCCACACATTGCATGGGGAAAGTATTGTGATCACGAAAAAAATCGACTTCGAGATTTCAACGGAAATACACATTTTGAGGTCCCTAGAACATGTTTAGAATAGTTTCGGAATTATGTCTGTGTGTGTGGATGTATGTGATTTTGGGCGCTCTAACTCAAAAAGTACTTGTCATGTCAATACCAAATTTCATATATAACACCTTAGCATCAGCAGAAAGAACTGTAATGTTTTTGGACAATACCGGTTAACCGGAAGTCGACGTTTATTTGAAACCCGAATCCGTTTTTGCGATATTTCTGCGATAATACGTCATTATTGTATACATTGCCCATTACAAAAAAATGTAGAAAATATAATTTCCTACATCTTTTATTTCAAACAATTTTCCATATCAGTTATTGTTTAGGAATTAATAAATAATCGGTTTTTTCAGTTTTCGTCAAATATCTCCTTAAAAACGTCGTTATTGGTAATCTTCGTGAGGACCAAAGTTGTAGAGAATAATATTTTGTTCAAGTATTGTTTGAGACAATTTTTCGTAGAACCATCCATTTCGGAGATATTTTGCTTTTTCGTAATTTTCAGTATACTGCGCCACAACCATTTAGCAGTGAATTCTGTAAACATTGAAAATATACGTAATTTATGGCAATAAGGACGACTGTATTCTTTTACGATATGAAATGATAATTTTGCGTTATAATGCTATTCATAGTAATTTATATATCTATACCCCAAATATGGAGAAAGTCATTTTGGCCACATCAGATTTTTTTGGAAAATGTCCTTGTTTATCCCTTTGAAAACTTGTTTCATCCCGGTTGTTACCAAGAGCATCTGGTCACCCTATACTAAGGTGAACCCATTTTAAGTCGCCACTAATATGTGTTCTAGCGACCTTGAGTCATGCGACCGCGTATCGCAAGGGCTCGGAAAATTTTTCCTGGAAGATTTTGTCATTTTAGTGTCTCCAACTTTCCCTTTTCACTCGGACAAAGGAGGAAACATTCCCAAGTCGAATTCTCATAACATATAGATACAAATAGCTTTATGGGAAGGTGTCCCGGGAAGTTGGCGCCCGGGTGCATTGCACCTACTGCACCCCGGTTAGGCGCGCCCCTGTATATAGTATACTAAATTTTTGCATCTTGGCAGATCCATTTACCCTTAAAACCGCCTATGACCATGTGTCCAACTGAATGCTTTGTCTAAAAATATCGCTTTGCGTTTCCCATCCTCCCGTACTCCCATAAAACTTCTTCTAAGAGTGCGAAATTTGAAGGGCATTTTCGCCCTTTTGCTGTCAAGAGGACTGTCACGTGAAAAGATTCACTTTATTCGGTTCACTCCATAGTTCAGTCTATCCAGGAGCAATGATCTTATGGTCTTCAATTCCAGAAGAGTTTTCTCTTTAATGAAGCGGCTCATCGTTGCTAAACAAGTTAGTGTCTAATTACATATTTCATGTATACAGTTTTTGTTTTTTTATTAACTGTGCGTAACTTTCTGACTTTATTATACAAATTATCTAGAAATTTATGTAAGTAAATTAACCTGAGAACTGCCTAATTGATCCCTGAGGATTTCGAATATTAATCTGTTGCTTTGTCCCTGCATCGTCGCCTCTACAGAAAGGAAGGAAATCACTAATTGTAAGTGTAGGTTTCATTTTCTGTTCATTTATGTTTGCGTCTTTGAAAATCGAAATACACACATATCCTAAGACCACCTTGTAATTCCGGTTTCTTAGATTTAGGAGTTATTTTTTAAACTTTTATTTTCACCTTGTTCGTCCGTCTGCCCATGTGAAAGATTCTAATTATAATAAATGGCAGTATTAATTGGTTTGGCCTTTGAGTGGTTATTTGTTTGGTCCGTGTAACACGCTGTAGAGAAATTCGGTCAATTCATTAAATGGTGTACACAGAGGATCGAAAATTTGACAGGATGTTTGAATGGGATATATGAAGGTAACGGCGTAATATATCTCGAAAAATGTCGCGAGATCGACCACTAGGGATTATTTTCATTTCTCGTAATATAATATGTAACATTTAAAATTCCGCTCAGCAGCCCTTGTTCCTATTGAAAATGAATATTGGAAATTTTGACATGCGTTCTACAGACCAAGAATATTTTAAAGAAAAAGGAACATTTCTTATTTTGAAAGTTAATTTATCCTTCGATTCGGATTCGCTCGAATTTGACCTTTGTGTCCAATTTTGGCAAAATTCCATGTTTTTAACTAACCATGCAATTGTTGTATCAATTCACGTGCGTAATGCAAAAGTGTCAATGCGCTCGAAAGAGATGTAGAGGGAGGAAGGCGAGAGGGTCGTAGAGGAAGGAGGTAAAAAATGGTATTCAACCGGAAATGCGGGAGATTTATTCAGAATGCGCAGAAGATTCGTTTTTCATAACCTTTACGATTAGGTGCAGTGAATACTAATTTAGTCGACCAAAATTAGTTCTAATCATTTAAAGATTTTCTGCACATCTTAAAAGTTTTCCAAGGGGCATGCTGATCAAAAAGGTTGAATATCACCGAGATGTAGATGGGAAGACGAAAGTGAGGGGAAGAAAGATCGGGTGTAGGGAGATAGGCTATTTGTGTCCAAGTATTTATCAGGTCGGAGTGGATTTTAACCAGTGCTCGAAATGGAAAAAGTTACGAAACGGAACACTTGTATTGGTTGTGGAACGGAAACTTTTACGAAACGGAACGCTTGTTATAAGGGACGGTATTTCTAAATGTCTGACGAAACGGAACGGTATCACCGGCGCGTGTGGCGAGCCTGAGCGGCGTTCCGGCTCATTCCGAGCTCTGATTTTAACCTGCTTCAAGGGAAAGGCCAATCATCATGCGCGAAATAAATTAGCCATTTAAAATATACTTTAAGTTAATTTCAAGAGGACATTCAGTACAGTGATAATATAATCCATAGTGAAAAAGTGGTGTGGATTTGTGGTCAGTTGGGGGCCGGTTAAGTAAAATTTTCCCGGGTTGGGAAAAATTGCGTCCGCCCCTGGGTAATAGGCATTTTTGTGTTTTGCCTCCATCCCTCCAAAATTTTCTACCGACGCCCCTGTTGGTATCATTATGTAAACAGAAAAATCAAGAAGGAATATTTATCACATCGTTCAAGGAATTTAATAAAAAACTTTTATGAATTAATCTTATTAGATTATTAGATGGAAAATTGTTTTAATTGAAAGTGGTAGGAAATTACATTCTCTATAATCTTTGTATAAAATTGTATATACAATAATGATGTTTTAATGGAGGAATGTCCAAAAAACCGAATCGGGATTCGAATAAACCTTGACTTCCGGTTAAGCGTTATTGTCCAAAAACTAATCAGTTCTTTGTGCTCATGTTAAAGTGTTATATATGAAGTTTGGTAATGATATGGCACGTAATTTTTGAGTTAGAGCGCCCACAATCACATACACACGCACACAGACATTCCGAAAATAGTCTAAACGTGTTCTAGGGACCTCAAAACGTGTATTTCCGTTGAAATCTCGAAGTGGATTTTTTTCGTGAACACATGAGGATTTCCGTCTTTCCTTCTTCCGTTTCGCAAATGGGTCTCTAGTAAGCCTCACAGCAAGCGTTTCTTTTGCTTTCTCATACGCAAATGGCTATACGGAACCCATATAGCAATAAAGTGTCACATACAACCATCCGTAGTACTTAACTTTCATAGAAACCGCATTCGGAAATACCATTTAACGATTCAGAGTATGCACGGTTATAATCATCTACCTGCAGCCACATTTTAACACAATTTCGCCCTGTATCAAGTAAAAAATCTGATGTGCCCAACACATGACTTTCTCCACATTTGGGGTACAGATATTTAAATTATTATGAATAATATTACGAGGCAAAATTATTATTTCGTATCGTAAAAGAAGACACGTCCTTGTTGCCCTAAATTACGTATATTTTGAATGTTTACAGAATTCACCGCTACATGGTGTTGGCGCTGTATACTGGTATTAAGATAAAGCGAAATATATCCGAAATGGATGGTTCTACGAAAATTAGTTTCAAACAAAACTTGGAAGACATATTATTCTCTACAACTTTGGTCCTTACGAAGATTACCAATAACGATGTTTTTAAGGAGATATTTAACGGAAACCGAAAAACCGGTTATTTATAAATAACTCCTATAGAAAATTGTTTCAAATGAAAACTGTAGGAAATTACATTCTCTATAACATTTGTATAGAATTGTATATACAATAATGATGTTTTAACGAAGAAATATCGCAAAAACCGAATCGGGTTTCGAATAAACCTCGACTTTCGGTTATCCGTTATTGTCGAAAAATTAATCAGTTCTTTGTGCTCATGTTAAAGTGTTATATATGAAGTTTGGTAACGATATGGCATGTACTTTTTGAGTTAGAGCGCCCACAAAACACACACACACACACACAGACATCATTCCGAAAATAGTCTAAACGTGTTCTAGGGACCTCAAAACATGTATTTCCGTTGAAATCTCGAAGTCGATTTTTTTCATGAATACAATACTTTCCCATTACTACGTATGGAGAAAGTAAAAACTGTGTTAGAGGGCACGGGACTTAAGATTCGTAGAGATATAAAACATTTTAAAATTTTCTTAAACTTCCCACCAAAGTTTCGCGGACCGGCAAATAATCGGTACTGGTACTTTGCAGTCCCCTTGAGACTCCTCTTCGCAAAAATCAGCGTCCGCAGCGGCGATCACTCGTATAGTCCGCTGTGTTCCTCGATAAGCTCAATCCACTTCCCAACTGGGAAGGACTTGTCCACTCCGGTGTATGTCAGTATCGTCCCTTCAATGTCCCTGAACAGAAGCTGCGATCCGTAGCCCACATCTTCACCCTGGCATACGCTTCCTTCACTTCCCGGCTCCTGGACTCGTCCCTCTCGGCTCGGGCCGCCTCCAGCTCACGCTGTAGCGCCTCTCCCTCTCGGTAACATCATCAGGTGGAGCCATCTTCCGACACCTCTAGGCACTAACCGGAAACCCCTAAGTCCTTTCTCCCACCCTCAACGGGCACTTTCTACTTTCACGCGCTTCACCCTTGTCACGTGACCCATGCCACTCCGCCTGCGTAGCATGAAAACAACGTCTTCAATGCGGCTTTTGGCGCGCTTTCTCTCAACGCCCTCAATAAGCTTCTAAACTATAAATTTTTCGTCTATCGGCAAATAAAACCAAACCTGTCGTCTTAAAGCTAACACAAATGCACTTTGGCAGGGAATATAACGTCTTTCAAAGCGTAGGGTCCCGCCCATATAACGTCTTCCCCCTACTTCCCTCTCACAAACACGTCCAACATCCACTTCGTCTTATGGATGACCTTCGTCTCAAACACACGCCATCTTGGATGCACGTTGTCTTGGATGCACGCCGTCTTGGATGCACGCCGTCTCGGATGCACATCGTCTCAGATGCATGCCATCCTAGATGCACGCCATCTTGGATGCACGCCGTCTTGGATGCACGCCGTCTTGGATGCACGCCGTCTCGGATGCACATCGTCTCAGATGCATGCCATCCTAGATGCACGCCATCTTGGATGCACGCCGTCTTGGATGCACGCCGTCTTGGATGCACGCCGTCTCGGATGCACATCGTCTCAGATGCATGCCATCCTAGATGCACGCCATCTTGGATGCACGCCATCTTGGATGCACGCTGTCTTAAGCCGGATTTACATTGGTCGATCTGGGCCGCACAACCTAGGCCACGCGGCTGTCGCACGCCAAGGCCGCACGACCGATTTCGTTTACATTGTCGACTGCGACGGTGCTGCCGTGGTGCAGCGCAGTTGGTGAAAATGGCATCCAGGCGTGCGGTACGGAGGGGTGTTTCGGTGCTTTGTTTGCTCTTAGCCGAGGAATGACGTACAATTTTCTTAAAAGAACGACGGAAGAGGAGATTGTGGGTTCGGCGGTGGATTACTCATTGATAAATGTTAGGCACAAGTCGTAATTTACTGAGAGAGTTGTCAACGGAGGATCCTGACTCCTTCAGGAATCATTTAAGGATGACTTCGGAGCAGTCTGAGTACCTTTTGGAAAAAGTAACACCTATCATTTAGAGAAGAGACACTCAATTCCGAGAAGTTATACCTGCAAGAATCAAACTGCAAGTTGCTTTGAGATTTCTCGCAACTGGTGACTGTTATGATTCCTTGGAAGCCCTGTACAGGGTTCCAAAGTGTACAATTTCAAGCTTCATGAAAGAAGTGCATTTATTTTTGAAAATATCTGCAAACTGCTTATAATTTTAATTGTAAATATTTTGCTAATACAGTAAACTCTCTATTATCTGCCATAAATTAGCCCAAAATGTCAATTATCCTGAACATTTTTGATTAAGCAATGTCCAAGGTATTCTGTAATCATTGTGAAGTCATATTATTGTAAAATTATTCACATGGAATTTAATTTCATTACATTACTCTTGCCTGTGTACGATTCAGAGAAACTCCCAATTATCCAGACCATGTGATTATCCAGAATTCTTGTAGCCAGAAAGATTTCGGATAACAGAGATTTTACTGTACCTATGAACTTAATTACAATAGGCCTTTAAAAAATAGAATTAAAGTAAAGACTTCTACATCAGAAAACTTCTTTTATTTGCCTACAAATGATGCTAGCAGCATACAATTAGGCCTCAAGTACAATACATTTTAAATTGGTAAAAAAAAGAGAAAAACTTTGGGAAAATTTTCACTAGGTATTACAAAAATGGCATTTAAAATTTTAAAACAGTTAAACAATTGAAAATCTAAAAATTACTGCCCTTGAACACTGTCTTCATTTTTAAAGCTATTCACGGCTAATCACTTATAACATTTAAGGCATTTGAGAGGAGGTCTCCTGTTTCACATTCGAAATTGTACAAGTCGTTACTTGTGTTGCTATATGAAGCCTCAAGAGGGCTGAGGAGAAAGGGGTCCAACATGTCTGATAAACTTTTGAGTCTTTCTGCAGCCAAAAAATTTTGTATTTTTGTCTTGCACATCAGCACACATCACAGAGGAAGCTTCCTTAACTGAGTTGCAAGGTAGTTTGCAAAAGTGTCAAATTCATCCTCCTTTTGTGATTGTGCTATGGTTTTTAAATCTGAAATAGTGGTTTCAATTGATGCCAATTTTCTCCTTTTTTGGGAGTTGATCGAAACTCTTTTCTAGGTGTTTTTTCTTCTCTCGACTCTTTAGATGATTCACCATCATCAGTAGTTAGGTCAATGCTGGGTTGGGATTGCCCTAACAAACTATCCAAATCAGCCGTTTCCACGTTCTTTCGGTTCGTGTCCTGAAACCAAAAGAAACAATAATAGATTTGTGGCAAAAATGTGTGTGTGTTTGCTGATTTTGTCTTTTACATGTACGTTATTTGTTTTCAGGTGCCTAGTAAATGTGAGGAATGGGAAAAAATACAAAAAGAGTTCTTCTGGCGGTGGCACTTCCCATATTGTTGTGGGGCTTTGGATGGAAAGCATGTTTGCATTCGCAATCCTCCACATGGAGCCTCCAATTACTTCAACTACAAAGGAACTTACAGTGTAATACTACTTGCTGTGGTAGACGCTAATTACTGTTTTATTTACGTTGATGTGGGCACAAATGGTTGGATGAATGATTCCACTATTTTCAAGAGTTCAGCTTTCAACAAAGCATTACTTAATAATACGCTATATTTGCCTCAGAATGCTGTGTTTGTTGCTGATGATGCCTTTCCATTGAGGAAAGACATCATGAAATCCTATCCTAAGATTGGGACATTGTCATGGAAGCAAAAAATCTTCAACTACAGGTTGTCCCGAGCCAGGCAGATTGTTGAGAACGCTTTCGGGATAATGACGTCACGATTCAGAATCTTTGAGAGGCCAATACCAGCATCTTTAGATAAAACCAACGCCATCACTCGAACCTCATGTGTCCTACATAACTGGCTACGGACCACCGGGGCATCATCTTACTTTACTAGAGGCATTGTTGATGAAGAAGATTTGGAGAGTGGGACAATTGTTCCAGGAAGTTGGAGAACTGTTCTTCCAGGAACTGGAATAGCTGAGGTGGAAATGACTACTTCGAGCAACAACCATTCTAGGGAAGCTGCCACAGTTCGTGATAGACTAGCAGATTACTTCAGTGGTAATGGGACAGTGCCATCGCAAGATAGAATGATAAGCTAATTTAAAACCCTGCTAGCATAAAGTCATTGTGGTGTTGATAATACTATTACCGGTAGTTTGGAAATAGACATGAAGAAATTTGTTATTAGCATACACCATTCTGCATACTATTTGAATAGTTTAACACATTCAACGTGAAGGACGTCAATTGACGTCCTCAGCCGTTCTATTGGGTGGTGGCAGACATCAATTGACGTCCAAGGTCGCTTCCTTTTCCAAGGGACGTTTGAGACTCTACGCCATCTCCCACCGTCCTTTCTTTCAGCACAGTCATTGCTTGGCATCCCATCTTGGTACACATTTTTGCCGTTTCCAAATGGCGCTATTAAGAATTTTTCCATGATTTTTTGAATATTTCAATTATTTTTGTGGCTGTGTGTTTAAATGAGAGAAGTACATACATTTTTGAGTAATCGAAGGCTTTTTTCTATAGTAGTAGGTTATATATTTATTCCAGTTAGATGAAGGTTTTGCGTGAATGTTTCGACCGTATTTTTTTCAATAGGTAATTTACATTATAATCAATTGAGTGTGAACGAGTGGTTTCATTTTACGACCTGCAGAGGAACAATAGAAAGCGATTACGTAAAAGTTGAAAAGGTAAATAAGATGTCTATATGTTATAACTATTATAGGAGATGCCAAAGGTTTAGAGCGTTCATCTCTATCCTAAACCTTCAATCCCTTGGGATTCTCGGAAGCACACGAGCATTCTGGCCGTTTGGCCCTATACATTCTATGTACAATAAAAATAGAGGTTGTGTGTGGGAGTGCAAAAAGAACTGAGGTGTTTCATTTCTCTCGGTCAACCCCGCGACCAACCCACGCTATATTTGTAAATGGGTAAATAAATAAGTCATTCATAAATTACTTCATTCAATTCATTCAATAATTAGTATTCACTCTTACTCTATTCTGACGTTGAATGTATGGCAAACCGGGTGTAGTACATAAATTTTTATATAGCGTCTGAAATATATATATGTACTGAATATACACCTATATATACACCTGATACTGTATATATTATAGGTGAATATACAGTACATAGTAAGCAAACAACAGTATGTGAAAAGCATTTCTTTTCCTAAAAACAAGGAATTTTTTGAAAAATTTCCTATTCTATTATTATCACTTGACAAATAAAAAAATAACTGAAACTTACGACTATGACCTATAGAATTCGTAAATATTCATAGGTAAGAAAAGTTATGTTACGCAAAACAACTAAAAGAGTAATATATGGTGACGGCCAAGCAAGATAAGCCACTGCTCGTCTTCACGCTAATTGGATCACCGGTGGCGGCGGACGTCAATTGACGTCCAAGTTAATTATTAAGTTTACGAATATTTATCTTATTAATAAATTGAAAAATAACGCAAAAGGCCATTATATAGACTGTTTCCATTATGATACAAAACAAAATTTTCAGCCACCGGTAAAAAATTTTATTTTTATTGCCGTGTTGAATGTGTTAAAAAATGTTTTCAATTGTCATATTACTATTTGTATTAAAACATAGGGAAGGGGGAGTATTATGAAGTTTGGAAAGAACTCCAACCTTTGTACATGAAATACAATTTGTCTTAAAGAATGCTTACCATTATTATTATTGTTATTATAGGCCTATTCATTATATATGAAGTGACTAAAAGGTAATTAATAATAATATTAAAATTAAAAATTAAAATTTGTCAAATATGACTTTTAAAGTTGCAATAAACGGTGGAAAATAACTCTTTGTTTATTGGAGAATAACCAAATAACCTCTCATTGGGACGACATTTTGGCCATATTTTCTGAAAAACAAAGACTTATTTCCCAACTTTTAGGAAGAAGAAAGAAAGAAAAGAATTTTAATAACTTAATTGTATTGAATAAAAAATGCTTACCATGTTACTGGTGCTGGGTCTTGCTTCAACAGCCACTCGCAAAAATCGGTCAGCCTCCTTGAACCATGAAAGACTGGGTTCGTATAAATCATCTGTTCCTGAGCCACTTTTTTTTGATTTGCTGATTTTGCCCAGTTCCCTATGGTAGGTTGTTCTTATATTTTTAATTTTCCCTTTCACGTCATTTTCAGTCACATCCAAATTCATTTCTTCAATGATCTTTCGAAGTGCTGCTTGCCTTTGTTCTGCATTTCTGTACCGAGCCACTGTTGGATTCCACAAACACTTGTGCTGCTTGTAGAGTTTCAAAAACTTGAAAATGTCCCAATTGTTCCACTTAGCCATAGCCAAAAAAATACAAAACCGCACAGAACCGAAAAACAAACAAAGACAAAGACAAAAACAGCCAAGAACCTACCCGCTGAACTGCTACACGCCGACTGCCGTACAGTAGCAGCATGGCAGTTTAGATGGGCGACTAAGCCGTACGGCGCCATGTGGCCTAGTCGCGTTGGCTGCAGCAAGGGAGTTTACACAGGTGACAAGGCCGTGCAGCGCTGTGCGGCCTAGTCGCGCCGCATGTAAGTAGAGGACTGGTCTACTCTCGCCGCATCGCTGTTTACACTGGCGATTTTCGCCACGCGGCCTAGGCTGTGCGGCCCAGATCGACCAATGTAAATCCGGCTTTAGTAAGATAATACCAAAATAAGGTCCTGGAGATAATACGTAAGTACCATTTAGGTACTTAACAATACGTTGTTATTCTGTAATACATAAGTAAGATAATACCAAAGTAAGGTCCTGGAGATAATACGTAAGTACCATTTAGGTACTTAACAATACGTTGTTATTCTGTAATACATAAGTAAGATAATACCAAAGTAAGGTCCTGGAGATAATACATAAGTACCATTTAGGTACTTAACAATACGTTGTTATTCTGTAATACATAAGTAAGATAATACCAAAGTAAGGTCCTGGAGATAATACATAAGTACCATTTAGGTACTTAACAATACGTTGTTATTCTGTAATACGTAAGTGAGATAATACCAAAGTAAGGTCCTGGAGATAATACGTAAGTACCATTTATTATTTTTTCGAGTGAAGTTATCGCCATTTTTCACATTATTATGCCCTTCTATTGGTGATCAATTTGATTCAATTATATTAGCCTTCTCTGTACCAATAACAGCACCATCTGACTCTGAAAGCCCGTTTTATTTTCAACAATGGTCCCAAAGCTTTGCCAACTGAGTTAACAAATGGTTCAAGGACTTTTTCAAAATCAACAAATGGTTCTCGGGAACCGGTGCGAACTGACCCCAGCTCAGCACTTCCTCTATTTGCTCCCGGGTTTACTAAAGGTTGAGAAACACTGCTTTAAGCCATACTTTCAGGTATGTCACTGTTTTGAGAGCAAGTAAGAGAATTCTCTGCCTTGCCATTGTGGGGATGTTTAGTGTTGTAAGGCTTAATATTCAACCATTCCTCAAAAGGAAATATTCCAATTTGAAAGTGGTGAATCATACTAGTTTTATAGGTTAAGGCAGCTTTACACATGTTTAGTACTCACGCGAGTTACTAAAGCAAGTAACTAAATTTTAGTAGCTCGCTACATGTAAACGAATAAAGTTAGCACTAATGCAAGTCGTATTTTTAGTGACTTGTATAGTCGAGTAAATAAAAACTTGGTCTATTTACTCGCGCAAGTAGCTTCCCCCACTCCTCTTTAACTGTACTTACATTGTGACAAAACATGTCTGAACGTGTCTGTCAATTCATTATTTGGAACCTAGTCGCAAAGAGCCCATCGTTATTTAATTTCGCTCTCTTCTTGAAGGCAAATATGAGCAATAGGTGGTCTGAGGAACGTACTCTTCTATTTGTTCAAGAGTACAGATCTCACGAGTGCTTATGGAACAAGAAAATTCAGCTTTATAAAAATAAGCAGGCTAGAGATGCCGCGTAGATGAAAATTGTGGAGGTGATGAATACACCAGATTTTGGGGTTGCCAAAGTGAAGACCAAAATTAGGAATTTACGGTCGACTTATAGTCAAGAACTTAAGAAGGTGAAAGATTCCAAAAGATCAGGAAATAGTTTTGAGTATGTACACATACCACAAGTCAAATGGTTTGCCGAGATGGATTCATTCCTCCAGAATGTTGATAAGAAAAGAGCCACTGACAGTAATCTGGTAAGATATTATATGTTTATTTTACTTGTACATGAACATTATTCAAAGAATTATTATTTCACTGCACATGAAAGAAACATTATTCAAATATCATTTTATCTTGCCATAGGACGGCCCCTTCATTCATAAAATAAGTCATATACTTGTCCCTAAGTTCCCTAGCATGCCTTGATGAATGGTTGCCTCCAGTACTTCTTATAAACCTTCTAGTCAAATCAACTTCCTCTCTCCAAGAACCTGGAATTATTCTTCCAATTAGCGTGTCCTCTTCATCGACAGATCCATGTTGCATATAAACATTTGTGGATGTTATTCTCAACCAGTTGTGCAAAGTGCAACATGTCTTTACTATTTTGTCTGCTGTAGAAACGTGACAAACAATCGGTTTTTCAAACACACGAAACCTGCTGACTAGAATGCCGAAGACATTTTCAACAATCCTCCTTGCCCTGGACAATCTGTAGTTAAAAATCTTTTCACTTCTTGACAGTTGCATTCCTGGATATGGTTTTAATAAGTATTTTTTAAAAGAAAAAGCATGGTCACCCACTATAATCCCACTGTTTGGTAACATATCATTTTCTAAAGCTGCATAAATTGAACTGTTCTGAAATACAATCCCGTCTGACACAGAACCACTGCAACCAACATCTATATATGTATTTGAAACAGTAGTTGTCATCTACAATTGCTAATAGAACTATATTATTCAATCCTTTATAATTGAAGTATCCGCTGCCACAATGAGCTGGTGCACAAATAATCACATGCTTGCCATCAATGTTGGGAGGTAACAGTTGGGGAAATTCCATCTGTGACGGAAACCTTTTTCAATATTTTTCCACTCCTCATGTGAACTGGGCACCTGAAACAAATTAACCAAAACTATGACCGGTCTCCATTTTTTAGGATACGGAAGCATGAACAACAAAATGAAGACTTGACAGAACCTGAAGGGTCTGAAGGCACAATTCATGACAGCTCTAATCTTGATAACTTCTGTCCTCTGCCATCAAAGCGCAAGACCAAGTTCAAACAAGTTGCTGATACTGTCAAGGAAATTAGGGATATAGCGCGAAAAATTAATACAGAAGAAAATAATGAAAGCGAGTTTGAAATTTTTGGCAAATATGTTGCTTCTCAACTTGAGAAACTAAGTGCCGAAAATGCAATTATTGCCCAAGAACAGATTCATTTGATACCTAGTTCTTTCAGGCTTCAGGAAGTTGGAATGCAACATGGATATCCAACCGCTTCTGCCATAGATTCCCCAACAGAATCAACAACTCCATCTACGTGGACTTCAAGTGCTCCAAGTACTGAACATTCACTTTCAGACAGTGTCACTAGCATTAAAAGGACTGAATAATGTTAATTAGTTGTTTTCATTGCGCAAACCTGTACTTATCCTGCTTAAAGAAAGGAAACTAAAAATATCTATTTTTTCTTACCTTGATAAAGTCCTTTAACTGGCTGCAAATGGCATCACATACTTCTGGGATGAATTTCGAAATGGCTGGTGCTAACACACGAAAAAACTGTTGCAAAGTCCTATAGCCATTGCCGGTAGCTAGGTAAGATAAAGTTACTTGCAGTTTTACATTTGCAGGTATTGCTTCCCTCATTGTTGTGTCTTGTCATTGAATAGATGACTCAATAATTCCAAGTAATATGTGAAAATCATTTAACGACATCCTCATGCAATTTCTGAATTCTGTAGGGTCTTCTGTAGCAAGCTCCTTAAAAATCAAGCATGAGGCACCACGTGTGTTCTTTCTGGCCAACCATTCTCTTGTCTACACATGTTTCTTTTTTTTTTTTAACCATTCGGACTCTATAATCTCAACTACTTCTTCGCAAACAAGGAGTAGCTGCAATTTTAATAGCATTTTAATTTTACGACAGTGCTCCATCTCATGGCCGAGAAGTGCAAGTGAGATAATTCCGTGTAAACGCTTCGTACTTTTTTAGCTACTAAAATTTAGTTACTTGCTTTAGTAACTTGCGTGAGTACTAAACATGTGTAAAGCCGCCCTTAGTTGCAGTGGCTCTAGCTACTATACAGCGTGCCCAAGTGGCCGTGGGGAGGGAGGGTGGCGGGCGAAGCTCGAAATAAATATTGTGTCTAAACTTTTGCAGTCTAATGAATTAGATTTGAACTTAGCCAGAGTAAATATTAAATAGTATGGTACTGAATACAAGGCGTTAAAAATTGAAGCAATAAATATTGCAAATAAGTGGAACATTAATGCAATGCTTCAAGAAAAAAGACAGCCTAAACGAAAAAAGAGTATGATGAATGGTGTGATGATTATAGACTTTCTAGTGTAGAACAAAATTTTAAAATTAATGTGTACCACAGAATGTTTGACATCATCACTACACAAATAGATTCCAGGTTTGAGACAATGCAGAGAGTAATACAAAAATTTATTTTTTTGAATCTGCAAATTCTCATCAATTTAGATGAAGATGAGCTTTTCCAATCAGCACAGACATTACAGCGATATTTTGAAAATGATATATCACCAGAATTTTCTTTAGAAATTGTATCCTTAGTGAAACCTCTCCAAAATGAAATTGCTGTATTGAAAGATATATGAGAGAATTTGCCCAATTTTTACTTATACGAAACAATAGTCTAGCATCTAGTTTGGCAAAATCATTACAGCCCTTTTATTATTTTTGACACTTCCTGAGACAGCTGCTATGGCAGAAAGGTCATTTTCAAAACTGAAAATAATAAAGAACAACTTATGGAATACAGGCATTCCTCACTTACAATTAGTGCTCTTCATTGGTTCCTGGAAAACAGAGCACTACCTGAAACCATACTAAGCGAGGGAATTTTTTCCATAAGGATCAATATTAATAGGTTTCATTCGAGCGCTATGCATAGGGTTCGAATCCAGAGCTTGACAGTTTTTCACCTACCCGATTTTATTTTTTCTTGTCTATAACTTTACAAAAACTTCACACTGACTCTTTTTCTTTTGATATTTGGTGTTTGAACAAATCTGCTGATTTATTCCGATGACCACCAGCTTCACCTTCACTTCCTAAAAATTACTTTGTTTTATTGTATTGCCACTCATGTGTATAAATATCTATCGAAAACTTTTTAGCCATTACTGATGAAGATGGCGAAACTTTCTCTGGCGACAGCAATTGTTCCAAACGAAACCTTTTCAACCGTTCGTCCATGCGACACATGAACGACAGTACAATAAATAGTAATTTTTAGGAAGTGAAGGCGAAGATGGTGGTAATTGGAATAAATAAGCAGATTTGTTCAAACACAAATCATCGAGAGAAAAGGAATCGATGTGAAGTTTTAGTAAAGGTAGGTATAGACAAGAAAAAATAAAATTGGTTAGGTGAAAAACTGTCAAGCTCTGGATTTGAACCCTATGCATAGTGCTCCACAAGCTGGGACGATAACCACTACACTACGTCACTATGAGTTACGGGACGTTCATAATAAGCTTTAAAGGAACCACAAAGTAAAAAGTCCATTTTCTGGCTAAACTATAAACTGTCTATGCCCAAAAGGGGGGTGATCCGTAAATCTCGTTTAGACTAATATCTGTTTAGCAAGTTTCATCAAAATCTGAGATACCAATAAGTGGCTCTCCCCTTGTGAGAGCTGAAGAAAGAATCCAGCGACATTTGTACTTTTTCTTTCTTCTTCTCATTATAAAGAAACCTGTAGCAGTGGGCAGCATTCTCCACAGTTCTTACAACCTGTGAGCTTTCCATGTCTGGGTCATTGTCACTAAAGTAGGAAAGAAAACTTTCAAGATGTTGGAAAGCCTTTGGTTGTGAAGTATCTGGCAGATTCTTCATTCTCATAGACACATTTATAATCCCTCTCCTCAACAGCTTTCTCATGTTCCATTTCCGTAAGCTCCTCATTGGTCAGTAAGTTCCTGAATGTTATGAGGCTCAAGTTCATCAAAGCCAATTTGTTTGGCAAGCTCAACAATGTTTTTCTGATTTTTCTCAACTGGTTCATCAAAGCCTTTAAAATCCTGAACACAGTCTTTCCAAAGCTTTCTCCATATCTCATTTCTTGTCTGAGGTTTCATCTCATCTCACGCACCAGATATGTTATCAATTCTCTCTCTTATATTGTAAGACTTTCAATGCTCATTCAGGGTTGGTGCTGCTTCTCCAGCTTGGGCAAATGTTTTGCTAATGTAATAGGCCTTAAAAGCGGCTATTACACCTTGATCCATTGGTTACAAGATAGAGGTGGTATTTGGGGGCAGAAAAACAACTTCAACATTGTCACTGAGATCATCTAGGGTGGTTGGATGTCCTGGTGCATCGTCAGAAATGAGAAGTGCCTTGTTGGACAGATGATTAGTTGCACAATGCCTCTCAATTGCTGAACAAAAATATTCAGTAAACCAATCGTTCAACAGTGTCATTGTAACCCAGGCCCATCTGTTATCCTTCCAAATTACATGAAGTTACAATTTCACAATTCCATTCAAAACCCAAGGGATTTCTGAATGGTAGACTACAAACAGTTTTAATTTGAAGTCTCCTGTAGCATTAACACCTAGTAATAGAGTAAGCCAATCCTTTCCTACTTTGTATCCAGGCATCATCGACTTCTCTTTCTTGGAAATGAAAGCCCTGTTATGCATCTTCTTCCAATATAAACCTGTCTCATCGATGTTAAACATCTGTTGGGTGGTGTAGTCTTCATCCTCTATAATCCCCACAATCTTACTTTTAAAATTGAAAGCCCCTTCTTCATTGGCACTAGAAGATTCACCCTGAAAAGCAATGTTATGGAGTTTGGCATGCTTAATCTCAACTCAACCCTTACTTCCTTTGATACCTCAGGCATAGTTTTCTTTAATGCTCCATACAAGCTAAGAGCTTTTTCTTGTATAATAGATGAACTCAAAGGGACGTGGCATTGAATATTTTCTTCAATAGAAAGCATGAGGAGCTGCTCCATCTCGATTATAATCAAAGGTCTATTCAATTTTGTAGCATTCAAAGGAGTTGCTATCTTTCCACACTCTTTAATTTTGACTTTATTTTTTCAAAATCATTCTTAATGTCAATCCAACTAAGTACAAGGCTTTGCAAATGTCATTTTGCAATTCTTCAGCTTCAATTTGTCTTATCGCATCGAGTTTCACTGAAAGAAATAAACTTTTTTTATCTTTTCAGAAACATCCTTTTCACACTTTTGACTCATTATGAATAATATGAGGAGTCAAAAAACACAGAAAATAATTCCACTGATGCATTAAGCTTGCACCTTAAACCACAGGAGACAGTAAACTAAATGGGGATGAAGGGCTGTTACATTGTTTCTCGGGGGGAATTTTTTTCTCACTATTTACTGACATACAGCTAATCTCCCCACTCAAAAAGCTGCGCATTCAGCACTGCCACCCAATGCGCTTATGCTTGCATCTACATAGTACATTCCTCAAGGTCAACTCGCCTTAGAATGACCCTAAACGAAAATCACTTTCGTGCCGGTTTACAAGCTAAAATGCACAGGAACATCTCTGTCAGAGAGGGAGCAGACAAATTCTTCGAAAATCAGTTCTTCGAAAATCAATTCTTCGAAATCAGTTCTTCCAAAATCAATTCTTCGAAAATCAATTCTTCAAAAATCAGTTCTTCGAATGAGTAGTTCTTCGAATGACAAATTCTTCGAAAATTGACAAGATTTCAGAAAGATATTAAAATATATAGAAAAATCTTAACTTAAAAAAAATTAAGTTATCGATAAACTTTTTCTGATTTCAAAAGTATTTACCTTATTAACCACTTCATCAATTATCGTGAAGATATTCGGCAAATGAGATCGTATATAAATACTTTTACACTACTTTTCACTACAATTTTCCTATGTAAGCTTCATGTTTTCAATTTCTCGTGATCTTATTTTTACCAGTCTTGTATTTTTACTAGATAATAGTTTTATTTAAGTTTTATTATAATAACATTTAACGGGATCAGAATGCATGCTTATTACTCATTTAATAAGATGGTTTAAATATGAAGCAAAATGAATTCTTTTATTAATTAAAATTAATAAAAATTATAATTAAAAAAATCAACTTACTGTGAAGGCAAAGGTTCCCGAGTTTAATTAAAGAATTACATTGTATCACAATTGAAATTTTCACATAATTCTATTACATATTGGAAATCAAATTGTGATACAATTTAAAAAATTACATTTAATTGATTACAATGTAAAGATACGAACTAAACTTTTATTAATACCTTGTACATTCACTTCAGTTTGAAAATAAGTTTTGGGTGGAAAGGTATCGCTATGGCGTTGAATTTTGTTATGAGTGAGAAAGGAAAACGTAAACTGCTGCTTGATGGACATTTGTTTTACAAAGACAAGCAGGTTGAAGAAAAAATTTATTGGAAGTGTGAAAGATTTCAAACTACCAAGTGTGGAGCGAGAGATAACGAAAGCTCAAACTACAGTGGAACCCCCATTTAACGTTTGTGTCGGGGACAAGTTTTTTGTACTTTAAATCGAGTAATACATTAAATGGGGTTATCTAAAATTGAAAGACTAAACGGCAGTTCATTAATGTCAAATATATTTTATTAGTTAAAACACAAATATTAAGTGTATAGATTAATTACGATCAATTTTTTCATTTGTAAAATTTCACAGAACAAAGATGGTTGAGAATAATACCAACTGTAAGTTATTCTTCTAGCTTATGATTTTTTTGCGAAATTAGTGGTCACTTCATGGCTGTGACCCTTATTGCAACTACTAGCAGTGAATTTGCGATCTTTAATTTATCCGAGACAAACTTTCTTAAAACTTTTAAGCAAATAAACACAATTGAAGCGCTCCTATATAGGAGGAATCAACCAAGCGTGCAGATCCTTTCAGTTTTTTAAGTTTGCATGCTATAATGAATACATGATATAATTGGGCTTGCATGGGTTATATAAATAGAATTGGAAAAATACCTCCAAATCACCGTAAAGGCGGTACTTACGTGTCAAGGCACAGAAGACTCGCAGGACCACTTAGGACGCGCGTTTCGACAGCAACGCTGTCATCTTCAGCAATGTCAAAGTGTGTAAGGTTAGGCGGAGTATTTATACTATTGTTGACCGTTAGAGAAATAGGGGAGGGGAAAGAGAAAGGCATATCGATCGTTAACTGAAATAGAGGGGAGTGGGGGATAGGGCCAGCGTCGTTATTCATTATCTTGTTTTGGTTATGGTGTATGTAGAGGCTTTCATAGGCATCTAGTTTGTTTTCGTTGGTGACCGTTTTTAGAAGTTTTAAATTTTCGGTTGTGATAGGATGATGGCAGGTGTTGATATGAGATGCTACACTGGACTTGTCTATTCTGTTGTTTCTGTAATGGGCTAAGTGTTCTTTGAAATGTGTTTCTAATTTCCTTTTCGTTTGTCCAATATAAATTTTGTCACAATTAGAAACACATTTCAAAGAACACTTAGCCCATTACAGAAACAACAGAATAGACAAGTCCAGTGTAGCATCTCATATCAACACCTGCCATCATCCTATCACAACCGAAAATTTAAAACTTCTAATCACGGTCACCAACGAAAACAAACTAGATGCCTATGAAAGCCTCTACATACACCATAACCAAAACAAGATAATGAATAACGACGCTGGCCCTATCCCCCACTCCCCTTTATTTCGGTTAACGATCGATACGCCTTTCTCTTTCCCCTCCCCTACTTCTCTAACGGTCAACAATAGTATAAATACTCCGCCTAACCTTACACACTTTGACATTGCTGAAGATGACAGCGTTGCTGTCGAAACGCGCGTCCTAAGTGGTCCTGCGAGTCTTCTGTGCCTTGACACGTAAGTACCGCCTTTACGGTGATTTGGAGGTATTTTTCCAATTCTATTCATTGTCTTCACCGTGTCTCGTGAGTTCTTCATTTTATTTATGGGTTATATAAGATAATACAGTAAAACCCCATTATAACTCGAGTTTCGGGAGACAGAATGTACACCCGCGTTATCGGCAACCCGTTGTATTTCGGGAAATAATTTTAAAAAACGTGAAAGCATATGAGTTATAACAAATTTAATTGCAAAATATTATAAAAACATATCGTATTTTTAATTAAGTGCATACCTTACTTTAATCGGTGTTTTTAAAATAGTGTGATATTTTCTTTTGGCGTGACAGCTGATGGCGTTTCTTCGTCACATACGTCTTAATATTTTGCAAATGTAAAAGATGAAGATGATCACAATCACTCTCTCTCCATCCAATTCATCACTTCACTGATGTTATCCAATACTTCGCTTATTTAAGGGGTCTCAACCTCACACATCTCTTCACTCTCGCTATCATCTTCCGATAATTTTTCTAGACTTCAGCTACAATTTCTTATCATTCTTATAGACAGCGACGGGAGTTGAGCATCGCGGTAAAATTTGAACCAAGTTGTTTACGAAGAAAATAAATCGCGGTAAAATTTGAACCAAGTTGTTTACAAATAAAATAAATCGCGGTAAAATTTGAACCAAGGTGTTTACGAAGAAAATAAATGGCGGTAAATTTTGAACCATGTTGTTTACGAAGAAAATAAATCGCGGTAAAATATGAAACAAGGATGTTTACGAAGAAAATAAATAGCGGTAAAATTTGAAAAAGGATGTTTACGAAGAAAATAAATGGAATCATTTTGGGGGACATGACTAGACCCGCTGTATAGTGAGGCGCGTTATAACGGAGTTTTACTGTATTTACGAGTTTCGAACAATTATCCCTCAGTGAAGCAGTTTTTAGTCTCATTTTTTACATTGCGGCCATTTATGCGAAGTGGGCTCACAAATTTGATTGCATGTTTTGTGCGGTGTAGGGAAATGCTACAGTGACTGATGAGTAAGAACATACATCCCAAGTTTTAATAACATCGCCGCCTCGATGTAATAATAACATTGTTGTGAATAAGACTTCCTTGTTTGGGGGGGACTGTCTTCCTTTCGGGTTAACAAGGTAAATATGGTAGTGGTAAACGCGGGTGGCCCAACTACGCGTCAAGTTAGTGAGCGAGCGCCTGCGAAATGAAACGTAAAAAAATCCGTGTTCACGTGATGACGTCATCGCAACTTTCGTGAAGCACGTAACAGATTAGGGCATTTAAGGTGGATTGACAAAACAGCACGACTAAATATTAATTCTTTTGAGTTTACTTAATGTAGTAACAACGCCAGTATGTGTTGTGTCATTGATGGTTAGATTGAATTAATATATTACATCTCCAACAAATGAAATATTCTCGAGTCATAGTGTAAACGTACCTGAAAACGAGGCGATGCCCCGCAAGGGACCAGAATTTTGTCCCTTAATTGCCAATCGAGGAACACTAAATCGGGTCATACAATACATTATTTACATGGAGCTTTAGTCGGGGCCGCAAAAAACTGCCTTAAATGCGGGTAAACCTTAAATGGGAGAACCTTAAATCGGGATTCCACTGTATTTTGAATAAGAGGTGCGAACATAACCATTTAGGGGATGCTAGCCAGGTAGATGCAGACAGAGTAATGGCAGCCATCCATGAAAGGGCAAAAAACACCCGCGAAACTCCAACCTACGTAATGTCTTCCTTGTCAGTTGGAGTCAGTGAAGCTGCTGCTGCAAAACTACCCTCTGTACCGAACATTAAACGTACTATCAGAAATGTTCATAAAAAAGAAGATGCTGGACCAGCTATTCCAATTTCCCATCGCGATATTGTGCTTCAAGAAGAGTACAAGCAGACTGAAGGAGGAGAAGAGTTTCTTCTATATGATTCTGGACCTCTAGACTACCGCATTTTAATATTTTCCACAAGGAAAAATTTTAAATTTCTTAGTCGTTCCAGAAATTGGTATTCTGATGGAACCTTTAAGACTGTACCACCTCTATTTCAGCAGCTTTACACCATCCATGGGTTAGAAGCTAACAACTCCATTCCTTTAGTGTATGCTCTTCTACCAGACAAGAAGGAAGAAACATATACCCATCTTCTGAGAAAAGTTAAGGTCTTTTTTGACCGACTTTGAAATGTCAGTGATTAATGCAGTGAAGAGTGTATTTCCTCTTGCTAATCACCGTGGATGATTCTTCCATTTTTGCCAGTGCAGTTTGCATAGAATTCAAACAAACGGTTTAAAGGAATCATATGAGAATGACGCGGAATTTTCTCTAAAGCTCCGTATGCTTCCAGCTCTAGCTTTTGTTCCCACTGCAGAGGTTGTGAACTCTTTTGAAACTCTATGCAACAGCGACGTTTTTCCAGAAGAAGCACAATCAGTTATTGATTACTTTGAGGACATGTGGATTGGGCGTCCAGATCATCGTTTGGGTCGACGTCCTCCAATCTATAAGCATCAAATGTGGTACTATTACAAAAGAGTGCTTAACGGACTGTCAAAAACAAATAACAATATTGAAGGATGGCACCAAGGATTCCAGCAACAAATCGATGGGAGTCATCCTAGCATCTGGAAGTTCATTTCTGAAATCAAGAAGGAACAGAGCCTGAACGAACTACGCTTAGAGCAGTACACCAGTGGTCAGGAACCACTGCGTCAGCAGAGAAAATATCGGGACAGTGCAGAAAGATTGAGGCGAGTTGTTGCTGATTGGGATGAAACTATAAACATTTGTGATTATTTGCGTGCTGTTGCACATAATATTGGATATTGATAAGCCGATAAAATGTAGCATTTCCTTCTGGTACAATAAAGTGTAGTTATAAAGGTAGCATAAATTATATTTTTATAATGAATTAGAAACAAAAATAATTTCCATATGTGAACCCAAAACTTGTTGTCTCTAATTCTTTATAACGTTACTCTGTGTGAAAATAAATAAAATGTGTTCTGTGAATAAATATTTTAATGATTTGCAATATTTACCAAAGTTAATTAACCCTTGCCTGACTTTTTCATTCTTTCAAAATACCAAATAATAAATGCTCTAGCCGACCAAAAAGTGAAGCATAATCAATTTTACTTTTAAATATACTTTAATAAAATAACAATCTTCACAATAATTTCATTTATTTATATAATTATTGAAAGAAAAATAGTGATACATAATCGCTCTGACAACATCTAATTCGCCGAATATCTTCACGATAATCGAGGAAGCGGTTAACAAGGTAAATACTTTTCAAATCAGAAAAAGTTTATCGATAACTTAATTTTTGTTTAAGTTAAGATTTTTCTATATATTTTAATATCTTTTCAAAATCTTGTCAATTTTCAAAGAATTTGTCATTCGAAGAGATTTTCGAAGAATTGATTTTCGAAGAATTTACCTAGAACCGTCAGAGAAGTCATAAATAACTAAAATAGTTATAATACTACAAGTAGTGTATATAAGAAAGGAAACAAATGAAGGTGACATGCCACAGCATCATCTGATAAGTAAGGCCTAATATTGTCGACATCCCATTTTTTAAAATTAGCAGCAACTGAAATAGCATCAAAAAACTATAGGAGAAACATTTTTTGCAAATTGGTTTGTTTAGTGATATTTAATTTAATGGCAATTTAACTATGAGTGCTAATTATACATTCTAAATCTGGAATTAGTTATGTACTTCTTTTGTTACCAAAACAATGTGGCTATGGAACAACAGATAAAAAGAGCACTATAGCGAAACTGCACTAACAATAAGTGAAATGCACTATAGCAAGGGATGCCTGTAGCTACTCCATATACTATAAGAAATTTGTTACTGTAAAGGTGCTAGAAGTTGATGGCAATTTTAATTTAAATGATAATTCAACAGAGAATTATCAAACTTGTCTTATGGTGGAAAAAAATTAAGATCAAACACTTAAACAAGTTAGGAAAGTACTGCAAAAGCAGATGTTATAAGGCGTGTTTTCAAAATTAAAGATTCAAATTTTTAAGGGTACAGTTTGAAAAAAATTGTTAGCGGCATCATCAAAATAACAATTGCACATTTGGAGGCCAGTTGTACCAAGGAATATTGTACCAAGGATATGGTTCTTGAGATATCCCCTGAAAACACTTAGTCTGGTATGGAGTCATCCTCAGCAGCTGATTCAGGAGCCACCAAATTCTTGCCACATGTAACTCTCATATGTAGCAACTTATTCTGAAAATATGGTTTCTCTAGGTTCAAATGTTTCAGAGATATCTTCTGTACAGTTTTCCATCAGTCCTCCAATTATTGCTGAAAATTAAATATTATATGTACAACCTTCTGATCGGAGTCTCCACCTTTCATCTCTATTTATGGGCCAAAATATTTGGATTGAGAGAATGTTGCTTTTCACTTCACATTTGCAGACATAACACAGTCACCTGGGTAGATAATCTGGGGAAGTTAAGGGTGCGAGGGGGGATGGAGCGTGCCTATCGTCCACCAGTAAGCCAAAACAACCTTTACCATCAGAAAAATTTCAACTGCTGTTGAATGTTTGCATTCAATGATCTAAATTCCATATTGCCATCTAAGTTTTAAAGTTTCTTGTAACCAGGACTGGTTCAACAGTTTTTATTTATTTATTGCTTAATAGGCGCAAGCCCTTGTACAAGGTTTGATAAAATTTAAATGTTGGTAAAAACAATCGAACAGTTGAAGTACAAAATAAAAACATATCAATACACATAGAAAGAAAAAATAAAAACGCATCATAAAACTACATAACCTATAAGGATAATTATTAGAAGTATAAAAACACATAAAACTGCATAAAATATAAGGATAATTATTACAATTACATTAACTGCAAACATATAAAAATAATATAAAATTACAAAAAGTTATACTTGAACGCAGCTCACATAAAAGTGTTATAATGGAAAATGGAATGAAAAATAAATATTAAAAAATAAACAGCACAAATGTGGGAAAGAATTATATCAACCACTCCTATTCACAATTGTGATTCCAAAAAAATAATTCAAGAATGTCCTTTCAGATTGAGTTTTGGATCTCTCCAGGCAAAAAAATAAGCGGAATGCTTGGGGATATTGGGAATGAAATATTGCCACTAATAATTCTCAAGCTGTCAGTTGGTGTAAGACACTTCCCCATTCAGTGGTTCTGCATCCTGCACCTTACAGTTACAATGAAAAATGGAGAAACCTATCCTAAAATTTCCCTCCATCAAATAAATTCTCGTTTCTCCAACTAGGCATAGCAAAACTGCATTTGATCTTCGGGCAACATGGTTGTATGAAACAACTTTTTCAGCAATGGGTTACTTGAAATTGAAATACCAATCATGCCTGCTGGACATGAACTTTGAGGTGGAGTTTAGATGAACTGTTTGTGAAAAGATCCATTCGAAATTCATGAAATCAGTCAGGGAAGAGAGTTGTCAAGTGTCACACTAACTGTCCAAATTTTTTATAATAAAATAAACTATTGTCATTTTTACGTCTATGATGCTTTTAAACATCCTCTGAACAAGGTTCTATGTCAAATTAATTTAATTATAAATTTATTTATATGTTCATAATAACAATATTAATTAATGAAATCTTTTAAGAAAAATAGCATTTCTCTTACACTACTATATATTTCAGCATTATGTGGCTATTATTATTATCTGCTAGCCATAATTATGGCTATTCACAAAATACTGTTAGGCACCGTTGTCATATACTATATAGACAGTCCTGCCACTTTCCAAAAGAATAAACATATCAGTTTGGATATGTAGCGGCCGGAGCGACGAGTGAATTCTCTGTGCCTACCTTTGGCTGCTGACTGACCGCGCACAACGATTGCTTTCCCTGCTGCAGGACCGGGCTTCTGGAGTGCGAGGACATCATTGATGCCGAGTCATCAACGCATGAGCACGAACTTCTGAGCATAGCAGCGATCACGAGCTTATTCTTTTTCTATCTCTTGTTATCGTTATTATTTGTTACTCATTTTTACTAAACTGTTATAAAACCCAGAGTTGTTATTCGTTATGTTATTCACGCCCCTATAATTACATAACTCTCGAACATGCTACATAAAACTGACTATGAGAAAATCAATGTCAATCATGTAAGTCAACTCCAATAACTTTCGGTTATTGATCATGGGTCTTATTAATAGTCATTGTAAAATAAATTTTTAACAGGAATTGAAGATATTTGAAATGAAAAGGGTAGTTTCAGTGGGCATATAAGGTGTAAACAGAATCTACATAAGAACTTCTTTACCTTATTTACTTAGTAACGAAGAATATTGGTGAGATTAGATTATAGAGCCTTCTATATTGGGTGTAGCCAGCTCAGGGCACTATCGTGCCCTTCCCCTCTTTGGAACCAACCTATCATCCACCATTTGGGCTGTGATTGGGTGGGTAAATGTCGCCACAGGCAGTAGTTCTCATTCTGACCGGTAGGCTGGTGCCATGAGTCTGGCGAGGGGATTGCACATAAGAACCAAAAATTAAATTGTCGCATGCGGTCTACTGTTTTTTTTTGACATTTACCCACCAAATCACTGCGCACATGGTGAGGGTTCTTTTCGTTCCAGGGTAGAATGTGTCCTGATTGTCCTACACTCGGTTACAGAGAAAGTGAACTGAAGTCTCGCCAGGGCGATACCATTTCAAATCCTAGCAATAAATCACAAAAGAAGATCGGAAATTGATTGAATTCCGTTGATTTGTTTATGTTTTTATTACTGTAATTGTAGTGTATATGTGGGGGGCGTATTCTATATATAAGAACTGAAAATTGAATTGTCGTATGCAGTCTACTGTTTCTTTTTTCGGCATTTGTTGTCCCAGGGTCGCTAAGTGAAATCATTGTTTCAGTACTATGATAAAATTTTCTAATTGTTGATAGCTGCAAAGGATAATTTTAATTGCACGTCGATATTTAGTTATCCATAGTAACAGTTAACAAATTTGTTTAGTTGTTGTGTTCTCCAATTTGAACTGTGACTCAAAGTACATATTTCTCACCATGAAAATTATTCAGTATGTAAAAGCTATTCACAAGTGTAATTGCTGATAATTATTGTTAAGAACGCTGATGGCGGGAGAAAATCATGTACTGGACATAGCAGATTCTTTCTTAAAGATGGAAGAGAAGACATTCCTTCTTCAATCTGCAAATTCTTGTGCACGAGAAATTTGAGTTTCTTTAAAAGAAAAAAATAGAAATTTTATAACATATTCTTTTGACATATATTATTAGTATATCATTCTTTTTTAAGTCTCGAATTAAATTATTTTAACTAATTTGAAAATGCAAACGAAACCTATACCAAATCATTTTCCATGTTATCTAAAATGGAGAAAAATAAAGAATAAAATAACATTTTAGTTAAAATTACAATCAAATCGAATCAAGAGCCATACCGTTCCAGTATTTTTTATCGCAGTGAAAAAAACTTTCTCTTGATATTACGTTCTGTGATATTTGAGTTATAGGGTCACAAACAAACCCTGATAACCTTTGGTGCATGTGAAACAAAACTTATTGTTTCATAAAATTTACTTTTGGTGTTTATACTCTTTCTTCAAATAAATCAAAATTCCCACAAAATAAATAATTCTGAATGTTATGAAAGTATTTCAAGTGGAAATTTCTCCACATTTAGTGCATAGCTACAGTCGCCTATTTAAGTATTTGTAAATAAATTTTAAAATACTATATTATTACTTTAACTCTTATCTTACCTTATAATTCAGAAAGAGTGAAGTGTTCTGTTTTCACTATGCTCTTGGTGAAGCCTATCACATTACTGCCAGCAGTAGGAAGTGTTGGTTTGAGAAGAGAATCCTTCCTTCTGCCGTCTTGAAGCTGTCCACACTTTCCCAACCTTCCACAAATCTTATTTCAGAGGATTCATCCTTCCTTCCTTTTCCTCTCTCTCCCTCCTCTCAATTTAGGAACTCCCAAAGAATCCTTACAAGCTTACCACCTAACATACAAAGCCTTTAGGCTTCCCTTTATGGTCTCACTATGCTAATGAAATAAGAAAATAAAAATATATTTCTGTTGCATCATCCTTCTTCATTCCCTTCCTCTCCTAAGCACATTTGTTGATGGAGTCGAATGTGCTTATTATCATTGAAAGTTAAGAAGCTTTGCTTATAGCTGATCACTAGCTGTCTGCTGCAACTTTGTTTGCATTAAAAATACCTATCATGTGACATTACGGAGATTATATTTTTAAAATAAATTGAAATATTAAAAAAAATCAACTGTTTTGACTTACCATATATACTCGTGTATAGTACGAGTTTTTATGACCAAATTTTGATTTCAAATATTGGGGATCGTACTATACACGAGTAATGCATTTGAGGATTTAAAATTCATGTATCTTCACGGGCATTTTTGGTGAAGTTATGCCACCCGCACGCATTCTTAACAGTGAGGTTCTTTATCGTTGTTATGTTGCTTCGTGAAGAGTAGAATCTTTTTCATATATACAGCTTCAAATTCACAAATACTTGATATAAGTGAAGATTTACGGACACTTCCTTTCTTGAATTTTATGTATGTACATCTTTGTTTTCGTCTTTTTACAAGGGATGGATTGGAACGAGTTGGACTAAAAGTATCGTAGACGGCGTAGGTAACTTTATGGAATTTCGACATCTTGGAAAAAAGAAATTACTTTGTAATATTCAACAGTCTTTATTGTTTCTTCAATCACGCACCGACCGGTTTCCACTACAAAGTCATTCTAAAGGTGTTACGTCGGTTAGTAACACCATTAAAATGATTTTATAGTGGAAACCGGTCGGTGTGTGATTGAAGAAACAATAAAGACTGTGGAATATTACAAAGTAATTTCTTTTTATCCGTTATCCCTACCTATTAAATAGATGAGCGAGTGGAACCATTACGTACGCGGAACGTAATCCAGACGTACAAGAATTGAAACGATTTTATTTCATCTTGTGCAATCATGATTCATATCACTTTTTATTAAATGTTTTAGGAGTAAGATGCTTAACTTATCCGAATTTTAGTGTACTCGCAAGAAATAATATTTACGACATTTACGGTCTATTCTATGGTTGTGTGGAAAATCAAGGTTGTTCGGTATATCTCGCTCGTAACCGAGCCATCGAAACGAAATATATCGACCATGGTGGAAAGCTGGGGTCGTACTATAAACGAGATATATGAAAAAATCAGGTTTGTTCACCAAAAAATTAGGGGTCGTACTATACATGGAGTCGGCATATACACGAGTATATACGGTATTATCATTCAGTTATATCAAAATCTGTATGCCTTTATGCAATTTTGGCTAAATGGAATGATGTTACGTATTTGAAAAATATTGACTTTGTATGCCAAACCTTCTTCACCCTGTGGGGAGAACTTCCGGCGATTTTTGCTGCCCCTATTCTTCCTTACAGAGCAACTGACATTTGACTGATTTTTTTCCTGTTTGCCTCTCTCTTGTGTGAATGATCTTGTTCCTTCCTTGGTATATATAGGTATATTTACTGGGTGTGTGAAAGGAGGTTAAATTCTACAAAGTTCTTTGCCTTTCCAATTATTTGAACCTCTTTTGTTAGGAATGGAATGTATCTTAACAATATTCTATAGAATGGTCTAAAGTGTTCTTGCTCTCTCATTTCCTTAGGGTCATTGGTAATTTTCATTTTTCTTCTTCTTTCCATCAGCAGTCTTATTTTTTCAGCGAAATTTTTCTCTGGCTTTGTTTTAACTGTTCTGCCTATTTCCTGAGCAGTTTCCTTGACTATATCTATTAATTATGATTCAACTTCTTGCTCTTCCAGTGCACTGAATCGATTTTTCATTTGGAGCTGACATTCTTCTTTTCATTCTTTTAGCACTTGCTTGTTGATAATAGACTTAGGCTTCTTCTTAACAAGCTTCTGCCTTTCCAACTTTGAATTGGACTTTATTCTGCATCTTACCAATCGATAGTCACTTCCAGATTCAAACTGGTTGAGGACGCAGCAGTCTTCAGCGACATCCTTTTTACTTTCTCATATACGAAGTAGAGTAGAACTTGGTTATAATGGCATACAAGGGACTGGAAATTTATTGTCACTGTAACTGTCATTATAACCGAGGTGCATGGGAACATAGAATTATTTTCCAAATTCTAAATTTTACATTATGATATAATAAGTGCATTAAACATAATACAGTAAAACCTCGTTAATTTGAAGTTAAAGGGACCAAAAATTATGACTTCATAGTATCCGGGTTCGAAATAAATGAACTTTCATAAAAATCGAACTTTATTATGATCAGCTACTCGGGCAGCAAAACCACAATATGGAATCTTATCTATCCATTCTACAAATGAATTGGCCTTACAAGTTAGTATACCAGCAAATTTGAACAGAGCTGAAGTGAACAATTCAAGGCAGGTGCCAGGGGTGAGACGACCACCTCAGGGACAGCATTTTCAGGCGCATATTTAGACAAAAATCAACCTCCATTGCAGATTTGCAAAAAAGAAAAAGGTACCCGTAGACAAAGGCAACTGCAGACAGATTAAGGTATATTCCGGTGTAGCTATTCTTTTCTTTTCCCACACACCAGCGGCTCAAATACGAAGATTCGGCTACGTTTGTAATATGCCGCTAAGCGAGTTGTTTATTCTACTAATACAGCAATGCCTGTATTCAGCCGATTTCAGGGCTGCTGACCGGTTGGGCTTAACCTGGCTGAACGTCACTCCTTGCGACAAGCTCACCATGCGCAGGCATTGATTCAGACTGGATAATTTAGGTCTATTAGATCAAACACCTTGCGTTAATATATCGTGGAAGTCCTAATACTCGCTGTTGCTATAATAATATATAATTAATGTGTAACTAGTGTAAATTTCGTGCAAAAAATGTTTTCATTCTATCTATTTAATTTTCTTCATTATATCATACCAGGTTGGAGATTGGCAACACCATTGATAGAGAACATCACAACTGGAACGACAACATTGGCGAGTTACTTTAAAGAGAATTATACATAGCTGTTATTCAGTTATGTGCCTCACAACTGTTGGCATTTAGGGAAAATTCAGATAAATTGTTTGACAATAAAAACGGTAATTTTTTGAAGTTATTAGCAAAGTTTGATCCTGTTACAAGAGCCTCAAAAAATCCTCACATTGTCCATTATATGAGCCAAGACATTCAAAATAATCTTATTTATCTGCTAGGGCAAAAAGTGCGTAATACTATTGTTGCTAGAATTAAGGAAGTAAAATATTACAGCATAATATTAGATTGCACTGTGGAAATTAGCAGGATTGAGCAAATGTTGTTTGTAGTTTGCATTGTGACAAAAGAACAGCAGCCAGAATATTCTCCTAAAGAATATTTTATTAAATTTCTGCCTGTTGAATTAACCACTGGAACTGGATTGGCCAAACTGATATTGTAAGAACTGGATACATTGGGTATCAAAATTGAAAACTTGCGCAGACAGTGTTACGACAACGGGGCAAATATCAAAGGTACCCATTCCGGCGTCCAAAGACAGATTTTAAATCAAAATCCTAAAACCTTTTTTGTAACTTGCTCGTGTGATTTGCTTAATCTAGTGGTTAATGTTGCAGCAGCGAAATCTGCAGAAATTATTAATTTTTTTAGCTCAAGAGATATTTGTATTTTTCTCAAGTTCGACAAAAAGATGGAATGTACTAAAAAAGTACATAACATCCTGGACTTTAAAAAGTGTTAGTACTACGAGGTGGGAAAATCGTGTGGATCCATTAAGGTACCAATTGGGAGAAATATATGATGCACTGGTGGAAATTTCTTTGGATGAGCAGAGAGAGAGAGAGCGATACCAAAAACAAAAGTAAATCGTTGACGGATAAAATTTCTAGCTTTAAATTTGTTTGCAGTGTTGTCGTTTGGTACGACGTTTTATCAAAAGTTAATGTAGCATCAAAATTATTACAAAGAGCAAACATTGTAATATCAGAAAGCATTACCTCATTATTTTTGGAAGAATACCGTACTAATGGTTTTTAACAAATGCTCTACTCTGCCAAAGAAATTGCTCTGATAATGGAAATAACAGCAGAATTTGAACTTGCACCTCTGAATTCGACGTAAAAACAGAAAATTTGAGTACTAAGGAAGAGATACATACACCAATCGTAGATGCTTTTAAAAAAATCTGATGTGGCCAACACATGACTTTCTACATATTTGGGGTATAGATATTTAAATTATCATGAATAGCATTATAAGGCAAAATTATTATTTCGTTACGTAAAAGAATACAGTCGTCCTTATTGCCGTAAGTTATATTTTGAATATGTTTACAGAATTCAACACTACATGGTGGTGGCGCTGTATACAGGAAATTAAGGAAAAGCAAAATAACTACGAAATAGATGGTTCTACGAAAATTTGTTTCAAACAAAACTTGGAAGAAATATTATTCTCTACAACTTCGGTCCTAACGAAGATTACCAATTACGACGTTTTTAAGGAGAAAACCGCAAAACCGGTTATTTATAAATAACTCCTAAACAATAAATACAATAGAAAATTGTTTCAAATGAAAGTTGGAGGTAATTACATTCTCTATACCTTTTGTATAGAATTGTAAACACAATAATGAAATTTTAACGAAGAAATATCGCAAAAACGGAATCGGGTTTCGAATAAACCTCGACTTCCGGTTACCCGTTATTGCCGAAAAACTAATCACTTCTTTACGCTCATGTTAAAGTGTTATATATGAAGTTTGGTAACGATATGGCACGTACTTTTTGAGTTAGAGCGCCCACACTAACATACACACACACACAGATATCATTCCGAAAATAGTCTAAACGTGTTCTAGGGACCTCAAGTCATGTATTTCCGTTGAAATCTCGAAGTCGATTTTTTTCATGAATACAATACTTTCCCATTACTACGTATGGAGAAAATAAAAGGGAAATATCTACGAAATGGATGGTTCTACGAAAATTTGTTTCAAACAAAACTTGGAAGGAATATTATTCTCTAGAACTTTGGTCCTCACGAAGATTACCCATAACGATGTTTTTAAGGAGAAAACCGAAAAACCGGTTATTTATAAATAAATCCTAAACAATAAATACAATAGAAAATTGTTTCAAATGAAAGTTGTAGTAAATTACATTCTCTATACCTTTTGTATAGAATTCTAAATACAATAATCATATTTTAAAGAAGAAATATCGCAAAAACCGAATCGGGTTTCGAGTAAACCTCAAAACGTTTATTTCTATTGAAATCTCGAAGTCGATTTTTTTCGTGAACACAATACTTGCTTATTACTACGTATGGAGAAAGTAAAAAGCAAAATATCTCCGAAATGGATGTTTCTACGAAAATTTGTTTCAAACAAAACATGGAAGTAATATTATTCTCTACAACTTTGGTCCTCACGAAGATTACCAGTAACGATGTTTTTAAGGAGAAAACCGAAAAACCGGATATTCATAAATAACTCCTAAACAATAACTACAATAGAAAATTGTTTCAAATGAAAGTTGTAGGAAATTACATTCTCTAAAACTTCTTATAGAATTTATATAATTTAATGATGTTTTAACGAACAAATATCGCAAAAACCGAATCGGGTTTCGAATAAACCTCGGCTTCCGGTTACCCGTTCTTGTCCAAAAACTAATCCGTACTTTGCGCTCATGTTAAAGTGCTACATATGAAGTTTGGTAACGATATGGCATGTACTTTTCGAGTTAGAGCGCCCACAATCACATACACACACGCAAACAACGCACACACAGATTTCATTCCGAAAATAGTCTAAACGTGTTGTAGGGACCTCAAAAGGTATTTCTGTTGAGATCTCGAAGTCGATTTTTTTCGTGAACACAATACTTTCCCATTACTACGTCTGGAGAAAGTAAAAATCTGATGTGGCCAACACATAACTTTCTCCACATTTGGGGTATAGATATTTAAATTATTATGAATAGCATTATGAGGCAAAATTATCATTTCGTTTCGTAAAAGAATACAGTCGTCCTTATTGCCGTCAATTACGTATATTTTGAATGTTTACAGAATTCACCGCTACATGGTGGCGGCGCTGTATACTGGAAATTACGAAAAAAGTTGAATATCTCCGAAATGGATGGTTCTACGAAAATTTGTTTTACACAAAACTTGGAAGAAATATTATTCTCTACCACTTTGGTCCTCACGAAGATTACCAGTAACGACGCTTTAAGGAGATATTTGACGGAAACCGAAAAACAGGTTACTTATAAATAATTCCTAAGCAATAACTCCTATAGGAAATTGTTTCAAATGAACGTTGTAGGAAGTTACATTATCTATAACCTTCGTATAGAATTGTATATACAATAATGGTGTTTTAACGGAGAAATATCGCAAACACCAAATCGAATTTCGAATAACCGTTATTGTCCAAAAACTAATCAGTTCTTTGTTCTCATGTTAAAGTGTTATATATGAAGTTTGGTAACGATATGGCACGTACTTTTCGAGTTAGAGCGCCCAAAATCACATACACACACAGACATCATTCCGAAAATAGTCTAAACATGTTCTAGGGACCTCAAAACGTATATTTCCGTTGAAGTCTCGAAGTCGATTTTTTTCCTGAGCACAATACTTTCCCATTACTACGTACGGAGAAAGTAAAAATGTAGAAAATATAATTTCCTACGTCTTTTATATGTAACAAATTTCCAAAGCAGTTATTGTTTGGAATTATTTATAAATAATCGGTGTTTTCGGTTTCCGTCAAATATCTCCTTAAAAACGTCGTTATTGGTAATCTTCGTAAGGACCAAAGTTGTAGAGAATAATACTTATTCCAAGTTTTGTTTAAACAAATTTTCGTAGAGATCCATTTCGGAGATATTTTGCTTTTTCTTAATGTCCAGTATACAGCGCCACCACCATGTAGCGGTGAATTCTGTAAACATAAAAAAATATAATTTACGGCAATAAGGACGACTGTATTCTTTTACGATACGAAATAAGAATTTTGCCTTAGAATTAGTACTATAATAGCCCAGGTCTGTTGGTTGGTTGGCAAGGATGATTGATTAACATATTTTAAAGTAATGACGGAAATAAATCTCCAAAAAAGTCCTGAGTTCGACTCCAAGGATGACATTTCCATTTTCCGTGGTAACATGTAAAAATCCATTTTTTGGCATGCAGGCTCTTATTGTTTTGGAAATATAAATTAGAAGGAATCAACCTACGATCTTCCGATCTGAACCATTTTGAAGAAAAAATTACATATAGTTTCTTATGCTGTTCATCTTTTTCTGCATACAATTCGAAATCGCTCATAATATACGTTTAATTCACATATTTTGTGGAACTATTGCCATTTTAACGGATTGTTGCCTTGGCAACCATTTATATTGTTAGACCTCAAAATCCTATTGTTGTATCAACCCTTATGGGTGTAAGCGTGCTTTGAATGTTTTTAATACGAGATAGGGAGGGAGAGAGAGGGAGTGAGGGGGAGGGAGGGAGAGAGGGGAGGGAGGTGGAGAAGGGAAGGCGAGTGGAAGGGAGGGGGAGGGAGGAGAGAGGGAATGAGGGGGAAGGGAAGGAGAAAGAGGGAGGGAGAGAGAAGGAGGGAGAGGGTGAGGGCGAGAAAGGGAGAGAGATAGAGGGAGGGGAGAAGGGCCATGTAGGTACATATATTTCTTTCAACTAAAATAGCCACTCTTAACAGATTTTAATGGATTAATGCATTAGCGTTTCAATTTCATGAAATAAGCAGAATTCCTGTAACAAAAACAATTGTTCAATCTTCAATTGCATCTGATAATACTTTAAATAGATTCTGGAATAAAATGTACCTTAATGTCGTTTAGCGTCCGCTCACTACTCTGGACTTCTCATTTTCCGAAACAACAACTTTCAATAGTTTTAAATTGCTTTTTGCTTTGAATTGGTACTTTCCTGTTAACGGGAATACCTCAAAAAATAAACACGTATTGTTGTGATATGTTGTGATATTTTGTTTGTTAACAATGCGTAGCAAATCTCGTTAAGATATTTACGTTGATCCCTTAATGATGAATTTATGGAGCTTGCCGAGGAGTGAAGAAGAAGCTGTATCTTTGCTTCAAGACCATGGTATTTTATCTAAAGGGCGAATGTGCAAGAAGGATCATATTATGAAACTTCTGCGACAGAATATTTTGGAAATGCAACGCAAAAGCCTGTCAGCAGAAGAATTCATGTGACGACAACATAACAAAGAAATCGACATATTTCCAGCTATTTTAAATGCCATAAAGACATATTGGCCACCTAGTAACATAAATTTAGATTGTATTAGTAATTATGTTGCTTTTATTAATAAATAAGTTTCAACAAAGTCTGATTTTTAAGTAATTCACCGGTTGTTACGCATTGTTAACAAACAAATACGTCGTAACATATCACAACAATACATGTTTATTTTTTGAGGTATTCCCGTTAACAGGTAAGTACCCAAAATACTTGAGTCAATTCTGTACAACTTCCATTTTACATACTGTAAATTCCAAAGTAACTACTTTTATAATAGGTAATGCTAGCCTAAAATTAATTCATTCTGTAAAGTGAATAAATAAAGTCCTTCCTTTAAACTATAATAGCCATTGTTATTAGATTTAAATGGATTATAAGCCTTAGAACTTACTCTGTATTAAATAAGCACCAAAATTCCTTTTATAAAAACAAATCAATTCTTTCAAAGATTCACTGTTGTTTCTTCTAAAATTGCCTGTTAACAGTTTTAAATGTCCTTTTAATTTTAATTGAATTTTAATTTATATTCTTTTCCAAACTTAGGCCATTGTTACGAAATTAATTCGAGGAATAACAATACAAATTCGTAAGCACGTATGGTTTACAAAGAATTTAATCTAAGAATGCTTTTAATTTCCAATTTATTTCTAAAATGACACTGTTGATGATTAAAATTGTTTCATCATCATCATAGGTAGTCTGTCCATTGACAGGTCCGTGATTATTCTAGGTTAAACTTGGTTCTCCATATACTCCTATTTTCCGCAGTTTCCTTCATGTATTGATAGCTCTCTTTCCCTTTCAAGTCGTTTACTAGCTGAAACCTTTTCCTACCTCTTTCTCTTTTTCCATCAAGTTTTCCTTCTAGCACTTCTTTAATCATGCACTCTCTCCTCAGGTAATGCCCAATCCAGTTCGCCTTCCTCTTTCTGATAGTCTGTATAATCGTTTACTTCTCTCCTATTCTTCGTAGTACTTCCTCATTTTTCACCCTATCTGTCCATTTTATCTTCAGCATTCTTCTCCATGTCCACATTTCGAAGCTTTCCAAGTATTTAATATCATTTTTCCTTAGCGTCCATGTTTCTGCCCCATACAAAGCTATACTCCATACATAGCATTTTATCAACCTCTTGCGGATTTCCTGCTTTATATTTCCCGTTAGCAGGAGTTTCTCTCTTCTGAAAGCGGCTTTTGCTTTTGTTATTCTAGTCCTGATTTTATCGGTACATTTTGCTTCTCTCGTTATGATGCTTCCAAGGTATTTATAATCTGAAACTTGTTCTAATGGCTTTCCTCCAATACTTATTTTCAAATTTTCTTCTTCTTTACTTGATATTCGCATAACCTTGGATTTTTCTGTATTAATTTCCATACCGTATTTTCTACCTGTTATCACTAGTCTATTTATCATTTTCTGGAGTTCCTTTTCCTTTCTTGCTAGAAGTACTTGATCATCCGCGTATTTCACTGTTCTTATAATCCTTCCTACGATTTTGAAATCTCCCGTGCCTTCTAACGTTTCCTGCATTAGTCTCTCTCCATATATATTGAATAGAATCGGCGATAGACAGCAGCCCTGTCTTACTCCTCTACCGATATGTACTCCGCTGATGTCCGCATTCTCCAATCTGACCTTTACAACTTGATTCACATATAGATTCCTGATCAGTCTCCTGTCTTTCCAGTCTACACCTATATCCTTTAATATCCTCATCAGCAGTACCCAATTTACTCTATCAAAGGCCTTCTGCCAGTCGACGAAACATACGCAGCAATCTTGACTGTACTCTATTGCCCTTTCTGATATGATTCTCACTACACCGATAGCTTCTCTGGTTCCTCATCCTTTTCTGAAGCCAAATTGATCTTCCCCTAGCATTTCTTCGGCCTTTTTCTCTAGTCTTTTATTAAGAATCCTCGTGATGATCTTGGAAGTGTGTGACAGTAGGGATATCGTTCTGTAGTCCTTACACTGCATTGCCTTTGGCTTCTTCTTTAGAGGGATCATTGTTACATCTAAGAAATCCTGAGGCCACTCTCCCGAGTCGTAAACCTTGTTAATTAGTTTCGTAATCACTTTTAGTCCTTCCGATCCCATGGCTTTAAGTACCTCTACCGGTATTCCATCGCTGCCTGTAGCTTTTCCTTTCTTTAGTTCCTGTATCACCTTTTCTACTTCGCTTTTCATAATACTTTATCCCAAGTTGTCTTTTTCAATGCAATTCTCTTCTTCCAGTTCCATTTGTACCGATCCTGCCTGCTTTTTGTATAGTTCCTTAATGTATTCTTCCCATACCTGTGCTACATCCTTTGGTTCTGCGACTATTTTCCCGTCTGTATTAATAATTCCTTTACCATGAATCCCATTAGACTTCTTATCTTCTAACTCCAGTGCCCTAGCGTACATCATATCGTATCCAGTTTTCCCTAGCTTTATCTGTTGCCCTTCTCATCTCATTGTTTATGCGTCTATAGTTGGCTCTACCGTCTTCACTGTTAACGTTTTTCCATTTCCTTCTCTCATCCATTTTCTCCCGCATTTCCTTAGTGATCCATGGTTTTCTGATTTTCTTCTCTTGTTTCCCAATCTCTTTATTCAAGGTATCTTTGATGCTGGCTTTCACTTCCTCCCATTCTGTATCCACGGTCTTCGGTTTGTTTTCCAAATTTCTAAGGCAATCTTCCAACTTCGTGCTGAAGGCATCTTTCCTTTCTTTCAATTTTTCTAGGTCCCAAGTCTATCTCTTCTCGTTTTCCTTATTTGTTTCAGCTTCATAGTTACATAGACTATTAGAAGGATGTGATCTGGATCAATGTCTGCTCCTGGTAATGTCTTATCATTTTTTATGCTGTTCCTGAATCTTTGTTTTACTAGGATGTAATCTATTTGGCATCTCATTCTATCTCCTGGGCTTTTCCATGTGTACAGCCTTCGTTTATAGTTTCTGAACCATGTATTAGTCACTACTAAGTCGTTATTAAGACAGAATTCTACCAGTTTTTCTCCTCCTCGGTTTCTTTTCCCAAGTCCGTATTGACCGACAACATTTTCTTCTTGTCCTTCACCAATTATGCTGTTCCAATCTCCCATTATTATGCAGTTTACCTTTCCTCTTCCGTCTTCTTCGTAAATCTCGTTAATTTGTTCATACATCTGCTCAATTTCTTCTTCTTCATCAGTGGACGTTGGCATATATACCTGGATTATCAACATGTCCAGTGGGACTGCTTTTAGCTTTATTGCCATCAACCTATCGTTCGTTGCTGTTATTTTTGTCACGCTCTTCATCATATGTTTCCTAAGTACCAGAGCTACTCCCCTTGCCCCACTATTTCCTCCTGAGTAAACTACCGTGAATTGTTTATGTTTACGTAAATATACTTATTTTCCACAAAACACGCCAATCTCTCCCCTTCCTTCCTCTCTCTCTCTCGTATTTAAGTTAACAATGATAATGGTCGACATAGCAACATCACGTTACAATGGCGAGATTTCCACAAAATATGCAAATTAAACGTTTAACATGGAATATTTCGAATTGTGGGCGAAAAAAGAATAAGAAACTTTATAAATTTTTCTTCAATATGGTTCAAGTCCGAAAGTCGTGTGTTAATTTCTTCTAATTTTAATTTCCAAATGAATACAAGCCTGCACGTCGAAAAATCGCGTTTCACATGTTAAGTAATGGGAAAAGGAAATGCCTCTCTTGGAGACGAACCAAGGAATTTTTTTGCGATTTAAATTAGTCATCACCTGAAAAAGTGTTAATCAAGCATCTCTACCAAATTTTGAGTCTTTATCATTATTATTTCTCGAGTTATTAGCGTTTGCATAGCGTGATCAACCAACCAACGGATGACGGCTATTATTATATAAAATAATCGGTTTTTTCGGTTTCCTTAAAACGTCGTTATTGGTAATCTTCGTGAGGACCAAAGTAGTAGAGAATAATATTTCTTTCAGGTTGTTTTTGAAACAAATTTTCGTAGAACCACCGATTTCGGAGATATTCAACTTTTTCTGTAATATTCAGTATACAGCGCCAAAACCATGTAGCGGTGAATTCTGTAAACCGGGGTCCCCAAAATTACGGCCCGCGCAGTGATTTAATCCGGCCCGATACCCGACCCAACCACCCCCCCTCGAAATGATTTTGTAACGGTGAACTTCCTCGATAACCACAACCCTCTCCCCCCCCCCCCCCCCCCCCCCCCCCCTCATCGGAACTTGCTCTTTGAAGTTTTCACACGGCCCGATCGGTCATTTGAAAAAGTCAAGTGGCCCGCGCTGTCGTATATAAAGCCTAATGTGGCCCTTTCAATAAAAAGCTTGGGGACCCCTGCTGTAAACATATTCAAAATATTATTTACGGCAATAAGGACGACTATTCTTTGACGATACGAAATAATAATTTTGCCTCATTATGCTATTCATAATTATTTAAATGTCTATACCCCAAATATGGAGAAAGTCATGTGTCGGCCACATCAGATTTTTTATAAATAATTCCTAAATAATAAATGCTATCGAAAATTGTATCAAATTAAAGTTGTAGGAAAATACATTTTCCATAACATTAGTATAGAATTGTATATATAATAATGATGTTTTAACGGAGAAATATCGCAAAAACCGAATCGGGTTTTGAATAAACCTCGACTTCCGGTTACCCGTTATTGTCCAAAAACTAATCAGTTCTTTGTGCTCATGTTAACGTGTTACAGTTGAAGTTTGGTAACGATATGGTAAGTACTTATTGAGTTACAGCGCCCACATTTACATACAAACACAGACATTCCGAAAATAGTCTAAACGTGTTCTAAGGACCTCAAAATGTTTATTTCCATTGAAATCTCAAAGTTGATTTTTTTCGTGATCACAATACTTTCGCATTACTACGTATGGAGAAAGTAAAAATTGAAGTTGAGTTTTTTCTTTCTCCATACGTATTAATGTGAAAGTATTGTAATCACGAAAAAAATCGGCCTCGAGATTTCAACTGAAATACACGTTTTGAGGTCCCTAGAACATGTGTAGAATATTTTTGGATATTCTGTGTGTGTGTCTGTGTGGATGTATGTGATTGTTGGGGCTCTAACCCAAAAAGTACTTGCCATATCGTTAGCAAACTTCATATACATATAACACTATAGCATGAGCCCAAAGAACTGATTAGGTTTTGGACAATACCGGTTAACCGGAAGTCGAGGTTTATTCGAAACCCGATTCAGTTTTTCGATATTTCTCCGTTAAGGCATCATTACAATTCTACAAATGTTATAGAGAATGTAATTTCCTACAACTTTCATTTGAAACAATTTTCCATGGCAGTTATTGTTTAGGAATTATTTATAAATAATCGGTTTTTTCGGTTTCCATCAAATATCTCCTTAAAAACGTCGTTATTGGTAATATTCGTAAGGATCAAAGTTGTAGAGAATAAATTTTCTTTCAGGTGTTGTTTGAAACAAATTTTCGTAGAACCACCCATTTCGGAGATGATCAACCAACCAATTTTTGTACGACGTTACATTGTTTATCCATGCAGATTCAACTGTCATTTTTTTTAATGTCAAGATTTGCATATAGCCTCGGAGGTGATTCCACTAAGCCTGGGCATATAGGAATCCCTGTCACACTTAGGAAGCAGAGGAAGAGGGTTTTCTTTATGCTGAGTAAAGTTGGGGTTAAAATGTGGCACGGGCGATGTTTGCATCAATGAATTGGGGGAATCATTAACTTACCTAAACTCTACTTCACAAAGCCATCCTAAAGGTGAGAACTCACTTATGCCATGCTTCTGCATATCTCCACTTAACTTGATTTCACTTATACAAGTCACTCTATTCACTCGGATGCAGCTGTGCACATACGCCAGATCAATCTGTTTATTTAAACATCTCGCCCTTTTATAGCACTTAATCCGACGATGCCTTGTTAACAATTTCAGATGATTGTATATAATAGATACAATATACATATGCGAAAAATACCTTTTGTTTATCATAACTACCATGATTACACAGCAAGTTATAAATAAATCCCAGAAGAAACCTACATTTTTGTATTTAAATTTTAAAAAATCCACCCAAAATATCCTTAGATGGGCATGTAAATTTCGCAGTTCCTTCGTTTGTAAGTATGGGTTGTTCGTAAGTCAGATGTTCGTAACTCGGGAACCCCCTGTATATTTAAAAGTACTCATTAACAATGAAGGAGGTGCCATATTTTATCTAGCCTCAGGCAGCAGAGTGGCTGATATGTATTAACTAGCAAATATACCTGGTGTTGTTCAGGCTTTTCAATCAAGACAAAGAAATTTGAAGATTTGGGAACAAATGAAGTATTTAAACCAAGTTAATTTTTATTGTAATGCTTGTTGGTATCAGTACTCGGAATGAGCAGGAATGCTCGTCACACGCGATGATGATACCGTTCCATTTTGTCAGACATTAGAAATACCATCCCTTACAACAAGCATTCCTTTTCGTAAAAATTACCAATTCAAGCGTTCCATTTCGTAACATTTTCCATTTTGAGCACTGGTTGTCATACAATATTTCTTGTCTTCCCATCTTTTGCCCAAATGAATGTTTCCCACGTCCTTGCCATGGACAAAGCTGTCATTTGACAAACTGACACCTGCTACTTTCAAAGACTGCCCTTGTGCTTTGTTGATTGTCATAGCAAAGGCAAGCCAGATTGAAAATTGCGGCCTTTTAAATGGAATTGTTTTATCTGGTAATATCAACAGTTCCATTCATCTGTATTAGATAGAAGGTTTCATTACCGTATATGCCCTAATATAAGGCAACCCTCGAGAAGACTGGAAAAAAATTATTTGACAAAAACTTGAATATTCAAAGTTCAAGGGTCCAAATATAAGGCTTACCTGATGGACAATTTTGGAAGAAAAACCTCGCCTTATATTTGGGCATAAATGGTATATGTACAAAATTTAGTAGCTGTAGCTAGTCGCAGTATATAACTTTATTTTGCACAAATAAATTCTTCAAAATTTAGAGTAGGTGTATGGTAAAATTTTAATTTAAAATAAACTTCTAAAGGAATATTTTAATTAAGAATTTCTGCATCTGGCATTTTGTAATGACACCTGCAAATAAAATTCCGGTAATCTCAGTACAGGAAACCCTCGCTATTCGCGGGTTCTTCATTCGCGGTTTCAGGTATTCGTGGATAGAGTCTGACACGTGTTTTCATTAAATTCACCAAGAATTTGACAGTCACTCAAAAATCTGTATTTTATCTATTATATATCATAAAATAAAATAAATTAAAATAATTATTTATATATTAAAATGTCGAGAAAATAATCTTTTCATTTTATATAAACACTAGCAGAATTTCCCGTTGAATTTCAACGGATTTAGTGAAGCTACTACAGCACAACATACAAACTCTGTAAAATATATAGTAGATACTTTTAAAATTACAATTAGTTTTTTTAACAATTAATCATATTTGCTTGTAACAATCCGTTTTGTTGTTAAAATTTAGTTTTAATTGATTATAAAAAAAACGTAAGGAATTGTATATTTTCATATAACAATTTGTTAATTTAAAGTTTTTATATTAATAAGTAAGAAGAGATTACATAACTTCTACACTTTGGTAAAAATCAGTATTCCAGAACGATAAATACTACGTTCTTATTTACAGCTTTTGTTCTTCAAATTTTATTTAACTAATTATAACAAAAACGTAAAGAATTGTAAATTTTTATATAACAAATTGTTAATTTAAAGCTTTTATATTAATAAGCAAGAAGAGATTACATATCTTCAACACTTTTGTAATAAACAATATTCCAGAACGATAAATAATACGTTGTTATGGACTGCTATTGTTGTTCAAATTTTGTTTATTTAATTAATTATAATGAAAACGTAAATAAAATTAGGTACTTACCCCCTCCCTCCCCTCTCTTCCAAATATAAATGCATTGAACTCATTTTCGGCGACAATGGGAGTTGTCATGGTAGCTTATAATGGGTATTGTAATAAAACTGATAAATATCGTATTGTATTGATTCTAACCGCATTTCCACGCGAATTCCAAATCTGTCTTCAATAAAAATAAACTTTGTTCTTTCCCGCAAAAAAGTATCCAAGTCTCAAGGTCGTACCCTGATTTTAAGTAATTTTAAAATGCAAATTAAAAGTAGTCTACACTCATCCCTGTATTTCAATTGCAGGACGCGGCAAAATACGTGACATTCGATAATTAAAGCGTTCGCTATTTCGAATCTAAGTGACGGACAGAAACAAAACCTTGACCATTCAGTAAGTTAGGATGTAAGGAAGAATCATACCAAATTTGGTTGTTCTAGCTTTTATCGTTTAGGAGGAGTTCCGTTAACAAACACTCAAACTCACCCTTCAAAATGTATTATAGGAGAAGAAATCCGTGAAAAAGCAACGTACAGTTGTCCAAGATGGAACACTGACTGGTAAATGTACACCAGATACGTGAGCCTATTTACGTTAATAAACATTATAATGTAGAAAATAATTATTTTAATTACAAAAAATGTAAGATTCCGGTATTCAATAGACGAAAGAAGGTTCAATTACTTTCATCAATAAAAGCTTCCTGAACAATAATATCTATTTACGTTGCTATCCATAAACATCGATCGTTTCGTTGCTTAAACAAAAGTGCGAAGCGAATAACGCTAAACTTTCGTCTATTTGTAAGCTTCATTGAAGCTAACTGAATCGGAGGTAACAATGACGGCCGCCTTGGTTACGCCCGGAAAGAGTACGAAAAATCCACAAAATTTCGAATCAAATAGCGTATTTCTGAAAACTTCGACCGTGTAACATGTAAACTTCGCAGGAATAAGATAGTATAGAGTTTTATTCGTCGAATAAAGCAAAAACAAAAAAAATTTACATATTTTTATGCTTGAAGGAAAAATACCTTGCAAGTTAAGAAATGGATTCATACATGTTATAGTATGGAAAAATGTTAATCCTCTATATTGGCAGCACTGATTAATCCTGGTTGACCAAACCTTGACCATTCACTAAGTTAGGATGTAAGGAAGAATCGTACCAAATTTGGTTATTCTAGCTTTTATCGTTTAGGAGGAGTTCCATGAACAAACACATGCTTCAAATATTATATAGATGAAGCATATAAAGAGTTATATTTTTATCATAAAAAATGTATAATTCATAAAAGCTTTATGTTGAAGGCGATGCTTTCATAGTAAAATTTATTAAACAATACAACTTGAAACAATGGTAAATGAAGTGTTGGTCGCTTCACGCGACTGACAACAGACTCTGGAAATGACGATTCAGCCCTGTACGTAAGTTCCCGGATGGCGACCTTAAGTGACTTCAGGCTCTGCCTGATTCGAGCAACGAGAGAAATAGTGGATAAGTAAAATTTTAGTTTCTCTTTCGTTCAATATTCTGCATAAATTGATAAGTTTGCGAGAAAAGAAAATTTATTTTAACCCATTAATCATGGCATCTAATAATGAAGGAAAGCATAAAGCATTAAGTGATTTAAAAGGTAAAAGGGAGAAGAAAGTCATGTCATAAAGAATGAAAGTGGAACTATTGGACATGCTTGCTAGTGGGGATAGTGCTGCGTCTTTGGCTCGACACTATGGTATAAACCAGGGACCCGATCCGATCCTTGGTCCGGACCATGGTTCGCGTCTGGTCTGCGGTTTTTAGCTGTGGACCAGGATCCATGGACCACTGCTCCGCGAAATATTTTTGAGGACCATGGTCTGGGACCATTGGTTCGCGAAAATTTTGAGCAGACCATGGTCCGGGACCACCGGTCTGCAAAAAAGTATAGAAAGGACCAATACAAATACAAAACAAGTGAGTGCTAGAATGTGACAGTTCTACCGTGTTGAAATACCGGTTCTACACGTAAACCATGATCATCACACCATGAAGGAAGATACATTAACGAATTCCATTGATAAAATGAAAAGAGAAATTTCCGATTACGTTCCAGATAATCATTACTCTGCTGACACCTATGTATTAAAATACTGGATGTCTAAGAAGCTTGAGCATGAAAATTTGCACGATCTCGCCGTAAGAGTGCTGGGGGTTCCCCCTACTCAGGTGTCAGTAGAAAGGCTCTTTTCTGGCCTCAAGTTCATACTGACTGCATTACGCTCCAATTTATCAAAAGAAAAAGTCAATGATATTATGATGTTAAGAACAAATGCAATTTTTGCTCGTAAAGCTTAAATTAACAGAAATGCTTTCATAATAATAATAAAAGATATTATTTTATTTATTCAATATACCTGTATGTCTGTGTAGCCGTAGAAATCTTGCATATCACGAACTGGTACACAAACATAATAACAGTGGAGATGATAGATAAAAGTAATAAAAAGATAAAAAAGTGACTCAGAAATTTAACAAAACGAAACGTTTCCTTGGCATGGCCCCCTTCTTCAGTCCATAAAGAAATTAGTAATGAAAAAAAGAAGAATATAAGAAGTTAAGTGTGTCATAGTACGAGAGGGGAGAAAACGGCTGGGGCGTGGGGGGGAGTGAGACAGAGTCCATGGCGGGGAATAGGTGTGGTAGAGTATTACAATGTAGTTGAAGAGTTTAATGAACAATATTAAGATGGGAGAATTAAAAGCTTTAATATCCAAATACAATCCAATTCTTTTGTCCTCATCTCGATGCAGCTGGCAGTAGGGTGAAGGGAGGAAAGAACAAGTACGGAAAAACAAGAATCAAATCATGCCACGGAAACGTTTTGTTTTATTAAATATGTGAGTCACTTTTTTTTATCTTTTTAATATTTTTATCTGTGATCTCCACTATCATTATATATATGTATGTCAGAAAACACTACACCACTCTCCAACTTCCTCCTCGGGGAGGCACACCCGAAAATAACACAACACGTCCAAGGGACTCTCAACTTTATTTAAACCCGAATTACACCAGCATTCTGCCCTCCAGCAGAAGCTCTTCCACGAGCTAACACACGGCCCACGCTACCACGAGTCCCGACACACACTGTTCTCTCTCGCGTCACGTGATCTCCCAGTACTCTCCTTCACCGTCCTGCTTCTGGCAGCACTTCTCGGGGCGGTCGTCCTCGCTTGCGTAACAGTCGGCCTTTCCTGACATCGGGGCCGTCCTCGGTCCCGGTACGGTCTGCCTCCGGTTGAACTGCTCCTCTGGCGCTCGCGCCGTTCTCCATCCGCTTCTCGTCTTCTTTCCCTCGGCTGTCTGCGGCCTGGTCGTCATCTCCCTCGTCCTGGCTGTCTTCGGCCTGGTCGTCATCTCCTACTTCGCCTTGGGGGGGCTTACACCAGGGTTTCATTCGGTCTGCACTAAACACGGAATTGAACGCTCGCTGTGTCCTCTTTGCCCCTGGTATATCCATGAGAGAATACCTATCTCGAGCTAGCACTTCTGAGACAAGATACGGACCCTTAAATTTCGGAGCTAATTTTCGCGAACACCCTGTCGCTTGAGCATCTCGTTCTACGATGACTAAATCTCCCTTTTGGTACACTCTCGGCACCTTATGTCTTTGATCATAACGCTCCTTCTGTTTTTTCTGCGTCTCTGATATCTTTACTAATGCTTTTTCCCTCGCTTCGCCTGAGGTCTCTGTAGTCTCATCGAGTTCGCTTTCTTGCAACGCCAGTATAACACGGTCTTGCAATGAATTCCTTGGGTTATAAGCAAACAATAGCTCATAAGCGCTCTTCTCAGTAGTTTTATTTGACATAGAATTCATGGCGAATTGGATGTTTCTCAAATTCGTGTCCCAGTCGCCTCCATCCTCTTGTGCATACATAGTGGATATGGCGTTTGTAATGGATGCGTTTGATCGCTCTACTTGTCCATTTGCTCGAGGGGTAGCAGTCGCATTCTTTATATGCTTTATCTGGTTTCTTTCGCATAATTCTTCAAATTCCTTCGCTGTAAATGCCGTACCTCGATCTGTAATTAAACGCTCAGGACACCCAAATATACTCGTAATCTCACTGATAGCTTCACACACTGGCTTGGTTTTTGTGGTTTTCACTGCCTTTAGTAGGATGAACTTTGTAAAGTTGTCTTGATACGCGAGAACATACTCTTTGCCCCTTTTACTCCTTGGGAATGGCCCTAAGTGGTCCACGTGAACTGTGTGAAATGGGATGGCTACACGCTCTAAACTGTGCAACTGCCCCTCTTTTTTACCTCCCGGTCTCTTATGATAAGCACACTCAATGCAAGCTGCAATATATTTCTTTACCCTTCTTCTCATCTTCGGAAACCAAAAATATCTCTTCACGTGTTCTAGGGTTTTCTCTTCTGCGTAATGTCCCATGTCATCATGACTTCCCTTTAGAATGCGCCAAATAGAGTTCTTAGGCACAACCCAACGGACCCCACCGTCTACCTTTCTACAGACACGGTTGTCTTTCAGAACATAGTCTGTGTGGATCTGCCTATCCTCATTGGCGACCGCAGGTTGCTGTAAGGTGCGATGTATTTTCTGGATATCTACATCCTGCACGATACTCATTTTCATTACCTCATCGACTGCCTTTTGCATCGTTGCTCTTTGGGCGTACGGTAGGCGATACGGTCTTAAATTCACAGGGTGGTTATCCAACAATTCTATCTCGAAACTGGCAGACTCTACTGTACCCAGTTCACTCAAATTCTTCGCAAAACATTCTGAATACTCATTCACCATTTCGTATACCGCATCCTTCTCCCCTTCAGACAGGTCGTTATTCAAATTTATTTCTTCCATTTCTATCCCGGTCCTCTCTTTGACATTTCGAACTTTGGCTTCCAAGTTACTTTCTTCCTCCTGCCCATTAGTCTCTCTCCTAATTTCAAGTTTCTGATAGCTCTTCTCAACTCGAATCCCCGATTGGTCTAGGGCGCTTCGTCCTAGAATTATGGCATCGTCTTGCGAACAGTTTGGGACCACAAGCACTTCTACCTCAATGCTTACGTCGTCCACGACAAGGGTTAACTGTTTGGAGCCTATTACGTTACTTTTCCCACAGCCGAATCCAATCAGACTTTTTTGACTCGCAAAGTATTCTACACCTAGCTGTTCAGCGACATCTTGCCTCATGGTCACAACATCGCTCCCTAAATCAATGAACCCAACAACTTGTTCATCATTAACCTTTATCCATTTATAATATTCGTCTTTAATTTGGTCGTTCGGTACCGAAATTCTTTGGACTCGCCTTTTCATTTCCAAATTCCGTCTATTAACTTGGGTTCCCTGAGGGCATTCCTTCATCATGTGTCCCTCTTTATTGCATCGGAAACATCGCCTGCTCTGCTGTCGTTCCGGGCAATCCTTAGCCATGTGTCCCAGGCCGTTACAATTATAACACCTCGCCTGCGTTGTCTGCTTATTTCTCCTCACCACATTACCTTCGTTTGACGGTTCAATTGGGACACTATAACGGTTAGCAAAAACTGTCTTTCACCTAATCTCGCTCTTTCTGTAATACTTTCATAGCGCTTTATCTTGAGCAGTAACCCTTCAACATCTTTGAACTCACACAAAGCCAGCGACCTTACTAATTCCTTGTCACCTAAACCGTTCAAAATGTATTTAATCAAGGATTCTTTATCTATGTTACCTCGTCGCGCTATCGCTTTCATGGCATACACGTATGACTCATAGGTTTCGTCGCGCTGCTTCTTCCTCTTCGTGAGACTCATGTGGACATCGGCCTGATCAGCTGTTGATGGGAAGCTATAAAGTAACCTTTCTTTAAAAGTCTCCCAAGAATACACTTCTTTAACCACAATTTAGCTACTCCTCTCAGCTTATTCACCGCGTGAGTAAGCAATACGGAATTGTCCCACGAGTACGCGGAAGCGACCCCTTCCACTCGCCGCACCCACTGTTCGGCGGTAAATCCTAAGGTCGTCGACGCGTCAAACTCGGGCAACAATCTTTCCGCCATGTCTCGGTGAGCAACTACAGTTGTCGCCATCGTATTACAATGTCCCGCTTCCATTATTTCTCTTTCGCGGTCTAACAACGCGCGCTCTCTCTCCAGCAACTGTCTTTCTCGTCGTAGAATCTCACGTTCAAGGTCGTTATCGCTCGCCCTAGGCGCTAAGTGGTTCTTTGGTCGGGTCACAGAGGGCGTCGACATCGCTCTCGGTAGCTCAGGAAAGCTCGCTGCTCGCGTCAAGAACGCCTCGCTTCCTCCTGTTCCCGCCACTGGATACGTCATTTCCGGTTCCCCACTAAACGCCATGCGGTCGCTTTTTTTTCCGCTAATTTCGCTTTTTCAGGTCTGTTTCGACGATCACAACCCTAGTTATACTTGGGGTATTGTTCACTCGGGAATCACTTTTCTTTCACGTACTTACGGAGGAGTACAGTCTTCATCGGCAAACAGTCGGCTCTCTCACGACGTGCTCCTTTCCGAAAACTGGTTTTTGATCTTCTTATCCTTATCTGATCCCGATCCCGCCGCTGCTCTGTCAGAAACCCTACACCACTCTCCAACTTCCTCCTCGGGGAGGCACACCCGAAAATAACACAACACGTCCAAGGGACTCTCAACTTTATTTAAACCCGAATTACACCAGAATTCTGCTCTCCAGCAGAAGCTCTTCCACGAGCCAACACACGGCCCACACTACCACGAGTCCCGTCACACACTTCTTCTCTCGCGTCACGTGATCTCCCAGTACTCTCCTTCACCGTCCTGCCTCTGGCAGCACTTCTCGGGGCGTTCGTCCTCGCTTGCGTAACATGTATATACACATATATAATGAAAACCTTGGTCCGGGACCACTGGTCCGCGAAAAATTTGGATTGGGTCCCTGGAATAAACAAATCAACTGTGCGCTACATCATGTATTTTCGTCTCATATGCTTCCGTATAAATGTTTCCGAAGAACCTATCCCTCCTTGGTTGGTTTCAGTATTCGTAATTCGCAGCATTTTCAGAAACGCATCCCCTGCGAATAGCGAGGGTTTCCTGTATTATATTTTGTTCAATTTAAAAATTGAGGATATGACCCTTGAAATTCTACAAGAATATTTTAAATGAACTACAACAGCAGTACTACAAAACAAACATATTTGGTTGTTAACTTCCCTTGGTCCCATTAACTAGGGACAATTACAGTCTGGAGAAAATTACTTTGGGATTGACACTTGGGGCAGAGTAGGGGCGGGAGCTTGGCAGGAACGATTCCCCTCCCTCACAGCCAATCATAGGCGGGGGGAAGGGAAGTGTTGCCGCTATGTCCTCTGCAAACAAAATACTTGGGACCGCTCGTGTGTCTCTGCTGCTAGGAGATTGGGGGACGTCTTCTGGGGAGAGAACTCAAACTCTGCGTTGCCATATGTGGGTCTAGGAAAATTCACCAACCACAATTCACCAAAACACAACTCATCCACCAAAATTCACCAATTCACTGAAACCATAATTCACCTAATCACAATTCATCGAAATGTAAATTCACCGAACCACAATTCATCGAATGTATTATTCATCAAAATTTCCAATTCACCTTATGAAGATGGGGGAGAGGGGAAGTAATATACACAAAATGTTGGCAACATGGACGTCTTTTGAATGATTATAACAATTAAAAATATAATAAGTAACGATAAACCATTAACGTTTAAAGATGCGTGGGTATGGGGATGAAAGAAGGAAGATTAAATAATATGTAAAACGATGAAATACTAGCATCATGAATGCCTTTCCACTGCAAATAACTCGTACATGAATAATAAATAAACAAATTTGGCTCACGGGAGTAGGGTGAGGAAATACTGGCACCATGGATGTCATTCGATTGCAATTAACTCATAGATGAATAATAAACAACAAATAAACAAATTACACACTCAAGGCATATGGTAGGGAGAGGAAAAGGGGAAGGTTAAACATTTCAAAATGGAATACTGGCAACATAAGTAATATGTTTATTTATTATTATTTATCTACGAGTTAATTGCAATCGAATGACACCCATGGTGCCTGTATTTCGTTTTGAAATGTTTAACCTTTCCCCTCTCCTATTCATTTTGTCTGAAAAAAATTTCACAGGAAGTATTTTTAAGTAAAACAATAGAGGTCGACTTATACAACAAATATATGCCTAATCATGCATTTTTAAGCTGAAAAGTAGAGGTCGACTTATACACCATGTCAACTTATACGCCACAATATACGGTAATTGTTCTTTTGTGATATCCTGTGGCTGTTCACACCTAGCGCAGCCTGAATATGCACTCCTGGTAACCACATACATTGCTTTTTAATAAGTACTGTTTGATCCAACATGTTTTCCTTCATATGATTCTATAATTAAATGGGTGAATCACATGTTAACATTTTTATATAACCAAGTGTGATTTCATTGAATACATATTATTTATTGTAACATTAACATGAAAATATAAAGAAATTAAAAAGGAGTTAAAGAATCTATTTTGTATTGTATTAACAAAATTTAGTGGCAATAATCTTAAGCATTAATTCTCCTTAAAAGTGTGGAAGACAGACCTTTGCTGGCAATGAGCTCTGATATTACAGTGAGCCATAGAGATAGGATGAACAGGATATAAGACAATCCAACCTGAAATTAAACAATCACATTTTAAAATGTGGTTTTAATTTACTAATAGTTAATTAACATTAAATAGGTTATTTATTGTATAAATACTGAAAATAATTTCTGTTTGACCTTATTTCAGTGATAACAGATTGGAGAGAAATAGTTTTCAATAGTCAAATAATCTTATTAATAAAGTCAAGTTTCTGTAATGATTTCAGTTGGTTATACTCAGTATCTCAAACTAAAGGTAGTACGATTATATAATTAATGCATTCACTGTTTCCAGATTCTAACCTGATTGCAATGTTTTTCTTGTTTACCTCAAGAGGACAAAAGTTCGATTCGAGGAATTCCTCCAAACTTAATAAGTATTTTGTATTACTTCTAGAGAATTTAAAATTTGTTTTAACTATGCACTTAAATATATATATATGTATGCCACCTAAAGAACTGTTGGTAAATGTTGCGGGGGCTCAAATCCAACTATGTGGTTTTGTCATAGCTATTATGCATGATTTACAGTGCCTTTCCATCCCTGTGAAATCGACGGACCCATAAGGCCATTAAATTAGAAACTGCAATGGGATGGAGTGAGGTGCATGCTGCATTGGGTTAGGCAGAACCTCAAGTCTCAGTGTCTGAATTGATTCAATAGTCAATCCTTTGATTGCCATGCGACTATATATCATCATTTGCTTATCATGCCAGAAGTGCCAACGACAATATATCATTGTCTCTCTGTAATGTTGTTATTATGTATTATTTATCTTGTTAGTACTTTTCACCTTTTGAGTGCCACGCGATGATACATCATCGTTTGCTTCTCATGCCGGAAGTGCCACGACGACGATATATCGTTGTTCATGTAGACCAAATTTGTAATCATCAAAAACGTCAAAACAAGCGTGGCACTTCTGGATATACCCACCAAAATAGACGTGGCACTGAAAAGGTTAATGGTTGTAATATGAAGACGAGCATTATTGTGGAGCCAAACCATGCCTTGAGAAAATCTACACCTGCATTCTCTTCAAAATGCAGACTATATAATGCAAAGTATTATATCACAGCACCTTATACTCTATATAATATAGATAATTAGCCATAACTATATCTGAAAGATATTTTTCTGAAAACCTTATAACCAACCAACCAAACCATTTTATTGAAAACCTTCTTCCAACCAACCCAACCATTTTTCCAACCCAACCCCACTTAATTTAGGAAACTCAACTGTCCTTCACACCTAATAAAAGTAGCGAAAAAGTCATTTTATATGCATAACTGCTGATCATATTCATACCACAAGAAAGTCTATAATGCAGTGCGAAACATGTTTCCTGTAACCCATATTACAACAGACTTTTACTGTATAGCATTTAGAAAATTTACTTTGTGGATAGTATCTTACTAAGTACAAGATGAAATAAATTATCTATCATGGAATTAAACAATTTTTGTGATGTAAAAGTAAATACGTTATTATGAAACAATTTTTATTTAAAAAATTAACTTGCATATTTTACTGAAACCATTAAAAAGGATCTGAAAGTACTATCATGGAAGAATAATTAATAATTATTCTTCCATGGTACTATATCCGACATAAAGATATGATCCCCGAGTTATGCTAATGGTGAATGATTATTTTTTGATATTAAAAAACAATTCTTGATAGACCCACCTCATGAGAATTCGGTAGCTGGTATGGTTGACCACCAATCTCATCTATGTGAAATCCCACAGGAAAAATAACAGCTGCCATACAGAATAAGACCACTGTAAAAACATTTATTAGTTAATGATTGGAAACACAATTGTTTCACAAATTATAATTCAAGAGAAAATGACAAGGCAATATATCAAAGTTTTGTAGTTTTCTTAAATGTTGTCAATTAAAATTCTGATTCTTACTTGCTGTAAATCCAACCCAACGAGCGTATGGAATTACATTTGGATCCCAGTGAGCCGAACCAAGTAAAATGATTGTGGTTGCAATGCAGATACATCCAAGGAAGATGCAGACTAAGGTTAAAAGTCACTCAGGTTGAAGGTTAGGGCTGAAGCATACTTGGGGTCGATTGTAGAGTGTCATACATGTCCACATAAGTCAAATTTGCATTTCTCCTAAAATTGGAATAACTTCAATAAAATGTCAGGTCACACTAAAAAATTCATATATATCCCAGAGTTTAGCGAATGTGATCCTTTTAAATCTAACGATTGTGTAATTAATAAACCATTGGAAAATCTTACAAAAAACTTTATTCAGTGTATGTACCACAAACTTCGCTAACAGGTAACATTGGAAAATTTTACAAAAAACTTCATTCAGTGTACCACAAACTTCGCTAACAGTTAATGGTACTGAATTCACCTCCAAACATCAGCCAAAAAGAATAAAAACCCAGCCGTTGCAGTCAACCTATCCATTACGAACTTTCCAGATCTAGGTTCTCTGAAGAATACATCACTAGAAACTTTATTCAACAATTTGATTGAAACATTTTTGTGCCAATCAACCCATTAGGAGAGCTGACGTCGAAAAGTGGTATATTATTTTATATGATGATTCGTAGAGAAAAGTATATAATGTAAAAGTGAACAAAAATTGTAGCAACTGAATAATTCCATGACCATCCTCATTCCAAAACAATCGTTAAGTCCAACCGGTGACTAACAATAGCGTAAACCAGTCAGGTCTAACTCCTGGGTTAAAAATTGTGACCACGTTTGCTATGCCGTTCGAGTTCTGGGACCGCATCGTATGTACCGCTGGGCACTACTCAACCCAAGTAGTGATACCCTGAAACCGCTAGATGGCAGTAGTATCGTTATCCCGCTTGCAGCCCAGTGGCTCCTCATAATTCCGTTTATTTCTTTGTATTTTACTACTAATTGTAATTGGCAGAGGCAAGGTAGCAGAAAGAACAAGACAAAAGTGTTATTTTAAAACATGAGATTTATTAAAAAAAGATTCAATTACATGAGATTGACATCATATTCATGGAAAAACAATACCGAATGCTCTAATTTTTGACGAAATGTCAATAAAACCACACCTGTCCTCAATGCCGTATTTACGCACAGACAGACAAACGACTTTATTAGAGCGAAATTGAGGCTATATAATCTCTTCTTACATTTAATCCTGCGTCAAAAATTACAAATTAGAATAAAATAGTAATAATAATTTTACAGAAAAGAACCAGAAAATACGATAAATAGAAAAACATACAAGCAAAATAGCAAATTACAAATTCGGAAAATTGCTATAAAGAGATTGAGTAATTGTGGTGAAAACCTAGGAAAGACCTGACTTGGTCATCCTAGTAAAAGACCACGCAGGAAAACACCCACGAAGGGAAGGGGGGTGGAAAAAACCTATGAAAACCCTAGATACATGAAAGAACAATAGTGAAGTAACTATAATACATACAAGTTTACAAGATAAGATTTACAAAAGATATTTTAATGTTATGAGAAACGAACAAGATAATAAAAAATACAAGATGAAAACATACATATTTAACAGAAGTGGAGGAAGAGAAAAATGATGGGTACACACTTGAAAGTTGTTGTGCAGCTTTTCAATAGAACACCCATCCATAACTGGTTACTGCAAAATGTCCTTCACTTCTCGGCCCTGTGGGGAGATTTAATAATAACACTGCAGCAACAAGTTTTGCCTTTTATACGAATTTATATGACTTTAATGTATTTTATTACTGAACTGAAATCAAGAAGAGATCTTTTCTACTAATGTTTGGTGGAATAAATTATTTGACACTATCTTTAGTTATGAACAAGAATTGGCTCGAGTCAGCAGAACGATAACATTGCATATGTGCATCAAGCCCAAAAAAGGTCAAGTGAATAAAGTAGAGTAATCAAGTGTCCTAAAGGTTGTACCCTACAGTGAGTTAATCCGATAAAAAAGTAATTCAGTCGTTTACTGTAAACACACCAACAGCATCACTGGTTTTTACCTTCGCGAAAAAGTCGTGCAAAACAAAAATGAAAAAATTCAGTGAATCCCCAGGCTAAGTATTTCTTTACCGTGAGCAAAGCAATGGATCGGGCTAGTGATGCCAAAGCTTCAATATCATTAAGTTGACTCTTTAAGAATTTATCAAATGGCAGTAAGTTTCTAATCTTACCTTGCTTTGAAAGTTGGAATCCTGAACAACGTCCCTCCAGCCGTCAAGCAACCACGCCATCCACGCACTTAACAGACCAATAGACAGCCAGACAGTGTCTCACGTGATTCAAACCGACGCACAGTGGAGCGCGAAACAAACTGTTTTTGTGTTTGTATTACTTGCGATGATAATTCTTTCCGAATTCGTTTTAACATGGAATCAGTACCTTCAGGTATGTTAATTAAATTTTTTCTATACCTAATTGATTTCCATATTGTAATAATAATTATTAAATAGGTTTACTTAACTGTGAAATTTTCACAACAAAATTAAAGATATGTGGATATTTACTACTGTTCTCGGTGTTTCTCAGCTTTGAAATCTGGTTATTATTTTTGTATATATATTGGCCAGTCGTAATCTGAAAAAAAAATTTGCGCCTTTGTGTACCTTTCAAAATTAATTAGTTTTGTTTATAAGCTGTATTTTGCACGGTTACTTTACGAAAGCAATTTTTATGAATTTTTATTCCGTTTTCTTTATAGGATCGGGTTCATGTGATATGTTTCTGTCAAGGAGAGAGTTATTTGACATATTGAGGGAATCAGATTGCGTTAAATTAGAAGATCACGTACTTTCCTGTTAACGGGAATACCTTAAAAACTGAACATGTATTGTTATGATTGTTTGAGAGGATATAACATTGAAAGGATATTTTGACGTATTGTTGGATTTACGATATTTTATTTTAAAAACAACATTAACAGAAACTGATTGGCCAGTCTCGACATATACAAACCCAATCTCCGGACAACGTGGAGGGTTTCTTTGGTTCCGGGCGAGGCGAAGGGCGCGGTAGCGCCCGGAGACGACTACCCATTACAACAAAGCGAGCCGAAGACTAGTCGATATATCCTCTCAATTTGCGGCACAACAGCCAAGAGGATATAACATTGAAAGGATATATTGACGAGCCTTCGGTTGGCTTTGTTGTAATGGGTAGTCGTCTCCGCGCGCTGCCGCGCCCTTCGCCTCGCCCGGAACCAAAGAAACCCTCCACGTTGTAAGGGAGATTGGGTTTGGAAATGTCGAGACAGGTCAATCAGTTTCTTGTCCGGTGGTTGGGTTGGTTTCTGTTAATGTTGTACGTAAGTATGGCATAAGGATAATACGTAAGTACCAGGTCCTGCGAAGGGTCCTGGAGGTATTCCCGTTAACAGGAAAGTACCGAAGAATGAAATTGAATATATGAAAAAAATACATCGAAAAACGTACACAATGTCCAGAACAATTTCTTCCCGATCTCCACGAAAAACTGTTACGTTTTATATCAGAATTTAAAAGAAGGTGGATAGAATCAAATAGAAAAAGAGAGATTTATCTCAAACAATAAAACATGGCTAGAAACTTCAGTACGTTTTCCAAACTATTTGAAGAAAGACAAGAAAAAAGTGGGACGTCCTCAACAAAGTTTTACAGAATGTTCTGAACGGACGAAACGTCAAAAAACAGAGGATTTGAGAACATTCTAATGAGGAATTGTCCTATGCCACCCAAATGAGCTTACGGCCAGATAGAGGCTTCCAAGTTAATTAAAGAGATAAACGCCTTCACGAGCTGAAAAATATCGGACTACTTTCAAGAAGTAGCAAACAGGTCAAATAAAACAACTTTCTGGGGAAGAAGCTCTTTCGATGATAGTCGAGGTTAAACTGACACGACATCAATATAGTATAATCAGATGTAAGGACAAATTAAGATTTACATCTTACAAAATTGTACAAAAAGCGAAAATGGAATGCTATCCTAACCGAGAAGACATATCAATTACATCCACATCTGCTGAGGTTAAGTTGCAAGCGCTGTTGGACCACACGGTTTTTCGTCTATTAAAAGCTCAAAAGGAAGTTATAGAAGCGCAAGAACCAGAGAAATTGCACAACTTAATTCGTATTTCTAAATGGGGCTTCGACGGATCATCTGGACAAAGCGAATATAAACAGAAGTTTGATGACGAAGTCCAAAGTGATGCAAGCATTTTTTTGTCGTCACTTGTGCCTATTCAACTTTTATTTGGTAAGCCTGATGCTAAAGAAAGAAACATTCTGTGGCAGAATCCGCGGACTTCTTCAACACGATTCTGCAGACCAATTAAATTTCAATTTGTACACGAAACAAGTGAACTAATAGTAAGATATAAACAACAAATTGAAGACCAAATAAACGAGCTAAGACCCTCGACATTTAATTTCAATGATGTCACTATTCAGATCACTCATAAGCTGCTGTTTACCATGGTAGATGGAAAAATCTGTAATTCTGTGACAGGAACAAAATTTACGCAACGATGTTACATCTGTGGCTTAACATCTAAAGATTTTAATGATCTTGAAAAAGTAGTGTTTAGGGAAGTTGACGTGTCAAAATAAGAGTTTGGGTTTTCAATATTACATGGATGGATTCGTTTTTTCGAATGTCTATTACATCTCTCATATGAACTGCAATTAAAAAAATGGCAATCTCGAGGGGAAGAACAAAAGAAAATTGTTGCCGACCAAAAAAGAGCTATTCAAGCTAAATTTAACAGTCAGCTGGGATTATTAGTAGACAAGCCTAAGCCAGGATTCGGTAGTACGAATGATGGCAACACTGCTAGGCGGTTTTTCGAGTATTCAGACATTTCGGCAAGCATCACTGGTGTTGATGTGGAAATTATAAAAAGATTTAATGTAGTGATGCAAACGATTTCTAGTGGGTACCAAATTAATCTACAAAAATTTAGAATTTACACTCGGGAAACAGCAAAAATTTTTATACAAAATATCCATGGTATCCCATGCCACCAAGTGTGCATAAAGTTTTAGTACACGACCCCGAAGTGATAGCTAATGCTTTACTTCCGATAGGGCAACTAAGTGAAGAAGCGCAGGAAGCCCGAAATAAGGATTTTTAGAAATATAGAGAAGGATTCTCTCGCAAAGTTTCAAGGGTCAAAACAAACGAAGATGTTTTTCATTTATTGTTGATATCATCGGACCCATATTTATCAAGTTTCAGGGAGCTTCCAAAGAGAAAATTAGAAAAATTTTGCAAACAAGTTCTAGATATGTTGGAACCTCCAGATATTAAAGACACATTAGAAGGAAGTTTGGAACTGCTCAAGTTGTCAACTAAAATCAAATAAACACGGCGATAGGAACAGTTCAACTTACATGCTTCAGCGCTAGCTATTCCATTGTTGTCACAACCACGTGCGTTAGCTAACCAGTAACCGACAATTTCTAAGAAAATTGAATCTCTCGGCGCAATAGGCGCGCGCCCACGACCTCACCCGCCTCACATATACTAGGGGCCTCAAAATTTAAGATGAGAATAGAAAATTAACAAATAATACACGTGATAATCAAATTTCAGGCGAAATTATAACAGACACGGGACCTACGGGAGACAAGGCCTGCTAATCATCCCCGCCAACATGTCGCGATATCTTTAAATATATTTCCAGTGAGAAACTTGATCAGGTAGCGAGCGTAAACACCGACAGGTACTCCTCCCTCTCGTTCCCTCACATTGTAGTGAGAATAAAAAAGATTGGAAGCGAAATAATGCAAGGGAGTAGTACATTGTCGTTATAGCCGTGACAAAGAAAAGCGGGTTAGCAAGTAAGTGCTAGCGTTAAGAATAGATGGAATCGTAGAAATGCACTTTTACTTACTGTATTTGATCAGTCCGCTCTTCTCCTACCGTTTTCCTCTGCATTCATTAGTGATTGTTATTGATATTGTTTGTTCCTCATCTAGTCATATTTTAGTAATATAGAGTCAAGTTCAATAAATATTTAAAGTGGCGGTTTATTTCACTTGTTAATTTTATTTCAAGTATCTACAGAAAGGTCACTTATTAAATAATTATGTAATTACTAAAGGATTTGCAAAATACTTTTAACTTGTGTTTAAAATGACAGATAATTAAAAATGAATGCATCTTGCACGCTACTAATATTAACTTCTTCCGCCTGTGATGGCTGTCCGTGCATGGATGACGACAAATACGAATGGTTAGATGCGCCTATTATCGTTGGTCGGTCCGTCCGTCCGTCTGTCCGTCCGTCCATCTGTCTGTCCGTCCGTCCGCATGTTCGTTCTCGGCTTCTACCGAACGGATTTTCATGAAATTTGATATTTAGGACTTACTATCAAATATAAGAAGAAAATCGCAAAAATGAATCTCGTACGCTAATCAGGGGTACCACTTTACTGGTGACAAAAAATGAAATTTTCATCATATCTCGTAAAGTATTGTTCATATCAAAATATTTTTAAAATAAAAGTTGTGGAACTGGTAAAGAAGAGTATTTCCTTTCCTATACATTTTTATCATATAAGTAGCTGTTATCGAGAAAATCAAACAAAAACGTCTTAAATCGAGTTGAACTTAGAAAATTTCTTGCATGGTTACTTCTTCATTGTTGCTTTCATAAACAATCTCACAAACAAACGTTTAATTTCCTTACGCGTGCATGCAGTATTATTAAATAGGAAGAAAATGGATTATTTTTGAAGAATATAAGAACTTTAAAACGCTATTTCCCTCACGTACAGGTAGGTATATAATTGTTTTCTAATACTCCATTGCAGGAAACGCGCCCATTTATAATACGTTGTACACTTTCCTAACTTGTTAATAAATCTCATGTTTTAAAATAACACTTTTGTCTTGTTCTTTCTGCTACCTTGCCTCTGCCAATTACAATTAGTAGTAAAATACAAAGAAATAAACGGAATTATGAGGTGCCACTGGGCTGCAAGCGGGATAACGGTACTACTGCCATCTAGCGGTTTCAGGGTATCACTACTTGGGTTGAGTAGTGCCCAGCGGTACATAGGATGCGGTCCCAGAACTCGAACGGCATAGCAAACGTCGTCACAATTTTTAACCCGGGAGTTATACCGTCCTCTTACCTCGTCGCCAAGCGAGATAGTTTACGTAAATATCGCGTCTAGCACAGGGTGTGCACTTACATTACGCTAGGAGGACATTCTGAAGGCCTCAAGTAGTTAGTGCGGCCGACCAGATTGGCGCTAGTAGTAGCATTTGTCCGTGGATACCAAGTTACGCGGCCCTCCACCGCGGGGGAACGGCAGCACTGGGCGACTGTTTCGAACGTTACAAATTTGAATAGAAGTGTTTGAAATACTAGTGATACTAGCATGGAAGAATAATAGGAAGCGAAGCTTCTACGTTTTTTCGTACCACAGTAGATGTCTCACGACACCGCAATCGCAACGACATCTGTACGTCAATTTGGCATTGTCAGTTTCTCCCTGGTATCCTGGAAGAAAGGTAGAGTCGTTTTGCTTAGAGCGAGTTTTTTGGGTATGGCCGCCATGACGGACAGCGAGAAATACTGCGTTAACAATAAACGCAAACTCAGTGTTTATTGTGCGGCTTCATGGCGCGGGAACTTCTTTGGATGTAGGACAGATATGCCAATATCCTTTTTTTACTTTCCTAAGGATCAAAAGAGGTATTTTATGATGCTTATTTTATTCAATAGGATGTTACTGATAGTTTGGCGCCATGTGCTTACATGAAATTTATTTTTAGAGCCCATGAATGGTTAAAATTTTCCTTCCTATTATTCTTCCATGATACTAGTGCTGTGCGGTTTAGTTAGTGATTTTAGATGTTGACGTTGAATTTCTCGATTATTCGGAGAAGTGGTAGTGGTTGTTTTTTCCGAGAAAGTGGGTGACACTTATTTTTAGATGTTAAAGGCGACTGTTGTACGGGTAACGGTATTTATGCTGAATTTAATCCCTTGACCGTCTTGAGAAGCAGCTGTCGGGTTGGGTTTATTGCTGTGTGAAAGTAATAAAATACGAATCCTCAAAATGCTTTGCTTTCGGGAGTGCGAGAATTTTTCACTCAAGTTTTGAATATTTGTGAAGAGAGAACGGAATAGAAATATGGGAGGCCAGAGAAAATGTTGTGTCCCGGATAATGGCATGGTGCACCTCAGTAAATAGGTATTTAAGTGGTAAAGATAGTAGAGTTTTTGTGAATATGGATGTAGTTCATAGAGAAGCGTTGGTTTATTTTAAGAAAAAGAGGCGACGATGATTTTCATGTAATTTTTATTTTATTTTGTAAATATTTGTATATAGTAATAACAGTACATAATCCTGGTAAGACTGGCTTGTCTTTGCTGCTTTCAATATCATAATTCATGGAAGCTTTCATTGATTATTTTGCGTCTTGCTATGGCTATTTTTACAAGGCAATTAACATGATATTTTTTCAATGTTTAATATTAGGAATAGTGCATAAGCTCATAGTGATAGCTTGGAAAAAGAGGGCGCCATTGTGTTGGTGATTGTCCTACCCCAGGATAGAAATAATTTATTAGAGTAAGACCCATAACATTCATTGTTTAATGGCAATTCACTTTATGGAAATGGCATTTCATTCATTACTATGTTAATTACTATTGCTGCTTGTTGCAAGAGCGAAAAATAGTGTTTTTTATCATTAAAAAGATATCTTTTTGCAAAATCTGCACATTCAAATTCTGTAATTTTGGGAAAGCAAAGAATCATACTTTGTCATAAATATTGCTTCTCTGATCTTTGTCTTGATTGTAAATAATTTAACAAGTCAAGCAAAAAAATGTCTCAACCGATTTCAACGCTTTCCTTATGGCCATTTGGTATCTAATGTGTATGTAGGGATTAAAAACACCTCTAAGTAATCAATTTCTTTAAGATTTTCAATTTTTCTGGTTGTTTATGGCCAATACCCTGTCGTAATACCGAATCTCATGTTGCAACGTCAAGTAGAGGATCCTAAACATATATACTCCTATGTAAACGATCTTGATATGTGTTTTCATTGTTTGCTTTGAATGTCACAAATATGTATAATGTTAATGAGTAAGGTGAATTTTTGTTAGCGTTTCATTAAGCGTAGGTCCTGCACTGTTACTGTAACAAAATCTCCTTTATATCCAAAGGATAAAATGTATTTTTAATGTGCTTTTATTTGTTCATAAAACGTTATTTTATCAGTGTTTAAGTAATTCCTGTATTTTGAGTGAACAATAAAATATTTGAAATTTGAACCATTATATGTTTTTGATAATATCATAATGATTAATATCCTTTTAGCGTATAAAAATAAGTACGAAAGAAATGAAAAACAATCCGTAATACGATTCTCAAGGGGTGGGGGGATACGATAAGGGGAGGGGGACCGAGTAGTTCCTGCGGCCGGTCACAATGGCAGTGCGTACTCGGTCCCACTTTATACATGGAGTGTCAGGCCAGTGGCGTCTATAGTGCGTTTCCCTAAGTCGTCCGGTCAGATTCGCAGTATTCCGTCCGCATTCGGGTTATTTCGCTTAGGCTACGACCCAATGTTGCCACTTTTCGAATTTCGCTCATTTCAACAGCAGCTGTGGACGAGTGAAGTTCTGAGAGCAATCGTGTCAACAGCGCTCGTCAAGAATTTTTGAAATGCGTGGGAAATTTAAGAGCTCTTATTGGCTGACACTTTCTCCCCCTCACCGTACAAGTCTAACCGTAGACACGCCTCACCCGACGATCTCTGGAAACGCAGTATAGTTCCGACTCTGGTGTGATGTGGTTCTGACGGTTCTGATTCTGGCTTCGAAATGCAATGATTAGTACGATTTATTAGTAAAAATGTGTCCGAAAATATTAATTATTTACAGACTGGAAAAAGTTGTATGCATTTGTTACCATGCACCGTAATTTTGTCAATTTTTCGTGAATAAAATATTAATTATTTAACGACTGAAAAAGTTGTATACATTTACTACTATGCACCATAACTTTGTCAATTTTTCGTGCAAAAATGCGTATTACATTCGGAAAATTACGGTACCCTTTTGATGGTATTTATTCCTTATTCAATTAATTTATTGAAATGCGCTTTACCTAGGGTTACAAGATTCCTCGAAAGGTTTAAAATGTCGCCTTTTCATTGACAAAAAGGATAAGTAAACCTATTACGCAAAAAATATTAAACGTGCCAGTATTATATATCATTTTTAATTTTATTTAGTTGACATCATACTAAAAGGAAATAAAATTCTTAAAATATGGTATCTAAAAATCTACTCCAGTGAGTTTGTCGTCATTTCCTATATTATTAAATATTCTTCGTTATCAAAAATAAATTTAGCATATTCCGCTCAGGAGAAATAGTATAATATTTTTTTACAACTCTACCGACAATAAATTTCTTTAATTCGTCCAAGGTTCTAGCATGGAAGAATAATTATTCTTCCATGGTTCTAGTTTTACGCAGCCTCTAAAAATCTGTCTCCTGATGAATAGTAATATAGCGGTGGGAAATGAATGTTTTATTTTTTAAATAAAGATGTGCATTTCGAATGTGCAATAACATATAAAACTTAGGAGAGTGGTGGAACCGACCACGAATTACACCAAGAAACACCCCAAGACTTGTTGCGAATAGCCGCATTCGCTTGTCATCGTATACGAAAGAAAACTTGACATTGGTGAAGCGAAAAATAGAAGCGGACTTCGTTTTTGTGTTGCTGGAAATACCTCATGAGCTCATGAGTAAGTTGGTCAGTCGATATCCGTCTGAGGTACGGTAAGTTGCAGTAAGTAGTGTGGTTTGCTGAGACTTGAAAGATTGATTATTCCGTATTTGTAATGACTTCGAATTATTCATCTGATTTTTATTCGCGATATTTTCTTATTCTTCTTATCTTATTGATGACCGTAGGAAATGTTAGCTAATTTGAAATTTTTATTATTTCATAAATACAATAGTAATTTCAGTTTAGATAACCCAAAGCTGAATTTCATGCAGCGATAGAATATTAAATCGTATACTAACTCTTCAAAGACATCCTTGTAAAAAATATTCGTTTGCAATTCCCTTTTCTCGTAAACGCATCATTTTTCATAAGTGTTGCCAGTTGGGCCTTCTTCCAATTTAAACCTAGAAATGGTATCCATTTTTAGAATTTAGTACCTTAGCATTTAACATGTTACTTCATTTGATTGCATGTGCTTTTTTATTGTATGTCGTATTAATTATCTCGGTTACTTCATATAGATGGCAACCGGAGGATCGAGCCCAGGTACTATTTATTCACCTTTACCGCAGTCAGTCAGTGATGCAGACACAACAGAGGATGAAGAGGAAGAAGAGGAGCTTAATAGTGTTGCTTTGGGTCGAGAAGGTAGTAGTAATGCCCCAAAAGCTCCTCACATTCATCCCATCAAAGGAGCCTCGGATGGAAGAAATGGTAAATGTTATTACTTCTCTCAAACTTCTTTACATATTTTTCATGACACTAATGGACATTTCATTATTGATACCGCTGAACAATATAAATATTATATCCTTTTGTTGCAATATTATATTATTTGGATATTCTCTATGATTTGAAAAAGCAAGGAACCAAGATTTTACATTCATTCTAAAGTTATCACTTATTAAAGTTGGTTTTCGCAATGGGATGCCTAATCATCGCATTAGTGTTTTTCTGGGTTGGTGCTCTATGTAGAACATTTTTCTGCCTTGTTTTCATCGAGTTTCCTCGCAGTTTAACCCAGAAGAGACTCGATAAAACTCGGGACAGGATGTTGAGCCAAATAATGATTTGTATACAGCGACAACTGAAAATTTTCTACCGCAACATTATCACTTGTGAGATAGTATTTATATAAAAATTTCAATGTGCAGAATTTAATTAGGTATTTAGCCTTGTTATAATCAGATTTTGATGTTAATTAAGAAGGGATTTGGAGACTACGGCGAAATGGACGTTTAAAAAAGAAACTCCATAACCGTATTTTGATGTGAACATTATATATTTAATTGCCATTTAGTATCTCTAAACCTTATTTGTTGCATTGTGGAAGTGATAGCTAAATTTTTCAAATTAATTTTTATAGACAGGTATTTCTGAATTGCAATAAGAAAACTTGTAACTTTGTCATAGTTATTTAATTTTGCTGTTTAACTAAATATTCATGTTTATATATTGATGTTGGACCACATGAATGAAATATTCTTTTAATTTACTTATAGACGTATTGTTTATTTATTTCTCACTGTACATTTTATGTATGGTCTTGAAATATTAATAACCTGCTTTTATGCAGATTATTTAAAGAAAAGCTAAATTTATTTGTTAATGAAGAATATCATAGATGGACCAAATTTTTTTTACCTTACTCAATTGATTTTTGCTCATTTTCAAACTATCCAATAGTTGAACAAGAGAAGCAAGATAGCTGGAACGTTCAGCAGCCAAATCATCCAATCAGCGCTTCTGTTAAAGCTTCAAGACTTGCTCTTAAAACTATTGAAGTGGAAGGTGATAAATTGAAGGAGGAATCGCCGAAAGTCTTGTGGAATAAACTCCGCATTGCTGCTTCGACTGGAGAAATAGATCTTGTGAAATGCATAATTATTGAAAAGAAAGTTTCTGTTGACCAAGTGCTGCAAAATGGTTGGTCTGCTTCAATGTTTGCTGCGGCTGGTGGCCATGCAGAAGTGTTAGAATTCCTTCTGGCAAACGGGGCTGATCCAAACTTTCACAAGGAAAATTTTACTGCATTGATGGCAGCCTGCGCCTCTTCTTCTGCCACGTCTGACGAGATGATTGCAAAATGTGTTAATATACTTCTCTATCATGGTGCAAACAAAACTGTGGTAACTAGGCATGGAATGAGTGCACTGATGTTTGCTTGTAAAGAAGGGCATCTAGAAGCAGCTAAAATACTTTTGGATGACAGACAGGGTATAAACCTACAAGACAGTCAGGGATGGACTGCTCTGTTTTGGGCCGTCAGAAAAAATCACTTACTCATTGTGGAGGCTTTAGTGATGGCTGGTGCAGATATTCATATTAGTGATAAATCTGGAAATGTTGCTTTCAACGTTACCAGTTTCCATAATGAAAAAAGAGGAGCATCTAAGGGTTCTACCGAGAAAATTTCATCTGAGATTATAGAAGATTCCTTGCAAGATTTAAAGCTTCTCATTTATTTGCTATCTGGAATGAATCAACTTAACCTGCTAGCCAAACTGAGAGCTCATAATGTTAGTGCTGAAATGCTGTTGTCAATGACTGATAGTGACCTTGAAAAAATAGGAATCACTGACTGCTTGCAGAGAGTATGCATACATATAGCAATTTCAAAGTTTCATGCGATGGAGTGGTCCAAGAAATCTCTCGTCAGCAACATTGGGAATGCTTTCAGACCTCAGGATGCAGTGGTTGTCCTTGAGAATATGGTGGTTCATCTCAAAACTATGTCAGCTACTGTAAGATATGTACGACATGCAGTTGAAGGAAAAAGAGTTGCAATACCTGTAAATACACTTAGGGAACAGAATCTTCTGCTTGAGAAATCGGAGGTAGTTATGAATCAGTTAGATTTGGTAAGGAAAGATATGGACTTTCTCAGGCAGAACTTAATGAAAATGCAAGATCTCGAAGATGTTCCAGCTGATTTTATTGCTGAGAAGAAGATAAGTAGTAATTCCTCAAGGCTTATCTCGTTAACTATAATGGTAGCTGTGGTTGCAGTATTGGCATGGAAGTCACGCTTGTGGGTTCACAAATAATGTTGTCATGTAGCTTAATTTACGTGGTTAACGTAAAACTTACAAATTGTTTAGTTTTCTTATCAAAGAGTGTATGTTTTTTATTGTTAAACTACAGTGTAATTTTTAATGAAAAATATCTTTTGTGGATTGTTTTAAAGTATGAAGTTAATAATTTTATAAAAATGATTTATAAATTTTATCAGATTTGAATACTTATAGCTTTTGCCTAATAGACAGTTTGTCTTTTTGTATTGTCAAGGAACAACTAAAAATCATATTTTTGGTTTAAAACATTAAAATTTTAATTACCAATAGTGGTTTTCAGGATATATCTTTGTTTTGAAAGTGTGGTCTTAATTTATTAAATAAGCATTTCATATCTTATTATAAGTCTTATTTGTAAATGTATGGTTTCCATGCTAATAAATATCTTTTAAAGTAAAATAGACTGGTTAAGATTTGAACTTATTTTCAAATGTGAACTGCCATGTATAATTTCTGAGTATTAAATACCTTGTTAGGTTTTGTGGATATATTAGCCTTCTTGAGTTTGATAAGTGTTTTAGAAAATCCACCATAAACACACCCTTGATTGGTTGATGATAAATACTGTCATTGGTAGAACATTTGCTTTATGAATGAAGAGTCCAGTTTTAGTGACTGGCCCTACCAAAATTTTCTTGTCATTCTGTTTATTGTGCAAATGAGTTGCATTCATGCCAATTAATTTTCTATATTACCATTTGATAATTGACTATTTTATTTGGAAATGGTTTTTATTTTAATGTTGTTGACAATGAGTCATATTATATTATGCAGAGTTGGCCATGCACTGAAGGGGGCCCAGATGCGAATATCAATGGGGGCCCCACGATGTTAATATAGTATTAATGAACTATATACAGAGCACCAGTTGAGTGTTATAACCAGCACCGTAACGAGGGTGGGGAAAGTGGGGTTTCTGCCCCGGGCACAACTAACAATAAGCAAGGCGTGCAAAAAATCCAAGTAGTTACTAAATAAATTAGAGAAAATAAATACTTTCTTGATGGGGGAGAGGGCACATATATAGCAGTTTGCCCCGGGTGCTAAAATATCTAGTTACGGGTCTGAATATAACTTTTACAGAGTATTCTTTATTAGAAATCGGTTTTCAAGTGATTTTTAGTAAAGGTTTTTGCAATATTTACACTTGTTACTCGAATAATAGAGAACTTATGGGGCCCCCATTAGTCAGGGGACCAGATGCCTCTCGTCTGCCACATCCTGCATTTGGCCGGCCTTGATGTTATATTGATCAGAATAAGTTGATCTATGCAGTTTTTTATTATATCTGTAATAAGATATATGATGTTACTCAAGAGTATATAAATGAAGTTTTTTGACCCAAGTATTATTACTACATTCATTAAAAATATTTTGGCTATTCATCATGGAGATGAAAAAACAAGCAGTTATTGAAATTAAATGTTATATTTCAGTCAACAGTCTTTAGGTTCTTCAACCCAGTCTTAGGGCTTTATCTGCATTGCCTCTTCACCATCTCTTCAAGCATTTTTTATTCCTTTTTCCTTTCTAACTCGGCCACTTCTGTAGCATTATTCTTTTTCTGGCTTCAATTGTCTGTTGTCACATAAATGTGATCTAGCCATTTCTTCTTTCTTAGCCTTATTTTCTCTTTTCCTACTCTCTTTTAAACATGCCCATTTTTTAAATTCCCACATCATTTTCACATAGCTACATTTACTCATCTTCCTGTTAGCCAACACCTTTAGTCTCATCTCATAAAAAAAATTCCTGAATTGTCGTATATATATATATTTATTTATATATATACAGGGCTGTGCCGATGGGTGAGGTGGCGAAGCAACCGCCTCAGGCATGTGTGTGTGTGCAGTGCTTTTTTTGTGACAGTATGGCGTACAGCACCTTTTTTCAGAGCGATGTTGACACCCGTCTAATTTCAGTAAATTTTCATTTTTAAAATTTTTTAAAACCTAGAGTAATAAACGGGTTCTATAAATGTTAAACATTTTGATTTTAATTATCAACTTTGTTATAAAAGTTCATCAAAACTTCAATAGAGGAGAAGGGGGAAGAGGGTGCAGGAAGAGGTGGAGGGGGGTGGGAGTACATGCACCTCTTTCTCTACAAAAACCACTCTGTGTGTGTGTGTGTGTATATAAATAAGACTTTCAGCCTATTATACATACATTCCACTCCTTTTGAGATTCCGTTAAGAAATTAACAACATGATTTATTCCAAAGAATTTTCCATTGGTAATTTTTGTGTAGACTGTTAAAACACAAACATTTAAAGTATGACTGTCTATTAATTAATAATTCATAAGAGTTGCTTTCCTTTGTAGGGCGTGGAAGGTTGAGTCGAGGAGAATATCAACCATTGGGAGGAAGCGAGTGCACGTTGAATGGCATTACCTCCCAACTTGGAATCAAAAGCAAAGATGCTGTACGTGAATCCGATGTGGATGCCTCGCACCCTCCTCCACTCATTCTTCCAGTGCCTGAAAGGCCAGCCATGTCTGGACCTCGCAAAGCCTGCTTTTTCTTCTCTATTGCACTATGTTTTCTGGTTGTGGTGAGTTTTTATGAAATTTATTTTAGTTATGACATTTGCTTATAAGCAGTGATGAGCTGAAGTTGTTAATTTTTCTCTGGATTATTGTTGTAAAAGTTTTAGAAAATATGAAAATTTATTGATTTTGTCCTTTCAAGTACATTTGGCCCTATTTGACATCCAATTACCGACAGTGTATGAACTGGAATATATTACAAACAGGACACTTGTTAAGCTAGCAGAACGGTATTACTAAACTAGAGCGATCTGGAGCCCCTGGCATGCAGGCTTCCCCTGCAATCCTTATCCAAATTTCCTTACGACCTTTTTACTTTCTCCATACATAGTAGTGGGAAAGTATTGTGATCACGAAAAAAATCGGCTTCGAGATTTCAACGGAAATACACGTTTTGTGGTCCCTAGTACACGTTTTGACTATTTTCGGAATGATGTCTGTGTGTGTGTGTGTGCACGCGCATGTGCGTGTATGTGATTGTGGGCGCTCTAACTCAAAAATTACGTGCCATATCGTTACCAAACTTCATATAAAACACTTTAGCATGAGCACAAAAACTGATTAGTTTTTGGACAATACCAGTTAACTGGAAGTCGAGGTTTATTCGAAACCCGAATCGGGTTTTGCGATATTTCTCCATTAAGACATCATTATTGTATATACAATTCTATACAAAGGTTATAGAGAATGTAATTTCCTACAACTTTCATTTGAAACAATTTTCCATAGCATTTATTGTTTAGGAATTATTTATAATTAATGGGATTTTTTGGTTTCTGTCTAATATCTTCTTAAAAACATCGTAATTGGTCATCTTCATGAGGACCAAAGTTGTAGAGAATAATATTTCTTCCAAGTTTTGTTTGAAACAAATTTTCGTAGAACCATCCATTTTGGAGATATTTAACTTTTTTGTAATTTCCCGTATACAGCGCCAGCACCATGTAGCGATGAATTCTGTAATCATATCCAATATATATCTAATTTATGGCAATAAGGATGACTGTATTCTTTTACGATAGGAAATAATAATTTTGCCTTATAATGCTATTCATAATAATTTAAATATCTATACCCCAAATATGGAGAAAGTCGTGTTGGCCAAATCATTTTTTTTTTTTTTAGAGAGCTGATTCTTAATTTTATTTCAGATCATTACTGCTTATAAGTATTAAGAAATGACTTCACATTGGTATTTCCTTTATAATACATACTGTCAAGGCTATTTAGAGAAATCGTATATTTTTATGAAAAGATTCTCCAATGACTTCAATTTTTATGCATTTGTTGAAAATCACTATTTTTCTCTACTCAATTTATTGGTATGCAATTTTGCGGCTAAAAATTATTAATCTATATAAGAAGGCCTCGGCTATCTGACACAATGCATTCCTCAATGAAGTGTTGGATAATGAAACCCTTTTTCCCATACAATCAACGTTAATAATGTTTGTTAGGCTCCCGACTAAAAGTCAAATACCCTATTTTCACCAAAATAACTCAGAAAATTGCAATTCAAGTCATGTAGAAATCTTTACTAAACTTATAATAAAGATTAAAAAACTAAAGAAACGTGTACAATACACAGAAATCACACAAAATAAAAATAAAAAATGGGCATTGAAAAAAAAACAAATATATATAGTCATAACATGTGTCGTTCTAATTAATTAATATGGCATCATAAAAAGGAATTGACTGGCAAGCTGCGTCACACAGTGCTGCAGCGAACATACGAACTACTGTAGTGGCATGAATATAAACCCCGTTATTAACAACTCAAATTTAGGAATTAAAAAAAACCAAAAAAAAGTAAAAAAAAATGTTTTTACACCACCGAGAGACTTATATTCAGTGACTGTTTCCTGCTGAGTGTAATTTCAACGATACCGTACCAATTGGACATCTCTCAAAGCATTTACAGTGGGACATCAACTATGTTGCTACAATGTTTTACTCTTTAGTACCGGATTGGTGAGATAAAATGTATTCCTTTTCAAAATATTTGCAGTGTTTCCTGAGTTGGGTCAGAACAGGCTTGCATATTTGTGTCATTTTAGTACACGAACTAGAAAGTTTCACCTTCACTGACCATACAGATGGTTATAATAGTTGTTTTGCTTAGCGATTGTAAGGTGAGCATGAATTATTCTGCTTAAGTTTTAAGGAAAAATCCTCACCAATCTGGTAAATCATTGGTGTGACATCACGTCGAAAAAAATTGCATAATCAGTTTTGGCACCAAATAAGTAATTCAATGATATTAATTACGAAGCATTGGATATGCAAAACATCGGAAAGTGAACTGTTGGATTAGGAGGACTGCCTGTACCAATAAAGCAGAAAGTTTGTATGTCTGTCTGCTGAAGTCTAGGGCACTTCTGCTTTACCTAGAAGTTTGAAATTTTGCATGTGCATATCTTTCCTAAATTCATTGAAGGAAACAATCCAAAAACTCCATATTTATTACTTTAACACATTCCAGATGGAGAGCCCATCCAGCAGGCTCTCTGTTGGTAGAAGAATATCATGTGGATGTTTGTTTTTCACATAATAGGAGCCCGAAGCTTCTTCTATGGCAGGGGTCCCCAAACTTTTTATTGAAAGGGCCACATTAGGCTTTATATATGACAGCGCGGGCCACTTAAGACTTTTCAAATAACTGATTGGGCCGTGTGAAAACTTCAAAGAGCAAGTTTCGACCACCCAACTTCACCGTTAAAAATTATTTTGAGTGGGAGGGGGGTGGTTATCGAGAAAAGAGAAAATTTTCAGGTATTTACCTAAAAAACGAGTTGGCGATCGAATGATACTTGATGAAAATTGCTGTTGGTGAATACACAAAACTTAAAGAAATATATGAGGTAAGGCAGGCGGGCCGGATTAAATCACTGTGCGGGCCGTAGTTTGGGGACCCCTGTTCTATGGGAAAAACAAACATTCCTGATTCCTCAATATTGAGCTCCTTATTATGTTTCAGGTGAATCATTATTTTTTCATGTTTGTCGAAGAGCCCACTTTTAGATCCTTTGATCAGTTTTGGGGCCCCTAATCAGTTTTTTATGCAATTTTTTTAGTCCTCTGCCCCAAAAACCCTGTATTTTCATAATTTTATCGAATTACAATAATTCCTTAACGCTTGAAAATTGGAAAGAGGAAAGTGAGGGGAAGAAAGATCGGGTGGAGGGAGATAGGCTATTTATATCAGGTCAGAGTGGATTTTAACCATTGCTCGAAATGGAAAATGTTACAAAATGGAACGCTTGTATTGGTAGTGGAACAGAAGTTTTTACGAAACGGAATGCTTGTTATAAGGGATGGTATTTCTAAATGTCTGATGAAACGGAACTGTATCATCGGCGCATATGACGAGCTGGAGCGGCATTCTTGTGCATTCCGGCTCATTTCGAGTACTGATTTTAACCTGCTTTAAGGGAAATAAATTAGTCATTTAAAATATACTTCGAGTTAATTTCAAGAGGATATTCAGTACAGTAATAATATAATTCACAGTGATTCAGTGGTGTGGATTTGTGGTCAGTTGTGGGCCATTAAGTAAAATTTTCCTGGGTTAGGGAAAATTGCATCTGACCTTGGATAATAGGCATTTTTGTGTTTTGCCCACCCTTGCAAAATTTTCTGCTGACGCCCATGTGTGTCAGTCATCTAGCGGCATCGGGAAGTATGATTTCCATCAGAGATTTCAGACTGACAGATAGATGGCAGGTGTATGCAGTAACAGGAGAGAGCTGAAGGTACACAACATTGAGCTGTGAAACAAGCGTGCCTTGAGTTATATGAGTTGTGAGATGGCCTTTCCTTGAGATAAGTTAATATTTTTTATATTAACTTCGCCTTAAGAAATATATGTATATGTATGAAAAAGGATGCTTGTTGGAATGAAACAGTGAGTGAAGCACTTAATGAGAAGAAGGAGGCATATAAGAGGATGATTGCTGCAAGGAATGATAATGAAAGAAGGATTCTGCATGATGATTACAGGAAGAAAAATAAGGCTGCTAAGAGTACAGTTAAGGAAAGCAAAGAACGAGTACGTTTGAATGAGGCTGTAAAGATGCAGAAGGATTTTGAAGGGAATAAGAAGTTATTCTGGAAGCGGATAATAAGGGCGAGACAGGGCAGCAACAATGGAATGAATGGGATTGTAAATAAGGATGGAGAAACAGTGTGGAATGAATGTGAAGTGACAGAATGTTGGAAGGAGTATTTTGAAGACTTGTATGGAGGTAGTTCTGAAGAGTCTGGCATCCAAAGTGATACTGACTGTATGAATTTGTCCAGTATAGACAGAGTTGACGAACGTGAGATTAAGGTATGTGTGAAAATGTTGAGGAATGGGAAGGCTGCAGGCGTGGATGGAATTACGGGTGAAATGCTGAAATATGGATGTAGCTTACTTATGAGTTGGATGAGCAATTTATTTAATTTGTGTGTTAACATTGCAGTTGTACCGGATGATTGGAAGAATGCCATCATTGTCCCTTTGTAGAAAGGGAAGGGTAGTAAAATAGAATGTAAGAATTACAGAGCTATTAGTTTATTGAGTATACCTGGGAAAGTGTTTGGTAAAGTATGTATTGAAAAGGTTAGAATGGCTACTATGAGTAAAATTTGGGGGGTACAGTGTGGTTTCATGCCAGGTAGGGGGTGTTGTGATCAGATTTTTGCTCTCCAACAAGTAATCGAGAAGTGTATGAATGTGAGAAAGAAAGTGTATTGTGCATTTGTGGATTTGGAGAAGGCGAATGACAGAGTCATTAGAAATGACCTGTGGAATGTTCTGGTTGAGTATGGAATAAATGACTGGTTAGTGAATGCAGTGCAAGCAGTCTACTCAGGAAGTAAGGCTCGTGTAAGAATAAATGATGTTCTGAGTGACTGGTTTAAGATTGAAAGAGGTGTTCGGCAAGGGTGTGTGATGTCTCCTTGGTTGTTTAATGTGTTTATGGATAAATGTGTGAGGGAAGCCTGTGCAAATACGAATGGTCCGAGGATTGGGGAAGTGAATGTGCGGGTGCTGTTGTATTGTAATTGATGCTGTGTTGATATCTGAAACGCCGAATGAGTTGCAAAGAATGTTAGATAGTATGGCTGAAGTTACAGAGAGAATGGATCTGTAGATCAATGTGTCAAAAACAAAGGTTGTTGTGTTTGATAGAACGAATGAATTGAATGACTGTAGGCTATGCATAAATGGTGAAGTTGTTGAGCAGGTGGATGAGTTTGTGTACTTGGGAAGAATGTTTTCAAAGAATGGAAGAATAGATGAAGAGATAGAAAGGTGTCTGAATGCGGGTAGAAAAGTGGTGGGTAGCATGTGGTCAGTACTAAATCGTGAAGAAGTGTCTAAGGAAGCAAAAATGGCTGTGTATAGAAGTGTGCTTGTACCCACCTTATCGTATGGTAGCGAAACGTGGGTGTATCAGGAGAAACACATGAGTAAGGTGAATGCAGTTGGAATGGGTTATATGAGGAGCATGTGTGGGAAAACCAGGAGAGACACAGTCAGGAATACTTGGGTGATGAATGAATGTGGAATGAAAGAAACTGTAAGAGGTCAGTATGAAAGGGGTGTTTTGATGGTTTGGGCATGTGGAGAGAATGGATGAGAACCGGCTGACTAAATTGATATATGATGGTAGAGTATGCGGATCAAAAGGGAGAGGAAGACCAAGAAAAAGCTGGCAGAATGTGGTGGAGGAAACTCTCAAGAAAAGAGAGATCAGAAGTTAAACACGTTCATTGTGGAAAAAAATTATTGCGAATTACCGGATAACGGGAAAAATTTTTATTGAAGGAATTCGATATGACTTCACATTTATGTCCTAAATATGATGTTAAGCAGGGAAAATGTTGAAATTTCTAAAAATATTTATCTTTTGAGGAGTACTGCATATGCAGTGGTGCAGTGGTGGCCGAAAAGGTATGCAACCCGCCGAGCAAATTTCGGCAAAATGTTATTAGTTTAACCTCAGATGGTGCATTCATCCTGGATGTGTAAAATTTTGGAGGGATCATCCTAGAAGCCTCTTCTCAAGATTTGTTGAGGAAACATGCCGTAGGTTCCAATACTGGGGATAAGGAGACCTTACACCAAGAGTAAGGGAGAGAGACAGCCCAGCTGCTCTCTAACCGTAACCCACTTCACACTCCACGTGTGAGCAATAAAAATGTCCTTGCATAGGAGAAGTTTCTTGAAACCCTTACCATTATTTTCTTCCTCCCTTTTTTCTTCTGCATGTTTAGACCGCATATATTCATTTGTTAGCAGACTTTCGAACAGAGCATTTGTTGGGACGAGAATTTTTTTCTTGATAGAAAAGTGAAAATCTCTCTATTCTTTCCTTGGTAAGTTGATTTTTTTTATATTCACTCTCCCTTTGCCCTTATATATTGTCTTTGTCCTTACCAATATTCACGATCTACCGAGAGAAGGAAATTTCAGCGATGAACGGGGAAATGCTCTGAGGCCGGAAATTATTGAAGACTACGATCGCCACATGGGTTACGTGGACAAGTGGGACAGGATGGCAACTAGCTACGACATTAGCCGCCATAGCTGGAAGTGGACAAAAAAGCTCTTCTTCCACCTCCTCAACGTCACAGTGCTCAATAGCTTTGTTTTGCTGACGTCAGCAGGAAAGCAGATGACTCATTGAGAGTTTCGGCTTGCTCTTGTGAGGGAGCTTATTGAGGAAGGGGCGTCAGTTATCCCCTCCAAAACTTTCCGAAAGGGAAGACCCAGTGCAAGCGTGGTCCCATTGAGGAGTTTAGAGGCTAAAGAAAACAAACATAGGCCAATAAAGGGAAATCGCCTTAGATGTCGTGTGTGCGCAGAAAAAGAAAAATACACACGGACAGTGGCAAAATGTAAAATATGCGATGTTGGTTTGTGTGTATTTTCCTGTTTTGAGGAATATCACACGAAAAAAGATTTATAATATTTATCAAATAAATATATAAGCCATAAAAATTATCACTAATATATTTTATTGAATTTATCCTTGTTTTTATGATTGTTATCTCGCAGAATTATGCCAGTTTTGCGCTGTTTTGTTTTCTTTTTCGATAAAAGACGTAATTCTGCTCTTCACCAAATGATTGACTAAATGATACTTTTTATTTGAATGTTTTATCAGTAATAGTTCATGAAATACAAGGCAGTTTATGATCGATTGCAAGAAAAATTTAAATGACCAAAATTAAATCCAGCAGCGAGAGTCTACAAAGGGACATTTAAATCCGGCTTTTAAAGGTTTGAAAATTTTTAAAATTACGCTGTAATGCATTTTTGTTTGACAAAATGCAGAAGTGCAACGTATGACATCGTCCTAACTGCCTATAGGCCCAGTGTCTGATAATTATTTTTGTTCCATCCAAATATCGCATAAATAAAGGACTGTGGCGGCTATCTGACTTGAAAATCTGGAATAATTTATTTAGCATTTATACAGGGATAATTTGAAAATATTCATGAGTAATGCAACAACAGAATATCTCTTACTTATTTGCAGGTATGCCGCGAGAGTAACTCGGGAAGAGTTCGGCATTACGGGTAATACGTAATTCTGAAATTCGAAAATTTCCGATTAAGAAATATTTTACTAATGGTTCTAAAAAGTATTAATTTGACAGATTCAAACATTAAAATAAATAATATTCCATTTGTAAGAGAAAAAATAAGGCTTATCTTAAAAATCAACAAAGAGAAAGAAAAAATGAGTTTATACACCTCCGGTGCAGAAACAAACTTTGCCTGCATGTTCAAATGATAGTACTATATTTTTCGTAAAGTAAATATTTGACCTACAATGAATATATATAAAAATATCTTGGCAAGATCGCTTGCGTAAATTGATGATTACGCAAAATGCGTTTACGGCTTTGAATGCTCAACTGTTTGAATTTCGGTAAAACTTTACATGGAACGTGTATAATTATAAAAATGCAGTTTCTTAAGGCAATATATATGCTAATTTCATTGGAAATATACTTGGATGAAAAAATATCTTGGCGAGATCGCTTGCGTAAATTGACGATTACGCAAAATGCGTTGACGGCTGTGAACGCTCAACTGTTTGAATTTCGGTAAATCTTGACATGGAACGTGTATAATTATATAAATGCAATGTCTTAAGGCAATGTAAATGCTAATTTCATTGGAAATAAACTTGGATGAAAAAATATCTTGGCGAGATAGCTTGCATAAATAGACGATTACGCAAAATGCGTTGATGGCTTTGAATGCTCAACTGTTTGAATTTCAGTAAAACTTTACATGGAACATGTATAATTATAAAAATGCAATTTCTTAAGGCAATGTAAATGCTCATTTCATTGGAAATAGACTTGGATGAAAAAATATCTTAGGGAGATCGCTGTTACTATATTTTACCTTTTGTGAAAATGAAGATGAATGAAGTTATTGCCACTGAATGTGGAACATTATTCAGCAATGCAAAAGTATTAATTGGAATAATATTTCAAAATGTCAACAACTAAACCATTTCCCACACATTTCTTCGATCTCGAATAATGTATTATAAGATGTGCATAAATGCCCGTCACACTTCAGCATAAAATTTACGAAATTTACGTTTTTGCCAAAAAATTGTGGAAATTTTTGGGGGTCGGCTTAAATCCAGGGTCGGCTTCTATTCGGGCAGATACGGTAATTGTGTAGTCTTTATATAATCCAATATGACGTTTAATTTAGCAGGCATTATTGACTTGATTACAGAAATATCAGAAAGAAGATTAATCCAATTGACATTAACTCTTTCGCTGTTGCTTACAATTTCCAGTTCTCAGAAAAAGCGTTTGATGATTCTCTGCTAGCAGACAGTTGAATAAATGAAATGACAAATAACTAAGGTCTATTCTTATACAAAAAAACATTATATTTGCTTTATTTGACATAAGAGATGTAAATACAAATATAAAACTTCAGCACAATCTTATGATATATTCAGTGAGTCTAATTGTAATTTTGCAGAATAAAATTATTAATAACTGAATATCTCTTGAAAACCAATTTGGATGGTGAAATTCAAAAATAACCGATCAAGATTAATACACGAGAAGGAAAAAAATTTAATTCCATTTACTTATATTTTATACAATTTATATTATAACAGAATATATTGCAATTTAACCTAGTTTTATTACCTTCCAATGCAGTTTATCATCACCTTCAACTGAAAGAAATGATCAGGGTAATGCAACATGGAAATAAATGAAAGATTTTCAAATTTTTATGGCAATTATTTTATTTTATAACTTTTCTCATGTGTACACTCCTACTGTCATGGCCCATCGATCCATTAGATTTATTTATTTTCTGACTTATGGCTTTTGAATGAATACAGTAGAGCCTCCAAATTCGCGGCTTCCAAATTCGCGTCTTCGCAGTTTCGCGGTTTTTCCGACTACTGCTGCCATCTTTGAAAGGATGAGAAAAACACTAAACAAATGAATTTCCCCATCCACGATTTTTTTTTATCACGCTGTGGCCCCGTTTTAGGAAAATGTCTATCAAGAGGAAAGCAAGTGATAATACCGAAAGCAGAAGCAAAAAGAAGACATTGACTTTAACCAGTTGAGTGAGTATGCCGTATATATTCATCATGGCCTGCCATAATCTGTATGCGGTGTATATGCGTTACGCCGTTTTTCGGGCCATCCGCTATGGGTATGCTGAAATAGTCTGTCATGAAGCATCTCCTGTATCTAACTGTGTCCTTCTAGTACAGTTTAGAGCCCATAGATGGTGTTTTCTTCCTTTTGCTAAGAAAAAATCCGCATCGTATGAAAACCCTGCATGTGTAATGCGGGGATGCCTATACCTACCCCTGCGGTAGTGAAAGCGGAGGTGTGACTTTCCTCTAACTGTATAGCATATTTCTAGGCAACTGGAGCAATAAAATCCTCCTCTCCGTTGCAGTGAATGTTTCATATGCAAAACATACGTTAAGAAATATTCTCAGAAGATTGAGAAGGATATTTGTGATATTATGGATAAAAGTGAATATTAAGTGAGAAAAGTGAGTTGAGAAATAAACGTGCTAGTGGCCAGAGTGCGGCATCAGTGGGCAGGCAATATGCGATAAACTGTACGGCTATGGCAGATTTAAATGCCACATTGTATTGGTTCAAAACCACTTTTAGCCTACCTTTTCATCGTTTATTGTTGTCAAAATAATGGAGAGCCGCGAACCTAACCCCCATTTTCTCATAAGGCCTTTGCTTCTATTTTCGCAGATTCCAAAGTCGCGGTGTTTTCGGGAACGTAATCCCCGCAAATTTGCAGGTTCTACTCTATTCTCATTCGAAAATATTTTTTTAATAACAATGCCCTTAAGTTATGGCATGTAAGGATTTCTGAATTTTCAGCGGTCATTGCATTACAAAAATATCCTATCACATTCACACCCAGCTTTTTTAGTACTCCCTTCCTGGCATGAAAAATGATTTCAGCCTCTTTTGCCAGGTTCCAGCACCACCTGCTGCTGCGAACCAATGAACCCTCATTCTGTTCTTTGAATAATAATAATTGTTTATCGCAATCATCTATGTCACTCCCATCATCACACATAACATTTCAGCAAGGATTGCACTGCAACTGCCTATCAATATGTCTAATGACAAACCCACAGAAGTGAAACAGGGCATTTGTATGGAGAGTGTCCATTTCATATTCTTGCTCAGCCCCTTCCAGCTGCTCCTCCATATCCTCTTCATCTCCTACTTTCTTACCTGCTACCTCTAAAAATTCCGCAAGTAAACTTCCTTCGTCTGCCTCATAATTGCTTTTTGAGGGGATTACCATGAACTGTGCAATGCTTATTATTTTTATGGAATTTTTGAACTGTACAGGAGATGGAATGGGGTTTTTAACACGTAAAGTTGAAAGCAAATTTTCTAAGGAATCTTGGCATAACCTCGATGTCAAGATGTAGCCAAAAGAGCTTCCATTAATGAGAAAATCTTGGAGGTCTAAAAGTGAACATGTTGTCAACTTTACTCCAGTCTGAATAGGTTTCCATTTCCCATCTCCTACTTTTAAGCAGTCAGATATTTCTATGAACTCCTTTAGGAATTCAACTGAAGCATTATAAATTTCCACTTTGTGCCTGCTGAGTGCCATCACAAGATTTCTGGAGCACATTAGTGAAAACCACTTGTCCATGAGGTCAAAAAACCAAGCAGTGGCCATGTATTCTGCACTCCACCCAAAGTTTTTTATGCAGTACCTTATTGCAGCTGCCACATCGTTGCTCATGAGTTCACATGCCATGCGAACCCTTATCTTTTGGTACTGCTTCACAAAAACATGACTTTCAGTCAGTTTTGGCACAATTTTTGTCCCTTTCTGCTTGTAAATGTAGCAGTTTCTTGACTGGCTCCAAAAATACTTTATCAATAGTTAAACCATTTCTTTGTACCACTTTATCAGGCAAAAAGATGCATTTTCCTAACATTTTTTAATACATGGCAAACATCGGCCATAAAATAAACTCTCAAACCATCCTTACGTGGATGAGGAATTGAGTTGACATTTCTAGAATATTTCCCACATGTTACTCCAAATTCTTTCCAAACTGCCCATATCACATGTTACACAAATTACCAAAAGTCCAATATCATGGCACATATTAATAATTTGCAAAATGATATCCTTTGCTCCAGTGCTAGGAAAGGAATTCCCAGTAAAGTGGTACGCCACAGTCTGCTTCCACCTAATGGAAACCCCTGCTACCATAAAAACCAGGGCATGGGCTGCAATTTCTTCTGACTGTGGTAACGTTGTGTACCCAAACATGCTTTTTGAACTTTGGTCCAACTCAATCTTTTGTTCGATGACCATCTCATCAAGAAGCAAAACACAAAAACGTTCCTTCTCATTCATGAGTGCAGCCTTCACCTTAAGAAATTCAAATACTTCCATTTGAATTTCAGGAAAGAACTGAAATTTTTCCAAACACCTACTTAGGGTCCTATCGCCAGGCAAAGGGAACCCGAAATTAATTAGGTTATTGTAGCCTTTGATGCCAGATGAAAACCTAATTTGAAGGGCATTCTTCACTGTGGAGTTTGACAATTTTTGGCCCTTGTTGAATTCTTTCCCAAAGATTGAGTCTGGTCTGGGTTGAGAAAGGCCTGCAGAGCTTGTGTTGTCTCCTCCAAGGAAACTTCCAATTTCTTCACTTTTCTATGAAGAGATGATACCTTCAATTTCAGTCTTCTGGTGACTTAATCCTTATCAGAATCATCATCTCCTCCTTTAGCCTCCAATGAATCATTGACTGGCATATCAATGACTGAAGGGCTTTGGTCCTCCATCTCCACACCAGGGTTTTGAGGCTCAATATCAGGAACTAAAAGCAGAAAAATAATATACCGTATATACCCGAATATAAGACGACTCTGATTATAAGATGACCCCCTATTTTAAACTCCTAATAAAAGGAAAAAATTTATTATTCACACAGTGACAGAGGTTTATTATACCATTGACTAATAAACATTGAACCAATTGATATGAGCAATTTTGTAGTGTTAGTTGGCATGTACAGTTGCTTTCCTTCAAGTGTATATCAATGACTGATTTTAACTTCTTACAGGACATACTATAAAGGCGACGTCAATGCAAGCGTTTATTTGGATTGTCAATGAAGAGAGGATAACAATACGCTTTTCTTTCGTCTATTTGAAGGTTTAATTGGCCTTAAATGAATCGGAGACAACAATGAGAGTCTCCTTGGTAACGCCCGGAATGAGTACGAAAAATCCGCAAAATTTCCAAAAAGAATGAGTATATCTGAAAAACTGGACCGTGTAACGTGTAAACATCGCAAGAATAAGATAGTATAGAGCTTTAGCCGTCGAATAAAGCAAAAAAGAAGAAAATCGGTCCATATTCACGTATTTTAATGAATGAAGGAAAAATACATTGCACTCTGAAAAATCGAAAATCCCGTGTAAACTTATGGGAAAATATAATTGTCTCCTGGATTCGAACCCGGGACACTTTAGCAAACGAAAATATTTTTCCATGGACCTCATAGCCAGCAGAAACAAAACGCCGTTTACCGCATATCTTTTACGACGAACGGTTCTCGAGAAATACGCCGATATAATTACGCGAGACTTCATACACTCGGACGCACGCAGCTTCACTACGCGCATAATATATAGGATAAAATTCAAAAGAGTATTTATGTTCGAATATATTTGAATCGATTCATTTTCTACTACTACTTTTAATAATCAATTGTTTCGATTGACTTTAAGAATCGAATATTTCGATTATAGCTATTCGATTCTTCCCATCTCCAGATTTGGTTCCTCTGTCAGTCAAACTATTACGCACCGCGCGATTATAAGACGACTAGCGATTTTTCGGTCATAAAAATTGGAACAAAACCTCGTCTTATATTCAGGCATATACGGTAAATTAAATTAACACTAACAATCAACAAAAACCTGAGTAATGTAAAAACAGAAACATATGTTAAAATAAATAAATTCTACAACTCATTTTAATATCAAAAATCACAAAAAATACTTGGCAGAAGTAACTTACTAATCAACAGATAAATAAAGGAAGAACTCTAAACACGGTGAAGGCAATGAACAGAATAGGAAAAATTAAAAAAAAACTCCAATTCACCGTAAAGGCGGTACTTACGTGTCAAGACTCGCAGGACCACTTAGAGGACGCGCGTTTCGACAGCAACGCTGTCATCTTCAGCAATGTCCAATGTCGACATTGCTGAAGATGACAGCGTAGCTGTCGAAACGCGCGTCCTCTAAGTGGTCCTGCGAGTCTTGACACGTAAGTACCGCCTTTACGGTGAATTGGAGTTTTTTTTTAATTTTTCCTATTCTGTTCAATCAACAGATGTAAAAACATAAACATATGTTAAAATAAATGAATTCTACAACTCACGCTCTAGGTTAAAACTTCTTGAAAGATTTAGAACACATATTTTCTCCAGCAATGTCGAAGAAATAATAAGAGCGCCAACTTATATTGGTAGAATTGACCATCCTCGTAAAATAAGAGAGATAACCTGTAGGACAGAAAGGTACAAAGGCTAGTTTTTCCCTAGAACGATAGCTGAGCAGCACAGAAGTTACGTTAAGAAATCAGCCGATGTAGAGTGATACTATTCATTATTATGTGCTTTCCCTTGGTGCTATTGCCTTCCCTGCCACACACCATTGTGGTGGCTTGCAGAGTGAGCTGTAGATATAGATATCTCATTTTAAAATCGAAAATCACAAAAAATACTTGGCAGAAGCTACTTACTATGTTAAAATAAATTAATTCTACAACTCATTTTAATATCAAAAATCACAAAAAATACTTGGCAGAAGCAACTTACTAATCAACAGATGTAAAAACAAAAACGTATGTTAAAAGAAATTAATTCTACAACTCATTTTAAAATCGAAAATCACAAAAAATACTTGGCAGAAGTAACTTACTAATCAACAGATGTAAAAACAAAAACATATCTTAAAATAAATTAATTCTGCAACTAATTTTAATATCTAAACTACCTAAAAATATTTGGCAGGTCTTAACTAATAAGCAACAGATGTAAACAGAAAAATACATATTTAGAACCAACATCATTTAAAAACAAATTATCAATTATTTTAAATCAAAATTTATGACAGATTTACTAGATGTTACTTATAAACAACAGAAATGTTGAGGTCTGCATTGATATCTGATCTCAATTACCTATATATTACCCTTCAATAAGTTCTGAACAGTTCATACTAATTATATCTCAAATTACATTATCATAAAAATGTAATTCATATAAATATTCACCTTTCTGATAGATTTTGATCTCCATAGATTTCTCTTTAACTTCTCTCCTGGCAGGTGCTTTCTTGGTGGTTTCACTGATTGGTGAAGCAAAATCTCAGGTATTGCAAACGGCTACAGTAATTTGCGACCATTGAGTCTATTGGACTCCAACTGATTGTGAGACGAATCAAAGTGAGTCTGAAAAGATATATCATATTGTGGATTATTTAAAATAGATTTGGCCACACACATCCACTGAACTTTAATTTTGTGATATTTAGGAATCGTATGCGGTTCAAGGAACTTAAGAGCATTAAAGGTATGCCATTAAGTGGTATACCAACTTATAAAGCTGAATTTTTAATTAATGACTCAAAGTGATAGGAAATATATTACAAAAAAAAATATATAGATGCTTCTTACACATGATATATATATACTAGTTAATGTGTGCTTGCATTCTGCAAGCATTAGTATAGGAAAAATAATTTTTTGACGCAAAAGTTTGAACCTCTTCACCGCTTTACGTGTTTTCCTTATTGAAAATTTTTGGGGTAAAAACAACCACTAAATTAATAATTATAAAATATTCATAGGGTTTTAACATTTGTTACGAATACCTCACATTTTTGCCAAATTTCATCGATGTAACATCTCTAGGAGTGCATTTATATAAATTTAATTTTTTTAATTTTTGAATTTTTAACGGCCACAATACTAAACTTTAACAAAATTTTCAATGTTAATTGTCACCGGAACATTATTCCCTAACTTTCTTAAAATTTTCAGCTTTCTTTGCCCTTCAGAATGTACATAAACTTTATTCAATTTATTTAATATTTAAGAGATTATTACGGTCAAACGAATAAAAATTTACAAATTTCTATAATCCCATTTTCATTATATGGCAAATTCTACCAATGGAAAAAATTTCAGCTTCATAGCTCATTTAGAAATACCTAAACCATGAAAAGTTAGTAAATAGTTTATAATTTTTAACGGCCAAGAAAATACATATTGTTGCAATTTTTCCTGTGATTATTTTTTTTTATTCAATTATGTATTAAATTTAGCGCAATATATTGTAGTTTGCACTGGAAATTTGTATGCCCTCTATATTCTAAGTAAGGTCCATCAATATATAATGAAGAAGCATTTTTAAATTGTAGGATTTTTATAATTTCGAATTATTCCGTCTACTTTTTAAAAAATTGTGTAAGCGTGTCAAATTTCAAGTCTGTAGATCATTTAGAAGTGCCTTATAATTTTATTCCTCGTATGGGGCAATAATGGGGCAAAACAGCCATAACGTTACGAATTTTTACAATATTGGATTTATTCCTTCTGTGGTAACTAATAACCCATAATTCTGACAAATTTCATGTTTCTATCTCATTACGAAGTGCCTTATAATGTTCACATTCGTATTGGGTAGAAATGGGGCAAAACCGCACCTAAAAATTTGAATTTCTGCTATTTATTTATTTTATCTTCGGTTAGAATGAACTTTCTATAATGGTGCCATATTTCAAGTCTATAGTTCAAATGTAGCTGCCTCTTCATTTTTGTTCTCGTATGGAGCAATACTGGGGCAAAAGAGCTCAAAAAATGAGGATTATTGCAATATAGGATTTCCTTCATTAAGCATAGTTTAGCAATAAAGACATTAAAATATAAGCCTCTGATTCCCATTAAAAGCTTACCCATATGAAAGGATAGAGCTTGTTACCAAGGAAGCCTATTGTTAGACCCAGAAAAATTACCACCTTTTTGCGATAAAAACCCTAAATTTATGCTAATTCTACTCGGATTTGAATTCTGTCTTCAAAAATAAAAAAACTACAATTTATATCCTATCCGAAAGTTTAAGTCTCGAGTTCCTATCTTGACGGGAAGTAATTTTAAAATGCAAATATAAAAACCTCTACACCAATTTACATGCTTTCTTATGGGCAAAAAATGGGGCCAAAATGGCCCCTCAAAATAGGAATTTCAACAGTTTCGGATTTTTTCCTTTGGTTGTGACTAAAAACCTATAATCTTACCAAATTTCAAGTTTCCAGCACATCTGAAAGTGCCTCATAATTTTGTATCCTCCGATATCTATAATATAAGACGCTTCTTACACATGATATCTATAATATATAGATGCTTCTTACACATGATATATATATATATCATATATATATATATATATAGGAGGATACAAAATTATGAGGCACTTCCACATCTGCCAGAAACTTGAAATTTGGTTGGATTATAGGTTTTTGGTCACAACGAAAGGAAAAAATCCGAAACTGGCAAAATTCCTATTTTGAGGGACTATTTTGGTCCCTTTTTGCCCCATTTTTTGCCCATAAGAAAACATGTAAATTGGTGTAGGGCATTTTATATTCGCATTTTAAAATTACTTCCCGTCAAGATACGAACTCAAGACCTAAACTATCAGATAGGATATAAATTGTAGTTTCTTATTTTTGAAGACAGAATTCAAATCCGAGTAGAATTAGCGTAAATTTATAGTTTTTATCGCAAAAAAGTGGTAATTTCATCAATGTAGCACCTCTAGAAGTGCATTTATATGAATTTCATTGTTTAAATTTTATTAATTTTTAACAGCCACAACAATACATATTTCTAATATTTTCAATGTTATTTACCACCGGGACATTATTTTCTAACTCTGTTACAATTTTCAGCTTCCTGGATCTACAGAAAGTACATAAACATTAGTCAATTTGATAAACATTTGAGAATTTATTATGGCCGAGCGAATAAAAATTTTCAAATTTCTATATTCCCGTTTTCATTATTTGCGGATTCTACGTCTTAAAAAAATTTCAGCTTCATAGCACATTTTGAAGTACCTAAACCATGAAATGTTAGTAAAATTGTTTACAATTTTTTACGGCCAAGAAAATAAACATTGTTGCAATTTAGCGTTTATTCCTCTGATAGTTTTTTTTGTTTCACCTGTGTATTAAATTTCAGCTCTCCAGCTATTGTAGTTTGGGCCAAACGTTAGTATCCTCCTATATCCTATAGATAACCTATCATTCTATAAGCACTCTTCTTACAGAGGAGGATATACGATATGCTTATAGAATGATATATAGGATATCGATATAGAATTAAAAATAGGATACTAGTTAATTGTGCTTGCATTCTGCAAGCATTTTCTCTCACCTTAAAGTAAAAATAAAAGCCGAAATATAATTTTCAATACATAAGTTCCCATCTCAGCTTCGAATTACGTGTTGTTCTATTTTGAAAATATTGGGGTATAAATAACTCCTAAAATTTATAATTATAAAACCTTTATAGGTTTTTAGCGTTTGCTATGAATACCTCACAGTTAAGCAAGATTTCATCAATGTAGCACTTCTAGAAGTGCATTTATATGAATTTCATTGTTTAAATTTTTATAATTTTTAACAGCCACAGCAATAAATATTTCTAAAGTTTTCTATGTTATTTACCACCGGGACATTATTTCCTAACTCTGTTAAAATTTTCCTGGATCTACAGAAAGTACATAAACGTTAGTCAATTTTTTAAACATCTGAGAATTTATCACGGCCTAAGGAATAAAAATTTTGAAATTTCTAATTTCCCGTTTTCATTATTTGGCGAATTCTACAGGTAGAAAAATTTCAGCATGGTAACGCATTTAGAAATACCTAAACCGTGAAATATTAGTAAAATTGTTTATAATTTTTAGCGGCCAAAATAATGCACATTGTGGCATTTTTGAAATTTTTCTTCAGATTTTTTTTTTATTCACCTATGTATTAAATTCCAGCTCTCCAACTATTGTAGTGTGGGCCCGACATTAGTATCCTCCTATCATTCTATATCGACTCTTCTTACATAGGATATAGGATACAAGTAAATTGTGCTTGCATTCTGCAAGCATTTTCTCTCACCTTAAAGTAAAGATAAAAGCTGAAAAATAATTTTCAATGCTTAAGGTTGCATCTTGGCTGCGAAATACGTGCTTTTCTGTTTTGAAAATATTGGGGTAAAAACAACCCCTTAAAAATTTAATTATAAATCATTTATAGGTTTTTATCATTTGTTACGAATACCTCACATTTATGCAAAATTTCATCAATGTAGCACCTCTAGAAGTGCATTTATATGAATTTCATTGTTTAAATTTTTATAATTTTTAACAGCCACAGCAATAAATGGTTCTAAAATTTTCAATGTTATTTACCACCGGGACATTATTTCCTGACTCTGTTAAAAATTTCAGCTTCCTGTATCTATAGAAAGTACATAATATACTCATGACATCTACAAACCCTGAAAATATCATTTATTTATTCCTCTTTGTTTGGTCTATATGAAGGAATTCATTTTTTCCATGCTTTCTTATGGGAGATATACCGGGTCATCCGGAGTCGAACCCAGGACACTTGTGGTTAAAGCGATAACGGTTCCCTATAGATCTCCTGGGTATCTAACAACCCTCCAAGTTTGAATTCTCTACCTTGTCGGAAAGTACCATAAATTAATTTTCAAATATGTCGCAATGCTTTTCTTATGGGAAAAAATGGAAATTTAGGAATTTCTGGAGTCGAACCCATAACACCAAGGTATGAGATCTCAATTTTTCTGGCGGTTTCTCCATGCCATCTACAATTACTGAAAATTGCAGCTCTCCATCTATTGTAGTTTGGGCCAGACATTAGTATCCTCCTATATCCTCTGTAAGAAGAGTGCTTATAGAATGATTATTCTATAAGCACTCTTCTTACAGAGGAGGATATAGGATATATATAGGATACTAGTGAACATGTGCTTGCATTCTGCAAGCATTTTCTCTCACCTTAAAAGAAAAATAAAAGCCGAAAAATAATTTTCAACATTTTAGTTTTCATCTCGCCTCCGAATTACATGTTTTTCTGTTTTGAAAATATTGGGGTAAAAACAACCCCTAAAATTTATAATTATAAATCATTTATAGGTTTTATCATTTGTTACGAATACCTCACATTTATTCGAAATTTCATCAATGTAGCACCTCTAGAAGTGCATTAATATGAATTTCATTGTTTAAATTTTTTTAATTTTTCACAGCCACAACAATGAATATTTCTAAAATTTTCAATGTTCAAATTTCTATATTCCCGTTTTCATTATTTGGCAAATTCTACATGTGCAAAAAATTTCAGCCTCATAGCGCATATGGAAGTACCTAAACCATGAAATCATCGTAAAATAGTTTATAATTTTTACCGGCCAAGAAAATAATCATTGTTGCAATTTTTCAATTTTTCCTCTGATTATTTTTTTTTATTCACCTGTGTATTAAATTCCAGCTCTCCAACTATAGTAGTTTGGGCCAGACATTAGTATCCTCCTATATCCTATATATATCCTATATCGTATATCCTATATCCTATATCGTATATCCTCCTCTGTAAGAAGAGTGCTTATAGAATGATAGGAGGATACTAATGCCTGGCCCAAACTACTATAGCTGGAGAGCTGGAATTTAATACACAGGTGAATAAAAAAAAATAATCGGAGGAATAAATGCTAAATTGCAACAATGTTTGTTTTTTTGGCCGTAAAAAATTATAAACTATTTTACTAACATTTCATGGTTTAGGTACTTCCAAATGGGCTATGAAGCTGAAATTTTTCAAGAGGAGGAATTTTCCAAATAATAAAAACGGGAATATAGTAATTTAAAAATTTTTATTCGTTCGGCAGTAATAAATTGTCAAATATTTAACAAATTGACTAATGTTTATGTATTTCCTGTTGATCCAGGAAGTGGAAATTTTAACAGAGTTAGGAAATAATGTTCTGGTGGTAAATAACATTGAAAATTTTAGAAATATTTATTGCTGTAGCTGTTAAAAATTAAAAAAAATTAAACAATGAAATACATATAAATGCACTGTTTGTGGTGCTACATTGATGAAATTTCGTATAAATGTGAGGTATCCGTAACAATTGCTAAAAACCTACATATGTTTTATAATTATAAATATTAGGGGTAGTTTTTATCTCAATATTTTCAAAAGAGAAAAACACGTAATTCGGTGCCGAGATGCAAACTTATGAGTTGAAATTATTTTTTGGCTTTTATTTTTACTTTAAGGTGAGAGAAAATGCTTGCAGAATGCAAGCACATATTCACTTGTAAAGACTATGGACATAAATTACACTGGATGCAAAGACTGTGGACATAAATTACACTGGATGCAAAGACTGTGGACATAAATTACACTGGATGCAAAGACTGTGGACATAAGCACAGTAGACATAAAGGCTGTGGACATAAAACAGTGGACATAAAGACTGTGGAAATAAAGGCTGTTGTCATATCGTCTGGGAAGCCTCAAACTAAACGGACATTTTTGTAAGTCAATAATTAAACATGACTGGTGAAAAGCAACATTTTACTGACCTTGAAGTGGATTAGAATGAAAAATTCACGCTAATAAACACCGTTCCATTTCTTCCAACGACGACATTTTGTTTTTTCTAATAATCACGAACTGAACAGAGCCTGCATTGCAAATATGATCACCAGTTTTTCCTTAGATCAGAAAAAGGTGAGTCACTTGCTTTGATTTGTCGTGTTTATGATCTCAATCGTTCACATATTGCAACCATTTTAAAATACAATTTATTATGTCCATTTTAGTTTCTGTCGAAAGCAGTCAACGTTGTATACCACTCTTAACACTTTCACAAACTCTACGTTTATGATTGTTTTTCCATATTTCAAGGGTAATAAAAAACCATACATTTATAAACACTAGAGATGCACTGAATACTCATTTTGGCCGAATACCGAATGGCCGAATATTAAAATCAGTATTCCGCCGAGGCCGAAGCCGAATATCTCCATTAGCATAAATTAGTGATGCACCGAATATCAGCTTCGGCCTTGGTAATCGGCCAAAAATGATTAAAATAATTTTTATCTTTCAAATTCTATGAGATGGAACTCTTTTGGATCTTGGAAATTAAATTTTCGTTCATTTGCATAACATTGTAAGAACACAACTTAAAACGGTGATAAAACTACAAAGAAAATGCTGAAATACAAAGTATTTGCCACAACGGCGGTTCTGGTCGCTTGCTTCGAAAACAAAGTGTGTTGATCGCTTCGAAGACACTCGCTCACTGCTCAAATGAGTACATGCACTGACGCTAGAACTTGGAACACCGTCATAACATTACATTGTATTGTTTATCCGCTTAGTCGCTCTCACTGCCTGCGTTGCTTGTACGTAGGACAGAGCCTTAGCCTTGCCTATTAATTTTAAAAACGATACTACTAATAAGTTCTGGGTTTACAAAAAATCTGCACACATCCCCAATGTTGACTGAAAGTAGGTTACAATTGCAAGAATATTCCTCCCGGGGGATTTCCGAAATCGTTTTTAAAACACTACCAACCTGAAGTACCAACTAATGAACACTGATGTTTTCTATAGAAATCTATTTAAATTCTTTGTTAATATGAAGATATATACAAGGAATCGCAGCCCTGTTAAGTTTATTATATATTCTGTTATATAAAAATGTCTGCACTTATGAAATTGAAAAATGAAACGAAAACTCAGTCGACCTTGTGTCATTTTGGTTTTGGCACAATGGCGCTACTGTTTATACATCATATTACATCATGCAATAACATGAACCAGATGTTAGAGGTTGTCTGCTACTTACACAGTACTGTAAAACATCAAAAATTCCTTCTAATGAGGAAGAGTATTCTAAATAAACGAATTGTCCTCATGTTGGAACACACTAATATATTATACGTCGTAGGCCTTAAAAACAAGTAGCACATAATTGTCAGGCTGAATCCGAGATATGTGAATTGTATTGGCAACAACTCAATGTATTATGCTTTTATTTAGTGTTTTCAGCTTTCTTCTATTATGTCATTATCATTTTTTATCAAAAAAAAAATATGTAGTATTCGGCTATTCGGCCATCCAAAGGCCAAAGCCGAGGCTGAAGCCGAATAGCAGATTTTGGCCGAATACCGAGGCTGAAGCCGAACTTCGCTGCATCACTAATAAACACGTGTCCGTACGGTTTCGAATACAAACGACAAGTGTTGACAAGTTTACATGTCCTTACTACGACTGATGTTCGTAAGTGCATGAGGATGTGTTCGTAAATGAAGTGTGAGGCGCAATTCATTGGTATGTGGAATGTTCATAAATACAAATTGTTTGTTTCTTGAATGTTCATAAGTAGAGGTTCACTTGTGTATATATATCAATTTTTTTGTAAATTTCAAAATTATCTTGTTTTCATTTTCTTTGCTTCAACTTATACTTGAAACTTGGATTTTAGACGCTGTTTTAAGCTAAAAGTACATTTCAACTTATACATGAATCACCTTATACTCCATGATATACTGTACATTTTATTCCTGTAATTGTTTGATAATTATTTCGGTACATGTGGCTTAACGCAGCCACACTACCGAGTTCTGCATTTCCCCGCTAGATGACACTACTTATGCCCCGTGGTCGGCCTACTTGGAACTTCCAATTTCCACCAGTACGTGGCACCGTGTGCATTACTCTATGTATCAGCAATGTTTCTATGTTTTCATTCCCAGCAGTATGAGAATTCCCCGAGTGCATGTGACACTGCGTTTTCCACTACTCTTTACTTATTTGCAAAGGGAAATTTATGACTAATTGTAAGGTGCATAAATATCTCGCTTGACTGTTGCACCATAAATGGAGCCAATTTATCTTGTAAACCTGGACTGAGGGATAGGTTCCATTTTAGGCAATCGTTATAATATTTTCGCAGAGTGTAATTGGGTAATTATTCGTTTTAATTCTCCCTCTGAATAGGATGTGAAAAGTTGTTATTCTAATGTATTTTGATGAATTCTGTTTGAATCTGACGTACTTGTCTTCGGAGATACCGGTATTTGTATTAATTTTCCTAATAACAGAGGATATTGGCAAGCCTTCGGCTCACTTTGTTTTTATTTTATTAGTCGTCTCCGGGCGCTACCATGCCCTTCGCCTCACTGGAACGAAATTATCCCTCCCCGTTGTTCGGTGATCGGGTTTGTAAATGTCATGAGAGTCCGATCAGTCATGGGTTAGCAAGCTTTAGGGTACTTTTGTATTATTACGCCGTCACCAATTTCCCTTCACAAATAAATAAAGAGTAGCGAAAAACACAGTGTCGCATGCAGTCGGGAAATTCTCATACTGCTGGGAATGAAAACGTAGAAACATTGCTGATACATAGAGTAATGCACACAGTGCCATGTACTGGTGGAAATTGGAAGTTCTACGTAGGCAGACCGTGGCGCATAAGTAGTGTCATCTAGTGGGGAAACGTAGAACTCGGTAGTGTGGCCGCGTTAAACCACATGTACCATTATTTCAATAGTTATATTACCACCATTAAACATTTTAACAAATGCAATTATGGATATTCATTTCAGTTTGGATTTCTATTTGCTCTCCCTTGTGATTTACCCGGCTGTGTTCCTCCAAATGAGAATTCCTCAAATTCTTCCAACGTTTCCTATTCTTCACCCATATCCAGCCTTCGCTCTTCAGGAGGAACCTGGGAGACAGCATTGCCTGGAATAGGTTTGTCATCATTCAAATTGTTTTTTATTGTTCTGAATTGACTATAATTGTTCTAATGCATCTTAGAGACTGGTTTAACTAATAATGGGCCTGTTACGCTAAGTGGTTTATTTTAATTATTGTCGAGTTGGCAAGAAGGGTAGAAGAGAAAAGGGTAAAAGAAGGAGTAAGAAGGATGAGGAAGAAGGCAAATGATGAGAGATAGAAGAAGATCCTTTCACAAACTATAAGATAGAGAAACCCAGGGTCAGCTGTAGTGAGCTGCTTTCGAAAAGGTGATTTAAAAGAAAATTTATATGAAAAAAGATAATAATATTTAATACCAATGGCTTAATTGGAATGATTGAAAAATTGACGCCATACAACTCCATGAAGTCTCGACCTCATCCATTAATTTACTTGAACCTTCTTTTCAACACTGTGGAGTCAGCAGTTTATGATGTAAAACTAAATTAAATCTTTCTGTAATGCCGCAGATGGTTAAAACTGTCTCAAGTTATGGGACATAATGTAGCAGGCTGTATGTTGTGTTAGTCACTAGCATGGTTCCCTCTAAACTGCATGACTGTGCAGTCATGCAGCAGTTTTTGAAGTACAGCGGACTAAATTTTTCAAGTGCGCATGACTGTTTATCTTAGGATATATCCGAATAGGGCCATGCCAACCCGAGTGCACATCCGCGCATTAGTGTCATGTAGGCATGCATAGCGATATTCATTCCGCATATGTATGAAAGAAATTAGAGGGAACTATGGTCACTAGTTATATTTAATAATACCAAAGTGAAATGTTCTCAATAAGTGGTGATAATTCAGTGTCCTTATCTCTCATTACAGAACTTAAGGGAAGGGTGCATTTAGTTTCAAGCTCCTCTGGAACAGGGCTGAACATGGTGTTTCTGGTTCGTGGACAGCTACAAGGACTGTTGTCATCATCCACTGCAATGTCTTCAGCTATGCCTTTAACATCCTCATCCTTTTTGTATGAATCGTATAATTGTTCATTTGCTCCATTATCAGAAACAAGGGCTACACCAGCAATGGAGAATTATAATCAAGCTACTCCTAGTTATTGTAATACTCATTTTGAGATTCTTTCTAATTATTCAAGTAACCCAAAAACCTCCGAAGTGTCTACTTCAATAGAGCGGAACATGTTCTCCAATTCTAATAAGGGAAACAGAGGTGTGTCTTCTTATAGAAGAAAAAGGTTTGCAGTTAAAACACCACATCAATCTCAGGCTAATTCCATTAATTCCTCACTGAGAGATATTGAAAACAGTGTCCACATCACTAAAATCACAGTCAATGAGGATTATTCTAAAAATCCAAGTACTATTCCAATGAAAAATCAACAGGAAAATGTGAAAGTTGGGAAAGACAAAGAAGAAGCAAGAGTAAATCCAAAGAGTAAAAGGTCCTCTTCCGTTAAAGATGTTGAACTTAAGGATTGGCCAGGATTCTTAGGAGCAGGGAATGGTGGTGGTTTGGTATCATTGAGTGGTGCTACTGGACAACCTCTTTGGCAAGTTCCTCTTCCATCCCCTCCAGAAGAACTTGACTGTGGTCTTCTGGATACTGATGGAGATGGTATTCTAGACTGTTTGGCTTTTGCTGGACGTTCTGGTCTGCTAGCTGCAGTGAATCCGTCAACTGGTAAAGTTATTTTTCATTTGTGTTTCAGAAAGTAAAATTTTGTTGCTAGAGGACAGTGGTAAATGTTTGCATTGTGGATTATTTTAATACTAATGTCTATTGTAATAAGTACAATCAAGTTCATTATGTGTGTGTTTTTAAGGCATTGCCATTTTTACTAAAGTGTATGCAAATTTTAGCTGGATTTTTCCTATTCTCATAGCTGACACAGGAATTTGAAAGTAGAACAATTTGACAGTATACTTTTCCTCATTCATAATGCAATCATTTATTCATTCCGGAAGCTTTCTAATTTCAGCTTATGAGTCAGTTTTAATGTTGATGTTGACACCACGTAAAGACTACTTATTTCACAACATCGTTTGGCTGGAGTTCCTTTCCTTCAAGGTGTTCTCACATTGGCACAAAATGATGAAAGTCACAGGTTTAAAAGTCAGAACTATAAACAGGATTAGGAAGAACTGAATATTCAAAGTCATGCACTGTATTCTTAGTTGTATTAACCATATATGGATTGGCATTGTCTTGAAGGGAACAAACACCTTTGATTAGGGGCATAAAAGTGTGCCATCAAAGCTTAATCTTATATAGGATATATACAGTAATACCTCGTTATTTTGAAATTCAAGAGACCAAAAAATTATGACTTTGAAGTATCTGGGTTCAAAATACAGTGAAACCCAGATAATTAGTTCTTGCATAAGAAGTTTTCCCATGTAAGAAGTTTGGCTTTTTATTCTCAATTTCATACGTGTAAAACATATGGTACAATTCCCTGCATAAGAGGTTTCCCATTTAAAAAGTTTTACCACATAAGAAGTCTGAAAAGGTGAAGGAGATATCGCGGAAGGAATAACCACGTTGGTTTATTATTTCTATTAACAATAATAACAAATAACAAGGAATAACAAATAACGGGTGAAATAAAATAACAACAATATAATATCGCGGATGTGCAGCGATAGAGACACACGGAGCGCAGAGAGAGTACAGCTCGCGAGGACGACTCAGCCGGAAGTCTATGACTTTCCATGTGCTCCTCTTTTCCTCCACTTTCTCTTTTTCCAGCGCCCCGACGGCGTTGTCGCGAACTCGGCGACAAGTGTGCCGCGCATAGCGTTGCGTACTCGGGGACCATTAGCGGCTGCGGCCGCTACATCACCCCCCTGGCAGTGGCGAAGGCTACGTAAAAAAATCGGCGAAATGCTCGGGAAAGCGGACATTTCTTCCCCGCCGTGTCGTTTTCCTTTCATTCGGTCGTGGTGCACCTGGGCTGGTGTTCTCCTCCGCAACTGTGTCCTGTACCGTGGGTGGGGATGGTAGGATCTCATCCGCGATGACGAATGCGGGTTTCAGCCTATCAATGGAGACTGTGGACTCTCGGCTTCCCATCCGCACCACGTAGTACTTGGCGTGCCTCTGGAGTACCGGAAACGGTCCATCATATGGGGGCTGGAGGGGGGCTTTCGTTGCGTCGTGCCGCACGAAAACGTGCGTTGTCGTTGCCAAATCTTTAAACACAAAGATTGGCTTGCTTCCATGCCGCGATGTTGGCTGCGGGCCCAACACCCGCATATGGCTCCTCAGCTGTGTGAGGAAACTGCTAGGGTCGTCACTGCATGATGGCGTCGAAGGTGATAGGAACTCGCCTGGAAGTCTTAAAGGCTCGCCGTACACCAGGTCCGCCGGTGTGGCTCCGAGATCCTCCTTCCATGCCGACCGTATTCCCAAAAGAACGGCTGGGAGGATGCCTGACCACGCCTCAGTCTGATGGCACATGATGGCCCCCTTAAGCTGTCTGTGGAGGCGTTCCACGAGGCCATTCGCCGCAGGATGGTACGCGGTGGTGTGCAGGTGCTTGGATCCGGACAGGAGGGAAAGCTCACGGAAGAGGTGAGATTCGAACTGCCTGCCCTGATCCGTCGTGATCCGGAGCGGTGGTCCAAAGCGTGCGATCCACCCCGAGAAGAAATTCCGGGCAACAGTCTCGGCCGTTATGTCCGGAATGGGGATGGCCTCTGGCCATCGCGTAAATCTGTCCACACACGTGAGGCAGTATTTGTACCCCTGAGAGATGGGCAAGGGACCCACCAAATCAAGGTGTACGTGGGCGAACCTCGAGCTCGGTGTGACGAAATTCCCTACTGGCGACGAGACGTGCCGGGTCACCTTGGAGCGCTGACATGGGATGCATGAGCGTACCATCGCATGGCAGTCCTTCCTGACCGAGGGCCAAACAAATCGGTCCGTGATGCCTTTTGTCGTTGCTCTGGCTCCGGGATGAGATAGATTATGGATTGAGTCAAAGACCTGTCGCCGGAATGGGGCAGTGACGAAGGGTCGCAACGCTTTGGTGGAGACGTCGCAATAAAGTTGCGCGGTCGTTCCTGGGATAGTCACCTTTCTAAGGTCCAGGGAGGAGCCAGACTGGAATAGCCGCTGACACTCCTCATCTTCCTCTTGTGACTTTGCAAGGGCCTCGAAATTGATGGCGGAGGATACCACGTCCACTCGTGAGAGGGTATCCGCGACGACGTTGTCTCTGCCGGCGACATGGCGAACGTCCGTGGTGAACTGTCCCACGTAGTTCAGGTACCGGAATTGTCGTGGCGAGCACTTCTCCGGTTTCTGTTGGAAGGCGAAGATCAGCGGTTTATGGTCCGTGTAAACCATGAAGTGGCGACCTTCCAGCATGTGACGAAAGTGTCGCACCGCCTCGTAGACCGCCAGTAGCTCACGATCGTACGGGCTGTAGTTTCGCTGCGCCGAATTGAGCTTGCGGGTGAAGAAAGCCAACGGTTGCCAATCTTCCGCCGTCTGCTGCTGAAGAGCTGCACCCAGAGTAAAATCGGACGCATCTGTAAAGAGAGCTAGAGGGAGGTTACTATTAGGGTGAGCTAGGAGTGTGGCTTGTGAAAGGCTGTCCTTGCAAGCCTCAAAAGCCTGCGTTAGCTCAGGAGACCATGAAATGCAGTCATTGCTCTTTACGTCCCCAACTAAGGCGTCGGTCAGTGGCGCTTGGATCGCCGCTGCGCCAGGGATGAATCTCCGGTAAAAGTTCAGCATGCCTAGGAATTGCCGTAATTGTTTCACCTTTGTCGGCACAGGAAAGTTTCTTATTGCTTCCACCTTGTCCGGTAACGGCTCCGTGCCCTTCTCGGATACCACATACCCGAGGAATGTCACTTGCGGCTTTCCGAAAACACACTTTGCAGGATTGACGAGGACGCCATACTCGCTAAGGCGCGAGAAAAGTTTGCGAAGGTGCTCCTCGTGCTCGTCCTCCGATGCCGATGCCACCAAAATATCGTCTATGTAGACGTAACAAAAGTCAAACCCCCTCAACACTTCATCCATGAAGCGCTGGAAAGTTTGAGCAGCATTTCTCAACCCGAAGGTCATGACGGGGAACTCGAAGAGCCCGAACGGCGTCGTTATGGCCGTCTTCGGGATGTCCTCAGGGCATATCGGGATTTGGTGGTAGGCGCGTACGAGATCTATTGTGGTGAAAATCACCTTACCTCGGAGGCTGTGCGAGAAATCCTCGATGTGCGGCACCGGATAGCGATCTGGGATGGTCCGCGCGTTGAGGGCGCGATAATCGCCACAGGGACGCCATTCGTCCCCCTTCTTAGGCACCAGGTGAAGTGGGGATGACCAACTGCTCTCCGATGGCCGCGCCGTGAGAAGCCGCAGCATCATCTCGAATTCCTTCTTGGCGATCTCGAGCTTATCCGGCGCCAAGCGTCTCCGCTTACATGCCACCAGAGGACCTGGCGTGGTGCGGATGTGGTGCATGGTGGCGTGCTTCGGTTGTTTCGGCGTTCCTGCCGGTCGCGTGATCTCTGGGAACTGCGAGAGAAGATGAAGATACTTGCCTCCGCCGGTGATGCATTTAATGTGGCCCATGGGGCCACGTGGGATGCTGCCGCCGATCTGGAGCGTGGTGATGCTGTCGACGAGGCGTTGGTGCCTCACGTCGACCAAGAGACCGTAAAACCTGAGGAAATCAGCGCCGATGATGGGTTTGGAGACATCGGCGACCACGAACCGCCACGTGAACTCCCGACGAAGGCCCAAGTTTAAGGTCAGCACCAACCAACCGTAGGTGGAGATGGTGCTGCCGTTTGCCGCGTACAGCTCGTAATTGGACTTCCCTCTTGGTCCTCTTACTAGCGCCCGAGGAAAAACGCAAAGGTCGGACCCGGTATCGACGAGGTAGCGCGTCTTCGTTGGGATGTCTGTCACGAAAAGGCGGCTGGATTGCGGGCAGGAGTCGGTTGCCACATCTACCGACTGCCCTCCGGGTTTTCCGCCACGAAGGAGCACGGCTGCGTGCATTTTATGGCCTTCGCACCGAACCTCCAATGGTACCAACATACCTCCTTATCCCGGCGAGTTAGCGAGGCTCCGCGAGAATTTCCACGGGAACGGCTTCTGGACCTCGGACGGGCTCGTGGCGTCGCTCGATCCACCGACAATGCCGCGACTTGCTGGCTCAGTTCCTCGATGCGCTTCATGAGGCTGCCTAGGACGTCATCGGAGGACGCGCTGGCGGCGACATGGTGCCTGGGCGTCACCTCGTGGATTCGGTCCGCGAGCTGGGACACCCCATCCAAATCCATCGCGTCCTGCGCAGTGAGAATGGCCTGGAGATATGTCGGCAGCCGGCCCAACCATAAGGAGCGGAGGAAGCTGTCGGGCACGGAAGCGCCGGCGAGGCTTCGAAGATGGCGAAGAAACTGCGACGGCTTCCAGTCTCCAATCTCCTCGTGCTCGAGGAGCTGGCGTATTTTCTGTTCCTGCGACACCGAGAGACGCCGGATCAGCTCCTCTTTTAGCCGGTCGTACTTCCCAGTCGCTGGTGGATTCGCTATCACGTCTTCCACCTCCAGCGCGTATTTCGGCTCCAGTTGGCTGACGACCTGCCAAAACTTTGTAGCGTCCTGCGTTATTCCGCACAAAAAGAATTGCCCCTCTAGTTGCGAAAACCATATATGCGGTTTTTCGGGCCAAAAGGGAGGCACGCGCACGGCAATCCGCTGGACTTCACTTCCGCGTGACTCTTCCATTTCCTTCTTCGCGCGAAAAAAAAAAAAAAAAAAACCACGTGTTCGTGGGATCACGTCGGGGTCACCACTGAAGGAGATATCGCGGAAGGAATAACCACGTTGGTTTATTATTTCTATTAACAATAATAACAAATAACAAGGAATAACAAATAACGGGTGAAATAAAATAACAACAATATAATATCGCGGATGTGCAGCGATAGAGACACACGGAGCGCAGAGAGAGTACAGCTCGCGAGGACGACTCAGCCGGAAGTCTATGACTTTCCATGTGCTCCTCTTTTCCTCCACTTTCTCTTTTTCCAGCGCCCCGACGGCGTTGTCGCGAACTCGGCGACAAGTGTGCCGCGCATAGCGTTGCGTACTCGGGGACCATTAGCGGCTGCGGCCGCTACAAAGGTATCAATCAGAAATCTTTTTCCCACTTAGCAAGTTTTTTAACATATATAAAAATGAAATATTTACAAAATGGGACTATCATATTTACTCGTGTACTCCACACACCATTTTTCCTGAAATGCTGGTGAAAAAAAGGGTGTGCGCATCTTACAAGTGAATTTCTGAACAGGTTATATAAGTTTGGAGTATAAATAGTAAATTCACTGCAATATGTTGCGTCTACATTGATATTTTCAAAAGATGTCGAAGTATACACGTATTTTTGCAACCAAGCAGACGTTTCGATTACGCTCTCGCTGCAAGCATAAACTCGCCAAAGCAGTCAGAAAGAATATGCTGACTAACTGATAACTATAGTTCAATGACTACTGAGTGTTTGCCGGCTGGAGAATTGGTAGGTTCAAATTTTAGTCCTTTTCCCTCGTCCACTTCAAAGAATTCAGATTAGTGAAATTTAGTTGTGAGTGAAAGATTTCATTGTTCGAAAGGAAGACGGAAATCCACATCTCAAGTGTTTGGACTTGTTTGTTCCTAACCTTCCAATATTTACTCACGAGATGATATGCGATAAACTCCCCATCCGCATAGGGAAGTTCTGGTTCATAGATGAACAAGCAATACTCGAAGCTCCGCATTGGTCCGTAATATTACGTCAAAAGCACAGAAGTGGAAACGAAGTTGTGTTATACAGTCAAGCAATGCTAATCCATAATTCGTTAATCTGAAACCACCTGTAATCCAAAAAGACTAATTCCCAACTACTTTCCTGACTGGCTGCCATGGTATTGTGGCACTACAGTCTACCAAATCATGACTGTGTATTTGAACATTACAGATAAAACAAAGGCACACATGCATGCGATAGCACGGTATCTACACTCCATTCCAAACTTGTTTACCATGATGTCATGTGTCTTTCACGTGAACTATGACGACAAGCAAAGTGGGAGAAGGTAGGGGGAGGGGCTTTGTCGCCGACTTCACCCGAGCAACGTGAGCATCGCTTTCCCCTCATTTGCGGCATGCAGGCGTGAAGGGGAGTACAGCTCATATTTCGTTTGTAAAGTACCTAATGCAAATTCTTCCAAATTTCGTTAGCCTCTAATTTAGTAAGTTGAACAAATGCATACAGCATTAGTTAATTATTATTCCTCTTTTATGAGAGGAATATGTAAAGATTAGGAGCCGTTTAATTCGATTAATTCTGGAGAAACTCGGGAATTTTAACCTCAGCAAGTTAATATTTTGGTTGCACTTTCTTTACAAAAAAATGATTCCAAAAGAAACGTTTAGATGCAAGTCTTCGGATGTGAAAACCTATTCTTATTATAATTTTCTTATGTAAAATTACAGGAAATTAGGCTTTCACAGAAAGAATTTTAAGTCAAATCATTGTAAAATATAAACAATACATTTAATAATAATTCTGCAAATCACAATTTACATAGTAAAGATACATAAATACACATATGCAGGCAAACGTAGATTTCAATGATTAATAAAAAACTAATCGGAGTCTGACTCCGATGTTGTATCTCTCCCAACATTCACAATAACTGGTTCCATCTCCACCACTAAATTGTCCAACTCCCACATTTTCTTCTCCTCATATTCCACCACATGCCATATGCAGTTTTTCCAAACAGTCCTGTCGAAAGACCTTGTAAATGTGCATCCCTTCTACTCTGGACTGTTTTGTCTGTCCAAACCTTGGCTTTTGTGTGACCCGCATTAACCCAAGTCTCATCCAGATAAAATATTTTGCGTCCCTCAGCCCGATATTTTTTAATCTCTTGTAAATACCTTCGTCTCCACAGCATTATGTCATCCCTATCTATCAGCACACTTTTGCAATTTCTCTTCTCGAATCAGAATTGTAACTTCCTAATAATACGGTAGAATGTTGTTCTTTTAAAGTCCAGAAGGTCATTGTCCTCATTCACTTCCTTCAGTATCGCGTCCAATGTCGGAATCTCATTTCGGAAGAAAAACGCATGAACTTCCCTTCTTATCGCACATTTAGTGAATTCATCCATGCCCTTAAAAACAGTTTTAGATGTTGGTCTCGATTTCTTTGGGGAGGAAACCGTTCCCGTACTCAAGTATTCCTTGATTATACCCAACACACCTTTCACTGAAAACCCTGTCTCCTCAGCAATCTGCATTGCAAGTTCCACTTTAGACGTGTCCGGCATTTTGAGGGAAAGACTTTTAAACAAGTTAACTACACACATTTTCTGTCCACTATGAATAACCTGCTCTCTTTTGTTCTTCTTCACTGGGGACAAGACACTTGCACCCGGTGTACTCATTCAACAGCAATGATAGCGACAGTTACGTTAACAAAAGTAATAATAACAAGAGTAACAATAACAAGAGTAACAACAACAAGAGTAACAATAACAAAAGTAACAATAACAAGAGTAACAAGAATGATAGTGTCAATAACGATGGTAACAATAACAACAGCAACTATAACAATAGTAACTGTAATAGTAGTTACTATATTAATAGTAACAATATGAAAATGAATAATAACAAACTAAATAACAATAAGTAACAAGAAATAACAAAGGAGCAGTACTGAAAAGGCAATGATACGCACAAGAGCAAAGTCATACGAAGAATGAGTAGTGGGAAGGAGTGGGGGAAAGTAGGGGAAAAAGGAATGCGCAGAAGCCATTGCGCAGGGAGCTCCTTCCCTCCTTCCAGAGAGAGTCGTCAGTAAGGCCGGATCACGTGAACGGTTGCTGAAAACACATGAGCAGGCATTGTGACATCATGGCAAACAAGTTTGGAATGGAGTGTAGTGCTTTTTAAAGGAAAATACAGTTTAGTGTTAATTTACCCTAACCATATCTTGTAAGAGATTAAATGAAAGTAATAATGCTGGAAATTCATCTAATTCTAAGAGAAAGCATAAAATGCTGTCAGTTCAGGAAAAAGTGCAATTATTAAAGAAACTCGACCAAGGTTCATCGGTGTGGTTTGTTCCATATACAGTAGAACCTCATAAACCCGGCAACCTCGGGACCTAGCATTTGCTGGGTTTTTGAAAATGCCGGGTTTTTGAAAATTTATAAAAAATCCTTAAATAATGTACATTTTTGGTGAACTGATTATATAATTCAAATGATAAATAACAAGTAAAAGGAAACCTATTATCAATAAATACTATTGCTTATACATGCACTAAAACGAGAAATTATAAAAGAACCATTAAATATATATAATATGCATTTACAACATTATTTTCAATGCTCATTATTCTGAGAAATTTTTTTAAACAGATCAGGAAAACTAGCTTGCTTCATGCATTTTGATTTTTCCTTAGTAAGTTTATCTAGTATTCGATACAAACACGTAATTTCTTGAAAATCAATGCAAGAGCGTTGTTCTAAAGCAGATATTGTATCTGTGACCAACTGTATACAGCGATCTAATGAAGGTTTGTCCTTAACCATTTCTTGATCATCGTCACTTTCATTTTCTTCATCTTTTTCATGCACAGGTTTCAAAACCATGTCACCATCAGTTAGCTGAAGTACGACAGGTGCATCATTGTCAATTTCAATCCAGTTTTCAATGTCATCTTCTACCACTCTTTTTGCTACAGCATTATCTGTCATTCCCTTAGCGAACTCCATGAGTTCAGAAACAACTCTCTTTCGATTGCTAACCAGGGATGTTAAACGAAACCGAACCCAAAGAATAGTTTCGGTTCGGAACGAAACTATATCTTTCCTCTTGCCATTTAGTTTCGGTTCGTAACGAAACTGTATGTTCCGTGATGGGTTTAGTTCCGTTCCGGAACGAAATTGTTTAGTCGGAACGAAATATTTCGTTCCGGAACGGTTCCTTTTCTTGAATGGGTTCGGGTTCAAGTTGAGAGTTATTGGGAGATACGTTCAGTAGTTTCGTTCCAAGCAAACTGCACCATTATTCTGGTCGTGGGGCGGAGAAGAGAGTGAGGTACTCGCATAGAGCAGAAGCCCGCAAATCACACGTGGCGCCTTAGGGGCTTAATTAGGCTTAATTTTATTCTTCTAATGTAAGCCGTTTTAACATATTCAATATCTTCTTGGTTTTTGAGATCCATCCCCAATGGCCAACCGAAATTTTACTATTTTTTTAAATATCGTTTTTCCGGAAAAATTCGCACTAAATACAAACTAACCGATGAGCAAACTGACAAAAACTAAACTGAGGAGCCGGCTTCCTACAAGGAGCCAATGTGCGAAGCCGTCGCTTAACGGTATGGTTAGGGGCCGTCCATATATTACGTAAGACGTTTGGGGGGAGGAGGGGTGCGGATGAGTCTTTCGTTGTCTTACAAGGGGGGAGGAAGGATCTACGATTGGTCTTACGTAAGATTTTACTTTAGCGAAAACGCAGTTTGCGTCCCAGAACAGTACTCTGAATGAAACGCATTTAACACCGCTAATGCGGCGCTCCCGCGCTCAAGCGATAGCAGGACACTGTCAGTCGAAGCGGGCGCCGATGCTCTGCCACATGGGGGCGCTGCACTTTTATTGCTGAGCTTTCTTGTACCCCCACCCCGCTCCCCGAGTCCCACTCTGCATGACGCACATGCTGCAAGTTCCAACCTGACGCGAGCCACTACCGGCAGACAGGAGTGCTGCGCGAGTGTACCGCGGGTTTAAATGACTTACTTTCGCTCGAATGATGGGGTCTAGAGCAGATCTCTATAGAAGGATCTTTGAAGCTTTCAAGAATTGCTACCCAAGCAAAACTCCACAACAAACCCAGGAGGAGGCAAATGTCATCTGGCGAAGAGCTAACACTGAATTTGGGAAGGATGGTATGGCATTTGAAAAACACATTGACAGTAAAATTCAACAACTGAATCAAGAAGCTACGAAGAGGAAAGCTATTCTCAAGAGCTTTTTTGTGAAGGTAAGCATTGCAGATGACACATTTCAGATATGTTTTGCAATTACAGCCTGCATGCACGAATGTTTCGTAGAATGTCCCTCCGCATGTCTGGCCCATGTTTATTATTTTTATTCGATGTCTAGGGGGCTCACCACAACAGGGGTGCCAATACGTCGACATGTCTTTATTTTTGTTTCGATGCTCCAAAATCTATGGAAGGTTTTTATTACCTATTTTTTTGTGTTGTGAAAAAAGTTTACCTTTATATGACTGTTAGCCAAGTATGGCTTCTCACTGAAATAATAAACATTTGTTCATAAATAATAGGGGAATTATTTACTAGACCAGCTGACTACCACCCCTGAAAATTATCTAATACTCATTCGAAGTGAAACATCAGTAGTGGTGAGCTCGCGAGTGAAAAAAAACCTCAGATTTCTTTCGTAAGATTTAGGAGGGGGGGGGGGGGGGGGGGGTCCCATGGGTTCTTATGTTTTCTTACATGGGGGAGAGGGGGGGGGGGGGGGGGTCAAAAAGTGGCCTAAAACGTCTTACGTAATATATGGACGGTCCCTTATTACGGAGCGGGAGATGCGTCGACTTTTACGGTCATCACCTAGCCCCTTAGACCTGCAGTGTGCACGAGCCTCGGTCACAAAGTGATTCTCAAACCATTCTAATATTATTGCTGATGTTATCCATGCATGTTTGCTTGCACGGTAATGGATGGGATAACTCTTTACACCCTTTAAAGCACGAAGCACCAATTACAGCCAATTTAAGTTTGTGTGTGCCTGCTGCATTTGTGCATGCAAGAGCTGTCAACCTCTCCTTAGATTCCTTCACTCCACATGTCATGTCCTGGTCACCAGCTGCAAGTGTGCTACGAGGAAGACACTTCCAAAATAGAGCAGTTTCGTCAGCATTATATATTTGCTCGGCACTAAGGTTTTCATCTGCAACAAACTTCGCAAATTCATCAACAAATTTCTCTGCGGCCTCTGAATCAGCACTAAGGTTTTTGCCAGACACTGCTAATTTTCATATGCCATGACAAAGTTTGAATCGATGGAGCCAACCTTGAGAATAATCACAATCTTCAGTAATTTTTAAGCTACTGTGAAAAATTTTTGCTTGCTGTATTAGCATTAGCCCTGAAATAGGTACACCTTTTCTTCTTAGCTGACGAAACCACTCAAACAATACCTTATCAACATCATTCACCCGGGACGTGGTTAGTGTTTTACAGCTACACATAGCTTTAGGTGTATCACTCTGTGCATAAAATTTCAATATTTCCATTTTTTTTCTTCTTTAAGTCATACACAGTGGAACTACCAATGCTATATTCTTTGCAAAGCCTCTTCACTGAAGTACCTCTTTCAAGTTTTCTTATTAATTCCACTTTTTTTTTCAATCATGAGATTTTTCTGTTTACGTTTCGTAACCACGCGTGGAAGGGTTTTCTTCTGTTTTTGAATCCATGTCATAATAAAATTTAACAAAAGTACTGATTACATTAACGAAAAACAATTGCTATCGCCACAAATCTAATCATGTCGTTCTAATGAGGCAGACGAAACGATGTAAATAGATGAGCATTCGTCATTTAAAGTAATTTCTAGAGTATTAAGAATTTTTACATATAACTTTCAAAAAAGTGCCGAGTTTTTGAATGCCAGGTTTTTGAGGTTCTACTGTACAATGTTGGAACAACAACAGTATATGACATTAAGAATTATTATGTTTACATTAACAATGTACACATAATACCGTATATACTCTTGTATAACGTGCACCCATACTTTTTGTCAAAAAATTCTGACTTTTTATTATAGCCCATGTATAACGCACATCCCATGATTTTTGTAGGCTATAAGAGGAAAATTATATCATCATGTTAAGTATTAACTAGAGTGCCATAAATAAATATGTTAAAGCATTAAATTATCCCCAATTAACCATTTTAAAACATATTTCCAAAGAAAATAATAACTTTGTTTAATTCCACAATTTTTTGTTGTGGAATTTAACAAAGTTATTATTTTCTTTGGAAATATGAGTATCAATGACCACAAAGTTCAGCCAAATTCCTTTTTTTTTTAATTTTAATACATTTGGACTTTCCCATAAGTATTACATTCAGTAAGCTCCACATTACATCTTAGAGAGACATCACCAATAATGAAAGTGAATGAGTTGAGATGGCAGCAACTTCATACAGTACTGTATCTGCCCGAATACAAGCCGATGTTTTCTGTCAAAATCTATCATGAAAAAATCACCCCTCGGCTTAAATGCGAGTCCGAGGAAAATTTGGGTTATAGTTAAATCTCGTAGTCACCCATAGATGGCAGCACATCTCTCATTTCCATCGCGTTCAAATGATAGTACTATATTTTTCGTAAAGTAAATATTTGACCTACGATGAATATTAACTCTCTCACAACCAGCCGCCCAAAACCGCCCAAAAAATACATTTTCAAATTCACCTCCGAAATCTGCAACTTTCACTTTTCCTCACAGAAATGATGTCGTATACCATAGAAACACGAGACGTAGCATGTGTTTAGCCTACTTTTTCGAAGTGTGTACGAATTTGCTTTCCGAACTTTCAATCAAATGCCGATAGTAATTCTTCTACTTCCGACTATGATGTAAATTATATTTCGGGTAGTGAATTTTTCGGATTTGATGTAGAAGACAAAGTTTTCCTGAGAATGAATTCTTCTGCAGAACCTCGCAGTGGTTTACAATACAAGTCAGATGTTGGTATTATCAACATTTCGGATGACAAAGTTAGTATATCTGGGGTTGATGCTGAAAATGTTTTTTGGATGAAGAAACGGAAGAAAATATCCAGTGGTGTGATTCATTGGAGTCCGTAAAAACAAGATTATTTCTCAATAAATATCTTTAAATTGTGAATGTATAACTACTATATTTAATGTTTCCCAAAATTGGAAGCCATCTTGGATTATTTCGGACTTTTGGGGTCAGCAGCACGTGACATCTTTGGTCGTGAGAGGGTTAATGAATAAATAATAAAGGCTAGAATATTGAATTTAGCACTACCTGTGGTTTGTAACCGTTTAAGACTGGGTTTTTCACATTATCTGAGTGGTCACATTATTTGCATAGATTGACTATGCAGACGATTACGCAAAATGCGTTGACAGCTTCGTATGCTCAGCTGTTTGAATTTCGGTAAAACTTTACATGGAATGTGTATAATTATAAAAATGCAATTTCTTAAGGCTAATTTCATTGGAAATAGACATGGATGAAAAATTATCTTGGCGAGATCGCTATTACTATATTTGACCTTTTGTGAAAATGAAGATGAATGAAATTATTGCCACTGAATGTGGAACATTATTCAACAACGCAAAATTATTAATTGGAGTAATATTTCCAATGTGAACACCTAAACCATTTCCCACTCATTTCTTTGATCTTGAATAATGTATTCTAAGCCGTGCATGAATGCCCGGTACACTTCAGCATAAAATCTACGAAATTTACGTTTTTGCCAAAAAATTGCAGAAATTTTTGGGGGGTCAGCTTAAATCCGGGGTCGGTTTCTATTCGGGCAGATACGGTAATTTGGCCCAACTGATGCCACGTAGAAAACTGCAGTGCCATTGCTGCCAATCCTTTTAAATCAGACAAAAAGGAATCTATAAAATAGATCAAGTTTTGATTTATAGTGGATTTTAGTTCTCTCTTTCCCATCTCATTCTAAAACTGTTTAATAAAAGGAATAATGTGAAAATTTAACAAACAAATCTGGAAACAGGAAATGCGACAGTTAAGATTAAGTTCATACATGCCATTCTATGGGTTTTAAATTACTAACATTGTTAATTGTACATACTAGAATCATTAACTAAATAAAATTATTTCAATTTGCTTATTCTATGTTTCTTTGTTTTTGATGCATATTTTGCAGGAAGACTATCTTGTGATTTTGCAAAAAATTGCTGCAATCAGCTGATGAGCTAGTGAAATGCGAAATATTTAGAGAGGATGGAATTATAACTGGATAGAAGTAATTACCGTATTTAATTGATTGTAAGCGGACCCCCACTTTTCGCAAGGCCACGCAAGGAAATATTTTGATTTTAAAGTGCTTAGACAGTTGGGGTCATTTATTTCAAAATGCCAACAAGTATGAACGCCTCAGATTTTCAGTTCGTAATTAAATAAAGAGTATTAACTAAAATTACAGCGACATAAAATACGTTTTATTCACCTATTCATAACAACTCATACGAAAAGAATAATTTGATCTCGTTATCCCCCGGGATCTTATTCTCGTAAAAAAAATAGCTGTTTCTCATCAATCAAATACGGACACTGTATTACGTCCCAGATTTTCAGTTCGTTATTAAATAAAGAGTATTAACTAAAATTACGGCGACATAAAATACATTTTATTCACTTACCAATTTCTACTAAAAGAGTAATTTGACTTCGTTATTCCCCGGATCTTATTCTTGTAAAAAAAATAGCTGTTTCTCGTCAATCAAATACGGACACCGTATTACATAACATATGTTAGTACTACACGAGTATCACCTGGGCATTCCTTTTCACTTTTATTCTTAAATTATTCTCCCAAGTTTGCTGCTATGCTGCTAAGGCACAAGGAAGTAACGGTTCGCTCGGGAAATCCCAGTACGCGCATGCTAGACACACTGAAACAAGATAGGTAGAGGAGGGAGGGGAGAGGGGTAGGAAAGGCAAATGTTTTGATTCACAAGTAAAATGAGACATCGTGTACATGTATGTAGCTTCTTACGCATACGAGCGCTATTGCTGCGTCTTTTTACGACTTTGACGCACCACATATTATTTACATAATTTATTTCTTCGTAGGTGTTCAGTCATTTTGATTCTTTTTTGCATACATTTAAAGTAGACTTACACTTTAGTACACTTATATCTCGCGTTATAATGTAACTGCGGATATTAATTCATTGACTACTTTTTTTACACCGATTCTCAGCAGAGTGGCGATTTCTGTCGTGGTAAAAACGTAAAAAATGGTCGAATTACAATCGATTAAGTATGGTAGGTCTTCTATACATATAATTAATATATGTATAACTTGGATTATCAATAATTATTGTGGTTTTCCCCTTAATTCACTCAACAAGCAAGTCTGGTGCAAGGTAGGTTCACTTTAATTTTCGATTTTAAGTGCACAAAAGTGTTACTCGTGTATAACGCATACCCCTACTTTATGACCTGAAAATTTGATCTTAAAACTGTGTTATACATGAGTATATATGGTAGTTGCCGATATGGTAGTATGCAATATTTTGTTATCGCTTTTTCACATTGTTTTGTTTCATTTGTGATGGTTGTCATGCACAGAACATAATAAAAAGAATTGAGTATATTATTGATTTAAAATGCTGCCAATTCATATAACTTTTACTTGGAATATGTAGATATTTTATTTTGTATTAAACTATATTTTTAACAAACGCTGTTTTATTTATATGGAATACCGTAATTTTCTGATTATAATGCGCATTTTTTTCTCGAAATAGTTGACAAAAAGTTAGGGTGCGTATTATATATGGTTATAAATGCATACAACTTTTTTCAGTACGGAAATAATTTATATTTTCGAACATGTATTTACTAATAAATCGTACATTTCAGTGCATTTCCATAACATTCCTTTAAATTTTTTTTCAAAACAAAATTTAAAATGATTATTTATTTACTTTAGCTGTCAGAATTACTAAAGCCTAGGAATTCATTACCACTCTCCTCACTGTCCTCAAACAGTTTCTCGGCGATCTTGTGTTCTCTCTCGTTTTCTACATAAATTGCGTCGCCAAGAACATTTTACACACCTCGATCGGCTTGTATGAATTGGACATGATGTTCGCGTAAACGATGCTACTGGGTGGCAAAGGACAAATTGTTATTTCAACCGACAAGGTTAATACAAAAGGCAACATTGAGACTGAGGTTTTCATACATTGTATGGATCTTTAACGGGAGTCAGAACATAACGTGATATTTTTGTAAACTCTCTCACGCATATCTATTTTGGCAGCAAAGCACGAACCCTTATTCCAACCAACCAGGTTAATACAAAAGGCAACATTGAGACTGAGGTTTTTATACATTGTATCAATCTTTAACGGGAGTCAGAACATAACGTGATATTTTCATAAACTCTCTCACGCATATCTAGTTTGGCAGCAAAGCGTGAACTCGCATTCCAACCAACAAGATTAATACAAAAGGCGACATTGAGACAAAATGTTTTTATACAGCGTAGCGATCTTTAATGGGAGTGTCAGAACGTAACGTGATATTCTTGTAAACTCTCTCACACGTATCTCATTTGGCGGCAAGGTGAGAACTGTCCCAATATTACGCATAGTCAAGTAAAATTACATTAATCTTTTACAAAAAATAGGTGCATATTATACATAGTGATAAGAGAATTTTCACATTTCACTCTTGAAAACATGGGTGCGTATTATAATTGGAAAATTGCACATTATAATATGTTCATTAAAAATCAGTTTAGCCCATATTTTTGCAGTACACCCTACTGGTAATTTAAATTCTCGTATATTGATATTAGCACACATATTATATGATGATGTATATGAAAACCAGGTAATTTCTATTTGTTATAACAATAATTTTACTTCATCTAAGTAATGATCATATAAATAGACATGCAAGTGTAACAAAACATAATTAATTTTTAAAAAATAATACCGATGCAATCATGCCTTTACGTTATTTGCAAAACGTCGTTAATCTATATAAATAAAATTGTTACCTCTATCTGTACATTTGTCTTTTTTTGTCAGGGTTTTACTTCTTTTGCGTGTTTTGCATCACATGAAGACGGAACCTGTTTGCAGAATTGTTGTCTGTCTGTCTGTTTGTTTGTTACCGCATCACACAAAAACGGCTGGTCGAATTTTTATGAAACTTGCAGCGTATCTTTAGACTGGTCCAGCTTAAAATATAGGCTATGTGGTGTATCTCAAAATAAATTTCAAGTGGGGTTTGGGAGGGGGGGGGGGCGATTTGGTTTTTCGACAATAACTCTCGAGTAAATTAACTTAGGAAGTTCAAAATATGTGATGTTCGATAATTAAATCATTCGCCATTTCGAATCAAAGTGACGGATAGGAACAAAACCTTGACCATTCACTAAGTTTGGTTGTAAGAAAGAATCGTATCAAATTTGGTTATTCTAGCTTTTATTGTTTAGGAGGAGTTCCATGAACAAACCAACAAACACACCCTTCAAAATATATTATAGTAGATGTGGTGTATCTCAAAAAAAAATTTTAAGTGTGAGTTTGGGGGGCATCAATTTGGTTTTTCAACGATAACTCTCGAGTAAATTAACTTAGGAAGTTCAAATTTGATATTTGTCACTTTCAATACAAGTATAAGATCAATCTCCTATATATTTGTGTAAGTTTGTTTGTTTGTGCATCTATACATTTCCAGACCATTAAAGCTAGAATAATCAAACTTTCAACAAATACTTTCTTCACAAATAGGGAGGTCGTAGGCTACTTTTTAATCCCAAATGTTTTATATTAATTGTACAAAAAGCAAAATAACTTTGTATGCTAATGCATTGCCATCTAGAGATGGGTCAGAAGGAACGGGACAGTTATTTTCGAACTGTTCTGATGCCTAAACTGTTCAATAAAATAACTGTTCTTATAAACGTCCTGTTCTCAAAGAACAGGTAACTCTACATCTTATACACAGTGAGAAAGGTGGGAAACAACTATTTCCTTATCCGTAATTGGACGGCGAGTACTGATTAAACTACACGTATTTTCCCAAGTCCTACTATTGATTTGAATCAAATTTGGTACGATTGTGGAGGGCTTCCAGAAATAATTCATACGTGGTTTTTGTTTCTCTCTGCCCGTTTTATTCAAAATGGCAACTTAGTGAATTCTTAAATACCATGTATCATCTAGAATTCCGATCGGATTTGAACCAAATTTCCCCGGGCAACGCCGGGTATTTCTGCTAGTATATTATGAAAATACAAGTCCAGGTTTGGTCCAGATTTTTGAGTTCCACTGTCTGGGGAATAAGATTTTAAATATGGCAACCCTAGACTGACAATGAGTAGACAGTGTGAGTGGGAGACACTGTTGCCAGATGAAAAGTAAATTACGCTTACAATATTTGTGTACGAAGTTTTGTAAACATTTAGATGGCAACCTGGAAAAATTTTGGTTGACTTTCTTTCATAAAATAGGGCTTCCGTAGAAGTTTTATTTGTTGGTGTTTTCTCTGTGGCTTCTGCTGGTGATATCACCGCAATATAACGTTTTCATTAATTGAAATATAAACTATCTAATATGCATAATTGTCAGCGTTAAAATTTTACTTACTGAGTACTTGAATTAGCTTAAGAAACAGATATGCACTTCTCATTCATAGATGTTAGCCTTACTTTTGATGAAAAGTTTTTTGTTTACCGTAACATCTTTATTTGAATGGGTTATCTTTTCATTGTGTACTTAGATACATAATACTACAAAATTATATTTAAGTAATATTATAGCTATGTTTAGCCATCATTGTTAACCAACTATTTTTCTATGGATATTATAATTAATATAGGAAAATATCTTAATGCATTTAAAACAAAATTGGCTAAACTTAGCATGCTGTTTAACCTTCAGAAGTGCAATTTATGATTCTTATTCTCTCCAATTTTTTTTTATTCCTAAGTTTTTATAACATTTTTTTCCTTTTCCTGTAAGAAGTCTTCCCTCGTAAGAAGTTTGCATGACCCAGTCCCATGGAAAATTTCTTAAGAGAGTTTGACTGTATACGAACTTTCATGAAAATCAAACTTTCTTATGGTCTGCCATTCGGACAGCAAAATCGCAATACAGAATCTTATCTATTCATTCTACAGATGAATTGTCCTTACAAGGTAGTATACATGGCCAATTCAAACAGAGCTGAAGTGAACACCTAGTTTACGATTCACAAACACCACAGCATGTGAAAAATAGACTCGAGTGATTATTCCGAATTTCCCAGTACATTTCAAGTTATTCTTTTATTCCTCATTTCAGAAGTAAAGACGTTCAACCATGCACCAAAAGATTTCCACGCGTCTCTTGAACCGCAAACTAACTTTGTTCAAGAGATCAAACTCATAAGTTATTTATTGTAGAACTGCATTATGAAAACTTGAACGAAAAATGGTCGTTACATTATTACTTACTCTAATTACCAGGAGTACTTTGAAATTACTTGCCGGTAAAATAGAATACTGCAATTCGGTGCTTAAATAAGCTGATGGACTAAGTGCATTTAATTTAAAATGCAATAAGGACACTTATTATGCATAACTAATATAAAGTTGTAAATAACAAATATTACATAAATGAGATAGAGATTTAAATACCTTCGTTATTCTTAGGCTCTCAAAGGGCCGATCTTTAAGCTTTGCTTAGCTTCCTTTTGATCTATTGCCTCGAAATCTTGCTCAAAATGATCACAATGACACTATGCTGTGAGACAGACTGCTGATTTCAAGGTGGTCACAAACATTACGAGAACATTCAAGTCATGTGATAACCAGCAGAAGTAATATTACATTGTGCTCTTCTTGTGTGACATTATGGGAAAACCACTAGGTTTTTATTTTTGGCTCATCACTTATTCTCGGGTAAAACAAAGGTATAATCTTTTTAGAGACGACATTTGGTATAACTTCGTACAGCATTATTTAAAGATTGGTTAAGTAACAGAAATCAAGATTCCATTGTCTTTTTTGAAGCATATCACTTTCTCATTAGAAAAACCTTGTCCAAATTTGGAAGATCATGAGGATTGAGATAATAGGGGTTCTTGCAACTTCTGCTCATTTCAGCTTGGTTCTCGAATTTTGCACTCCCCTTGAGAATCTGAGCATTCATACTAAATCATTTGTTTTAAGTAAGTGAAGTGTAAACAAAACTTTGCAAAATGTCTAGTGATGCAAGGATAAGGTGTAAATTGATGAAATGAGTGATCCAAAGATCCTTATCGTATGTGACAGGCATAAGCTGTAATCATGGGAAATGTAGAAACAGATAAACAATCTACTTTGACCAGGAATCGAATCTGGGTCTTCCACTTGCCAGGTGGTTATTCTAACCCTGAACTACCAAAGCAGACAAATTCTCCTGTTTTAAAACAGTAATTTCCATATGTTTGTAATGGAAATGCTTCTTCTGCAACAAAATAATAAGGGTAAATACATCCATCGTCATCAAACTGTAATGTTTTATGGGTTTAATTCTTCCCTCTTAAACCTCCTACCCATCCTAGATATTTGAGAAACTCCTCCACCATCACTATTCATACCAGCAAAGCCAATTATAGTAAAGTTCCCATCGTATCACTGTACATCATTAACACAAGTGAATGATAGGATTTATAGTTACGATTAGCAGAGCCAGATCTAGAAAGTTTTTGTATCCTAATATGTTTACCATCGATTGTTCCCACGCAATGTGGGAGATTGTATAGTTCTTGGTATTGATCTGCTATTAATTTTCTCTGATCGGTGTTAGGTATTGGCATATATTCCTTTTGTAAACATTCCCAGATTACACTTGTAGTTTCAGAGACAATTTTACTTATTGTATTGTTTCCTCTGGCAAAGTAAAAGAAAGTGCTGAGTAGGTACATCCTGTTCCAAATACCTAAAAAAAATAATAACTCCAAGTAGCACAAATTATTATTATACACTTAATAAAAAGGAGAGTTAAATTCTTCATGGGTTTTGGAAAGTTTTTTTTACAGTAGTTTACTGCAAGAAAAAGGTAGAATTTAAGGGCTATTTTCATGAGAAAATTAAAATTGGCACCAAGTGGTTCTTCCACCAAGTCTAAGAAGCCATATTATTTAAGTAATCTTATGCAATTTCTTCTTCCTTATGTCAAACCCAATATGCCTAAGATGGATACTCCAGAAAATCTTCCTTCGCCCCACAAAAAACCTACAAAACACTGAAGAATACCCAGAGGATGCATTCCAAAAAAATGACAGAGAAATTATTGCTAAAATATGTCAACAATTTCAGTATCTCCGATGTAATTCTAGATCAAATTATTAATTTAGCAATCGAAGCAGGTTTTAAAGAAGTCAATGGAGGCGATGTTCAGGATTTGCTGCCCTCTCATTGTGAAGATATAAGCAACAAGATTTACTTAAGCTTGGTGCTGAAAGGCAAAGGTTTTCACAGTGTCTTGGTCAGAAACTGGTATCGGCTTTTGGTGTCTGCTGAGTACAGTGGATCATTGTCTCAGACATATATAATTTTTTAATCTGGAAATTTAAAAAAATTTTTAATTAACTTGAAAAATATGAAATGAAATTTTAACTGGCATTTACCAAAGGGTTTTCCATCTTTGATTTATATTTCTCTGTTTTAATGATATTATATCAGTAAGGTGACTGGATATTTTTGTAAAATGTGGTTGAAGAATTTGTTTTCCTTTAGTTATAGTTCTAACTTTGTACAATGCTGTATTATCATGGCATAATCTTTTCTAAACTTTAGCAAAAACTTAATTCTGTTTTTCGTAATTATAGCAAAACTTTCCACTTTACAGGTGCCGTCATTTGGTATCTTCACGATCACAATTCCCAAATGCGTCCTGCTGCTCTACAATTTCCAGTATCAATTCCAGACCTTGACGGAGATGGTACAAATGAGCTAGCAGTTGCGTGCACACTCCCTAATGCTTCCCCTGTGGCCAACAATCGTACCAAGTCCAGCAGAGTTTCATCATCATCCACTCCCAGTTCCTCTTTTTATTCTACACACATGTCCAATACTATGGGACCGGCTTCTAAATCTGCCTCATCCTCAAAGAAGGAGCAGCTCATATTCTCATCATCATCGTCATCCTTTTCTGACTTCCCAACTTACAAATCCTCCCGACCTCTTCCCTCACCTTCTTCCTCCCCAGACACTGTTTCTTTGGCATTGGCCTCTGGGAGGTCAGGAAGCATTATTGGTCAACCGTTCACTCCATCGGGTTGTGTAACAGTGTCGAGCATCACCTTAAATATGCAGACTCTAAATCTTTTCTATCGCTGTATCATGGAGGGAGGTGATGGTAAGTGATACAATTCATATTTTGTCATTTAATTAATACTAGCAGAATTTCCCGTTGAATTTCAACGGATTTAGTGAAGCTACTACAACACAACATACAAACTCTTTAAAATATATAGTAGATACTATTTAAATTACAATTAGCTTTTCTTAACAATTAATAATATTTGCTTGTAACAATGTTTCCGAGCCTATTGCATTCAATGGAAATACACGTTTTGAGGTCCCTAGAACACGTTTAGACTATTTTCGGAATGATGTCTGTGTGTGTGTGTGGATGTATGTATGTATGTATGTATGTGTGTATGAATGTGTGTGTGTGTGTGTGTATGTGATTGTGGGCACACAAACTCAAAAAGTACTTGCCATATCATTACCAAACTTCATATATAACACTTTAACATGAGCACAAAGAATTGATTAGTTTTTGGACAATACCGGTTAACCGGAAGTCAAGGTTTATTTGAAACCCAATTTGGATTTTGCGATATTTCTCCGTTAAAACATCATTATTGTATATACAATTCTATACAAATGTTATAGAGAATGTAATTTCCTACAACTTTCATTTGAAACAATTTTCCATAGCAGTTATTGTTTAGGAATTATTTATAAATAATTGGTTTTTTCGGTTTCCATCAAATATCTCCCTAAAAACGTCGTTATTGGTAATCTTCTTGAGGACCAAAGTTGTATAGAATAATATTTCTTCCAAGTTTTCTTTGAAACAAATTTTCGTAGAACCATCCATTTCGGAGATATTTAACTTTTTCATAATTTCCAGTATACAGCGCCAGCACCATGTAGCGGTGAATTCTGTAAACATATCCAATATATATCTAATTTACGGCAATAAGGATGACTGTATTCTTTTATGATACGAAATAATAATTTTGCCTTATAATGCTAGTCATAATAATTTAAATATCTATATCCCAAATATGGAGAAAGTCATGTGTTGGCCACATCAGATTTTGTAATTATGCCTCACTGAAATATTTGCTTTTATGTCTTGTAAGCAAGAAACTCATGAAAAAGCAACGTACAGTTGACCATAATTGAACACTGACTTTGGTAAATGTGCATCAGATACGTGAGCCTATTTACATTAATAAACATTATAATGTAAAATATAATGATTTTACTTACAAAAAATGTGATTCCAGTATTCAATAGACGAAAGAAGGTTCAATTACTTTCATCAATAAACGCATCCTGAATAATAATCAGTATCTATTTAGGTTGCTATCCATAAGCTTTGATCGTTTCGTTGCTTAAACAAAAGTGCAAAGCGAATGACGCTAAACTTTCATTTATTTGTAAGCTTCATTGAAGCTAATTAAATCGGAGGTAGCAATGACAGCCGCCTTGGTTACGCCTGGAAAGAGTACGAAAAATTCACAAAATTTTGAAACAAATAACGTATTTCTGAAAACTTTGACCGTGTAACATGTAAACTTCGCAGGAATAAGATAGTATAGAGTTTTATTCATCGAATAAAGCAAAAACGAAAAAAATCAGTCCATATTTACCTATTTTAATGCTTGAAAGAAGAATACCTTGCAAGTGAAGAAATGGATTCGTATGTGTTATATTATGGAAAAATGTTAATCCCCTATATTGGCAGCACTGATTAATCCTGGTTGACCAAACCTTGACCATTCACTAAGTTAGGATGTAAGGTAGAATCGTACCAAATTTGGTTATTCTAGCTGTTACCGTTTAGGAGGAGTTCCATGAACAAACACACAAATACACAAACACTCACTTCAAAATATATTATAGTAGATTATGCTTAAAAAAGGGCTTCTCAACCTTTTCTCATTAACATGTCAATTGCCGAAGCAACCACCAGTCACATTTCTGCAGGTTAAGCTTTTATGGGTGCTCTTTTGGTCTGTGATTGTATTCAACCTTGATTTTTTATCCCCCTTTCTAACGCTGACTAATTTGAGAATCTCTGTTTTAAAAGATCTGTAGACTCATGGGTCATGTTTGTGTAATGATTTTAATAGTGAAAATTTTATTTTTGAAAAACTACGATAATATTTGACAGGGATTGTAGCACTTTTTAGGGATTAAATTTATGACACTCTGAATGTTATTCATCTGAAGGCATAGCAGAAATGGTGGCACTGAGGACTGATACCATTTGTTGATACCTGTGGAATAAAACTGGCCTTCTAATTTATATACAAATGACAGTATCATTTCAGTAAAATGTTATCAATCGCAAGCACAGAATACAAGGCCGAAAACCTACCTGCGCGTTATATGCGGGTACGCATTATACGCAGGTATTTATGGTAATAAATCTAATGAAAAAGTTGATAAGGTGGTCTCTGGTTGTAATATTGTTGCTTATATTATGAATTTGGGTTTTAATTCCTCCTTTGTTGTTCCATATTTAATTTGAAAATTTGATAAGGAATGAATTTGGTATATTTTCTGTTTTTTGTTTTAGAAAACTAAATAACGAAATATTAAAAGTCTTTACAAAATTTTACAAATGCTTGCTTTGCTTTGATGGAAGTGTTTATTAGTTATTACAGCTCATATAACACTTGTCTTTCTCCTAAACTTTTCGAATAATGTAGGAATCACTGTATTTGAAAAAAATCTGATGTGGCCAACACATGACTTTCTCCATATTTGGGGCATAGATATTTAAATTATTATGAATAATATTACGAGGCAAAATTATTATTTCGTATCGTAGAAGAAGACACGTCCTTGCCGTAATTTAGGTATATTTTGAATGTTTACAGAATTCACCGCTACATGGTGTTGGCGCTGTATACAGGTATTAAGATAAAGCGAAATATATCCAAAATGGATGGTTCTACGAAAATTAGTTTCAAACAAAACTTGGAAGAAATATTATTCTCTACAACTTTGGTCCTTACGAAGATTACCAATAACGATGTTTTTAAGGAGATATTTAACGGAAACCGAAAAACCGGTTATTTATAAATAACTCCTAAACAATAACTCCTATAGAAAATTGTTTCAAATGAAAGCTGTAGGAAATTACATTCTCTATAACCTTTGTCTAGAATTGTATATACAATAATGATGTTTTAACGAAGAAATATCGCAAAAACCGAATCGGGTTTCGAGTAAACCTCGACTTCCGGTTATCCGTTATTATCCAAAAACTAATCAGTTCTTTGTGCTCATGTAAGAGTGTTAGATATGAAGTTTGGTAACGATATGGCACGTACTTTTTGAGTCAGAGCGCCCACAATAGCATACACACACACACAGACATCATTCCGAAAATAGTCTAAACGTGTTCTAGTGACCTCAAAACATGTATTTCCGTTGAAATCTCGAAGTCGATTTTTTTCATGAATACAATACTTTCCCATTACTACGTATGGAGAAAGTAAAAACAGTTAAATCAGTGAGAATTTTTTCTCATTACAGTTTGAAGTAGAATAATTTAAATATTATCATTGTTGAAGATAATAAAATTGTTCTTTCTGGGTTATTTAACATTTAAATAACTGACTGAAAATTAGTCTCATCTTATTTTGAAAGACACAGTAGATTCTGGTTAATTGGGCCATCGGTTAATCGGGGCAGCCGTTTATTTGGGACAAATCTTAAAGAACAAAAACAAATAGTGAAAATAACCAGAATTTGCTTCGCTTATTTGGGACACCATACCGTTTAATCGGGACAGTGACTGCTAGATGGCATGCGTATTCACGCAGTGTAGCGATTCTGCTTGCAGTGACTGCTAGATGGCGCACTTATGATCACTACAGGTATGTGGCATGTGGGCTGACACACTCAGTAATGAACAGGTGTATTCAGACAGTGTAGCGATTCTGCTTGCAGTGACTGCTAGATGGCCAGCTTGTGATCACTACAGGTATGTGGTGTGTGGGCTAACTCACTCAGTAACGAACAGGTATATTCAGACAGTGTAGCGATGTTTGATTTTTTTTTATTTTTGATTTTGTGAAATTTCAGACCCCTGCGAAGATGCCATGGAAAGATTTGACACTAGCTAACAGAATTGCCTTACTTGACCAAATCAAAAGCCATCCGCCTAACACCGGTCATCGCCGGCTAGCAGAGATAACTGGTGTGCCGAAATCTACAATCGCACTTGTGATACAGCAGCAAGATAAACTGCGAGAGGAATGGGCATTACGCGAAGGGCAACAGGGAACATCCCAAAAACGGAAGCGTGAAGGCGAGGATCTAGACATTGAGGAGGCCCTCAATCAATGGTTCTTTATTGTAACTGGATGAGGTGTGCGTGTCAGTGGACCAATGCTGAAAAGTAAGTCAGAGGAGTTAGCTAAAAAGCTGTGTCACAAGGATTTCAAAGCAACAGATGGTTGGTTGTCTCGATGGAAATCTAGGCATGACATTAAATTCAAGAAAGCATACGGCGAGAAGGACAGCGCTGATGCTGTAAGTGCTGAACAATGGAAATCCACAAAACTGCCCAACTTGCTACAGAAATTTTGTGCAGATGACATCTACAATGCTGATGAAACAGGCCTGTTTTATCATGCCATGCCGAACGGTTCCCTGAGCTACAAACACGCAACACTGTTGCGTTCAAAGAAAGCAATGGATTGCGTAACTGTGTTATGCTGTTCAAACATGTGAGGAATGGAAGCTGTTGGTTATTGGGAAAAGCGCTAAGCCTCGATGCTTTAACGGGCTTAGAATGGACAGTTTACCAGTTCTGTACTATGGTAACAAGAATACGTGGATAACTTCTGAAATTTTTAAGAAATGGCTAATGAGTTGGGACGTAGAACTACAACGGAAGTCAAGAAAGGTTCTGCTGCTTCTTGACAACTGTGTGACACACCCTCATTTAGATTGTTTGAAAAACATCCATCTGGAATTTCTGCCTCCCAACACCACATCCTTGGTGCAGCCAATGGACATGGGAATCATAAAAAATTTGAAGACGTTGTATAGCGGAAAGTTGGTAAACTACATACTTGAAGCAATTGAAGAAAATCTACTGACATCATCTTCAACAGCCAAGGAAGTCAGTGCAAGGGTTAACCTTTTACAAGCACTACTGTTTGTCGCCGATAGTTGGCGAGAAATAAGCAGCAAGACCATTCAGAGCTGCTTTTCTCACTGTGGTTTTAAGCATTCAGGCTTGGAGATGCCAGATACGACCGATATTGAAAATGAAGCCATTTTGGAACTGCAACACATCAGAAACTACGAAGAGTTTGCATACATCGACAATACTCTTCAATGTTACAATGAAAATGAAGATTGTGAGGATGCAATTGTTGAACAAATTGCAACAAAACACCAAGAGACATCAGAAGACCAGGAAAGTGATGAGGTTGACACACCTGAGCTTGAGCGAGTGACTAACCAGGTTGCCAGGAAATTTATTGCTGGATTACGACACTACTTCATGCAGGAAGGCAATGAAGGCAGTCCTTTATCTGCACTAGATATCTGCACTGATTTTGTTCAGTTGCATTCAATCAAGAGAACACGGCAGGGTACACTCGATAAATTCCTCCAACATCATTAACTGTTAGGAACTACATACGTGTTTGATACATACATTAAATTGAAATTGTTTTTAGCGTAAATATTTATCTCTGATCTGTACCATTTGTTCCAGAATTCATTTAAGTACATTTTTGTTGCTCAGTAAACGGTAGTTTGTCTTTTGTTTTATACCTTTTTAACTCTTTACGTAAAACTTCGCAAAATTGGGGCAGCTGCTTAATTGGGCCAAAGTCCAGATGTGTCCCAATTAACCGGAATCGACTGTACTAATATGTTCCCATAGTAAATTATTTTTCAGTATCATGCATGACTATCATTCTCTTTATGACGCAACAGCTAATGACCTTTCTTATTAATTTTGTTTTTCATATTCTTGCCCATCATTTCAGAAACTGGAGCATCCCTTTCTGTGGAAGATTTATATGGAGAGAGATTTGAAGGCACATCAACCTTGTCTAGTTCTAGTACTTCTTCATCCATGCCTTTGGTCCAGTCATTAAAACACTCAACTATCCCTAGCCAAGATTCAACCTCATCTGCTTTGAACACTCCTCCCTCATCTCCTCCACTTTCCTCATCCCATTCCCAAAGACACTCCACCTCGTCATCTGCCTGGGTGAGTGATCATCGTCTCCTGGTTGAGAACCATGGCCAGTGTCATTCCATTCTTCTCTCTCCTTTATTACCTCATTCCTCTTCTAACGCTCAACTTCCTCCATGTTCTGTATCTGTGCGTTTGACCGATTCCCGAAATGCCACACTGTGGGCCCATGAAGGTGTGCTTGCTCATGCTATGGATCCTGTACCTCTTCTCTTCAGACGACCGAGTAGCCAAGAAACTTCGGAGAGTTCCTCTATATCTTCTCGGTACATAAAAGTTGGCGTTTTGAGAAGCAATAATTTAAATGGTAGCTTAATTTCAGTAAATGTTGGGTATTATTCGTTGTTCTTTTCTTTTAAATTAGGAGATTTTGAAACTGACAAGGGAAGGCACCCAAGTGTAAGTGGCAGATCACGACCAAACTTCACAGGATGAAAGAAAACGAAAAATAATTAGACACGTATTTTCGGAAAGGCGTCTAACGAGCCCGCGTTTTCGAGATATTTGCAATTGAAAATTGAAAAACAAGTGGCTTGTCTACTAATACCATGACGAGCGACTCCCTGACAACAGGTGGCGGTAGCCTAGTGATACAGTGTCGGGCTGCGGAAATTGAGCTGCGGGTTCGATCCTTGACATGGCCGGATTTTTTTTCTTCTCCAATCAATGTTTTATGACTTTAGTTTTATGTAAGTTGTCCAAATTACATCATTAATAATTTTCTTTCTTTTTTCAGGTCAGTATTTTAATTTTAAGTCGATTCCAATGCACCTTTTACGACATACTCGGATTATATAGATACTTGATAAATATATACAGCATTTTCTACGCACACCCTCCTCGATATTTCCACTGTAGAGTTGCATAGTTTACCTGCCGAATAAGAAGCACTTTATGCCAAGTTCCGACGGTTTCCCGAGTCCTTTCGATGCATCCTGGCGGTGGGCCCTACCAGGTGGGGTCGCTTTTCACTCGCTCTCCTAGGGATGGATTAGGGAACCGTAATTTATTCATATGTAATGGTTATACCGCCATTACCATTGCCTCATTAGTTACAATTGGCCAGGAACGAGATCAATAACGGGAAGGTGAATGGCAGCAAACGGTAACGGTAGCGACCCTATCGGTGCACAATAGAACGTGACACGTTCACGTTTATGCCTCAAATTGTCATTTCGCGTACAGAAACAATGTGTGAGGATTCGATCGCTACTGCGGTTTATTATCCGCAGTTAATTAATTAATTAATTAATGAACACCAACGATAACAGTATAACAAGATGATAAAGTAACGATAGCAAATAATACATTTTAACGAAAACAATGGCGGCGTGCATGTATACGTTTAAAATTTATTTAATTTAATTTCTTCGCGTTGCCGTTCCCATTCCTGGGTAATTGTGCATCTGCCTTTAGTCACATGTGGTCGCCTGTTGTCGGCTGCACGCCGTGAAGTGGGGAACATTGGTTTTTTCGAGCGCTTTGCGGGTTCTTTGACCGACAATGCAGACGCCGTGTGAGACGGAGGCCGCTACCTAATCCATCCCTAGGAGAGCGAGCGAAAAGCGACCCCACCCGGTAGGGCCCACCGCCAGGACGCATCGAAAGGACTCGAGAAACCGTCGGAACGTGGCATAAAGGGCTCCTTATTCGGCAGGTAAACTATGCAACTCTACAGTGGAAATATCGAGGAGAGTGTGCGTAGAAAATGTTGTATATATTTATCAAGTATCTATATAATCCGAGTATGTCGTAAAAAGTGCATTGGAATCGATTTAAAATTAAAATACTGACCTGAAAAAAGAAAGAAAATTATTAATGATGTAATTTGGACAACTTACATAAAATTAAAGTCATAAAACATTGATTGGAGAAGAAAAAAAATTCGGCCATGTCAAGGATCTAACCCGCTGCTCAATTTCCGCAGCCCGACACTGTATCACTAGGCTACCGCCACCTGTTGTCAGGGAGTCGCTCATCATGGTATTAGTAGACAAGCCACTTGTTTTTCAATTTTCAATTGCAAATATCTCGAAAACGCGGGCTCGTTAGATGCCTTTCCGAAAATACGTGTCTAATTATTTTTTGTTTTCTTTCATCCTGTGAAGTTTGGCCGTGATCCGCCACTTACACTTGGGTGCCTTCCCTTGTGAGTGAATTAACCCATTAGGGACTAGTGTTATGCTAATAGTGATTTTTTAAATAGCGTATAAAAATTTTTTAAGATTTAATTACAAAAAGTAAGTCTGTATTTAGTTTAATGATAGACTAATAAATGGAATAAAGTGATTAGATGCATATGAAAAAGGTTTTTCCTGCAGAAAAATTATGACTGAAATATCAACTGGTTTCAAGATGGAATTGGCTTGTTGACTGGTAAATTTTTACATTTTTTCGTAAATATAATTATATTATTTTAAGAATTTTTAAGATAAGCTTATTAAATATAATATACTTTCTGTTAATACACCATAGTTTATAGCTAGATTGTGTGATATAATGGCGAAATTTGAAAATTACTTTGTCCATTACCATATGGTTACATTAGTTCAATCCTGCAAAAAAAGTCACATTTTATCATATCATACTTTTATACTGCTTTTTCAAAAATATTTTTCAATTAATGCTGTTGTTCCTGCTTAACAAAATGTAGCATTAAGACTTATGTCTCCCTCAGTGCTGTTTTGCTCCATGTGCTATAACATTGTATATGCTTTTATAATCATTTGTGGGTCATTCCATGTCAATTCATCAGACGAAAAACCCCGACCCCCTTCGATTTCGGTCAAACTCACAGAATCTGTTTGTCGTCGTGCCAAATGAACTCCTGCAAAACAGTTTTGCGAAAAAAAATTTTTCTCCGAGTTATGGGATTTTTAATTTTTCGGTCAATTTTTGCAAATTTTCAACATTCCTTCATTTTTTGGCCAATAATGGTATCAACTAAACCGATATTTGTTTAATTTTAAATCATTTGTTTAAAAATGCATAAAAAATGTTTAATATGAAATTCCCAAAATACTCCCTCTCCGATTTGGCCCAAATTGAACGAAAGTGTTCCTTGGATATCAGTGCTTACAGCCATGAACGCTTGCAAAGTGTTTTTTTGATTTAAGCGAGAAATTCAATTTTTTGTAAAATAGTGCGCTACCGGAATGTGCACTAGCCGCACGTTGCCACACATCGCAGACCTTTGTGGCAGGGGGCTAGTGGGACATGCAGTGGATAGCGTCGGGATATCTTCGGTTCTTCTCGGCTGTCTGGGAATATGCCCATCTGTGGACGGGGTGGCGCGACCATCATGCAGTCAGTCTGAATCAAATTCTGCCTAGCGCTTACGTGTGAACCGCGACGCACCCGTTGAGACTATCAGTGTGATATTTCTGAAGGGAAGTAAGTTGGGAGAGCAGTGTGAGTGAAGGGGTTGGTTAGTGTTCTGTGGAGATTGCTTTGCATGTTGCGTGTTCCAAAGAAGCCCACTTTGCGGTGAGAAATTCATATTCAGGCCAAGAAATTTATCTCATCGAAAGTAAAAGTGTTGTTCAGAATGTGGAAACTGTGCGCCGAACACATAACAGAAGGTTCAGAGTGTTATATGCCAGGAGGCAGACGACTTGTATGGACCCGTTGAACTGACATCCAGGTTTGCGTCGAAACGTGCTGTTTCTGGTGACGGCAAATTTTCATGCGCAGTGTAGGAATCTGTTTCCAAGTGTTGTGGAAGGTTGCAAGTTGTGCCCGGATTGTCGAAGAGAAGTGACGAAGAGATTATTGCAAGACAAAACTACCACCAGGAATGAAGGGCAGCAGCAGAAGGGTGTTCCTGAAGGACAGCTGACATTGTCTGAGACCAGTTTAGCAGCCCCAGCGGTCCTGTTAGAGCAACAAGAAGAAAACGATGAAGACACTTCCGGAGGTGAATCAAGGTCATCCATGACAGAGAGCGACCACGGAGAAAGTACGTCAGGTACCATGGGGAGTGGGGTCACCTTATCCCTGGCTAGGGCAAAGGTAGATATATTGAACAAAAGTTTGTCAGCAGTGGGTGAATCTCCTTTTGTCGCTAAGAAGCTAATGCGGCAGAAATCATACCCGAAAGAAAAACTGTTAAAAGTCAAAAATGTGTTTCGTGCTTCAATGGAAAAAGTCATGGGAAGAAATATGAGGGATGAAGGCAGTCCATCGACACCTGACGAGGAAATTTCTACAGATTACAAGCAAGCTGGCAAAGAAATGATTCAACAAATAAAAGAAAAAATGAGCTCAGCAGAAACCTCTAGAGAAAAACTCCATATACTGTCTATGCTGCTGAAGAGCTGGAGTGTTCCAAAGATTCAGAAAGAGTTTGAGGTATCGGAATACATGGTGCAAAAAATGAAGGAGCTTGTATCCCAACAAGGTATATTTTGCAGTCCTAATCCACATAAAGGAAAAATGTTACCCGAAGAAACTGCGCATTCTGCAAGAATTTTACACCAGTCCAGATATCAGCAGAGATCTACCAGGCGCTAAGGATTTCAAAAGTGTTGTGGAGAATGGTGTGTGTGTTCATTATCAAAAATGGCTAGTCCTAGCTAATTTGAAGGAAATATATAGGTCATTTTGCAAAAAATATCCGTCTTTAGAAGTAAAATTTTCCAAGTTTGCAGAGCTGCGGCCTAAGTTTTGTGTTCTGGCAGGTGCTCCGGGAACACACAGTATGTGTATGCACGATTCACCAGAACTGTAAATTGATGTTTATGAGAGCCAAGCTATATCGCTGCTGAAGAACGAAGAAGGCAACACCTGTTTTCAGACTTACCATGACTGCCTACATATGGTCCAATGCAAGGAGCTGAAAGACGAATGTTATTTTGGTACATGTCAAGCCTGCCCAGGAACAAACACTCTTCGAGGCTGAATTGAACAACTTTTCAGCCAAAACTTCATTGACAGAGTGACATACAATCAGTGGGTGCAGGTGAACCATTGTTCCTTGAAAACCTTCACAAGATCAAGTGACAGCTTCGTGGATATTTTTATCAAATGCATCCCGAAAGTATTGCACCATGACTTCATAGCAAAGAAGCAATCAGGTTATTTGAAAGACATAAAGGAGAAACTATCAGCAGAAGAAGTGTTGTTCATAGCAGACTTCTCGGAGAACTGTTTGTTTGTTCTTCAGAATAGCGCCCTGGGAGTGCACTGGAACAATAGTCAGGCGACAATTCACCCTTTCGCCTGTTATTACTGACCCAGTCCTGCAGAGAATGTGATGCCTTTCAGCTTAATAATCATATCTGATTGTTCCGACCACTCCTCATCAGCAGTCCACACATTCCAGCGAGAACTGATGAACTTTCTGAGAAAAAAGATCCCAGTCCTGCAAAAAATTATTTACTTCTCAGACGGATCGGCAGCTCAGTATAAAAACCATTACAATATGATCAATCTTCTTCGTCATCAAGAAGATTTTGGGGTGCCAGCAGAGTGGCACTTATTTGCCACTTCGCATGGGAAAGGACTGAGTGATGGCTTGGGCGGGACGCTCAAGCTCGAGGCTGCACGTGCGAGTCTCCAGTTCCCATGTGACAGGCAGATACAAACACCACTTCAACTGTACAACTGGGCCATACGAAATCTTCCTGGTGTTTCCATCGCCTACATCGACGGGGATGCTGTTGAGAAGAACAAGAAAATCCTCAGCAGATTTCAGGAAGTGCAGTACATAGAAGGCATCCGCTCGCTGCACACAGCTCTCCCTGTTTCCCAAAACATGGTAAACTTCAAACTGTACTCCTCTTCTCCCCATGGACGACTAGTTCAAATCCATTCTACGCAGGAGCAGCTCGCAGATCAAGATGAGGAACGGTTTGGTTACAATTGGTTATGGACGAATAAGCGAAAAGAAGAAAAAATCAGGGGGACGAATAGCGATGGACACCTGTACAATTAACAGTGTTAGTAATTTAAAACCCGTAGAATTACGTGTATGAACTTAATCTTAACTGTCGCATTTCCTGTTTCCAGATTCGATTGTTAAATTTTCGCGTTATTCCTTCTGTTAAATAGTTTTAGAATGAGATAGGAAAGAGAGAACCAAAATCCACTATAAATCAAAACTTGATCTATTTTATAGATTCCTTTTTGTCTGATTTAAAAGGATTGGCAGTAGTGGCACTGTTGTTTTCTACGTGGCATCAGTTTGCCCAACTTACTGTATGAAGTTGCTACCATCTCAACTCATTCGCCTTTATTATTGATGATGGCTCTCTAAGATGTAATGTGGAGCTTATTGAAAGTAATACTTATGGGCAAGTCCAAGCATTTTAAAATTGTTAACTGGCGATAATTTAATGCTTTAACATATTTATTTCGGTATTCTAGTTAATACTTGACAATATAATTCTAAAGTTTTGTTCTTATACCTCACAAAAATCAAGGGTGCGTGTTATACATGGGGTATATTAAAAAGTCGGGATTTTTTGGCAAAAAGTACGGGTGTGCATTATACACGAGGGCACATATTATACACAACTAATTTCCACCTTATTAGATCTCCATAGTGAATTTTTATGGAATGGCTCACGGGATGAAAGTTTTAGAATAACTTCTACAGTCAGTGCACAATTCATGATACACAGTATGAATCCATGGTGGTGGTACTCACGCCATAGTCCTCGCTTAATCGCTTGACAGACGCACCACGATCAAGTTTTTGCAATAACTCAACTTTCTTAGCAATTGATCATGAATTGCGCTTCCTTTTTGTTTTCATACTGTTACCCATAAGGGTATCTGATGGTCTTTTTGACATGTTCACTATCACAAATACAATAAATAACCACAAATGTCTTACGGTATGTCAGGAACCAACCACTATGAATTGCGATGATGTATGACACGGTACGGGCGGTGTCAGATGTCAGGCTACATTGTAACTTAAGTTCGCCAACAAAGAATTCTTTGAGCAAGTCAGACCCAGTGATGACTATTTAGCTATTTTGTCACTAGATTTAGAGACTTCATTTCGTGTAGCAAATTTTTTTTGTGTTTAGCGATGTGGCAAAAAATTTGAAGATTTAATTGCACTGTGATTTAATGATTTAAACATGGTTAATAAGTAAGATAGAGTGCATTTTATTATTTATTTATTAGTTATTACAAGCATTATTTTGAAGTAGTTTTGCACTTACCTGGCATTAACAGCATTATAGCGACATTCATTTGAGTATTGCACCTTTTTGAGAGCAGACAATTTTTCCTAGTCGTTGGTGTTGACAGATCAAAAAAATTTTGGATTTAGGATAATTTCAGTTTTTGGATTTACAGATAAAGGGCGCTCAACCTGTAGTAGCACACAAAAAAAATTCAGATGTTTCACGTTATTTTCTTGACACGCAACACAGAACTCATTTACAGTAATGACACATCCACCTATTCCATTATAATTCTGGAGATGAAACCTGATGCCTGCCATATGAATCATTAACAATGCACAGTTTGGGACTGTTGTTAACCAAACTTCTACAAAAATGTTCTGCTATATTTGTTTTGAGCATTTGGTCATGGTGAATTAAGGGGCATTGGTGAACTGGTTCCTCTTTGATGTTAGGGTGTTGTCTGCAGGGGAGATGTGGAAGATGCTAGGCATCCAGGCTCCCGAATAATGGGGGCACAAGAAGTTCTCAATTATTCAAGTATCAGTGGCGGACCCAGGGGGGAGCAATCGCCCCCTCCCCTTTCCTAGAGCCAAAGCAAAACCGAAAAAAATCAGATTCACATTCACGAATTGATCCAGTACATCATGTATAAGCTCGTATGCTCGTACAGCAAAGTGTTTAAAAAAGTATTATATGTAACGTAATGAAATTATGAATTGATTTTTAACTTTCTTATATATGTAGTATATAGTGATAGTATTGTAATCGTGAAAAAAATCTGACTTGGAGATTTGACGGATTTACATGTTTTAGGGATTCCGTCAGAGCTTTTCTGACAGGTTATTTTTGTTATATGTAGTAAGACATGGGTGTCAAACATAAGGCACGATGGCCTTTTTTCTCAATGAGCACTCACCCTCCTATTCGAATGAAATCTTCATATTATTTGAACTTATCGTAAGGGTGTTGAGTTGAGCAGGGTCGGATCCAAAGGGAAGGAGATACTGGCATTCGCATACCCTTTCAAAAGTCCCAGTCTTTCACTCCAAGATCCCCTTTTTGAACCATTCGGTACACTCTTGAATTTGTGCCGCAGATTAGTTCTTCCTGAGTAAGGCAAACAAATCTTGCAGAGCGAGAGATACCCAAATCGTGTTTGTCCCAAGTTTTGTATCTGAAAGGATTGCTTATATTGAATAATAACTATCGCCTCCCTCTTGAGAATTTTCTGTTTCCACCATCAGAAGTTAGTATACTCCTGAATTCTGTAAACATACAGTAGAAACAAAAAACTGATATCATTTCCTACTCAAGAATGGGAGACATGTGAATACAGGAAGCTGGGGAAACCCCTCTATGACAGCAGTGGCCAACCTCCTTAATTAGGCTGAAAATCATCTGTAATCTTTTTCTAAAAAAGCCTTATGTTGGCCATCCTTACGACTTGGGATGTGAGGGAAATACCCCTATGATTCTCCTGGACTGATCAGTGACTTAGTAGGCAGGCACTCAGCAAAGAATTGTGAGTGAGAGTTGGTAGGTGATTTTTGGTGGCATCAGGAATCAGCAGTAGCAGTTAATAAAGTAAGTAATTACAGATGTATTTTATAACAATCGATTCTTATCATTTCTACTTTCTCATATATGAAGTATATTGAGAAAGTATTGTAATCGTGAAAACATTCAATCTCGAGATTTTGATGGAACTGTACCTTTTAGGTGTACCTGAGTCCGAAAATGTTGTTTTCGCAATGCCATCTGTCTGTCCATCTGTTCATCTGTCGGTCTGTTAGTGGCTCTAGAGCAGGGGTGGGCAAACTTTTCTGCATGGCAGGCCGCATCAGTGTTTGCAAATTTTTAAGCGGGCCGCATTGAAAGGTGCCAATGCTTAGGCGGGCCAGATTAGAGTTTAAATCGGAAATTGCTTAGATTCTTAGGCAGCATACATAAGTGAAAAAAAAGCACAAACAAGGATTTTAGGACTAAATTTCGAAACTAAAGGTTTTATTGTCATAATTTTACCAAAAAATAATACGAAATTATGTTGAATTTTACAGATAGCTTTTTCGCCAACGCTTCACGGGCCACATGGAATGCTCTCAAGGGCCACATACGACCTGCAGGCAGTGGTTTGCCCACCCCTGCTCTAGAGCCTACACAGTAGAGCGATAATTAATGAAATCTCGTACTTAGGCATTTTATCATACAGATTAGAAGATATGAAAACATGGTTGACATTTCATAATAATTAAGAGCAGTTTATTCTAGGTAGTTTTAACTACAATTTGATTTTCTAAAAAACGGCTATAACGATTTTGATCAAATTTTGTACAGTTATCTTAAATAATACTAAATAGTTCATATTTCTCAAAAAATTAATATAAGGCTAGTTTATTCTAGGCATCTTTAACAACAATTTGATTTTCTCAAAAACGGCTCCAACGATTTTGATAAAATTTCGTACAGTTACTTATGTTTATGTCTGCAATAATACTACATAATTCATACTTCTCAATAAATGAATATAAGGCTTGTTTATTCTTGGGCAACTTTAACAACAACTGGATTTTCTAAAAAATGGCTACAACGATTTTGATCAAATTTCGTGTAGTTATTTAAGTTGATGTTTATAATGATTTTATATAGTTCATATTTTTTAAATGATAATTAAATGACACATTAGTATATGAGAAAGTTTGGACAATGTGTATTTTACCGATTTTTATTGCTTGTATTAATGATGTTACTATCACTATCTGTTGTTCCTGAAATTATTTTACTATCTTACTCTGTATTGTTTGTACACTTTGATTATTATTTTTTTGTAGGCATGAAGCATACTGAGGTCCAGTTTGATCTGCAATGAGAAATGAGTTTGACACCGCTATGCTATGAAACATTATTACACGTGCCGATGTAAAATGTAGGAGTTGGGTGGCCAGGTCTCTCTTACAGAGAACATATTATTTTTTGTATACTCCTAAACATATTTTTTGGATCCACCGCTGTCAAATATCAAGTGTACATTTTACCAAAATATTTCCTAAAAATCACTTTCAAACTGATTTACAATAAGGAAACATTCTGTAAAAGTTATAATATTAAACTTGGACTTCGTAAATCGTTATTACTATAAATATTAATACCATGGGGCCCCCATTTATGTATGCATCAATCCCTTCAATGCTTGACTGACTCTTGTTGTCTATCTTACAATTATTGATAGTAAAACAAGTTACTATTTCAGCAGAACTTAAGTAGATGCAGTGGAATGGCATATTACTGGGAATAAGTGTGGAAAATCTGAATGGAAGCCAATGCACATCTCACAATCAGTTTTACCAAATACCAATTAATAGAAATTAAAGTGACAGATTTGTAAGAATTGAAAATAACCATTCAGATACTATAACTACTATAATTCAGTTCTAAAAATCATGCTCTAATTATTCAATGCAGAAAAAATCTCTCTCTGTATTGATTATAAAACAAATTTCATGAAGATAAGCATTTATCATTGAAGCAGGAAATTCATCATGTGCTGATATTTGAAGCTTCAGAATGATAAGAGGGTAGCAGACATAATTTTATTTTCATTTATTGGGTGAACACCTTTCATACAAATAAGCATACAGGCAGCATCTGCTTAATCTACATCCACTGATATGTACATTACATATTGACACCATATATCTACACCTAGGTACGTATTGTCTGCTGATATGTACATTAATTCTTGTGCATATATGCGTAAACGGACGAGTTTGAGAGAGCGTAGGTGGAGTGCAGCCCAACCCTTGACCCTCGTGGTCAGTGGATGTTTCTCCCATACAAACAACTTGGAGAAGGCTTGCCTCTTGAAATGTTTATAAACAGAACTCTGCTAACTTTAATAAAGCATCTACTAACTCATTTCACTTTACAGTTGATGTAGCACGTCGTCTTAAACACACAGACTCATGAAAGACATTATTGCCCTTAAGGAATGCAATAGGAGGATATGTTTAAAGCACACCAACTCAACCAACCCATACTGCTGACTCTCATGATGACTTCAGTTAGTACCTCACATGTCAACACACAAAACATTTGTGACTTTTTAAGTTTTGCATCTGCTTTTATATTTTTAAAATTTTAGTGAATATATTAATCAAAATGGATGATAAAGGAAGCATAAGTGCAAAACATGCAAAAAACAGTATACCTTTGAGGAGAAAATAAGCATTATAAGCAGTGGCGTAGTGGAACCATTCTGGGCCCTCCCGCCAAGGACCTCCACCTGCCCCCCTGCTCCTCCTCCCCGTGAAAACTTGAAAAAAGCTGACGATATCTGAAGATATGGCACGGACACTGTCATCGGACGCCACAGTGCTGGATGTGTGTAAATACATTGGACAATAATAGCTTCACGGTGCCGTCACGAACAGTACCGTGAAGTTTTATTAACTTATCTGTTTCAATGCATAAAGCTCGTAAAATTAACATAGTTAAATTTTTTGTGACAATTCTCTAACAAGGCTTATTATATAAAAAATATATAAACAAAAATATAAATGCATCATTTTTTCATTCTTATGGGATGAAAATTTGAACCACTTGGACACTATTGCAGTTAGAAAAATAAATTTAATTTTCTGAAATGCTTGAGATATAAAATTGTAAATCCAAAGGGAAAAGTAATTTTAACTTCCACATGCATCATAGAAAATATCAATCCTAGAGCGATCTCTTATGTAATAGAGGGATAAATATTCCTACCTTATTTTAATCGTTGTCTTCGTCTTGCGTTGACATCGGGAAATTATTCTATGACTTCTTCAACATTCAGCTTGGTTGCTCGTTCATTCCCAATGCTCAAAATTGCGAGGCTGCTTAGTCTTATCTAACTCATGGAGTTCCATAAATAGTTTTTTTTTATTAATTTTAACTTTGAGAATGATCTCTCAGCACTCTCAGTGGTGACTGGCAATGTCAAAAAGAGCATGAAGGACGTATACGGATCTGGAAGACTGGAAGCTATCGCAGTGTTCTCTACCATTAGCAGATTAGCAAGGTCTCTAACACTACTTTGTTTTTGTATAGCCGATCTCAGTGCCATTCTAAAAAACTGCATCTGTTCTGGGAACTGAGGAGAAGGATCAGCAGGGTAAACAGACCATAATTCCCTCGCATTCTTGTGTAATTCCTCATCAGCGATGTTAGTCAGTATTGTAGGGCATAATATTTTAAATCTACTCGATATATCTTTCATTGACTTAAATCTATTCTGTATTTGACTAATTACAATGTCCAATGTTACATAACATACAGATACTTTGAAGTGAAACTCTGTATTCTTTAATACTTCAACTTCACATGCAGCAATGGTACCTTTACGGCGTGATCTATTTTCAATAAAACATGGTTCTATGCCTCAACCTTCAGCTAGCATTTTTACTGATGATTTAGCTTCATCAAACTGTCCTCTATAAGAAACTAGCTCATGTTGTGCGTTCTCTAGAAGCTCGGTGCTTTTCATAAGATCCGCATCATCTCATTGCAGCAACTGAGACACAGATTTGATAATTTCTAAAACTTTGCTGTGAAGAAAACTAATAGAAAAACAAATCGATTATTTTCCAGTTTAATTTTGAGATTTTCTGCTTATTCGCGCTCATCTTTCTTTACGGATGTCAAGATTATTTTAGAGATGCATTTCAAGACGTCCGAAAAACTATATACCTGAGCGTTATTAAAGCATCGTGATGCGATGACCAACGCGTGGGAGATAGTTTTTTTAAAGTTTGCTTTTGTCTGTTACTCTGTTTAAATGAAGTAAGCATTTCCCAACGCTTGATGCTATTGCCAAAAAAAGCATAAAGTTTTTCAATGATAGCGTAAAATTTTTTTGTTCCCGGAACACCCTCAACTGCATCTCTAATCACGAGGTTCAAGTTATGAGCTGCACAGTGAATGTAACAAGCAGTTGGCTGTTTTTCTCTAATTTGTTGCTGAACACCATTATAAATTCCACTGCACCATCATACGCTTCACCTGGACATTTAGTCAAAGACTTTCTAATCCAGCAGCAGACTGATCTTTTACTTCATGAAAACCTAAAAATGATTCCCAAACTTTTACTTCTTTGGCTATGTTTTTTTCATCAACTACTACAGTTACATATCTGAATATTTTACTTAACTGATCGGTTTTTGAGATATCTTGAGTTGTATCAATTATCACTGAATGAAAAGGAGCTGATTTAATTTCATTCAATATTTCGTTTTTTACCTCCTTGGAGAGTAATTCAATAATTTCATTTTGAATAGAAGGACTAAGGTATGTCATGTGACAGTCATCTTTTTGCAAGAGTTGCTGTAATACAGGATCATACTTCAATAAAAGCTGAATGATAGACAAAAAATTTCCACTTCCTATTTGACCTATTTTCTCTGTGTTCCCTAAAAGCGCTACCGCACATTGCAAGGGTCAATGTTACATCAACTACACGATGAAGGACTTTCTTCCAAGTGCTGATTCTTTTTTCAAGTTCGATATCTAATCTGGAAATAACATCTTTCCTTGTTGCCAAATTTCGTAAGTAACACAAGCATGTAAATGTACTGCTGCAATTTTATGCTCACTAATATTTTTAAAAAATCCTTTCCAGACTCTTATGCCTTAACACCACACTGAATTAAAGCTCTTTGTATTTATATCAGCAAAAAGCCAACACAGTATGCACAGTCCAATTTTGGAGAATAACACAATGAAACTGGAGGTATTTTTTGCCCTGTATGAGTTGTTCCGTAATAATAATCTACACTGAAAGATCTATTCTGCTTCTTGTATTTTGGAAAAGGCCCATTTGGTTTACAAGATCTATACCTCAAAATCATTTTTTAAATTTTGGGATCATCAGTAGTTTCAGAAAAATTTCCTCGATCCGAAGGATTTTGGCAAGTTGATTTATCTAAAGAACACTCTGCCTCTTAAATTCTTCACTCTCTATTACTAAATCTTTTTCACTGGTAATAATACTAGAACCACCTATCATTAAACTATGTGCATCACCACACTGAACATTACCCACATCCTTGCATATCTCTTCAGTGTCACTAGCAATAAGATGTTTTACGATCTGCCTCTAATGAAAACTTTGTCCGAGTTGCATGGGAAATATTCTCAATTCAGCTAGCCTCACGTCGCTCTATACCATATATATACTATATACTATATATATGAGAAAATGACACAACAGCTCGAAATGATGACTATGCAGGCAAGCTTCATTAGCTTTGTGAGCATGATGTTTATGAAGCTGAAACCTTCTAGAAGACAATAGCATCCTTTACCTCTCAGATAAACCAGTCGGCAGGGCCTGGTCCAACGCAAGCGAGCATATTTGAGCATGCTTTTCAATGTTCCACATTCCGGAGAATTCTCGATCGCTTCAAATGCATGGTTCTTTAATCTACCTCCTAATATTACTTTTTCTTTGTCTCCATTATCCATGAAGCCTTTTAGCCTTGGTTCGCTTTGCACCCCCTTTCGGTCCCGGGACCCTCCCGCCATGCAGGGGCTGTGGGGGTGTCCGCTACGCCACTGATTATAAGCAAGGCTGAATAAGGTGAGTCTATGGCAGCAGTAGGGAATTACTTAGATTTGAGCTGTTTTACCATTAACACCATTGTGAAAGATAAAGAGAAAATGTTGTAACACATCCAAAGTATGGTTAATATGAGCATATTGTGGGAACTGGAGCAGGTTTCAGTGTTATGGAGGAGAGGTTTTTAAAGAAAATCAGCGTCGCATTCCCCTGAGTCTTTCCATGTTTTCATGACCTTGTCTGCTTTTATGGGACAGTTGTTCATGCGATTAGATCTCGCTGTACCATATATATTTCTATCCCTCAATGTTTTCATCAGTTCAAAGCTGGTGAAAAAATTATCGAAATAGAACAAATGATTAGATGGATTATGAATGATGGAAATTATGACTGAGGCACCCAGTCCATTGACTTGATAATTCCCACCTTGCTTTCCTTCATATAATTCAGCATAGAAGCAATATCCAGTTTGGGCACAACACATTGCCCATTGCTTGAATCCAAAACGTCTTATAAATTGTTTTAGGTAATGATGGCCATAATAGCAGATCATCTGTTCATCAATACTTATATTCTTCAAAAATACTCCAAATTTTAAAAATTGTCCATACATCTTATCAAGTAGTGGACGTATTTTAAAAGTCTTGCTCGTAGATTTTTCATTGACTAATTCAGCATTATCATTGAAATGCAAATTTCTTTTTATTTCCAAGTATCTGTTTCTAGTCAAACATTGTCTTATGCTTTCAATAGATATGTCTTCGTCTTCACCCCAGTACATTCGTTCCTGCGGCAATGAATGATAGCCAGTTATCGGTAGAAAACCCAAAAAACCTTTTTAAACAGTCCAGCGAAAAAGTGAAATCATGCCAGTTGTTTTGTGCAGCGTACACAACACTTTGTCTTACTATATATGTCATAATATTTTCGTCAGATAATCTCTCAAATACTTCGATGGGTGATTTGCCTTTTAGTAACTGTATTATATTTTCCCTTTTTTTGCAAAATTTCGTAATTTTGCGCCATTTATTTTGAAAAATCTGGTCTTATTTTCTGCCAAACCGATTTAGTTTTTTCCTTTGTGGATTATTTTTTAGATGTCTTCTGAATTTTCGACAGTGGTGTATATTCATCATCTGATTCCATAGATATAGATTCTATAGGTAGTGAGTGCGCTTGGATGAACTTCTACTCTACCAGAGACTTCTCTTGGAGAGATATCTTCTATCAGATCTTCATCTGATATAATATCGTCTGATATAATATCGTCGTTGTCGGGTGGAAGTTCAACAATATCTATCACTGCATCTGAATCAAGGTCATCCATGAAATTTGGTTCATTAAGCATTTCTTCCATTTCAGCAACCGAATAAAATCTTCTACCTACAAAATAATAGAAAATTATATAAATACAATAATTATCAAAACTTTACTCTGCATTGCCCATAGACCCCAAATGGGTATCGGCATTAAAAAATCAATAAGATTGGTTGTGATGATTTTAAAGCCATGGCCAAGCACTGACATTTACCATAACCTATAAATTAACCATATAGGTAGTAACAGTTAAAAATTTTGAGAAATAATACAAAAATTATGCTATTTAAAAATCATATTTTTTCTACACAGGACTAAATTTTAACTTCATTCAACTATTACTCCTAATCAACAAAAGAAATGTAGATTATTTATTTTCACCATGCACGTGTGAACTCTTCTGAATCTTACAGTGTTGCCAGTTGCAATATTTCAGCATGTCCTACCAATTGCAGAGCAATAAAAGGCGCGATCCCTAAATGGGGCCTACGGGCAGTAATGGGTTAAGTGGATGCTGCCTATATATATTTACAGTATGGGCCAGGATAGCAGTATATCTGCTCATGGTATTTAGGTGGTTGTAACATCACTTGTAAGAATATTTTCAGTATTCTAAGCCTCCTGAATGAACTGATACGGAGGATTATTTTTGGAGTGAACAATAAAAGAACTAAATTTTCTACTTTAAATTGCCAAAATTTATTAATATAAATATATATATTAATTTAATATATATAAATATTTATAAATATAAATATTAATTTAATATATTTTCTCCCAAGATTTTACTTAAAAATGCAGCAGAATTTTGATTACCCAAATAACGAATACCTGAATGTCCAATTATCAGAACCATATTTTAAATTGCTACATTGCTGAGCAAGTTCCATAACTCTTATGCTATGACATTTGGATTTACCCCACCTCCTTGAACTAAAACATCCTTTCGATACATTTCCTGCATCCCTTTTTTGTCTTAAAACCCTCTCCAGAAACTCCCCTTTCCATAAATACATACATTTTGGCCTTCTCTCACTTAACGTAACATCCCTCCAAGAGGAAGGACACCTGTTTAGTTTTTCATCATGTTATCTGGGAATGCAGCCCCGATGTAAGACTTACTGTATACCTATTATTTCTTTTCGTTTTTCGAGGGGTGTTGAGTCAGAGGTTTTGGAACCGATTATATTGCACAACATGGGTTCTTATGGGAATTGTTGATTTGTTTAATGTTGTTTCATTCAACATTGTGAAATTCAAGAACAAATGAACAATGTTAATTATTATTATTACAGTATAATGGAATTATATGACCAAAAATGTGTTGATGATAGTTAAGGAGAACACTAGAACAAAACAATGCTAAGTGATGTACTCTATAGGAAGGGATGCCTGGATGTTGATAAAGAATAATTGTTTAAGGCTATAAGTTCATGTAGGTTAGTTTGGCACAAATAATATCCTTGTATTGAGTCAAAGGCTTAACTAAAATAAAGGAAATCAAAATTCATGCCGTTAGCTTTATATTTTCATCATATCGGTCACTTTAAATTGAGTGATTGAATACAGATTGGAACAGATTTTGGAGGTTGAAATCACGTTATATATTCAAGAGTCCTCATTACAGTGATTAGATTGCTTATTGGTCTAAAGTAATTCACATTCGTGCTTTTTGGAATGGTAAAACCAGAGGTCACTTCTGTTAAGAGAGGAAAGCTTTCATTTCCATAACAAAGCATTGATAGCATCTGTGAGTGCTGGTAATGTGTGCATAGTTTAGTTTATTATGGCTATTGAGATTCCATCCTCTTAATATTTATTTGATATTCTTTAAGAAATTTGACACTATTGTTCATAAGACTGAGGAGAAAGAGAGAGGGGGGTTGGGGTTGATACACAAGAGAGAGACCTGATGAAGCTGTTTCCTTTTGGTGTCTAGCTCTGAAAGTGTAACTGGAGAGCATCCCGTCAGTGGCTTTGTCTTAAAGTTCTGGCAGTGGAGTGTGCCAAAGGAGGAGCATGGTGCACTGATGAAAAATGATAGAGACCTGAGCAATGGAAAGACACCAGGGGGGGGAACAAACTCATTATTCAGGACCAGGTAATTCTTTCTGTTATCAAATAACATACTTTGTCATAGAATGGAAGTTGATGGCACTGGGTTGGTGTCCTTCTTTGATGAACAGGTACTAGATAGTAATCCTGAAGTACATATTTGCAATTAACCTCCAAGGTTTTTCTGTTATAGAGAAAAAATAAGAATTGTTTAATATGAATCACAATGTCAAGAAAACCATGAATGTCAGTGATCAGAGTGCTGTAGTGGACAGTGTGGTGGTGATGGGGCATTCATGTCTGCTTGCTTATCTCCTCGTTTTTTAAGTTCTCTGTTTGTTTCTATGTCCTACAATAAAGTAAAAAATATATGCACTTATGTTAATTCTGGAGTATGTGGAACTGGATTACTTTATGGACTTGGCATTCATGTTTTGTGGTTCCTAACCCCATCAGATATGTGAGGTATACTTGCAATACATGGATTAAATGGGATGTTTGATGGCACTGCAAAAAATAAACAATAAATGTGGGATTTTGAAAATGGGATTTACCTGCATTACAGTGATACACTTTGTTAAGAATGCTGTTAACTTCAGGTGCCATCTATAATATATAGCTGCTTCTGACATAGGATATAGGACAGGGATGGCTAATGATTTTTGAGTCACGTGCCAAGAAGGTAATGTTGAACCATCAGAATTTTTATTTGAGTGCCACTAGTTTACTCTTTCCTTAAGAAACTTCATATTTTATACAGAAGATACAACTGGCATACGTGCCGAGTAAAATCGCTTGCATGCCATTTGTTGCATGTGTGCCACATATTTGCCATCCCTGATATCTGTTGCAGTAGAACCTCATAAACCCGGCATTCAAAAACCTGGCATTCTCAAAAACTTGGCACTTTTTGGAAAGTTATATGTAAAAATCCTAATACACTAGAAATTACTTTAAATGATGAACGCTTATCTATTTTTATTGTTTTGTTTACCGCATTAGAAACAATTGTTTTTGTTAATGCAATTAGTACTTTTGTTAAATTTTATGTTGACATGACTTCAAAAAAAGAATACTACCCATAAGTGGTGTTATGAAATGTAAACAGAAAAATCTCACAATTGAAAAAAAAGTGGAATTACTAAGAAAACTTGAAAAAGGTACTTCAGTGGTGAGACTTTGCAAAGAATATAGCATTGGTAGTTCCACTGTGTATGAGTTAAAGAAGAAAAAATGGAAATATAGAAATTTTATGCAGAGAGTGGTTGAGTGGTTTCGTCAGTGAAGAAGTGAAGGTGTACCTATTTCAGGCCTAATGCTAATACAGCAAGTGAAATTATTTCATAATAGCAAAAAGAGTGATAGAAGATGACATTGAAAACTGGGTTATCGTCAATTACGCGCCTGTCGTACTTCACCTTATGTGAAATAGTCGAAATATTGGACATTGTTTTGAAACCTGAGCATGAAAAAGATGAAGCAAATGAAAGTGACAATGACCAAGAGATAGTTAAGGACAAACCTTAAATAGATCGCTGTATATCGTTGGTCACAGATACATTATCTGTTTTAGAACAATGCTCTTGTATTGATTTTCAAGAGATTATGTGATTGTATCGAATACAAGATAAACCTATGAAGGAAAAATCAAAATGCATGATGCAAGCTAGTTTGCCTTATCTGTTTATAAAAAATTCTCAGAATAATGTGTGATGAAAATAATGTTGTAAATGCATATTAGATATATGCTTTATTTCACGTTCATTATTTATTTTCAATTTTTCTTTTATCGTTTTAGTGCATATATAAGCAATAGTCTTTATTGATAATGGGTTCCCTATTAATTGTTATCATTTGAATTATATAATCAATTACCAAAAATGTACATTACTTAAGGTTTTTTATAAATCTTCAAAAACCCGGTATTTTCAAAAACCCTGCAAATGCTAGGTCCCAAGGTTGCCAAGTTTATGAAGTTCTGCTGTATATATAGATGCTTCTTATATATGATATCTATTATATATAGACATTTCTTACATAGGATATACTAGTGGACGGTGCTTACATTCTGCAAGCATTTCAGATTTTCTGAATAATTTGGAAAACCACTCTAAATATATAATTTTTACATTTTCTGATATTTTTCATCACTTTTGACCAAAACCCTATGATCATGTCAAATTTCAAGTCTCTATCTCATTTAGAAGTGCCTTATAATTTTATCCTCCTATAGGGCAATAATGAGGCAAAACAGCCCCTAAAAATTGGGAATCTCACATATATATATACACGCACGCGCATGCACACACACACACAGACATATCTATACTATAAGCTCAGATCTTACAGAGGAGGATATACGATATAGGATATATATAGGAGGGTACTAATGTCTGGCCCAAACTACAATAGTTGGAAAGCTGAAATTTAATACATAGGTGAATCGAAAAAAATAATTTTAGGAAAAATAGCAAAATTTTAACAATGTTTATTTTCTTGGCCGTTAAAAATTATAAACAATTTTAATAACATTTCATGGTTTAGGTACTTCTAAATGTGCCATCCAGCTGAAATTTTTTCTAGTGGCAGAATTTATCAAATAATGAAAATGGGATTATAGAAATTTGAAAATTTTTATTCGTTCAGCCGTAATAAATTCTCAAATTTTAAACAAATTAACTAATGTTTATGTACTTTTGGAAGAGACAGGAAGCTGAAAATTTTAACAAAGTTAGGAAATAATGTCCCGGTGGTAAATAACATTGAAGATTTCATAAAAGTTTCATATTGTGGCTGTTAAAAATTCATAAATTTTAAACATTGATATTCATATAAATGCACTTCTAGAGGTGCTATATCGATGTAATTTTGCATAAATGTGAGGTGTTCATAACAAATGCTAAAAACCTATAAATGCTTCATAATTATAAATTTTAGGGGATGTTTTACCCCAATATGGACCATAAGGAAAAACACGTATATCGGCAAGAAGGTGCAAACTGTTGCATTTAAAAATTATTCGACTGCTCTTATTCTTTACATTAATGTGAGTGAAAATGCTTGCAGAATGCAAGCACACCTTCGCTAGTCTATACTATAAGCCCAAATCTAATATAGGAGGACATAGGACATATATAGGAGGATACTAATGTCTGGCCCAAACTACAATAGATGGAGAACTGAAATTTTCAGAAATTGTAGATGGCATGGAGAAACAGCCAGAAAAATTGAGATCTCATACCTAGGTGTCATGGGTTCGACTCCAGAAATTCAGAAAGTAGCAGTTTTTACCATAAGAATAGCATTGCGGCGTTTTTTAAAATTAATTTTGTGCACTTTCCGATAAGAAAGGGAATTGGAACTTGGACGATTGATATATATCCACGATATCTATATGGAACTGTTACCACTTTTACCGCAAGTGTCCTGGGTTCGACTCCAGACGACCCGGTATTTCTCCCAAAAGAAAGCATAGAAAATATAAATTTATTCATATAAATGAAACTAAGAGGAATAAAGAGCTGATATTTTCAGGGTTTATAGATATTATGAGATTATCTACATATTATTTGACAAATCCTGCTTAGGCGTCAGCGGTTCGAATCCAGGCAGCCTTAAATTTGAGATTATTTCCCATAAGAAAAGCATTGAAATTTGTGCAGGGCACTTTTGCGGTTAAAATTTGTTGGCACACATTCACTAGTATACATATGTACATATATATACACACACACACACACAGTAAGTCCCCAACTTACACGGTTAATTTGTTCCGAAGGTCGGTGTGTAAGTTGAAAACTGTGTAAGTCCAACAATGCTTAAATACGATATATTTTTTGACACATACGTTTGTTTCAATGGATAGTCAATGCTAAAAAAGTAGTGCTTATGTGATGAGGGTTTATAGTTTGTTTATGAAGAGCAGTACAGTACAACTCCACCCACAGGATAACAAATCTAAATGGCGAAAGCGACGCTGTCAGCTGTGTGTCAACGTACAGTAATCCCTTGGTTTACGAGCTTAGTTTGTTCCTCAGAAACTACTCGTAAGGAGAAAACTCGTAAAACGAAAATTAATTTCCCAATACATCCCATGTTATAAATTTTATAAACAATAGTTACATCATTAAAGTTGGGATGCCGTGACGTTCTGCACATTCGAGAAGATTCGGGAACCGACGAAGGCCGAGAATAGGTGTCGGGAAAAACGATCGGTTTGCGAGGGGAAGAAGATCGTATAAGCGAAAATTGGCTCGTAAATTGAAAAACAGGTATTAATTTGTGCATCTCGTATAAGCGAAAGCTCATAAACCAATTGCTCGTATACCGAGGGATTACTGTACTAGTAATGCCATCTATTGAGTGGCAGTTGAACTAAAAATCAAGCGCGCTGATAAGTTGTCATGTATCCGTGTATCTACGGATCCGTGTAACTCGGACCCAGGTTAGTCGGGGACTCACTGTATACATACATACATACAGGGCCGTGTCGATGGGTGAGGTGGTGAAAGAGGTACTCACCAACCCGCTCTGGGGCAGCATGGTGTTTTAAGGCCCACAATCCCCCCATGACATGTACACCCATAAAAAACGGCCCTCATTCTCCGGAGGCTGGATTGCCTCTGACCGTGGCAGTGGTCAGGAACAAGGCAGGAAGGCAGAGGGTGCTAAGAATCCCTGGAGGTTAAACGCCCACTGCCACTCTTTCTCATCCTTACCCAATTCCTTTAACCTCAACCTAACTACCTTTAACTGCCAGACTTTGTCCAGTGAAGATAAACTTCAAGAGCTCCAAGAACAACTGGAGAAGATCAAGGGGGACATTTTAGGGCGTAGTGAGGTGAGAAGAAAAGGTAAAGGCCTATTGGAGTTGAAGAGTGGACATATTTTTTATTACAGGGGAACTGACACAGGAAGAACAGGAGGAGTTGGATTCATCATCCACAAAAAATTGAAGAATAATATCGTGGAAATGGAAAGTTCATCCGACCGGGTAGCTAGACTAGTGCTTCAAATAAATAAAAGATATCAACTTCAAATAGTCCAAGTTTATGCGCCAACGTCATCATACTCGGATGAGGGAGTGGAAGATTTCAACCAAGAAGTTGGGGAACTGCACGACAAAGGAAACTGCCATCTAAAAGTGGTATGGGTGATTTCAATGCCAAGGTAGGAGAACAAAAGGAAGGCGACAGCGCAGATGGAAAATGGGACTATGGATACAGAAATGAACGAGGGGACCGACTTGTAGACTTTGCTGAATGTACTAGTCTATATATAATGAACACTTTCTTCAAAAAGAGTCCCAATAGAAAATGGACCTGGAAACGACCCAATGGTACCAAAAATGAAATTGACTACATACTAGTCAATAAGAAGCAGTTGGCTGAAGACTGTTCCGTCCTCAACCAGTTTAAAACTGGAAGCGACCTTCGCTTGGTAAGATGCAGAATAAAATTCAACTCAAAGTTAGAAAGACAGAAGCTTATAAAGAAGCCTAAGTCTATTATCAACACGCAGGTGCTAAAAGAAAAAAAAGAAGAATTACAGCTCCAACTGAAAAATCGATTCAGTGCACTGGAAGACCAAGAAGTTGAATCTCAATTTATAGAGATACTCAAGGAAACTGCTGAAGAAATAGGCGGAAGAGTTAAAACAAATCCAGAGAAAAAGTTGACCGAAAAAACAAGACTGCTGATGGAAAAAAGAAGCAAAATGATAATTACTAAAGATCCTAAAGAAATATCCATTTTGCAGAATTAACAAAACTATAAGGAAGTGCATCAAGGAAGATGTAAAAAAATATAATTATGAGCTAATCGAGAAAGCCATAGAAAACAATAGAAGTTACAAGAAAATGAAGCAACATCTCTCGATCGGAAAGAGACAGCTGGTGGCCCTGATGCTAGAAGATGGCTCCATAATCCATAGTAGGAAACTAATCCTGAAACGGGTACAAGAATTTTACACCAAGCTGTATGAGGATCCTCTAGGAAATGATGAAGTAAATGATGACGGAAACATGCCCACCGAAGAGGTCCCAGATGTCCTTCCGGAAGAGGTGAGACACGCAATCAGAAGTATGAAGAATGGAAAAGCATCTGGAATGGATGGTATCACAGCGGAAGTATTCAAAGCAATGGGTAATCATATGGAAACAATTCTCGCTAAGATTTTTAATTCCTGTCTGAGGAAGAAAAAGATACCAGAAATATGGAACCACACATCCTTCTACACAAGAAAGGTTCCAAAGAAGACTTGAATAACTACAGACCGATCAGCCTACTCCCAACAGTCTACAAAATATTCACCAAAATACTCACTATGCGCCTTCAAAACCATCTTGATGCTGCCCAACCCAGAGAGCAAGCTGGATTTCACAGTGGGTATAGCACGATGGACCACATCCAAGTCTTGAGAGAGGTAATCAGTCGGACTAACGAGTATGAATTACCTCTATGTATGTGCTTTATCGACTATGAGAAAGCATTCGACTCTGTCCGAACTTCGTCGGTGTTACGTGCACTAAAGAAACAAGGAGTAGAAGAAACGTACATAACCTTGATCAAGAATATCTACGAAAATGCGACAACATCTGTGTTCGCAGGGAACCCAGAAGAGCTCCTCCTTAGAAGAACTGAAGAGCTTGAGCAAGCAAGCGGAGAAGCTGGACTTAAGATGAATCTTAATAAAACAAAGGTTTACAACTCCTTCACAAATTCTGGGAAGATACATATCATTGGAGCAGAACTCGGAGAAGTAACCAGCTATGTTTACTTAGGTCAACTCATCACTACTGATGGTTCGCTTCTTGGAGAAATCAACCGGAGAGTGAAGATGGCATGGAGTGCTTTTGGCAAGAATGCAAACATCTTTAAATCAAATATTCCAGTCTTCCTGAAAAGGAGACTGTATGACCAATGTGTTCAGCCTGTTCTGACATATGGTTGTGAAACATGGACCATGAATGCCAGAATGATACAATGCCTGCAAACAACACAAAGGGGCATGGAGAGATGCATGTTAGGGATCACCCGAAGAGATCGCAAGAGGAACGACTGGGTAAGAAAGAAGACCGGAGTCTGTGACGTGATTAGGAGAGTGAAGGTGCTAAAAAGGCAGTGGGCAGGCCGCATTGCTGGAAGAAATGACCAACGTTGGACGTCCAGTGTCATCGAATGGATCCCAAGAAACATCAAGAGACCGAAAAGAAGACCGAAAGACAGGTGGGACAGAGAGCTTGTTAAGTTCTTGGGGCGAACTTGGAGGAGGAAGGCAGATGACAGGGAAAACTGGAAGAGTCTGGGGGAGGCCTTCATCCATCAGTGGACTGAAAAAGGCTGATGATGATGATATATATATATATATAAGACTGGTGGTGTAGTGGTTAGCGTGTCGGCTTTCCGTTACAAAGTTCCGGGGTTCATACCCCACGAATGGAGGTTTTTCAAAAAAAAAAAACTATCATCAGTGCCTGACAGTCGGCAGCAGTACTGTCAGTATGGTATAGAGCCTAAAACAAATTATGTTGGCTGGGTCTATATCCAATAGAGCTGTAGGCGTGATCGGGACGATTTGAACGGCTACAGTACTGCGATGTGGAAAGCAAGAGGGAAACTACCACATTAAAATTCCCTAGTAATGATTATATGGTCAGACAGTATGAGTTTTCTCGGGGTAAAATATTCCGGAGGTAAAATAGTCCCCCAATCGGATCTCCGGGTGGGGACTGTCTTGAGGAAAGCATTTGTCGAAGGTAACTTACGCTTAGGTACTTGAAATGTAAAAACCATGAGGAAGGCAGGAAAGCTAGAGAACCTGAAAGAAGAAATGAGAAGAAATAGGATTGATATCATAGGGCTGAGCGAAGCTAGATGGGAAGGAGAAGGACAGTTCGACTCGGAAGAATTCACGGTAGTTTACTCAGGAGGAAATAGTGGGGCAAAGGGGAGTAGCTCTGGTACTTAGGAAAGATATGATGAAGAGCGTGACAAAAATAACAGCAACGAACGATAGGTTGATGGCAATAAAGCTAAAAGCAGTCCCACTGGACATCTTGATAATCCAGGTATATATGCCAACGTCCACTCATGAAGAAGAAGAAATTGAGGAGATGTATGAACAAATTAACGAGATTTACGAAGAAGACGGAAGAGGAAAGGTAAACTGCATAATAATGGGAGATTGGAACAGCATAGTTGGTGAAGGACAAGAAGAAAATGTTGTCGGTCAATACGGACTTGGGAAAAGAAACCGAGGAGGAGAAAAACTGGTAGAATTCTGTCTTAATAACGACTTAGTAGTGACTAATACATGGTTCAGAAACCATAAACGAAGGCTGTACACATGGAAAAGCTCAGGAGATAGAATGAGATGCCAAATAGATTACATCCTAGTAAAACAAAGATTCAGGAACAGCATAAAAAATGATAAGACATTACCAGGAGCAGACATTGATTCAGATCACATCCTTCTAATAGTCGATGTAACTATAAAGCTGAAACAAATAAGGAAAACGAGAAGAGATAGACAGACCTGGGACCTAGAAAAACTGAAACAAAGGAAAGATGCCTTCAGCACAAAGTTGGAAGATCACCTTAGAAATTTGGAAAACAAACCGAAGACTGTGGATACAGAATGGGAGGAAGTGAAAGCCAGCATCAAAGATACCTTGAATAAAGAGATTGGGAAACAAGGGAAGAAAATCAGAAAACCGTGGATCACTAAGGAAATGCTGGAGAAAATGGATGAGAGAAGGAAATGGAAAAATGTTAACAGTGAAGAAGGTAGAGCCAACTATAGACGCATAAACAATGAGATGAGAAAGGTAACAGATAAAGCTAGGGAAAAGTGGATAAAAGAAAAATGTGAGGAAATACAACAGATGGAGAAGTTAGGACGATACGATATGATGTACGCTAGGGCACTGGAGTTAGAAGATAAGAAGTCTAATGGGATTCGTGGTAAAGGAATTATTAATACAGACGGGAAAATAGTCGCAGAACCAAAGGTATGGGAAGAATACATTAAGGAACTATATAAAAAGCAGGCAGGATCGGTACAAATGGAACTGGAAGAAGAGAATTGCATTGAAAAAGACAACTTGGGACCATGTATTATGAAAAGTGATGTAGAAAAGGCGATACAGGAACTAAAGAAAGGAAAAGCTTAAGTCCATAGTGTTAAGATTTTGATGGGCATCACCAGAAAAAAATTAGTTTTATTTGCTAAAATCTCAGTAAATTTTAAGAAAATCCGGATGTATGTTAACCCTAATACTAGTGGGATTGTCGTTAGATGAGATTATCGAATACGATCTTAGTGATAATAACAGTGTTTAAAAATTTATGATTTTATGTATTTGATAAAATTAAACTTAAACGCTTCGCTGCTTCTGAGAGAGACTCCGACCACCCTCATGGGCCTTTTGATTTTATCGCAGGATGGATACTGTTACGTGTGTGTGGGTAGCGAAAGGATCGCCAGAAATGACGACAACGGTAACCTTTATAAATCTAGTTTATTTCTTTCTCTTTCAATTCCCTCGGCCTCACTCCTCCTTCCTTCCTCTCTCTCGTCTCGATGCGCCCGCTAGGCCGCCGTCCGACGAAGTGCCCCAACTCTGCTCGACGCTCCCTTTTTATACCGCTGGTGTCAGCCCTCGACCCTTCTGGAGCCTTCTTCGCGCCGGTATTTCTCGAGGCTTCGAGAGAGGCGTCGACACCTCTCTCGCCGACGGTCTCGTTGAATGGGCCTGTCTGCTGCCCCGCCGCTCGCCACAATACATTGTTGCTAGTATAGTATGATATGATACTATAGTTAACAACAAACAAACTGTAATAGTTGTACATAAAATAGTTGTACAGAATATGTGTGCATATCATTAAGCTTTTATATAGAAGTTTATTTTTCAGCGTAAAAATTAGAATAGCATTTGGTGAGTTCTTTAACGCCCACCAAAAATCTAAAAACACCCACTGGTGGGTGCTACCGCCCACCTTGAAGACCACTGACGTAAAGTCTTGAAATTTGGCACCATTTTAGGTTTTTGGCTCCAACTGAGTAAAAACGCCAAATTTCTAAAAATTTCAGTTATTTGGGACTGTTTTGCCACATTATTGCCCCATACAAGGATAATAAATAATTAAAAGGCACTTTCAGATGACCTTGAAATTTGGCATGGTTATATGTTTTTTGGACAATTGCCATTAATATTAAACCACGACCAATGGAATAAATCCGATATTGTAAAAATTCCAATTTTTTTGTTGTGTTCTATTAGGATAACAATTATGAAATACTTCCAGATGAAATTTGTCAAGACTATATATAGATCATGGGTGGGGAACCTCTGGCCCACAGGCCACATGAGCTCCCTGAGAGCGTTTTGTGAGGCCTGTGAAGCAGTGATGCAAAAGAAATCCATAAAATTTAACATATAACTCATATTTTTATATCCATATAATGATAATAAAGCATTTAATACTGAAATGTTAATACTAAGTACTTTAATTTTGAATTTATTTCTACTCATATGATACCTTATAATCTGTCAGTAACTTCAATTTAAACTGTAATTATGCCCGCCGAAGCAATAGCAACTTCCAGTATGGCCCCCTGAAGGATTCGCCACCACTTATGTGGCCTGCCATGTGGAAAAGGTTCTCCGCCCTTGCTATAAATTTTTCGTCACAGCTGATGGAAAAAATTCGATACCTTCCTATTATAAAACTTCCAATTTTTAAGGGGCTGTTTTGTCCCATTAATGCCCCATACTAGGATAAAAATTATGGGGCACTTCTAAATGAGTTTGATACTTGAAATTTGGCATGATTATAGGGTTTTGGTCACAACCGATAGAAATAATCGGAAATTGTAAAATTATTCTATCTAGGGTCACACTTTGCCCCAGTAATGCCCCATTGGAAAAGCATGTAAATAGGTGCAGAGACTTCCAGATGAGCTAGAAGCTTGAAAATTATAGATTTATAGATTTTTCCTCACAATGACTGCAAAAATATGAAATTGTTAGTTTTATACTTAGTGGTTGTTTTTATTCCGTTATTCAGATAGGCTGAAATGCTTGCAGAATGCAAGCACCATCTACTAGTAATGATAATAAAAAGGTGAGTTAAATTTGAATATCTTCATATCTGATAGGTAAAATAAAGTTCTTTCTTTACCACTTTGCTTGTATAAAATTTTCAATGTTATTTAAATAAATTCCTAACACTGATTATTGTGTTATATACATATATAGTTTTGGGGCTTTAATGTTTATTTATTAATAAGAATGTAATTCAGGAACATTCCCTCATGTTTAGGGCTACCAGGCATCTGGATTTGGCCGGATTTGTCCGGTTTTTCATGTCCAAACTGTGCGTCCGGCTGGACTTTTTATAAATGTTGAAATGTCCGCCTTTTATGCGATTGGTTAAATTACTCACGTGAAAATGGCCATTTTGAAAATTCATTTGTTTCAAGTTGAACTGAAATATAATTTCCAATGAGGTAGAGTTCTATATCATTGATAATTTCTTTATCTCTTCAGAATCGAGGGAATACGAAAATAATTTTCACCAACAATAATATCGTAAGTTTTCATTTTGTCAGATTGTTTATAATCTTCTGATTATCATCATATTTTAACTCGGGTTTTGTAATTATCACATTATATATGTTTATCGCAATAGTTACAAATACATGAAAAATATGGTCATGAGTCAACTGGTGCTTGAGTCAACTCATATTTGGTCAATTCGTACTATATTGAAATCAATTCGTACTATGACTTTGTTGAAGTCAATTTGTACCCAATAATAACATGGTATTGAGTTTAAAATTATAACCTGTTTGTTGCAGTAATTAGTATTATTAATAACTTTTATATTAACCTCACTTGATATATATATATATATAAATAAATACTAAGGAAGAGGAAAGGTAAGTAAGGATATTTAGGGCAACTAGGTGTTGAAGGAAACCCAGTGAACACTTACCGGAAGTAGAGCCGCTGGGGTGTTGGAGAGACACATTTGTAGAGGTTAGAGCTTTTGGGATGATCCTTTCGTCAGCACAAGAGAGAGACAACTGATTTGGCAGTGACACTGGGGTGAAGGTGTGGGGGTGGAAGGGAAGGGAGCGTGGAAAGGTCGGGGATTGGAGGATGCAGAAGGGGGAAGGAGAGAGGGGAAAGAGGGAGTGGAAAGAAGGAAATATTAACGGTGAGAAAGAGTTTAAGATTAGGATATGGGCCAGTTCCCATTGACGGAGTTGGGGGGCGGAAGCGTCGTCCGGGAGGGTGCAGATGGCCCTCACCATGAAACAAACATTGAAACTGAGATTGTGGTTATTCGCATGCATGGCCATGGGTAGCTGTCATTTAAAACTAACACTGTTGCGATGGCCGTTCATGCGAATGTTGAGGGAATTGCTGGTGAGTCCGACGTAAAAGGCGGGGCATTGGATGCAGGTTAGTAGGTAGATGACGTTGCGGGTGGTACAGTTGGTAGGGGATGTTATGGGGTAGGTGATGTTGGTGGTGGGGTTTGAGAATGAGTTTGAGGGTGGGTTTATAGGGCATATTAGGCATTGTGGTCTGCGGCAGGGGTGGGACCCTGCAGGGTGCAGAGGAGTGGGTGATGGGGGTTCTTTTCTCCACAAGATGTTGGCAAGGTTGGGAGGTCTGCGGAAGGAGAGGATTGGGGGTGTGGGGAAGGAGACCTGGTTGGGAGAGGAAGTGAGGATTGGGTGGGCTGCCTTTAGGATGCTTTTTAGGGTATCGTGGATGCCGGGATAGAAGGTGGTGATTAGGGTGAGTTGGGGGGTAGAGTTGCCCTAAATATATATATATGTATATATATGTATGTATGTATGTATATGTATGTGTGTGTGTGTATGTATATATATATATATCTAGCGGTTTGTAACCACTTTGGCAAGATACGAAATTGAGGCACTTCCAGATTTGCCAGAAACTTGAAATTGGGTAGGATTATAGGTTTTTGGTCACAGCCAAAGGAAAAAATCCAAAATTTTCAAAATTCCCACTTTGAGGGGCTATTTTGGCCCCTTTTTGCTCCATTTTTGGCTCATAAGAAAACATGTAAATTGGTGTAGAGGTTTTTATATTTGCACTTTAAAATTATTTCCAGTCAAGATACGAATTCGAGACTTAAACTATCAGATAGCATATAAATTGTAGTCTCTTATTTTTGAAGACAGAATTTCAATCTGAGTAGAATTAGCATAAATTATAATTTTTATCAGAAAAAGGTGCTAATTTTTCTGTGTCCAACAATCAATACCTAGGCACCAGGCTTAATGCTTTCATATGGGTAAGCTTTTAATGGGAATCAGAGTCTTATATTTCTCCTTTTTCCTTGTCCAACAATCAGCTACCTAGGCACCAGGCTTAATGCTTTCATATGGGTAAGCTTTTAATGGGAATCAGAGTCTTATATTTCTCCTTTAAAACTTTACTGGCATAATGCCCATTGAAATATCAATGGGAGTAAAGATTCGATCGTTCAAGCTATTTATGGAGATCAAATTGGCATCAGAAACATTAATTGTATTGAAAGTCATTTCCCTCTCTCACCCTCCCTCCCTTTGTCCCCTCCCTCCCTCCCTCTCTCTCTCTCGTATTAAAAGGAATCGAAGCATGTTTACACCCATAATGATTGTGTAATAGTACCAATTACCTTTGTTGATTTGTTTATGACAAGAAATGTCTTCAGCCTTGATATCCAGATTAATTGAATATAACACCGCCTCCACCAGTAAAAGGTAACTTATGCAGGTAATTTCACCAAATTTGAAGTAACGAGTATAATAAATATTGAAATATAAAAGTTATTTATAAAAATTTATTATTATACCCATTACTTGTTTTTAATTTAACATTAATAATCACAATATTATATATTTATTACAGATACACATTTAAAATGCCAAAACAAAAGTGTTTATTCACAGATGTATTAAAAACAAAGTTTCCATGTTTTGCCAGTGGTCGACAAGATTCAGAAGCAGAATGTCTTTATGTGGTTGTGGCACATTTGTGTCAGTAGCAAATAAAGGTGCTGCTGACTTACGAAAGCATATGGAAACAGAAAAGCGCAAGAAATCACTTGCATCGGAAAGCTCTCAATCAAAATTGACATTTTTTACAAAAGAAACCAGTAAGCAACAGTATGAGGTTGCAGCAGCAGAAGGCGCTTTTGCATTTCACACTGTCAAGCATCACTCAAGTTTCAAATCAATGGACTGTACTTCAATATTGCTCAAAAACACTTTCCATGATTCAGAAATTGCTAGGAAATTTTCATTGCCAGGACCAAAGCAACTGCTGTCGTCACCTCAGTGACTGAAAATCACTCAATTGAAACAGCTTTGGAAACACTAAAAGAAAACAATATTGCCTACTACGGAGTTTCAACTGATGCAAGCAATCATGGCTCAGTCAAAATAATTCCAAAACTCATTCAGTAATTTGACTGGAAAGTTGGTGGTTTACAGTCCAAATTAATTAAGGTGAAAAATACACCAAATGAGACAGCAGAAACAATTTCCAAATATCTTGAAGAAACACTTGTGAAACATGGTCTCTTGGAGAAATGTGTTGCATTTGTTGGGGACAATTGTAACACAATGTTTGGTGGTATTGGGCATAATGCAGAGGGTAACAATCTGTTTGCAAAATTAAAGACTGTTGCAGAAGAAAATTTGTTTGGTATAGATTGTCCAGCACATGTTTTGAACAATTGCATTCACAATGCAGTTGATATTGAAAACACTGTTGTCAAGGTTTACCACTATTTCCACATTCACACAACATGCACAGAGGAGTTAAAGGAATTTTGTGATTTTGTGGATATTGAGTACAGACAACTACTCTCCCACAGCAGAACTAGGTGGCTATCATTATTCCCATGTGTTGCAAGTATGATTCAGATGTTTCCTGTGATGAAGGCCTTTTTTCTCTCACAAGACAAACCACCTACAGTAATCAAAAGGTTTCTTGAACACAACTTAAGTGAGGTATATCTCTGGCTGATGCACTGAATTATGAGTATTTTCCAGTGTCATATTGAACGAATTGAAAGAGAAAGCAACTCAGTTGTTGTTCCAGTGTCATATTGAATGAATTGAAAGAGAAAGCAACTCAGTTGTTGAAGTTTGGAATAGTTTGAAAGCAGTGAAAGATGTTCTTATTGAGCGTTTGAATCAGGAATTCATGCCTCTACAAGTTAAGGTAGAAATTGCACGAAAATATAGGGGGGGACTTGATAATTTATGTGACAGTTGTCATAAAGATGTGAAGTGTCTTTATGGCAGTTGTGTTGAATATTTGGAAAAATGGACAAAGCCATTAGAAGATTTCTCATGTTTTTCCTGGATGGCCTTGCAAGAAGTGCCTACGTGGAAAGAAGTAGAAGTCTCGCTGAAATATTTGGTTGATAAAGACATTCACATAGATGACACAAAATGCTTTGATCAGCTAAACAATTTGAAAAAATTTGTTGAAAGTGAAATCAATAATGAAGAATTCAATCAGGTACTGGCTCATAAGAAATGGACTAAATATTTTGAACAATCGAGAAATATCAAATTGGATTCAGAATTCTTAAGACTTGCACAATTTATTTTTGCAGTTCCTGGTCACAACACGAATGTTGAGAGACTCTTTTCTCTTAGGCAAAGCCAATGGACAAAGGCAAGAAACAGTTTCGGTGTGGATTCCATTAAAGGCATTCTACTTGTGCAATATAATTTCAAAGAACTTTCATTCTCTGATTTCTATGCTTATTTAAAAAGTAATTCAGCTTTATTAAAGAAGATTTTATCTTCAGAAAAATATCAATAAGCACGAAATTAAGGTGGCTTCATGGACATATTGTTTGATATGTAAAAATGAACTTAATTTTCATTCATTTATTGAAATACTTTGTCCTACTTTGTTCATTAAAATGTCCTCCTTTGTCCTTTTTATAATAAAAAATTGAAGTTTGTCCTCCTTTTTGTGTTGGACGATATGGTAGCCCTACTCATGTTCTAATAGGGGAATATTAAAGGTTACTTAATTAATTTTATAAGAACACTAAATATCTTCAGAATATTCATTTTTTGGTAAATTAATATTGTTCAAATGAATTTTTGTAAATTATATTTGATGAAATATTTGCGAAATACAGGTATCCCTCGCCGTTCGCGGGGGTTACGTTCCCGAAGACTCCGCGAACGGCAAATGCATAAACTAATGGAAGAATGGGATTCTGTTCCTGCATTCGCGAAAGTGGTCCTAAGTGATTATTTACTTTACCTTACTGACGACTGTAGGCCAGAGAAACAAATAGTAAGCTTAAAATATGAAAGGAAAACCAAACCGACGAACGTTTAAATTTAGGAAAACTAAGAAAACAGAAGTTTATTAACTCACCGTGAATTATGTATAGTATACGTAGGATGTTGACAATGGAGGTGTTTCGGAAGAGCATTATTTGGAGATGGATGAGGAAGATGAGGGACTTGGCTTCAGGAATTCTGTGATTTGGAGCTGTTTCCCTTTTGTTTTGATTTTTTTATAAATTTCGTCGTAGGGAGATATTGCAGAGTCAATTATTCTCTTAAAATTGATGCTCCTTTCCATAGATGGATCAACCTGCATTACTTTCTCTTTCAACTCGTTAGTCATATTTAAAATTTCTGCTAAGGTCTTTGCTGAAAACTGTTTTATCTTAGGCTCTACATCTTCTTTGTTTTCGCTCTCACTTGATTGTGCAAATTTTTCAAGCTCTTCATTTGCTAATTCTTCTTGTTGAAAGTTGAGCAGTTTCCACTTCTTCCTCTTTTAGATCTTCAAAGCCCTCTCCACCTACATTTCTAGCCATTTCGATGATCTCTTCAACTTCTCCGCGAATGCTGGGATAAACTTTGGAACGAACAGCTTCGGGCCAAAGTTTCTGCCAACATGCATTTAATGTTGATTGTTTTACTTCGTCCCATGATTCTTTTATCATATGAATGGCTGTTCGAATGTTGAATGAACTCCAACATTCACGAACAGAAATCAAAGAATTGGTGTCCATTTGCTGTAAAATATGTTTTAAAGTTCGGCGAATATAATAAGATTTGAAGGTCGCAATGATCCCTCGACCCATCGGCTGTAAGAGTGGTGTTGTGTTTGGTGGTAGGAATACAACTTCTACGTCAGAATAGGCTTCTGCAAGAGAAACTGGATGACCCGGAGCGTTATCCAATACGAGAAGCACTTTAAATGGCAAATTCGTCTGCCTCAGATAGATCTTCACCTGCTGGATGAAGCAGTTGGCAAACCAATCTTCGAACAGTTTACAAGTAACCCATGCCTTCTTATTAGACCTCCAAAAGAGAGGAAGATCTGATTTAATCTTCCCTTTTAGAGCACGAGGATTTTCTGAATGGTAAATTACCATTGGTTTGCACTTAAAATCTCCCCAAGCGTTTCCACATAATATTACAGTGAATCGATCTTTTGCAGCCTTAAAACCTGGAGCAGTTTGGAAATAAAGGTCCTATTTGGCATTCTCTTCCAATATAAACTGGTCGACATTGAACATTTGTTCTGGCTTATAACGTTTCTCCTGATAAGCTTCAAAAATTCACCGGGGAATTGCATTGCTGCCTCTTGATCAGCTGATGCAGCTTCTCCTGATAGCTTAATGTTATGAAAATTTAAACGCTTCTTTAAATTATCAAACCAGCCCTTACTCGCTAAAAAACTGGTAGAAGAATTCTCTTCATCATCGTCTTCAGTTCCACTCTTTAAATGTTCATATAGGTTAAGTGCTTTATTTCTTATTAACTCCGTGGTAAGGGGAGCATTTTTCTGTTTTATCCTCTATCCACACACTTAAGAGTTTTTCCATTTTTTCTAACACAGGGTAACGTCTACTTACACTAGACGGAGTAGAAGCCATTACACTACTTCGTATTTTGTCTTCGACCCTTTTTATTGAACGTACGGTTGATTCATTTACTCCATATTCTCTACCAATGGAAGCGTAACTTGCTCCACTTTGTAACTTATCTAATATCATGATCTTTTCCCTCAAAGTCGTGACTTTATGCTCTCTTAGCTAATGCGTCCCTTCCACTTATATTAACGCGTTTAGATTCCATAGTAATGTAAAAGAATGGGTTAATTAAAAAATTAAAAATATTTATAAAATCACTCTACTATAATACAATGCCAACGTCACTAAGCGTAGTCCTGTCTAATTTAAAATGAGAGAATAAAATGAAACATCACATTAATACCACAAACACCAAGGATATCAAGTCATGTTGCTTGCTGCACTATAGAACAGAAACTGATATAAATGTGGAAAACGGAAACTTGCGAAGGTCCCCCCGTATTCCCCTAAAAGTCCCCTTTTCAACAAGCTGCATGTCTTTTAGTCTGATGGCCAAATTTATTCTGCGTAAAACAAGCAGACTTAATACTGTTTACACAGGTGGCGAGAAAAATAAATAGAACATAGAGTGGAGCAAACTGGGAGATTTCCCCGTTCAGTATTCTGTGGATCCTTCAGGAAACGGGAAGATTTCCCCGTTCGGTACGACAAAATAATGAGTTATGGGTATTGCTGAGAAACCACGAATGAGCAAAACCGTGAACAGCGAACCCGTGAACGGCGAGGGATACCTGTAATATTCATAAATGATGTTGTCATATTCATTATTTCTTTAACTGCTTTTGTAGGTGTGCATGTTAAGTTTATTCAAATGCATATTTCTAATAATTTTGGATTAATTAGCCTTCAAGTTTTAATAATAATTTTAATTTAATATTAATTCATCAATCATGGATTTTTCTGTTTATTTCAACTTGTTGAGGTTGAGGCGTTCAACTCGTCAAGATTTGATATTACCACCCCTAGCAGCTGCTGCTGCTTCCTTTCCACCGTCTAATAGCGATTCTGAAATCCACAATCTTTCTGTTCAAAGCAAGAGGCAGTCACCCATTGCAAATCTTCCACATCATGGTGGATTGTTTACTGGGGGACCTGGAAAGAAAAAACCAAAAGGAAGCTCTTATAAAGGTATTTTCCAAAATCTGTTATTAATTCATCAGTATTAATTAAATTAGAGATCATTGTATTGTTATAAATATGAAAATAAAGTTTTATTTGATATGAAACTAAGAAAAATCTGATATCCAGCACATGACTTTCACCATAAAGAGAAATGAATATTATTGCTATCTCGACATCAGCGTCCTCAGGAGTAATTAGTGGCAATAACACTCATCAATAATTATTAAACACTGAATAATTTTCCAATTAAAAAAATAAATTTATTAACTTTTGTTATGTATAAAAAAATGTCTATATACAGTTAAAATTACCCATGGCAGCATCACTTTCGACAGGAAATTTTACCATAGCAATGGAAAAAATGGTATCACTTAGTGAAATAATTAACATAAATTCAGATGAAAAATCGAAATATCTCTTAAACTATTCGTTTTATGAAAAAATGTTGCAAGCAAAACTTGTAGGAAATTATATTCTCTACTACAACTTTAACCTTTAAATGCCGAAAGGGATGCCGGTTTCCCGGCAAATTTCTGGGTAAGCCTGCCGAAAGGGACGCCGGTGTCCCGCTTAGCTCCGAGGCCGCTCACAGATGTCGTTTTTGTCAGAATCAAAATTTTTGGAGGAGAAGAAAGACGAGGTATCCTTCTTTTCCATCTGCTCTTCCAAGGCCGAAGGTCTTGCGTATTGGGGAAGGGGAGAGTAAACAAACAATCGAGAGTGCCTCACTCAAAGTGTATGCCTCCGCCAAGGTGAGACTCTCTCTCGCAACTCAAAGAGATGCAAAAAACTGAACCCCAGGACTAAGCCCTACCCCAAAGGTCCCTTCCCTTTGTTATTTTCTTCTTCCTTTTCTGCATATGTGTATTAGTACATTTACGTTCATTCATTTGCAGACCACGAAGTAGAGCGGGTGTAGACTTGTGCATGCAAAATATCTGTAGCTGTTCGTCTGTTTATTTTTTAGTGATTTCTTTATTCTTATATAATTAGTTCATAGGTTGTTTTATTTTTTTGTAAATATTTTTTGAAATGGGCCTTAAGCGTAAAATTCCGAGCGAGGATATCGCTGAAGTCTTCGTTGACTCTGATTCGGACGCTTACAAAGAGGAAAGTGAATTTTTGGAAGAACAGCCTCAGAGAGCTACCTCCTCAAAAAGTGAGTCGGGATGGATATCTCCACATCAGGGCCGAAGAATAATTAGAGAGCACCCCTTTAACAGTGGCCCGAGTGGACTGAAGGATGGTGCGGCTCCGAACATCTTGAGCGATTTGACTCCACTCAGGAAAATTCCTCCTTTATTTTGCAGAAGTTTTCCAACTTCTGGTGGATGAGACAAACAGGTACTATCACCAATAGATACACAAATTAGACGAAGGACCTTCACCACAGCCTGACGTGACTATATATGAAATGTACTTGTTTTTTTCTATAACTATACAAATGGGACATGATATAAGAGATACATTGAGGCATGGCCGCCGCAACTGGGTGTGCGAGTTGTGCACGGCACACCGGCGGCAGGAGAGGAGGGTCGGCCAGAGAGGAATAACGCCCTGAGAGGTATGGCAGAACTTGAGATTTTTCTGGCTGCCTAATGATGAGTCGATGGAGGGTGAGGGCGGCCGAATTTTGCCTACCTGCCTACAAAATGAAAGGGGTAACGGGGAAAACCAGAGCAGCCGAAATATTTTCAACCGCGTACCCGCTGAGAAGGGTCTCTCCGGGTTCTTAAACCCCTTATCTGGGGGATCGTGTCGACAATGACCGAAAAAGGGCAATACTATATCTCAGCCTTTTGGAATCTACGCCGCAGGTATTTCCCATAGCTCTAACACATTCTTCTCCAAGGCAGATGTCCCTTGGAGCACTTAAAACAAATATTTAACATCTTCTTCTTCTTACTTCGGGGAAGGGTATTCGCAAAGCATTTGTTTCAGAAATGCCGGTTGCAAACCAGAGGTCATTATTCTACGAACTTTTATTTCTCTCCCTTGCTATTTTTGTTAGTATTTCATCGCTAGTCGTTGGAGGAAGATCGAGACATCACTGGTGCTTTGAATTCCTTTTGTGCAGGTTTCTTTCCCGTGTGATCTAATTCTACTTTAAATTGCTGGTTTTAGACTTATACCATCTGATACTTTAGATTCCACATTTTTTGTCTATGAGGTATGTATCTTTTCCATGCTAGTAGAGGTGTGGTGTTGTCTCGGATATAACGCGATCCCAAAATTAGTGTAAAAGTGAAAATGGCAAAACATTTTATTATAGGTTTCGGAGCTGAATTTGAAGAAACTTGTGGCGATATTCACTAAATTTATCATATGTGCTGTAAGTTATTGACCTTGTGTTACATTAATAGGCTCACTACGCATCATAAATCTGATAATTCTTAAAGAAATTAAATACTTGAACTTTGAGTTTAACATGACCCGCATTTGTATATTTTCAGGATAAAGTGCATTATATTCGAGACGATCTTTGTTTTTTACCATGCAGACATTTTTTGTCAACTTTCCAATGGAAAGTATTTGTATAATAAATGAAAGAATTAATAAATGTTTCGCTTTTCTTCCTGAAAACTTAGATGATAGTAATTCATATTGTCGTTTAGAGCAACAAAACTATTCATTGCATTAGAGGTCAATATCGCTTCATTTATTCTTGTGTACTTTGATCTAATACAGTAAAACCCTCGAAAAGCGGAATCTCATGAGACTCGACTAAATGCCTGTTTTTCACAGATCTTCCGCCTTGAACAGGTTAAAATAGTCGTCCTTCATCAAAATGTAGGAATCTTCCAAAATTTTTGTCTTTTACAGGTTTCCGTCTTTCACAGGTTTTACTGTATAAAATAATTAGGAGCAGTGTATGTGAGGGGGTGACAGTTAGTTTGATCGTAATAAATTCAATAGGTAAAACGTATTTCTAGTGCAAAAATGTTTTCAAGTGCATTTACATCCGGTTTTATGGGCAAAATCAATTTCTTTGCTAATGCAAGCTCACTCTTCTGTATTCTGGAGAAAAGAGGTTAGAGAGTAAAACCTTCAGGATAGTGAAAAACGGCTGCCCTATTTTTTGTAATGTGTGAAATCGGTCTGAATTAATTATTTTTTTATTAAACAAGAGAGGTATTATATATTATAATTGATTTCATCTATTGGAGCATTAATAAATGCATTCAAGAAACAAAACTCATCCTTACTGTCTCTGTCCACTGACTGTGATCAGATAATAAATTGTTTGCTACAGAAAATCAGGATCAATTTGTGAATCATTATAAGCATTCTTGTGATTTTAACGTAAATATCGATTTCTCTATGTTTAGGCTTCTTATTTTTAGAAGAAATTGGCACATGATCTACGAACAGGAAACATTTAAAGAAAAATAGAGGAAAACTTTAATTTTTATCATCAATTTTATCCTACGGAAAGAAATCGCTTGAATTTTTTGTTTCCCATTAACGCAACACATTTCAATGAATTTAGCATCGAAGACTTTACCGTAAAATATAATTTTGCTTTTTTGCCTAAGTTTGTGATTGAAATTTATGAGTCGTTAGAGCTGTTGTTCTTAACCTTTTAATGTTGCATCACCCTCCTTTTGAGGTCTTAATATTTTTTAATATTTAGACATTCTAGAGAATAAATTTATTACATGAAAGTTTACTGAACCTACCTTTAATGATGAAGAAGCCCACGAAAATGACTAACATTCAGATGATGATGGCTATCAGTTAGTCTTCCTCTGATACCTTGTTCCGGCAACTCCCAATGGCTGAAGCAGAGCTGACTGAGGCAACAGGGGAGAGAGTTTCTTGGGCTGGAGGATCTGGTTTTTGTAGGAATGTTGTGATGAGAAGCTGTTTTGACTCTTTTCGTAATTTCTTTTGAATTTCTCTGTAAGGAATTAATACAGCCTCAATTTCCCTCTTCATCTTCAAGCTACGCTCCATAGAGTGGTCATACTCAACCATTTTATGTGTTAATAACTTCCCAAGGCTGATGATTTCTGTGAGTTTTTTCAGATTTAAATCTTGTTTTTCAACCTCCTCAATTACCTCGTTACTTTCTTCCTCGCTTCCTTTTACCAATTCTTCCAGTTCTTCCTCAGTGAGTTCCTCGGCGTGAGACTCAATGAGTTCTTCTACATCCAGTTCCTCCATATCCGTGAATCCTTCCCCTCCCATGTCATGGGCCATTTCTGCAATTCTCTTCAATTCATCATCCAAAGATGGGAAACTATAAACATCGTTTACAGTTTCTCTCCATAATTTCCTCCAACAGAAGTTGATGGTTGTATGTTTGATTTCATCGAGCGATTCCTTCACGTGTTTTATGCAGTCACTGATGTTATAGTCTTTCCAACACTGCTTAATGTCCAGTGATGGATTTAATTCCATCGCATCAAGTATGCAAGCAAAAGTTCGCCTTGTGTAGTATGCTTTGAAGGTAGAAATCACGCCCTGGTCTACCGGTTGAAGGAGTGATGTCGTATTTGGAGGTAGAAAAACCACCTCCACGTTGGGATGGGCAAATTAGGTATTTTTCCACCTCTCGGATGAAACAGTTATAGAACCAATCCAAGAAGAGAGTAGCTATGACCCAGGCTTTCTTGTTAGGCTGCCAATAAACAGGTAAGCAGTTTTTCTTTTTGCCTCTCAGCACCCTGGGATTCAATGAGCGCTATAACAACATCGGCTTCATCATGCGGTCTCCTGAAGCATTAGCACAAAGGAGAAGAGTTATCCTATCTTTGGCGGCTTTGAAGCCAGAAGCAAAATTTCTCTTCTTTGGACAGGAATGTCCTTGACGGCATTTTCTTCCAAAATAAGGACGTCTCATCAGCGTTAAAGACTTGTTCCGGCTTATATCCCTTCTGTCTTATGACCTTAAGAAACTCTGAAGGGAAAACCTATGCTGCAGCATGGTCTGCTGACGCAAATTCTCTTACTAATTTGACGTTATGTAGGCTATGCCTTAAATTTCTCAAACCTCCCTTTAATTGCACAAAAACTCGAAGAACTCTCAGAATAAGATACTTGAGCAAAATACTTATAAAGGCGAAGAGCCTTCTCCCGTATCACAAAGCCACTCAGAGGTACATTTTTTTTGAGCTTGGTCATCTATCCGTAGACTTAAAGCCGTCTCCATTTTCTCTATTTGGGATCACGACTCACAAACGATAATTCAGCATTTGCTGGAGCACTCCCTGAAACACTACTTTTAATGCTTTTTCTTTTTTCTTGATGTGGCGCACAGTTGATTCATTTATTCCATAGTGTCGAGCCACAGACACAGCACTATCCTCACTAGCAACCTGTCCAGTAGTTCCACTTTCATTCTTAATGACATGACTTTCTTCTCCCTTTTACCTTTTAAATCACTTAATGCTTTACACTTTCTGTCATTATTAGATGCCATGATTAATGGGTTAAAATAAATTTTCTTTTCTCACTAAAACGTAAACTTATCAATTTATGCAGAATAGTGAACGAAAGAGAAACTAAAATTTTACTTATCCACTATTTCTTTCACTGCTAGAATCAGGCGGAGCTTGAAGTCATGCAGGCCGTACTTAAGGGAACCTGTCTCGCCATCCGGGAACTTACGTACAAGGCTGAATCGTCATTTCCAGAGTCCGTTGTCAGTTGCACGAAGCAACCAAAGCTTAATTTACCATTGTTCAAGTTGTATTGTTTAATAAATTTTACTATGAAAGCCATTACCTTCAACATGAAGCTTTTAGGAATTATATATTTTTTATGATAAAACTATAACTTTCTTTATATGCTTCATGTTTATATAAAATGGAAAGATTATTTTATCGACATTTTAATATATAAATAATCATTTAAATTATTTTATTTTATGATATATAATAGATAAAATACAGATTTTTGAGTGGCTGTCAAATTCTTGGTGAATTTAATGAAAACACGTGTCAGACTATCCACGAATTCCCGAAACCTCGAATGAAGAACCCGCGAATACTGAGGGTTTCCTATACAAATGAATTTCCCCATCTGCGAGGTTTTTTACTTTCTCATATACGAAGTATATTGAGAAAGTATTGTAATCTAAAAAAAATTTGACCTCGTGATTTTGACGGAAATATACGTTTTAGATCTAGCTGAGTCCAAAAAAGTGGTTTTCACAATACCTTCTGTCTGTCTGTTACTGGCTCTAGAGCAGGGTCTTCAACCTTTTTTGAGTGACCGCCCACTTTTACCACATGTTGTCCTTTGAAATGAGTTCACCACCCACCCAGTGGCGTAGTGAGGGTTTCTGGCGCTCGCGGCAAAAAATAATTTTGCGCCCCCAGTAGCAAAGTGATTTACGGAGGTATGGTAACCCTAATACTAGTGGGATTGTTGTTAGATGAGATTACCGAATACCGAGTGGTAATAACAGTGTTTAAAAATTTATGATTTTATATATTTGATAAAATTTAACTTAAACGCTTCGCTGCTTCTGCGAGAGACTCCGGTTACCCTCATGGGCCTTTCCATTTTACCGCAGCATGGATACATTGTCGCTAGTATAGTATGATATGATACTATAGTTAACGACAAACGAACTGTAATAGTTGTACATAAAATAGTAGTACAGAATGTGTGCTTTTTTATAGAATTTTATTTTTCAGTGTAAAAATTAGAATAGCATTTGGTGAGTTCTTTATCGCTCACCAAAAATCCGAAAACACCCACTGGTGGGCGCTATCGCCCACCTTGAAGACCACTGCTCTAGAGGCTAAATGGTAGAGCAAAAATGAATGAAATCTCGTACTTAGGCATTTTATCATACTGAGCAGAAGCTATGTATAAATTGTTGGCATTGATCATTAATTAAGAGAAGTTTATTCTATGCATTTTTAACACCAATTTGATTTTCTCAAAAACGGCTGTAACGATTTTGATCAAATTTCATACAGTTACTTGGGTTTACATTTCAATAATACCAAATAGCTCATATTTCTCAAAAACTAAATATAAGGCTAGTTTATTCTAGGCAACTTTAACAATAATTTGATTTTCTCAAAAATGGCTAGAACAATTTTGATCAAATTTCGTACAGATACTTGAGTATACTTCTGCAATAATACTATGTATTTCATTTTTCTCAATGAATGAATAGAATGCTAGTTTATTCTTGGGCAACTTTAACAAAAATAGGATTTTCTAAAAACAGGCTCATATGATTTACATTTTCTAAAGATAACTAAAGGACGCATTAGTATATGAGAAAGTTTGTACAATGTATGTTGTACTGATTTGTTTATCATGCTGTGATCCTGTTTTTCGAAAATGTCTACCAATAGGAAAACAAGTGATAATACAGAAAGCAGAAGCAAAAAGAAGACGTTGACTTTAAGTGAGAAAATTGAGTTTCTAAATAAATTTGCTAGTGGCCAGAGTGCAGCATCAGTGGGCAGGCAATATGCCATAAACTGTACGGCTACAGCTGATTTAAATGCCACATTGTATTGGTTCAAAACCACTTTTAGCCTACCTTTTCATCATTTATTATTGTCAAAATAATGGAGAGCCGCGAACCTAACCCCCATTTTCTCAAAAGGCCTTTGCTTCTATTTTTGCAGATTCAAAATTCGCGGTGTTTTCGGGAATGTAACCCCCACGAATTTTCAATTACTTTTTCAGTTGAATTAAATTTGGCAGGTTGTCGGCAGAGGTTAATGTGGATGTGTCATCAGCATAGAGAATAGCACTGGTGCTAGAGAGATCTGTGGGAAGGTCATTTATGAAGATAATAAAGAGTATCGGGCCAAGAATAGAGCCCTGAGGAACTCCAGACTTGACCTCCATGGGTGAGGACCTAGCAGTAGTTGTTCCAGTAGTATTAGTGTGCCTATAGAGAACAATCTGCTAGTGGTTTGAGAGAAAGGACTTGATCCAACAAAGTGCATTTCCAGTTGTACCTAAGATAGACAGGGTATTGAATAGTATAGTTTGGTTTAACCTTTATCAGCCGGGCGACACCATACGGCGACACTGAATGCCTGGTCTCACGGCCAAGCGTCTCCGTATGGCGTCGGAGTCTATTTTTATGTTCCAGTTATCGCTTTGTCATGTTTGGTTCTTGTATTTCCTTTACTACTATGTGGCTAATGCTGATAATGGTTACTATTTGTATTTTTTACTAAAAATGTATTTCTGCCAGATGAATTGAATACATTGTGAAACATTCGTATTTCGCGTGTTTCCTCCCGATTTTCTACCAGATGCCAGTCACTATCGTTTCACTCTCCTACCTTTATGGTAGCATGTGATGTGCCACCTATTTATCGGCATTTTTGGAGTAATTTTATAAAATTTGTGATCCTTCCACCCATATGATGGCATTGACAAAGGAGGAAATTTCAGAGTTAATTTTAGAGAGTGACTCAGATGGCGATTACAATATGTGTGACTCATCCGATGGCAGTATGGGTTATGACACATGTGAATCAGCGGAGGACATCAGTGCTGGTGAAAGTGGAAATTTCAGCTGGACTAGACAAAAGCATCATAATTCTGCCCTAGTCCATCCATTTACTGGATGCTCAAAGGGTTTGAGAGTGCAAGAGGGGCTCCTTGTGTAAGTAAGGACTCTACGCCACTTACCGGGTTCCTGTTATTCTTTCAAGAAGTTATCCCAATTTTGGTGGATGAGACTAATAGATACTACCATCAATATTTACAGACTTTTGATGAAGAAAATAGACCTTCAGTGCAAGGTGACGTGACTGTAAATGACATTTACGTGTTTCTGGCTCCAACGATACAAATGGGACATGACGTACGAGACACGCTGAAGGATTATTGGTCCACCCTCTGTCAATTTCACACTCCATTCTATAGTAATAAAATGAAACGTGATCGGTATTTTCATATTCTAAGATTCCTTCACTCTAGTGACAATACAAATCCCCCAGACAAAGATGACGACGACTATGACAGACTGTGGAAACTTAGACAGATATTTGAAAAACTCAACGATTCATACTCTAAATCAGTGGTTCTTAACCTTTTTTGGCTGCGACCCAAATTCTGGTGGTGGCGACCCATTTCCTCCAATATCTCACTTGTAATAAGTAATAAAATTAATAGGAATTTAATAAATAAATGAAAATAAGCTCTCAGGTCATTAGCATTCAACGGGTTGTTAGAAGAAATGATATATATGTATATAGAAAGCAATGGAAAATCTTTGATGGTCCACTCAAAATGGTTTGGCGACCCAATTTTGGGTCGCGACCCAGGGGTTAAGAACCACTGCTGTAAATTCTACAACCCATCAGAACATTTATCAATTGATGAGGTTATTGTTCTTTTTAAAGGAAGGGTTATTTTTAAGCAATACATCCCTAAGAAACACAAACGTTTTGGAACTAAAATATACAAACTATGTGACTCAACTGGCTATACACACGACATGACGGTTTACCTGGGGAAAGGCAGACAAAATACGCCATTGCCAATGACACCCACACATGCGACTGTGACAAGACTGACAAGGAGAATGGAAGGGGTTGGACATAAACTTTATATGGACAACTTCTTCTCCTCTCCTACTTTATATGAGGATTTACACAGAAAGATGATCAACTGCTGTGGGACAGTTAGACATAACCAAAAATGAATGCCGAAAAATTTTGACCGTAAGACTTGAAATTGAAAAAAGGAGACATTATTTCGCAAGTTAGGGGATATACGACGGCTATAGTATGGAAAGACAAATGAGAGGTGTATACGTTAACAAACGCACACAGTCCACCAAAAGAAGGAAACTTTTGTGATAAAAGAGGGAACCCTCTGAAACCAACTATTGTGCAAGACTATAATAAGCATATGGGGTATGTGGATAAAGGGGACCGAATGGCAAATAGCTACACCATTAGCAGAGGAACATGGAAGTGGACGAAGAAATTGTTTTTCCACTTACTGGACATGACAATTCTTAATAGCCACATAATTTTGTCGTCTTGTGGTGGAATTAAGGTGCACAGGAATTTTCGTCGTGCTTTGGAGGGAAATTTGTTAGAAAGTGTGGAGAAGCAAACTCCTTCCAAATCCTCCCCAACAGTAAGTAGAGTTTCTCCATCTGGACAAAACACAAGACTGGAGTTGAGACATTTAGAGCATTGGCCAGTAAAGTGTTCTAGATTACGTTGCCATGTGTGTTCGGCAAATAAAAATAGAGCTTTGCTGAGATAAAAAAAGATTCCTGTACAGTAAAGTCGCTTGTTGAGGGATATGCAGATTTGGTTAATAAATTCAAAAATAGCAGTTGTGGTAGACCTAGCCTCCCTGAAACCATGTTGGGACAGGTGTAATTAATCAAAGCATTTTAAATAATGGGTAATGCTGTTGTAGAGTTTTTCAAAAATCTTGGAGAAAACTGAAAGAACAGATATTGCTCGATAGTTTTCAGATTTGGTAAGGGAACCTTTCTTATGGAGTGGAGTGACAGAAGCAAGTTTTAGACAACTGGGAAACTGACCATTACAAAGAGATAAATTGAAAATTTTAGACAAAGGGTGAGCAATCAAATTAGCAGTCCTTTTAACTATGGGCATGGGGATGCCCGTAGTTAAAAGAAATATTGAATTGTTAGAGGGAAAATGTTTGTTAATTTGAGGGATTAGTAATAGAAAGGCAGAATTGTTTGTTAACATTTCTGGCGATATCAGTTGGATTGGTGGTTATGACATTATTAAAGCTAATATGTGTAGGACTTAAGTTCCTTGTGGTGGAAGAGGTGAGCTGTTTAATCACAGTACAAGATGATTTATTCTTGTTGGTAGATTTATTTAGTGGCAACTTTTCTTTCATGAATTAGGCAGGACTTCAGTTCTTTGAGGGCTTGGAAATATTGGTGGTGAAGGCTGGGGTCAGTGTATTTAGTTCTAGAAAAGAGGTCACGTACTTGATGGGCCTTCTTTATTATTAGCGGTGAGTAGATTTTCCTTCTGTAGATAGATGGGTTGTCATTTAATTTGCTTGATAGGGAAGGCTGCATTGAAATGAACAATGAAAACATTCAAGAAATTATTAAATTTAAAATCGACATTATGTTCATTAAAAATATCACACCATGAATCATGGGAAAATGTGTACAGAAATTTCTCAATAGCATTGGCAGTAAAAAGCCGTTTAGATACAAATATAGGGTTAGAGACAACTGGAGGTTTGTAAAATTTGGCAACAACTTTGATACCCAAGTGGCCAGAGAAACCTAAATTAGATATGACATGGTCGATCAAGGACATTGATTGAGGAGTAGTTCTGGTGGGCTCATTGTTGATTATTTCAAGCCCAAATGTTGAAAGAAGATTAGTATAATTGGTACTTTCTGATGAATTTTTCAGTAAATCAATGTTGAAATTTACTACTAGTAACAGTCCATTTCCATGGAACATATAAACATTAAAGCATCACTGAAGGCTTGAAGAAACTGGGAAAAATCCAGTGGCATAGCAAACTCTTATGGGGCCCCTGTGCAATATTCGATTTTGGGGCCTCTCTCATTAAGTTTATCATGAAACATATAGGATGTCAGGGTCATTTGGGGGCCATGGTTTCCTACGTGTACACTACGCCGGGTCTAGGAAAATTCACCGACCACAATTCACCGAAACCACAATTCACCGAATCACAATTCACCGAAAAGTAAATTCACCGAACCAGAATTCATTGAATGTATTATTCATCGAAATTTCCAATTCACTTTATGAAGATGGGGGTAGAGCGGAAGTAATATAAACGGAATGTTGGCAACAATAATAAGTAACAATAAACCATTAACGTTTAAGGAGGCGTGGGTATGGCGAGGGAAGAAGGAAGATGAAATAGTATAACAAAATGAAATACTAGCATCATGGATGTCTTCCCATTGCAAATAACTCATACATGAATAATAAATAAACAAATTACACTCACGGGAGTAGGGGGAGGAGAGAGGGAAGGTTAAACAATAAAAAACGTAATACTGGCACCATGGGTGTCATTCGGTTGCAAATAACACGTGGAAAATAATAAACAATAAATAAACAAATCACGCATTCAGGGCTTATGGTAGGGAGAGAAAAGGAGGAAGGTTAAACATTTAAAAACATAATACTGGCACCATGGGTGTCATTCGATTGCAATAACTCATAGATGAATAATAAACAATACATAAATCACGCACTCAAGGCTTATGGGAGGGGGAGGAAAGTGGGAAGGTTAAACATTTCAAAACGTAATACTGGCCCCATGGGTGTCATTCGATTGCAAATAACTCGTAGATGAATAATCTATATCTATATATATATCTATAAAATAAAGTGTTTGTATGTAATTTTAAAGCGCAGTAACTACATCACGTGGAAACAAGAGAAAGGTATCATTTTAATCGGAAAAACGAGTACGGGTGTGTAGTAAGGTTTATATATCTATTTGATTGATCTGCCAAATTTTAAAAAATAGTTTCTTTTTCATTTGAATAACATAGGGACGAGTGCAGCTTATTTTTCATTTTAATTTTAAAATTACTTAGAAACATGGTACGAACTTGAGACTTGAATGGTTCTATGAAGAAAAGAACAAAGTTTATTGTTATTGAAGGCATAATTCCAATCCTGATCAAATAAGCATGGAAATTCTTTTAGAATCAATAAAATACGTGATTTTATCAGTTTTATTACAATACCCAATATAGGCTACCATGATAACTCCCATTGTCGCTGAAATTGAGAGTCCAATGCATTTATATTGGAAAATTTTTAGCTTAATATCATTTTTCAATTTCTCTATGCGAGGTTGCTTTGTTTACATGACAACCTAATATTTGTTGATTATAATTGAAATATCTACAATAATATATTTTGAAGGGTGTGTTTGTTAGTTTGTGTGTTTGTTCATGGAACTCCTCCTAAACGATAAAAGGTAGAATAACCAAATTTGGTATGATTCTTCCTTACATCCTAACTTAGTGAATGGTCAAGGTTTGGTCAACCGGGATTAATCAGTGCTGCCAATATAGGGGATTAACATTTTTCCATAAGATAACACGTATGAATCAATTTCTTGACTTGCAAGGTATTCTTCCTTCAAGCATAAAAATATGTAAATATGGACTGAATATTTTCGTTTTTGCTTTATTCTACAAATAAAACTCTAAACTATCTTATTTCTGCGAGTTTACATGTTTCACAGTCGAAGTTTTCAAAAATTCGCTATTTGTTTCGGAATTTTGTGGATTTTTTGTACCCCTCCCGGGCGTAACCAAGGCAGCCGTCAATGTTACCTCGTATTCAATTAGCTTCAATGAAGCTTATAAATACATGAAAGTTTAGCATTATTCGATTCGCACTTTTGTTTAAGCAACGAAACGATCAATGTTTAAGGATAGAAACGTACATAGATACTGAATATTATTGGGGAAGCATTTATAACGATTGATGAAAGTAATTGAACCTTCTTTCGTCTATTGAATACTGGATTCTTACATTTTTTGTAAATAAAATGATTATATTCTACATTATAATGTTTATTAATGTAAATAGGCTCACGTATCTGGTGTACATTTACCAGTCAGTGTTCAATCATGGACAACTGTACGTTACTTTTCACGGGTTTCTTGCTTACAAGACATAAATGTAACCATTTCATAAGCATAATTACACAAGAAATGAAGCTGGCAAAAGTGATATGATAGGAAATACAATTATCGTTATATTTGAATGCCATAGGCTCGGAATCAGATTCTTACAATCAAATATGATTGATTGTTAAGAAAAGCTAATTGTAATTTAAAAAGTATCTACCGTATTTAATCGATTGTAAGCCGACACCGATTGTAAGTTGACCCCCACTTTTCACAAGGCCACGCAAGGAAAAATTTTGATTTTAAAGTGATTAGACAGCTGGGGTAATTTATTTCAAAATACCAACAAGTATGAACACCTCAGATTTTCAGTTCATAATTAAATAAAGAGTATTAACTAAAAGTACAGTGACATAAAATACATTTTATTCACTTATTCATAACAACTTCTACTTAAAGTGTAATTTGACTTCGTTATTCCCCGGATCTTATTCTCGTAAAAAAAAGCCGTTTCTCGTCAATCAAATACGGACACCGTATTACATAATAGACATTAGTACTACACTAGTATCACCTGGGCATTGCTTTTCACTTTTATTCTTAAATTATTCTCCCAAGTTGGCTGCTATGTATCTAAGGCACGAGGAAGTGACTATTCACTCGGTAAATCCTAATACGCGCATGCTAGACACACTGAAACAAGATAGGTAGAGGGGAGGGGGGTAGGAAAGGCAAATGTTTCGATTCACAAGTAAAATGAAACATTGTGTACATATGTAGCTTCTTACGCAGACGAGCGCTATTGCTGCTTTTTTTTCATGGCTTTGATGCGCCACATATTATTTAGGTACATAATTTATTTCTTCGTAGGTTTTCAGTCATTTTGATTCTTTTTTGCATACATTTAAAGTAGATAGTTTACTTACACTTTAGTACACTTATGTCTCACGTTATAATGTAACTACGGACATAAATTCATTGACTACTTTTTTTATACCGATTCTAAGCCGAGTGGCGATTTCTGAGATGGTAAAACATAAAAAAGGGTTGGCTTTCAGTCGATTAAATACGATACTATATATTTTAAAGAGTTTGTATATTGTGCTGTAGTAGCTTCACTAAATCCATTGAAATTCAACGGGAAATTTTGCTAGTTACTAATAAACAGTTTTTAATGATGTTTATGTGGTACGTAGAGCTCTCCTAAGGAAGATGTTTTTAAAACTACGTAACTTAATTAATTGGACTTAGATTTTCCACAAATTGTGATTGGATAAATCATTTCATTGTTTCCAAAGTATTGTTGATGTAAACAATTTTCTTGTAACAGATCTCGTGGATGAGAGAATCGAGCTAATGATCTGAGGGTAATATTCACTCTTCTTTTTAAACGTTCTCTATTTACTTTTTTGTCTATTAGTAGTAATTTGGTTGTTAGGTGCGTCAACAGCTAAGGTCATTTTGCACCATCAAATTCTGTTAGAGAAAATCGGCATACATCACAACATCCATGCCCGAAGCGGGATTCGAACCCGTGACCTTTGGGTTAGAAGGCAGGCGCACTGCCTACCAGTCTAACCCGGCCAGCCTACTTTTTTGTCTTTCGTTAAATTTAATCATTTCGTAAGTTCCTATGTTCATTTATTTTTTGTTGATTATTGTGGTCTTGCTGGTTTCACTTACAGTTTTCGTTTTGAAGAAATCGTCACGAAACTTTGCATAGGTATATAATTTTACCCTACAGATAACATAGGCTATAATGATGGTGATAAAAATTGCGAAGAAAGAAACACAAAGTGTGGCATAGAGTTCTCCAAAGCAAACTGTTTTTTAAAACTATGTAAGTAACTTAGGTAAACATGAAGTTTAGTCACTTTTATGACAAAGGGCTTCCAAGCTAAAGTTTAGTCACTTTTATTATGTAAATGGATATGTATACTTCAAACAACAGTCAGTTCATGTTGCTATAAATAAAATATTTCAGTACTGGTCGGTTATCCCCCCACAAATTACATTCCATAATAAAGACACTAAAGTACATGATAATTTAAATATTTTATTTTTCGAAAATTTTAGACAATATTAACAGAAGCTGATTGGCTGGTCTCGGCATTTACAAACCCAATCACAGGACAACGGGGAGGGATACTTTGGTTCCGGGCGAGGGGAAGGGTGTGGTAGCCCCCGAGACGACTACCCATTAAATCAATGCGAGCCGAAGGCTCATCAATATATCCTTTCAATGTGATATACTCTTGACTGTTGCACCGCAAATGGAACTAATGTAATTTATTTGGCGAAATGCAGTTCGTGATTCAGATCATTTCAATAAGAGCCGGCTCAACAATACAAGCAGACCAAGCGACCGCTTGGGGCACCAAATTTTGCTGGCAAAAATTTTTGGAAAATACCTTAATTTAGTTTTTCCATTGATATGTTTAGTGTTTGCAGCTGGCGAATAAATGTGAAAATGTGACTTCAAATGAATGTTCAGGGGCAGTAACCGGGCTCTACTCTGAATGGTGAAATGGTATTTCCGAAAGCGACTTTCGAGAATACACCCTTCCCTCTTCAACCGCGGGTTTATTAACCACGGCCCTCAAATATACATGGTCTACATATTGAGTCCCACCCTTCCCAACCGCGGACATTTCCCTTGCGTATCCACGGTTCGGACCAAGAAAACTTTTAAAAACTGCGCATCTTATGACTTTGTTGTCATCATAACTCACTCACCAAGACTTTGTTGTTGTTTTAACTTGCTCGCTATTATGTTGTTGCCATACTGACACGATTACATATCCTTTTTGCGTGCCACAAGTCACTGCATTCAACACAATAATCCTGCGCATCGTATGACTTTGTTGTCATCTGCACTCACTCACAAAGGCTATGTTGTTGTTCTAACTTGCTTGCTATTGCTTTGTTACCGTAATGTACGATTACGCTTTTCGCCCGCCACAAGTCTTTACATTCCACACGATCAGTTGTGTATTATTCACATCAGCATACGCATGCTTTTCGCGCACCACAAGTCCACACGACGTGTTTAGTTGTGTTTTATTCATATCAGCATACTAAATAAATTAAACGTTTAATATTTTTCTGAATTTGTGCAGAATAATATTTGTTTAAATGCAAAAAAATGCCGGGTAAGACTAGAAGACCGTAGTAAATTGTATAAAATGATGTGATGTATGTCGTAGTATGCACGTAATTTCTCCGTTACCTACGAGGCGTTTGTAATCCTTCAGTCGGTAACTGTTTTACTCAGTAGTTTGGCTTATGCATAGTGTGATACGTTTGATGAAATTCTTTAAAAAAGAATTCATTCTGGGGTAGAATATGTAGTTCCGAACAGCAGAATGCAGCGGAAAGCTATTTCTCGGCGGTGATTGTTTTTTGTCACACATTTTTCATCTACGGGAGTTTCGACTATGCCAAACCAGAGAGCTCATAAGGAAAGAACAGCATGTTATTGTATTCGTAATATTTATATAATGTATTTAAGAGAGAAATAAGCGAGTAATGTAAGTGATCAATAATATATGGTATAGTAATACGAACCGTGGAACCTAACCCCCAATTTCCAGTATACTTAAGTATTTACCAACTGCAGTTTTACCAACCGCGGTACTTTTCAGGAATGTAACCCCCGTGGTTGGCAAGGGAAGGGTGTACTACTGAATACAAATTGCTGGATGTGGTTTTTTCCAACATTTTATTACTGTTACATGCCAGGGATCTTTGCAGACCGGATGAAAGCAGTTCTCATCACTCCTAGTTTTTCTAGCTGATTCCCTCTGTGATTTGCTACCCCCGAGGGTTTCTGTCCGGGTGCACTGCACCCCTTGCACCAAATGTAGTTGCGGGCCTGAAGAGAGAAGCATTCCCTTAGGTTGGAGGGGGGGGGAGAAGAATGATTAAGAAAGGTCATGCCTCGGCATCGCTCCCGCCTTACTAGCCTGCTGCAGTCAGAGGTTGGCCAGCGGGAGACCTTTGCAATGGTGCCCAAGAGCAAAGAAATCTTTAGAAAGTCCGAGGAGGATACGCGATATCCCAAGACCCTCCATGCTGCGGTTCCTCTTTGTTTCCACGTGCATTCATTCAGGCGCATTCAAAATTCTCGGTTGATTGGTTGCGACTCTTGTTTGAGGACGAAATACATAACTTTTGGGTTTCTTTTACTGCTTCTTAGTAATTGCTACACTGTGTTAGGGTGTGTGAGGACAGGGTACATATTCTCACACCCCTTCTCCTTCAACATTTCCTCCTCCCTCGCATTTTGCGTCGGTGACATCGAAAAAGAACTATTTGTCCGCATTAGTTCCAATACGCCCATCATTGTTGAAACGTCGGTCGAGTGGTGTGCATCTTTTAGTGTTTGAAGAACCTGTTATCAGGTTATAGCAGGTTAGTTTTCCATGGGCATAATTGATATGTTTTGTCTTTGCTCAAGAAGTGACGTCAATATTTAGTGTCAATATTATACCTAGTGTATGATCAACGAAGATTTTCTAAACCAGGAAGTTAGTATATATTTTTATTCGATCTTTTTATATACTATATCTTTCAGGTTGTATGGTTAAATTATTTTTTAGTTTAATAAAAATAAGTTTGTTGCTATTATACTCTTTCTTGAACCAACCTTTGATAAGTAGTTTAATGTAGAGGGTTTTATCTTTAAAATTTGAGGTAATTAACTCTATTCTTGGGCAATTTCATTTCCTTTTAAGAAATTCATCCTGGATTTTAAATTGGTAACAAATTCGTAAGCTGCTTCTGTTAACGAAAGTTATCCTTTGTTGTAATGATTCCAAGTAATAGACGATGTTCATCTTGCTCTTAAAGTTCGTAATCAGTTATAAAGTTTGAGTCTCATTTATTCATGATAAAGCCGACTTTTCATTCCAACCCATATTTTTTTAATAATTTTTTTCGGAACGTCTTTCCAAGATCACTGCCGAGATAAATTTTTCATTCCATTCGTTTCGTCGCTTCTTTTTCCCCTGCACCCTTCCTTTGTAGTATTCGCAGACTCCCAACTGCATTTTGCAATCAAGAATCAATTTCATCCTTTTTCTTTCATTCCAAGAGCTTTAGATAAGTGCGTCACTGCCTTTATTCATGCGTTTGGCAACACCTGCTTCTTGTCTTATGAATAAGGCCATTTTTGATGCACCATCAAGTTTGACAACCATTGATTGTGCCCCATCTGTGCATACATCGATGCAATAGTGTCAATCTCATTTTCATTGAAATAAGTATCGCACAATTTATAATTTCTTTGTGACATTTCAAATTTATTTTTCTGTGAATTAAGCCTTGTTTTTTTATTAAACTGATTACCGTATATACTCGTGTATAGTACGAGTTTTTACGACCAAATTTTTATTGCAAAAATTGGGGATCGTACTATACACGAGTAATACATTTGAGGATTTAAAATTCATGTACCTTCACGGGCATTTTTGGTGAAGTTATGCCACCCACACGCATTCTAATGGTAGCAGTGAGGTCCTTTATCGTTGTTATGTTGCTTCGTGAAGAGTAGAATCTTTTTCATATATACAGCTTCAAATTCACAAATACTTGATATAAGTGACGATTTACGGGCACTTCCTTTGTTGAATTTTATGTATGTACATCTTTGTTTTCGTCTTTTTACAAGGGATGGATTGGAATGAGTTGGACTAAAAGTATCGTAGACGGCGTAGGTAACTTTATGGAATTTCGACATCTTGGAAAAAAGAAATTACTTTGTAATATTCAACAGTCTTTATTGTTTCTTCAATCACACACCGATCGGTTTCCACTACAAAGTCATTCTAAAGGTGTTACGTCGGTTAGTAACACCATAAGAATGATTTTATAGTGGAAACCGGTCGGTGTGTGATTGAAGAAACAATAAAGACTGTGGAATATTACAAAGTAATTTATTTTAATCCTTTATCCCTACCTATTAAGTAGATGAGCGAGTGAAACCATTACGTATGCGAAACGTAATCCAGACGTACTAGAATTGAAACGATTTTATTTCATCTTGTGCAATCATGATTCATATCACTTTTTATTAAATGTTTTAGGAGTAAGATACTTAACCTATTCGAATTTTAGTGTACTCGCAAGAAATACTATTTACGACATTTACGGCCTATTCTATGGTGGTGTGGAAAATCAAGGTTGTTCGATATATCTCGCTCGTAACCATCGAGCTATTGAAACGAAATATATCGACCATGGTGAAAAGCTGGGGTCGTACTATAAACGAGATATATGAAAAAATCAGGTTTGTTTACCAAAAAATCAGGGGTCGTACTATACATGGAGTCGGCATATACACGAGTATATACGGTAATCATAAAAATACACAAAACGTCGAAATAATTATATCCTATTAAACTACTAAACTACCGTATTTTAATGTAAAATTTATATATCGATGGGGCGCCATAATTGAAATCTGCTTGGGGTGCCAAAATGTCTTGAGCCAGCCCTGTTTTCAATAGCTTTTTACTTTGTGTTATTGAGGAGTATGTTTTGTGATTCACTTGAATTTTTATTAAACATGAAAGTAATAAATGTTTTAAAAATTTATTTGGGTTTTCTTGAGTGCTAAAACCTCCTTTATAATAAAAGTGACTAAACTTCATGATTACCTTAACTTAAATAATTAGACGTAGATTTCCACAATTTGTGATTTTCAAACCTTTGAAGATATCGAGAGAGGGAGGGAGACAGAAGGAGAGGGAGTGAGGGGGAGGTTGGGAGAGGGAGAGACGGGGAGGGAGAGAAGGGAAGGGAGCAAGGGGGAGAGAGGGAGGGAGAGAGAGGGAGAGAAGGGAAGGGAGCAAGGGGGAGGGAGGGAGAGGCGGGGAGGGAGAGAGAGGGAGAGAAGGGAAGGGAGCAAAGGGGAGAGAGGGAGAGACGGGGAGGGAGAGAAGGGAAGGGAGCAAGGGGGACAGACAGACAGACAGACAAACGACTTTATTTAGGGCGAAATTGAGACTGTGAAGTCCCTTCTTACATTTAACCCTTTCGTCAGGATTGAGAATTATATACAATTTAAATTACAGACTATAACATACATATTGACTACAAATTTTGTTAGTTGACAAAGAGAGTTACCATAGAATCATGTTAGTTTTGTGGGTTGGAAAAAAACTGTGTAATCACATCTTTTAGCACAGAAAAAATGTCCCACTGCGGAAAAACACCTACGAAGAGTAGGGAGGTGTAAAAAAACCGCGAAAAATCCCTAGACAGATACAGAAGAAAAAAAATATTAATAGATAAAAGCTGAGGATTTGAATACCAACAGATAAGAGGAAAGAAAAAACATAGACATACATGGAACATGTGAGAAAATAAAAAATAAAAAAATAAAATAAAATAAAAAATACAAAAATATACAGATACAGCAAGTTCTTATATAACAAGTACATACGAGAGAATTTTAAATTAAGTACAAGAAAGGAGTATACATTATTTAAAGTACTTATACAACATATACATATGGGAAATTTTAGAAAACACTGTTCCCTGGAAAAAAAAGAATTATTATGCGCTTGTGTTTTGATTATGAAATGCTCGTTGCTGCCTCGTTTACTGTTGTCATATGAGAAAGGAGTAACGTGAAGTATGATTTCTTGAAGGAGGATACAGTTGGAGAGTTTTGTATGTGAGGAGGTAGAGCATTCCAGAGTCTACATGCGGTGACATGAAAAGATTTATTGTAGATTTCTGTCCGGTGAAGAGGAATTTGAAGTTGGCTGTTTCCCCGTGTGTAAATGCTGTGCACGTTGCTCATGAATGAAAATTGCGATGACAGGTAATGAGGGTTAAGAGTGGATTTTATGGTGAAAAATAGTGATAAAAGATGAATGCGTCTTCTTGCCTCGAGTTTAACCCATGATAGTTTGGTAAAGGAGCTTGAGACATGGTCGCTTTTTTTGAGGTCGCATATAAATCTTACGCAGGCGTTGTGGGTGCGTTGAAGTTTTGTAGAAAGTTCATCAGTAAGATCTTGGTAAACAACGTCACGGTAGTCGAAGTGGGGTATGAGAAGTGCAGAGACTAGAAGTTTTCTCAGAGAGTAAGGTATTGAATTCTTCAGGCGCGTGAGGGAATGAAGGGAGCTGTTGACAGTTTTGCAGATTTTGGTTACTTGTTCAGACCAGGAGAAGGATTCATGAATAATAATGCCAAGATTAGTGACTGATTTTACAGGATTTATGATGTGGTTATCTATCGAGAGTGGTGGAAGGTTATCGAATTTTATGGAAGAAAGAAGTTTAGGGTAGCCGATGGTGATGAACTGAGTCTTCGATGGGTTTATTTGAAGTAAGTTTTGTGTACTCCAACCGTTAATTGAGGCGAGGTCTTTGTTCATGAGGTTGATAGCATGCTTTAAGTTGGTTGCAGGGGAGTGGATGTATATTTGGAGGTCGTCGGCGTAAAGGTGGTGTTTGCAGGAGGATATTTCGGTGGAGATATCATTAATGTAGAGGGAGAATAACAAAGGGCCGAGAATTGATCCTTGGGGAACGCCTCTTCCGACATGAATCCAGTTGGAAGAAGAGTTGTCAGACATGACTTTTTGGAAACGGTTGTTAAGGTACGATTGGATCCATTTTGATGATGACTCGGAGAAATTTAGGAGGCGAAGTTTCGCGAGTAGGATGTCATTGTCTATAGAGTCGAAGGCCTTACTAAAGTCGAGCAGTGTCATTAAAGTGATCTCTCTTCTGTCCATGGCGCGGCGAATATTGTCGGTAATTTTTACAAGGGGAGAGAGGGAGGGAGAGAGAGGGAGAGAAGGGAAGGGAGCAAGGGGGAGAGAGGGAGAGAAGGAAAGGGAGCAAGGGGGAGGGAGGGAGAGGGAGAGAAGGGAAGGGAGCAAGGGGGAGAGAGGGAGAGATGGGGAGGGAGAGAAGGGAAGGGAGCAAGGGGGAGGGTGGGAGAGAAGGAAAGGGAGCAAGGGGGAGGGAGGGAGAGGGAGAGAAGGGAAGGGAGCAAGGGGGAGAGAGGGAGAGATGGGGAGGGAGAGAAGGGAAGGGAGCAAGGGGGAGGGAGGGAGAGAAGGGAAGGGAGCAAGAGGGAGGGTGGGAGAGATGGGGAGGGAGAAAGAGGGAGAGAAGGGAAGGGAGCAAGGGGGAAAGACGGGGAGGGAGAGAAGGGAAGGGTACAAGGGGGAGAGAGGGAGAGGCGGGGAGGGAGAGAAGGGAAGGGAGCAAGGGGGAGGGAGGGAGAGAAGGGAAGGGAGCAAGGGGGAGGGAGGGAGAGGCGGGGAGGGAGAGAAGGGAAGGGAGCAAGGGGGAGGGAGGGAGAGAAGGGAAGGGAGCAAGGGGGAGAGAGGGAGAGGCGGGGAGGGAGAGAAGGGAAGGGAGCAAGGGGGAGGGTGGGAGAGGGAGAGATGGGGAGGGAGAAAGAGGGAGAGAAGGGAAGGGAGCAAGGGGGAGGGAGGGAGAGGGAGAGATGGGGAGGGAGGGAGAGAAGGGAAGGGAGCAAGGGGGAGAGAGGGAGAGACAGGGAGAGAGGGAGAGAAGGGAAGGGAGCAAGGGGGAGGGAGGGAGAGGGAGAGATGGGGAGGAGAGAGATGGAGAGATGGGGAGGGAGAGACAGGGAGGGAGAGAGAGGGAGAGGAGAGGGTGGAAGGGAGGCGGAGGGAGTTTATACGTTATTTTTGCAATATTTTCTTCCTTGTGTGTTACACGGTCGAAGTTTTAGATTCACTAAATCCGTTGAAATTCTACGGGCACTTCAGTCAGTAAACAATAAATGAACAAATCATGCATTCAAGGGTTAGGGTAGGGGGAGGAGAGGGGGAAGGTTAAACATTTCAAAACAAAATATTGGGATCGTGGATGTTTATTGCTTTTCATAATATTTACTAATAATTATATTTAGCCTATTGTTTTTATCATCATTTTAATAATTAAATGTTTACAAAATTAAAATACAATTTTCTGAACGAACGGCAAGGAAAGAGTGACAGAATATTCCTGATATTCATTTGGAGAAGGGGTGAGATTTCTAGAGCATTGCTCTTTATTGGACTTAACTTTCGTCCGTTAGCATTGAAATTGGGGAAAAACCCTTCTGCGGAAAGGATTAAACCCTTTTCTAAGCAGCTAAGTTAGCATTCACACTTTTCAGGATAGAAAGGATTTTGAAGGAGTTCAGATACCTGAGGTGCATATGCGGGACCTTTTTTAGGCCTTTGAGTTGCACTGCAGATTTTATCTTGTACAAAACAAAAGGTTCCACTTGCGGGTGTGACTGTGAGTGTTGAGTCTTATACCTGCGTCTTAATTGGCGAGGCGGCAAAGCGTGAGGGAAAAGACAGGAAATCTTGGCATTTTCATATTGAAGATGTAAGCTGGGAAAGTCCGAAAATTTGTTGGTAGAGAAATCCAAACGACAATGTCCTTCATAGAATTTAGGGGAAAAAAATTGGTGCACAAACATCTGGGATACCTAAGTCAATAACTATAACATGCAAATATGAATGCAAGTGGTTTTGTATGGCCGCCATCATTAATATATTTACATTGTAATTTCTTAAATTTGTATTATTATTTGTTAAATTTATATCGTTAAATAAAGTATTAAATCACTGGGGAATATTTCAGATTTTTTATTTAGCATTCATTCTTAATCGTAATAACTTGTCTTTAAATATTTTATTAGACGAAGAACTTTCTAAAAATCCAAGTTGAAAATTTCATTTTTCATATTTATGTTATAACATTTAGCAGTTACGTAGAAACTCTTCACATCTTATTCTATGAATTAATAAAGAAGATCCTTGTTCATTTAACGTCTTAGCATAAGGGACATTATTAGTTTCTCTGCTAGTACAATATACTGATAATAAAAATAAATATTCTTTGTACTATATTATGACGTATTAATATAGAATACTAGCGGGCGGTGCTTGCATTCTACAAGCATTTCAGCCTATTCTGTGAAATGGGGTAAAAACAACCCCCAAAACTATAATTGTAACAATTTCATATCTTTCCATTGGTTATACAGTAAAAGCTCGTTTTAACGGCACCCATTCTAAAGGCATACTCGCTCTAACGGCATCTTCGGTGAACTTACATTTTCCAGTTGTCTAATAGATGTTGCCACAGTCATGACTGATCTTCCGTAAGCTTAACCACCGAAAAATCCGCAAAATTTCGGAAAAGAATGCGTATTTCTGAAAACATCTACCGTATAACATTATAACACAGCAAGAATAAAATAGTATAGAGTTTTAGCCGACAAATAATGTCAAAACGAAGAAAATTAGTCCATATTTACGTATTTTGGTGAATGAAGGAAAAAAACCATGCACTCTGATAAATCGAAAATCCAGTGAAAACTTGTGGGAAAATATAATTGTCTCCTGGATTCGAACCTGGGACACTTTAGCAAATGAAAATATTTTTCCAGGGACCTCATAGCCAGTAGAAACAAAACGCCGTTTACCGCATATCTTTACGACGAACAGTTCTCGAGAAATACAGCGATATAAATTGTAACCAAATGTCGACAAACGTCAACGTAAAATTAATATATAGTTAGATAGATATTTTACACTGTAATAATTATGGCAAAAAATAGTAAATTAGATAACGAAGAACAACCTATACAATATCTTATAGTGAAGAAGAACATTAAAAGATACCAAATATGCCCTCAAAGTAATTGGAATGTGATTTTGCGGCACCATTCTTAATAGCGGCATATTCATTTTAGTGGCACGACTTTGGTGCCATGGGTGCCGTTAGAATGGCTTTTTACTGTAGTTGAATAATAATGGCATTATAATGATATCACAAGTCTACATCAACTTGGGAATACTTATTTATTATTGTAACTTGTCATTATTATTCTAGTGAAAATATTAAAATTAATAAGGCTCAGCATTTATTAATTGAATTATAAAGCGGGTATCACAAAATATGTTGAATGGCTTTAGGCAGCCTTGGTTTTTGAAAAAGTTAGGGAGGCCAAACGTAAAAATATCGCTTCTGTCTATTTATTGGCCGGCGCAGACCGCACTTTTGTTTATACACCCATATCGTGAGAACTACAAATGATATTGGATTGATGTCTTTTCCAAAAGTAAATAAGTAAATTTCAACATTTCTGTACCTTTCCTTTGCTGAATGTATGACTCTACCTACCCCGGCGACCGATAATAAAAGGCGGCACTTGGGCTTCCTTATTTCCACTGCATCAGGCTTCGTTACACTTCGCAGGGGGTCTTTCCCCACCCCCTCACATCCATCGCCTTCCTCCCCCATCCCTCTCTTTTGTTTCCCCTTGTGCTTGAGATGAAAATAGTGGTATGGGAGAGAAATTTTTGTTCCTAGTGGATTCTTAGGAACATGAAAGGCAACTAAAAACTGTTTTTAATAGCAAAATTAAAGTGACCAGATTTCCAAGAGCTCAATGCTGTACAAAATGAAAAAATCAGTATAATGTACACTGTAGTAACTTTCTCATATAGAAATCAGTGGCGGATCCAGGGGGCGAAACAAAACCGAAAAAAAAATCAGATTCACATTCACGAATCGACCAGGTGCGTCATGTATAAGTTCGTATGCTTGTACAACAAAGTGCTAAAAGAACCGTTATACGTAACGTAATGAAATTATGAATTGATTTTTTACTTTCTTATATATGTAGTATATGTATAGAGATAGTATTGTAAGCGTGAAAAATTCTAACTCCGTTAATATGTGTTGTAGAATTTCGTTTAGAAAACGCCAATGATCAGGATTTTCACTGCAATGCAATGATGTAACTTTCAATCATCTTAATTAAGCAAAAAGTATTGCAATTTTGCAATGATAGATTGGTAATTTCACCACCTGCTGTGAGGATGAACTGCACTGACCTAGGGGCTGGGACTTGAGTCAGTGAGGGTCGCTAATCCTCTCTAATGAGGGTCAAAATGGAAGAGCAGGTAGTCTTCCAAAACATGGCCCCCAATCTGAAACAAACCATTAAAGATATTCTTCTCAATGTACAAATTATACATCGAATTTTATTATGATTATTGAACGTCATAAATGAAGCTTGCCTTGTTGTTTCGAATTTTAGAAGAGAGAGTTATCATTTTCTGTTCATTTATGTTTGCGTCTTTGAAAATCGAAGTACATACATACTTATCCTATGACCACTTTGTAATTCCGATTTCTTAGATTTTGGATTTATTTTGTGTTATTTTTTAAACTTCTATTTTCACCGTATTCATCCGTCTGCCCATGTGCAAGTTTCCAATTATAATAAAAGGCAGTATTAATTGGTTTGTCTTCTGACTGGTTGTTTGTTTGGTCCGTGTGTCACACTGTGGAGAAATTTGGGGAATTCGTTAAATGGTGTACACGGAGGATCGAAAATTTGGCAGGATGTTTAAATGGGATATATGAAGGTAACGGCGTAATATATCTCGAAAAATGTTGCAAGATCGACCTCTAAGGATTATTTTCATTTCTTGTAAGATAATATGTAATATTTAAAATTCCGCTCAGCATCCCTTGTTCCCAGGGCCGGCGCTATGGTTTTTAGCGCCTACCTGCAACCTATAAATCGGTGCCCTCCATTCTGATTAGTATTGCTGGTAACTACAACTTCCATTTTCCCAAATTCTTATATATATATAATTAATATTTTTCTAAACTTATTTGTTTACAACATTCTACTATTTTTCGAATGTTTTATGTCATAGGAAAATCGCAGTGAAGGACTTAATGCATATTTAAAATAAAAACAAGTAAGCAATTTATGAAATACTTGATCACAAATAATTTTTTATTATTTTTAAGCGCGAGAACGATCGCTCACCACCTGCTATGCTGACAGGAATTGTTAGTAATATTCTCAGGGCAATGCTAAGATTCGGGGATGACAGATTATTTGATTGAATGAATTTGAGAGTCTCATAAGGATTATCGAATTGCCATAATTCGGATTTAAACAGATTTTAAAGACGCATAGTTCATTATATAGGTCATGCTACAGAACAAGGGAGCATAGGAATTGGAAGTCCTTTAACTTGGTGCACAAAAACTGAGCTTCATACCTAGATTCTTTGTTGTGTTTTTCGTCATTAAGTATCTCGTACAGCGCGTCATAAATTTCTCCAGTTTGGTATCTAAGAGTCTGCAGAGCATTAATACGACTCTCCCAATGAGTTTCTGACTGAGGTTTCAAATTTAGAGAAGGAATATGTTTTTTGAGAACTGTCCAACGCTTTGTTGATGACGAAAAAGCATATATCTCTTGAACAGTTCCAAAGAAACTTATTGTTTCAAGGTTAACTGTGGCAGCGTCCTTTATCACCAAGTTAAGACTGTGAGCGGCACATGGTACATAAAAGGCACAAGGGTTCATATTTAAAATCAGTCTGTTTGCCTTTCATGTTAGCACCGTTGTCAGAGCCTTGGCCCCTTATGTCACTAATATCAAGTTTCCAGGTGTGCAGTTTATTTAGAAGCGTGTCACATAAACCTTCTCCTGTTGAATCACGACTTCTAGGAAACCTAAGAAATGTTCTTCAATCGCCACAGTACCTTCTTTGCACGAAACAAAACGAACAATAACTGTCATTTGCTCGGTTTTATTGATGTCCGGAGTGCAATCCAATATAATAAAATAATATTTCGCCTTTTTGATTTAGGATAAGACCTTATCGGTGATGGCCTTACCCAAAATGGCAATAATTTCATTCTGTATATCTTTGCTCAAATAGTGGACTTTGCATTCCTGTCTTAGAATTTTCTCTATGTGCGTCTCCATTACAGGATCAAACTTCCTGAACATTTCTACATGTTTTAGGAAATTTCCATTATTTCTATCAAGGAGCTTATCAGACGAACCTCTTAGAGCCAAACATTGAGATCCTAAAAATTTTATTATTTCTATGAGCCTGACAGTTACATCTGACCAATGCTTTTTACTTTCTCCATACGTAGTAATGGGAAAGTATTGTATTCATGAAAAAAATCGACTTCGAGATTTCAACGGAAATAAATGTTTTGAGGTCCCTAGAACACGTTTAGATTATTTTCGGAATGATGTCTGTTTGTGTATGTTATTGTGGGCGCTCTAACTCAAAAAGTACATGCCATATCGTTACCAAACTTCATATATAACACTTTAACATGAGCACAAAGAACTGATTAGTTTTTGGACAATAACGGATAACCGGAAGTCGAGGTTTATTCGAAACCCGATTCGGTTTTTGCGATATTTCTCCGTTAAAACATCATTATTGTATATACAATTCTATACAAATGCTATAGAGAATGTAATTTTCTACAGTTTTCATTTGAAACAATTTTCTATAGGAGTTATTGTTTAGGAGTTATTTATAAATAACCGGTTTTTCGGTTTCCGTTAAATATCTCCTTAAAAACATCGTTATTGGTAATCTTCGTAAGGATCAAAGTTGTAGAGAATAATATTTCCTCCAAGTTTTGTTTGAAACTAATTTTCGTAGGACCATCCATTTCGGATATATTTCGCTTTATCTTAATACCAGTATACAGTGCCAACACCATGTAGCGGTGAATTCTGTAAACATTCAAAATATACCTAAATTACGGCAACAAGGATGTGTCTTCTTTTGCGATACGAAATAAAAATTTTGCCTCGTAATATTATTCATAATAATTTAAATATCTATACTCCAAATATGGAGAAAGTCATGTGTTGGCCACATCAGATTTTTTTCTAATTCGTGCAATTTTTGAATCTGTGAGTCAATTGTAGTTTTGTTTTTGAGATTATTTCTAAAGTCAATCCACATTTTCCATTTTTTCATATGGCTGAAATTTGTTTCGTGCCCATAAAGTGCTTTGGATAAACTTCCCCAATTATTGTAGCCAACTGATACAAAACTGCTAGATGAAACACTTGGATATGTTGAAAACAGTTTGCAACAGAAACAGAACAGAGAATCTGTAGAAGTCGAGTACACTAACCATGATCTTGGCAATAATTCAACGTTTTCCATTTTTTGGTCTGTAATACATGCCACTAAACTTGCGTCCACTAGAGTCCCTTGGGTACAAAATACCTTTTTTTTGAAAAGGCCCTGATTCTGCAGGAATAATTCTTATTTTATCAGTGTGTTTCGGCCATTTCGAAGGATCTGCTAGCTCAAGCGCTAATAAAAACTAATAATAAAACTATTCACTGCCAGGTGCTGGCGATTCTTGTAGAAATATTTTAAAAACAGGAATTAAAATTTTATACACACTATGATCCTGAATTTAATAACACAAATTAATTTTTACAGTCTTACAATGTACACAGTACAATGTTAAACAATCAAAATTATAGTACCACATTGAAACACTACATTCGTCGAAAATCAAATTGTAATTAGTAGTATTGTACGCTTTTATTTTGGAAAACCCTTAGACACATAGCATATTCTTTAGGTTGAAATTAAAGAAAAAGCCGGTTGAAGGAAGGGTGGAATTAAGAAAAAAATTTCAATAATTTCAGTTTGCATATTTACCCCTGCTCTAGTCTGATCTAAGAAAAATCAGAAAACAACATTATATAAAGAATTATATAAATAATTAAATTATTAAATTAAACACCATAGTAGGTAAAAGTGAGGAAAAAGTCAAAGAGACATGTTACTTCTCATTAGTAAGACCGCTATTAGAGTATGCGTCGATGGGATCCGTACAAGAAAGGATCAATGTCAGAGTTAGAAAGTGCAGCGAAAAGCTGCTAGATTCGTCAAAAACTGTTACGATAGAAACAAAAGTGTTACGGGCTTGTTACAGGACTTAGGATGGGAATCAATAACTGAGCGCCAATCACGCTCTTGGTTAAAACTTCTTGAAAGATTTAGAATGCATATATTCTCCAGCGACGTTGAAAAAATTATAAGAGCGCCAACTTACATACTATATTGGTATAATGGACCATCCTCGTAAAATAAGAGAGATAGCTTGTAGGACTGAGAGGCTCGTTTTCCCCTAGAACGATAGCTGAGCTAAACAGAAGTTACGATAAGAAATCAGCTGTCGTAGGGTGATATTATTCATCATTATGCGCTTTCCCTTGGTGCTATTGCACCCCCTGCCACACACCATTGTGGTGGCTTGAGGGTGAACTGTAGATGTAGATAATATTAGGTTTTCCTTGCCATATTATTCACTTAAATGTTATAAACAAAAACTCAAGAGGTCATTTTTGCCTTACTTTGTATTTTTGTTAGAGCTACATTTTGCAAAATGTAACGATGATAATCAAATAAGAAAATTTACCAAACTTACCTGAAACAATCACTGGTAACCACTAACGTTAATCACCGTAGTTAGATTAATGCATCAAAATTCTAACACATTAAATTAGATGCATGAACAATAACACTTTACTTACATATAGGATAACCAACTCTACAATGCCAACTCTCGCAAAAATACACCACTTCCTACTGGATTCCCATTGTAACCTCGGCAGAAAAATGAACTAAATTGTAAGACAAAGATAGATATAGTGTAGCGTCACGTCCACTGTATGTATACCTATTCCCAATGAACCTTGACGGGGAAAAGAATTAAATTGTCATACAAAGACACGATCAGTCATCTAACTCTGCGCATGCGGCAGCAGACATCACACTGTCCCCGCTTCTCCTTCATCCCACTCCCGTGTCTAACCTATAGCTTGTTCCATCATGCTTTTCTCCGTCGTGGATGATAAAAAAGCATCATGTTGAATCATGATGGAACAAAATGCTTTGCTCTGCTCTGCTTCGTTGGTGTTCAGCTACCCTAACCCTAGCCCTAACAATACCTTATCTATAAATTTATTGAATTTACGTTTTATCATTTTAGTGTTGATTAAGTTCCGTGTTTATTTCAAAATAATGCTTACATTTCTTAATTTTTTCTGTTTTTCTATTTTTCACTTTTCATTTTACTCGTTTTAAATTTTTTTGTATTTTGGCGCCCCCTGTATGCTGGTGCCCTCCTGCAGACCGCATTGCGCCAGCCCAGCTTGTTCCTATTGCAAATGAATATTGGAAAATTTGACATGCATTCTATGGACCAAGACTATTTTAAAGAAAAAGGAACATTTCTTATCTTGAACGTCAATTTATCCTTCGATTCGGATTCGCTCGTATTTGGGCGAAATTCCGCGTTTTTAACTAACCATGTCAGTTGTTGTATCATTTCACGTGTGTAATGCAAAAGTGTCAATGCGGTGCCTATATGTGCTCGATAGAGATGTAGACGGAGGAAAGCGAGAGGGATGTAGAGGAAGGAGGTAAATATTGGTATTCAACCGGAAATACGGGAGGTTTTTTCAGGATACGCAAAAGATTCATTTTTCATGACCTTTACGATTAGGTGCAGTGAATACAAATTTAGTCGACCAAAATTAATTCTAATCATTTAAAGATTTTCTGTGGATTTGTTTGTATTATGTGATCATACCAGTGGATATGCACATCTTCAAAGTTTTCCAAGGGTCACGCTGTTCAAAAAGGTTGAATATCACCGAGATGTAGATGGGAAGAGGAAAGTGTGGGGAAGAAAGATTGGGTGGAGGGATATAGGCTATTTGTGTCAAAGTATTTATCAGGTCGGAGTGGATTTTAACCAGCGCTCGAAATGGAAAATGTTACGAAACGGAATGCTTGTATTGGTTGTGGAACGGAAATTTTTACGAAACGGGACGCTTGTTATAAGGGACGGTATTTCTATGTGTCTGTCGAAAGAGAACGGTATCATCGGCGCGTGTGACGAGCGGAGCGGCGTTCTGGTGCGTTCCGGCTCATTCCGAGATGTGATTTTAACCTGCTGTAAGGGAAATAAATTAGTCATTTAAAATATAATTTGAGTTAATTTCAAGAGGATATTCAGTACAGTGGTAATATAATTCATAGTGATTCAGTGGTGTGGATTTGTGGTCAGTTGGGGACCGGTTAAGTAAAATTTTCCCGGGTTGGGAAAAATTGAGTCCGCCCCTGGGTAATAGGCATTTTTGTGTTTTGCCCATCCCTGCAAAATTTTCTGCCAATGCCCATGTTGTTCATGATTGAACATTGGCTTTGATTCAAATTTTTTTTATAATAACTAATAAGTTACGCTAAATCTTTACAATAATTTAAATCACGAGCTCGAAACTTGACAGGAAATAATTTTAAAATGCAAACTTAAAAACCTCTACGACGATATACGGGCTTTCCTTATGGGGCAGTGTGCGACTAGTTTGTCCTGCGACAAATTGACATGCGACAAGATTGTTCTACGACAAATTGACATGCGATGAGTTTGTCATGCGACGAATTGTCGTGTGACGAAATGACATGCTACAAGTTGTCTTGCAACGAATTGACGCACGATGAACTGACTGCGACGAGTTGTAGGACCCAAGCCTACCGAGTCCTTTATCAGTCTAGATGAATCTTAGGAGTATTTCCCTTTCAGTCCAAGTCGTAAGAATGGCCAACAGAAAGGTTTTTTAGAATAATATTACAGATTATTTTGAACTGCAGAATGGTTGGCCACCGCTGTCATAGAGAGGATTCCCCAGCTTCTAGTATTCCACATGCCCCTCATTCTTCAGTAGGAATTGACGTCAGTTGTTTGTTACCACAATATGTTTACAGAACTCAAGAGCAAAATTGGCTTGCCTTTCTCAGGCAGTACTAATCTGAAGAGCAAATTCGAAAAGATTTACTGAATGGGTCAAAGAGTGGATCCTGGAGTGAAAGACTGACTTTGCAACGGATATGCAATCACAAATATCTCTTTTTGGATCCGATGCTTAAATCATCATCCTTACGATAAGTTCAAATCCTATAAAGATTTCGATCGAATCATTGGTTGATCCCCCTGCCATAACCTTTGAATACGTGATTCCTCTATTTATTGTTTATTATTAATCTACGAGTTATTTGCAATTGAATGACACTCATGGTGCCAGTATTACGTTTTGAAATGTTTAACCTTCCCACTTTCCTCCCCCTACCATAAGCCTTGAGTGCATGATTTGTTTTATGTATTGTTTATTATTCATCTACGATTTATTTGCAATCGAATGACACCCATGGTGCCAGTATTCTGTTTTTAAATGTTTAACCTTCCCCCTTTCCTCCCCCTACCATAAGCCTTGAGTGCGTGATTTGTTTATTATTCATCTACGAGTTATTTGCAATTGAATGACACCCATGGGGCCAGTATTACGTTCTTTAATGTTTAACCTTTCTCTTCTCCTCCCTCTACCATAAGCCTTGAGTGCGTCATTTGTTTATTTATTGTTTATTATTCATCTACGAGTTATTGCAATCAAATGATGCCCATGGTGCCAGTATTACATTTTTTTATGTTTAACCTTTCCCCTTTTCTCTCCCCGCCATAAGCCTTGAATGCGTGATTTGTTTATTTATTGTTTATTATTCATCTACGAGTTACTTGCAATCGAATGACACCCATGGTGCCAGTATTTCGTTTTTTATTATTTAACCTTCCCTCTCTCCTCCCCCTACTCCCGTGAGCGTAATTTGTTTATTTATTATTCATGTACGAGTTATTTGCAAAGGGAAGACATCCATGATGCTAGTATTTCATTTTGTTATACTATTTCATCTTCCTTCTTCCCTCACCATACCCACGCCTCCTTAAACGTTAATGGTTTATTGTTACTTATTATTGTTGCCAACATTCCGTTTATATTACTTCTGCTCTACCCCCATCTTCATAAAGTGAATTGGAAATTTCGATGAATAATACATTCAATGAATTCTGGTTCGGTGAATTTACTTTTCGGTGAATTGTGATTCGGTGAATTGTGGTTTCGGTGAATTGTGAAACGGTAAATTGTGTCGGTTAATTGTGTTTCGGTGAATTGTGTAAGGCCATTGAGCTTTTACAAACTTTTTCAATGCTACTATCAAAGTTAAGGCAATGAATAGTTATACCTAGTCTACTATAAATAGCCACCCAACCAGATGTGTGATAGTTACGACAAAAGAAAGAGATGAGACTAAAGCCTTCAATATGAGATGCAAGAATCTTATCCTTAGTTAACCAGTGTCCTGATAAAAGCAAGACATAAGTATTGAGTTCCTGATGCAGGAGTTCAAGAGAATGATGCTTATTTCGAAGGCATTGTATGTACTATAAAAAAAGTTAATTAGAAGATCACTAATTGTAAGTGCAAATAAATGCTGTCGGGATAATAGCGATCATGAGTCAATGCCCAATTATTAAGTATCAATTGCACTTAGGATATTTTATGGACCCTAGCACAGATTTTATTTCAACGTTCAGGTATCTTACCTCGAAAATACTGGTTCAGACATTGTTGATTGATTGCTAGAGTAATTTTCAGTGAATATAATAACAATTTCCATTCATTTTCCGTGAAAAAAATTACTTGAGCGTCACGATTCCGATTAATAACGCAATTTCCGTAGCAGCGCTAATGCACAGCCGAGCATCTTTCTATGTTGCCACAATCAGGGATCAATATGTAGGCTAAAGTAGTCCCTTGAAGTCATATCCATGCATGTGGATCATCCCAATAACAGACATGTTAGCGTGGTTATAACCGTTTTTAAAGAGAGACAATAAAAGTTACGATATTACGTTATGTGCTAATAATGCGTTCGTGATAATAGCGATCATGAGTCAATGCCTGATTATTACATATCAATTACACTTAGGGTATTTTACGGACACTAGCACAGTTGTTTATATTTCACCGCATCATTTGGATCACAACAAAACCTATTCGAAGCTCGCGCGCAGGCCTTGATGCTAGAATACGAACTACCTAGTTTCATGTGGGGATTCGGTCTCACGCAAGTTTTAGGTCGGTTGATCTGCTAAGCAGAGTGACGAATATCGGTGGGATCCACCCTCCTCCTCCCCCCCTTTCCCCTCCTCATTCCTAATCTCCTCTTCTCTCCTGCAATGTTGTCATTCAGTTTGTATTCTTCAAAAACTTCCCCAACTCACCGTTAGGAGAATGTTAAGGTGTCTCAGTTTATTCCTCCGTGACTGTACCAAAAAATAGGGATCTCTCTGAGAATCCGAAGATTAGTCTCACTAAGATCCACACATGTGAAGTGATAAGGAACATTGCGCATAGCACAAAATAAAAACTTATCGATGGCAACAAATCGTAATAAACGGGAACAGCATTTACGGTGAGCGTCATTGTCCGTCATCTTTGTTGAAAAAATAGATTTTATTTATTTGCTATCGGAGTAGAGCCAGTTCTGATCTTCTTTTCAGCAAGCAAAGACTAAAATTCTTTTAATGATTGTGATGTGCTTTAGTGGAAATGTGTATTTTACCACAGTGCAAACCTAAGTCAAGGAAAACTTCCTTTCTTTCAAAATTCCTTCAAACTTAATTATCCTTATAAGTTCCAACTCGTGTATAAAATTGGTGAATATACGTGCATTTAAAGAGAAGATGTGATTTACACAGCTTTCTTATTCCATCGATATCTATTGATGATGAAGTGCTCTGTTTTGTTTTACAGGTGCATTTGCACCAATAGTAAATCAGCTGAAAGAACGTGTTGTTCTGATCACTTTCAATGATACAGGACTGCATGTCATAAATGCCAGTCAGAGTGATATAACACAGCTGTGTGAGCGTGTCAAAGGCTTTGGTGGAGGTGGGAAGAAGAGGGGAAAGGGAGCTAAAGGAAAAGACAGGCAGACGGATGGCAGTTTGCCTGAACAAAAATTGAGGTGCCAGCCTGAATTAGCATTTCAAGAGCAGTCATGTAAGTATATAAAATATATATAAAGTTTTTTTTTAATTTAAAAGCAACGTATTGATTCTGGAATTGTAAAAACTGAAAATGAGGAAAATCAGACGCTCGAGGCTTTTGTGGCAAAATTCAGGTGGTACAGTCTCTTTCTCTCCGTTTCCACCATATTGTCTTTTTTGGCTGTTGACTGCATTTCATCTGCACAGCTAGAATGGAGATGCTGTGAATAGATGCAGCAATGCATAGTTCAAGGTGGCCAATCATGACATTTTTAACGTGTAGTTTTTAAAAGTTGAGGGCCATCCCAATTAAGTTTCATCATAAATGAATCCATTGTTCCAAACTTTTGCAATCTTATAGTTATAGAGCCTTTTGATATTATTGGTATTTCATGTGCATTTTCTGTCTTCTAATAATAATAATAATGTTGCAAGATCTCCTGATGCTAAAACTTTAATTATAGTAAATGATAAAAATTTGTACATTTACATCTGACAACCTATATTAAATTTCACATAAGATGTCAATAACAGGACAACAATCTATGGCCAAAAAATCAATTGAATACATGAAAAAGTAACACTTTTTACATCAAAAAAATATTTTAACTTGGCTAAATCAATTGCTTTTTGGGAATTGGAAAATTTTGATTTTAACAAACATTGGGAAGATTTTAAATTTCTTACAATCCTTGAGAAAAATTTCATAGGTTTATTAGGTGTTACATTAATCTCACACCAAAGGCAGCTCAGATACATTGATGCTACTATCTATCTATTAATCAGTTTGGTCAGATGTTAATTTTGAAATTATATCTACCAAAGAGAATCAAATGAAATTGGAGGGAGTAAGACAGTAATACATACGAGATGCTACCCAAAAGTTCCCAAAATGTATCTGAAAAAAAACTAGACTTGTCCAAGGTCCTAATCACCACCCCCCTTCAAAGTAGTCCCCTTGGGAGCATACACAACGATCCCAACGTTTCTGCCACGATCGGAAGCTGTCCTGGAAGTCCTTTTGTGTCAGCGTCTTCAGCACCTCCTGCGATTCGGCCTGGATCTCCTCTACGGTGTGAAATCTTCGCCCCTTCAACTTGATTTTCATCTTGGGGAAGAGGAAGAAGTCACAGGGGGCTAAATTAGGCAAGTAAGGGGGGTGGGGGACGGCCGCCATGTTTTTGGAGGCCTAAAACTGCTGCACAGCCAGAGCGGTGTGCGCGGGCGCATTGCCTGATGGAACACCCAGTTGTTCCTGCACCATTTCTCTGGCCACTTTCGCCTCATGTCCTCCCTAAGCCACCTCAGGACATCACAGTAGAACTTCGCATTGACGGTCTGACCTGGATGGACGAATTCCTTGTGGACAATCCTGTCAGTGTCCAAAATGCAGATCAGCATTGACTTAACATTGCTTTTGAATTGCTGCACTTTCTTCGGTCGGGGTAAAGATGGACTCTTCCACTGGGACGATTGCTCTTTTGTTTCATGGTCATACCCATAACCCAACTTTCGTCACCAGTTACGACCTTAGAAAGGAAGTCTGGGTCATTTCTGACCAGCTTCTGAAGTTCCATGCAGACTTCCAGCCGATGTTGCTTCTGGTCGTCAGACAGCAGCCTTGGCACGAATTTTGCAGCAATCTGCCTCATGTTGAGTTCGTCCGACAAATTGTGCTTGCATATCCCATATGACTGTACCACAATGTTGCAAACGTCATGGATCGTTCGCCTACAGTCCTCGAGGATAGCCTGATGCACTTTTTCAACATTTTCCGGCGTTGTGCCAATTGAAGGTTGTCCAGGACATGTGTCATCATCAACTGACGTTCGACAATTTTTAAACTGGTTGAACCAGTCGTAGGTTTGTGTCTGACCCAAAGCGTCATCACCAAATGCTTATTTAAGCATTTTGTGAGTTTCCGCCGCACTCTTGCCAAGTTTGAAGCAAAACTTGATGCACACACACTTCTCCTTCACGTCCACCATTTCAACGAAAAAAAAAATCGCAAAACGACACAAACATGACGTTATAAAAACTCGTAGAACAAAAGAATGCGTGCAGTCAGTGCGAAGCCACGTGGCACACTGGTTCACAAAGGATACATGCAGCACTACTGAGTGCCACTAGTTTGTACTGCAACCGGTTCCCGCGTGACGTTCAACATTCAGGAACTTTCGGGTAGCACCTCGTACTCTGTTGCTCTCTATTATCAAGAAAGGGAAATAAATTAAGGTCATTTCTTCAGCATTAAGAGATATTTGGTTTTCCTTTCTTTGCTATATTCTAGTTGTCAATTTGCAATCTACCAAAATGTATTTCAGCTGCTCTGTTTCCTTGATCTATAGCATACTTCACAATTTTCAGTTTAAATGTTATACTGTAAGAAAACTTTTTCCCTTTTGATTGCATAAGTTTTGCATGAGGATTTGCAGTTTATAACTTGGTAATTGTTGCTCATGGCAAGCACACACTATTAAAATAATACTTTATGAAACATGCAACACACACGTATATGATAGGCAGAGGAATCACCAGACAGACAAAGCAGGATACAGTTTTTACATTTGAGATTCAGTTATAAAAATGTATAAATTACATTTATAACTGGCAAGCGAATGCCAAAATCATTTTAGTAATACAGATACATAGTTTTCCTTAATAATAATAAAATGTAACTTTTGTATGTGTCATGTTTCATAAAATAACTTTGATATATGCTCAGGAGTTCTTTCTTCTCTTTTCCTCATATTCAAGGAATTCTTCAAAGTATTGGCTTCTTTATAAGACCAAGGTACATGTTTACTCTCAGAACATAAGACACGGATCAATTTTAGTTTACATTTTTTGAGAAAAAAGTGTCTTATGTGCTTGGAAATATGATCTTTAGGAGCATAAATGGAAGATGAAATTAAATATTACCAAATTGAGTTTTTATTTACTCATGTTGATGTTTTCTGGTAATTGATGCAAAAATAAATGTGAGCTTATGTACAGGCGACTCCCAAGTTTCGATCGTTCGAGATTCGATTAATTCGAGTTTTTGATCCAGCGGATCGAATTGGGAACTACTTTATGCAGAGTCATTTTCGCGGAGGAATTGGTTCCGACCAACCACGTGAGGTTTACCGTATTTGACCGAATATAGCCCCCCTGTTTTTGGCCAAAAGTGAAGTGCAGAAGTTGAGAGGGGAGGCTATTTTTGGGCACTAAAAATTAGGTGGGTACAAACAAGTGTGCAAAGCTTCAGTAACGATGAATTTCATTCGAGTCAGTAAGTGTTTCTATCCATTGTAAGACTAAACTACTCGGATTGTGAATATTTATTTGCAAGGCTGATTGACGTCACCATATAGGAAGGATTTTTCAATTACCTGATCGCTCTCATTATCGTCAAATTGCAAGTTTTACCGTATTTGCTCGTGTAAGCCGCGCCCCCGTGTATCCCGTGCACCCCGGTTTTTGGGCCAGCTCTAGGGAAAAAAATTTATTTGAGCCGAAAAAGGGTTTTTTAAATCACCAATTCCTATTTCTCAAAAATGCTACGCTCAAGTTAAGCATCTTCACACTCCTACGTGACGAATTTATTGGGTGATCTCTTTATATTGGTACTAGCAGAAATCTCCTCAGTAGTCCTCTTTTGTTATACAACTGTTTTTGTCGTCATATTGATCATGTTCGGCAGATATCGCTCCGGTAACGATCATTCTGCTGTATGTAATTTTCCAGCCATATGGTCACTGATCCCTACCGTAGCAGTCGTCATTTTTTTGGCGAATTAAAATTATGATCAGTGATCATTCAGTGATCACCACGGTGGCTATGACTTTCATAGACGTATCATAGAATAAAGGAATCATGCCGTATCTGAACATGGTAGGCGTCGTCTGCCGTGAGAACGAAACCCCCATCAACCCAAACTGGTTGCGCATGCGCCATGGCCTCCGTGACGGTTGCAGCAGAAAGCCGTCGAGTTTAAACTTAAAACTCATTTAAAATTTTTATACAATGAATGAAAATGACTAAATACACCGAAATTTAGAAATAGAATAATAGATGTGGCATGGGTGCTAGCTTAACGTATAATTCTTTACCGACACGTCATTTTGGGAAAAAAGGTGGGCGGCAAATAAAAGAATTTGTGTAAGACATGCACCCCCTTTTTCACCGGCGTTTTGGGAAAAAAGGTGCGCAGCTTACACGAGCAAATATGGTAATACCAATAAAATTAACCTTACCCGAGAATGGACTAATTGCCTGGCTAATCTCGAATTGTTAATTACACAAACGAAAGATAGATTAGCACTGCGCATCGAAATATGAGCAAAGTGCGAATTTATATTGCTGCATAAATTGGTATGTTATGTCGACTTGCTAATATTGCTGCATTAATTGGTATGTTATATCGACTTTTTAAAGTTTATTTTTACTCCCTAAAAATATATTTGTTCATTTCCTTGTCAAATCTCTCTTTCGTTTGTATACTCTCTGAATTCTGAGGTACAAATCTGAAAACCTTAAAATTCCAATTAGCGTGGCGTTTTATCACTCGCTAATTGGTACTCTTTTATTAAATGAGTACAAGTTTGATATTTCTTCAAATTATACAGCATGTTTCATGACATTAAAGTCCTAAAAATGATCATATCCTTTCAGGGTATTAAAATAATTTCTAGATTTGTGTGAGAAAAGATGGGTACGGGGGCTATATTCGGAGGGGGGCTATATTCGGTCAAATACAGTAGTTTTGGTGTAGACGTAGTTATATCTGCTCAAATTGTTTGATTTTGTGCTGATTTTACTCTTTTTTCTGTTAATATTTTATTTAAATTTATTTATTTTATTGATTTATTTATAAGTTTATCACTTGACATGGCATCTAAAAGGAAATGTAATAGTGATAATGTAAGGGAATCAAATAAAAGAGTGCATAAGACTCATAGTTATGAATTGAAATTAGAAATTTTAAAGCATGTTGAGAAAGGTGAAAGCGAAGCTGAAATCGCACGATCGTTGGGAATGTGTCGTTCAACTATTAGCACTTATGTGAAACAGAAGGAGAAAATTCTGGAAGATGTGATTAATTCAGGTAATTTGACAAAAACAATAAACAGTTCCCCACCCAATAGCTCCTCTTCTTCCAACTAAAATCTTCCAACTTCTCAATTAATAAACCAAGTCCAGTAAGCGCAGTTGAAAAAGATTTAAGGTATGAAAATATTTTTAATTTTATTGTTTCTTTATTCTTAAGTTATTTTGTGCTTTTTTAATAACTTTTATATTAATTTTGCTGCGATAAGTAGTTGTTTGTACACATAGATGTATGCAGGTATGTTATCCAGCTCGCAAGAGTTGTTTGTAACATACGACTCATGAGATCCGGACCGGGCTGTCTGTAAAGCATATTGCATACATCTATCTTTGAAATTCGAAACAAAAATTTATTTTTTCCTTTTTAGTGCAAAAAATAAGTTATACATTTAAAATATTTATTATATAATTTATTCATAATTTAATATTGTTGTATTAACATATTAGTAATGTTATTTTATCTTTATAGAACGTGAGGGGAGACTTTCCCGAGATGCGGGAACGTATCCCCTAATTATAACATGCAAGTATATGGAAAAATGGCGTTCGACATTCGAATATTCGAGATTCAAACATGTTTTCAGGAATGCATCCCCTACAAAACTCGGGAGTTGCCTGTATTTGTAATTCCATTGTGTCTTTGATTATAAAATATTTCTTTAAAATAACTCGCTTGGCTTAGTATAAAGATGTATCATTTTTGTTTCTGATGCTATTATTTTAGTGTTGGTGGCTGATTTAGATAAAGATGGTTACCAGGAACTAGTTTCCTATCTCACAACATATGTTGACAGCCGAAGGGAGTCAGAATTGAAGAGCCATGCCAACTATCCAAAATGGCATTTGGAGTCCAGAGTCAAAGTTGTTCCTTTAGAAGCAGAACTTCCTAAGCTTTATGAAGCAGTTGCCACTCCAGGATCTTAAGTAACTATATTGAATTTATTTCTTGAATGTTTTCTTTTGTACATATTTTCTTAACCCATAAGAGGTCACTTAGTATTTTGTAACATAAGAAGTGATTTTGAACACAGAGAACATTTCTAATAACTCAGATCATTTTCAGTTATGTGAATAATTTATACCCAAAATATACCTACTAGCATAATTGTCCATCATATAGATGTGTGAATTAAATATTACGTTAAAAAAAATCAATGACACCAACTTTTATTTGTACTAAAACTTAAAAGAAACATTAAAATCCTCATAATTGAATATTCCAGAAAGTAATAATAATCATGGACATATAAAAGTTGTTTGACAAAAATATATGTTAATGAAGATTTAATTGGTTGAAGCTTTCGCGGGTGCTTGTCATACTGAGGTTATATATGTTTTTAAATGTTTAATGGCAAGATTGAGAAGGAGAAAAATTCTGAACTTGACCAGGGATCAAACCCGGGTCTCCCGCATGCCTGGCAGGTGCTCTAACCACTAAGCTATCAAGCCAGACTAAATCTCCCATCTTGAATTGGGGCATTTATGGTTTATGTTTTTTGGGTTATCCCGCATAAGTTTCTGTTGCGTTAAACACCGGTTCTTCTCCTTTGCCAGAGACTTCTTCAGGGTGATCTGGCCAGGTGTCCTCATGTAGACTTTATATATACTAGAAGGGTGGGTGGTTTATAGGAAGGGAAGGGTTGGTGGTGGAGTGAGTTTTGTGGTGGCATTCATCTTATCATGTTGTTTAATATAACTGGGGTCCAAGAGTTGATCAACTTATAGCCACTGTCTCTGTTGAAATTCTTTCTGTGCTTCGAAATTTCTAAAGTCTCCTGTATTACTCGTTTTCCGTAAAGTTTTTCTTTTGCGAGAATTATTGTGTTTTCGAAATCTATTTCGTGTCTCCTGGCGGCAAGTTCTGCTACTGCTGATTTGTAGGAATGTTTGAGTTGAATGGCTCACCCTGAAGAAGTCTCTGGCCCATTTGTGATATGCTGTACACTTTCCTAACTTGCTTACTATTATCTTTGTCATGGTTTTCATCACATCTTTCATAAGTACCAGAGCTACTCCCCTTGCTCTACTATTTCCTCCAGAGTAAACTACCATAAATTCTTCCAATTGGAATTGTCCTTCTCCTTTCCATCTAACTTTGCTCGATCCTATAATGACATTCTTGTTTCTTCTTCATTTCTTCTTTCAGGTTCTCTAGATATTCTGCCTGCCTTGTTGTTTTTACATTCCAAGTACCTCTGCATAAGTCACCATCGAAAAATGCTTTCTTCAAGGTAGTCCCTGCTTAGAGATCCAAATGGGGGACTGTGTCATACCTCTGCAATGTTTTACCTCCAACCTTATAGTCAATACTAGGGAGTAGTAATTTTCCACACTCCTCATTGCTTTTATTAATATTTTGCTGGCAAAGGAATTATCCCGAAAGCTCCAACTTATGTGTAAATTTGTCTCTGCAACATCCCAGCGTCTTATCTATTGGTAAGTGTTCACTGGGCTTCCCTCATTCAACACCTAGTTGCACTTGATATACCTATTTACTTTTACAATAATAAATATGATAGCTGAATATCAATAGTTTACTTTTTCTGAGGAATCATGCTTATGTATGCACTTCAGCAGGAGGAGTGGTATATATATTGGCATATGGGTGGCGTTAGATGTTGAAGAATATCCATTGGACGGTTGCACTCTGTAGGGGAGAGTTGCTGTGGTGTTGGGGAGAGACACATGTAGGAATGTATTGATGAGAGCTTTCAGGGAGTAACCTTCATCAGCCACCCAGAGAAGACAACTTCAGCATCATATATTTACATAACCTGAAAGAAAAAAATGGCTGCTGCAATATAGATACTACTCCACACAGCAAGAAAAAAATTATTAAAAAGGTCTGATAGAAGTAGGTGGGAGAAATAAAAGAATTCTGTACAAACAAATTACACTGGCGATGATATATTTAAAACATTTTAATACAATCAAACTACTGTAATTGAGGTTGACATGCTGCAAATGTGACTATTATGCCGTTATCTCAGATTTTTTGGAATATGGAAAATGCTGGAAAATCATTAGATTTTTCCGTTTCCATCTACTTGAACCTTTTAATGAATTACAATACTTAATTAATATACATTTTAAAACTATTATGACAAAAACAATTATATTCACTCATAAATTAGAAAAGATAATAGTAAAGACGGAATTTTAGAATTTGGTTAGGATTCACTACTCCCTCCTAGTTGACACAGTTTATTTATTTATGCCAATACTAACAGAAATCTCATCAATAGTCCTCTTTTGTTAACCCTTAACTGTTTTTGTTGTAATATTACACAACTTCGTCCCCACTTCACTGTTTTTGACGTAATATTACGCACCGATGTGGAGCTTCACGTACTATTTGTTCATCTACGAATGGGAACTTTCCTATGTGGATGGGGAGTTTTTTCGCATAGTGTCTCGTGAGTAAATGTTGGAAGGTTAGGGACAAACAAGTCCAAACACTTGAGATTGGGATTTCCATCTTCGTTTCGAATGATGAAATCTTTCATTCGCAACAAAATTTCACTACTCCGAATTCCTTGAATGAGGGAAAAGGATCAAACTTAAGCCTACCTATTCTCCAGCCGGCAACCCCTCAGTAGTCATTGAACTATAGTTATCAGTTAGTCAGCGTATTCTTTCTCCCTACTTTTGCAAGTTTATGTCTGCAACACGAGCGTAACCTAAACGTTTGCTTGGTCGCATAAATACACGTATACTTCGTAGACTTCAACGTCTTTTGCAAATATCAATGTAGACGCAAGCATATTGTAAAGAATTTACTATCAGTACTCACAATTTATATAACCCGTTCAGAAATCCTCTTGTAAGATGCATACCCCCTTTTTTCACCAGCATCTCGGGGAAAATCGTGCACAGGGTACATAGTAAATACAGTAAGTAATATTCAAGGTAAAAATTCTGATGTCTTGCATGCATCACCCCTTTATAACATTGATTCTTATGGGAAAACAGTTTCGATTTACGTTGATTTGATTTGCGTTGTGATTTTCAGAAACGCATCGTCGACATAAATCGGGGTATTACTGTACTTATTGCCAAACATAAATACAGTACTTTATGTTTATGAAAATGACACAAGATTTTTTTCCTTAGTTATTGAGATACAATAGAATGCTCTTTCTAAATCATTGTTTTAAATAGCAAACAAGTAGAGTTTTATCCTTGAACATAGATAAATTACCGTACTGTTTTATTTTTCATGTCTTTTCTTTACCGTCACATATTCGTTCACTTAGAACCTTGTTAAGTTTACTTTTGAGTGCAATCAATTTCGAATTTTAATTTTGAACGTTTCCCTATTTGCCTCTGTAAAGTTTTCAAGAATAAGTGGTATCACTGGAAATATATACACTCAAACATTTATCTCTCCAACTTTTATACCTTCAAATACATATGAAAAACAAAATAAAATTTTTTAACACATACCGTAATTACCCGTAAAAAAGAGGACCTCGAATTTAAGACAACCCCTAAAAAAAACAAGGTCTATTTACAAAAAACTTTTAAATACCAATCAACACACTAAGACCATGAGTAAAAAAGGCATTTTACTAGTACTTCCCCATTTCCAGTGATTTCCTCCTCTAATTCTTCCTGGCATGTCTTGTGACAACTTATATTCGAATAAGTCATCTTCCATACCATCCATGGAATTCGAAATTCAGCATTTTTTGAACCCTTTTGTGATAGCATTGGGATTATTTTTTTCCAAGCTGTGTAGACCCATTTACAGAGAAGTGGTATACTGGGCTTCTTAATTTTCCCTGTGGAGGTTAATGCATGATTCCCTGCCTTAGCCATTCTGAATAGAATGACTTTAAGTGATCTTTAAAGGGCTTCATAGCTATAACATCAAGCACTTGCAGTTGTGATGTCATCCCTCCTGGTATGACCACAAGATCGGTATTCATATCTTGAAGGGTATTTTTAACTTCCTGGGTTGTGGCCTTTGAATGCATCTAAAACGAGCATTGCTCTTTGTCTTAAAAGTGCCCCAGGTCGTCTGTTCCACACAACGCTTAGCCAATCCTTCATTAAATCTGTAGACATCCATCCTTGGCTTTGATATCTAACAATTATTCCTTTAGGTAGCAGTTCCCTAGGCATCTAGGTCTAACATATTGGCATGTAGGCAGAAGTGGTTATGATATTTTACATTTATATGTTGTCTTTTAGGTACATTATTGGATATATACATAACCTGTGATTTTTTATCATTTATAATTAAATTATTATCGTGAGACCACTTATTAACCCTGTCAAGATCCTCTTGTAAGAGTTTTTGAGCCTCTTTGTAATCAGTAATACAACATCATCAGCATATAAAATAAATTCACAACTTTTAATAGACATACATAAGTCATTAATGTAAATAAGATAGGATAGATGTTCTGGCTCACTGACCAGGTTATCAACCCTAATTCTAATACTGCACTGCAAGAGGTAACTTTTAAACCATTCCAGAATATGGCCACGAATACCATTTCTTTCTAATTTACAAATCAGTATTTCAGTATGTAAAGAGTCAAAAGCTTTTCTGAAATCTATAAATAGGGCCAACACATGAGTGTTATTATCTAAGCCATTGTCAACAATCTCTGCAAATTCCTGTAAGGCTTCTTTTGTACCTTTATTTTTTTGAAAGCCAAACTGCCTATCAGACAGTAAGTTATTCTTTACTAAGTACTCAAATAGGTATTCTGGCACATATTTCTCCATAACTTTGTTAATGCAAGATAAGACTGATATAGGCCTATAGTTATTAAAATCAGTTTTCACTCCACCTTCAAATATAGGTTTTATTAGAGCCACTTTCAAGCCACCCCACACTATTCCTAAGTTAAGGCTGTTATTTATAAGTTTAGTGAGCACCGAAATATTAAAATTACTATTCTTTAGATCAGCAATCCTTATTTTATCAGCTCCAGGACCTTTATTTTATAATTTACTCACAAGGAGAGGCTATGGAGTGTAACTCTTAGATTTGATTCATCTTCTACCAGTGGAAAGTTTAGGTCAAAAAAAAATACCATTTTGCAAATAGGGGCCAACGCCTTTTAGTTTACGAGAAATAATTAATTAAAAAGTACAAAAATTGGCCATTCTTAATAAATCATAGTAACTTTGCTCTTACTTTCATTGTTGACTTTAGCCTAGGGGATAAGGAGTAGGACTTTTGGTGCATGGTCTCGGGGTTCGAGACCAGCGTTGTTCAACTTTTTTTCTTGTGTAAAATTTCATTTTTCGTGCTAGTTTTTCCCCAAATTTTCGGGAAATACTTATTCACTGCAATTTTTATTTTTTTCATGCAGGATAATTGTTTTTAATCACTAGACCGCTATTTCCCCCCATTTTTCAGAAAATATTTATACACCGCTATTTGCGTATTTTATTCCCAACCTACTCCCCCAAGAAAATTAGCCGCATCTGTCCATCACTGCATTGACTCCGTAGACATTGGCGTATCCTTTAAGCTGTGATGTTCCGCCATAATTGCACTTCCATCCTTTACATCTAGTTTGCGTTTCCCGCGCATTCCTTTGGATGGTATTCGTCGAAAAAAACGATAATATAAATATTCATGGCAATAGGGGCAGCATATAAATAGCTGCGAGCGACACGAATTACTTCTTAATGTAAATGAAGTTTTGTTCACAGACGAAATTAAAATAAATAGCTGCAACTGTGGCAAGCGTTCATTTATATGTTGCTCCTGGTGCCATGAATATTTATGTTTTCCATGTTTCTTCAACGATTATCATCCAAAGGAATGCGCTGGAAATTCACACTAATTTTGAAAGGTGGAGGGTGTCATCCCAGCGATGGGCAGATGCAGAGCGAGGAGCTCGCAGAAATTATTCTTCGCAATCATACCTTCCGATGCTATATGCCTGTACCAATAATAACTGACAAGATGAGTTACTTTATTATTATCCGCAAATATATTTTTGTCTTTAGCTCTCGCAATAATCTTCTTCACGCAGGAAAAATGATTAAAACTTACGATAACAAATTCACAGGATTTTTGGGGCTGTAAGTTGGGAATAAAATACGCAAATAGCTGTGTATAAATATTTTCTGAAAAATGGGGGGAAATAGCGGTCTAGTGATTAAAAACAATTATCCTGCATGAAAAAAATAAAAATTGCAGTGAATAAGTATTTCCCGAAAATTTGGGGAAAAACTAGCACGAAAAATGAAATTTTACACAAGAAAAAAAGTTGAACAACGCTGGTCTCGAACCCCGAGACCATGCACCAAAAGTCCTACTCCTTATCCCCTAGGCTAAAGTCAACAATGAAAGTAAGAGCAAAGTTACTATGATTTATTAAGAATGGCCAATTTTTGTACTTTTTAATTAATTATTTCTCGTAAACTAAAAGGCGTTGGCCCCTATTTGCAAAATGATATTTTTTTTTGACCTAAACTTTCCACTGGTAGAAGATGAGTCAAATCTGAGAGTTACACTCCGTAGCCTCTCCTTGTGAGAATAAGTCTTATTGTATCACCTGTTGCTTCAGGAATATAAATACTTTTAGAGAAACTTAAAACGGCGATATCATTTAGTTTCTGGGAGCAGTTTAACTTTGAGGTTGTTATAGTTTTTGTAAAGTGTGGCAAGAATAAATGTAGTAGCTCATTCTTACTGTAGGTGTTTTTAAATTGTTGCACCATATCGAAATGTTTATTTGTTCCAGTTAAAGCGTTAATTTCATTCCATATTTTCTTTTTAGCACGTCTAATATTTTCAAATTTATTAGAGTAAAATGTAAATTTAGCTCTTTTGATTTCCCAATTAACTTTGTTTCGATAAGACTTATGATCCGGTTTGTAATCCAGGTTCGATGGACAGCTTTTCCATTTTCTGAAAAGTATGTCCCTAGTTTTTATCAATAGCAAAATGTTATTAGCCATCCAGCATTTCCGCAAGACTTTTAATTTACAAACTTTCATTTCTGACACCTTTTCATCGACCATTTGAAATTGATTAACCAATAAATCATACTGTGTGGTTGGATCTACCTTATCATGCAAAGTTTTAAAATTTATTTCTTAGATAAATCTGTCAACTTCCTTTTGATTTAAGCATTTCATTAAGTTGCTGCTGTTACTGCAAACCTCATCCTTTATGTTAGTGGATCTATTACTAAAACATGTACCAATAATATAATGGTCAGCAATTTTAGACATTATAGTAAAACTTTTTAGATTAAAAACAGATCCTCTAAGTAAAATGTGATCTATGCAAGACCTAACTACACTATAATATATAATACTTCCTCTCTGGTATATCCCTTAATCAGATTTAAAAAGCCTAAGGCAGAGATGGTATCTTTGTAGTCTGATGTATGGATATTATGTTTACTTTTCATGTCGATGTTAATATCACCCAGAATAACAGCTATATCACTCTTATCATTATGCAAAAATGTTGATAATTCAAGAATGAATTCCTTTATATTCAAGTGAGGGGGCCTGTATATTCCCATCAATAACATGTTACTTCCATTTACATTCAACGTACCAACTACAGATTCGAAATGCACTGTTTTTAAAATTGTTAATCTGACATTAAGGTTGTTGTTTACAAACATAACCACTCCACCTCCTCTCTGCTGCTCTCTCAAGGAGGAATAAGTATTAAAACCTTTTAAACTATATAACTGAATCTCATCCGGAGTGATATTTGCCTCGGTCAATACAACAACAGCAACATTGTTGTTTTTATTAATAGATTCATGGATAATTAAAAATTCATCCCAGTATTTACGGATTGATCTTACATTAACATGGTAATAAATTAGATCTAAACAGTCATGAGTCTTCAAATAATCAGCTGAGTCTAGTGTAACATAGTCAAAGAAATCAATCTCAATTTCTGACATGAGTTCCATATTAAGCAGTTAATTTAAAAATCAAATTTAACAAATGTTCATTAGTGACTAATGAAAATCACTATCGCATTCTATTAGTTGAGTGGGAGAGTTTTCATATTATATGGTTATATAGACTTCTTTTTATGCTATATTAAAACCAGCTATAATTAATATGTGATCTTTTATAACAATATTGTACATAATGATTGCTTTAAAAAGTTGTATTTATTATTTTATTTCATTTAGATTGCTTGATAAAAGTTTCATATCGAAATCTGAATTAGGCTCTTGGCTGCATCTATTGAGCTTTGGACATTTGATTTTTCATTAAACACTCAAAATTATCTTAAGATGATAAGGTGATTTTTTATCTTTGATCATGAGATGTGATAATAAGAGGATATGATTAAATATTTGTAGATGTAATATTTCACTGCATTTGTAAGTTGATATGTGGAATAAAAAGTTTGGTTAAAAGAAAAAATTAATTTCATTATAGCATCTGTTTTCTAGATCATCCTTACATTTCTATTATTTTCATAAGATGATATTTTATAATACTCATGGTGATACTCTATCAACTATGTGTATGGTTGTATGTATCATCTGAACAAGTATGTACAGTAATACCCCGATTTACGTCGACAATGAGTTCCTGAAAATCACGACGTAAATCAAAACCATTTTTTCCATAAGATGCAATGTTATAAGGGGGTGATGCATGCAAGACGGAATTTTTACCTTGAATATCACTGACCATATTTACTCGTGTACCCTGCACACCAGTTTTCCTGAAATGCTGGTGAAAAAAAGGGTGTGTGCATCTTACAATTGGATTTCTGAACAGGTTATATAAATTGTATCGTTAGTAAATTTTCTGCAATATGCTTGCATCTATGTTGATATTCACAAAAGACATCAAATTATACGCGTATTTGTGCGACTAAGCAAACGTTAAGGTTACACTCGCACTGCAGGCATAAACTCGCCAAATCAGGCAGAAAAAATATGCCAACTAACTGATAACTATAGTTCAATGACTACTGAGGGTTTTCCGGCTGGAGAATAGGTATGCTATGGTTTTCTCTCCCTGGTTAAAGAAGCGTCAGCGGCTCACAATGAATTCGGCAAATACAGGTACCAGCAAAAAGTGTAGGTAGTAACTGATAGTAAATTTTAAATGACAGCGGCTTTTTTGAGTAACAAGAATTAACTTAAAACTCAATAAAAAGGTACAGCTTTAATATTATAAAAATATTACGTCATCTCAATGTTGAAGATGTACCAACGGCAGTATAAACTGCACTTTTAAACCATAAATGTTTCTTGGTCGTGTAGATACTCGTAAATTTCTTAGAATTCTTCGTGGTGAAATTTTGTTGCGAATAAAAGATTTCATCGTTCAAAATGAAGACGGAATTCTCCATCTCAAGTGTTTGAACTCGTTTGTTCTTAACCTTCCAATATTTACTCATGAGACAATACACGAAAAAACTCCCCATCCATGTAGGGAAGTTCCCATTCATAGATGAACAAATAGTAAGTGAAGCTCCGCATGGGTGCGTAATAGTACGTCAAAATCAGTGAAATGGGGACGAAGTTGTGTAATATTACAACAAAAACAGTTAAGGGTTAACAAAAGAGGACTATTGATGAGATTTCTGTTAGTATTGGCATAAATAAATAAATTGTGTCAACTAGGAGGGAGTAGTGAATCCTAACCAAATTCTAAAATTCCGTCTTTACTATTATCTTTTCTAATTTATGAGTGAATATAATTGTTTTTGTCATAATAGTTTAAAAATGTATATTAATTAAGTATTGTAATTCATTAAAAGGTTCAAGTAGATGGAAATGGAAAAATCTAATGATTTTCCCATTTTCCGAAAAATCTGAGCAAACCAAAGTAAATCGGTACACAGGTACTAAATGATCAACAATGTCACTTCGAATCAACATAAATAGGGACAACGTAAATTGGGGTATTACTGTATCTCTAATTCTGTGAATGTTTGTGCAAAATGTTTTAATATAAATTTAACAGGATATGTTTCTGGTGTCTGGGTTTTCAGTGTTATGTCCTGGTGTCCCGAAGAAGTCTTTTGAAAAACCACCTATTCTGTTATTAATAATTCATAATATTTGACTAGAATTATTGCTTGACAGTATTACGTCCGTAATTTGTATTAAATGTGACTGTAAAATATTTATTTTGATTAATTTCCTGAAGACCTTTGTGATAATACTGTGCACATATTGTTTTTATTTGTAAAATTATCACCTACTTTTTTTAGCACAATTAAATCCTAGCTACACAAAATTATTTATCTATAATATAATGACACTCCTTACACATGATATGTCTATTATATAAAGATGCTTCTTACATAGGATATATTCATCTATATAGGAGGATACAAAATTATGAGGCACTTCCAGATGAGCTTGAAATTTGTCACGATTGTAGGTTGTTGGTTATCACCAAAGGAAAAAATCTAAAACTGTCAAAATTACAATTTTGAGGGGCTATTTTGACCCCATTATTGCCATATAAGAAAAGTACGTAAATCAGTGTAGAGGTTTATGTATTTGCTTTTTAAAATTATTTCCCGTCAAGATTCAAACTCAGAACTAAAATTATTGGAAAGATTAGAAATTGTAGTTTCTTATTTTTGAAGACAGAATTCAAACCCGAGTAGACTTAGTGTCAATTTGTAGTTTTTATTGGAAAAAAGTGGTAATTTTTCTGTGTCCCAACAATCCACTGCTGTGGCAATGAGCTCAATGCTTTTATATGTGCTTTTAATGGGTATCAGAGGCTTATTACTATTAGAATGACATTAATTTTAAACTACAACCAATGAAATAAATCCGATATTAATATAATCCCTATTTTTGAGGCTATTTTGCCCCATGATTGCCCATACAAGGACAAAAATTGAGGCAGTTCCATATGATCTACAGATTTGAACTTTGGCATGATGAGAGGCTCTCAGTTACAACCGATGGGTAAAATCCGATATTATATAAATTCCAAATTTTCAGGGCTATTTTGTCCCATACGTGGATAAAAATGATGAGGCACTTTCATATATGCTAGAGATTTGAAATTTGGCAATACTGTATATGTTTGGTCACCACTGATGGAAAAAATACAATATTATAAAACTTCCAACTCTTAGGGGAAATTTTGCCCCATTATTGCCCCATACGAGGGTAATAATTATAAGACCGTTCCAGATGACTTAGAGCAGGGGTTCAGGCAAAATGTGGCCCGCCAATGCATTTTGTTCGGCCCGATCGAAGCAGGGTGTAACTCAGCATATTCATTTCAAAAATACAGTTAAAATTTGTAAGTAAACTACAGTAGCACCTCATAAACCCGGCATTCTCAAAAACTCTGCATTTTTTCGAAAGTTATATGTAAAAAATCTTAATACTCTAGAAATTATTTTAAATGATGTACGCTTATCAATTTCCATTGTTTTGTTTACCTCATTAGAACCACATGTTTAGATTCGTAGCGATAGCAATTGTTTTTCGTTAATGCAATTACTACTTTAGTTAAATTTTATTTTGACATGACTTCAAAAAAAGAATACAATCCGTAAGTGGTGTTACAAAACGTAAACAGAAAAATCTCACGATTAAAAAAAAAGGGGAGTTACTAAGAAAACTTGAAAAAGGTACTTCAGTGAAGAGACTTTGCAAAGAATATAGCATTGGTGGCTCCACTGCGTATGGCTTAAAGAAGAAACAAGTTAGGAAAGTGTACAGCGTATCACAAATGGGCACGTTTCGTGCAATGGAGTATTAGAAAGAAATTAAATACCTGTACGTGAGGGAAATAACGTTTTAAAGTTCTTATTCAAAAATAATCCATTTTCTTCCTATTTAATAATATTGCATGCACATGTAAGGAAATTAAACGTTTGTTTGTGAGATTGTTTATGTTAGCAACAATGAAAAAGTAACCATGCAAGAAAGTTCAACTCGATTTAAGACGTTTTTGTTCGATTTTCTCGATAACGGCTACTCCTGCGATAAAAATGTATAGGAATGTAAATACATTTCTTTACTAGTTTTCCAACTTTTATTTGAAAAATATTTAGATATAAGCAATACTTAACGAGATATGACGAAAATTTCATTTTTTGTCATCAGTAAAGTGGTACTGCTGATTGGCATATGAGATTAATTTTTGCGATTTTCTTATTATATTTGATTGTAAGTCCTTAATATCAAATTTCATGAAAATCCATTTGGTAGAAGCAGAGAACGAACATGCGGACGGACGGACGGACTGATGATAATAGGTGCTCACGCTGGAAGCGAAACGCGCCTAAAAAACGGAAATATTGAAATTTTATGCAGAGAGTGATACACCTAAAGCTATGTGTAACCGTAAAACAATACATGTCCTGGGTAAATATTGTTGATAAGGTTATGTTTGAGTGGTTTCGTCAGCGAAGAAGTGAAGGTGTATCTATTTCAGGCCTAATGCTAATACAGCAAGCGAAAATTTTTCACAATTACAAAAAGAGTGAAAACTGGGTTGATATCGACATTGATGCACCTGTCGTACTTCAGCTAACTGATGTGAAATAGTCGAAATAATGGACATGGTTTTGAAACCTGAGCATGAAAAAGATGAAGAAAATGAAAGTGACGATGATCAAGGACAAACCTTCAATAGATCGCTTTATACAGTTGGTCACAGATACAATATCTATTTTAGAACAACGCTCTTGCATTGATTTTCAAGAGATTTTGTGTTTGTATCGAATACAAGATAAACTGATGAAGGAAAAATCAAAATGCATGAAGCAAGCTAGTTTGCCTGATCTGTTTAAAAAAAATTCTCAGAATAATGTGTTATGAAAATAATGTTGTAAATGCATATTATATATACGCTTTATTTCACGTTCGTTATTTACTTTTTAATGGTTCATTTATAATTCCTCGTTTTAGTGCATGTATAAGCAATGGTCTTTATTGATAATGGGTTCCCTTTTAATTGCTATTCATCATTTGAATTGTATAATCACTTACCAAAAATATACATTACTTAAGGATTTTTTTTAAATTTTCAAAAACCCGGCAAATGTTAGGTCCTAAGTTAGCCGGGTTTATGAGGTTCTACTGTATAATACGCACCCTAACTTTCTGTCAGTTTTCTGTGAAAAGAAATTTGAATTATAATCAGAAAATTACAGTGCAGGCGACTTCCAAGATTCGACAGTGCAAGATTCGACAAATTTGAGATATCGACGCAGCCGATCGAATTGGGAGCTAATTTACGCGAAGTAATTTCTGTCCCCCACCAACCACGCGAGGTTTAGTTATGGTGTAGACGTAGTTATTTCTGCTCTATTGTTTGAATTTGTGCTGATTTCACTCTTTTCTCTGTTAATCTTTTATTTTATTGATTTATTTATAAATTTATCGCTTGACATGGCATCTAAAAGGAAATGTAATAGTTATAATGCAAGTGAATCAAACAAAAGAGCGTTGTTCAACTATTAGCACTTACGTGAAACAGAAGGAGAAAATTCTAGAACGTGATAAATTCACGTAATTTGAAGGCTGGTTTGACAGATTTAAGGGAAGGGCAGGTTGGCATAACCTTTAATTAACTTGCGATATTCATTTGGATTCTGTATAATCAATAGTAAAGGAACAAGTAATCTGTGCACTTGCTGAGAAGCTTTCCGGAAACCCATTCGCAAAACTGAAGAAGAAAAGGCGGAACATGTTAAAGTAATTATTTGCTCTCCGGCATTAATCCAAGTGTCCTATGCTGGAATATAAAGTAGCAGAGATATCAATCTTTGAAACTTTAACAGGGCAGTACTGCAAGCAGGCGCACAGCCAGGGGGGAGGGGGGGTTTACTTCTACTGTGCGACTGCGAATAATAAATAAATAAATAAAGAAAAGGATGCCCATTGACAAAGGTAACCGCAGACAGATTAAAGTATATTCCTGTGTAGCTATTCTTTTCTTCTCCCACGCACCAGCGCACAGTGTGCAATTTGCCTAATCTAGCTGGACAAAAATAAATCGACTGTTACCATTTAAAGTTGAGCGATATTAAACATTGTTGCTGAATGTACAAAGTATACTGGGTTGTGTTTATTTGACTATTTGGCAACTCTGCCATGACTCAGAAGTGGTCCAAACATTGTAATCTGTTGGAGCGGTATGCTTATTGGAAGCAGTAACGTTTTGTAGAGCATTGTGTGAAGAGTGATAATTGTGAGTGAGAGGGATATTTCTTTTGATTTATGACATGGATGTTGTAGATATGGGTATGTTTCTTAATATTTAGTATTATTTTGTAGATAATATGACTCAAAATTATAGAATATTACGTAAATATTACATAAAAAATAATCCTCAAGAAATTAGGATTTTATTTTTTAAGCAGTCTTACAAAAAATGTTCCACAAGGTACCACCATAAAACTCATACTGTTGTATTGTGTGAACCTTATATTTAACAAATCTGATAGTCGTTTCTGCGCATACTTGTGCCATTTACCGATATTAAATATTTCCAGTTTTTCCCAAAAACTACTTTTCGACATTTGGATACAAGGCAGTAGGAAGACGCAAAATGATGATCTTGTTGATTAAATCCTTAGTATATTTGACCTTCATAGTTGTCCTGATGATATCCATCAACATATCAGAAATACAATTAAAGTGTTCTCATCAAAAATTAATCATCGATGGAAAAAAAGTTGTAGACGGACAGATTTTTAAAAACAAATTCTCAATGGCTCGCGGAAGAATTAAAATTTTCTGAAGAAGTTTGGGAGAGAGTTGCTGCTATACAATCACAGGAAGTTAGTGCACCTGGAAAGTGTATAGGTCGCCCTGTGAAGATTTTTAGTGAGAGCAGTAGTAAAAGTAAGCGGAGAAAAGTGCAACAGTTATTGGGATCTCGACTTTCTGAAGAGCTTTCTTTCACTACAGAAACAACCTTACGAGCTATGGGAAAAAGGGATGCAGCAGATATTGTCAAGGAGCTATCGGTTGCATCACCTCAAAGGGCAACAAAGCTCAAGAAATCAAGGTTGCCTACGTCAAAACCTGTGCCTTATACTGATGAAGAGGCATTAGCTTTCTTTCTCCATGCGAACCTCACGACACATAAATTGGTGCAGTCTCAAGCAAAACGACGAAATTGTGATATTTATCCATCGTATTATGTGATTCAGAAGACAAAAGATATGTGTTATCCACCATGAGAAACGTGCGCAGAAATAAACCTGCAAACCCTACTGAACCATACCATTGAGCGCATCGTTAAAGTACAACATGAAGTTCTTGGTCAAGTTTTATCTAAGTGCAATGCTCAGTCTTTAACTTTAATATGTAAATGGGGATGTGATGGTAGCTCAGGGCATAGTACTTTCAAGCAGAAGTTTGAAGAGCAAGAAGACCACACCTACGATGACAAAAATCTATTCCTCGTATCTCTTGTTCCTCTTCAACTCCATATTAATGAGACTAATAAACGTATTTTGTGGCAAAATCCGAGAACTTCCTCTACCAGATATTGCCGTCCAGTGAAGCTGCTTTTTGAAAAAGAATCATCAACATTAATTCAACAAGAAACAGCAAGTTGGAACAACAAATAAAGAAACTTTCACCTACCAAGGTGACTGTAAATGGCACCGAAATTGATGTACATCAACGACTGTTAATGACAGTGATAGATGGAAAGGTATGTAATGCTTTGGCACAAAACCAATCTTCACAAAAGTGCTACATATGCGGAGCTTCTTCTAAGGAAATGAATAATGAAGAAACAGCAAATGAAAAGAGGGTAGCAGATATTACAACTTATGCTTTCGGACTTTCTACTTTACATGCGTGGATTCGTTGTTTTGAATGCTTACTGCACATAGCATATCGATTGTGTATAAAGAAATGGCAGATTAGAGGTGCAAGTGACAAGTCAATGTGCAAAGCAAGAAAAAAAGAAATCAGACAATGATTTAGAAATGAAATGGGTTTATTGGTTGACCAACCAAAGCCTGGCAGAGGCACTACAAATGATGTTAATACAGCAAGGAGATTTTTTAAAGACCCTCACCAAAGTGCTTCCATAACAGGTGTCAATAAAGACCTCATGCATAATTTCTGGGTGATTTTAGAAACAATTAATAGTGAGTATGACATTAATTTAGAGGCTTTTGAAACGTACACAGTCAAAACAAGGAAAATGTATTTGAATCTATATCCTTGGTTCTACATGCCTGCTACAGTGCACAAAATTTTAGTTCACGGTGCTGACATAATTAAATCGTGCATTTTACCCATAGGACAGCTTTCCGAAGAGGCTCAAGAGGCACGCAATAAAGATTTAAGAAGATTTAGGGAAGGTCATACAAGAAAAATCTCGCGAATTGCTACTAACGAAGACTTGCTATCCATGCTATTAATCTCTTCCGATCCAGTTATTTCTAGTATAAGAAAACTTCCACAGAAGAAAAACAAAAATTTATCTCCTGAAGTGCTGGACCTATTGTTGGACCCTCCTCCACCTTCCACTAGTTCCCACGAGGATTCGCGTTGTGCAAGTGACACGGAAAGTGAATAAAATAAACTATTTAATGCTTCTTTGTGCAGTTATCAAGGTAAGAAATACATATTTTCTTTCATAAAAATGTAGCTCAGTAATTCTCAAATTATAGTATAATGACAGAGGAAAATTTGAACGAAAATGACCTCGCTATATGCGTTCACTTCGAGGGAAAAATGTAAAACTCATTAAAAGCACTCAGTTCATTTAAATGACAAAAAAGTGGTATTTTATATATTAAGATTTTTGTCCACCTAGATTGGATATATTGCACACTGTGCAGCATGTGTGGCAGCTTTCCTTTGCAATATTTTCTTATCGGTGCACATACGAAGATTCGGCTATGTTTGTAATACAGTCATACCCCGGAGTTACATCACCTTAGGTTCCAGACTGATGCCTTAACTGGAAAATGTCCGCAAGTCGAAGCACAGCCTTTTTTCACTTATCAATGCATTTACTGCACTGCAGTCGTCATATATGTGCATAACTGACATGAATGAAGCATTTGTAACCAAGAGAAACACGGTAGGCCTTATTTTGAAGAAAAGGGTAAGCATACTAATCACCGGACACTGTAAAATGGAGAAACAAAAATTTATTAAAGGAAGTCTGAAGGAGAGGGTATATCTTCTACATCATCAGTCGAACCATCAAGGGCTAAACGCTTTCTTGCTGGAGATTTGGATGGACTTCTTGAAGCAGCAATAGAAGGAGTAGGGCTTTGGGTTGATGTTGATGCTAGAGATGGACTTTCCGTGGATGTTGATGGTGCTGGTCTTTTTCGGGAGTAGCTGTCTAAGGTTGTTTGTGAGCTAGATAGTCTTTTCTTTTCTCTGTAGATTTCTGTGTAACAAGGTTGGCGTTGACTTTCGAACTTCTTTCAAAATCCGGATCATGCTTTTCCAAAAGAGCCATGCCAGCTTCGAAATAACGGAAAGCTTCGGAGAGAATTTTGGAAGTTAGGCCTTTAGGCTCAACGATGAATACCTCTTCAGGCACATCTTCTTCTTGCCTCTGCTCTAAAAGTGCCAGAAGATCTTCATTGCTGAGGGGCTGAGAATGGAACTCCATAAGTTCAACTACATCTTGTGCCTTCACTTCCAGCTCTAACTGCCTTGCCATCTCTACAGCAGCAGCAGCTGCCTCTTCTTGCACTTTGATGTTATGTAGGTTTGACCTCTTCTTGAACCTATCAAACCATCCACGGCTTGCTCCAAATTCAGCATCCTTCACTGCCTCACCTTTCTTAGCCTTCATGTCATTGAAAAGGCTTTGGGCTTTATTTTGTATAATGACCTGGTTTAAGGGAACATGGCGACTAGTCTGATCATCTATCCAGACCATTAAGAGTCTCTCCATATCAGCAACAAGGCTATCCCTTTTCCTAATTATAGTAGGCCTCACTGGAGTAGCACTTTTAACTTCAGCAAGAATTTGTTTTTTGTTTTTAATCACAGTGTTAACAGTAGTGCGAGGGAAGCCTAGTCTTCGGCCTATCTCAGCTTGCGATACACCTTCATCACTAAGTTTAATCATTTTAATCTTTGAATCTAATGTAATAGCCTTACGACTTTTCTTTTCACTTTTATCTGCCATTATATTAAGTTATTTTATATTTTAATCACACCAAAACGGTAAAATAAAAGTTATAAACAGTTTAATATTCACTTAGGCCTAGGCTAATCACAGAGCATAACACAAAGAAACGCTAATGTACATAACAGCCTTACGACTTTTCTTTTAACTTTTATCTGTTATTATTAAGTTATTTTATATTTTAATCACACCAAAACAGTAAAATAAAAGTTATAAACAGTTAAATATTCACTTAATCACAGAGTGTAACACAATAACACAAAGAGATGCAAAGTGAACCGTGTTTGTAAAAACCTGACGACAGCGACACCAGTATGTAGTCAGAAGCCGATCGGGCGGTAGCATCATGCCGCTAAAGAGCCATAACTCCGAAGCAAGCGCTGCAACTTCGGGGAATGGTGGCAATTCAAAATGTCCATAAGTCGAAGAGCCGTAACTCGGGGTATGACTTTATGCCGCTAAGCAAGTTGTTTATTCCACTAGAGTACTAACACTAGCAATGCCTGTATTCAGCCGATCTCAGCTCCGATGACAGCGGTTGGGCATAACATGGCTGATCGTCACTCCTTGCGACAAGCTCACCATGTGCAGGCATTGATGCAGACTGGATAATTTAGGTCTATTAGATCAGACGCCTTGCGTTAATATTTCGTGGAAGTCCTAGTACTCGCTGTGGCTATAATAATAAATAATTGTAACTAGTGTAAATTTCATGCAAAAAAGTAAGTTTCTATTTTATTTATTTAATTTTCTTCATTATATCATTTATTATTAGCATAAATATAACTTCAAAATATTAAAAACGGATGGAGTTTGATACCAGGTTGGAGATTGGCAAGACCATTGATAGAGAAAATCAATGAATCTTACAACTCGAACAAAAACATTGGCAAGATATTTTAAAGAGAATTGTAGCTGTTGTTCAATTATGTGCCTCAAACATGGTAATATCAGAAAGCATTAAAATTTTAAAAAGGCATTAGCTCATTTTTGGAAGAATACCGTACTAATGGTTTTTAACAAATGCTCTACTCTGCCAAAGAAATTGCTCTGACAATGGAAATAACAGCAGAATGTGAACTTGCACCTCCTATTAGAATTCGACATAAAAACAGAGAATTTGAGTATGAGGGAAGAGATACACCAATCGTAGATCCTTTTAAAAAAATGGAATCGAGTTTTTTAATTATGTAGTAGATGTTTGCAGCAATTATATCAAGGAAAGATTTTCCTAACTAGAAACACATAACCAATTATTGGAATTTTTGTATGACATTACATAGTTTATCCATACAGATTCAGATGTTATTTTTTTTAATGTCAAGATTTGCATATAGCACTGACAGATGATATTGAACCTTTAAATTTGTACAATTAACTATCAATTATTAAAGTGTTTTAAATAGTGTGATGACACCATTAAATGTTTTAAATTAGATAAAAATAATTTAGTAGAAAATTTTCCAAATATCTTTATATCACTCAGAATTCTGCTGACTCTTCCTGTGATTGTTGCCAGCGGAGGACGATCTTTTTCAAAATTGAAATTAATTAAAAACTATGTATGTTCTACAATGGCACAGGAAAGCTTGACAGAAATAGCAATATTGTCCATCGAACATGTCATTTCAACCAATTTAAATTTCGAAGATTTTATAGACGATTTTGCTAAAGAAAAAGCGCGCAAAGTACAGTTAAGTTAATTTTTATTATTTTTAATTATATTATTATTTAAAGAAAAGTTTAATTTAATTTTGTTTGTATAATAAAACAAATGTAACATTTTAATTTATGTCATTTTATTGCTGTATATCCACAGTTTCCTTGCTCTGCCCGTTCCCCCTGTTACTGTACCAAAGGGCGGCATAAAATGTACATGTCGGCCCTGATTACGAGTATAAACAAACATGAATAGTTCTGATCCAATGTACGCAATCTACTTTTATCTATAACGAAAAAATGTACATCGCTCAGTAATTTGGAATCTTTCGATATCTATCGCGGCAACTAACTCGCGTTGCTAATAACATCAGATGTAATACTTTATGGAGAATTATAGAAACCAACATTTTATCTGCGGTGTGCAATACTACTCCCCTAAAACGAAAAGCAGGCCCTGCTTAAAAAAGTCAATTTAAAAATGTGTTTTTTGCTATATTTGTGTAAGTAGCCCCTGCGAGGTGAGCAACCAATGCTAATGAGTGAGCATTTTGCCCCTCCCTAAAAAATTTCTGCAGGTGCCTCTGTCTGTTAAACGTGCTTGCTTCATGTTTTTAGCTTTTTCATGGACTAGTTGACTTTGGAGCATGTAAATGTTGATGTTGTTCATTGATAAAACTATGCTATTTTAATCCTGCTATGAGCCGAGTCGCGTGATAAATGCAATCGTCAATGGGTATTCTTTCTTGAATAACTTCAGCTTCATCATCTTCGGCTTCACTTTCACTTTTGTTGTTGTCTTGCACCATTTCTACAATCTCCTGGTCTGTAAAATGATGAACAACTGGAGTATCTTGATCAATATCTATCCATTCATCTAAATTTTCAATTTCCATTTTCTTAAACTTAGGGTTATTCATACATTTTGCATAGTGAAGCAACTCCATCTTCATCCATAACTTAAATCATGCATTTCTTAAAACGGATTTTGGAATATTTTCCCATGCACGAGAAAGTACTAATTTCAATAGTAAATTTGCTGCAACACACTTGTGTCTATGTTTATATTAGCAAAAGATGAATTCTACGAAGTATACACATATCTATATGACGAAGCAAATGTTTAGGGTTTAAATGCATAGTTTATACTGCTGATGGTGCTTCTTCAAGATTGAGATGACGTAATATATATTATAAAATTAAAGCGTCGACAGAAAATTTTGGAGGGGTGGAGGCAAAACACAAAAATACCTATTACCCAGGGGCAGACTCAATTTTTCCCAACCTGGGAAAATTTGTTGCTACTATAGTCTGCGGTCTACCAAGATATCTGTAGTCTACAGAGGAATTTGTATTATACAAATTTAAATTTATTTTTACCATATATACCTCACTTTTCAGATATTGTCTATATATCTCGCTTGACTGTTGCACCGCAGATGGCGAGGATATTGGCGAGCCTTCGGCTCACTTAGTTGTTATTTTAGTTCTCGTCTCTGGGTGTTACTGTGCCCTTCGCCTCGCTGAAACCAAAATATGCCTATACCGGAACGCTGCTCTGGCTCGTCACACGCGCCGATGATACCGTTCTGTTTCGACAGACATTTATACCGTCCCTTATAACAAGCGTTCTGTTTCGTAAAAATTTCTGTTCCACTACCAATACAAGCATTCCGTTTTGTAACATTTTCCATTTCGAGCACCGGTTAAAATCTACTCCGACCTGATAAATACTTTGACACAAATAGCCTATCTCCCTACACCCGATCTTTCTTCCCCTCACTTTCCTCTTCCCATCTACATCTCGGTGATATTCAACCTTTTTGAACAGCATGACCCTTGGAAAACTTTGAAGATGTGCATACCCACTGGTATGATCACATAATACGAACAAATCCACAGAAAATCTTTAAATGATTAGAAATAATTTTGGTTGACTAGATTAGTATTAACTTCATCTAATCTTAAAGGTTATAAAGAATGAATCTTCTGAAAATACCTCCCGCATTTCCGGTTGAATACCAGTTTTTACCTCCTTCTCGTACAACCCTCTCGCCTTCCTCCCTCTACATCTCTTTCGAGCGCATATAGGCACTGCATTGACACTTTTGCATTACGCATGTAAATTGATACAACAATTGGCATGGTTAGTTAAAAACGTGGAATTTTGCCCACTTAACACTAGAACGTCCAAGGGGATCATTTTGATCCTTTCTTGATTTTAGATGGATGCCATTTGACAACGGGAAGCGACAGTGTTATTTCCTCCTGTGACTTTTCATCATTTAGTAGCTACTTTGTGTGCATAAGAGCGGGACCATCGCAGTCCACTATTTTATAGATAAATCATAAATTTACCTTGAACGTCCACGGGGATCAGTTTGATCCCCCAGTACCTACGATCGAATTTCGAAGAAAACAAGGCTAGCGGTCATCCACTGAGATTCTTTGCTGACATCACTTTTATTGTCGCTCGTCACACCGACTACAGCGCACCCTTCGCGTGCCTTCTTCCCTCTCCTCCATCCCTTCTCTTCCCCTCCCTTCACGCTCTGTTTTTGCGTAGTTCCTTCTAGTTGTTTCGTTTCGGCGTGTCTACTGGAATTGACGAGGATGCAAATTTGTGTAGTAAATTACGTTCTGAGGCAGATTGTATGCGATGTATCCATCATTTTTAGTGAGACTGTACATCACATACGTAATTGCAACCTAGAAAGGTGACTTTACATATGAGAATTTGTCACTGAATGTGTCACTATAATTCTTACAGGCATTGCTTATTTTCGTTTCACTTACACTTTTGTTGTTCTATGTACCTTCACAAAATATGTCTTCCATTCTTCAATATGGATTCTTTCTTGAATTCTTGGATGATTTTACTTCAAATATGTTGGAAAGATAATAAATTATCTGACCGTATTAATGCTAAAATGTGTTTTTAATAGTGTTTTGACATGGACTATACACTGCATTAATGGTCTCCAAATGCAAGTAAGTACAGTAAAACTCGTTTAATACGTATTTGAGAGGACCGACTCATTCCTTCATTATAAGCGTGACTGCGTTATATACGAGAAACATGGTTTTTGGCCTATACATCCCATATAACACGTATACACATACAGTAAAAGCTGTGCTATCCGGCTATTTAGAACCGGCCAGCCTTAGATATACATATACACTTACACAAATACAATTCATTTTGTATTTCTTTTTCTTTTTTTATGAATTTTTGTGTGAATAGTATATGTGTAATACCACAACTTCCACTTTAAAATTTCTTAAAATATAAGATGTATATATTACGTATTTACTCCGTATACTTCTGTGGCTGCCGAGTAAGCATGGCGTTTTTGGTTACGTAAGCTATTTTCATTGTCTAGATGTTTTGGTGTACTTCTACAATTTCCAGTTTTATCGCTTTTTATTATTTAAAAAATTACCCATCTATTGAATATGGCATCAAAATAAGTACCTAAAGGCAAGGAACAGGAGAGAAAGGGTTGGTTTAATGCCAACACAAAAGCTGGAGATGATCAAACGAATGGAAAAAGGAGAAAATAGAGCAGCCATAGCAAAAGAATTCAATCGGATCTTCCATGCTCTACGATATCAAGGCTCATAAGGCTAAATTAATGAAATTTGTGTCATCTTCTGAGACATGTAAATCAATTAATAAACATCATACGCTTCATAAGCCAAAAATGGAGGAACTGGATAAAATATTATATGACTGGTTTTCACAGAAATGTTGAGAAGAATTAAATAATTTCGTCCTTTTCTAATAGAGTAAATAAAGATATATAAGAAAGATATAATCCAATAAATTCAATTTTTGGAACATGTTCACTGCCATAATCTGCAAACTTCTCGGATGCCCTAAACTTTTCAATAGTCTTTTTGTTTTGCATGTAAGCGTAGCATCGTATTAAATAAGAATGGGTAAATAGTGTCTATATCTAACTACGTGTGGAAGAATTAAAATGGAAAATGCAAACCCCATGAATAGTTATGTTTGGGGAGTACGATAGTGAACCTAAGCCCAATTTTGTTTGGTTATTGCTAAATTTGCGATGTCAAAATAGAAAATCGCTCCCCTAACCGGTTATTTCTCCTAATCGGCTTTCCACAATCCCCAAGATAGCCGGATAACACAGCTTTTACTGTATTTGCAGTGAGTCCACTTCAATGCCGTACTTACATATGCAAAGAGATGCTTATCAACTTCGCGGCATGTAAAATGTTCGACTGCTATTACATACGATTTTTTAAATGGTCAATTAATATTATTATTATGGTCATTAATTTACATAAACATTTCACATTTTTAATATCAGTTTCAAAACTAAGGGAGCATGGAAATTCGTATGGAAGGGGTAGATGGAGGAAGGGGACCTCTACGAACAAGTGCGTGGTAAACGGGCAGAAACTATTCATTACTTATCCCTCTGCTCGCCAAAATTCGTTATATATGGGGCATTTTTTGCCACGGGACCAAACAATTGTTCGTTACAGCCGAGAATTCGTAAAATGCGTGTTCGTTACATCCGAGAAATTTAACCAATGCCCTTATGGAGAAGTTCAAGGGACCGAGACATTTCTTCGCTTTAGGCGTGATCGTTATAAACGAGTTTTACTGTATATAAATGGCCTCTTAATATAGTGGCATTCATTTTATGATTTCTTCCCTCTTCTTGTTAAGCATAAGTTTGCTGATAACTCGCAAGGGATCAAATTGATCCCCGTGGACGTCCAAGGGGGCAGGCTGAGGCCAGCCGTTCTAGTGTTAAAGGTCAAATTCGAGCGAATCCGAATCGAAGGATAAATTGACTTTCAAAATAAGAAATGTTCCTTTTTCTTTAAAATATTCTTGGTCCATAGAATGCATGTCAAATTTTCCAATATTAATTTGCAATAGGAACAAGGGCTGCTGATCAGAATTTTAAATGTTACATATTATCTTATGAGTGGTCGAACTCGCGACATTTTTGAGATATATTACGCCATTACCTTCACATATCCTATTCAAACGTCCTGTCAAATTTTCGATCCTCTGTGTACACCATTAAAGAATTGTCCGAATATCTCTACAGCATGACACACTGACCAAACAAACAACCAGTCAAAGGACAAACCAGTTCATACTGCCTTTTATTATAATTAGAATCTTGCACTTGGGCAGATGGACGAACAATGTGAAAATAGAAGTTTAAAAAATAACACCAAATTAATCCAAAATCTAAGAAATCGGAATTATAAGGTTGTCATAGGTAGCGGTGGATTGGGCCGCTGGGACACCGGGACAAAGTCCTAGTGGGCCGACGGTGCCCTGGGCTGGGGCAGCCAAGTGGATGCTGCATCGGCCTCAATGTTTTTTCATTTTATAAAGCTATTTGAGTTACACACATGTGGCAGCGGCCTCCCAGAGTATCATAGGCACGATCCCTGGGCTGAGTGGTTGTAAAATATTTTCCATGGGGCCATTCACAGTTGTTTCGGTCTTTTCTTATTGTCTTATATTTGCCCTCTCCTCTGCTTTTCCCAGTACGAGCCTTCTCACCATTCCTCCCTTTGCAGTCCTCAGGCAAATAAGTCCTAGGAAAACCCTCCCTCCTGCGGTTTCATCTTTGATTGATAGTCATGTTTTTATGTTTTGTCTTTGGAAGTTGTATCCATAAATTTATCTAATGTATTTCTACGTTTTGGCAGGAGATTGCTACGATCGAACGTATATATGTCCATATTCCGCATATTATCTATATTTAACAGTATATTTTAATTTGATTTTGGTTTAATTATATTTTAACACATTTTTATAGAAAGCCATGTTCAGTATGAGTGAGAAAAAGCCTACCCGAAAGCAGAAAATTTGTTATGAAGAACGTATCTTTCAAGAACAATAGGCGATGAATTCTTTTGAACACTCTTCTATTTGCCTACTAATATTGCTAACCATTTCATTTAATCTTTCTGCACCTGTGTTTGGCGACAGGCTAATATTTTCAAATTTGGTATTTTTTTGGTCAAATGATTTTCTCTACTTTTAGCATACATTCTTTTGCCACCTGGCCGGATGTGAAAGGCATAGAATGTCTAGCTATTAATTCTGACACTACAAAACTTGCTTTTATGCAGTATTCTTTGATCTTTAACACTTTCTGGAGCAAAAGGAAGCTGAAAAATGGTGTTCAGTACGCAGATTGTGGGTACTGGTACCATCTTAAATGTGCCAGATGCGAAATTGAGCAGTGTATTGTGGAGAACTGGAAGTGCAATGGGTGTAAAAATAGAAAGGAGAGGCAAATTGTAGAAGAGAAGGATGGAGTAATAGCTCGCCTGAGGAAGGAACTCAAAGCGGCAAGGGAAAAAATCAAGAACTTGACTGACAAAAAGGAAAGGTTAAAGGTAAAGGTGAAAGTAAGAGAAACTGAGGCTCTGATTGAAGAGGCAAAGGCAGATGAAGAGGAAAGAAGTGCGGATGTTTTAGTGCTGGGAGATTCCTTACTGAGATTTAGTGGGGATCCGTGTAGAACACAAGGTGCGAAAGTTGAGTGTCTGCCGGAAATAAAAATTGAACAGCTAGAAAGTAAAATAGACAGAATGGGGAATGAGAGAAAAGAAAAGGTTGTGCTGTTACACGTCGGTACAAATGATATCAAAAGGGCAAAAAGTGAAGATCACGTCATTGGTCTGATGTGGGACTTGTGCACAACCGCTAAGAAGAAATTTAAAACAGCGAAAGTGGTTGTAAGTGGCATCATGAGAAGGAAGGACGTGGCAGACAGGAGAGTAGACTATATCAACGAAGGCATTGACTGGGTGTGCAAAAAACTAAATTTGAGTTTCGTGGATCCGAATTGTTGGATCCATGGAGGAGACCTGGCCGGAGATGAACTCTATTTAAATAGACGTGGGAGTTTCAAACTTGGTAATCTATTCAGTGATGCAGTGCAAAGTTTTGTAATGCAGGGAAACTCCTAAATGTGTTCCGAGGTGATCCAAAGGGAAGTGAAAAAAGGGGAGAAGGGAAAGGAAACACAGGGGGAGAGGAAGCGGAAAAGGTGGGGAAGACGGAAGTGACGAACAGTGGTGGGCCAATTTGAATGCATTTGGAAAACAACCTCGAGGAGCGTGGGTCAAATTTCAGAGGAAAACCCAATGAGAGGTCAAAGGGAAAGTATGAAGGTAAGCCTCTTAAACTTCTTCAGGTGAACTGTAGAAGCATACTTAATAAAATAAATGATTTTCTAATGCTAGTATAATTAAATAACCCAGATGTCATAATAGGAACGGAAGCATGGGTATAAATACTGAAGAAATTTTTCCAGAGAATTTCGTTGTTCATAGGCGAGACAGGAAGGGGAGGGGTGGGGGAGTTTTTGCCTGTGTTACAAAAAGATTGGAAAGTTTTGTGGCCTATTCAGAAAGCGACTACGAAATGCTCATGGTGATCGTCATCCACCCCGATACCAAGAAAATACTGCAAGTGGTCGCTGTGTACTGACTCCCCGCTGATGACCTTGGGGTAATAGGAAGGATCGTAGTGCCCACGTGCATGGGTCGTGAGGGGGAAAAACCAACCGTGATAGTAGGGGACCTAAATCTACCACGTGTTAGTTGGCATGGGGAGGAAGAAGCAGGTGGGAGAGCACAAGCTTTAGCAAACAAACTGGTGAAGGAAGGGGGCCCAAGGCAAGTGGTTGAGAGTCCTACATGAGAAGGAAATGTAATTGACGTATACTTACTAAAGCCATATGAACTATTTGTAAGCTGTGAGACTCAACAAGGGATCAGTGACCATCTTGCTGTTTTACTACAAATCAATTGGGTAATCCCTACATGCAAAAATAAAGAAAAAATTGCTTTTTATCAGTACCACAAGGCAGATATAGAAGGTTTTCAGAGTTACTTCAGGAGCGAGTACAGTGATTGGGCTAGCAAGGGATCGTCGGTTAATGAAGTATGGGAAAATTTCAAAAACATTTTGAAAACAGGAATTGAAATGCTGGTTCCGTCCAAGCATTTAAAAAATAACCCGCATCCCAAATATTACACTAAAGATGTAAGAAGGCTAAAAAGGAAATTACGGGCTGCGCATAAAACCAGAAATAAGGGGAAATTTTACCTTAAAACTTACCAGAAACTCTCGCAGCAACTATCCCAAGCAAAAAACAAAGCATACAAAGACTATGTAAATAATCTATTATCTGGTAAGGATAAGAATACATTTTATAAATTGATTAGGGAATGAAAAACTGGGAAGCAAGGGATACAGACCCTACTAAGCATACATATGGAAACATACTGACAGAAAACATAGAGAAAGCGGAAGAAATGAGTAACTTTTTTGAAAATATATACGTAAAGAGTGACACGGATGCTGGGGTAAACAACATTAACCACGAACGAAGAGAGATTGCATTCCCCCCATTCAACAGTAATCACAAGGATTTATACAGGAGGATTAAAAATTTACAAAATAACAAATCTTGCAGACCAGACGGTATATGCAGGGAAGCGATAAAAATTGGAGGATGGGGCCATAGTGTCATACCTGCATAGGCTGCTCATGATCACTTTAAACAATGGCGAGATTCCGGATGATAGGAAAAATGCGAATGTGATTCCAATCTATAAAGGAGGTAGAAAAACAGCATCGAGTAACTACTGGCTGATCAGCTTAACTAGTGTAGTCAGCAAAATAATTGAAAGGATGATAGCGGATTATATAAGGAGCTTCTGGATTGAGAAAGATTGGCTAGCTGGCTGTCAGCATGGATTCAGAAAGGGGTATTCATGTAACTCACAACTGATAGATATTGCCCAGAGTCTGGTGGAAGCATATGACAGAGGGGAAGAGGTGGATGCAATTTTATTGACCTTGCCAAAGCATTCGATGTTGTGAATCATGAGTTACTCCTTTCAAAAATGAAAGAAATGAGCCTAGACCCCAGAGTGATAAATTGGACTAAATCCTTTATCACAGGAAGAATGCAAAGGGTAAAAATAGAAAGTACGCTATCAAAGCCAATAAAGGTTTCATCAGGAGTCCCACAAGGAAGCATATTAGGGCCTCTTCTGTACCTAATTTTTATTAACGATATGCCAAGGCAAATTAACTCCAAAGTCCGACTGTTTGCAGACGATTGTGTTATCTACAGAGTAATAGAAAACATTGATGATTGCCAAATGTTACAAAGTGATCTTAATACGTTGGTGGAATGGGTATCTAAAAACAAGTTAAGAATGAATGCCACCAAAAGTAAACTTATTCATTTCAACAGAAAAAGGACTGATTATGCGTACAAAATTAGGAAAAGTGACCTGCCAAGTGTAAACACAGCAAAATACCTCGGGATAACATTTTCAAATGACCTAAAGTGGAATGCGCACATTGAAATCATGATAAACAAGGCTTATAAAACCATAAATTTTATATAAAGAGGTCTTTGAATAAAGGGAACAGAAAAGTCAAAGAAAAAACTTACTTAACATTAGTGAGACCACTGCTAGAGTATGGAACCAACGTATGGGATCCCCACCACAACATCCTAATTGAAAACATCGAAAAGATCCAGAGAAGAGCAGCGAGATTTGTGTGTGGGAGACACAATAGAAAAGACAGTGTGACGGAGATGTTAAAAGAGCTCAATTGGGATAGTTTGGAAAAGAGAAGAAAACTTAATAGGTTAGGTGAAATGTACAAGATACTCTCCAGAAAGCCAGCACTGCAAAATATGGGGAAGAGAATTAGGAAACCCCACTACCTAAGTAGAAACGACCACAGGCACAAAGTCCAACAGCCTCCTCAGAAAACTGATGTTTGTAAATTTTGTTTTTTTAATAGAACTGTAGAAGAATGGAACAGTTTGCCCGAAGAGGTTTTCGAGCCTTACCCTTCAAACGTCAAAACCTTCCTTATAAGGGTCAAGTCAATTATTTAGCATGCACTTATTTTTTTCATTATGTCAGGTGGTTAAGTAACCAAACCTGTATTAATAATATTTTAACATTGTTTTTATTAATTTTGATGAGAATCCTATTACTTTATTTCCCTTATCATGTTATGTTGTCATGTCAGTTATTATGTAAGCAAATAATTTATATAGTTAAGATATTTATCTTTGCAATATGTTGCATTTTTATTTAAAGTTATTTTTATTAACTATGATTATCAATTCTATTTACCAATGAAGTGAAAATTATTCTTTATTAATGACATGAATCTAATTTGATTCCTTTTGAAAATTGTAATTCTAGCTTGACAGAATCTGTCTAATTTTTACTTTATGTACCAATGACGTGAATCTAAATTGATTCTTTTGAAAATTTTAATGTAAATCTGGTTCAAATGTACTTTTTTATGTTACCTGTCGCCACCTGGCAGATCTAGCCACCTTGTGACTAAATGAATAAATAAATAAAATACACTGCTGTTTCTCCACCTGACGTTTAAGCCGTCAAAGAGTATCATTACATTACAAGTACAAGAAGAGCCTGAGGGGAAGAGAAAGAGAGGGAACTAGGTGGGAGAATGAGAAGAGGGAAAAAGAAGTGGGAGTGCAGTGACTTCTGGATGGTTAGTGTTCTTTTAATGATTTGTCTGGAGTACAAGCAAATGGAAATAAACAATAGAAGCATTATTAATTCATAGATCTTAAATATGAGGACTCTGCTCCTTCTCTGTGTGTAGTTTTTTAGGTATTGGCTTTTGCATTTATGAACCGTACATTTCACACTTTTATCTGAAATAAATTGTGCATAAATTATATATGCTAGGTATCTGTAAAAACTTATTTTTGGACTAGAATATTAATGCATCATATTATGCGTAACATTAAAAATTATAACATACTAAAACACTAAAATTAATTTTTAAAGCTTTATTCAATAACTTCATAATAAATTACATTTGGTGTAAAAAAGCAGTCATTTTGAAGCAACTGGCCTTGCAAGTTCGAGTGTTGCAAAAATCTTTTAATTTTTTCGGGTACTTTTGCTTTCGAAAGTGCCACATAGAGTTGACCATGTGAAAAGACCAGCTCATGTAGATAAAGTCCCACATGGTCAAATGTTTGACCCTGTGCCTTGTTTTTATGTAATATTTATGTTAATATCGTAATAATAGATGACACTTTGTGCACTTTACCTTTTGTTAAATGCTTCAATTAGATTATTCTATTGATAACACAATACACTTCTTCTTCCTTGCTCCTTTCAAGAATAAGAAGCTTTGGAAGATTGTAGTGACTATAATTAGAGCCAATATCTTTATAATTTCAATCTCAATCTCTTTTGTGTAAAAACGTGCTTCCATTAAGTTAGCACTTTAATGTAATGTTATTGTATTACGATGTACTTCAATTAATGTATAATGATGTAGACCCGCTGCCACCAGGACCTGCTCCTAATTGCAGTGTTTTACTTATTAATAATAATAACAAAACAATACTGGTTGCATAGCAACTCATGCTAGATTAAGCATTGAAATCACAAAAATACGTACTTTTACGTATTTTTAAAATTTTAAAGGACAAGATACAATAAAATAATATAGAATTTCATTTGTCTTTTAGTTTTTCTTTGAAGTTTCTCAGTTAATATTTAGGTATTTTAATGAACAAAAGAAAAAATGTCTGCATGGTCAAAATTGTTTTTTCCTGTGCTTTTAAATGGCAATACGAAAAGATATCTGGAGTCGAACCTAGGACACATTATGTAAAAGTAATTACATTTTCTAGTAGTTAATGTGGCCATCTAAGAACACACCAAATTTCATATCTCTAGCGTCTTCCAGTGCTGAGATATATTGAAAGATTCTAAGAGAGTTACACACAGAAAGAAATACAGAATTGGAAAACTATATGAGAGATAGTAAACTTTTAATAAACATTTACCTATCAGTAGAAAACTTATATTTAAATGCATACATTCATAGGGAGAAACTGGCAATAAAAACACAGAGAAAATTGGTTAATTATCAGATATATAACATACCGTTATGTACACTCCTCTATAAGCATCAGATGACTGTAGACGAAAGTATTTTAGCGACCCTGAGCAAAAGAACGGAGGACTTTTAAAAATCATATACATATATCAAGATTATACATAATTTCCGATAGTATGTGCGATAACAATTACAGGCTTGAAAATCTATGACGTCAAGAGATATAATGCATATTTATAAATTATTTGTTTACTGTCTTCCAAATGCATGCAGCACTTTCAAGAAGTGCTCTTCAAACTAATTTTCTCCTCTAAATTAAATAAGAAGCTATGTACAAGAACATTTACCTGTGATTGGAAAGGTTTCTTATATTTTTCCCGGATTGTCATACACGAATAATATTTTCATGGTGGGTTCATACCTGTAAAATATTTCAGTGTAAGCTGAAAAATACTACAGCTAATGAAAACATTTCAATTTTGCAGAAAATAAGAGACAGTTACCTATACTTCTCAGATTGTGCTATGATGCAGTCTTCTTACATATGTGGCCAACGTAACTTGCTATAATGAATGAACGCCGCTTGCAGCACTTCCCATCATGAATTCTAACAGAATGAGCTTAGGATAACTCAAAAGAACTTCTTGTAACTACTTTGTACATTGTAACTACTTTGTAACTCAGGTAGTCTCGTATTGTCCTCACTCAAGAAGAGTTTATTATAACATGCACTGTATTATTATGGAACAATGTCTTACTGTGGAAAACTCAGTACCAGTTATCCTATTCCTGCTCTTCTCGAAGGCTCCAGAAAGAAAATTTTCAGTTTCTCTCGGTGACTTTAATGGCTTCCAAGGAGATGGGGCCCTTTCGAGGTGGGGGCCCCGATGTGACACATCGGCTGTATTCCCTAGAAGGCCAGCCCAGCATACAACTAATATTTACAAGAATTTATGGAAAGTTCATTTTTTATTTCCAGTGAAGTGATACCATTGATTGAGTAATGTCTGCAATTTATGTAATTTTATTATTGTATTTTGTAATAACAAAATTTCCTTGACTGAGATTTAAATTAACCTATTACAAAAATTGCTATGACTAAAACTTCAAGGATAATTTTGTCAAGATTGTTTTCAACTTTATCCTTTATTCAATATGTTATTATTTTAAGCTAATTAAATTCAAATCTGCAGGTTTTTTAGCTTTCTGCCACACACCATTGCGGTGGCTTGCAGGGTGAACTGTAGATGTTATCAGTAAATGCACATTTTGTCATTTTAATGTGTTCCATATACTTCATATAAGATTCTTTTAAGAAAGGAATGAAATTTAAATTTTATTTTTACAATCTTATAAATATTTTAGTGTGTGTGTTCTTTATACATTTTTACACCGTTAAAGCTATCGAATTCAAAAGTTTCATGGGCCATCCTATGGACCAAAGGAAGAACTTGGTCTAGGTTTGCAGACTATGGGGTCTGTTATACCCCATGGGGTCAACCAAATATTATTTCCATGAGGCCGGGCGCACACTGATAGAGCAAAACAAGGCGAAACTGCCCTAAGCAATTTCAAGAGACGACAATTACATACAAATGAATGAGCGCGTGCACATTGATAAGGCGAAGCGAAACATCTGCTCCAAACTGTTTAGAATGGGATGATTCATGTGTCATGCTGTTTCTCGTCCCTTTGTTTCATCGAAACGTTTCAGTATTTCTCTCAAGCCATGAGTGTGGTGGTGATAAACTTGTGGCCCTTGTACATGAAAGAAGAGCAATTTATGACATCACTAGCAAAGATTATAGCAACAGAGCAGTAAATTGTGGAATGAGATTGTGACTGAGATGAAGGAAACAGGTATTTAATTACCATGCATTTAATTGCATTTTAATTTCATTAATTACATTAGCACATTATTATTGTATTGGGTGTTACTGGTATGTACATTTCAATTCTATTAATTGCAGAAACTTTGATTAATCCTTTAAATATTATCATAAACTGCTTATTCGTTAAGCATTATTCAATAGTGTTAACTGAGAGTGGTTTCAGTATTTCTCAAGTCATGGAGTGTGATGGTGATAAACTCGTGGCCCTTGTACATGAAAGAAGGGCAATTTACGACTTCACTTGCAAAGACCATAGCAATAGAGCAGTGATAGATAAATTGTGGAATGAGATTGCGACTGAGATGAACGCAACAGGTGAGTATTTAATTACCATGCATTTAATTGCATTTTAATTTCATTAATTACATTAGCACATTATTATTGTATTGAGTGTTACTGGTACGTACATTTCAATTCTATTAATTACAGAAACTTTGAATAATCCTTTAAATATATTATAAACTGTTTATTTGTTAAATATTATTCAATAGTGTTAACTGAGAGTGGTTTTCTTTCCACCACAACAATGCATATTTGTTTTGCCAGGAAACTATCTTCTTCCGAATTAAAATAATTCACGAACTGTAGCCTAGTATTTAAAGCTGTGGCCGATGGTCTTCCTGTAATAGTATTTGGGGCAGTTAATTCTTCCAGCAATGTTTCCATTTCTTTATGAATATCAGCTATGCTTCCTTCCCTCTCTCGTATCATATTGTGTAAAACACAAGCGGCCTGAGTAATGACTGTTGCCTTTCTCGGTGATAATAACATAACGTACTCGAGCACTCGAAACATTTTTGTGAGCATACCAAATGCACACTCAATTAATTGTCAAGCTCGACTCAGACGATAGTTGTACACTTTTTTTCTGGTGTCAAATGTTTTCTCGAGAAGGGTGTCATTAGAAAATTCCGCAAGGGATAACCCTCGTCTCCTACTAATACGAAAGGAAGTTTTTCCTGATATTGAACTGATATCTGTTGAGGTTCTGGCAATTTCAAGTCACCATTCTTGAGTAATTTTCCAAAGGCAGAATGTTGGAAAACTCCGTATCAGAATTACGACCGCAGTCACCAACATCAATAGTAATAAATTTTCCGTCGGCATCTACAACCCCTTGCAGCAAAATAGAATGAAATTTCTTGTTGTTGTAGTACTCAGAGCCTGGGTTTGATGGTCATTCCACTTCGATGTGCTTTCCATCAGTGGCTCCCAAGCAGTGAGGAAAGTTCCATAGCTCTTCATATCTCTTTTATACTTGCATCCATTTGTCAGAAGTTGGCCTAGGCATGCATGTAGGATGGAGTCAGTATTTCCCAAATGGCAGTACACGTCTCAATAACGATTTTTCCAATCGTAGTAGCTCCAAGTCTACATTGGTAATGCAGTGACTGAAAGCATTCTCCTAAAATAAAACAAAAACATAAGAAACCTTGTTCGTAATGACGTTTTATTTTGTTTCAGTACTTGAATGTAAAAGCAAGTGGCACTCGTTGCGCAACTCATATGCGAGAGCTTTGCATGAAGACAAGAGCGTGATCTGGAGCATCTCCTTCAAAAAAGAAGAAATGGTATTTATTTGATGCCATGTCATTTTTGAGTGACTGTATGAGCAAACACAAAAAAATGGAGAGCAACTTAATGCAACGTAGTGAAGGACTTGAGGATGAAGACATCGAATCAGCATCAGCTAGAGATGCAGAAAGAGAGGAGACTCAGCTAAGCCATCCAGCGACCGCTCCATCCATCTCAAGTGATAGTCTGGTAAAAAGGGACACCTTTAAAAAACCTGTCGCAAGTGCCGCCGATAAAGTAGCAGAGCCAATGATAGAATTTCTCAAATCAAAAGTGAAGCCTCATGATCCTGAGGATCCAAATTTATCTTTTTTAAAAGCCTCCTGCCAGATGTTAACAAACTTTCAGAGAGAAGAAGAAGGAAATTCAAAGAATATGTTCTGATAACTTTAAACAAGTTGTTAGATGAAGAAGAGGACGATGTTCATCAGCAAACGCTAATGGGAATGGGGATTTCAAATCTGAGCGGTTCTTCAGAAAACTCTAGCACCGGAGATGTTTATTATCACACTTTGTAAACGAAAACAGTGAATTGTTTACACATGAAAAGTAAATTAGTATTGAATGTCCCAGTTACAGTCCTGTTGACTCTAAGAAATTGTAATAGAAAACAGTGAATAGTCTACACAATAAAAGTAAATTGTATTCAGAGTACTATTTCTTAATTCTGCTTACCTTAAAGTCATTAGCAGTTTTGTTTCAGGAGGAACGCTTCTACGTAAATTAGTATCATGTTTCCTTATAGCTTCCCATAGGGCTTCCAGTAAATAGTCGAAGGATTCACTGCTCATTCTGGTGTAGTTTTTAAATTTCTTTTAGTCGTGCCGAAGTTCATTTAAGAGCCCTTCAACCAAACAGTAAGTCGTCCTCTTTTGATTGAGAGGATGCACCCACCATTTTATGTTTTTTCTTGTAACACTTGACTTTTTTCACCAACCAGTCCCACAGAATGGAAACAACCTCATCATCATCGCTTGACATCCTAAAATGAAGTGTTTTCTGCACAAATTGTTTCGTTTCGCCTAACCAGTGTGCGAGCTCCAATGTTTGAAACGTGTCGAAACGTTTCCTTTCTTTATTGCTTGGAGCAGTTTCGCCTTGCTTCGTTCTATCAGTGTGCGCCTGGCCTAAGAATGCATGGGAAATGGTGTGGAGAAATCCCAAAATGCCATGCAGCCCTTCACTGATGTGGATATAAATATCTAAATATTAACTTACGATCACGGGAAATTTCTTATTTTACGCACTAAAGACTGAGTATTTTAATTCTGTTCATGTTTTGTCATATTACATGATAAATCGCTCGAAATGTTCCTTTAAGCTCAAAATTTATCGGTTTAGATGACCATTTTCCAGGCGGCAACAAAGCTAAATTTCTTAATTGTTGTCCTCTTCAAAGGGAGTTATACACGTAAAGATTAATGCAAGGAAAATCCATGTCGTGGCGCGCCGTAGAAGAAGAATTGCTAATGCCAAGATAAAGGGTAAATGCATTCATGCCTAAATATAGTCTATGAGTACTTTTAAAGTCAAATGATTTTTAAGGAATATTAGAACATTGTTATCTTTTACCATTAACAATGAAAGATTTATCACAACATATATCTACTTACATTTGTTCGGTAACCAAGATGTTGTTTATTGTTTACATTTTGGCTAATAGTATTGACATAATCCACGTAATTTTATTGCTGCTTTAAAGGCTTTGGTGCATCTATCCATGTGAATATTAAGTAAGACATTAATGCATAATTATATTAATGGTAAAACTTTACAATACAATATATTAAATGTTAATGTAAGCATCGCTTGCGTAATTAAGGAATGGGGAACGTTTGCCCCAAGCAATAAAAATCATTTGCTACTTTAAAAGAAAACTTTCCCGAGTGAAGCCGGGCGTTTCAGCTAGTTATCTATATTTGTTAGAAGTAGCAGTAAAATCCCACATCAACTCAGGGTTTAAATGGATAAGAAACGCAAAGGAGTAGCGGAAAATCTTTGTGAAAAGAAAAAGACTTTCTCTTACAGGCAGAGAAGTGCTGCAAGTTGACTGACATACAGTAGACTCTCGATTAACCGGAATCGGCTTAACCGGTATGCGGATTAACTGGGATGTAAAAAAAACGTATATGACAATAATTTGGAATACGAGAAAGCGGCCGCTGAGAAATGATGCGACAGCGTAACTGATGCCGAAATCACGGGTGATATGCAGGGTGGAGGAATGAAGAGGGGAAATGACACAGCAGCGAGATACATACGTAGTATCTGCTACTCTATGTGAGTTAAGAGATACGTATTATCACATTATGCATTTCACCTATAAAAACATAGCGTGGAAACACAACCCCCCCTCTCGCCAAGTGGATCAGGATATTTTCTTCGAGTGTTCACTTTATTTTCATGCGTCGTAACGGCTGCATACATCATTTAGTTCTTGTTAATTTGAATAGCCCTAACGTGATCATGTCGAAACGTAAAAGAGTTGTTCTTACTATAGAACAAAAACTTGACATAATTAAAAAATCTGATGTGGCCAACACATGACTTTCTCCGTATTTGGGGTATAGGTATTTAAATTATTATGAATAGCATTATGAGGCAAAATTATTATTTCCTATCGTAAAAGAATACAGTCATCCTTATTGCCGTAAATTACGTATATTTTGAATATGTTTACAGAATTCACCGCTACATGGTGCTGGCGCTGTATACTGGTATTAAGAAAAACCAAAATATCTCCGAAATGGATAGTTCTACAAAAATTTGTTTCAAACAAAACTTGGAAGAAATATTATTCTCTACAACTTTGATCCTCACCAAGATTACCAATAACGACGTTTTTAAGGAGATATTTGACGGAAACCGAAAAAACCAATTTTTTATAAATAATTCCTAAACAATAACTGCTATGGAAAATTGTTTCAAATGAAAGTTGTAGGAAATTACATTCTCTATAACTTTAGTATAGAATTGTATATACAATAATGATGTTTTAATGCAGAAATATCGCAAAAACCGAATCTGGTTTCAAATAAACATCGACTTCCGGTTAACCGTTATCGTCCAAAAACTAATTAGTTATTTGCGCTTATGCTGAAGAGTTATATATGAAGTTTGGTAACGATATGGCATGTACTTTTTGAGTTAAGAGCGCTCACAATCATGCACACATACAGTCATCATTCCGAAAATAGTCTAAACGTGTTCTAGGGACCTCAAAACGTTTATTTCCATTGAAATCTCGTGATCACAATACTTTCTTTCCCATTACTTCGTATGGAGAAAGTCAAAATCTGAAAAAGGAGTGACGGTGTAGTCTTTAATGAATGAGTACAATGTTGGTGACCAAACAGTAGGTGATATTGTGAAAAACAAAAAAAAGTTAATTGAGTTTGCCGGAGTTTCTGGTAGTGCAAGTGGCATGTCTAGCCAGAAAACTATGAAGATGTCAACCTACGATGATTTGGACAAAGCAATGGTTTTTTGGTTTAACCAACAGAGGGCTGAGAGAATCCTGGTTTTGGGAGCTGTGCAGTGAAAGCAAAGTATTTTTTCAATGAATTAAAATTAACAGGGGACTTTAATGCATCATGTCGGTGGTTGACGAGGTTTAAGCAAAGGCATGGGATTCGTCAGATTGCTATCGAAGGTGAAAACTTAGCTGTGATGAGCCAGCAGCTGAGGAGTTTGTCTCAATTTCAACATTTTGTCGATAATGAAGGATTCACATCAGAACAAATCTATAATATTGATGAAACTGGTTTATACTGTAAGTGTTTACCACAAAAACTTAGCTTATAAAAATGAAAAAAGCGCTGCAGGGTACAAACTTCAACAACCGCCTTACAGTTTTGTGCTGTGGTAATCTTGCTGGGTCTCATTTTTACTTTCTCCATATGTAGTAATGGGAAAGTATTGTGTTCATGAAAAAAATAATAATTACACATAGTGTTTATAATAATTATTTAGAAGATTTAGTAACATATGTTTTGTATTCTTTTCTCAAAAGGATTATCAATACATGTCTTAAGGAGGGTGTTGTTCCTATAGGGATGAAGACAGCCATAATAAGACCGATTCATAAGGAAGGTAGTTTTAAAAACCTAAATAATTATAGGCCTATATCTATTTTACCCTCATTAAGCAAGATAATTGAGACATATGTGGCTGATTACCTACTGAATTTTTTATCTAAGTATAAACTTATTCATAAACACCAATATGGATATCAGAAAAACGAGGGTACTAAAAAAGCTCTAGAACACTTTGCCGATACTGTAAAACTACACCTAGATTAAATTAATGAAGTTGTTGTTACTTACATTGATTATAATAAAGCTTTTGGTACTGTTAACATTTCTGTAATTATTAATTTGTGCTATTTTTATGTTAAAATTGTTTCTGGTGACTTGGGTATATTGTTCACGTATCAGAACCTGTTCTATGTTTTATGGATCAATAAAGAAAAATATGGATCATATAACATTAATAAATAATAGTATATATATGTAATACAATAGATGTGATGTTATTTATAAAATTACTTAAACAGGAGATTTTTATTATACAAAAGTGTAAAATGACAAAATCTACAATACATTAATTATAAAATGAGAAATAATTTCAAGTGAAATACGTTCTGGTCCTGCTAAGTCGAAAAACAAAATGGACTTGACTGCATGTGCCAAATATTTACATATTTGAATCCAATTGATGACCTAGGTATTTGGGTAATTCTAATCAAACTAAAAACCAAAGAGTAATTACAAAATTAGAATGATTATACGAGGTTCTACCCAAAAGTTCCCGAAATGTATCTGAAAAAAAGTAGACTTGTCCAAAGTCCTAATCGCCACCGTCCCCTTCAAAGTAGTCCTCTTCGGAACGTACACAACGATCCCAACATTTCTGCCACAATCGGAAGCTGTCCTGGAAGTCCTTTAGTGTCAGCGTCTTCAGCACCTCCTGCGATTCGGCCTGGATCTCCTCTACGGTGTGAAATCTTCGCCCCTTCAACTTGATTTTCATCTTGGGGAAGAGGAAGAAGTCACAGGGGGCTAAATCAGGCGAGTAAGGGATGTGGGGGACGGCCGCCATGTTTTTGGAGGCCAAAAACCGCTGCACTGCCAGAGCAGTGTGCGCGGGCGCATTGCCTGATGGAACACCCAGTTGTTCCTGCGCCATTTCTCTGGTCGCTTTCGCCTCATGTCCTCCCTAAACCGCCTCAGAACGTCGCAGTAGAACTTCGCATTGACGGTCTGACCTGGAGGGACAAATTCCTTGTGGATAATCCCGTCAATGTCGAAAAAAGCAGATCAGCAATGACTTAACATTGCTTTTGACTTGCGCTTTCTTCGGTCGGGGTGAAGATGGACTATTCCACTTGGACGATTGCTGTTTTGTTTCAGGGTCGTACCCATAATCCCAACTTTCGTCACCAGTTACGACCTTAGAAAGGAAGTCTGGGTCATTTCTGACCAGCTTCTGAAGTTCCATGCAGACTTCCAGCCGATGTTGCTTCTGGTCGTCAGACAGCAGCCTTGGCACGAATTTTGCAGCAATCTGCCTCATGTTGAGTTCGTCCGACAAAATGCGCTGGCATGTCCCATATGACTGTACCACAATGTTGCAAACGTCATGGATCGTTCGCCTACAATCCTCGAGGATAGCCTCACGCACGTTTTCAACATTTTCCGGCGTTGTTCCGGTTGAAGGTCGTCCAGGACATGTGTCATCATCAACTGACGTTCGACAATTTTTAAACCGGTTAAACCAGTCGTAGATTTGTGTCTGACCCAAAGCGTCATCACCAAATGCTCGTTTAAGCATTTTGTGAGTTTCCGCTGCTCTCTTGCCAAGTTTGAAGCAAAATTTGATGCACACACGCTTCTCCTTCACGTCCACCATTTCAACGAAAAAAATCGCAAAACGAGACAAACACGACGTTATAAAAACTCGTAGAACAAAAGAATGAGTGCAGTCAGTGCGAAGCCACGTGGCACACTGGTTCACAAAGGAAACATGCAGCACTACCGAGCGCCACTAGTCTGTGCTACAACCGGTTCCCGCGTGATGTTCAACTTTCGGGAAATTTTGGGTAGCACCTCGTACTTTGATGTACCTACTTAAAATATTTAACGTTATCTTAAGAAGTAATCAAGAAAAATGAACATTTAAAATTTATAAATTATCTAATAACCATAATTTGAGTTTCCTCTTTATTTCAAAATATTTATTTAATGTTTTTAGTTCATGTGGTAGTTGATTAAAAAGTATAGGAACCTTAACTTCCAATTTATTTTTACCATTTAGGTTAAAATATCTAGGTACATACATTATAGATAATCCTATTTCTTCTATCCATTTCATGTTTATCTGTTTTAATTGTTTTATATTTAGACGAGAAGTAGTTATCAACCAAAATTATGTATTTGAACAATTCATTGTAATTTTTTGTAAATATCATTGATATCTAAGTTAACATTTGTTACATCCAATAATTTAATGACTCTGTAGTGGCAGAATAGAACATTGTATGCCATTTGTACGTCGGTTGTTCGCGGCAACTGCGGCGCCATCCGTCTGAGGCCACTACAGGAGACGGCGCGCAGCCTGGTAGCCGGGGCAGTCTTTTGAAGAGGGTGAAAGTGTGAGGTCGCTCGCGGACGCACCTTTAACCTCACGCCGCTACCAAGCAATCGACCTGTAGTTATTTACTGTGTAATAAACCTTCAGTTGTTCTTCCCACCTTTCATTCCGAGAACCCCGATCACACCTAAAAGTGGTGACCCCGACGAGGATTGTTTTTCTCCCGACCACGTGGTCATGGCGCCGCAAGACACGGTTAACGCTTCGGACCCCTATATTGAACGAGTTGCGGTACGTTTACCGCCGTTTTGGGCTGAACGCCCTGCACTGTGGTTCTCCCGAGCAGAGGTACAATTCCTACTCGCAGGCATTACGTGCGATAATACCAAGTTCGGTTATGTCGTGAACCAATTGGACGATCGTTTCGCCATCGAAGTGGAGGACGTAATTACTAATCCCCCGACCACGAACAGGTATGAGAAAATTAAATCTGAGTTAATACACCGCCTCTCTGCGTCCCGGGAGCAGAGAATACGGCAACTCCTCGAACACGAGGTGATCGGGGACCGGAAGCCATCGCAGTTTTTGCGTCATCTAAAGACGCTTGCCGGCGATGGCGTTCCGGATGACTTCCTTAGAACGCTGTGGCTAAATCGGTTGCCATCCAGCATGCAGGGAATTTTGATGAGCCAAGAATCCGCCGGATTAGACGACATGGCAAAATTGGCCGACAAGGTTAGTGACTCCGCGCGCACACGTGGCCAGCACATCCGTCATCAGCGACATGGAGGTCAAGCAGAAGCAATTACTGCAGCGCATGGATGAATTAACCCGCCAGGTAGCTGCCCTATCCACTAGAGCAGGGGTCCCCAAAATGGTCTATATCGACCCCCAGGGGTCGATAAATATTTTCGGGCGTCGAAAATTACTCGGTGGTCGATTGGGGGTCGATTAGAAATTATTGAAACAGAAGTATATCACATCACATCATTGCATACTTTATTAAATATTGTTGGTCAAATCGACGTTTTGTGCCGAAAGCAAAAGTCGTATATTATACAAATTGGCAATCATGCGTCCACTCCGCTGACAGTTGTGATTGCACCAATCAGGAAGCATTGCGAGCATGACGTATTCTTCCCTAATCTCCGTTTTTCACTGTTTCAGTTTTATTCTGACTTTCCTTAGTGCTAATTACCGGTTATAGTTTCTCTTGATTATTTTACTTATTTATTTGTGTTTGCTGTATCCGGAAGTGGAGATGTGAGTTCCTTTAGTAACTAAAGGAACCTACTGCCTTAATACCAGTTTCGGCCCTACGACGCGACGCATAAAAGGTATCGATTCGCTCAAAACAAGATGCCTGATCCCAACTCGGAGCCGAAGATTGAATGAATGACACGATGAATGAGACTGGAAGTACATATATGAACTAGTTCTTGAACGAATGAGTGACCGGTTGACTCACTGTTTTATGCGACAGCCTCTCGGAACGAAACGGAATGAAGCCGAATCTAAAAACAAGTGAAGAGTTGGTCACCGCCGCAAAAAACTACTTCAGTCGTTCAGTTTAATTATTCATTCACGAACTACACATCTCTATGTTGAAGTCTTGAACACGGCTGATAGTTTTATATATCCTATAGATATATAGAAGTACGTGAGTATATTATTGAGACATTACTTTTTACTTACTGACTTATTTAATTAATTTAATTATTTTGTTACAACCCCAGTAACCACAATGGCAACTTCAGATTCTAAAAAGAAATGCAGACAATATTCATGGGAATATTTGAAACTTGGATTTATTCCTTCGTTAACAAACGGAACAAGGCATATGTGTCTTCTCTGTGAAAAAACTTTTAGTAACGATGCAATGAAACCAGCAAAAATGAAAAATCATCTTCAAAGACTCCACCCTGATAAGAAGGATAAAGATCTTGATTTTTTTAAAGAACTGAAAGAGAAATACACACATCGACCAAATATAAAATCATTTATGAAAGCACCTGCCGAAGCTGACAATGAACGAGGATTAACAACCTCGTACAATATTTCTCTTAATATAGCAAAAAAGGGAAAACCATATACAATTGCAGAGGACGTCGTTATTCCCGCAATTAAAGAAGTAATTGAAACTATAATAAAAAAAGACTCCGGTTCTGTTTTAAAATGCTTAACATTGAGTGCGAATACCGTGCAAAGGCGTATTGATGAAATGGCTGAAGATGTAGAAAAAACTGTAGTATCAGAGCTCATACATAGTAAGTTCTCCATCCAACTTGATGAGTCCACTTTTGGTAGTTCTTCTATTCTTATGGCTTATATAAGATATTTTAGTAAAATCAAACATCAAATTATTGACGAATTTTTATTTGCAAAATATCTTGAAAGTGATGGAACGGGGTTGACAATTTTCCGTCGATTGGAGGAATATTTAAATAAGTACGATATTCCATTTACTAATATAACAGCAGTAGCCACAGATGGCGCACCTGCGATGGTGGGCCGTTACCGAGGTTTCGCTACCTTTCTTAAAGAAAAAGTTCCCGGTGTACGTACTATTCACTGTGTGTTGCACAGAAACCATCTGTTGGCAAAAACTCTCAGTGACGAATTGCATGATACTCTAAAGGTGTGTATTAAATCTATTAATCAAATTAGAGCTCATCCTCTTAAATCGCGATTGTTTGCCAAACTTTGTGAAAAAAACGATGAATTATCAAACCAATTACTCTTGCATACTGAAGTAAGATGGTTGTCTAGAGGTGCAAGTTTACAAAGACTTGTTGAGTTGTTCGACTCAACTGTAGAGTTTCTTACAGATGTTAATTCGTTTTTGAGTGATGAACTGAAGAGATATAAGAATCATATTTTCTACTTGGCGGACTTATTTGCAAAATTTAATGAAGCCCAGACCCGTCTACAAGGTAAAGATGTCACCATTATTCAATCTCGGACAATTCTTTCAGGCTTCCAAGTTAAACTAGGCTTGTTTAAATCTTCATTGTTACGAAGAGATTTTCAGTACTTTTCGAATCTACGGCAATTGGAAGTAAAAGATGAAGATTTGGAAATATACACTAAGCATCTTCAAAAATTGAGCAATGATTTTAAATTACGCTTTGAGAATTTAGAGAACATGCACATTCCAGATTGAGTTATGGCGCCATTTTCTGCAGAAGTTGAAAACATCGAATGTAACTTACAAGATGAACTTATTGATTGTCAGTTGATCTTGAAGCTAAGACGCTTTTTAAAAATGTGACTTTAAGTTACTTTTGGACGAATATAAATGTTGTACAAAAATATCCAAAACTTTCTGAAATGGTACTTCCCTTTTTGCTTGCATTTCCAAGCTCGTATATGGTTGAAGCTGGTTTCAGCCATGTTAATTCCATCTTAACAAAACAGAGAAATAAGTTAGATATAGAATTCCGTGGCGATTTAAGGCTGAAACTTACTGATCTTGAACCCAACATTGCTAATCTTGCCAAGAGTCACCAAGCACACCCGTCACATTGACAATGTCAGTCAACTTTACTAACTTAATAAAAGTCTTATTATAATGCATCTGATTAGACATAATTATATTAGATATATGTAATATAAATGATAAATACTGTAAAATAAACAATCTAAAAAATCACATAAGCGTCTTTTTTTGCTTGTCCTATTATAATTACGTAATAGTAAAGTAGAGGGGGTCGATAAAAAGTCTAGAAATTCTTGAAGGGGTCGACGGTCAAAAAAGTTTGCGGACCCCTGCGCGAGAGGGTCGGGCCCACGCTCTCGCCAAAGGTCTCGTAGCCGGTCCCGCCAGCGCGACCGCGCGCGCTCCGCTGATCGCCAAAAAGAATCCGGTATGTGTTGGTACCATTGGCGAAAAAGCGCAAAAGTACCACCGACTACCGCCCACCTTCCAGCCGCCTCTACGTGACGGACGTTTTCACAAAAACGCAGTTTTTAATAGACACTGGTGCCGAACTTTGCGTGTTTCCGCGTTCGATGCTGAACGAACGCCGCGTTAGAACCGAGTACGATCTTTATGCCGCCAATAACTCGGTTATTCAGACCTACGGCTGGGTAGTACTGAACTTAAATTTTCGCCTGAGGCGCGATTTTACATGGCGTTTTGTGGTAGGCCTATAATCGGTGCCGATTTCCTTAAGTTTTACGGCCTCCTTGTAGACATACGCAACAACAGGCTCATAGATAGCATCACTACATCCGGTGGAACAAGTGAAATGTATCAACGGGAGCACGAGGTCTCACGCCGCACAGTGGGCTGGGAGACCGGTTTAGACGGACAAAAGTCAAAAGACGGTCAAATCGGCCTGAAATTTAATACTATGGGTTTTGGAGGGTGGCGAGTTCATTTTTGACGTTCTCAATGCTTAGCGCTGTCTTCGTATGGCCAGTATCGGCGAAAAAAAGTTAAAATATGCTCAAATTGGTCTGAATTTATGCACTAGGGGGGTTTTAGAAGGCGCTGAGTTCACTTTTTATGGTTTTAAGGCTTATCGGCGGCTATTTATGGTCAGTGGTACAGTCAAAGTGGTGCTTTTCCGTTTTTAAATAACCAGTCTCCCTCAAATTTGACAGAAAAATCAGTGAATACACTATTTGTGGTGAAATTGATATAGTTCTTCTTAATTTTTAATAAATAAAATGGTTAAAGCCAAAGAATCATTATCACGTTACTGCTTTTACTCATCTTCGTCACTAGACACGCCACAGTCTTCAATTGGAGTCAATGAGAAGCTGGGCTCCTTAAGAAGCCGGAGAACTTAGGGTGATAGTGGTCCTTTCCTCTTGTTAGGCAGCTTTCGGAGAGCTGTAATCACCGGGTCAGAAGTTATGAGGCACATGTGAAATAAGCCCTCATTACAGTCTCTTCTGGAAGTTTTTCTCGTGTTGAAAACCCGGTAGTACTTGCAATCTTTATGCTTAGATTCCTGCGCATCTTCGGACATCATCCCTATGGGGAGGGGGGCAGCGTGGATTATAGCGGCACCATGCAGGAGTATCTTGTGTACTGTGGGTGGCATTGTGTACCACGGATACAAAGCCACACATCTGCGTGCCGTTTCTAAGGCATACTTCTCGTATTCCTGCACGTTTAGTTCATAGCCACTTCCCAGAGCATGAAGTAATACACAGAAGCGCTGAACTAGATCCTCGTCTAGGCCGGTGATAGACGCTGTAAGCGAAGGACTGTCGAAAAATGCACGGGCGGTATTCCCATCATTAGAAGAGCCGAATCCCTGCTTCGGCATGTCTATGATTAGGCCCATCTTCTCTTTAAATTCCTTTTGAATATTCTGTTTCCGCAGCTTTATATTGTCTTCTTCTTCCATTTTCTTACGTCCAACTTATATGAAACGTGTAGTAGGTACTCAAAAGAGCGGATCCATCCGTGTAAAGTGTAGGTATCTTCATTCGCCGGCATTTTTGAAAGAGCTTCAAAGTCGTTCATTTGAGATGGTTTCCCGTTGCACACATAACACGACTGCGATGATTTTGTGCCAGTTAGCGCGTTTGACAGCTTTCCATCGACCATCGTCATGTGCATTTCGTGCGTTACTGACACTTGGCGCCCTGAGATCACTGATGTAGATGGTATCAGGTGTGATATTTCCTCCTCAACGCGGAGAAAGAGATGATTTTAATCATGGACGAGAGGTTGTGAACGACATCAAAAATGCAAATAACTAGGGGAAGGAATCTCACCTGGTAATAAAGTTGAACAAGTGCTCTCCCTTTTCTTTGTCGCTCTTCGACCAAACGTCTCTTAACTGAAGAAAAATATCGACCTTCTTCATTTTGTTACTAAAGTGCCAATTAATAAACGTAAGTGAAAGTGCACTCTTCTATTTGTACGCTATCTGCACTGTTAGTGGCAAGAGTGATGGGTTCCTGCACACTAGATACCGCTGGCGCATGCGGGAACTTATTAGTCGCGGCGCGCTGTGGCCGGAGCGGGAACTGACGCGGCGCAGAGGCGCATCTACCGCTGCATACAATTTGAAACCGCAGGTCTCCGCAGCTATTCTTTGTTGCAATATGTTCAGTACACTATGCCTCACTTGTCTCATACCGGCAGACAACAGTGCAAAGCGGTGCATTTTTTGTAGCTCACTTTTAGTGTAACACTTTGTGCTTTGGGATGTATAAGTGCGTGTAAGGCTATAAACTTCCCATGAAACTGTCAACTCTGAAGTGTGGGGTGAAAACATTACGTCCATAGTACAGTTAGACGAGAAAAATTTATCTGAACCGTGACAACTTATATTTTGAGTCACAGCAGGAAACTTTGCGAGCTGGTTGCAACACAGAGAAAAAACACAAATCGAAAATCGGCCTATATAGAGGCCTAGATCGTGAAAATTTAAGTTCCGATTGGCTAATTTCTTATCAAATATGTTAGTCCGGACACTTTTCTTAACATTAACGCAACTTTTGGGATTTTTTTATCAACTTCGCAAAACCGACTTTTGTCCGCCTAAACGGGACTCCCAGCCCACTGCGCGCCGCCCTCTCCCGTTTCCCGGACATCACCCGCCCGTCGGGAACGCCCATAACGCCACGCCACTCCACGGTGCACTTCATCCGCACAACGCCAGGACCCCCGGTGTCTTGCAAGCCGCGGCGCATGGCTCCTGACAAGCTGGCAGCGGCCCGCAAGGAATTCGAGTTGATGGTGCAGATGGGTACGGCTCGTCGGTCCGACAGCAGCTGGTCGTCCGCCCTGCATCTCGTCCCGAAGAAAGGCGATGAATGGCGGCCTTGCGGAGACTACCGAGCGCTGAACGCACGCACGTTCCCCGACCGCTATCCTGTTCCCCATATGGAGTATTTCGCCTCAGCTCTGCATGGCAAGACGATCTTCTCCACGATTGATTTAGTAAGAGCATATAAACAGATACCGGTTAATCCGGAAGATGTCCCCAAGACTGCCATAATAACTCCCTTTGGACTTTTCGAGTTCCCTTACATGTCGTTCGGACTGAGAAACGCTGCACAAACGTTTCAGCGTTTTATGGACGACATATTAAGAGGATTAGACTTTTGCTATGCGTATTTGGACGACATTTTAGTCGCATCAGGGGATGAGGAGGAACACGAACGCCACTTGTGTGAACTATTTTCCCGCCTTAGTGAAAACGGAATTTTAATTAATACCGCTAAGTGCGTTTTCGGTGTGCCGCAATTAACTTTTTCAGGTTATAGTGTTTCCGCTGCGGGAACTCAACCCCTCGCAGAAAGAGTGACTGCGATACGTAATTTCCCCCAACCAGAAACGGTGAAACAGTTGCGTCGTTTCCTTGGGATGTTTAATTTTTATAGACGGTTTCTACCGGATGCCGCCGCGCTTCAAACGCCACTCCATAATGTGCTTAATGGCAAAGTGAAAGGGAGAGACACTATTGTTTGGGATGTTAACTTGCGAGAGTGTTTTGAACGCTGCAAAAGTGCGTTATCGCGGGCAACCCTCTTAGCCCACCCCAACCCCAACCTCCCACTCGCCCTATTTTCTGATGCTTCCGACAGCACCGTAGGAGCAGCTCTGCAACAACTGACGGATGACGGCTGGCAGCCTCTAGCGTTCTTTACGAAGAAGCTTAAGGCACCCGAGAGGAACTATAGTGCGTATGACCGAGAACTCTTAGCAATATACAGGGCAGTTTTATATTTTCGGCATATGGTAGAAGGGCGAAATTTTGTGATATATACTGACCAGAAACCATTAACCTTTGCGTTCCAGCAGAAATTTGATAAATGTTCCCCGCGGCAATTCCGCCACTTAGACTTAATCGGGCAATACTCAACGGACATCCGCCATGTTGCGGGTAAGGAAAACGTCGTCGCCGACGCCTTATCCCGCATTGATGCTGTGACACCTGTTATTAAATTTGAGGACCTGGCTAAAGCGCAGGAGAACGACCAGGAATTGCAAAACCTTCTCAAATCTCAGAACTCCTCTTTATCCTTAAAAAAGATTGTACTCCTAGGTGCTCAAGTTCCACTTTTCTGCAATGTTTCCACCCCTTTTGCCAGGCCGTTCATCACACCCGAGTTTCGCCGCCAAGCCTTTGACTCGGTGCATAATTTATCGCACCCGGGGGCAAATGCATCCGTGAAGCTCGTCACGGAACGTTTTGTGTGGCCTTCCATGAAGAAGGATTGCCGAATATGTACTCGTGAGTGTCTCTCATGCCAACGATCGAAAGTAACGCGCCATGTGTCAACACCCATCGGCAGTTTCCTCTTGCCAAGTGCCAGGTTCGAGCACGTGCACCTGGATTTGGTGGGTCCATTGCCACCATCACGGGGAATTCGATATTGTCTGACATGCGTCGACAGATTTACGCGTTGGCCGGAAGTCTTCCCCCTACAAGAAATATCCGCCGAGTCGACCGCAAGAGCATTCGTCGAGGGCTGGATATCCAGGTTCGGAACTCCCTTGAGAGTAACAACTGATCAGGGCAGACAGTTTGAGTCACATCTTTTCCGGGAACTCACACGACTCCTGGGAGTCAGGCACCTCCGCACAGTGGCATACAACCCCGCTGCTAACGGTCTTGTGGAACGTTTCCACCGGCAACTCAAAGCATCGATTATGTGCCATGCCTCCGAATGGTGGACTGATAGCCTACCGGTGGTCCTGCTGGGGATTCGGTCTGCATGGAAGGAGGATATCTGCGCCACTCCGGCTGAGATGTTATATGGAGAGACCCTTCGCCTTCCTGGGAATTTTCTCTCTCCCACTCCTCCTACAGCATCGGACGATCCTGCCAGTTTCGCTGAGCGGCTCAGGGGGCACATGCAGAAATTCACTCCTAAACCTGGTCCGCGCCATGGGGAGCCATCTGTTTTTATTTTCAGGTACTTGCAGACCTCATCCCATGTGTTTGTGAGGACCGACACGGTCCGGGGCTAGCTTCAACCTCCCTATGACGGACCGTACCAAGTAGTCAGGCGGCAACCCAAAGATTCCTTGCTGCGCATTAAAGGTCGAGACGTCATGGTTTCCCTTAACCGCCTGAAACCGACGTATGTGACCGCCAGTGAGGCGCCTTGTTCTATGCCAGTGCATCCCTCAGCTGTGAGCAGCCCTGCAGAACTACCGCAGCCATCGTCGCCTACCGCTGGTTATTCTACTAGGACAGGAAGACAAATACGTTTCCCGAGCCACCTCAAGGACTTCATTCCTTAGTTTCTTTATTTTTCTTCCTTTGGCAGCCACGTTTATCTAAATTTTTTGTTTTTTTTCTTTCCTGTATTTTTTCCTCGTTTTCCATTTACCCTCAGGGTTAATTACTGCCAGGGGGGTGATGTAGTGGCAGAATAGAACATTGTATGCCATTTGTACGTCGGTTGTTCGCGGCAACTGCGGCGCCATCCGTCTGAGGCCACTACAGCCTGGTAGCCGGGGCAGTCTTTTGAAGAGGGTGAAAGTGTGAGGTCGCTCGCGGACGCACCTTTAACCTCACGCCGCTACCAAGCAATCGACCTGTAGTTATTTACTGTGTAATAAACATTCAGTTGTTCTTCCCATCTTTCATTCCGAGAACCCCGATCACACCTAAAACTCTATTCTGATTTCTTTGTAATACCTTTAAATAACCAGTTTTGGCATTTCCCCAGATTGTGATACCATATCTTAAAATTGACTCATAAAGAGAATAATAAATATTTTTTTTAGCAGTTGTTAGTAATATACTTTTGATGTGGTAATTGATAATTGTTGGAGATAGAGACAATCGCCCTTCGTCGCTCATTTGTTTTGGACCAGCAGACGACGCTAAAACTCTCACGAAAGCGCCGCGTGAGGGCGTTGACTTCCAGCTAGCAGCCGAAGTGGAAGGTCGGGAGGGCAGAACGTGAAAAGGAGCCCCAGGGAGCAAATCTAATTTCATAATCCTTTCAAAATTGTAACCGCCTAATCGAGACTCTTTCTAATAAAGGTGCTGAAAATCTGATTTGGAGTTTCGCCAATCCTGGTCCTTCCCGTCACATTTTTGGTCCTTCGGGCTGGGATACGCCTTGATTGCTGGATCGCCCGGATTTCCCGGATCGCCTTGATTGCAGGATCGCTCGAATTTCCCGGATCGCCGGACTGCCCGGATCGCCGGATTGCTTGTATTTCACATTTTTCGGATTGGCATGGGCGGATTACAACAGGCCGGATTTTACTCGGCGAGCACATGGTCGTCTTTGCTCTTCACCGGAAGTAACCTTGGCTCCTTTCCTTTTCGGCGATACAGTAAGTCTTTTACTAATTGAATTTACACATGCATCTATTTCTGGTCGATTACTCTTCGACTTTATTCTTTGGAAATTCGATTGCTTGTCGAATTTATATTGCTGGGTTGTAGAACGGTGTCTTCCCTCCTTGGTATATGATAGGAGGAGTGAGTTTAAAGAATTTTTGTTTAAACTGAGTGGTGTGTCGCATTCCAATCCTGTGAGCGAGACCCAAAACATTCCTCGGCTGCCTCGCTTAAATATTCCAACTTTCTTTGGTGATTTTCGTGATTGGGAATCCTATCGCGACCTCATCACTTCGCTAGTTATATCTCGGACGGATTTTTCAAATATTTCGAAGTTGCACTATCTCCAAACTAGTCTTGCTGGTGAAGCGTCTCAAATTACGAGGTCCCTTCCTCTCACGGGTGATAATTTCGAAAGAGCTTGGAGGAAATTGACAGAAACTTATGAGAATAAACGGCGGTTAGTGAATTCTCACGTTGCTACCTTGTTTTCATTGAAGGCTGTACAATCGGAAACCTCGGCTCAACTTAAAAGATTACTCCACGCTACAATTAATCCACTACTAGCGTTAGAAGCTCTTGAGCGCCCTATCGAACAATGGGACGATTTAATCGTGTATTTGACTGTCAGTCGTCTAGATGATCAATCTCGGAAGGAGTGGGAGACGTCCTTTGGAGGATCTCAGGACCCGCCGAAATTTGAAAAGCTGAGAACATTCCTGGAAACTAGATCCATGACCTAGGAAGCTATTGAGCATAGTTGCGGGAAAAATATTTCGCATCCTCGTTTTTCAAGAAAATTACATAACTTTTCCGGTGCTAAAACGCAGATCCATCAATGTTCAGGCTCTTCAGATGTGAAAGTCCACCACCTGACGAAACAAGCTCCTACATCCGCTAGGAAATGTTCTTTATGCTGTAAACCACATTTTATATTACGCTGCGACGTATTTCGCTCTAAAACGCCGCAACAGCGAAAGGAGTTCGTTGCTGTTAAAAGACTTTGTTACAATTGTCTAGGTGTACATTCTGTAAAGGAATGCAGTTCAACCAAGCGCTGTGGGCAATGTCAAGGCAAACACCATACCATGCTTCATCATGCCTCATGTTATTCTCCTATTTTAGAGGAAACATCAATAGATAATGTAACCCAACCGGATGAGGCGAAGGACACTCCTCAGTCAATAATTGCTGGAACCGCAGCTACATCGGTCAACTCTACAAGGACTGTTTCTGGGAGGGAAGACACCGTTCTATTGGCCACGGCTTGGATCTACGTCACTGGCGCTACTGGGGAAAGAAGTTTAGCTAGAGCACTTATTGATCAGTGCGCACAGTCTTCGTTCATATCCGAATCTCTTTGTCAACGATTACGTTTAAAGAGGCGTCCCGTGCTGGTGCCAGTCACGGGAATCGGAAGCAGTCGTCAGACTACTTGCAAGGGAGCTGTTGGCTTTACTATACAGCCACGATTTCTCTCCACCTTTTCTTGCCATGTCGACGCCTTTGTACTGCCGAAAGTGACGTCATACACACCGGTTCTTGAGACATTGCAGTCCAACTGGACACATTTAAGGGGATTGACTTTGGCCGATCCTCGTTATATGGATCCTGGTACGATCGACGTGCTGCTAGGGGCAGCAGTACATGAACAGGTGGTCGAAGGCCAAGTTATGAAAGGTCATGAGCATGAGCCAATTGCTACTTTGACATCACTGGGCTGGATTCTCTCAGGAGAGACTAAATATGGCTTTACTAATGCCTTTTCTTCTCCTAAGGTACTACATTGTGTTGCTGAGCAAGGGCTGGATAAACTCATGCAGCGTTTCTGGAAACAGGAGGAACTGCAGTCACGATCAAGACATCTCAAGCCTGATGAGCAATCATGTGAGGATCACTATGTTGCAACTCATACACGTACGTCCACTGGCCGTTATGTCGTAAGGATTGCACTTAAATCAAACCCTGGTAGTAGCTTTCCTCGATTTGGGAATTCCTACTCGTCGGCGGTGAAAATGCTGCTCCAGATGGAACGCAGGTTTCTTAAGGATGTTGGACTTCAAACTGCCTATTCAGATTTCATGCGTGAGTATGAAAGTTTAGGTCACATGAAACCTGTTTATTCGACTCTAGAGTGCAAGGACCAGGATACTTGTTTCTATTTGCCTCATCACGGGGTCATAAAAGAAGGCAGCACGACTACTAAATTTAGGGTAGTTTTCAATGGTTCCTAGAAAACTGATGGCAGCATTTCACTCAGTGAGCTACTTCATACAGGTCCGAATTTACTGCCTGATCTTTCGGACTTAATACTTCGGTGGCAGAAATATAGATTCGCCTTTTCTGCTGACGTTGAGAAGATGTTTCGGCAAATTCTGATTCAGGAAGAGGATCAGCACTTGCAATCAATTGTATGGCGATACAATGTTAATGATCCCATTGTCTCCTATAGGCTGACTACTGTGACCTATGGTCTAGCTTGTGCTCCGTTTCTTGCTTCTCGGACGCTTAAGCAACTGGCTCAAGATGGTGGAGCGGTTCATCCTCTTGGGGCGCAAATTCTACAAGAAGTCTATATGGATGACATACTCTCTGGTGGACACTGCCTAGATACTGCACTTGCGAAACAAATGGATCTCATCAATTTGCTCAAGGTGGGCGGTTTTCCCTTACGTAAATGGTTGTCAAACGCCCCGGAGTTACTTTCTTGGTTAGCCCGTGATCTTCTAGCTGTCGATTCATCGTTGACATTAGGTTCATGTCCTTCTTTTGCTGTTTTAGGCTTATCTTGGCAACCTACATTAGACTATTTCCATTTCAATATAACCGTAGAGCCGACTAAGTATCCACCTACCAAAAGGTCTGTTCTTTCTAGGATCGCAAGACTTTTCGATCCACTAGGATGGTTAGCTCCGGTCTTCATCACAGCTAAAATCTTTATACAGTCGCTGTGGCTACTCAGGTTGGAATGGGATGCAGAATCAAATCATTGGGTCAATTGGTATTCAGAGTTACCTAAGCTGGCTGATTTGAAAATACCTCGTTGGTTAGGGTTTTCTCCAAACGCTTGCTTCTATGAGATGCATGGCTTCGCTGATGCTTCGATGAGGGCATACGGTGCAGTACTTTATCTTCGAACTGTTACCTAATCTGGCTCCAAAATCTCTTTGCTTTTATCTAAAACTAAGGTGGCTCCAGTGAAAAAAATCAGCATTCCCAGGTTGGAATTATGCGCAGCTCATTTGTTGGCTCGCATCACTAATCATTGCTTGAAAATTCTGCAGCTTGAGGCTTCATCTGTACATCTCTGGTCTGACTCACTTGATGTTCTCTACTGGTTAAGAGACCATCCTTCACGTTGGAAAACCTTTGTTGCTAATCGTTGCTCGGAGATTCTAACACTGATGCCTCATGCATACTGGCATCATGTCAGGTCGAGTGACAATCCTGCTGATGCTGCTTCTCGTGGTGTATCACCGACTCTCTTTGGAGAACTCTCCATATGGTGGCGAGGTCCTCCTTGGCTATCTAAGAGCCAAGAGCCTTGGTCCTTGCCTCAGATACTGAGAGAGCCTGATAAGCTTAACGAAATAAGAGTCACCACACATGTTGCTACCACATCTATTCCGGAAATTTGGGAACTTCTCTTAAGATTCTCAAGGTTACCTAAACTACTTATAGTAACTGGATATTGTTTGCGCTTTATTTCAAAGCTTATTACAAATCTCTCTATCGGTAAACACTTAAATTCTTCCTTATTCAATCTTGACATATTTAAACTGGTGGGAAATAGAAGCGAATCAAATTTGTCTGCTGATGAGATAGAGCGTGCACGACTGGTATGGGTGTACTTGGTTCAGCGGGTCTTCTTTAAAGCAGAAATCAGGGCCTTATCTGCTAACTCGGTTGTACCAAGGGGCAGTCAATTGTCTTATCTGAATCCATTTTTAGATAAGGGACTGCTACGAGTAGGGGGCAGATTACGGCATTCCTTGCTCAGCGATGACGAGAAACATCCGTTGATCCTGTCTCATGCTTGTCAGCTGACTACTCATCATCGAACGCTGCCATCACCTAACACTTCATGGCGGTACTCAACTCACGCTGAGTACGCTTAGGAGGCAGTACTGGGTACTTCGAGGGCGACAGGCGTTAAAGTCTGTCATACATCTTTGCACGACTTGCCTGCGCTATAAGGCTGGTGCAGCTTATCAGCAGATGGGAAATCTCCCACCGCTTCGGGTCAAACCTGGTCGACCCTTCCAACATTCAGGTGTTGATTATGCTGGACCCATCCAAATAAGGACCTCTCATGGTAGAGGGCGCATTTCTTTTAAAGGTTACATTGCTGTTTTTGTGTGTCTCAGCACGAGAGCAGTTCATCTGGAGGTGGTATCCAGCTACTCAACAGAGGCTTTTCTGGCAGCCTTCCGACGCTTCACTTCACGTCGGGGTCATTGCGCTACGCTCACCAGCGATCGGGGTACCAACTTCGTTGGCTGATGCAGAACTACGTCAACTCTACAACCTGGCGTCCAAGCACTCACGAGACATCGCACACTCGCTGGCCAAGGATGGTACATCTTGGAGATACAGCCCTCCAGCGGCACCACATTTCGGTGGCATCTGGGAGGCTGCGGTTAAATCGATGAAACATCATCTACGACGAGTCATCGGCGATCATCATCTCACCTATGAAGAGCTCGCTACTCTACTGTGTCAAGTAGAAGCCTGCTTAAATTCAAGACCACTCTTCGCAGATTCTGATGATCCTACGGATCTTCAGCCCATTATACCAGCTCATTTTTTAATCGGGACATCCTCCTTTTTAATTCAAGAACCTGACTTGTCTAATGAGCAAATATCTATCAGCAGGCGCTGGAAACTTCTGACCCAGATGACCCAACATATCTGGAATCGCTGGTCTTCGGAGTATCTACAAGCGCTGCAGACTCGCAGTAAATGGACTGCAGCAATGCGCTCCATACAACGGGGCGATCTGGTGCTTATAAGGAATGAGCTCACGCCACCAGCTAAGTGGCCGCTGGCTCGCGTCTTGGAGACACATCCTGGGGACGACGGCCTTGTTCGAGTGGTCACACTGAGGACGGCCACATCTACTTTCAAACGGCCGATCGTCAAGCTCATTCTTCTCCGACAGTCAGAGTCTGCTGACTAAGCTAAGCTGCTCTTTTTCGGCACCTCTTCTTAACTTCCGCAAAACCCAATTAAGGATGCTGGATCGTTTCTGGAAACGAGGTGGGCGGAATGTTGGAGATAGAGACAATCGCCCTTCGTCGCTCATTTGTTTTGGACCAGCAGACGACGCTAAAACTCTCACGAAAGCGCCGCGTGAGGGCGTTGACTTCCAGCTAGCAGCCGAAGTGGAAGGTCGGGAGGGCAGAACGTGAAAAGGAGCCTCAGGGAGCAAATCTAATTTCATAATCCTTTCAAAACTGTAACCGCCTAATCGAGACTCTTTCTAATAAAGGTGCTGAAAATCTGGTTTGGAGTTTCGCCAATCCTGGTCCTTCCCGTCACAATAATTCACTTGCTTTAATTTTCTATTTATTTTGTAAATATGCTTATTAAATTTAAAGTTGTCATCAATTAAATAATGAATTTCCTATACTTGTTCAAGTGATTTACATTTGCAAATATTTAGATAATTATTATGTAAACATTTATGTTCATGAATTATAAGATTAATCCCTTTGTGTTTTGTCATCGTATTGGAAATAAACATAATTTTAGACTTCTAGGTTTATTAATAATTCATTATCATGTTCCCACTTTGCCAACTCATTTAGTGCCGTTTGCATATTGTCTATTGTCTTATTCAGATTTATATGATATGATATTAAAATAGTATTATCAGCATATAATAGTGTATCTACTACAGATATTGTGTCAAATATATCATTTACGTATATTAGGTGCAATATTGGTCCCAGAATGGATCGCTGTGGAACTCCAATGTTTATATTATGTATATTACTTAGATAGCCTAATTTAATCCTTATTTTTCTTGATGTAAGGTAACTCCTAAAACAATTCCAAGCTATACCTCTAATTCCAATTTTATGTAATTTATCTGAGAGAATATCGGTATCGATTAAATCAAAGGTGTTTCTAAAATCTACAAAAGTGACAATAATATAGAAATTTAAGTCTAAACATTCTTTATCATGTTTGCAAACTCTTGTAATATTTGTTTAGTACCCAATTTTTTCTGTAATGCGTATTGATTTTTTGATATTAATTTATATTTAGTTATGAAATTCATTAATATATTTGCTATGTATTTTTCTAATATTTTACTTATTGACGGTAAGATGGATATTGGCCTATAATTATTTTGGTCCATTAACCCCTCAACGCCGAGCGATGTGCAGTGTACGTCCAACAAGAACTTCATATGCCGCCGAGCGACGTACACGGTACTTCCGAGGTAGTTCTTGCTTTCTTTACTGTTTAACTCACTTAATATTTCTTACATCTATAAAACCATTACATATTTTGAAAGAGGAAACTTTGGCCTTTCCTGTAATGCATGTCCAGTAATTTTACTGTTGCTTCTATATTTTATAATCTACGTCAAAGTTTGCGATGAAATTTACATTTTTGCGCAGAAAAAACGGTGCGCCACTACCTTTTATTGTCTGTTGACGCAAGGGATATTCGTAAATCTTAAGGACCTTTATTTATTTTGAAAGAGGAAGCTTTGACCTTTCTAGTAATACATATCTCGTAATTTTAATATAGTTTTTATAATCTACGTCAAAGTTTACGATGAAATTTTCGATTTTGCCCCGAAAATTCGGTGCACCAACACATTCTTTTGTCTAAATACGCAAGGCAGATTCGTCAATCTGAATAATCTAACGTATTTTGATAGAGGAAGCTTTGGACTCTTCAGTAACGCACGTCCTGTAATTTTACTATTGTATTTTATAATCTAGGTGAAATTTTGCGTTGACATTTTCGTTTTTGCCCCAAAAATTCGGTGCACCAACACATTCTTTTGTCTAATTACGCAAGGCAGTTTCGTCAATCTGAATAATCTATGCGTATTTTGATAGAGGAAGTTTTGGTCTCTTCAGTAATGCACATCCTGTAATTTTACTATTGTTATTGTATTTTATAATCTAGATGAAAGTTTGCTTTGAAATTCTCATTTTCCCACAATATTACCGTGTTTCCGCTTCTAAAAATAGCTTTTCAATGCACGAAGAATGATTTCTTTGGCTCTTGAAGTTGGGCCTTCTCACAGAAGAAATATAATCTTTTCCCTACCACATATTTTTATCTTTGTTGAGCCTTCCGAGAAAAGTCTTCTCTGCTTGTGTTATGAAGGAAAAAGGTCTCCTATATACACACAACCTACTTGAGATGCTTCTAAAATCGCTTTTCAATTCACCAAGAATCCTCCTGCCATAATAGGCTCTCTCTGTGCTTTGCTGCATTTTACTTCAGAAGCCCACTGAAAGGTTCGTTCCATTGTAGTTTGAGTTCCCTTCCCAGAAGATATATAAAACATTGATATCTTTTCACAGAGAAGCTTACTAGATAGTATGTTTCTAGTGTTATAAGGGAAATTTCATGCTGTATTCAATTACGCATGTGTACATTTTCTAAAACAATCGGGAAAAGACTTGTGAGCTAATATGTAATTTTTAAAAGTTTTCCGTATTCTGCACCTAAAAACATTTAAGATATATGCAAGATCGTATCTCCGCTTCTAATGAACTAAATGTAACCATTTTTTCTATGTGACTTCTCCAATGATTAAGAATGATGACTGCATAACTAGAATGTTTATATTATTAATGAAACGCCTTTTAGAAAATCAGAAATACAACATTTAGTTAAAAATTTCCAGTCAAGACATGGAAAAGTTGACATGCGACAAACTTTTCATCTAACTGGTTTAGAGAGGTACATTCAGCGAATGAAGTTTAGTAATGTTTAGGTGTTTCTTTGAATAAGATTTCATGTCAATGCCTTTCATAGTTCACGCTAAGCTGTAAGTTATATAAACCACGAACGCGCACCGTAACATTAAGCGATTACTGTTCATTTGCTTCTATATAGCAATGTTTGTGTGTGATGCATGATATTTTAAATGATACTGTTTAAAGATTTCATCTTTTATGTAACTACATAAAAAATTTCATCAAAATACATTGAAAACATCAAAAGTTATGATTTTTAAAGTTTTTACACATTTCGCATGTTTTCCCAACTTTTTCGTGTTTTTTCAAAAAACTCCTTCATCCGCTGACTAAGGAATTATTAAAAACTCCTCCATCATAGTGGGGTTAAGTTACCTCCTTTATGTATTGGATTTATTATGGCTAATTTCAAATCATCTGGTACCATAACTTGCTTAATACTAGCGTTTATCAATGTAGTTATTATTGGAATAATGAAAACGTTCCTTTTGATATCCTTTGCTCATATACCATCATTACCACTGGGAGTATTTTTAAGTTCTTGAACAATTTTAAGTATGTTATTATCAGTAGCTTCTGGGATAAATATACTTTCCTGTAAACATTTATGATTATAGCACATTATTTTTTTGTTACAGTTTAATTTTAAATTTACTAATACATCTGTAAATTGATTAAGTAATTTATTAATGAAAACCTCAGCATTCATATTTTTTTCAATAGTTTTGACTAATTGAATATTTTTGACATAATGTGAGGTTTTACCCATTATCATATTTAATTCTTTTCACATATTTCTGTTATTTATGATATTTGAAAATGTATTTAGAAGGTATTTACGTTTAGCCTGTAGTATTTCCCTACTAGTTTTATTTCTGAATCTTTTATATTGTAATTTATATTCAAGGTTGGTTGGGTTATTTTTACATAATCTGAATAGTTTATCCCTTTCTTTTAATTTATAGTGCAGTTGTCATCCATTAATTTCTCCAATGTATGTTTAATAATAATAATAATATTTTTATTTTTAATAATTTAATAGATTTATACCCAAAATAAATAGAAAAATACAAACAATACAAAACATACATACAAATTCATACAGACGTATCATTTTCAGTAAATATAACAATAAATTTAATTTGAAAACTCACATACAAGTTTGCAATACTTTATGTAACAAAAAATATATATAGCCATTGTTACATTTTACTAGTTTTCATCTTATATTACAATATATATACATAAATCATGTTTACCCATTAAGGTAAGGTAATAATAATAATAATGGGGTTTTCTGTCCCCCATCGGGCGCGTCCCCAAGTGGCGGATAAGGGAATGCCTGGCAGATATGCAGGGTAGGTGGGAAATAAAATACCACCTGTGGACCAAAACAAATAAATTCAGGCACGTCTGTTCCCATAGTGGGCGGTGACCTGGTCAGCGTCTGTTCCTCATGTTAGAGACGGCTGTTCATCAAACTTGGCAGTAGGTATAAAATGCAAAAACCCATCAATGATGGAGAAAACTGGGAGAAAGCCTCGGAAAAGGACGCTGCCTGGGGATCGCCAGGGCACCCTTGGAGCCACCGCTGGGGGTGACAGCATGCGAGTCGGTGGTGGCCGATGGCCACCCAGGCGGGCCACGGTCGGGATACCCGAAGGGACCACAGCCGACAATGAAGTACCACCCAACCCTCCACCATTCAATACAGCCGCTGAAAGTGTTTCTCAGGGGTTTCTGCCCGAGACCACTCAAGCGGGCCGACGTAGAGTACGCATGAGATGGACAACCGAAGTGAATATGTTTATAATGCGTACCTACTACAGAATCACCAAACTGGAAACAGACATGACAGGCTACAGGGACCAACTTTATCACCAGTTTACACTACGATATCCACCTGTACAAGTTACCACTCAACAAATATCTGACCAACGGCGTGCTATAGTTAGGAATAATTTGATCTCAACTGAAATTTTAAACCAAATCAAAGCAGAAGTTACCAGAGAGTTGCAGGTTGAAAATGAATCAGAATTACCAAACATTTCCTCCACGACAATCCACCTTCGCCTCTACAACTAAATAGGAAACCCTTGCTCGCTAATAATGATGGCGGCGGCATTATGATCTGCAACAGCCCACAAATAGCCGCCGACGGTAGACCTAGTGCAAAGACCTCACATTCGCAAAACACACAGGATGATGGGAATGACAATGATCTTATAGGTAGGATAACTTTAATGTTTAATTCCACACTTATACAATACAGAGGCACCGACCCTACCAAAAGGCCTTATTTGCCCAAACAAAACACGTCTTCAGAGCTAGCTAAAATAGTTCAAGTGCTTAATGAAACAGACCTACCCCAGCACTCAGAGAGTATAGAAACATTTGAAGACTTACATGTGACAGTATATTGTGCTGCACTGGTAGCAGTGCAGTGCAACGGCTCCAAAATAAGTGTAATAGCGAAAACCTGAAACCGACCAAGGACGTACAGTTACCCAAGTGGCATAGGAGGATAAAAAACAAAATTGAAACTTTAAGAGCAGACATAGCCCGCCTAATAGAGTACACAAAGGATAATCCCACCAAGAAAGTAAAAAACAGAGCAAAACTAATCCAACAAAAATACAAAATTCATACAAGATACGATGCACCTAATGGGAATATATCCGAATTTATAGATACATTGAAACAAAAACTGGCTGCATACAAGACTAGACTGAACAGATATACGAAATGTAGCAGACGAAGGAAACAAAATTATCAGTTTAACACAGATGAAAGAAGGTTCTATAGGACACTTAAAATGAACTCACCCAATTGTCACTCTGATTCAACCAACCAACTGTGGGAGAGATAACGAGCTTTTGGTCATCCATCTGGTCAAATAGTGTGTCTCACCTACTTAATGATTCCTTGGTTTTGATTTGATTTTAATTTTGTGGTAAGTGCTATTTTTAAAACTATTTTTATGCTTACAAGGAGAGGCTACGGAGTGTAACTCTCAGATTTGATTAATCTTCTACCAGTGGAAAGTTTAGGTCAAAAAAAAATACCATTTCGGAATTAGGGGCCAACGCCTCTTAGTTTAAGAGAAATAATTAATTATAAAGTACAACAATGGCCCAATCTCAATAAATTCTAGTAACTTCGCTATTAAGTTCATAAGCAACCGTAGCCTAGGGGATAACGGGTAGGACTTTCGATGAATGGTCTTGGGGTTCGAGACAGGCGTTGTTCAACTTATTTTCTCGTGTAAGATTTCAATTTTCGTGCTAGTTTTTCTCCAATTTTTTGGAAAATAATTATTCACCGCAATTTTTATTTTTTTCACGCAGGATAATTATTTTTAATCACTAGACCACTATTTTCCTCCATTTTCAGAAAATATTTATACACCGCTATTTGCATATTTTATTCCCAACTTACACCCTCAAAAATCCTGTGAATTTATTATTGTAAGTTTTAAGCATTTTTCCTGCGTGAAGAAGTTTATTGCGAGAGCTAAAGATAAAGAATATATTTGCAGATAATAATAAAGTAATCCATCTTATTAGTTATTATTGGTACAGGCATATAGCATCGGAAGGTATGACCACGAAGAATAATTTCTGCGAGCTCCTCGCTCTGCATCTGCCCGTCGCTGGGTAGACACCCTCCACCTTTCAAAATTAGTATGAATTTCCAGCGCATTCCTTTGGATGATAATCGTCGAAGAAATACAGAAAACATAAATATTCATGGCACTAGGAGCAACATATAAATGAACGCTTGCCACAGTTGCAGCGATTTATTTTAATTTCGTCTGTGAAGGAAATTTCATTTACATTAAGAAATAATTCTTGCCGCTCGCAGCTATTTATATGCTGCCCCTATTGCCATGAATATTTATATTATCGTTTTTTTCGACAATTACCATCCAAAGGAATGCGCGGGAAATGCAAACTAGATGTAAAGGGTGGAAGTGCAATTACGGCGGAATATCACAGCTTAAAGAATACGCCAATGTCTACGGAGAGTGTCAATGCAGTGATGGACAGACGCGACTAATTTTCTTGAGGGAGTAGGTTGGGAATAAAATACGTAAATAGCGGTGTATAAATATTTTCTGAAAATGGGGGAAAATGGTGGTCTAGTGATTAAAAATAATTATCCTGCGTGAAAAAAATAAAAATTGTGGTGAATAATTATTTTCCGAAAAATTGGAGAAAAACTAGCACGAAAATTGAAATCTTACACGAGAAAAAAAGTTGAACAACGCCTGTCTCGAACCCCAAGACCATTCATCGAAAGTCCTACCCGTTATCCCCTAGGCTACGGTTGCTTATGAACTTAATAGCGAAGTTACTAGAATTTATTGAGATTGGGCCATTGTTGTACTTTATAATTAATTATTTCTCTTAAACTAAGAGGCGTTGGCCCCTAATTCCGAAATGGTATTTTTTTTGACCTAAACTTTCCACTGGTAGAAGATTAATCAAATCTGAGAGTTACACTCCGTAGCCTCTCCTTGTAAGCATAAAAATAGTTTTAAAAATAGCACTTACCACAAAATTAAAATCAAATCAAAACCAAGGCGTTGGCCCCTAATTCCAAAATGGTATTTTTTTTTGACCTAAACTTTCCACTGGTAGAAGATGAATCAAATCTGAGAGTTACATTTCGTAGCCTCTCCTTGTTAGACGTGGAAATTTTGAATAAAAATTCTTCCAAAATTTTATGTTAAAGTAACATAAGAGAAACAAAAATAAAAATATTGTTCTATATCTATGTATTAAATGTTCAGTATTAAATTTAAAAATTACAAAATTTTAATAATTTCATATATGGTTCTTTATTTATCACAGGAAGAAACCGTTCTCTCCGTTCAGAACATTAGGATTATATTTTTGTTTAGCAAAAGGTTCGTACTTACATATGCTGTGTATAAAATTAATTTTTGTTCATAATCATTAAAAAATGTTTTGGAACAAATTTAAAAAAGTAGTAATACATTAAAAGATCCATTCATTATAATTTGTTTAGAATTTTGCTTCAATAAATTGTTTTGGAAAAATAAGATAAGGAACAAAAAAGATGCTGCTTTTTTTACAATACTTGTGATTAATATTTACACCTTAAAAACATTTTGCATTATGTAAAATTTTTTATATTGAAAATTATTTTAATTGCTAGTTATTTGAAATTAAACATTATACTTTTAGATTATTTTATAACAATGGACTACCGCCATAAATATGGGGCAAAAAAAAGAAAAGAGCAAAAGGCTAGAGAAAGAAAAGCAGCCGAAGGTCGAAGAACTCTTGAAAGTCTTGGGTTTACAGTTTCTTCTCGTTTCCCTGACTCTGAAGATCACGAGAAAGACGCACAGACAGACGCAAATGAAGTTGAATTGCATGAGGACAGACAGCGGTAATAAAGACAACTGTTCAAGTAATAGAGCAAGTTCCGACATCACTGATTCACCCATTAACCTGACAAGAAATTGTAACGTCACTGATATTGAAATACACGGCTCTGAAAAATTATTAAACTTTGATATAGGCCTTTTGCCGGTGAATTTTAATTTGAATGAAGTAGAAGATGTCGTTTGACGATGACCAGAACCACATCCAACAATTTTTCCCTCTGATAAATTTGGAAATCAGTTTCTTACTTATGTATTAAATTTTCATTTAAAAAATAACGAAAAAGTTGCTTGTGATTGGTTAGTTTGGAGTAAATCAAAACAATCATTGTTTTGTTTCCCTTGCCATTTATTTAGCAAACTTCTGTCATCACAGCGATCTATTTTTACGACAGAGGTGGGTTGGAGCTCTGCGAAAGGATACAGAAAACTTTATAACAAAGTACCTGAACATGAAAATAGTAATAACCATCGAACATGTTATTTTGAATGGAAGAATTTTGAAAGGAACCTTAACAGCAATACAACCACTGACAATTTACTATGCCAAAAACTTCAGGATGAAGCTCAAGTTTGGAGGGATTTACTACATATTTTCCTTGACGTTATTTTATTTCTTGCAGAATGTGCAGATTGGCTTTTAGAGGATCAAATCACCTGATTGGACATACAAAAAATGGCAATTTTTTAGGATTGCTAGAAATTATAGGCCACTATAATTCCACACTTAACAAACATTTGAAACGTGTTAAACAGGCTCAAATGGAAAAGAAAAGATTAAAAGTACTTTAATTATCATCTGAGATACAAAATGAATTCATATCGTGCTGTGCTGAATTTGTCATTAAATGTATATTAGAAGAATGGGAAAAGGCAAAATATTTTTCAATTATTGTAGGTGCAACACCAGATTCAGCTCATATGGAGCAAACGGTATTTATTTTGCGTTATGTTATTTTAAATAGAGATTACAAATATGAAGTTTTCGAAAGATTTTTAGAATTTGTAAATTGTAATAAGAAAATGGGAGAAGCAATTACAGATTTAATTCTAAAAATGCTTCAAAAACGCAATATTTCTATTAATGATTGTCGTGGCCAAGGTTATGACAATGGTTCTAATATGAGTGGAACATATAAAGGTACAGAAGCACGAATTTTACAAATTAATCCACTTGCAATTTTTTCTCCATGTACCTGTCACAGTTTAAATCTTTGTGGCGTCCATGTGGCAAAATGTTGTCCAGAGGTAATAACATTTTTTGGTTTGTGCAGCGTTTTTCCCCGAACCTACGCACTTAACGAAGCACCTGTCGGAGAAATGTGACAAATAATGCCAGCCCATCGAATATTGCCTCCCTTCGTTATCACCGTCATTCGTAATCGCTGAACAGAATGCTAAAGGCTCTCCTCGCTATTGGCTCTGCCCCATAGAAACGTGCTTTATATAAGGCGAATATTACCCCTATTTCCTCCTTTTTCCTTTGGTTATATAACCGACTCAAACAATTAGTCAATATGAAATCAAGGAGTCACCCGTTCAAACTAAGTGCCGGATTTCCCTTCATCAGCAGCTATCTCGTGATGCTGCTTTTGCCGGGGCGACACGCCGTCTCTTGGGCAGAATGTATTCCGAGAGAGCCGAACGAGGTAATGGGCTATGCTATGCGCTTGCGGTGCAACGAGAGAAGAGACGATCATGAAGAGAGATCTTCTGGTAGACGGCAGGTGCTGAACATTTTCCTGTGGACACACTGTAACGATAAACTATACCAGTGAGTCTGTTTTGTTTCTGCTCTGTCATTATACTAAATTCTAAGATATTATGTTAATGATGTAATTTAAATTACGAGAAAAGTGTTACATCTCGAGTCTGTTTTGTTTCCGCTCTGTCATTGTACTAAATTCTAAGATACCATGTTAATGATGTAATTTAAACTACGAGACAAGTGTGCGTCTCAAGTCTATTTGTTTTCCTGTTTGTTATAATTTGTTACAAATATAGTAAATAGTTAGAGATTGATGTGGCGTTATAATTTGGCCGCCACATGTGATACAAAAATTGTATAATATATTTAGCAGTAGTCCCTAAAGATGGGAAATTTTGAAAGATAACATCGGTGTTTCGCTTCATTCCATGTCAAACACAGGCTGGTCTGCTAAAATTGAAAGCGTTAAGCCTGTTGCACAAAAACTTCCTGGTATCAAAAAAGCTGTCGAGTTAGTTTTAGAATTAAACCTCACTTCAGAAATGCGAACCGATTTAGAGAGTATAAAAAAATATATGGAGTCATTTGAATGTGTTTTGATGTCTTCTGTTTGGCTAAAAGTACTTTCAACAATTAATTATCGAAGCACTATTCTGCAAGAACGTAAAGCCACAATCAATATTGAAGTGAAAAATCTTTCCAGTCTTCTAGATGATTTGAAAACAATCAGAGGCATTGGTCAGCTATCTTACAGGAGTGCCAATTTTGGAATAGAGCCTCAGTTTAAGTCATTTTCAGAAAAAAGGTAAAGAAAAGAAGTAAGTTTTCTGACGATTCACTGTCTGATGAAGCTCTAATAAACTCGAGTTCAGAGGAAATATTCTGATGCAAAGTGTTTAATGTTCTTTTGGATAGTGTCATTGGCAATATGACTACACGATTTGATGCAGTAAATGCCATAGATTCATTATTTAACATTTTATGGACATTCCTTGATGCAGACGATAAAGAAATTAAAGAACAGTCAGATGGGTTAATGGAAATATATAATAATGACATTAGCCACGAAATTTATGAGGAAATTACATACCTTAAATCAATATTTTATTCAAATTTAGGAGAAGAGGCTCCTACACCTATTCAATTATTAAACAAACTAAAGCAGTTGAAACTGGAATCGTTGTTATCTAATACTATCATTGCATTGAGGATATTTTGTACAATACCAGTAACAGTGGCTCAAGCTGAAAGATCTTTTAGTTGTCTTTCAAGAATAAAATACGTTTTAAGATCCACTATGACTCAAAATCGTCTAACAGATTTAGGTGTACTCTTCGTCGAAGCCAAATTAGCAAGAAGTTGTGATTTTTCTAAGGTAATTGATCTGTTTGCAAATCGAAAAGCCCGTAAGGCACCATTATTGTAAAATTTATGATTTGTTGTTATTATTATTTAACATTTATTGAAATATGTAAAGTTTAAACAAAAATTGTGTTGTTATTTTCCAATTCTGTTTCCTTGTTAACATTAATAAACATTATTAACCAAGACATTAATTTTATTAATTTAATATTCTTTATTTATTTCTCTTATTTCTATACATGTATTTAATAAAAATAATTAGGTCTGAATATGATTGTCCCAATCTCTTAGGACTTACAAATTTCTATTGCCCCCTCTACAACACCAGACTGAACATGGCATTCTTCCCCTCTTTTAGCAGAACAAATTATGGTGCTGATGCACCTTTGAATAGATTAATGAGCATTGGTAATAAGCACATTCATTAGACTTGTCCACTTGGACACAGAGATATAAGGCAACTTTTTCAGTAATTATTTTTACAGTATTTGTATTTGTGATGTATCTATTGCATCCTGTCATGTATATTGTGGATTTATGTTAGTGCATGCTATTATCTTCTTTATTAGTTTCTTTCCTATGTCTGTAAAACTTTATATTTTTGAAACACTTGTATTTTTCTTGTAAAGGTACTGAATTATTGTAAATGGACCTATTTGTGTCCGTATGTTTTCAATAATAATAATAAGGGGGCCCGAGAAATACTTGCACCAGGGCCCAAAATTTCTCTCGGCGGCCCTGCATCCAAATATAGTTGCACTAGAGGGTTCATTAGGATTGCCACTTGGGTACTTTCCTGTTAACGGGAATACCTTAAAAAATGAACATGTATTGTTATGAATGTTTGAGGGGATATAACAATGAAAGGATATTTTGACGTATTGTTGCATTTACAATATTTTATTTTAAAAACAACATTAACAGAACCTGATTGGCCGGTCTCTACATTTACAAACCCAATCTCTGGACAACATGGAGGGTTTCTTTGGTTCTGGGCGAGGCGAGGGTGCGGTACTGCCCAGAGACGACTACCCATTACAACAAAGCGAGCCCAAGGCTCGTCGATATATCCTCTCAATTTGCGGCACAACAGTCAAGAGGATAAAACATTGAAAGGATATATTGACGAGCTTTCGGCTCGCTTTGTTGTAATGGGTAGTCATCTCCGGACACTACTGCGCCCTTCGCCTCGCCCAGAACCAAAGAAACCCTCCGCGTTGTCCGGAGATTGGATTTGTAAATGTCGAGACAGGCCAATCAGTTTCTGTTAATGTTGTACGTAAGTATGGCATGGGGATAATACGTAAGTACCAGGTCCTGCGAAGAGTCCTGGAGGTATTCCCATTAACAGGAAAGTACCGCCACTTGTACTGATTTAGGAAGTACGGTACTGATTTTCCATTAGATTATTTGACATGTACTTCTTTTCAATAATTTTCAAAGAAGTATCAAAATGTAGGTACTTCTTTTTGTCACAAATTAAAATTTCTCTGACAAAGGCATTTCATGAAAATCTGCTAGAAGGAAACAGAGATTGGATTAAGCATTTTAAGTGCATGAGGAAATAAATGTAACTCTGCACAAACCATCATTCAATTGTACCAATGATATATGATTTTGTAATTCTGAAAATGGAATTTGGTTGTGATAATACTTTTATGGATGGAATGCCTAAGTGATTGTGATTGTCATTGAAAATTAATTTTGCAGTAACCTAATTAAAAGCTTCCAACACTATTAAATACAATGTTGTTTAACGTGCTATACCTATGTATTTCATCTCATGCAATCTCCTATAGTAAAACGCTTAATATCTTTGTCGGTGTGTCTCCATGCAGCCTCATCAGTTAGTTATAAATATCTCAACATATCTCGGCCATTTCTCCAGTCAGTCCAGCCAAATTTGGTAGGATTGCTATGAATACGTTCAAAAAGCGAATGCTATAAAAAATTTCAAAAAAGTCTCGGTTTCGAGGCCAGGAGATGTTTTACATTCCATATGAATCTCATATCTCGGCCCATAAGTTTACACGCTCAAATTTAATTTTTGACGTGCAGAGTTTTACTCTTTTGGAAATTAAAATTAGACAATTGACCTACGACCTGCAAAGTAGGACCATTTTAAAGGAAAATAAACGGGCCGTTTAATTTTGTTCGTCTTTTCTCACCTAAATGTAAAACTTTAGCAAATTTTGCGTTTAAATTCGCCGATGTAAGAAAAATCGTTCATTTTTATCAATGATCGCCTTGGAAACGGGCATTGTTTTTTCAAGCCATATATGCTCATATAAACCTATATTCATTTAAGTAAATTGGATGGATAAATGCGGTAAATTACGTATTTTAAAACATGTTAATGTTTGAAGTAATTCGACGATGTGTTAACGTGCCTTCGTTGTCTTATCGAAGTCTTTCTGCATATTAAAGGCAGTTGCTTGCGCTGTGCCTTCGCATTATCTGAATAGAACAGATATTATGAAAATAATTTTTTTCGTGCTGTTTATTTTTAATTCACTTCAATCCAGTTATAGGGTAACCAACCAAAAAACGATTACATTGTTATCTAACGATATATGCGCTGATTGCGTGTATTGAGATAACTATTGAGATTGATCTTAACTGCCGTTTAGTGGAATCAAGTGGAATTGAACGACTGATTGTGATGACTTACTAAATATTGCTTTGCACATGGACAGCTGTATATAGCCATAACTAGAACACGTGACACATAATTTGAAAATTTCGGTTAAGGATAAAGATAATCAAGGGCAATTGCTGTTAAACGAAAAAGTATTTACAAGGGACGTCGTTATAAGAGAGCTACTGAATAGTTAAATAATATTATTGAGGTATAAGACTGTTTTCCTCTTAATTTTTTAAAACTATTCCTTTGTTTTCATTTGTAGCCCTTTCCAATCTTATTCAAATATTATAATTTTATCATTTGTTTGTTGGTTTTATTTTTATATTCTTTGTTTTCAGGAAAAAGTGCAGCAATGGCAAATGAAATTTTAAACAAATATGCTAATAACTATCGATAGTCTCATACGATGGAATAATATGTATTTTATCGAAAGGCTGAGTGACGGTTGTATTTATTTACTATGTTTAATATATAATTTTATTATGATGCCAGTCATATGAAAAGTAAACATTTTTATGTTTATTTACAGCTATCACTTCTCTTTCACAGTAGCTACTTCCCTTTAACTTCGTTTTGATTATATATTCATATGAATTACCCGCAATAGATAGCGTACGATATGGGTAATATTTTCTTTCTTCACTTGTTCGTAACAAGTTCTTCGGAAAAATCAATCGGCTAGATGGAAGCATGTATGTATTGTCACCTGATTTAGATTAAGTTATCCTGTATAGAAGTGTGTGCGGCGACCCTTGCATCGTTTTGAACTTTAGCTGCTTGAAGGAAACATCTTATTACTTATTTTGAAGTCTTCTAAATAACAAAACAATTGAGGTCAGCGAAGTTTTAGTTGGATACACTAAGATGGCGGCCAACTTAGAAGAAGAACAGAGCCTTCGTGAATGTGAAGCATACGTCCAAAGGCATAATATTCAACAAATTTTGAAGGATTGCATTGTTCAGTTATGTGTTAGCAGACCGGAAAACCCTATATCTTTCCTACGGGAGTACTTTCAAAAGCTTGAAAGAGTAAGTACATTGACTTTGTTTTTTGGCATATTTCAATATTGTCTCGTTATATTACGATGAGGTTTTATTTCATTTTATTTAAGCAGAAATTGAGTTCATGGAAGGATTAATTTTATCAATTTCATTAACTTAATGTTTTAATAGATGTTTTTTAATCTTAATGTTGAAGGTGCGTCAAGAAACAATGTTTCCTGAAGTATATCGAGTAATTTGTGGTTTATTTATTATTTACGATGTGTATGACATAAAGAAAATTACTGTGTATCTAAAGGATAACACGTTAATCGTTTTGCTCGAGCGGAAGTTTAAACACGACATTTTGACATTGTGATTCGGGTTAAGCTCGCTTTTTGTATAATTTTACAGCATCTATTTTTTATTTGATAGATTATTATTGGCATATCTGGTTTTACGGAAATAAATAAAAAAGTGGGCGTGGTTATCAAATATTGACAGGAAGGCACCAGGTTGTTTAAACCCCACGCTATATCAATAAAGTGCCGTTTTATTCTATTGGCCAAATTACTATTTCTTCCGTTTTCGATTGTCATACTGAAAAAGACAAGTTTGTTTGATAGAACGGGGTAAAGAGGTAGGAAAATTGTGACGCAACGTGACGTTGTTCACCAATCGATTATAGTATACATGTGGAGGTGTGATCCGTATCCAATGTGTGCGATCGTTCGGAATCCGAGATGCCATAGTGGTCTGATTATGATTACTATATTTCATGGCTTATTTTATTTCATGTGGTGCTAAGAATTTATTTCCTGGTTGTAAAAGTCCAAATGTGTTGTCGTTGTTCTAAAATTTTTCCTCGTCGCATCAACTGCTGCCGCAACAATATTTGTGAGGTGTGATCTAGTTTTATCGCGAGGAGTGTTACTTATCATTATGATGCAAAATCATCCTCTTCCTTTTGAAACATTTCTGTCGCCGTATTTTATGGTCTGACTTTTCACCGGTGCCGCTCACCATAGGTGTCCAATCTCCCAGCGTTTCTGGAATTAATGTCGTATGAATTAATCAAGGAAAACCATGCTAAGGTCGCATTACAGCCGAGTTATTCCGTTTGATTCTTGAGATAAGTATGTCATAAATGTAATATGACAGTTTTATATTTTTTTCTTCCAAATTTCTTGAAATATGAAAAATACTGGAAAAATGGCACAAATCGAATATGCGTTGCACTCGAAACATTTGCGGCGTCGCAACTAGTCTCTCTAATGAAATCCTTCTAAATTAAAAAAGCCCATGAATAAAGAATAAGAGGATGTATTTGACGAGGTAAGTATTTTATGCAACGGTATACATGTTTCTTTAGTAGTACAGTGATAACCGGTTAACACGAAATGATAGGGACCAGCACAATCATTTCGTGTTATCCGAATTTCGAGTTAACCGAATTCCATGTTAACAGTTTTTATCGCAAAATTTTCATTTATCAAATATGAAATTAGGCTCATAGGTAAATCCATGATACTTATCAATAATAGGATGTAATACACAACCGAAGATATTACCTATCCTATCACAAATGCCATTTTATGTTATCCGAGGAATTTTGCATTTATTTATTTTCGTGGGACCGAAAAATTTTTTCATGTTAAGCGGTATTTCTTGTCAACCGTTTCGCGTTAGCGAATGGATATATACTGAAAGGTATAGGCACTGAAATGGACCGAGCACGCGCTTCGTGTTAACCGATGTTTCGTTTTAAGCGTTTTCAGGTTGTGGTTTCCACTGTATTTGCACAAATTTCATTTTAGATACGATACATTTCCATATAGTTTAAAACTATATTTTTATGAATTAATTGTGCTCCTTTTGTGTGTGTATAACTTCAAAACAAATAGCGTATTTCTGAAAACTTGACCGTGTAACATGTAAACTTCGCAGGAATAAGATAGTATCGAGTTTTATTAGTCGAATAAAGCAAAAACTAAAATAATCGGTCCATATTTACGTATTTTGATGCTTGAAGGAAGAATACCTTGCAAGTCAAGAAATGGATTCATACGTGTTATATTATGGAAAATGTTAATCCCGTATATTGGCAGCACTGATTAATCCCGGTTGACCAAACCTTGACAGTTCACTAAGTTAAGATGTAAGGAAGAATCGTACCAAATTTGGTTATTCTAGCGTTTATCGTTTAGGAGGAGTTCCATGAACAAACTCACAAACTAACAAACACACCCTTCAAAATATATTATAGTAGATGAAGATGATGATGGGATTGTAATATATTTAAAATATAAATTTTTCCTTTCTTTAAATAAATTCTTCTTTCATTTAAGATAATAATGACTGCTGATTGATTTACTTACAGATTGATACTGAATGTGTAATGTTTATATTGGATAAATTATTTCTGAATAGTATTTCAAATGATTAATTTAGTTGAAGCGTACCGTACCGAGCCACTTGTCAAAATTCCCGTCTGAACCGAACCACTTCCAAAAATTTAGAACCGAACCACTCCCAAATTTTGAAGTGGTTTGCAGCTCTGATTAAAAATGCTTATGAGCTGACCGAAGCAGCAACAGGCATGTCACGCCGCACATTAGAGCGAATTTCAAAGGAAGGACCAGATATTGAAAAAGGTTGCAGGACAGCCTTCTTGTCTCCGCGAAAGAATAAGATGAAGAAGAGTCCGAAATCGACGGTCGAAGATTTTGATGCCCATGTAATGAGAAGAGCAGTGCATCAATTCCATGTGAAAAACATTTTGTTTAAAGAAAATTAATAATATTAGGTTATATCCAAATTCGAAAAAAAAGCAATCAGACGGTAAAAATCGGACAAAAACCCGAAGTCTCTATACCAAATTGTATGCAAATGGTGTGGAAGTGGTGTGCTAGGAAGAGGCATGTTATTTGTAAAATTCATGGTAGAACAGTAGGGGATGGAGTGGCACTAAAGGGTTAGAAAGGCAGGAGCAGGGGGTAATTCTAGGAAGGTCTGGTCGTTCACTATTTTGTTCTGGAGTCCTTGCTGCTCACTGCTTCTTCAAAAACTTTTCCTTCCCTGCTCACAATCATAGGTTGGTTCGTCCTATCTCACGAGGTCTTAAGGAGGTTGCCCCGAAATTTAAATAAATGATATTTTAATAAATTTATCTATATTGCTTCTTTAAACTATTCTTTATCGATTCAGTTCAAAAAACAAAACCTTTCCGCACTTGTTTTTATAAAAAATTCAAATGAATGTCAGGGGGATTCCTATGTTTTCATATAGTGCAGATATGGAGAGAAGCCGATAAGGAGAGGAAAAAAACGTTTTTAAATTCTAAAATAAATGCCATTTTTCCCAGAATCTAGTATATTACACAGTGATATTTCTTCTATCTAAAAATGTAAAAAAAACGTAACTTACCGAAGTTATTGAAGAGAAATTAACGGATTTATTCACCGTAATCTATGATTTTTACCATTTAACCTCACTAGCGCCACTTTCTCTTAAAAACTTCGTTCCCAATCATAGGTTGTTTCGTCCTATCTAACGAGGTCTTAAATAAGGAATTTCTAATAACTACACGTATGCCATATAAGAATTGCTTTTACTCTCAACTTATGGACAATTTATTTTCTGAGAACTAGTAAAAACATTCTTTCCCTCTCCACTCGTCTTAACAACAAACCTACTCGGTACCGCAAAGTGAATTTTATTGATAAAGGCTACAATTTACTTAAAAACCGTCTAAATGCTTTGCGCATTCTACATCCCGAGTGTCGCCCGTCGCGCCACACGTGAAGACCCGTGTAAACGCGACTAAGTTGGTGAACCTGTTAAGCTCATAGCTCTTTCCCCCAAGCGGTCCGTCCCTTGAGCACTTTCCCCTCCAACGCCAGGCAGTCAGCGCATCTGACCGCCACAAGCTTTCAATCGGACTGTACAGGAACGGAACCCCCATTATTTCATATAAACTACGTTTCGCATTGCGCGGATTTGTACCGCGGTGTTTTCTCGGTACGTAACCCCCGCGCAAATCGAGGGATGTTAAGAAGGTCCTCCGCTGCCCGACCCGCGCGCCCCCGACGCCAGCCGCCCTGCACTGCCGCCGGCTCACTGAGGCTCGAAGCCCTATTCCATCGACCCGCGTGCCCCCCTCGCGTGGTGGATTGTGAGTGAAAGTGGAAGGGAAGCTTCGCTTCGGATTGTGACTGACATAGGCCTTCCCTTAATATATACGTTGATTACTACAGAATGTCATTAAAAAGGAAAATACGCACTCAAGGTAAGCTTAGATGATACGATGTGATGAGAAAAATTCTAGTCATACCTCGCTTAATGCGGATTCGTTATAGTGCGAATTTATAACGGAGTACAGGCGAAGCCCGAGATTCGACCGGGCGGTCTAATGTCGAAAAGTCGAATGTCGAGCGCCGTTCTCCCATGCAAGTGCTTGTTATTATTGAGGGATGTGTTCCATCATCTCGGGAGAAAACTATTCAATTCCATCTCGCATTACATAAAGTTAAAATAACATTACTTAAGGAGGCTCCACCGTAACTGCATGAGTCAACAAGCCGGCAAAACTATTGTATTATTCAACTCTCGAGAAAACTTCTAATAAATGTGCGAGTATAATCTTTCCGATTATCATGTGACTAAAGGAAGTTATTTGCTACAATTGCTTGCTTTGGAGTAGGATAAAAAGCCTATTAATATTTTTAAATGTCACGAAAATATTGCATTGACTGCGGAAATGGCGAAGTGAACCTGTTGCCACATTTAATTTACGTGCAAAGAATAATTGAAAATATCATGTTGTTTTTTCTTAAATAGCATTCTTAATACCTGAGATATCATAAAGTACCACTTATTTCGTAAACAATAATGAGGATTACATTTAAGAAATAACGACTTGGCAACGCTGCAATAATGCATTTCCGGCAACAACGCCATCCAAGGCATGATTTCACTTTGGTGTCTGGCGTGGTTGATTCGGTTTGTGGTTGTGTTGATAAAATATCTTGCTTTGACTGAAAATAAATGGGTAAATCATCTGCTTATAATAATTGAAGTTTTAAAATGGGTATCTCTGAAATGTTGCTTATATAAATAACAACCAAGGAATATAATCTCATTTTTTTCCTTTATAGAAAGCTCACTTTTTACTTTACAGAAAGCAAGAAAAGTCTACAAATAGAAAACTTATATTGGGTTACAATTTGGGAAACTGAACTGTACTAAATGCAGCTATTAAAATTAATAACGCAGAGATTTAATATATTCTATCAATGCTTTACTTAGTTACTAAATTAGGAATCGGGTATCGGTGATTTTCTTCATGATCATTAATTTATTATGCTGTGAATAAAACAATAATCGAGGGAGATATGAAATGGTTTCAGGAATCTAATTATAACGATTATACTTTCCAAAAAGTTTTCATTTTCGATATGCAATTTCGGTACCTACCGGTCTGTTATCCCCCCGCAAATCCGGCCCAATATTATAAATAAATAAAATAAAATTCTTATTAATTTTGTCTGATTTAACGGGTTTTGGGGTGGTGTTCGGTGTTCTTTTCGCTATTAGGTGGTTTTAGCACTAACAATTTATTAACTTTTATCTATTTTATCCGATTTCACGGGTTTGGTGTTAGTGGCGGATAACCCTTGTCATTTTTTGTTAACATTCGTCTTGTTTAACTTAAAAGTGATAAGGAAACCCAACACCACATCCAACCCGTTAAATAAGATTAATTATATAAACTATTAGCGCTAAAACCATCTAATAATGAGAAATGCAATTTGCGGGGGGAGAACCGACCAGTACCACAATTTCTTGCATCTAAATAAATAAGTAAGTACGTACCGATCTTATTCGTTTTGTTTAATCTGACGAATAAAACAATCCTCTATTAAAACAATCATCTATCATGTTCTTGCAATATTTAGACGTTTAAGTTTTACATGCTGAGATATAATATATAAAGATTACGTCCATTTCACCGTCAATGTAAGATAATAACTTTCTTCTTACAAAGTACAGGATTTCTTACAGATAAATGAAATATACACCAACTATGCGGAAACGTGAAGAATAAAAATATGTATTTATTTTAACGCTTTTGTTTACGAGAAATCTATTATTATTTACGAATAAAACCGCCATATCGGACTATGAACCATATTTAACGTCTAACAATAAGCAGCCGTCTGCTAGTGCTACAATGTTGCCAAGTCTAAAATTGTAAAATAGCTGACTATCCCAAAGCGGCGATTTTATTTATTAATATTATTAAATTTCTCGTAAATAAGTGCGTCAAGGTACATATTTAAATATATATTTGTATTCTTCTCATGTTTGCGCATATTTGCTGTGTTTTTGGTGTATATTTCATTTACTTACGAATTTCAGTGGTTAATTTCGTGTTCAGCACGACTAGCTCGCCTATGTCGGCTGTGTAAATTCCCGTACTTTTAAATGCATTTATTGAAAAAACGAATACGTCAACCTATATTTTTCTCTGCAGCATGTCATAGAGTATGCCTTCTTCTATCGTTACTGTGAATACGAGGAAATTGACATTATCTTGAATTTCCGGTGGAGCCTCCTTAAGTGCTAAGAAAATAATGTTAGATCATTAGAAAACATAAAACATCTTAAGACTAAAGAAAAATGACTTAAATAAAAACATTTTCATATCTGAAATCTTTTTCAACTGTGTTTACCGGACTTGGTTTATTAATTAAGAAATTGGAAAATTTTATTGGAAGAATTTTATTGGCTGGGGGAATGGATATAATAGCTTCAGCCCTTCAGCGCCAATAAAGTATGTTTTTCTTAGAAAAAGTAATCAGGCATAAACAAATTTCCTGTAACGCAGTGACACCTGCTGCACTGGTTGACACGAGCACAAACGATAGTTCCTATGTCTCCGCTTTCACTCTAACTGAATTCATGAACTATCATGAATTTCTCTTTCGCTCGAAATTACTTTTTGAAACAAGTCTTTCCTTCCGTAAATTTTCTTTCAATTTCTATTAATCACACATTTGAAAAAAGAAAACTGGCTCTAAGAAACGTAGAACCATAACAGTGGAAACTAAGATTGACGTAGTTAAGCGCTCTGAGAAAGGCCTTCCTACATACATCGGTCGGGCCTTGGATATGCATCGTACGTCGGTGGTGACAATCACCTATAACGGCAACATTGTAACCTCCAATTTTTGCAAGTACATATTTTATTCCTTCGGTAATTATTTCTACTTTTCGATGATGTTTTTACAAGTCATTATTATATCTAGATTAGTATAAAAATATTTATTTAGTATTTAATAAGTTATGTTTATCTTTGCCCGAGTGCAATATTGCAGGTCATTTTATAAAACTACATTATCTGGCCGTTTGGACAGGAACGTAACCCAAATTTTTAACATGTGCTTAACCGTGCGTCGACGCTTTTGCCTGTACATACATATATAAATGACTCGAGGGAGGGAGGCAAGTGAAACAAAAGTGAAAATAAATTCATAGCAGTGCATTTTTGGAAATACGATGGGGGCAAATTAATCTCGTTGTTAAATTCTGATTCCGGGAATTTTCTTCTATCTCCTCTTATAATTAGAGTAGTGCAGGAGATATTATTCTGTATAAAGGAAAAGAAGTGCCATTCGGATTAAGTCGTCTTACCTGGAAACGGCTAAAAGAGATTGTCGTGCATCATCACTGTCATCCATCATGTTTTGAATATTTTTTTGCTCAGAATTTGAGCGAAGTTATGATTAAGCAAAACGGAGATTTGTAAGGTTTGATCAAAAAGTTCGGTGTATGACGTTATAAATCAATTTTAGCGAAAGAGAAGTAATTACATTATTACTATTCTTCAAAATACCGTCCTTCGGAAGATACACACTTGCTCCAGCGAGCCTGCCATTTCTGGAAACATTTCTGAAAGTCATTTTTTGTGAACGTCTTCAGAGGGGCCGTCGTGTTGAATTTGATGTCTTCAAGTGTGTCAAAACGCCTTCCTTTCATCGACTCTTTCAATTTTGGGAACAGCCAGAAGTCATTGGGTGCCAAAACAGGTGAATATGGCGGGTGTGGTACGACAGTTATGTTTTTACTGGTCAAAAATTGCCGAACGGAGAGAGCAGAATGACACGGTGCATTTTCGTCGTGGTGCAACAGCCACCCGTTTCGCCACTTTTCCTGACGTTTCCGTCAGACCGCGTCTCGCAAACGTGTCAAAACTTCTTTGTAGTAAGCTGCGTTAACAGTTTCACCTTGTGGTACAAATTCTGAGTACACAATCCCTTCAATATCGAAAAATGAAATCAACATGACCTGCGATTTCGACATTCTTCGGTTTTGGTGACTGGGAGATTTGCATTTTGGTCTCTGTATCATAACTGTAAATCCAAGACTCATCACCAGTTATGATCTTCGATAAAAAAGTTGGATCTGCTTCGGCTTCCTCAAACAACTCAGATAAAATGCGGACTCGAGTTTCTTTTTGCTCCTGGCTGAGAATGCGTGAAACGCTTGGCGCTCACACGTCTCATTCCCAAATCCTCGGTCAGAATTGTCTGAACCGAACCAAAAGAAAGAGAAGCCCTTTGTGCAATTTCTCGAATAGTTAGACGCTGGTCCGAGCGAATGAGAGAGCAGATTTTGTCGATGTTCGTGTCGTTTCGAGAAGTTGATGGACGACCGCTTCGTTCTTTGTCTTCCAGCGAGAAATCTCCGTCGCGAAACCTTTCGAACCACTTAAAAACTGTTTTCTTTGTGATAGCATCACTTCCGTGCACGGTAACGAGCGATTCATGTGTTTCCTTCGCCGTCTTTCCCAGTTTGAAACAAAATTTCGACATTGTCACAACTTGCGACGAGTGGATAAAACACGTCCTTACATTAAGCGTGCTCACGCCAGAGTGGCGTGTTGTAAGAGGTTGAAAATTGTTGTGGGCAGGCGTGAGGATTGCTGCTATAATCTCCGCCCACAATCATTTCAGGGGTTATAATATCATTCACCGAACTTTTTGATCAAACTTAGACGGGGTTAATTTTAAAGTGTGTCGATTTCGCTGGTCTTGACGCAGTTTTAATAAGCAGCTTCATTGCTGAAAGGAAGCGAGTTAGCGTAGACTTTAAATTTAGTTTAGTTAAATACAGATGTCTTGTCATTACCCAAAGTAAATAAAATATCATCGGTTTGTTGTTCGTGCGTTTGCCAACTCTCGATTTTGTCTCGAAGCTGTTTCCACGATAAGCCACTAGGTGGCAGTGGTCTTCGGAGTTTCTCTCTCTCTCTCGCTTCCACTCGGATTACTCAGTGGTTGTTCTGCTTGTGGAAGGTTATGTCGGGAGGGGGAAGAAATTACTCTTCATAGTTTCTCTGTTTTTGCATTTCTAGTGATCCTCGGAAGTTCTCGCGAGTTTTGAATTGTGCTTTGTTCGTATGATCACATGCAAATACACAAACACAAGTAGCAATGGGCAACCGCCTCGGTAGCAGCAAGGAAGACGAAAACCGCGAACGCTATCGCGTTAGCCAGTTACCGGAATCGGAGGTAAACTATAGTTGCTTTTCTTAAATTTTTTATCTAATTTCTGTTTTATTTATCATTCTATGTTGTTTTCACAGAATAACATTGAATTGTGAGCTTGTTACCGCCAGTTTTTGCTTGAAGTACACATTGTTTCCCACATTTTGCGTGAAAATAACGTAGTTTTAAAGAAAACGACTCCGAGATATTTATACCTCTCAAAATTAGAAATCATTTAACGCATCGTTCGAATAAATCACACGCTGATACTTGCCACCAATTCTTCTGACTATAATGGACATGAAACGGTCATCACGTAGCCAGAGCCGCCGTATGTTATCTTAAATCAGTCCAATTTATCAGTTATCTTGATTATCTCACGTGGAAAAAATATTCTTAGTCATTGTCGCACGTTATGCATGAGTTTGCGTAATACATGAGAATTAGGGAATTCGTGGAATATGGCGAGTGTTATACATGGGAATTTATAGAATTTGTTGGGCTCGATTACGGCATTTGAAAGGTCTCTTTTTAGGCGTTTCACTTCTAGTCAGGGCATCGAACCGTAATTTTTTTCGCTCCGGTTTTCGTTCCGGTTCACTCAAAACAAAATTTCGGTTCGGTTCTGGTTTCGCTCTGGCAATCATCGGTGAACCGGTTCGACCCGGTTTTTTCCGCTCCAACCTTAAAATATTTTTAGGAAACTTTCAATAACTGATTTATTAATTTAAGTAATTTTCTAATTAAATCAAATGCATCTTCACTATAACAATAGTGATATTAAAAAACTGATATTAAAACACGAAAATAAATTATTCAAATGTAAATATTTAGCATGTATTTTATTGATTAAAGATTTATTTAGAATTGAATAACTACAAATCAACATGCGTCGCAATGATTTCAACAGGTTAGGAAAGTGTTAGGTGAATTACAAAAAAGTACGTTTCCTGCGATAGAATATTCTAAACTTATTATGTTATGCAAACCATCTCATTTTCTACTTTTCTGTGCTTAGTCTTAAAGTATTAAAGTATTAAATTTCATTAAAATCCGCTTAATAGCTACGAGGAATAGAATTGCATTCGGATAGAAGAACGGACAGACCGAAGCTAATATGCGCTAAAGTTGGAATGCCTAATAATGAATTATTAATATTTTTAATCACAAATCGTGCGGCAAAATAAGAGGCCACGTTGTCTCAGTAGTGTCAATAAGTTGAATAAGTCTTGAAGTTCTTTTCATTAACAATTTGTAGATCACCTGCACTGCTCATATTATAGAAACTGTAAATGCACGGCTTCATTTTTACTTTCTCCATACGTAGTAATGGGAAAGTTTTGTGTTCACGAAAAAAATGGACTTCGATATTTCAACGGAAATACACGTTTTGAGGTCCCTAGAGCACGTTTAGACTATTTTCGGAATGTCTGTGTGTGTATGTGATTTTGGGCTCTCTAACTAAAAAAGTACGTGCCATATCGTTACCAAACTTCATATATAACACTTTAACATGAGCACAAAGAACTGATTAGTTTTTGGACAATAGCGGTTAACCGGAAGTCGATGTTTATTCGAAACCCGATTTTGTTTTTGCGATATTTCTCCGGTAATACATTATTATTGTATATACAATTCTATACAAAAGTTATAGAGAATGTAATATCCTACAACTTTCGTTTGAGAGAATTTTCCGTAGCAGTTAGTTTAGGAATTATTTATAAATAATCGGTTTTTTCGGTTTCCGTCTAATATCTCCTTAAAAACGTCGTTATTGGTAATCTTCGTGAGGACCAAAGTCGTAGAGAATAACATTTTGTCCAACTTTTGCTTGAAACAATTTTTCGTAGAACCATCCATTTCGGAGATACTGATCTTTTTCGTAATATTCAGTATAATGCGCCACAACCACGTAGCAGTGAATTTTGTAAACATATTCAAAATATACGTAATTTATGGCAATAAGGAGGCTCTATTCTTTTACGATACGAAATAATAATTTTGCCTCATAATGCTATTCATAATAATTTAAATATCTATACCCCAAATATGGAGAAAGTCATGTGTTGGCCACATCAGATTTTTTCGTTCAAAGATCACGTAAATGGATGTAAAAATGTATAAAATTTTTATGAGGAAGAAGGCCGCGGAAATTGAGGGTTCGAGAATCCAGAAAGGATGAGATATGTTTATTAACATGATACAAATTTACTATGACAGAATTTTGCAAACACACAAAGAAAACATTCATTGACAATAACTTAAAAACAACAGATTCTTGAAAATAGCTCTTAAAACAGAAAATTGACGCTTGAAACTTTGCTTTGATATCAATGATATCATTATCAAATACGCAAGTAGTTGCAAAAATCCACAACAATGAATTACATTGAGTTAATTTCTCGCATTACCAAATATTCCTTGAAATTAAAGTACACACACACATATAGTGAGACTTACTTATTCTGCGCTTTGTTATTCACACCGATAAGTTAAATATTTTGATGGAAATCTCTATAAGTAAAATTCTGATATCTGTCTGTACAGTAGTTTTTTTCAGAATTTCACTTTTATTGTGCATTTTGTGTGAAATGACGATGATTACAGACTTGGTGTCTGTTTGTTGGTTTGTTTGTTTGTTTGTCTGTTTGTTCCATCATCACGCCAAAACGGAAAGTCAGATTTTCATGAAACATGGAAACTATCTTTAGGTCAGCGCATCTTAGAATCTAGGGTGCATTTACATCAGTACCCTGCAAGCCGCTAGAAGCGTTTGGCAGGGGGTGTCACAACACCAAAAGAACTCTAAATGATTACTCTGTTGGACTGTCTTATCGCATCTGGAAAAAAGGATCTGTAGTGTTTCTCTGTTCTAGCGATTGTTTCGACATATTTTCCCCTGCACTCTGATCTAACATTACGTTCACTAACACCAATGGGGACGACTATGTCACGTATGTCTTCAACGAATTCGAAGCTTTTGAATTTTTCAAATAGTTTTCTTTTGTATTCAATTCTTCTACTCTTCAACGTCTGCCATTTCAGATCCCTCAATAACTCTGTTACACTCGCATTGTACCGATATTCTCCTTTTACAAATCTAGCCACTCTACGCTGAACCATTTCCAGCTCTCTAGTTAGGCCCTCCTCGAAAGGGTCCCAGACGGCGCAACAATATTCCACGACGGGTCGTATTAGGGAAAAGTATGCGATTTCCTTCACATTTGAGGGGCATCCCCGCAGGACTCTTAGAGGAAAGCATTTGAATTCTGTTTGTCGATGCTATAACGGTTTTGATATGCTCTCCACTATACAAATTGCTACTGAGAGTTACTCCTAGGTATTTGTAGCTATTGACGTATTTTAGCTTTAGTTCAGATATTTGGTACGGGTAACGGTTGAAATTCATGGAGCGCGTGAAGTTCATTGCGGCGCATTTCTTTATATTCAGGTCGAGTTGCCAATCTTTACACCATTTCGTAATAGCCTGATGGTCCTTTTGCAAATTCTCCTGATCGTGTATTGTGTTGATTTCTTCATACACAAGTCTGTCATCCGCGAAGAATCTAACTTTACACTTAATATTATCTGCTAAATCATTTATATATATCAAGAATAACAGAGGTCTGATTACACTTCCCTGTGGCACGCCGAAAGTCACTTTGACGACGTCTGATGCAACTCCATCGAGAACTACTCTCTGGGTTCTATCGAAAAGAAACGAGGCGATCCAATTTACAATTTTCTCGTTAATTGAATAAGCCCTTAATTTTTGCACTATTTTCAGGTGAGAAATGGTGTTGAAGGCTTTCCTAAAGTCCAAAAATACTGCATCAACTCCTATTCCTTTATCTGCTGCTTTCACAATATCATGTATGAGTAGAGCTAACTGCGTCTCGCATGACCTGCCTCTCTGGAAACCATGCTGGTTTTTATTAAGCGTATCTTTGCTTTTGAGAAGTCACATTATTGAGCTACCGATAATGTGCTCAAAAACCTTACAGAAGATTGACGTGAATGATATAGGTTGGTAGTTCTCCACTTTTAATTTACTTCCCGTTTTATGTATTGGTGTAACGTGGACTGTTTTCCATATCAAATGAACTGCACCCTCATCTAAAGATTTTGTGAATACGATCTTAAGGTACGGAGCTAATTCGTTTGCTAACGAGTTTATAATGAATGCAGGGACAGCTTCCGGCCCTGGCGATTTTCTTTTATGGACCTGAGTTAGTAATCTAACGATACCGCTTTCGGATATTTCTATGTCGCTCATATTGAGTCTATACGGGTAGGGAAATCAATGAAATCACCGATGTCGATTGTGAAGCAATTTTCGAAGAACCGATTTAACTTATTAGCCTTAGTAAAACAATCGTGTACACTTTCACCGTTGTCTGTACGTAGAAGAGGTACTGTGGACTGGCCTCCTCGAATTTCTCGCACGTACGACCAAAATTCTTTCTAGTCGTTTTTGAGTGAATCCGAGTGTGTCGTGGATCGGTAGGTGTCAAATTCTTTACGTGCTTCGTCTCTTGCAGATTTACGACTATTTCTGTATGTTAAATACTCGTTCGCATGATCCCTACCAACTTGTTTAAGGTTCTTCATGAGCGCGTGATACTGTCTTTATTTCTTGAGCAGGGCACGGAGTTTCGGTTTCATCCACTGCGGGTCCTTGCGATCACAAATTGCATTGGTTTGGACAAACGTTTTTAGCCCTTCTCGAATGATTTGCAAAATTTCTGTCCAAGAGTCATCTACGCTGTTACTATTCGCAAAATTGATAAATGTTGCTATTTGGTTTGTAACAATTTTTTTAACCTGGGATATCTGCTTTACTGAAGATATAGACTAATCGCGTTGGCTTATCTATTGTCGCAGGGGTGTATTTGAAGTCTGCAATTACTATTTTATGATCACCTATGCCGTAGTCGATTTGTAGGTTTCTAGTCGATAGTGGGTGGGTAGTGGCTAGCAGATCTAATATGTTTCCGTTTCCATTGTTGTCATATCACGTCGGCTCGTTGATGATTTGCTCTAGCGAGTTTAGAGTAAACGCTTCAATTAATACACGACAAACTTCTCTATTTTTTCCACCACTTGGAAACGGATTGTTTACAGACAAATTTGGTTAATTGTTAAGAAAATGTAAGTGAAAAAGTGTTCTTTGTATGGAGGTGGTTTTCAGTTTTTCTTACAAGGAGAGGCTACGGAGTGTAACTCTCAGATTTTATTCATCGTCTACCAGTGGAAAGTTCAGGTCAAAAAAAATACCATTTCGGAATTAGGGGCCAACGCCTTTTAGTTTAAGAGAAATAATTAATTAAAAAGTACAAAAATTGGTCAATCTTAATAAATCCTAGTAACTTCGCTCTTACATTTATTAGCGACCGTAGCCTAGGGGATAACGAGTAGGGCTTTCGAAGAATGGTCTCGTGGTTCGAAACCAGCGTTGTTCAACTTTTTGCTCGTGTAAAATTTCATTTTTTGTGCTAGTTTTTCTCCAGTTTTTCAGAAAATACTTATTCACTGCATTTTTTTTTCACGCAGGATAATTGTTTTTAACGACTGGACTACTATTTACCCCAATTTTTCGTAACATATTTATACACCGCTATTTGCGTATTTTATTCCCAACTTACACCCTCAAGAAAATTAGCCGCGTCTGTCCATCACTACATTGACACTCTCCGTAGACATTGGCGTATTCTTTAAGCTGTGATATTCCGCCGTAATTGCACTTCCACCCTTTACATCTAGTTTGCATTTCCCGCGCATTCCTTTGGATGGTAATCGTCGAAAAAAACGATAATATAAATATTCATGGCAATAGGGGCAGCATATAAATAGCTGCGAGCGGCAAGAATTATTTCTTAATGGAAATGAAGTTTTGTTCACAGACGAAATTAAAATAAATCACTGCAACTGTGGCAAGCGTTCATTTATATGTTGCTCCTAGTGCCATGAATATTTATGTTTTCTGTATTTCTTCGACGATTATCATCCAAAGGAATGCGCTGGAAATTCATACTAATTTTGAAAGGTGGAGGGTGTCTACCCAGCGACGGGCAGATGCAGAGCGAGGAGCTCGCAGAAATTATTCTTCGCAATCATACCTTCCGATGCTATATGCCTGTACCAATAATAACTGATAAGATGGGTTACTTTATTATTATCCGCAAATATATTCTTTATCTTGAGCTCTCTCAATAATCTTCTTCACGCGGGAAAAATGATTAAAACTTACGATAACAAATTCGCAGGATTTTTGAGGGTGTAAATTGGGAATAAAATATGCAAATAGCGGTGTATAAATATTTTCTGAAAGATGGGGGGAAATAGCGGTCTAGTGATTAAAAACAATTATCCTGCATGAAAAAAAAAATTGCAGTGAATAAGTATTTCCCGAAAAACTGGAGAAAAACTAGCACGAAAAATGAAATTTTACACAAGAAAAAAAGTTGAACAACGCTGGTCTCGAACCCCGAGACCATTCATCGAAAGTCCTACTCGTTATCCCGTGGCTATGGTCGCTAGTGAACGTAAGAGCAAAGTTACTAGGTTTCATTAAAATTGGCCAATATTTCTACTTTTTAATTAATTATTTCTCGTAAACTAAAAGGCGTTGGCCCCTATTTGCAAAATGGTATTTTTTTTGACCTAAACTTTCCACTGGTAGAAGATGAATCAAATCTGAGAGTTACACTCCATAGCCTCTCCTTGTTAGACTAAAATGTTGTTGTATATCCTGCATATTCCCTAGAATTGGCAGCTTAAGTAGATTCACTAAATCCGTTGAAATTCAATGGGCACTTATTCTTTTTAAAGCATAAAACATCATATCTCGGCTTCTACTAATCCAATAGGAACAAATATTTTTGTTGTGCCTCTTGAAAGATTGCTTATAACAACCGTAGAAATCAAAAATCTGTATTATTAATCAAACACTTTTGAAAAATGAACAACTTTTGTTATTCACTGAAATATTTCGTTGGGACATGAAAAAGTCGGTCTATGATAAGCTTCTTCCCTAATTGATTTAGAGGGATACATTCAGTGAAGAAAATGTGCAGAAATGTTGACATTTACTTTTGGAAAACACATTAATTAATTTGTAGTTCTCATGAAATGGGTATATAAAATAACTGCGGTCTATGCCGGCTGAGAAATTGACGATCCTCCCTAACTTTTTACTTTCTCCATACGTAGTAATGGGGAAGTATTGTGATCACGAAGAAAATCGACTTCGAGATTTAAATGGAAATACACGTTTTGAGGACCCTAGCACACGTTTAGACTATTTTCGGAATGTCTGTGTGTGTGCGTGTGTGTGTATGTTATGTGTGTGTATGTGTATGTGCGTGTGTATGTGATAATGGGTGCTCTAACTCAAAAAGTAGCTGCCATATCATCACCAAACTTCATATATAACACTTTAGCATGATCACAAAGAACTGATTAGGTTTTGGACAATAATGGTTAACCGGAATTCGATGTTTATTCGAAACCCGATTTTGTTTTTGAGATATTTCTCCGGTAATACATTATTATTTTATATACAATTCTATACAAAGGTTATAGAGAATGTAATATCCTACAACTTTCGTTTGAGAGAATTTGCCATAGCAGTTATTGTTTAGGAATTATTTATAAATAATCGGTTTTTTCGGTTTCTGTCAAATATCTCCTTAAAAACGTCGATATTGGTCATCTTCATCAGGACCAAAGTCGTAGAGAATGACATTTTGTCCAACTTTTGCTTGAAACAATTTTTCGTAGAACCATTCATTTCGGAGATACTGATCTTTTTCGTAATATTCAGTATAATGCGCCACAACCACGTAGCAGTGAATTTTGTAAACATATTCAAAATATACGTAATTTATGGCAATAAGGAGGCTCTATTCTTTTACGATACGAAATAATAATTTTGCCTCATAATGCTATTCATAATAATTTAAATATCTATACCCCAAATATGGAGAAAGTCATGTGTTGGCCACATCAGATTTTTTACTTTCTCTATACGTAGTAATGGGAAAGTATTGTGTTCATGAAAAAAATCGGCTTCGAGATTTCACCGAAAAACATGTTTTGAGGTTCCTAGAACACATCTAGACTATTTTCGGAATTATGTCTGTGTGGATGTATGTGATTGTGTGCGCTCGAACTCAAAAAGTACCAATTTTCATATATAGCACTTTAGGGTGAGCACAAAGAACTGATTAGTTTTTGGACAATAATGGTTAAGTCGAGGTTTATTCGAAACCCGATTCGCTTTTTGTGATATTTCTCTGATAATACGTCTTTATTGTATCCATTGACCATTACAAAAAATGTAGAAAATATAATTTCCTACTTTTTTTATTTTAAACAATTTTCCATAGCTGTTATTTTTAGGAATTATTAATAAATAATCGCTTTTTCGGTTTCCGTCAAGTATCTCTTTCAAAACATCGTTATTGGTAATCTTCGTGTAGACCAAAGTTGTAGAGAATAATATTTCTTCCAAGTTTTGTGTGAAACAAATTTTTGTAGAACCATCCATTTCGGAAAAATTTCCTTTTTACTTTCTCCATACGTAGTAATGAGAAAGTATTGTTTCTGAAAAAAATTGACTTCGACATTTCAACGGAAATACACGATTTGAGGTCTCTAGAACACATTTAGACTATTTTCGGAATGTCTGTGTGTGTATGTGATTTTTGGCGCTCTAACTCAAAAAGTACGTGCCTTATCGTTACCAAACTTCATATATAACACTTTAGCATGAGCACAAAGAACTGATTAGTTTTTGGACAATAACAGGTAACCAGAAGTCGAGGTTTATTCGAAACCCGATTCGGTTTTTGCGATATTTCTTCGTTAAAACATCATTATTGTATATACAATTCTATACAATAGGTATAGAGAATGTAATTTCCTACAACTTTCATTTGAAACAATTTTCTATTGTAGTTATTGTTTAGGAGTTATTTATAAATAACCGGTTTTTCGATTTTCTCCTTAAAAACATCGTTATTGGTAATCATCGTGAGGACCAAAGTTGTAGAGAATAATATTTCTTCCAAGTTTTGTTTGCAACAAATTTTCGTACAACCATCCATTTCGAGATATTTTGCTTTTTCTTAATTTAGAGTACACAGCGCCATACCATGTAGCGGTAAATTCTGTAAACATATTCAAAATATACGTAATTTTCGGCAACAAGGACGTGTCTTCTTTTACGATACGAAATAATAATTTTGCCTTATAATGCTATTCATATAAATTAAAATATGTATACCCCAAATATGGAGAAAGTCATGTGTTGGCCACAAGATTTTTTATGAATAATTCCTAAACAACAACTGCTATGGAAAATTCTTTCAAATGAAAGTTGTAGGAAATTACATTCTCCATAACATTTGTATAGAATTGTATATACAATAATGATGTTTTAACTGAGAAATATCACAAAAACCGAATTGGGTTTTGAATAAACCTCGACTTCTGGTTAACCTGTTTTGTCCAAAAACTAATCAGTTCTTTGTGCTCATGTTAAAGTGTTATATATGAAGTTTGGTAACGATATGGCACGTACTTTTTTAGTTAGAGCGCCCAAAATCACATACACACACAGACATTCCGAAAATAGTCTAAACGTGCTCTAGGGACCTCAAAACGTGTATTTCCGTTGAAATCTTGAAGTCGATTTTTTTCGTGATTACAATACTTTCCCATTACTACGTATGGAGAAAGTAAAAATCATGCTTTGAATCCTCGCTGAAATGTCTTATTAAAAGGATTAATGTTGGGCGCATTTTTAGATGGCACTATTAATTATGAAGAAAATGTTTTTTTAAATCGTTTCAATGAGAAGTTTTAAAGGCGATTCATTAATAATTACTGGTTTTATTAGAAATAAATCCTTCTAAACAAAAAATTAATGTTTTAACCTATTTTTCTTAAAGTGGGACGCGAAGAAGGGCGCAAAGAGAAATATTGATAAATGTGGCATGCGACAGAAAAACATTGACAACCCCTGGTCTACAGTGTATCACAATTAATTAAGTACTCTTCAGCTCACCAACCTCAGCTCACGGATGATCTTTTTTGCTTGTACAATAATATTGAAACACTGGATTGCATCTAAGATGTCATCAAGGCAGATGAAAATCAGTGAATATTTTGCTGTAAAACCTTGATATTGGCAAGTCTCAGTGCAGACAACTTTATACCTAGTGTGAAGGCTTTCATGGTGTTGATGGGATGAATGCCTCATTATTACGGGTAATCACTGCTGAAGACGCTGACAGAAAATTCAGCAAAATGTCGTCACCCACTAGTTGACTCACGATACGGTTACCCAGAAGAATGAATTCTTCAATTTTATGCCTATCATACTGTATCTGACAATCCACTAAATGGTAGGTTCTATTGTTACTTATCATGCTGTGCTTTGTATTTTTTGATTAAATATTAAAATTCATAAGTTGAAGTATCTGTTTATTTACGTCAAAATTAATATTTTGACATTGTCTATCCAAGTAAAAGGGTCACAACAAAATAATATTCATCAAAAACCTTAGCATGAAGGGAGAGGTAACACATTACAATATTAAAAATAAGTATCTAAGCACGTAGACAAAAATATTCAATTTTTAACACCATTGTAAGTTGGTCACCTATATAAGTGGACCAGGTTTGTGTGGAACCATGGGTGGCCAACAAAGACAGGTATCACTGTATACCCCGTTCCACTTTCACATGGTACATCTGACAAAACATCACTATGCAAATCAACTAAAATTTCATCTGCTGTCATCTCACAAACACCACTGGTCCCTGCCATGGTTATAGGCTTGACGTAAAAATGAAATATTAAAATTTATTAATGATCAACCTCAGTGGTAACTGTAAATATGTGATCTTGATTGATAACGCAAACAGTATTCCATAGATAAGTATTGCACTAACCTGAAATGCATATGTAGGAAAACTAAGAAACAAACAAAATATCATCTGTGAAATGAAATATTTCTAAAATCCTTTCGTTGACACTCAGCTAAATGAAAACGAAGATAACTGCAACACTCCAGAAATGCAACTAGTTTGAAAAAACCAGGCGAACTTTCCAAGACTGATGCATTCTTTTACATTATCATCCACAACCCACTGAGCGAAATTAATACTAATAATATCCCATGTCTGTCCGTCTGTTGGTTGGTCACGCATCTGGCGGCAAGTTATGGTTTAACGCGAATAACTCAGTAAAGAATAGAAATAGAAACTCTAAATTTGGCAGGAATGCTCGACTCAAGTATTTTAAGGTGATGATGAAAATAAATCTCTAAAAAAGTCCTGAGTTTGACTCCAAGGAAGACATTTCCATTTCCCATAAAATAACATATAAACATCGAGTTTTGGACGTGTTGACTTTCATTCTTTTTGAGATGAAAATTAGAAAGAATTAACTCACGTTCTTCGGATCTGAACCATTTTTAAGAAAACATTATAAAGTTTCTTATTCTGTTAATCTTTTTCTGCCTACAATTTGAAATTGCTCATGTAAAATGCTTAATTAACAGATTTTGGGGAAATCTTGCCATTTTAACGGGATGTTGCCTTTATTAGCAATTGCATTGTTCGACCTCAAAATCCTATTGATATTTCAATCCTTATGGGTATAAACGTGTATTGAATGCCATTAATATGAGAGAGTTGGAGGGGGAGGGAGGGACTAATAAGTATGGCTAATAAACTGTGCCCTTCTAAATTCATTTAAAGTCTACAACGTTTTAAAGCTATCCAGCAAACTTGAATACAAAAAATATATCGTTAAAGCTGTGAAAGTTTGGGCTTAAAGTTGAGTGGAGAAAAACAAGTCCTCGAGAGATGACGCATCAGAGGAAGAAGAAAAGCAGACTCAACAAGCCCCCCAAAACGATTCAGGTTCAACTCGAACTAACAAGGGGAGGGTCAGATGTTCAGGTCACCGAATCTTTTCAAAATCTGCATGCATGTAGTACACGGTAAGGACTATTGAGTGTGGAAGCAATAGGGCGCACCTCTCAAACATTCTCGAGAAAATCAACAGAAGATTGGCACGTTAAACTAATACGCTCGAACCAAAGTTTCCCATCACGAGTCACAGTGGTGTAGTGGTTAAGGCGTTGACATTGAAGCATGAAGGTCGCTGGTTCGATTCTACGTCTGTACTTTTTTTATTGATTTTTTTCTCGCAGCCATGATTATATTTTAACAATAACAATAAATAGTGGAAAATTACATTTAATTTTTCAAAATTTTTAATGTGTTTCTATAATTTTTTACTTTTATTTCTTTTATAAAAAAGGGCCGAGAGCGCGGGCCCTGGGGCAAATACCATCGCCAGGCCCCCTTTCTTTGTTTTAAGTTCAAAAAGGGAACCGGGCCGCTCGGCAGGCCCAGGACAGCCAACTCCCCCTCTCCCCTTCTCTACGGTATTGGTTCGCAGTATTATAAGCAGAAATTGTTAAATTCCCTCCAATTAAAATTTTTATCAAAATTACATATAAAGCAGCGGTCTCCAACCTGCGGGCCGCTGCGGTCATTTGACGCTTAAAATATAGCCCATTTTAACTGTTACATATGAATTTTTTGTCAAAATTATTAAAGTAATACTAAATTTATTTATAAGTAAAATGCTTGGCGGTTTTTATGGTATATTCACCTCTAGGTAGATTTGGAAAACCAACGGATATGGAAAATTTCCAATAAAATGTTGGAGACCCCTGGTATAAAGTATATGTTGATACTATATGTATCACATCATATATATACTTGGTATGATTTGGTTAATGTCAATAAACAGGGAATTTGTAAAAATGAAATATTCGACGAAATTTAATTGCTGTCGATAAGTGTAGGTTTTTCATCACTAATTTTTTTGCGAAATTACGTCTTGGTTTTTAAATTTGCTTTTCCAAATTAACACCTAAAATGTATTTTAGTACCAAAAAAGCAACGCGTAAAAACAATCGGTACTTGTCATAACAGACGACCACATTTGAATCGGAATTTCCTACACAATGCATTGTGAGGCCCCCCATGACATTTTTAAGTAACTGCGTATCTTGCGCTGCAACAGAGTCCAAATGTAGGAATTAAATGAGAGTAGATCTTACAATTAGTGTGAATGAATACCGATCGCCAGATGTCCCTATAGTACTTTAACTAATAAATTCTCATAAAATTTACATTTCTAGGGGCCATACCGATAATCCATCCTCCGAAAGAGAGTTTCCAATCATAATCGTTCCATGTTTGTGTTCTAGGTATTTTTCTAGATTCCTCCTGATTTTTTACCAACATTGCAACTTTTTTCTTCATAATATTTACATATAAATTTGGTTGTATATTATAATAGCGTAACATTATGTTTGTTATTGAATAGTCGCGATTTCGTGATTGTATGATTCAATGAAGTAAGTAATGTATTTATGCACTTTTAGTAAAGTTAATTCGATGGAAATTATCGTCGTGTCAGCCTTATATGCGATATTAAGTGTACTTGTATATTCCAAGTTCAATATTATAAAATATGGTCAATAAAGAAAGAAAGGCAACCATATCTCTAAAAAAAATTGGGAGTAAACAAATTGTTCTTTAGAACTGACTGTACGACCAGTGGTGTAGCAAGCTGAAGCCGGGCCTTGGTTTGAGAATTCTTTACGGGCCCCCCCTCTCCTCCAAATGTATATTTTTGGTTATTTTATTTTTTAAGGGGAAAATTTTAATGAAATAAGTTTTATGATCTCGGATTCTTTACACTGTATTTAGCAGCTCTTGTGGATTAAAATAGCACAAAGAGTAAAATTTTGTATATGTCGACCACAGGCCTAAGGGCCCTAGATTGACCGATCCATGGTCCCTATGCCACTGCTTACGACGACACTGAGTTCTTGTGGGTCCGGACCTCGGGCCCAAAGACTGAATTTCCCGAAGGGGAGAAAAATGAGAGTAGTGAGGAGGAGTTTCAGGGTGCTAAGGGGTGATAGAAAAGCAGTGGATTGAGTTGGGAACACCCAAATCCAAATCTGAGAAATGGAAATGAGAAATGGAGAAAACGCCGCCCGTTGCTATTGGATGCTGGCGTGCCTTGCACCCGCGTATTGCAATAGGAAAACCTTACGACCGATCCTAATTTCGGGCCCCGGGGATTTAGCCCCGGTATCCCCGCCCTCTAGGTGGACCTGGGTGTTGCTTAATCCGAAAAAGTGGTTTTCGCAATGCCGTCTGTTACTGGCTCTGGAGCCTAAACGGTAAAGCGAAAATGAATGGAATCTCGTACTTAAGCATTTTATCATACTGAGCAGAGACTTTGATGAAATGGTTGACATCGATCAGTAATTAAGGGAAGTTTATTGTACTCATTTTTATGAACAATTTGATTTTCTCAAAAACGGCTCTAACGATTTTGATCAAATTTCATACCGTTACTTGAGTATATGTCTGGAATAATACTACATATTTCATTTTTCTCAATGAATGAATATAAGGCTAGTTTATTCTAGACAACTTGAACAAAAGTTGAATTTTCTAAAAACCGGCTGATATGATTTTCATTTTCTAAAGATAACTAAACGACGCATTAGTATATGATAATGTTTGTACAATGTATGTTGTACCGATTTTTTTTTACTCATATACGATTATATTTAGCAAGTATTGTTATCGCAAAAAAATTCGACCTCGAGATTTTTCCAGAAATATACATTTTAGGTGTCGCTGAATCCGAAAAAGTGGTTTTCGCAATGCCGTCTGTCTGTCTGTTACTGGCTGTAGAGCCTAAACAGTAGAGCGAAAATCATGGAAATCTCGTACTTTTATCATACTGATCAGAAGCAGGGGCACGCCTACTCGGGCTGCAGTGGGTGCAATGCAACCGGGCGCCAACTTGCCGGGGTGCTTCTCGTCAAAGTATTTGTATCTATATATTATTGGAATTCGACTTGGGAATGTTTCCTCCTTTGTCTGAGTGAAAAGGGAAAGTTAGAGATTCTAAAATGACACAAAATCTTCCAGGCAAAATTTTTCCGATCCCTTGCGATACGCTGTCGCGTGACTCAGGGTCGCTAGAACACGCATCAGTGGCAACCGAAAATGGGTTCACCATAGGAGGTGCCAAGAGGTGGGGGCGCTACTCTGCTAATTTCTATCCTGACCCTAGCGAGGAGCTCCAGCTGAGGTGGCAATCCTTTCGTAAAGTGCCATCGACCTTTACCACAAATCTTTTCGCTGGAAGAATACCAGATGCCTACCCTTTTTCTCACACTTACCGAGTCTTGGAAATCCCAAATCTGTTTTGAATCGGCGTGGTATAGCTTTTCCAAAAACTAGCTTTCCTTACTCCTTCAGGATCTCCCACCTGCGCTAACGTTCATATTCATTTCTAAATAGTACCAAATTCAAATACTGAAACAATTTCTCCAAATAATGAGAATTATTGACATCTACTTCTTCATTGGATTTTAAAATATCTTAAAATGAAAATACGAAGTTGGGACTTTAGACGTAGGAATGCATAAATAATTGAAGTTTTGTTTTCTTACTGTCAGAATAAATATCGAATCTAACTTGGCTTGTAAATGAACAGAAATTAGGAATTTTTGAATGATTATTAAGTAACAGGACAGAGTATTCAATTATAATCATATGTGCGGCGAGTTTTATAATTGTCCTTCAAGCAGATATTAAATGAAATGTTTATATTTATAATTAGGCAACTAATTTGTTCAATCATTTCATTATGGGATACATCGACAGAAATGCATTAGCTTGTCTCCACACTCTATTGATGAAAAAATTGGTACAACATACATTGTACAAACTTTCTCATATGCTAATGCATCATTTAGTTATCTTTAGAAAATGAAAATCGTATGAGCCTGTTTTTAGAAAATCCAATGTTTGTAAAAGTTGCCCAAGAATAAACTACACTTATATTCATTCATTGAGAAAAATTAAATATACAGTATTATTGTAGATGTACACTCAAGTAACTGTATGAAATTTGATCAAAATCGTTAGAGCCGTTGTTGAGAAAATCGAATTATTGTTAAAGTTGCCTAGAATAAACTAGCCTTCTTTTTTAAAATTTTTTAATTTTATCATCGGTTGCAATGAAATTTCTTTAATGGTGCCATATTTCAAGTCTGTAGTTCATATGGAGGTGCCTCATCATTTTTGTTCTCGCATGGAGGAATACTCCAAAAACTGGGATTATTACAATATAGTATTCCCTTCATTAGGCATAGTTTAACAGTAAAGGCATTAAAATAAAAGCCACTGATTCCCATTAAATCTTACCCATATGAAACCATTAAGGCTGTAGCCTAGGAAGCCTATTGTTCGACCCAGAAAAATTACCACTTTTTTCCGATAAAGACTATAAATTTACGCTAATTCTACTCGGATTTGAATTCTGTCTTCAAAAATAAGAAACTACAATTTATATCCAATCAGGTAGTTTAAGTCTCGAGTACGTATCTTGCCGGGAAGTAATTTTAAAATAAAAAATAAAAACCTCTACACCAGTTTACGTTTTCTTAAAGGGGAAAAATGGGGCAAAAAGGGGCCAAAATAGACCCTCAAAATGGGAATTTCACCAGTTTCAGATTTTTTCCTTTGGTTGTGACTAAAAACCTATAATCCTACCTAATTTCAAGTTGCTACCACATCTGGAAGTGCCTCATAAATTTGTATTCTCCTATATCTATAATATATAGACTTCTTACACATGATATATCATTCTATAAGCACTCTTCTTACAGAGGAGGATATACGATACTAGTAAATTGTGCTGCATTCTGCAAGCATTTTCTCTCACCATAAAGAACAATAAAGCTGATAAATAATTTTCAATACCTCACATTTATGCGAAATTTCATCAATGTTGCGCCTCTAATTGTTTAAATTTTATTAATTTTTAACAGCCACAGCAATAAATGTTTCTAAAATTTTCAATTTCATTTACCACCAGGACATTATTTCCTAACTCTGTTAAAATTTTCAGCTTCCTGGATCTACAGGAAGTACATAAACATTAGTCAATTTGTTAAACATTTGAGAATTTATTACGGCCGAACGAAAATTATTTTCAAATTTCTATATTCCCGTTTTCATTATTTGGCGAAATCTACAGGTAGAAAAAATTTCAGCTTGATAGTGCATTTAGAAATACCTAAACCATGAAATGTTAGTAAAATTGTTTATAATTTTTTACGGCCAAGAAAATAAACATAGTTGCAATTTAGCATTTATTCCTTCCATAATTTTTTTAGTTTCACCTGTGTATTAAATTTCTGCTCTCCAACTATAGTAGTTTGGGCCAGACATTAGTATCCTCCTATATCCTGTATATCATTCTATAAGCACTCTTCTTACAGAGGAGGATATAGGATACTAGTTAATTGTGCTTGCATTCTACAAGCATTTTCTCTCACCTTAACCCATTAACGCCGGCCGTCCTCATTTGAGGACGCCTTGTTTAACTACTATTTTGACAAAATGTTTTACAAAGTCTTCCCGTTTTGATTTTATCTCGAATGTGGTGAGTCTCGCGGACTTTGTAGGCGCATACTTCGTCGCGAAATACGTTTATTCTGTGATTGACTGCCATCGAAAAAGTACGTAAAAAATTTCTCCTACCACTGCAATGAAAGTTGTTCCTCATTAAAATTAGTGGACTTGTTTATAAATTATATACAACGTATTTGATTAAAAATACATTGTTTTACCGTAAATAAAACATTTAATAATTATATTTATAGTGTATGTTTTTTTATTTCAAGTTATTTCAGGCCGTCCTCATATGAGGACGTTAGGCACATATGTATGTAAATGTTGGTGCATTGTAGGTACAATATTCGAACTTATTACAGATACCGTGCCATGGAGAGAAGGTATTTTTCTCGAGAAAAAAACTTTTATGGACTGGATGAGGCCATTCTTGCTATAATGAATGAAGAATCTAGTGATGACGAAAATTCCAGGGAGTTTCAAATAAAAATTATTCCACCAACTTTAGATGAACTGACTGACTGTGAGGAATATGCACAACAAAAAAACCATCATGCCTTCAACGTTAGTGTGAATGAGATGAAAACATTTTTTGCTGTTTTATTGCTGACAGGTTACAATAGTTTACCAAAAGAGCGAATGTATTGGTCTCTCGATGAGGACTTGGGAGTTCCTCTTGTTTACGATAGCATATCTCGAGATCGATATTTAGAAATCAAACGATTTTTGCATTTGGCTAATAATAGCGAAATAGGGAATTCTGAAGGCCGGATGTTCAAAATTAGACCATTTATGAATATGCTTATAAAAAGTTTTTGCCAGTGGGGTTTCTTCCACAAAGATTTTTCAATAGATGAATCCATGGTAAAGTATTTTGGACACAATCCAGCAAAACAATTTATAAAAGGAAAACCTGTAAGGTTTGGTTATAAAAATTGGATGCTTAGCAGTTCTTCGGGGTATTGTTATGTCTTTGATGTGTACTGTGGAAAAAATCATAATCAACCGAAAAATTCCAAATTACCTGTAGGCGCGCGAGTCGTGATGGATTAGTTGAACCATGTACCTAATCCCTCAAATCACGTGGTTTTCTTCGATAATTATTTCACCACTTACGCGTTATTGGTATACCTCAAAAGGAATAAAATCAGAGCAATGGGAACTGTTAGAGATAATCGAGTACATAATTGTCCTATTATGCCTTCCAAGGATATGAACAAAAAGAACAGAGGTACCTACGACTACCGTTTTGACGAGAATAACGATATATTGTGTGTAAGGTGCAAAGATAACAATGTCTGCTTTATTCTTACAAATTATCATTTCGTAGAACCCCTGAATTATGTATTATGTACGTAGTTACCTAAGAGATGCCAGGGCAAATAAATGCAATAAAAGACGCAGAAGTAGTAGTAATCCTGAGTTGAGCAACGACAATCACTTTCCAGAGAAACTAGAAAAACAATTAAGATGTTGTGTGTGTAACATGAAGGCTAGATGGTCCTGTAAGAAGTGTAAAAAAATATTGTGCTTGGAAAAAGGTTGTTACGAAAAATACCATGTATCTGCCTAGCGTCCTCATTTGAGGACGGCATTTTTTCTAAAATAAACAAAATAAATTCCACTGATTTTAAAAACTATATTGCTTTATTTTGCATTTTTCTAACCAATGAAGAAATTAGAACAATTTTCGCCCGGCCATTTTCCCGCAGGCGTTAATGGGTTAAAGTAAAAATAGAAGCTAAGAAATAATTTTCTACGCTTAAGGTTGCATCTTGGCCCCGACTTACGTGTTTTTCTGTTTTGAAAATATTGGGGTAAAAACAACCCCTAAAATTTATAATTATAAAACATTTATAGGTTTTTATCATTTGTTATTAATACCTCACATTTATGCGAAATTTCATCAATGTTGCACCTCTAGAAGTGCATTTATATGAATTTCATTGTTTAAATTTTATTAATTTTTAACAGCCACAGCAATAAATATTTCTAAAATTTTCAATTTCATTTACCACCAGGACATTATTTCCTAACTCTGTTATAATTTTCAGCTTCCTGGATCTACAGAAAGTACATAAACATTAGTCAATTTGTTAAACATTTGAGAATTTATAACGGCCGAACGAATAAAAATTTTCAAATTTCCATATTCACGTTTTCATTATTTAGCGAATTCTACAGGTAGAAAAAATTCATAAATTGCATTTTTAAAGTTTAGCATATTTACAATTCAAAATTATTCCCAATGAATTTTGTCCAAAATCATATAACTGTATCAAATTTCAACTTTGTAGCTCATTTAAAAGTGCATTATAATTTTGTTCGTCGCAAAGGACAATGATTTGGCAAAAGATTTCGAATTTTAAGGATATTGGATTTCGACTTTCTGTTGTAAGTAAATACCCATAATTCTGCCAAATTTCATGGTTGTATCTTATTAGGAATTGCCATATCATTTTCGCACCAGTATGGGTCATATATAGGGCAAAACCGCCCTTAAAATTTGGAATTTTCGCAGTGTTTTATTTAATCTTCGGTTGCAATAAAATTTTTATAACCAGGCCAAATTTCAAGTCTCTACGTCATATGGAGCTACCTCATAATTTTCGTTCTCGTATGGAGCAATACTGGGGCGAAACAGCTCAAAAATGGGGATTATTACAATATCGGAATTCCTTCATTAGGCATAGTTTAACATTAAAGGCACTAAAATATATGCCTCTGATTTCCATTGAAAGCTTACCCATATGAAAGCATTAAGGCCCAATAAAACCCCACCTCCGCGACTATTCCAATCGCGGCAAAAGATTTGACGAGAGTAAGAAAACGAAATTTCCTCTGACTGAACACCACTACTGAGCCAGGTCTCGGTGAGAGCAATAATGGGGAATTGGGACAACTCAAGTTTGCTTTGGTCGCACGTAGAGAGTTTGTTTTTTATACTGCGGACATTTTGGTAATACGCGCAGCAGGGTAAATTTCCCCACACGTTTGTGGGGGCGACATGCGGACCAGGATTCAGTTCAATGCCACCACTAAGACACAAACACAACACAATGATGGAGAACACGAAAGAAGGGACGCGAAGTGAAATGGTGGGTCCCACGAGGCGTTGTGAGGCAGCAAGCCGAAGGCGAGAACGGGTGCACCGGAGGGCGACGAGATCGTTGGCCACCATCGCAAAAACTGAAATTCAACATTTAGTCGACAACATTACACGTTCAATGGGCAAATCGTGATTCATTGTAAAGATATCACGATAATTATCACATGTGACCACAGACAGCAGGTTTAGTACGATTAAAACCACCAAAAAACTAACTCAAACACGGAGCACATGTGAAAGTGAAACACTCTCGGCCGCCATGTCCTCGTATGGAGCAATAGTGGGCCAAAACAACCCCAAAAGTAGGGATTATTACAATATCGGAATTCCTTCATTAGGCATATTTTAACATTAAAGGCATTAAAATACATGCCTCTGATTCCCATTAAAAGCTTACCCATACGAAAGCATTCAGCCTGCTACTAGGAAGCCTATTGTTAGACCCAGAAAAATTACCCCTTTTTTTTAGATAAAAACTATATATATATATATATCATGAGTAAGAAGGGTCTATATATTTTATACATATATAGCTATAATATATAGACGCTTCTTAAACATGATATATATATATATCTATATATATAGACGCTTCTTACACATGATATATATATTATATATATATATATATATATGAGGATACAAAATTATGAGGCACTTCCAGATGTGCCAGAAACTTGAAATTTGGTAGGATTATAGGTTTTTGGTCACAACCAAAGGAAAAAATCCGAAACTGTCAAAATTACTATTTTGAAGGGTTATTTTGGCCCCTTTTTGCCCCATTTTTTGCCCATAAGAAAACATGTAAATTGGTGTAGAGGTTTTTATATTTGCATTTTAAAATTACTTCCCGTCAAGATACGAACTCGAGACTTAAACTGTCGGTTAGGATATCAATTGTAGTTTCTTATTTTTGAAGACGGAATTCAAATCCGAGTAGAATTACCCTAATTTTATAGTTTTTATCTCAAAAAATTGCTAATTTTTCTGGGTCTAACAATATGCTTCCTTGGTAACAAGCTCTTTCCTTTCATATGGGTAAGCTTTTAATGGGAATCAGAGGCTTATATTTTAATGCTGTTAATGTCAAACTACACCTAATGAAGGAAATCTGATATTGATATAATCCTCATTTTTGGGGGTTTTGCCCCATTATTGCCCCATATTAGAACAAAAAAGGCAAGGCAGCTGCATAAGTCCTACAGACTTGAAATTTGGCATGATTATAGAAATTACATTGCAACCTAAGATAAAATGATAACATCGGAAAAAAATTCCAATTTTGAAGGGGCTATTTTGCCCCTATTCGGCCCTATACGAGTGTGGAAATTATAAGGCACTTCTCATTGAGATACAAACTTGAAATTTGGCAGAATTATGGGTTTTTACTTACAACAGAAGGAAAGCATCTGATTTTGTAAAAAATCAAAATCCTATTACCTGTTTTGCCCCATTATTGGCCCATACGAGTATTCAAGTTGTATGGCACTTCAAAATGATCTTCTAATTTGAAATTTGAGACAGTTATATGGTTTCGTAAAAAATCGATTGTAAATAATTTCAATTTGTAAAAATTGTAAAATTTAGAAAACCTTGCAGAATGCAAGCTCATATTAACATAGCATAGAAAAATGGACAGGAAAAATAGAAATTTACAAAATTTTATTTTATTGGCCGTTAAAAATTATAAACTTTTAAAAAACATTTCACCTTTTACGTACTTCTAAATGTTCTACAATGCTGAAATTTTTTCTGACAGTAGAATTTACCAAATAACGATAACGGAAATATTGAAACTTGAAAATGTTTATTTATTCGGCCGTTAAAAATTCATAAATGTTAAAAAAATGTGACTAATCTTTATATACCTTCGTACGAACTAGAAAGCTGAAAATTAAGGAATTGTGTTTCAGTTACAATTATATTTGAAAATTTTTGGAAAAGTTTATCATTGTGGCTGTGGAAATTCATAAAGTTTAAACAATGAAATTTATATAAATGCAATTCAAGAGGTGCTACATAGATTAAATTTTGCGGAAATGTGAAGTATTTGCATTAATGATGAAAACCTATAAAATTTTTACAATTATAAATTTAAGGGATTGCTTTTTTCCAATATTGTCCATAAAGAAAAACACGTAAATAGGCGCAGAGGTGCAAACTTTTTTGTTAAAAATTATTTGTCTGCACTTACTCTATATATTAAGGTTAGAGAAAATGCTTGCAGAATGCAAGCACATATTAACTAGTATCATATATATATATATAGGAGGATACAAAATTATGAGGCACTTCCTGATGTGCTAGAAACTTGAAATTTGGTAGGATTATAGGTTTTTGGTCACAAACGAAGGAAAAAATCCGAAACTGTCGAAATTCCTATTTTGAGGGGCTATTTTGGCCCCTTTTTGCCCCATTTTTTCCCCATAAGAGAACATGTAAATTGCTGTAGAGGTTTTTATATTTGCATTTTAAAATTACTTCCCTTCAAGATACGAACTCGAGACTTAAACTATCGGATAGGATATAAATTGTAGTTTTTTATTTTTGAAGACAGAATTCAAATCGGAGTAGAATACCGTATATGTATAGTTTTTACCGCAAAAAAGTGGTAATTTTTCTGTCTAACAATAAGCTTCCTAGGCAACAGGCTGAATGCTTTCATATGGATTAGCTTTTAATGGGAATCAAAGGCATATATTTTAATGCCATTAATGTTAAACTATGCCTAATGAAGGAAATCAGTAATTGTAATAATCCCCATTTTTGGGGCTGTTTCGCCCCAATATTGCTCCATACGAGAACAAAAATGATGAGGCTGCTCCATATGTCCTAGAGAGTTGAAATTTAGCATGATTATAAAAATTTCATTACAACCGAAGATAAAGAAAATACTGCGAAAATTCCAAATTTTAAGGGCGGTTTTGCCGTATTTATACCCCATACCAGTGTGAAAATTATACGGCAATTCTTAATGAGATAGAAACATGAAATTAGGCAGAACTATTGGTTTTTAGATATTACAGAATTAAGAAATCAGATGTTGTAAAAATTGAAAATATTAGGGACTGTTTTGCCCCATTATTGCCCCATAACCGTATTTATAATTACCGGCCCATTTCTATTCTTCTTATTCTTTCCATCCTCTTTGAACGCATAATAATACACAATAGACTTCTTTCTTTCGTCATACCGTATCTCTCTTCCCATCAGCATGGTTTTCTTCCTGGTGGCTCCTGCCTCACGAATCTCTCGATCCTACTCCATCACATAATTTCAGCCTTCGAGAACTCATCTCAGCTCGACGTCTGCTACATAGACTTCGCGAAAGCCTTCGAAACTGTCATCCATTCCCTCCTAAAGTACAAATTGGATAACCGCTTTAATATTCATCGGCCTTTTCTTTCTATCCTTGTTGACTTTCTTTCTAACCATACTCGGCGCGTTGTCCTGGATGGTTTCGCCTCTTCGTTAGACCCTGTTCCTTCCGGTGTTCCCCAGGGTAGTGTTCTCGGTCCTCTGCTCTTTGCCTTATTTGTTGATGACATAACTGAATCGATTGACAACTCAGGTGCTAATGTTCTCTTGTATGCTGATGATTGTAAGATCTTCAGGACAGTGAATGACATTGTTGACTGTCGTTCCCTTCACACCGCACTTAATTCTGTCGATGAATGGTGCTCCAATTGGGGCCTCAGAATCAATCCGTCGAAATCTACAAACATTACCTTCACCCTCCGTACTAAACCTTTACCTGCCGAATACCGCCTAAATAACGTATCTGTGCGTAAAGTTGCTTCACATAGTGACCTGGACATAATTTTTGATGAGAAACTTACCTTCACCGAACACATTAGCAATATCACCTCCAGATGTATGTCACTCGTTGGCCTAATTTATAGATTCACTGAACTTAAGGACCCTCTTGCATTAAAATCCGTCCTCTCTAGGTCTATCCTTCCCATCTTGGAGTACTGTGCTCCCATATGGAGCACATCATGCCCCTCGACTATGAATTCTCTCAACCGTCTGCTGAATTTCTTTGCCTCAATACTCCGTAATCGTGTTCCCCAGTTAAGTAACTTATCCCGTGTCCTGATTCTTTCCTTCCTTGGTATTTCTATGCTCCCTCACCGTCACAGAATTTTAGACCTGAAATTTCTTCATGGTGTTTTTAATGGCTGATACAGATCCAATGATATCCTTTCCTCCTTTTCCTTACGTGTTCGCCCTTATCTTACTCATAACTCAAACCTTCTTCACCAACCAAACCACCGCCTCTCCATTTCCCAAAGATCAATTTTTTATCGTATTCCCCAAACTTTTAACACACTATCCTCCCAAATACCCTCACTTGACCTTTTCTCCCCCATTTCAGAATTTATTTCATTAATTAAATGAACTCTGTCGTCTTGTCCCCTCTTTGTTTAATTTTTATCTGTCGTTACTCGTTGCTACTTGTTATTTAGTACTTAAGTTTAATTTATCGTATCCAATGTAAGTTGTCAACTTATGGCTGTTATTGGATCTAATAATAAATAAATAAATAAAAAAAGATGAGACAGTTCCAAATGACCTAGAGACTTTACATTTGGCACGAATATAGAAATTTTGTTGCAACCGAAGTTAAAATAAAATATTGCAAAAATTCTTACATTTAGGGGCGGTTTTGCACCATTTATGCCCCATACGAGTTTGAAAATTATAAGGCACGTATTAATGAGATACAAAATTGAAATCTGGCAGTATTATGGACTTTTAATTAAAACAAAAGGAAGAAATCAGATATTGAAAAAATTCAAAATCTTAGGTGCTGTTTTTCCCCATTATTGCCCCATAAGTAGATTAAAATGATAAGGAACTTCTAAATGAGCTACAAACTTGAAATTGGAAACGGTTATATGATTTTGTACGAAATCGATTAGTAATAATTCGATATTGTAAAAATGCTAAAAATTTAAAAATGCTTGCAGAATGCAAGCACACATTAACTAGTATATGATATATATATATATACATATATATACATATATACACATATATACAACCACACACTAGTTAATGTGTGCTTGCATTCTGCAAGCATTTTCTCTCATCTTAATATAAAGGGTAGAGCAGACATAATTTTTAAATGCAAAATTTTGCACCACTGCGCCGAATTATGTTTTACATTATGGACAATATTGGAATAAAAACAGCCCCTAAAATTTATAATTGTAAGACCTATTGTTTTTCATCATTTGATACGAATACCTCGCATTTCTGCATAATTTCATCGATGTAGCACCTCTAGAAGTGTATTTATATAAACTTCATTGTTTAAAAATTTTGAATTTTGAACAGCCACAATAATAAACTTTATTAAATTTTTCAATATTATTTACCGCTCGAACACCATTCCCTAATTTACTCAAAATGTTCAGCTCCGTAGCTCCAATGAAATTGCATAAACATTAGTAAATTTTTTTAACATTTATGAATTTTTTACAGATGATTAAATAACCATATTCAAATTTCTATTATCCTGTTTTTGTTATTTGGTACGTTCTTCTGTTAGATACAATTTCAGCATTGTAGCACATTTATAAGTACCTAAACAATGAAATGTTTGTTTGTATGTTTATAATATGTGATTGCATTATGCATTGCATTATGCAAGCATTTTTACAATTTCGAATTATTCCTAATCGATTATGTATAAAACCATATAACCATGTCTAATTTCAAGTTTGTAGCTCATTTAGTAGGGCCTTATAATTTTAATCATCATATGGGGCAATAATGGGGCAAAACAGTCCCTAATATTTTCAATTTTTACAACATCTGATTTCTTAATTCTGTAATATCTAAAAACCAATAGTTCTGCCTAATTTCATGTTTCTATCTCATTAAGAATTGCCGTATAATTTTCACACTGGTATGGGGTATAAATACGGCAAAACCGCCCTTAAAATTTGGAATTTTCGCAGTATTTTCTTTATCTTCGGTTGTAATGAAATTTTTATAATCATGCTAAATTTCAACTCTCTAGGACATATGGAGCAGCCTCATCATTTTTGTTCTCGTATGGAGCAATATTGGGGCAAAACAGCCCCAAAAATGGGGATTATTACAATTACTGATTTCCTTCATTAGGCATAGTTTAACATTAATGGCATTAAAATATATGCCTTTGATTCCCATTAAAATCTAATCCATATGAAAGCATTCAGCCTGTTGCCTAGGAAGCCTATTGTTAGACAGAAAAATTACCACTTTTTTGCGGTAAAAACTATACATATACGGTATTCTACTCCGATTTGAATTCTGTCTTCAAAAATAAAAAACTACAATTTATATCCTATCCGATAGTTTAAGTCTCGAGTTCGTATCTTGAAGGGAAGTAATTTTAAAATGCAAATATAAAAACCTCTACAGCAATTTACATGTTCTCTTATGGGGAAAAAATGGGGCAAAAAGGGGCCAAAATAGCCCCACAAAATAGGAATTTTGCCAGTTTCAAATCAGTCAAAATCAAAATAAAAAATAATCGGAGGAATAATTGGAAAATTGCAACAATGTTTATTTTCTTGGCCGGTAAAAATTATAAACTATTTTACTAACATTTCATGGTTTAGGTACTTCTAAATGCGCAATGAAGCTGAATTTTTTTGTACATGTAGAGATTGCCAAATAATGAAAACGGGAATATAGAAATATGAAAATTTTTATTCGTTCGACCGTAATAAATTCTCAAATGTTTAACAAATTGCCTAATGTTTATGTACTTTCTGAAGATCCAGGATGCTGAAAATTTTAACAAAGTTAGGAAATAATGTTCCGGTGGTAAATAACCTTCGAAATTTCATGAAAGTGTTATATTGTGCTTGTAAAAATTCATAAAATTTAAACAATGAAATTCATGTAAATGCACTTCTAGAGGTTCTATATACATGAAATTTTGCATAAATGTGAGGTATTCCTAAGAAATGCTAAAAACCTATAAATATTTAATAATGATATATTTTAGGGGTTGTTTTTACCCCAATATTGTCCATAACGAAAAACATGCAAATTCACAAGAAGGTGTAAGTTGTTGCTTTTAAAAATTATTTGTCGGCTCATACTCTTTGCTTTAGGGTGAGAGAAAATGCTTGCAGAATGCAAGCACACCTTCACTGGTATCCTATATATCATTCTATATCGACTCCTCTTACAGAGCATATACAATATGAAGGATATATATATATAAGATATAGGAGGATACTAATGTCTGGCCCAAACTACAATAGCTGGAGAGCTGGAATTTAATACATAGGTGAATCGAGAAAAATAATCGGAGGAATAATTGGAAAATTGCGACAATGTTTATTTTCTTGTCCGTAAAAAATTATACACAATTTTATTAACATTTCATTGTTTAGGTGCTTCTAAATGTCCTATGAAGCTGAAATTTTTTATACAATAGAATATGCCAAAATGAAAACGGGAATATACAAATTTGAAAATTGTTATTTGTTTGGCCGTAATAAATTATCAAAGTTAACCAAATTTATGTACTTTCTTAAGATCCAGGAAGCTGCAAATTTTAACATAGTTAGGAAATAACATTGAAAATTTTAGAAACATGTATTGTTGTGGCTGTTAAAAATTAATAAAATCTAAACAATGAAATTCAGATAAATGCACTTCTAGAAGTGCTACATTGACGAAATTTTGCATAAATGTGAGCTCTTTGTAACAAATGCTGAAAACCTATAAAAGTTTCATAATTATAAATTTTTAGGGTTGTTTATACTCCAATATTGACAATAAGGAAAAACACGTAAACCGGCATGAAGATGCAAACTCTTGCGTTTAAAAATTAATTGTGGGCTCATACTCCTTACTTTAGAGTGAGAGAAAATGCTTGCAGAAGGCAAGCACACGTTCACTAGTATCCTATATCGTATATCCTCCTCTGTAAGAAGAGCGCTTATAGAATGATATATAGGAGGATACTAATGTCTGGCCCAAACTGCATTATCTGGAGATCTGACATTTAATACATAGGTGAACCGAAAAAATTAATCAGAGGAATAATTAGAAATTTGTAACAATGTTTATTTTCTTGGCCGGTAAAAATTATAAACTATATTAAACTAACATTTCATGGTTTAGGTATTTCTAAATGCGCTGTAAAGCTGAACTTTTTTCTACCTGTAGAATATTCCAAATAATGAAAACGGGGTATAGAAATTTGAAAATTTTTATTCGTTCGGTTGTAATAAATTCATAAATGTTTAACAAATTGACTAATGTTTATGTACTCTCCGAAGATCCAGGAAGCGGAAAATTTTAATAGAGTTAGGAGATAATGTTCCGGTGGTAAATAAAATTGCAAATTTCATAAAGATTTTATATTGTGGCTGTAAAAATTCATAAAGTTTAAACAATTCAATTAATATATATGCACTTCTAGAGGTGTTACATTCATGAAATTTTGCATAAATGTTAGGTATCCGTAACAAATGCTAAAAACCTATACATGTTTTATAATTATAAATGTTAGGGGTTGTTTATACCCAATATTTTAAAAACAGAAAAACACGTAATTCGGAACTGAATTGCAAACTTATGCGTTAAATTATTTTTTGGGTTTTATTTTTACTGTAATGTGACAGAAAACGCTTGGAGAATGCAAGGACACATTCACCAGTATCCTATATATCATTCTATAAACACTTCTTACAGAGGAGGATATACGATATATATAGGATATATATAAGATATAGGAGGATACTAATGTCTGGCCCAAACTACAATAGCTGGAGGGCTGAAATTTAATACATAGGTGAACCGAAAAAATTAATCCGAGGAATAATTGGAAAATTGTAACAATGGCTAATTTCTCGGCCGGTAAAAATTATAAACTATTTTAGTAACATTTAATGGTTTAGGTATTTCTAAATGCTCTATAAAGCTGAAATATTTTCTACCTATAGAATTCGCCAAATAATGTAAACGTTAATATGGAAATTTGAAAATTTTTATTCGTTCGGCCGTTATAAATTCTCAAATGTTTAACAAATTGACTAATGTTTATGTACTTTCTGTAGATCCAGGAAGCTGAAAATTATAACAGAGTTAGGAAATAATGTCCCGGTGGTAAATGAAATTGAAAATTTTAGAAATATTTATTGCTGTGGCTGTTAAAAATTAATAAAATTTAAACAATGAAATTCATATAAATGCACTTCTAGAGGTGCTACATTGTTGACATTTCGCATAAATGTGAGGTATTCGTAACAAATGATAAAAACCTTTAAATGATTTATAATTATAAATTTTAGGGGATGTTTTTACCCCAATATTTTCTAAACAGAAAAACACGTAATTCGGAACTGAGATGCGAACTTATGCATTGAAAGTAATTTTTCGGCTTTTATTTTTACTTTCAGGTGAGAGAAAATGCTTGCAGAATGCAAGCACACGTTCACTAGTATCGTATATTGTATATCCTCCTCTGTAAGTAGAGTGCTTATAGAATGCTAGGATATATATAGGATATAGGAGGATACTAATGTCTGGCCCAAACTACAATAGCTGGAATTTAATACATAGGTGAACCGAGAAAAATAATCGGAGGAATAATTGGAAAATTGAAACAATGTGCATTATTTTGGCCGCTAAAAATTATAAACGATTTTACTAACATTTCATGGTTTAGGTATTTCTAAATGCAATAATGAAAACGGGAATATAGAATTTTGAAAATTTTTATTCGTTCGGCCGTAATTAATTCTCAAATGTTTAACAAATTGACTAATGTTTATGTACTTCCTGTAGATCCAGGATGCTGAAAATTTTAACAGGGTTAGGAAATAATGTCCCGGTGGTAAATACCATTGAAAATTTAAAAAATATTTATTGCTGTGGCTGTTAAAAATTAAAAAGTTTAAACAAATTCATATAAATTCATAGAGGTGCTGCATGGATGAAATTTCTCATAAATGTGGGGTATTCGTAACAAATGATAAAAACCTATAAATGTATTATAATTATAAATTTTAGGGGTTGTTTCTACCCCAATATTTTCGAAACAGAAAAACACGTAATTCCGAACCGAGATGCAAACTTATGCATTGAAAGTAATTTTTCGGTTTTTATTTTTACTTTCAGAGAGAGAAAAAGCACACTTTCACTAGTATCGTATATCCTCCTCTGTAAGAAGAGTGCTTATAGAATGATATCATGTGAAAGGAGCGTCTATATATTATAGACTAGTTAATATGTGCTTGCATTCTGCAAGCATTTTCAAATGTTAACATTTTTACAAATTCAAATTATTCCCAAGCGATGTTTTACATAATCATATAACCATGTCAAATTTGGAGTTTGTTGCTCATTTAGATGTGCCTTATAATTTTATCCTCGTATGGAGCAATAATGGAGCAAAACAGCCCCTAACATTAAGAATTATTACACTCTCAGATTTTTTCCATCTGTTGTAACTAAAAACCCATAATTCTGCCAAATTTCAAGTTTGTATCTCATTAAGAAGTGCCTTATAATTATCACACTCACATGGGGCCGAAAAGGGGCTAAGCCACCCATTAAAAATAGGAATTTCTGCAATTTTACAATTTTATCTTAGTTCGCCATGAAAATTCTATAATTGTGCCAAATTTCAAGTCTGTAGGTCCTATGCAGCTGCCTCGCATTTTTTGTTCTCGCATGGGGCCGAAAAGTGGCAAAGCCGCCCCTTAAGAATGAGAATTTTTGTAATTTTATAATTTTATCTTAGGTTGCAATGAAATTTCTATAACCGTGCCAAATTTCAAGTCTCTGGTTCCTACGCAGCGGCATCGCCTTTTTTGTTCTCGAATTGGGCAATAATGGGGCAAAACAGCCCCAAAAATGAGGATTATATCAATATTGGATTTCATTCATTAGGTGTAGGTTAACATTAACAGCATTAAAATATAAACCTCTGATTCCCATTAAAAGCTTACCCATATGAAAGGATTGAGCTTGTTACCAAGGAAACCTATTGTTAGACCCAGAAAAATTACTACTTTTTTGAGATAAAAACTATAAATTTACGTTAATTCTACTCGGATTTGAATTCTGACTTCAAAAATAAGAAACTACAATTTATATCCTACCCGAGAGTTTAAGTCTCGAGTTCGTATCTTGACGGGAAGTAATTTTAAAATGCAAATATAAAAACCTCTACACCAATTTACGTTTTCTTATGGGCAAAAAATGTTGCAAAAAGGAGCCAAAATAGCCCCTCAGAATAGGAATTTGGCCAGTTTCGGGTTTTTTCCTTTGGTTGTGACCAAAAACCTATAATCCTGCCAAATTTTAAGTTTCTAGCACATCTGGAAGTGCCTCATAATTTTGTATCCTCCTATATATATGATATCTATAATATATAGATGCTTCTTACACATGATATATATATCATATATATAGGAGGATACAAAATTATGAGGCACTTCCAGATGTGGTAGAAAGTTGAAATTTGGTAGGATTATAGGTTTTTGGTCACAACCGAAGGAAAAAATCCGAAACTGTCGAAATTCCTATTTTGAGGTGCTATTTTGGCCCTTTTTTGCCCCATTTTAGGCCCATAAGAAAACATGTAAATTGATGTAGAGGTTTTTATATTTGCATTTTAAAATTACTTCCAATCAAGATACGAATGCACGACTTAAACTGTCGGATAGGATATAAATGTAGTTTCTTATTTTTGAAGACAGAATTCAAATCCGGGTAGAATTAACGTAAATTTATAGTTTTTAACCCAAAAAAGTGGTTATTTTTCTGGGTCTAACAATAGGCTTCCTAGGCAACTGGCTTAATCCTTTCATATGGGAGTCAGAGGCTTATATTTTAATGCCTTCAATGTTAAACTACGACTAATGAAGGAAATCCGATACTGTTATAAACTCATTTTTGGGGCTGTTTTGCCCCAGTATTGCTCTACTCGAGAACAAAAACTGTGAGACAGCTCCAAGTGACCTAGAGACTTAAGATTTAGCACGATTATAGAAATGTTGTTGCAAGCGAAGATAAAATAAATAAATAGCAAAAATTAAATTTTTTGGTGCGGTTTTGCTCCATTTGTACCCAATACTAGTGTGAACATTATAAGGCACTTTTTAATGAAATACAAACTTGAAATTTGACACGGTTATATAGTTTTGCAGATAATCGATTAGGAATAATTTGGATTTGTAAAAATTCATAACGTTATGGCTGTTTTGACCTATTATTGCCCCATACGAGGAATAAAATTATAAGGCACTTCTAAATGAGCAACAATCTTCAAATTTGACACGCTTATATGATTTTTTTGAAAAACGAAAGGGAATAATTTGAAATTGTAAAAATCCTAACATTTAAAAAAGCTTATTCATTATATATTGACGGGTCTTAATTAGGATATAGAAGGATATAGGAGGATACAAATGTCCAGCCCAAACTACAATAGTTGGAGAGCTGAAATTTAATACATAGGGAAACTAAAAAAATAATTGGAGGAAAAATTGCAACAATATGTATTTCCTTGACCATTGAAAATTATAAACTATTTACTAACTTTTCATGGTTTAGGTAATTCTAAATGATCTATGAAGCTGAAATTTTTTCCATTGGTATAATTTGCCATATAATGGAAACGAGATTATAGAAATTTGTAAATTTTTATTTGTTCGACCGTAATAATCTCTTACATGTTAAACAAATTGACTAATGTTTATGTACTTTCTGAAGAGCAAGGAAGCTGAAAATTTTAAGAAAGTTAGGGAGTAATGTTCCGGTGAAAATTAACATTGAAAATTTTGTTAAAGTTTATTATTGTGGCTGTTAAAAATTCAAAAATTTTTAACAATTAAATTTATATAAATGCACTTCTAGAGATGCTACATCGATGAAATTTGGCATAAATTTTATGTATTCATGGTTTAGTTACTTATAATTGTGCTGCAATGCTGAAAGTTTTTCTAACAGTTGATCATACCAAGTACCGAAAACGGGATTATAGAAATGTGAAAAAGTTTATTTATTGATCCGTAAAACATTCGTAAATGTTAAAGAAATTAATGTTAATGAACTTTTATTAGAGCTAGGGAAATTAGGATGTGCTATTCCAGTGGTAAATAATATTGAAAAATATAATAAAGTTTATTATTGTGGCTGTTAAAAATTCATCATTCTTAAACAATTAATTTTATATAACTACACATTTAGAGGAGCTTTATCGATGAAATTTGCAGAAATATGAGGTATTCGTATCAAATGATGAAAAACTATGGAAAGTTGTTTTATTCCAATATTGTCCATAATGTAAAACATTAATCGTCGCAGAGGTGCAAACTTTTGCTATTAAAAATTATCTGTCTACTCTACTCTATATATTATGATGAGATAAAACGCTTGCAGAATGCAAGCACACATTAACTAGTATCTATAATATATAGATGCTTCTTACACATGATATCTATAATATATAGATGCTTCTTACACATGATATATTATATATATATATATGAGGATACAAAATTATGAGGCACTTCCAGATGTGCCAGAAACTTGAAATTTGGTAGGATTATAGGTTTTTAGTCACAACCAAAGGAAAAAATCCGAAACTGGCAAAATTCCTATTTTGAGGGGCTATTTTGGCCCCTGTTTGCCCCATTTTTTGCCCATAAGAATACATGTTAATTGTTGTAGAGGTTTTTATATTTGCATTTTAAAATTACTTCCCGTCAAGATACGAACTCGAGACTTAAACTCTCGGATAGGATATAAATTGTAGTTTCTTATTTTTGAAGACAGAATTCAAATCCGAGTAGAATTAACGTTAATTTATAGTTTTTATCTAAAAAAAGTAGTAATTTTCTGGGTCTTACAATAGGTTTCCTTGGTAACAAGCTCTATCCTTTCATATGGGTTAGCTTTTAATGGGAATCAGAGGCTTATATTTTATTGCTGTTAATGTTAAACTTCACCTAATGAATGAAATCCAATATTGATATAATCCTCATTCTTGGGGCTGTTTTGCCCCATTATTGCCCAATTCGAGAACAGAAAAGGCGATGCCGCTGCGTAGGAACCAGAGACTTGAAATTTGGCACGGTTATAGAAATTTCATTGCAACCTAAGATAAAATTATAAAATTACAAAAATTCTCATTTTTAAGGGGCGGCTTTGCCGCTTTTCGGCCCCATGCGAGAACAAAAAATGCGAGGCAGCCGCATAGGACCTAGAGACTTGAAATTTGGCACGATTATAGAATTTTCATAGCAAACTAAGATAAAATTGCAAAAATTCCTATTTTTAATGTGTGGTTTTGCTCTTTTTCGGCCCCATGCGAGTGTGATAATTATAAGGCACTTCTTAATGAGATACAAACTTGAAATTTGGCAGAATTATGGGTTTTTAGTTACAACAGATGGAAAAAAACTGAGACTGTAATAATTCTTAATGTTAGGAGCTGTTTTGCTCCATTATTGCTCCATACGACGATAAAATTATAAGGCACATCTAAATGAGCAACAAACTCCAAATTTGATATGGTTATATGATTATGTAAAACATCGCTTGGGAATTTTTTGAATTTGCAAAAAGGCTAAAATTTGAAAATGCTTGCAGAATGCAAGCACATAACAACTAGTATTATATATATATATATATATGAGGATACAAAATTATGAGGCACTTCCAGATGTGCCAGAAACTTGAAATTTGGTAGGATTATAGGTTTTTGGTTACAACCGGAGGAAAAAATCCGAAACTGTCGAAATTACTATTTTGAAGGGCTATTTTGGCCCCTTTTTGCCCCATTTTTGGCCCATAAGAAAGCATGTAAATTGGTGTAGAGGTTTTTATATTTGCATTTTAAAATTACTTCCCCTCAGGATACGAACTCGAGACAGAAACTATCGGATAGGATATAAATTGTAGTTTCTTATTTTTGAAGACAGAATTCAAATCCGAGTAGAATTAGCGTAAATTTATAGTTTTTGTCGGAAAGAAGTGGTAATTCTTCTGGGTCTAACAATAGGCTTCCTAGGCAAGTGGCTTATTCCTTTCATATGGGTAAGCTTTTAATTGGAATCAGAGGCTTATATTTTAATGCCATTAATGTTAATCTACGACTAATGAAGGAATTCCGATACTGATATAATCCCCATTTTTGGGGCTCTTTTGCCCCAGTATTGCTCTACACGAGAAGAAAAACGGTGAGGCTGCTCCATATGACCTAGAGACTTGAAATTTAGCACGATTATAGAAATGTTGTTGCAACCGAAGATAAAATAAAAAAATAGCAAAATGCAACTTTTTTGGTGCGATTTTGTCCCATTTCTACCCAATACGAATGTGAACATTATAAGGCATTTGTTAATAAGATACATACTTGACATTGGACACGGTTATATGGTTTTGGATATAATCGATTAGAAATAATTCGAAATTGAACAAATACTAATAATTAAAAATGCTTGCATAATGCATTCACATATTATAAACATATAAAAAACGTTTCATGGTTTAGTTACTTATAAATGTGCTACAATGCTGAAATTTTTTCTAATGGTAGATCTTACCAAGTGACAAAAACGGCATTATAGAAATTTGAAGATGTTCCATTATTGGGCCGTAAAAAATTCATAAATGTTAAAAAAATTTACTAATATTTATGCACTTTTATTAGAGCTAGGGAGCTGAATATTTTGAGAAATTAGGGAATGCTATTACAGCGGTAACTAATATTGAAGAATAAAGGTTATTATTGTGGCTGTTAAAAATTCATCATATTTAAGCAATTAATTTTATATAACTACACATTTCGAGATGCACTTCAATGAAATTTTGCAGAAATGTGAGGTATTTGTATCAAATGATGAAGAACTACAGAAGTTTTACAATTATAAATTTTAGGGGTTGTTTTTATTCCAATATTGTCCATTATGTAAAACATTATTCGGCGCAGACGTGCAAACTTTTGAATTTAAAAATTATGTCTACTCTACTCTTTATATTAAGATGAGACAAAACGCTTGCAGAATGCACATTAGCTAGTATATATATATATATAGGAGGATACAAAATTAGAGGCACTTCCAGATGTGCTAGAAAGTTGAAATTTGGTAGGATTATAGGTTTTTGGTCGCAACCTAAGGAAAAAATCCGAAACTGGCGAAATTCTTATTTTGAGAGGCTATTTTGGCCCCTTTTTGCCCCATTTTTTGCCCATAAGAAAACGTAAATTGGTGTAGAGGTTTTTATATTTGCATTTTAAAATTACTTCCCGTCAAGATACGAACTCGAGACTTAAACTGTCGGATAGGATATAAATTGTAGTTTCTTATTTTTGAAGACAGAATTCAAATCCGAGTAGAATTAGCGTAAATTTATAGTTTTTATCGCAAACAAGTGGTAACTGGCTTAATCCTTTCATATGGGTAGGCTTTTAATGGGAATCAGAGGCTTATATTTTAATGCCATTAATATTAAACTACGACTAATGAAGGAAATCCGATACTGATATAATCCCCATTTTTCGGGCTGTTTTGCCCGAGCATTGCTCTACACGAGAAGAAAAACGGTGAGGCTGCTCCATATGACCTAGAGACTTAAAATTTAGCATGATTATAGAAATGTTGCTGCAAACGAGGATAAAATAAAAAAATAGCAATATTCAACTTTTTTGGTGCGGTTTTGCCCCAGTGCTACCCAATACGAGTGTGAACATTATAAGGCACTTCTTAATGACATACAAACTTGACATTTGTCACGGTTATATGGTGTTGGGCATAATCGATTAGAAATAATTCAGAATTGTAAAAATTCTAATATTTAAAAATGCTTGCATAATGCAATCACATATTATAAATATATAAACGTTTCATGGTTTAGTTACCTATAAATGTCCTACAATGCTGAAATTTTTTCTACGGTAGATCTTACCAAGTAACAAAAACGGGATTATAGTAATTTGAAAATGTTTATTTATTGAGCCGTAAAAAATTAATAAATGTTAAAAAATTTACTAATATTTATGCACTTTTATTAGAGCTAGGGAGCTGAATATTTTGAGAAATTAGGGAATGCTATTCCAGCCGTAAATAATATTGAAAAATATAATAAAGTTTATTATTGTGGCTGTTAAAAATTCATCATGTTAAACAATTAATTTTACATAACTACATAACTACATCGATGAAATTTTGCAGAAATCTGAGGTATTCGTATCAAATGATGAAAACCTATAGAAGTTTCACAATTATAAATTTTAGGGGTTGTTTTTATTCGAATATAGTCCATAATGTAAAATATTAATCGGCGCATTTTAAAATTATCTGTCTACTCTACTCTTTATATTAAGATGAGACAAAACGCTTGCAGAATGCAAGCACACATTAACTGGTATATATATATATATATGTCAGTGACGTATCCTGATTATCGATGGTGGGTGTGCGGTTAGAGCGGCAAAAAGGGTCTTATGCAACCCGTACTACATCAATGAAAAATCCTACTGCCAGCTCTAGGGATATAGTTTTACCGTCACATAGCCTATGTTAACCGCAGGTTAAAATTATATACCTATGCGAAGTTTCGTAACGATGTCTTCAAAACGAATACTGTACTAAGTAAAACCAGCAAGAACACAATAATCAACAAAAAATAAATGAACAAAGGAACCTACGAAATGATTTAATTTAACGAAAGACGAAAAAGTAAATAGAGAACGTTTAAGAATCACAGAGTGAATATACCATAAGATCATTAGCTCGATTCTCTCATCCACAAGTTCAGTTACAAGAAAACTGTTTACATCAACAGTACTTTGGAGTCAATGAAACTATATATCCAATCACAATTTATGGAAAATCTACGTCTAATTATTTAAGTTACTTACGTAGTTTTAAAAACATCTTGCCTTGGAGAACTCAAGGCCCCCAAAATATCATTAAAAACTATTTATTAGTAATATTTCAATTATAATCGAAAAATATTTTGTTGCAATGTAAACAAGGCAAAATCGGACATAGAAATTGAAAAACGATATTACGTCAAAAATTTTACCAAGATAAAATCACCTCTTTTTCTGATTCTAAATTCATTTTTATGCTAATTCGATCAGGATTCGAATTCTGTCTTCAATAAAAATAAACTTTGTTCATTTCTTCATGGAACCATTCGAGTCTCAAGTTCATACCATATTTCTAAGTACTTTTAAAATTCAAATGAATAAAATAGCTGCACTCGTCCCTATGTTATACAAATGGAGAAAATGAAAAGAGAAAATATTTTTTAAAATTAGACAGGTCAATCAAATCGACATAAAAACCTTACTACACACCCGTACCCGTTATTCCGGTTAAAATGATACCTTCCTTTTGTGTCTACGTGCTGTAGTTGCTGAGTTATAAAAAACATACATACAAACACTTAATTTAATTGATATCTATCTTTAGACATCGCTCGATTTTTAATATGGCTTTCTTATAAAAAATGGTTACATTTAAAATGAAATAAGTTTAAAATCGCATGTGAAAGAACAAACCACATTGGTAAAATGGATGTATTGTGCATACATTTATACTTACAGTTGCCAGAATATCAACAAACTAAATCGCATTGTAAATCAAATATCAATTTCCCATAGGCTTGCAAGTTATAAACTGAGATGTGCTTTATTAGTTAAAGAACCAGTGAGTGTCATATATTGCATAACACAGGTCAAGTTAGCATAGCAGTTGCGTAATAAACAATGCAGACGACTCATATCGTTCTACTGAATATCGGCGATCGACTAGGTTATCGATAATGCAGTTAATATCCCGTAGACTGCAACCTCAGGTAGGTGCGCTAAATTCTCAGCACACCCAGCTGGCTATATGGTACCATGCAAAACCCAAATATCACCCCACTGCGCTTGTCTACGGCGCAAGCTGGTTCAAAGGGGATGCGATTTCTCAGTTCCAGTTTCTCTCCACCGCGTCGCTACACACGGGTATTCATCAAGGCTATGTACATGGAGCCTACATAGAGGAGACTCCACTCCGGGTCCGTAACTGTTGCCAGTTTGGTCGCTCAAGTTTTAGTTGCCAAAGTCGCCACACGCAGCGCTGCGAGCGGTAGGTTTGCTGAAGTTGTGGGGCGTAGGTATGATACAATGTAATTTTCGTGTTTCTATTTGCGATAATAGTTTGTTACGTAAGATGGCATTGGTAATTTAGGTTTGTAAATCAATCTATGAATATAAACTATTTGTTTTTACGAAGTACCGAGTATATTACATGAATTACGTAGCGGATCAATTGATTGGAATTCCGCTGGAAAAACCTCGTTTAGGGTATAATTACAGGACGGAATGGTTGTTCTGATGTTCAGTATTTCGCTTAATCCATATTCGATAAATTTATTGTGACTTTGGTCGACTATGGAATTCACTGTATAGAGGACAGATAGGTGGAGGTAAAATTTGGACTTTTTCAATATCCACGGTATCTGGAAATCGAGTGCCTTTTACTTCGGTTCCACCTGTACATAGCAATATCCAAAAATATAATCAGTATATCTAATTTTACTTATGGTAAATATATGCGACATTCAGTATTTTATTATAATACGAAATGACAATATTATTACAAAATACAGGCAAACATTCGAGACGAAATAAGTATTACACCGTCATGTAGTATATTGATGCATTTTTTTCTTAAGCTGACGATTAGTTAAATTTCGTAACATGTCCATAAGGTATTTTGTCAGAAATTTGACATTTCGAAATGCTATGCAGTTATATTGTCACATTAAATTGGAACGTCATATTTGTTGTGGTAATCCAATGAGATATTTTATAGTAAAAGTAAAACGGGAATATAAAATAAGAACACAATGGCATTTTATGTTTGTATTAAAAAAGTTTATTTAATAAAGATTGTGTGTGGGAAAAAGCTATAGAAACTTAAGGATTCTCTAGAAAAACCCACAGTTGCAGGAAAAACCCACAAAGGAAGGGGGGTTAAAAAACCTGCGAAGGAAAATAGAAGGTAGCTAACCAAACTAAGATACACAATTAACCAGCAGCTGAAAATAAAGGAAGAGAATTACTTAAAAAACCAATTCAATGATGAACAATAACATAAAATAAATAAGTGCAAATAAAGTTGATCAATATCCCATTTGCCCAGCTCCTGAAAAGAAAGAAAGATGATTACTAAAAATATCTATTCAGAACATTAAAAACTATAGTGAAAACTAAGCGCATATAATATAAATTAATGCAATTAAAGTAGATACATATACATTTAAAAAACTTAGCAGAAATGCCGTGCATTCAAGCCTCCTCCAGACTAATGTTATCTATTCTATTTATGCCTTTGCTGGCTAAAGGCATTCAGATAAATATTGAAAAACGAAGTTCAACTGAGGAAGCACACCTGGAAAGACAGAAAGATAATTACAAAATATACCAAATCACAAGAACAAAAACTATAATACAAACTAATAACAAATATATATACGTACATTTAGGGTCAGTTACAGGGCTAGGCGACCTAGGCAAGCACCTAGGGCTATGAGCAGAACACCTAATGGCACACATGGTCAGACGTAAGCTGTTGGCCTTGTAAATAACATTCGCCTTAGGCTCTTGCATTCTCTGTGTCTGCCACTGTATACATTAAAAAACCAATTTCACATAAATTTCTATTTCTATAAACATATATATATACATACATTACATAACTTGAGGGACTTGCAGTACATTCAGTATACATACAAATCTACTGAGGAAGCAACCTGAAAAGAGAGAAGGATAATTACAAATAAAAACAAAGCACTTGAACAAAAACCACTTTGAATACCAATTTCACATAAACACACATACATTACATAACTTGAGGGACTTGCAGTACATTCAGTATACATACAAATCTACTGAGGAAGCAACCTTTCTATTCTCTCGATGCTTCCATCAGGCATCATAGTTTCGTAATACCTGATGATATCCTCCTCGGCAAAGTGCAGCCCACAGACAACGTCCGTTGCGCTGAAAACTTGATCTTTGCGGGGTATAATCCTCCTCCATTTCTGAAGATGAGCTTCATCCTGAAAGCAAACGATTTCAATATGACAATATCAATTCAATTAGTATCCTTTCTACATTAAATAAATTTATATTTACTGACTAATGTGTACTTACCCTTGCCTTGAAAACACTTGTGTTCTTCACTCCCAAAATCTTGTTCACTCGTACTGTTTTGTTATAACCTGTCGAACAGCCAGGCACAAAGCAACACTTTGAATCTCGCATCATTTTGTAATAAAATATTCCACCGCAGATGGAGAAAATTTCACACAAACAAAATAGATACAACGATTAGCCGTAAGACCACGTGTAAACTACCCAATTTGTAGCAAACCTAAGAACACCTGCGCCGCCAAGCTGGAACTAATACGCTGCGACTAAATTGGCAACAAAATACGCCCCCTTTAGAGCTGAAGTGAGATCTCCTCTATGTAGGCTCCATGGTTATAACAACTTCGCCAGGCGGCCATCTTGAGTCCTCGAGCAGACGACGTCTACGTATAACTATACGATGTATTTTTACGGGGCGTACCTTTTTAGGCAAATAGAAGGTTTAAAAATTCCTGATTGCCGAGGTGTGCCCATTATTTTCACCAAGTAATTGATGTGAAGCCAGGAAATTAAATTTTCCGTAAGAAATTCATTAAAATAAGCGTATAATGTATTCAGTGTAACGAGAAGGGATCGGGGTAGTAACTGAGCGGTAGGATGGGCGTAATTAAGAAAAAGTAATTTAATTATTAACAAATAGATCTTCAAAAACATTATTCATACTAAGATTATATTTCAGTATGATTACTGCATTAGACATATGTATAAGTTATGCAGTAATTCCCACAATCTTAAGTTGGTCATTTCACAAACAGGCAGTCTCTGCTGTCCATTTCTACTGGACAAAAATGACTTTTATTTACAAACATTTTCAGTTATAATGTTTAAAAATAAAAACTTTTTATTATATTGCATGTTTATTAATGGAAGACAAGCCAAAAATTAAGAAACAATGTTGCATTATTTTACATTAGTTTACAATACTTCATTAGTGTTATTATTAAATTCGAAAGTATTTTAGGGCAAATTTACATCACATGGAAGGTCACATTCATAGACATTAATGCTTTTGACAGGTCATATAAGAATTCACAAGTGTCCCATCAGGCCAGATGAGTTATAATAACTTCAGAACTCACTTTAAGTGATTGTGTAATTCAAAAATGAAAATCACTCTTAGCATTAAAAATTCAACAGGGAATACACAAATCACAAGCAAATAGGAAAGTATCATTCTAATTGCCATTGCAATAGAACATTGAATGAAGTCATCAGTGCAAATAATGAGATCTAGTTTCTACTCTTAACATTATTAACAGCAATTTAGCAATCTAGATAATAAAGCAAATTTTTGTTTCATTCAAAAGTTTCCAGTGAAATGATATGCCACTGTTTGCTTCCAACGAGTAGAAACACCAGCCAACATAAAAACTAATGCATGAGAAGCAATGGATTCACTGTGAGGTAGAGTGTTATAGCCAAATATTGTTCCCGTGCTCCTATCAAACTCAACCTTCTCTTCTATCACAATTTCATCCAACAGCAAAACACAGTACCTTTCATTGTCTTGTTCTTGTTCCAAAAGTTTGAACACTTCCATTTGAATTCCTGGAGAAAAAGTCAAATTTTCCAGCCTTCTGCTAAGGGTTCTGTCACTTGGAAGTGGATAGCCCAAGTTTAACAAAGAATTGTAACCTTTGATGCCACAAGAAAAACGAATTTGCATAGCCTTTTTTACAGTTAAGTTTGACCATTTGTGTCCTCTGGTTGATCTTTTACTTAATGACTCCAATTTGTCAGCATTTAAAAAGCTTTTCAGTGCCATGGTAGTTTCCTCTAGATTTGTCTTTAACTTCTTCACTTGTTTTTCCAAAGAAGAAACTTGTGCTGTAAGCCTTCGTATAATTTCATCTTTATCATCTTCTGCATTCCGATGAGTTGCCCCGTCCTCGGAAGCTGTAGTTGCATTATTTTCATGCCTTTCTGTTTCAACTCCCTTGTTTCCAGGCTCTTGATTGGATCCATCTCTCACAGCTACAATTAAACGAATATTTACATGAGTGAAACTGTTATAATATTAAATGATGTCGTTTTAAACTTACATGCGATAGTTAAAATTTTAATGTAAAGTATCTAGTTTCGCTTAATACTCAACATATTCAAACAGCTCACCTTAAACATTAATAATGAAAACCATCTTCAAAGTGGTAATATCATATTAAGTGAAAATAAGCATTCTTAATACAATCTAACATACTGCATGTTGGCATGTAATCATAAACCTTTCATTCGTTAACACAATATTTATATTTTATTCATTATTTCTAATAACCTACCTTGCACATTTACAGAAAATTGTCTTTTTGCTTTATGTAATGATTTTTTCGGTCGATGAGTAAATATTTCTGGAACTGCGAAAGGTCTCAATAATTTGCGACCATCAAGCCTATTTGCTTCGAACTGAGTCGCGTCGAAATGAGCCTGGGATAAATCAAATTTTTGAACGAAATAGAAAATTTACCGAAGAAATATAATAGGTAATCTCATTGAGATTTCTGAGTTACAAGAATGAAAACCGAGAAAAATTTGGCATTAGTTTACTTACCTCGCATAACTTGCTTGCCGATGTAGGCATCCAGAAATCACGCTTCACTTTTGCGATGCAAATTTTTCGTCTATTTGCATCTGAGGGAAAACGAAAAAGCCTATAGGCTCAGTGCAGGGGTTTGCGGTCAGAGACGCCTGGCGGCCAAATCCTCGTTAGTGCGATGAGTCGTTGCCGGCCTTAACGAACGCCTCATATATGACTCCGTTTGGAAAGGCAATGAAATGTTGCACTACATTGTCTTTTATTTACAATAAAATTGAGATTGCAATATATAATCTCCCGCTAAGCGAATATTCCAGAACTTAACCCCATTAGGCGATTTATTCTTCCTTAAAAAAGAACTCGTGCACCTACGTTTCAAGTAGCCATATCGCTCTTGAGAAATGTATAACAGTTTTTTTGGCTGAGAACAAGCTTACTTTCCCAACTGCAGGGCTATTGCAGCATTGTAACATGCAAAATTATGAAAATCGTAGTAAAGGCTTAGAATTGATTCCCGTTTCTCAGTAAACGCAGCATTACAAAAACTATTAAAAATGGCCTTTACAAAGCTGCCCTAATTTTTAACAGAGAGTCTTACAGGAAAAGGGAATTGAGATACGGTACACAATATTAAATAAGCGAAATCGGAGCCTCGGATTTTCGGGTGTCCACGATCAAACAAAAACCAAGGAACATTTTAATAACTCATAACCAAAGAGATGCGAATGAGGAATAACAGAAAAACCCAAGACACCTTCGAAGGCATAATCGCATACCTACGCTAGAATCGTGGTTAAAATTGACGAAGGTAAACGTTTTTCTCTTCTTTGAAATGGGTGAAAGAGTTCTATCAGTGAAATTCCACGATTTCATGCCACCCTTTCTCAGGGCTATCTTTACTGGTAGACGTCAGCGGGGTGCCCGCGCTAATGCCTTGCTGTGCTTTTTAGGTTCGCGTGGTGTTCCGTCACGGCTGTGGAAATGTAGTAAATAAGAGTCAAGAAATTACTAACATCAAAAACTCAGGGTATACCAAACGTCTTATTCACATAATATGACTAGTTCAGCTGTTAATGTTGCAGAATTATATAACAAAACGATGAAAAGAGTCAAGATTGTCGTTTTTATTAAGAGATTTTTTAACGTACATAAATCGACGCAACACGGTTTCAATGAACACATTCAACTGAAGTTCATAGTCAAATGAAGAATTGAAATCTTGAATATCACCGAAATTTAACAAAAATTTGTGAAAATTTTACCATTTGAGAGATATGCGAACCAATACGTTCATCGAGAAATGAAAGTAAGTTTGTTTACATAGTTTACATTGAAGCGATGCAAGTCACATAAATCAGTACACATAATGTAAAAATTTTTCACTTATGTTAGTACTTACTTTTGTCTTTTCACTGCCCTAATCCATCGCTCCTTGACTTCTCTTAAATACTCCCTTTCATGGAAAGAGTAAAATATTAAGGCCCGCTCACACTTGGGAGAAACGCGGCGAAGCGAAGAGAAGCGCGCCTCCAAGAAAAATATTCTTACCATAGAGTTAAATGGACCCGCTCACACTTAGGCGCGGCGAAGGGAGCGGAAGCGAGGAGAAGCGGAAAGAATTTCTTTGGGAGAATATTTCTTCGCTTCGTCTGACGTCACGAGGCGAAGTTTTGCGCGATCGGCAGCCTTCGTGAAGGTTCGAGGGCATTCGTCATTTTTTCTTTGGCAATCACCAGCGGTCGCTGCACGGGAGATCGGGAATCATCGTGAGGTTCGGGCGCATTCGTAAGTTTTCTTCCGCTTCCTTCTCCTAAGTGTGAGTCGGATGCTTCTTGTCGCCGCGCTTCGCTTCGCCGCGTTTCTCCCAAGTGTGAGCGGGCCTGGAAGCGGAAGAAAACTTACGAATGCGCCCGAACCTCACGATGATTCCCGATCTCCCGTGCATACCCATCTCAGCGACCGCTGGCGATTGCCAGATGAAAAGAAAAAATGACGAATGCCCTCGAACCTTCACGAAGGCTGCCGATCGCACAAAAGTTCGCCTCGTGACGACAGACGAAGCGAAGAAATATTCTCCCAAAGAAATTCTTTCCGCTTCTCCTCGCTTCCGCTCCCTTCGCCGCGCCTAAGTGTGAGCGGGTCCATTTAACTCTTCGGTAAGAATATTTTTCTCTTCGCTTCGCCGCGTTTCTCCTTAGTGTGAGCGGGCCTTTACTCCTCCATCAGTATTCCTGGGTGTATTGCTGCACCTGACTATGCAGCAATTACAATTACCCCTAGGCATCGCAAGCAAATTGCTATTTCCCGTTCTCTAAAACACTTCTGTGAAAAATGACGTCCTTCCTGGCCTAATACTATTCACTTAACAAACACAAAATCACTCTTTTTGTGCGCTGAGATATACTGGTCTCGCGAATCCACTCCCCGCTCTAACTCCGAAATTTGCCACTCGCGGCACTAGTTGTCCCCGTGCACGGAGCCTATACCCGCCTTCCCCACGGTTTTTTCAACCAACTGCACAACAGCAAGGCATGGCTAACGTTTTATAAACCTTAAATCTTCAAAATAAGCGACAGCAATCACACGCCTTCCCGTAAGAAATAAATGTAACCACTAGCTGACTGAGGACACAACATGGCGGACGCGTACCACGTGACCCCCTTTAGTCCAATGAGATGCCGCGCTTGTCGGCATTCTCAACATCAAAGTCATAACCTTCCTTATATATGGCCTTGGTGTTCACGAGACCGGCCGCTCGCTCTTCGCGCTACTTCCAGGCAGTAATCTACTACGCAAGACCCCAGTCTCTCTCCACCGCTCCGCTATTCAGTTAAACGTTATAGATCATGCGATGTCCGATAGCAGAACTACGCTAGAGATCTTCCAGTGAACGTATTTTCGTGCGCGTAACTTTTTCGGTACAACCGCATTTCATAGTTGCCATAGTTTTAATAATTTAATACTATAATAGCCCAGGTCTGTTGGGTGGTTGGTTGGTCACGCTTTCACGATGGCCGATATAGAGCGTTTTAACAAACTTCCCGAACAGGTAGAAGATTGAAATTTGGCAAGGATGCTTGATTAACATATTTTATGGTAATGACGAAAAGATATCTCCAAAAAAGTCCTGCGTTCGACTCCAAGGATGACATTTCTATTTTCCGTAAGGTAACATATAAAAATCAATTTTTGATGTGCAGGCTTTTATTGTTTTGGAAATTAAAATTAGAAGGAATTAACCTACGATCTTCGGATCTGAACCATTTTGAAAAAAAAATTACAGTTTCTTATTCTGTTCATCTTTTTCCGCATACAATTCGAAATCGCTCATGTTATACGTTTAATTCACATATTTAGTGGAAATATTGCCATTTTAACGGAATGTTGCCTTGGCTACCAATTATATTGTTAGACCTCAAAATCCTATTGTTGTATCAATCCTTATGGGTGTAAACGTGCTTTGAATGCTTTTAGTACGAGAGAGAGAGGGGGAGGGTTAGAGGGGGGAGCGAGAGGGAGGGGGAGAGAGGAAAGTAAAGGGGGGAGGGGGAGAAATGAGCAGGGAGAGGGGGAGAGAGGGTTGAAAGGGGGGGAGGAGAGGGAGGGAAAAAGAGGCAACTATTTTAAGTTTAACTAAAGATAGTCCGTCAACAACATAATATTCACTAGAAATGTTGTGTATGGCAAAATATTTCATATGTGAAAGTGTGATAGTAATTATTTTAAAAGAAAATAATAATAATTTATCTATCTATCTGTAATTCTTCCGTTGATATTTCAACGGGCATTACATTATATCGTGATATTCGGTGGGTGTGCGCCGCACAACTAGCACACCCAGAATATACTCCTCTGATATATACATAATATAATGAAGGTGGCAACAAGGCGTTGGAGGAAGCCCAGTGGACACTTACCTAGATTGAAGAGCCGCTGGGGGTGCTGAGGACACACGAAAAACACAAAAAAACAAAAACGACACAAATATGGAACTTTCGGGCTGACGCCCTTCTACAGCGACGGAGACACACACATAAAAGTTGTAGATATTATTTTTTCTACCACTTTTGTTTGAACTAAATTTTCATATGAGAAATATTTCAAGAGATATTCAATTTTCTTCGAAATTGACGGTTAGTTGTCATCTCCCGCGCGTGGTAGTGACAACAATTGAATCGCTATTGCTGAAGCGTGTAAGTCGAACTGTTCCTATCGTCGTATTTATGTGATTTTAGTTGACAACTTACGTATGGAGAAAGTCATGTGCTGGACACATCAATTTATTTTGATAAAAAGTACGCTAAACCTACAGGGATTTGAATTCCGCCTTTAAAAATAAGAAGCTTTCGGACTAAGGTCTGACCGCATCGGCCATTTTTTGGAAACGTTCTTTTGAATCGAAGAATAGGTAAGTATGTATCGAAAGGCATCTTAAGTTTCCGCAATAGTCATAGCAATGTTATGAAAAAGAAAAGAAATTTGCATTTGGGCGTGCAGGGCAGCCATATAGTGTGTTGATGAACGTGTGCAGATTATGCAGGACTGCGTGATATAGATGCGCCAAATATAGCTGGTTTTCATAAAGATGTTTTGGCTATCGGATGTGTTCTGAGAGCAATTATTTTTTTATTTCGATATCCAATTCGATGGATTTCTTTTCAACCGTAAGACGATGGTTTTCTCGAGGGAATTCTTCCGCTTCCATTCTATACCGAGATGAGCGCCTCTGTCTCTCTCATCGCGAGGAGAATCCACCCCTCCCCCCGCCAGGCGGCGCGGCGGTCGACCCAGTCACGTGACTGGTTTGAGAGAGAGAGAGAGAGAGAAACCTCTCCTCGCCCTCCGCCCGTTCGCCTATTACGAGTCGAACCGCCGTATAGAGTGCCAGTTATAGTGTGCGACGACATTGGTTGGTGATAGGTGTTTAGGTATTACGCCGGAGCGAGATGCCAGTGGACGAACGCTCTGTGGACGAAGCACAGGTAAATCGATGATGCCCCGTTTTATGTTATCCTATCATTATGATCCTTATTTCACTTTCCCCCTCGCTCGCACTTATTGTCGCATGTTTCGAGGCAGGTGTGTTTTTTATCGTACGCTCACAATTAGCGTGTTTGGTGTTATTCGTTTTGGGCGAATGCCACGTCTTGGCCGAGAGAGGGTGTTGGTTTTTGTGGTTGTATGCGGGTAGATTGGTGTTCCCTTTTCAAAGTTATTTTTATATTTTCCATACCATTTAGAGATATTGTTTCTTTAAAAGAATATAAGCGTAATAATACCATACTGAGCGTAGATTAGGAGAATGACATTTATTTCCCAATTTTTTACTCTGATATAGGTACGTGGTATATAAAGAAATTTAACCGCCAAAAAAATTGACTCAAATTTAGGCAGAAATTCACGTAATAGGTGTCACTGAGCATAGACACATATAGTATATGTATAATTATATGTATACTAATGTAATTCCCGTTGAAATATCAACGGAAGAATTATAGATAGATTGATTATTAATATTTGCATTTAAAATAATTAATAGCACACTATTACATATGAAATATTTCGTCATATATAACATTTCTAGTGAATATTCTGTTGTCGTTTAGTAAATACCTTTGGTTTTTATTTTCGGCTATAAAATTCTGATATTCTTCTCCCACCTTGTTCTCGTCAATGCTGCATATAAATGTCGGTTTGCAAAGACGGGAATAATTATATGTATACATATATAACGTAGGGAAAATAATTAAATTTCGTGCGCTTAACGAGATGATTGTTTTAAAATTGTACTCTGTACTTAAGAAGAAAGAAAGATTACTCGATTCCTCAACAATGTTCTTCGTTGTTATGTAAATAAAACTCTTTGAAAGATTTAAATTAAAAACTAAGTAATTAATCAATCAGCGGAATAATTTCTTTGAATATTATCTGAACAATTTAAATCACCAATTTATTTCAACACTGTAAACTGTTCCATTTCGAGAACCGTTTAACCGATATCATCGAAATTTAATGTTAAGAATTACAAGTAGGGCAGCCCCGGATCTCCGGTCCTCAACGCGATTTAAATAAACTGAAGGTTTAGTGAAATAATTTTGATTGAATAATTAATGAAATAAATTAAATGCAAATAATTTAAATAGTTCGGCCCTAGGTTAGATCTTCTTTGTTCCCTATTCATTTGACGTGTTTCTCTATTTCTTTGTCTTTGTAGTACTCTCCGCTCCTCATCTACACGGGCAATCCTATGAGCTTCCGCATCTCTTTCTCTCTCTTTCCTACAATACTCTTCCTTTGATCTCTGGCTCCTCTTCCTTTCTCTGGCAGCTGTAGCTGGGCTAATAGCTCTACCTTACCTTAGTGCCAATGATTATCGTTGCACCCTTATAGAAGAACTCACAAACAATTGCTTTACTTCAAGTGTCTATCAACGACTGCTTTTAACTTCTTACAGGACATACTGTAAAGGCGACGTCAATGCAACCGTTTATTTAGATTATCAATGAAGAGAAGATAACTATATAATGTGTTTACAAAGTAACGTGCGTCCCTATTCTCATCTAATTTTTAATTGATGTGTGAGCCTATTTGTGTTAATAAGGACTACAGATGTGTAATATGATGGTTCTACTTACAAAAAGGTAAGATTCCAGCATTCTAACGATGAAACAAAACAATAAAAAATTAATTGCACAATTTAAAATAAAACTCAATGCGCTGGGAGCTCGTTTGTTATACACATGTTATTGACTGCCAGAAACGCTTCCCATACGCAGTCAACAGAATAATTATCCGTAAATATTTACGTTACTATGCTTCATTAATTTCGATGCTCAAACAACAGTTCAAAGCGAATAACCTTTCTCTTTCGTCTATTTGAAGGTTTAATTGGCATTAAATGAATCGGAGACAGCAATGAGTCTCCTTGGCAACGCCCGGAATGAGTACGAAAAATCCTAAAAATTTCAAAAATGAATGCGTATTTCTGAAAATTTCGACCATGTAACGTGTAAACATCGCAAGAATAAGATAGTATAGAGTTTTAGCCGTCAAATAAAGCAAAAAAGAAGAAAATCGGTCCATATTTACGTATTATAACGAGCGAAGGAAGAAAACCTTGCACTCTGAAAAATCAAAAATCCCGCGAAAACTTATGGGAAAATATAATTGTCTCCTGGATTCTAACCCGGGACACTTTAGCAAACGAAAATATTTTTCCAGGCATCTCAAAGCCAGTAGAAAGAAAACGCCGTTTACCGCATATCTTAACGACTAACGGTTCTCGAGAAATACGCCGATATAAATTGTACACAAATGTCTGCAGACGTCAATGTAAAATTAATATATAGTTAGATTAGATAAATATGATCTGTACGTCATTTGCAATTTTGTTTCCAATCTAATAATTATAACGACAACTTGTCGTTTATCGTCACGTATTTCTGATAGCATGATTTATGTTATTTCCTTCGTAGGTAGATATGATATTTACATTAACAAATGTGCCACTCTAATATTAATAACTACCAAAACTATATTGTGATAGAATGCGTTCAGTATTAGTTAACTGACAAAACATTTTCAAGTGGTCTCATTAAATTACGCTGTCGGCCATCTTGCGTTCGTTACAGAGAAACGTTTTTATATTATAATATGTGTATGTATAATTATATTTATATATAATTATATGTATATATATATCTTCTCTAATAAATAAAAGAGGATCTGTCTGTCTGTCTATCTATCTGTCTGTCTGTCTGTGGCAGCCATAACATCAGAGAATAAAGTTAGGAGCTTGAAATTTTGACAGCATCTTCAGGTTGATAATCGGAGTTGCAGTACCGAATATAATTGTAATCAGCCCCGGAGGTCACGGATCGGTCTGTCAAAATTTCACTTTCTTGAGGATATCTCAGCAACCATTGGACCGATTTTGATGAATCCTACACCAATATGATGTATGATATACATTTTCTAGCTGAAAATGGACAAAATCAGTCCACCGGGTCGAAAGGTTTTAATGTAATGGCCGGTTCAAATTTTGGTTTTTTGAGGATATCTCAGCAACGAATTGAAATAGGTTTAAAAATATAAATTTTTCATCAGTTATTTATGTAAAACATAATTTTCGCTTTTATGTCATTATTGAAGTATAGAAATTTGCTAACATTCCATATCTTCCATAAAAATTGTTGAATTGTTGTTTAAATTGTTGTTTATTTCATTGAATTATTTGTTGTTTTTAATAGAATTATCTTATAATCTAACATATAAAGGAGAATGTTTGTAAGTTTGTTCGCTTTGATTGCTTTTAATACGAGATAGGGAGGGAGAGAGATGGATGGTAACGGAGGGGGGAGATGGAGAGAGGGAGGGGGTGGAGAGAGGGAGGGGGGAGTGGGGAGGGAGGGGGAGGGAGTTTATACGTTATTTTCCTAAGATTTTCTTCCTTCATTCATCTAAATAGGAAAATGCGGATCGGTTTTCTTAATTTTAGCTTTATTCGACGGGTATAACTGTGTACTATGTTATTCTTGCGATGCTTACATGTTACACGGTCGAAGTTATAGATTCACTAAATCCGTTGAAATTCAACGGGCACTCCTGCTAGTGCTATTCATAATAATTTAAATATCTATACCCCAAATGTGGAGAAAGTCATGTGTTGGCCACATCAGATTTTTACTTTCTCCATACGTAGTAATGGGCAAGTATTGTGATCACGAAAAAAATCGACTTCGAGATACACGCTTTGAGGTCCCTAGAACACATTTAGACTATTTTCGGAATGATGTCTGTGTGTGCGTGTGTGTGTATGCGTGTGCGTGCGTGTATGTGATTGTTGGCGCTCTAACTCAAAAAGTACTTCATATCGTTACCAAACTTCATATATAACACTTTGATACGGACAGAAAGAACTGATTAGTTTTTGGACAATACCGGTTAACCGGAAGTCGATGTTTATTCGAAACCCGATTCGGTTTTTGCGATATTTCTCCGATAATACGTCATTATTGTATACATTGACCATTACCAAAAATGTAGAAAATATAATTTCCTACATCTTTTATTTCAAACAATTTTCCGTAGCAGTTATTGTTTAGGAATTATAAAAAACTAGCAGAATTTCCCGTTGAATTTCAACGGATTTAGTGAAGCTACTACAGCACAACATACAAACTCTAAAATATATAGTAGATACTTTTAAAATTACAATTAGCTTTTTTAAACAATTAATCATATTTGCTTGTAACAGTCCATTTTGTTGTTCAAATTTTATTTAATTAATTATAACAAAAACGTAAGGAATTGTATATTTTCATATAAAAATTTGTTAATTTAATTTGTTACATTAATAAGTAAGAAGAGATTACAAACCTTCAACACTTTTTAATAATCAATATTCCAGAACGATAAATACTAAGTTCTTATTTACAGCTTTTGTTGTTCAAATTTTGTTTATTTAATTAATTATAATGAAAACGTAAATAAAATTAGGTACTTACCCCCTCCCTCCCCTCTTTCCCTCTCTCTCCCATATAAATGCATTTAACTCTCAATTTCGGTGACAATGGGAGTTGTCATGGTAGCTTATAATGGGTATTGTATTAAAACTGATAAAATCACGTATTTTATTGATTCTAACCGTATTTCTACGCGAATTCGACCAGAATTCGGAATCTGTCTTCAGTAAAAATAAACTTTGTTCTTTCTCGCAAAAAAGCATCCAAGTCTCAAGTTCGTACCGCGATTTTAAGTAATTTTAAAGTGCAAATTAAAAGTAGTCTACACTCATCCCTGTATTTCAGTTGCAGGACGCATAATACGTGACGTTTGATAATTAAAACGTGCGCCATTTCGAATCAAAGTGACGTATAGAAACAAACCCTTGACCATTCACTAAGTTAGGATGTAAGGAAGAGTCGTACCAAATTTGGTTATTCCAGCTTTTATCGTTTAGGAGTAGTTCCATTAACAAACACAAACACACGCTTCAAAATATATTATAAATAATCGGTTTTTTCGGTTTCCGTCAAATATCTCCTTAAAAACGTCGTAATTGTTCATCTTCGTAAGGACCAAAGTTGTACAGAATAATATGTCTTCCAAGTTTTGTTTGAAACGAATTTTCGTATAACCTTCCGTTTAGTAGATGATTAATTAATTCGTAAATTTCCATTATACAGCGCCACCACCATGTATCGGTGAATTCTGTAAACATTCAAAATATACGTATTTTACAGCAATAAGGACGACTGTATTCTTTTACGATACGAAATAATAATTTTGGCTTATAATGCTATTCATGATTATTTAAATAACTATACCCCACCTATGGAGAAAGTCATGTGTTGGCCACATCAGATTTTTTTTAATGCGTTTATATATGCAATACATTGAAAAATTTTAATCATATAAAAGGAATTTATAAAGGGTATATGTTTACTGAAGAATGTACAAATGTACACGGTTGGACTGATTTGGGGCCAGTTTAAAAAAATCTGATGTGGCCAACACATGACTTTCTCCATATTTGGGGTATAGATATTTAAATTATTATGAATAGCATTATGAGGCAAAATGATTATTTCCTATCGTAAAAGAATACAGTCGTCCTTACTGCCGTAAATTACGTATATGTATCTTGAATATGTTTACAGAATTCACCGCTACATAGTGGTGGCGCTGTATACTAAAAATTTACGAATAAATTAATCATCTACTAAATGGAAGGTTGTACGAAAATTTGTTTCAAACAAAACTTGGAAGAAATATTATTCTCCACAACTTTGGTCCTCACGAAGATTACCAATAACGACGTTTTTAAGGAGATATTTGAAGGAAACCGAAAAAACCGATTATTTATAAATAATTCCTAAACAATAACTGCTATGGAAAATTGTTTCAAATGAAAGTTGTAAGAAATAACATTCTCTATAACCTTTGTATAGAATCGTATATACAATAATGATGTTTTAACGGAGAAATATCGCAAAAACCGAATCGAGTTTCAAATAAACCTCGACTTCCGGTTAACCGATATTGTGCAAAAATTAATCAGTTCTTTGTGCTCGTGCTTAAGTGTTATGTATGAAGTTTTGTAATGATATGGCAGGTACTTTTTCAGTTAGAGCGCCCACAATCACACGCTCACACAGACACCATTCCGAAAAGTCTAAACATGTATTTCCGTTGAAATCTAGAAGTCGATTATTTTCGTGATCATAGTACTTTCCCATTACTACGTATGGAGAAAGTAATAATTCAGGCCTCGGGCCGGGTCTAGGTGCGAAAATGGGGTGAAATTTCGGCCCGGTCCGGGCTTGGACTCAATTATGAATGGGCCGGGACCGATGATTTCGGTCCGTGCAGACGTCTACCTAGAACACGTTTAGGCTATTTTCGGAATGATGTCTGTGTGTTTGTGTGTGTATGTGATTGTGGGCGCTCTAACTCTAAAGGTACTTGCCATATCATTACCAAATTTCATATATAACACTTTAGCATTAGCACAAAGAACTGATTCCTTTTTGGACAATAACGGTTAACCGTAAGTCGAAGTTTATTCAAAACCCGATTCGGTTTTTGCGATATTTCTCCGTTAAAACATCATTATTGTATATACAGTTCTGTACAAAGGTTATAGAGAATGTTATTTCTTACAACTTTCATTTGAAACAATTTTCCATAGCAGATATTGTTTAGGAATTATTTATAAATAATGGGTTTTTTCGGTTTCCGTCAAATATCTCCTTAAAAACATCGTTATTGGTAATCTTCGTGAGGACGAAAGTTGTGGAGAATAATATTTCTTCCAAGTTTTGTTTGAAACAATTTTTCGTATAACCTTCCATTTGGTAGATGATTAATTTATTCGTAAATTTTTAGTATACGGCGCCACCACTATGTAGCGGTGAATTCTGTAAACATATTCAAAATATACCTAATTTACGGCAGTAAGGACGACTGTATTCTTTTACGATAGAAAATAATAATTTTGCCTTATAATGCTATTCATAATAATTTAAATATCTATATCCCAAATATGGAGAAAGTCATGTGTTGGCCACATCAGATGTTTTATTTAGAAGTCGAGCGATAAGTTTCAATTAAAGAGAAACGCTATTTATTAGTTACAAATCTGTTTAAATAGAGTCGATTTTTAAATAATTATTTGATTTACAATGAAGATAGGGTTTTGTAATTAAATATTACCATTAGATAAGATCTTTTGACCTCAGTTCGAAAGCAATGTGGTATCAAATAGTAAGGAAAACAATTGTTTTTAAAAAGAAGTTGAATAACATTCTAATTCTCTGTATGAAAGTATCTAATATTTGCTCAATATCAAGCAAGAGAAAATAATAACTAAGCCTATGATGTAAGCAACTTAAGTAATTCTATTTAAAAAGTTGTTTTTTGTTGTTCAAGTTTTTAGAAATATTTTCATTTATTATGTATGTGCATTTTCACAAAAAACAAGTAATATGAGTTAATAATGCCGATGACGTTTCATAAGTATAAATTGCCATTAAAATAAGTGAATTAGTAGTCTTACCCTTTCACAGGTATTTCGCTTATTTTATCACACTATGACAATGTATATCGCTTTCTTTGCTTGCTTCACCTCATCCAATACTGAACTTAGGAAGGTAATACGATCGGGGAAAATCCAAGGAAAATATTACAGCCGAATCAAAGCCTTGCACAGGCATTGTCTCTTTAGGCGAATTAGAACGCATCTTTAATTTTGTAACAAAGTTTCGGCCTTGATTTGTTTGAATACTGCTAGAAAGATGCAAGTAAAGAGAAACCATTCATTCAGCTGAAACATCCGGAGCTCACAGAAACGGGCAGGCGAGTAAATTTGTGCTTCCTACTCAATGAGATGTCAACCTGGCCTTATTCTCACTTTTCTGAACTGAAAAAATGCTCACAATCAGTTAATATCTATTATGATCCATATTTTAACAAAATCGCAAAATCTCAATTTTAATCCCCAAATGCTTTAAAACTCAACAAAATGGCTTTTTTTTGTCGAAAACGACGGGACGGTCTGGAGAAGGCCCAAAAACGGGACTGCCCCGGCGACAACAGGACGTATGGTTAAAGTGACCAGATTTTCTAGATGTAGAATCAGTACATTTTTTAAATTTCTTATATCCATGAAAGAAGACTACATTTCAATATAATACTTTATATATTGAAATTTTATACAGTATACATAGGTATATAACATTATTGTTATATATATTGGATACTCTTGCTGAAGTCGATCAGAAAATGTTTTTTCTTCTATTTATGGCAGGGTCTTTAAATATAATTAAATAAGAATATTAATAATCTATTCTGAGAATAATGTTACTTTACTAAACAGCATTAAAATATTATACTACTCACATGATATAAACAACCATAACTACTATTGTCTGGACGACATTACTTTGGAATTGAGACTTAATAGTTGTAGAGAAGGGGTGGGGGTTTGGAAGGAAAGACTGAAAAACTCCCCTCCCTCACAGCCAATCATAGGTGGAGGGGAGGTAATGTTTGCTAGGGGGAACTACACAGCGTTGCCGAAAGTCCTCTTTACACATCCTGGCAACATCTGACCCGAGCCACCTCAACCCTCAATCCCACAGTAAATGAACTAAATAATTATAGATTTTTTCTTCTTTTAAAATCAGTACAACTTTAAAATGCAGTACATATTTGAAATCAGTACACAATCTCTAAAATCAGTACTGTACTGATTAAATCAGTACGTCTGGTCACTTTACGTATGGTCAGCCTAATGATTAGGGCTGCGAAAGGACGTCGTCACCAGAGCCGTCGCTTGGTGGCACCCGCATCTGGTTGCAGTCCACGTGATCCGTTTGGTGCCTCTCAGGGTGGTGACTTCGGTTTTAGATAGGTGACTTAAGGATGCGAGGCGTGTTTATTTGATTTTGGCGTAGTGCGCGGTACTGTCGCTTCTCCCCCCCTCCTCCCCCCCCTCCTCCCCCCCTCCTCATCTGACTCATCCTTGGCGCGGTTAATTTTGTCTGTAGCTTATTTAAGAAGAGAGAGAGAGGGAGGGAGGGGAGGGGAGGAGAGAAGGGGAAGGAGAGTGGGATGTTGAGAGGGGGAAGAGGAGAGAGTGAGAGGGAGGGAGGGAAGAGAGAGAGACTGATAGACTCTTTAACCTTTGCAACTTGTACATTTCTTCCAGTATAAGGATGAACTAGCATCTTACGTACGGATTATTAGGCGTGATTAAGAGCCCATTTTACGTATGACTGCACTTACAAGATATGAAATATTGATAGCGTGAGAGATAGGTACATACAAGGCATCATTCTTCCCTAAGAAAATAAGAGAGCGTAACGGGAATGACAAGATAAGTCGGTCCTTCTGCCATACACCAATTTCGGTGGTATTTATTCAGTTATTGTTAAATTTCATTCTCCGATTCGATTTGTTTTCTCTATTGGAAATTTACTCATTCTTGGCAAACGTTGGTTCTTTTGCTCATAGTTCGTCGCTGGAATGTTTTTATTTAACTTTCGTTTGACGCCGTTCGTTCGGTATATACGTGTTTGAAGTTTTTCTATTTTGTGGAAGTAGTAGTACGTATTGATTGGACTTGTTTCCGATTCTCGAAAGAGCTACGTATAGCTGTCCATGAGAGAAGCACTCATTACGTAGACCAGTGATGGGCAAACGACTGGTTGTGCTCCCAGAGCGCTCTTTGCTCTGACCTGGAGACTGAAGAGCTGCGGAGGGGGAAACTTTTAGACAATTTTGACGTAAGAATTCTAGGTAGTTCATACGTGGAAAGGGCGGTGTATTTGACAGGTTAAGGTTGTAAGGTGCGTTATCATCGCTAGCGCTTCCCTTGCATTCCTGCAGTAGTCGCAGCCTGCTTCAAGAGGAAATAGTATTGTGTTTCGTGCGCTTCGGAAGCAGAGAATAAGAGCTTTCAAAAGCTGACCTCTCGTGTACACTTGCTGCAGCAGCATGATCTTGAGAAGTATGCTGCAATACTCAGCACACTTCGTAATGAATTTAACAAACGATTCGACGACTGGAATGCATTAAAAAGAGAAACGAAAATCTTCGCGACACCATTTTCAAATTCCTTCGATGCAAATGATGTCCCAGTCGCACTGCAGTCCGAGTTTCTTGATCTTCATTGTGATCGTGAAATGAAGGACAAATATGAGAGAAGAACGAGTTTAGTGCAGTTCTACGAGAACTTCCCAAGGACACGTTTCCCGAACTGCACACGTTAGCGAGCAAAATAATATCTATGTTTGGCTCAACTTAGATTTGCGAACAGCTTTTTTCTCTCATGATACTAACGAAGTTCAATGTCAGGAACCGAGTCTCAGATGGAAATCTCACAGCCATGCTATGCATCAAAAGTGCGCGATCTATAGTCCCGCGAATAAATGATTAGGTGTTACTTAGACGTAATCAAAGTAATGCGAGCACAATGTAATTTTCATCAAAATAAAATTCCATTGTAAAATTTACTTAAAGACTACATGTAAGTTTCTTTCCACTCTCATGAAATTTAAACACCCGCCAACCTTAAGCCTGCCTTCTGCGTCACGTCCTCGCCCCTCTCCATATCCTCCCTCTCGTTCTCCCTCCATTAGCTCCCCCTCTCGCTCAACGTTGCTCCCCCTTACGGTCGTGCTCTGAGCGTGCTCTTAGAGCGCTCGCTTGCCCATCACTGACGTAGACGTAGGGATAGTGACCCTTTAGGCCTGAAATGGGGATTAACAAAATAAATAGAAGGGAGCCGTGACCAGGTTAGAGAAATTAATTTATGGCCACGGAGCATCAGTAGGTTACTCCATTGAGTTTTCATCTAATATGCTTAAAGTGACCAGATTTTCTAGATGTCAAATCGGTACATTTTTTATTTTTTATATTCATGAAAGAAAACTACCAGATTTTCAAGATGTAAAATCAGTACATTTTTTAAATTTCTTATATCCATGAAAGAAGACTACATTTCAATATAATACTTTATATATTGAAATTTTATACAGTATACATAGGTATATAACATTATTGTTATATATATTGGATACTCTTGCTGAAGTCGATCAGAAAATGTTTTTTCTTCTATTTATGGCAGGGTCTTTAAATATAATTAAATAAGAATATTAATAATCTATTCTGAGAATAATGTTACTTTACTAAACAGCATTAAAATATTATACTACTCACATGATATAAACAACCATAACTACTATTGTCTGGACGACATTACTTTGGAATTGAGACTTAATAGTTGTAGAGAAGGGGTGGGGGTTTGGAAGGAAAGACTGAAAAACTCCCCTCCCTCACAGCCAATCATAGGTGGAGGGCAGGTAATGTTTGCTAGATGGAACTACACAGCGTTGCCGCAAGTCCTCTTTACACATCCTGGCAACATCGCACCCGAGCCACCTCAACCGTCAATCCCACAGTAAATGAACTAAATAATTATAGATTTTTTTCTTCTTTTAAAATTAGTACAACTTTATAATTCAGTACAAAATGCAGTACATATTTGAATTCAGTACACAATCTCTAAAATCAGTACTGTACTGATTAAATCAGTACATCTGGTCACTTTAAATATGCTACATCTCAGCAATTGGGGATTCACACCTCACAGTAAAGTGGTATTAATTTGTAGACTTTTTAAAGTCCATGGGTGATTGTGTTAATTAGGCGCTATGCCTAAATTAACAGGCGATGAGATTCCCAACCCCTACGCCAGAATAAATGCTTTACACAGAGCTATAGAATGGCTTAACAATACATAAATTAATAATTCTTTCCCTTCTATTATTAATTGCCACAACAGCTGTAACAGGAGTTAGAAATCTTAAAATAGAGTAAGGTCCTTCCCATTTTGGAATTAATTTGGCCTTAAAAGGGTTTTCTGAATGGTGTCTATTATAGGCCTGTGCTTGCCTCGCCTGAACTCTTTTCAGGTTTGCAAACACATCCTTCCAAATTACATTCATATCAGGGCGGGTGGTTTCTTGATCAAACAATGTTTGGGGAATTGACCAAACATTTGAGAGGGGATGTGGTAACTCTCGACCAAGAAATCTTTTGGCTGGAGTATAGCCAGAACTACCATGGTGGATCGAATTGAAAGCAAAAATCAAATTAGGAATGTATTTATCCCATTGTGGGTGATTATCCTTTGCCAGGTAGTGAGGGAATATTTAAATTTCTATTCACTCTCTCAGCTTGATTTGGTTGGGGATGGTAAGGAGCAGTAAATATATGTTTAATCCCAGATTTGATACACATTTCGTGGAACATATCGGATTTAAATTGAGCTGCATTGTCAGACCAGAAATTTCGGATAATCGAATTTTGAGAAGACCTTGTTAGTTAATATTGAAATCACCTGGGCAGCTGTGGGTGAACGAATTGGGTCAGTTAGTGTGAATTTACTGAAACCATCCACAATAGTCAGAGCATAGGAATTTCCAGAGCGACTACGTGGTAAGGGACCAACAAAATCTATGTATATCCGCTCCTAAGGATAATTATTAACTGTGGAAGATATAATGCCTGGTGGGAGAGTGTTCCTTGGTTTGCAGGTTTGACACAAAAGACAATCTTTGGTCATCTTGGTAACATCTGCTCTCAAGGTTTTCCACCAGTATTGTCTAGAGATCCTCTCAATCGTCTTTGCTATTCCCATGTGTCCAGCAGAGGGAAGGGAATGGAAATATTCAAACAGCATGGGTTTGATCAAGTCAGGGCTGTTATTGGGCCTGTGATATGAGACATTATCATGAATGGAATAATTCTTGACCAGCTGACCGCTTTTGATTTGGGTAAAGATTGAAGTGAGACACCGATCTGATTTCTGGTGCTCACAAATATCCACAAAAGAAAGTGGGACCTTATGGAGTAACAATGATGCATGATTATTCTGAGGAGGAAGAGAGAGTGGTGGTCTTGACAGACAATCTGCCACCTTATTTTGGGGCCTAGGAACATGATGAATTACGAAGCGAAATGCCGACAATTTTAGAACCATTCTTCCAATTTTCCCTAATTGTTTAGGATGTTTGAATAGCCATGTAATGGCTCCGTTATCCGTGTACAGATGAAAAGGTCTAATTTGCAAGAAGCTTCTAAATTTTTCAACTGCCCATGTACAAGCTAGACATTCCAATTCGTAAGAAGGGAGCTTCCTGTCATGATCATTGAGGGTTTGACTTGCATAAGCAGCTAGCTTAAATTTGCCTTCACATTTTTGATTTAGAACAGAACCAATTGCTACCTGGCTAGCATCCACAGACAAGTGAAATTCCTTATTAAAATTAGGAAGAAGAAGAACAGGGGAATTAACAAGACACTGCTTTGATTGAGCGAATGATTGCTCTTGAGAGGAAGTCCACTCGAATTTAACATTGTTTCGCCTTAACCGATTCAGAGGTTCGACTATCTGGGCATAGTTGGGGATAAATTTGGCATAGAATCCACACATACCGAGAAATCTGGAAACATCCATGACGGAAGTGGGACAAGGGAAGTCAGACAAGGTTTCAGTCCTTTCAGGATCTGTGGAGAGTTGCCCGTTTTTGATACAATGGGCCAGGAAGAGGATGGATCTCTGGGCTAGCTTCAATTTCTCTGGATGAGCAGTTAGGCCAGCCTGCCTTAAGCGCTCCAGAACAACTTCGATGTGATGCAGGTGATCCTCGAAGGATTTGGAATAAATACAGAGATCATCAATATATGGATATACAGAAGAAAATTTAAATCTCCCAACACCTTGTCTATTAATCGACAGAAAATTTGAGGGCTGGTGGTGAGACCAAAAGGAAGACGTTTATATTGGTAACTACCAAAGGGGGTAATAAACGCCGTATATTTCTTGGAGGATTCTGTAAGGGGTATTTGATGAAAAGCCGAATTTAAGTCAAGAATCGTGAAATAATTCGCCGAACCGAGATATAGTAAGGCATGGTCGACGGGAGGGTTAGGGAAATTGTCAGCTTTCACTGTGACATTAAGTTTACGATAGTCCACGACTAATTGTTCAGATCCATCCCTCTTAGGAATCATGAAGGCTGGCGAACACCAGTTTGAATTTGATGGTTCGATTATATCATCGTCTAAGAGTCGTTGGACATGACGTTTCATTGCTTCTATTTTTGGAGGGGAGTAATTATATGCATGGCTTCTCACGGGAGTATGGTCAGTTAATTCAATTTCATATTTAATTAGGGAAGTTACTCCTAAATCGGGAGTAATAACGTCCGAAAACCTTGAAATTAGGAGTTGCGGGGCGGCATAACTATAAGGGGTTGACCGTGACGTCAGAGTATATGCCGGAGGTGAGAGAGCAGCTGACCAGCTGGGTGGCTCGTGAAAAATCCCCGAGCCTCGTGAGGCCTTCTCCGAGGATTTAGCCGATGTGGAAGTTGAAGAAATGAATGGGAACTTGAGATGAGGAAAGCTTTCGAAGGTGATAGAATCATGAAAAATAATCATACGAGTCTTCTTAATGAAATCGCGTCCAAGTGTTACTGGAACTGGTAGAGGAGCTATATAGAAATGATGGGAACAGACAAGGCTGCCAAGTCGAATACGCAATTGGATGCGTTTCGTTAGAACGAATGGAGTGGCCCCGACATTACGACATTCGACTCTACACGGCACAAATTTTGTCTTTTTGATAGGTGTTGGGCAAGTTATCTCGTCGAGAAGGGAAAGAGAAGACCCGGTATCAAGCAGAGTTTTACATTGATTAGAATTTATTGAAGCGTTAACCAGTGGCAGATCCTGGTCGCTATTGACATTCGTTAGTGTCAAAACCGGTAATTTCCTCGGTTTGTCCGTTCGCCGGCGACATTCGCTGAACGTATGACCCCTTTTCCTGCAGTAATTACGCGAGATATTAGTCCGAGGAAGGGCCGGGGAATTCGAGGGATGACTCATCCTCCTTTGAGTTGGGTTAGCTAATAGATTTATTAAATCCTTACTGGATGTATTTAACAGCTGTTCAAGTTGGGGAATAGTAGTGGGTTTAAGAGTATGAACGAAGATTGATTTTGTCATGGGGTTTACTCCCTCGAGAATAAGAGAAATGAATTCATCCTCGGAGTGTTGAATTCCGAGGGCTTTGGCCGCATTCCGTATCGAAATAAGGAAGTCCCTGGGTGACTCATCCCTACGCTGGAAACGTTTCACCTTCTGAGTAACAAGACCTTCAAATGCCCGTCCCGAGACATAGGTATCCCAGATTTTGCTGATAATATCCTTCCATTCTAAGTTATCAACTATTACAGAGAGCCAGAATTGCCGAGAAGACGGCAGGATTTTCGGGATAAGCAATACGAACAGACGTTTATTAGTAAGAAGGGATAATTGCAAGATATCAGACACATGACCGATAAAATTGAACCAACTTTCAGGTGTTATCTCTAGAAACAGTGGGAATTCGTCGAGGAGTTGACTGACGACCCTCGTAGCGTCCGGGAATGACGAGATATTTTCCATCGTCTCGGTAACAGCGGCAATAACTGCCCCTTTTTTCCTCCTATCCTCGGAGGTAGTTTTATACTGTTTGCGATTGGGGTCGCGTTCCTCCTCTTTCAAAGACTTACAAAATTCGACTGCCCAACGGAATACGTTCGCTGGTCACGAGTGATCGCCGTCACAGAATTAGTATGAAAAATATAATGGGCAAGCCAAAAGGGAATGTATGAAAATATTATGGGAGGATTTAGAATATAATATTCTATCGAAAATTAAACTATAGGTAATAGTCCTTAGAACACCTGCCGTTTGGACCTTGGGCAGGGAAAGAGATTTATATTGACACCAAATTAGTATAACAAATATATATATTTATATATATTGGGAAACTTTTAGAACATGAAACACTCTTCTCGTCCTGTCAAAAGGCACGAGAGGAACTTGTATGGTGCTTTAACAAATAGCGAACTAGAAGTTAAGTAACACGAATTTGATATTAAATTACAAAAGATAGAACAAATTTACTAGGAGAGTGACGTATCTCTCCGGTGCCTCCAGTTAACGAAGCGATACAAATTGGGTATGCGACATAGATTACAATTTACAAAAAATAACCTTGGTTAATAGTTAACAATTTATTAACCATACCAAAATAAAATAAAACAACTTTCACAACTTATAATTCACTGTGTGGTTCAGGCACTATGGACTTCAGTGGAAAGTTCAGGCGAGGTTATCTCATCTGATGCAGTGAGGGGGTTCTCCTGCTCTCGGTTAGGAAGAGAATGAGAGATAGAGGGGGGAGGGTTTCACAGGTGACTCTGGGATTTCGAGGTGGTGGGTTGGGTTGGGTTGGTGAACATTTGAAGAGGAGTTTGTGGATTTGCAGTTCCTGTCTTAAATCTCGTTGAGCTGGAAGGGGACTGGAGGGAGGACACCCCTTTTAGGGTATATATTTAGACACCCAGAAAAGTCCGCGGCATCTCAGCGGAGGGGCGATTATTTCGGGCTTAGTCTCTCTCGCCGAGTTTAGTCCACAATCCCGAGGAGTGTCGATCGACAAAGTCCCTCGGGATTGGGGACAAAGTCCCGAGGGCAGGGAAAAATGTCACAAGGTGTAGACTGGAAAGACAGGAGACTGATCAGGAATCTATATGTGAATCAAGTTGTAAAGGTCAGGTTGGAGAATGCGGACACCAGCGGAGTACATATCGGTAGAGGAGCAAGACAGGGCTGCTGTCTATCGCCGATTCTATTCAATATATATGGAGAGAGACTAATGCAGGAAGCGTTAGAAGGCACGGGAGATTTCAAAATCGGAGGAAGGATTATAAGAACAGTGAAATACGCGGATGATCAAGTACTTCTAGCAAGAAAGGAAAAGGAACTCCAGAAAATGATAAATAGACTAGTGATAACAGGTAGAAAATACGGTATGGAAATTAATACAGAAAAATCCAAGGTTATGCGAATATCAAGTAAAGAAGAAGAAAATTTGAACATAAGTATTGGAGGAACGCCATTAGAACAAGTTTCAGATTATAAATACCTTGGAAGCATCATAACGAGAGAAGCAAAATATACAGATGAAATCAGGACTAGAATAACAAAAGCAAAAGCCGCTTTCAGAAGAAAGAAACTCCTGCTAACGGGAAATATAAAGCAGGAAATCCGCAAGAGGTTGATAAAATGTTATGTATGGAGTATAGCTTTGTATGGGGCAGAAACGGATGCAAAGGAAAAATGATAAATACTTGGAAAGCTTCGAAATGTGGACATGGAGAAGAATGCTGAAGATAAAATGGACAGATAGTGTGAAAAATGAGGAAGTATTACAAAGAATAGGAGAGAAGCGAGCGATTATACAGACTATCAGAAAGAGGAATGCATTACCTGAGAAGAGAGTGCATGATTAAAGAAGTGCTAGAAGGAAAACTGGATGGAAAAAGAGAAAGAGGTTGGAAAAGGTTTCAGCTGGTAGACGACTTGAAAGGGAAAGAGAGCTATCCAGACATGAAGAAAACTGCGGAAAATAGGATGGAGAACCAAGTTTAACCTAGAATAATCACGGACCTGTCTGCGGATAGACTACCTATGATGATGATATAAATATCGGACGAACGCATATAAACGATTTTATAAAAATGAATAAATGCTTGTAACTCGAACACACTCCAGCAACTGATTGCCTGCAAAAATGGCGGAGAGGCTAGCTTGAGAGAGAGAGAGAGAGAGAGAGAGATAGAGCTATACGAAGAATGACATGGGAAAGAGAGGGAGAATCTCCTATATTGGTTCAAATTTATCTTTCTAAGGTGCAAAAATGGGGCGAGACAGCCACGAAATTTTGAAATTGTCAGAATTTCGGAGTTATTCCGTGGTTGTGACAAAGGAACCTAAAATGGTGCCAGATTTCAATACTCTAACTATAAGTCATATGGAACGGTCTCATAATTATTATCCTCGTTTTGGGCTATAATGGGGCAAAAGCCCCAAAAATGGGGATTATGTCATTATCGGATTTCTGTCATTGGTCGTAGTTTAACATTAATGGCATTATAATACAAGTTAGAAAAGTGTACATCGTATCACAAATGGGCGCGTTTCGTGCATTGGAGTATTTGAAAGAAATTATATACCTTTACGCAAGGGAAATAGCGTTTTAAAGTTCTTTTCCTCATCATAAATAAACCATTTTATTCCTATTTAAAAAAGTGCATGCACACGTAAGGAAATCAAACGTTTGCTTGTGATATTGTTGATGTTATCAACAGTGAAAGAAATTTTCAACTCGTATTAAGACGTTCTTGTTTGGTTTTGTCGATAACGGCTACTCCTACGATAAAAATGTATAGGAAAGGAAATACTCTTCTTAACTAGTTCTACAACTTTTATTTAAAAATATTTTGATATGAGTAATACTTGAGATATGACGAAAATTTAATTTTGTTGTCACCAGTAAAGTGGTACCCCTGATTGGCATACGTGTTTCAATTTTGCGATTTTCTTATTATATTTGATTGTAAGTCCTTAATATCAAATTTCATGAAAATCCGTTTGGTAGAAGTCGAGAACGAACGTGCAAACGGACATACCGACAGACCAACGATAATAGGCGCTCACGCTGGAAGCGAAACTCGCCTAATAAGCCTCTGATTCCCATTAAAAGCTTACCCCTGTAAAAGCATTTAGCTCGTTGCCGCGACAGCCGATTGTTGCGATCCAGGAAAATTTCCACTTTTTCCGATGCAAACTTAAATTTTCGCTAATTGTATTCAGATTTGAATTCAGTCATAAAAAATAAGATATTAGAATTATTAAGCTTTACGGTAGTTAAATACCCGAGTTCGAATCTTGACGGGAAATAATTTTAAGAAGCATACATAAAAATCTCTACACCGAATTACGTGTTTTCTTATGAGGCAGAAAGGGGCCAAAATAGCCTCTCAGAATTGGAATTTCAACGATGTTGGATTTTTTGTTTCGGTTGTGTCCAAAAACCTATAATCGTGCCAAATTTCAAATTTCTACCTCATCTAGAAGTGCCCAAGTAGTCCCATTTCTGCGTTACTATGTAAACAAAGCGTTCCTGACAGATAAACAAACCTGGCCTTTGATACGACGGCGAGTCAAATGAAAACCATAAGAGACTAATATAAATTCGAGAACCTGTTGTTTTGCGGTTATAGGCTCAGTGAGCCAACGGCAATGGTTAGAGGCACTTGTGCATGCAGTAGATTTGGCAAAGTGTGCGGCATGACGTCAGCAGAGCATTTCAAAGATTTGGAAACATGCACCAAGGAGGAGCAGCGTTCTCTCGCTTGTTTCTTGGGTAGCAAGGGTGTGAAACCCACTGAAATTCATTGTCGAATGAAGGTGCAACACGGTAGCGTGTGTTTATCAATACAGCAGGTGTATGAGTGGAAGAGGAAGTTTCAAAATTGTGTGTCTAGTGTTGCCGTTGCTCCTCGACCGGGCCAAGCCCGCAGAGTGGTGACAGCGCAAGCAATTGCGGAAGTTGAGCGCATCATTAAGGAAAACCGTTGTGTTATAGTGGATGAAGTGGCCGTAGAATTGGACGTCAATCATGGCTCACCTCACCATATCGTCCACAATGTGCTCCAGTTCCACAAAGTGTCTGCAAAGTGTCTGCAAAGTGGGTGCCTAGACAACTGACACCTGAACTGAAAGAAAGACGTGTGGACGCCTCTCAAGAACTTTTGCGACGATACGAAGCAGAAGACACCTTCTTAGAACGCATAATGACAGGTGATGAAAGCTGGGTCCACTACTTCCAATTTGAGGGCAAGCGAAGAGTGGCGCCATTCAAGCTCACCAAAACCAAAAAAATTCCGCATGTAGCCATCTGCAGGAAAGGTGATGCTGACGCTATTCTGGGATCACAAAGGCCCAATTTTAGAGCACTACATGTCCAAGGGGACCACAGTAACCAGTGCTACATATTGTGACCACCTGAGGAATCATCTGAAACAAGGAATCAGATTGAAACGTCGTGGACTGCTCAGCCCTGGCGTCTTGTTGCAGCATGACAACGCTTGGTCCCATACTGCCCATGCGACAGTTGCGACCATCAAGGACATCCGTTTCGAATGTCTACCTCATCCCCCATACTCGTCAGACCTTGCCCCTTGTGACTAATACATCTTTGGGCCACTCAAAGAGGCGCTAGATGGAAAGGCTTTCCATTCTGATGAAGAAGTGCAAGAGACAGTGCACAATAGGTGGTGCACCAGTGGCTATGCACGCGGCCAAAAGAATTTTTTTCAGAAGGAATCCAGGCATTAGTGAAGCGCTGGAGGACATGTATTGAACGCAACGGGGACTATGTTGAAAAATGATAAAACTGTACCAAGCATATCTTCTATATAGAAATTATAGAAAATGTTTTAAGGTTTTCATTTGACTCACCCTCGTATAAGAGTAATAAATGTACTACGTATATGCTTATAAACGTAGAAGTACATTTATTATAAAAAGTGAGGGTATTCTTTATATCATGGTTGGCCCAGGATGGTTTCTTGAAAAGGTGGTAGGTGGGACGCAAGAGGTAAAAGTTTGAGAAGCACTTGTTTAAGAGATATTTTGATTATTCTTGAAAATTTACGTTAACTACGTCGCTAACTAGAGGAAAGCTCTACTGACTCCCAACCGATTTGGCTGGAACTTCGTAGATATAATTTCCAAGACGTCCGATGAACTTACATAGATTATATATATATATATATATGTATATATATATATATATATATATATATATATATATATATATATATATATATATATATATATATATATATACATACATATATATATGGCAGCCGTCTTTGGCAAATAAAATTATGTATTATATGGTAATACAATCATTTCACCTATTGTGCATTTTTTACCAAAGGATGAAGGCATTATAAATTAGAAAAATATGTTTTAATATTTATATCAAGGCTTGCTTGTAAACAATATTTTTTGATGCGGGCCACAATGTCGTGCCTATCTACCACCTTCTGTCCCGGCAGCAACTCCGCTATTATATCTGTCCACTTCGGGTTGCATGTCAGTGTGATGAAGAGGGCAGGTAGTGCCTCACATAGGTGAGTGCGTCCTGCACGTGCTCCGGCATGTTGCGCGGGCTGCCCGTGAACGTGGACGGGAGGATGACCATTTGGCCCAGATCGTTTGCATTGGTGGAGCCATCGCTGGCCACCGTGTCCATCAAATACTCTCGTGCCTCCTCCACTGGCCCACCCACCATCGGCAATAGGATCGGACTAAACCTTTCTAAAATGGCACGGCGCCATTTTGTTTCAAGTTGGTGGATGAAATTCAGAATATACTTTTTACTATTTAAATAGGCCCACAGGCCATCTCATCAGATTTGGTTAGAATTGGACTAACCGTTTCTGAGATAGCTGGCCGCCATTTTTTTCAAGATGGCGAACAAATTTTGTTTAAAGCCTGTGTGTTAAGTGGGTGTCCCAGCTATGTCAATGCTAAATTTCAGCTCTGTCGGTGAAGTAGTTTTTGCGTGATTGAGTAGCAGACAGACACCACTTCATTTGGCCCGGACCTCACATTCACGGAGGGCCTCAAATTTAGACTTTTGATGTTTTATCCAAATGAGGTTATACTTACAGACACAGAGATACACTGACAGGATTGAAAGAAGAAGACTTTCATCATACAACTTTAAACTTGTGTCCCATTACCGGACCACACCCCTCTACTGCACTATGTATTAACATAAACAGCGGCAAGCAGTACACTTCCCACTGGCTTAGCGCTTGGTAACACTGGCAACAGCATTGTCGGGGAGCAAAGGAGCTATCACGCGAGTCTTAGTTGTTGACACAACTGTAATTACGCTACGAGTCAGTCCGACTTGTGTTTTGTTTGTTCTTCATTAGTGGATAAGCACTGCAAATTTCGTTAACCATTGAAATGTTGTGATAGTTAGTAATTTTTGGACAGGGCTGCGTTGTGTTCTTAACTCCAAAATGCCAAATATTTTTCAATAATTGTTGATGCTATGCCAGATTGTTCTAACAGAACATACCACTAATGTAATTCGGTATGTAAAGATTGTCGACAACAGCTCAACATTTTCAATCGAAGAAAAAGGTTTTTGTGTTTTGATAATTTCACTAAAAAACTGGAAGGGAAATTGCTGCTCGAGTTTTAGATTTAGATTTTCAATTCTGCATTGGTCAAGCCTACGATAATGGATCTAACATGGCTGACAAGTATAACGGCATACCTACAATCAGTTCTCCTTGAGCATAACTCAAAATGCATTTTCTCCAGTTGTGGAAACCACACACAAAACCTTGTAGATGTTGACTGTGCCAAATCGTGCAGAGATACAATCACTTAGTTTCACTGCATTGGATGTCCAAAACTAGGCGGTCTGCACGGATTGATGGTGTACAACCAGTTGCATATCATTTGGATGAAGTAAGAATGACCTTAACTGAACTCGAATCTCTCAATCTCACTGCACAGGCTCGAACTGAACTTAATTCTAACCAGAAATAAATGTCCAAATTTGAATGTGTTTTAATGTCATCTTTGTGGGTTAAGTTACTACCAGACTAATCTGTTGATTGAGGCATGTAATGCTACACTTGATGTTGAGCGGGGTAACATTGAAAGTCTCATTGCTAACATTCAGCAGGTTCGTGAACAATGGGATGCGATCTTGAGTGAGGCCAAATTAGTAGCTCAGGATATTGGCATTTCCTTTGAGTTTACCTGCAATCTCAAGATTCGAAATGAGTCTGATGTTGAACAACATTATAGAATCAATGTCTTCTTTGTTATTGTTGACTCCATTTTATCAGATCTTAGAAGGCGGTTTCAATCACTTAATGTAATTTGTAACCTGTTTGGGTTCCTCTGGCAATTTAATAGCCTGAGTAGTGAAGATCTACGTACATCAGAAGAACAATTCCAAAGAATGTACACCAAAGAAATATCAACAGATGTGTGACGAGGTCATTTTCCTCAAGCGAATACATTCCGTGAACTTTAAACTGGATTGTAAGCCAAAGGAATTGCTTCAAGAAATACTCCAACTTGCACTTGCTGGAGTGTTTCCAAAAGTCACCGTTGCATGGAGGATTTTTCTCAGTCTACCTGCATCAGTAGCTTCAGGTGAACGGTCTTTCAATGTGCTGAAGCAGGTCAACAATTACCACGGTTCAACTATGATCGTTTGAATGGCCTTGCTATGCTCAACATAAACTGTGACATTGCAAGAAAACTAAATTTTTCCACAATAATTGGTCAATTTGCACAGAAAAAGGCTAGAAAAGCACTTGTTAAATAAAAAGAAGATTTATTACAAATTATTGCATTGTATTTTGTGTGTGTTAAAAGCGTTAATTTGTTAAATGTAAACATTTAAAATATACCACAATTTTTGTAACCCTGTTTTGGCATTTCATTTTTAATATCCCGGGGGCCTCAAAAAATAGAAGTGACCTCTGAGAGGGACTGTATATAAACAGGGTGTATCTAAAATGCTTGGACAAACTTCAGGAGTGAGTTATTCACATCAAAACAAAGAAAAAAGTCCATATAACATATGTCCGGAAATGAGTGGTTTTTGAGATAAACTGAAAGATTGCATTCAACAATAAATACTATGTAATATTTACTTACAACTTACATAATACATTTACAATACACGTTCCCAGTTTAATAAATGTTGAATTCTTGTTGGTTATCAAGTCACAATTCACAACAAATGCTCAAAATGTTCTCCATCTGACTCATTGCATGGACACGTCTGATGATGGATTGTCGCACCCTTTCAAAGATCCCGGGGTGGTTGCGAATGATTTGACAGGCATGAAAAATGCATTGGTGAAGTGTCTCTTCATTTTCAATTGGAGCTGAAATTTTTAAGTGTCCCTACAGAAAAAATCTAAAGGATTGAGGTCGGGTGAACGTGGGGGCTATGCAACTGGTCCTGCTCTACCTATCTATTTGTCATGATAGGTATTATTAAGTACATCTCGCATAGGTCGGCTAAAATGTGCCGGAGCCCCGTCGTGCATAAACGACAACCAAAGGCACATCTTCCAGCAGTCGTGGAAGATAATTTAAGAGGAACTCCCTGCAGGCATTGCCTGTAAAACGTTGTGGCAAAACATGTGGACCTACCAGACAATCACCCACAATACCAGCCCACACATTTATCCTGAACTGCTGCTGGTGTCTAGCATGGATTGTTCCACATGGATTCTCCTCTGCCCGCTGATGTTGGTTGTGGAAATTTGTGATGCCACCTATACCAAAAGTTGCCTCATCTGTGAAGAGCACTGATGAGACAAACAATAGATTAGCGGTTTGCTGAACAAACCATCGACACCAATTCTCCCGTGGTGGGTAAGACCCTGCACACGTTGTAAATGGTAAGGGTACAGCAGCTGTTCATGGAGTACCCTCCAAACGGTCATTTGAACTACAGGGAACGCTGCTGCCAATTGTCTCATGCTGATAGCTGGGTCCCCAGCAACATGTTCAAGGATACGCTCCTCCAGATCAGGCGTATGAGAGACTCTCGGTCTTCCTCGATCCATAGTAACCGGTGTCAGTGTTCCCGTCTCTGCAAGTCGACGATACACTGCAGCAAAGGTTTGATGGTTGAGGCGATCCAATTTACAATTTTCTCGTTAATTGAATAAGCCCTTAATTTTTGCACCATTTTCACTTGAGAAACGTTGTCGAAGACTTTCCTAAAGTCTAAAAATACTGCATCAACTCTGTTTGTTTTTAGGGAATTAGTGGACTGTATAAATTGAAATCGTGGCGCTGTATTCAAAATCACAGGATCGTTCAACCGAAATATGCAACTAATAACACAACATGAGGCACTTATATGAAATACACGAATAGCATTGAGAACATAATAGCACAAGAAATACAATTAACATTGAGAGCACAGTAACAAAGAAATGCACAATTGACATTAATGATGCTCACTGTAAAGATGAGTACGTGTTGTTTTCAAATCACACTTCATCCTGCTCGGCTTCGATGTGTTGAGACTCGAGGAACAAGAAGTTGTTCAACACAATTAAAGAACTTATGATTTTGCACTTATTTATGAACAAACTTATGACGGTTTTAACACATAACGGTTTTTCACAAGATAGGATTCACAGGATAGGAGCTCCGTAAAACGTGTTCGTCCCGGGGAAGAGTCTTTTCGAACTGGTAACTGTTCATCACGATGGCAGCGCCTGCGGTAATGCAGCCAACCATCACGTGACCGAAAGACACGAGACAATACAAAGTAATACAAAGTAATACAAAGTAATAGTACAAAAAACATCTTTGAATTTTAAACAACCTCCTATTCCTTTATCCGCTGCTTTCACAATATCTTGTTTGAGTAGAGCTAACTGAGTCTCGCATGACCTGCCTCTCCGGTTTCTATTAAGCGCATCTTTGTTTTCGAGAAATCGCATTATTGAGCTACCGATAATGTGCTCAAAAACCTTACAGAAGATTGACGTGAATGATATAGGTTGGTAGTTCTCCACTTTTAATTTACTTCCCGTTTTATGTATTGGTGTAACGTGGGCTGTTTTCCATATCAAGGGAACTACACCCTCATCTAAAGATTTTGTGAATACGATCTTAAGGTACGGAGCTAATTCGTTTGCTAACGAGTTTATAATGAATGCAGGGACGGCTTCCGGCCCTGGCGATTTTCTTTTATGGACCTGAGTTAGTAATCTAACGATACCGCTTTCAGATATTTCTATGTCGCTCATATTGAGTCTATACGGGTAGGGAAATCAATGAAATCACCGATGTCGATTGTGAAGCAATTTTCGAAGAACCGATTTAACTTATTAGCCTTAGTAAAACAATCGTGTACACTTTCACCGTTGTCTGTACGTAGAAGAGGTACTGTGGACTGGCCTCCTCGAATTTCTCGCACGTACGACCAAAATTCTTTCTAGTCGTTTTTGGGTGAATCCGAGAGTGTCGTGGATCGGTAGACGTCAAATTCCTTACTCGCTTCGTCTCTTGCAGATTTAGGACTATTTCTATATATTAAATACTCGTTCGCGTGATCCCTACCAACTTGTTTAAGGAGCTTTATGCGCGCGTGATGCCGTCTTTGTTTCTTGAGCAAGGCACGGAGTTTCGGTTTCACCCACCGCAGGTCCTTGCGATCACGAATTGCTTTAGTTTGGACAAACGTTTTTATCCCTTCTCGAATGATTCGCAAAATTTCCGTCCAAGAGTCATCTACGCTGTTACTATTCGCAAAATTGATAAATGTCGCTATTTGGTTTGTAACATAATTTTTTAAACCTGGGAGATCTGCTTCACTGACGATATAGACTAATCGCGTTGGCTTATCTATTGTCGCAGGGGTGTATTTGAAGTCGGTAATTACTATTTTATGATTACCTATGCCGTAGTCGATTTGTAGGTTTCTAGTCGATAGTGGGTGGGTAGTGGCTAGCAGATCTAATATGTTTCCGTTGTTGTCATATCGCGTCGGCTCGTTGACGATTTGCTCTAGCGAGTTTAGAGTAAACGCTTCAATTAATTCACGACAAGCTTCTCTGTTTTTTCCACCACTAACATATGTTACGGATTTCCAATCGATCGATGGAAGATTAAAGTCTCCTCCAAGAATGATTAGTGGATCGTTCCTTCTCCTAGCTATCACCTGCAATGTACGACTGAGTTCTCTAATGTTCTCGACTCCCGAGTCAGGTGGGCGGTAAAATGAGCCAAAAAATAATTTTTTACCATTTCTCGTACGAAGGGAGCACCATATCGTTTCGCAGTGTTCGCTGACGTTAAACTCACCTAATTGGCTTGATATACTGTTTCTGACGGCGATGAAAACTCCACCTCCGACTCTTTCCCTCCTGTCTTTGCGATATACCACGTAATCTGGTGGGAAAATCTCGTTAGAATTAATGTCGCCCGATAGCCAGCTCTCAGTTCCCAATACGACGTCTGCACGATGGCTTTTAACTAAGTGGCAAAAATCAGCCTGTTTCCTTCGAATGCTTTGGCAGTTCATAATAATAATTTTTATTGTGTTTTCTACGGGTATTTTCGTTCTGGATTTCCCCGCCACTGGATCTAACAATTTAATTTTTCTACTTCTCACTCTACCGCTATTCTTGGACTCCCTAGGGTTAATGTTGGCGGACTCTTTTCTAACAGATATATTGGTGTTATCCTCGTCTAACCTAAAAAAAACCCTAGCGTGTTCAAAAACCCTACGCGCTACCGCATCCGCTGCCTCGGCCGTGTAGTGGACACCAGAACCGTTTAGGGGTACCCTACATGAGTCCAGCACCGGCCTCAGGTCAACGAAGTCCACTCCATTGCCCCTACAGAAGTCACACAGCCTACGGTTCAAGCCCACCACACGGCTCCAAACCATAGAACCGCAGTCCGTCCGAGGGACAATGCTGCAGACGGTACATAAGAACCCGACTCCTCTCGGACACGAGCAACCTCAGCGGCCAAGTTCTTAAAAGAGCTTAAAACCTCCTCGGAGCCGCGCTTCGAGGCGTCGTTGGTCCCAACATGGGCCACCACCCGCAACGAGGAGCAGCCCGTGCCCAAAACCGAGGCCCTGACCTCCTTCGTCACCTGGGGCACCGTACCTCCTGGTATACTAAAGACTAAGCACAGAAAAGTAGAAAATGAGGTGGTTTGCATAACATAATAAGTTAGAATATTCTATCGCAGGAAACGTACTTTTTTGTAATTCACCTAACACTTTCCTAACCTTTTGAAATCATTTGCGACGCATGTATGGTTTGTAGTTATTCAATTCTAAATAAATCTTAAATAAAGAAAATACATACCTACTAAATATTTACATTTGAATAATTTATTTTCATGTTTTAATATCAAGTTTTTAATATCACTATTGTTATGGTGAATATGTATTTGATTTAATTAGAAAATTACGTAAATTAATAAATCAGTTATTCAAAGTTTTAAGGTCGGAGCGAAAAAAAACCGATTCTAACCGGTTCACCGATGATTGCCAGAGCGAAACCGGAACCGAACCGAAATTTTGTGTTTTGAATGAACCGGAACGAAAACCGGAGCGAAAAAAATTACGGTTCGATGCTCTGGATCGAGTACGCATTCTTCCGATTTTTTTCCATTTTTCCCACATATTCACTTTTCTAATTTGAAATGTTTATTTCCTAATAACACAAAGTAAGTGATACCATTATTTCCGCTGCTACGGTAAAACTGCCTATGTAGTTGTTGATGGCGGTGCGTACGCCTCCAAGGGTGATATTAATTATTCATAGATATTTTTTATCCATAGAAACAACTAACAATTTAATTTACTTATTGTTTTTTTAAATAAAGACTATTGAAAATGTTATAATATTATCCTAGACTGTAATCGCTGATATTTATTCCAGATGACACTGACGTCGAAAGAGTCATCATATTCATTGCTCTGTTATATGGAGAATGTCATGTGTTGGCCCCACATCACATTTATTCCCAAATTCCTCCTTTAAAACGCAATTTACGTATGTAAATATTTGTTATTAGTACACTTGTAGAAAATGCTGTTTACTACAAGTTATGTTTGAAACATCTATAGCTATCTTTAAAGTAAACTGTTAGTATGTATGCTTTTATAACTCCGTAACTACAGCACGTACAAACGAGAAAGTTGCCATTTTAACCAGAATAATGAGTTAAGCGGTGTAGTCCGGTACTATGTTTGCATGTTACACGGTTGAAGTTTTATATTCATTAAACTCGCTGAAATTCAACGAGCGCTTCTGCTAGTATTTTCATAAAACCGATAGTTGAAGAGAGATTTTGATTTTCTTCTAAATTGTTGATACATAAATACATCGCCATGTGAATCATTGTTTCCGCTGCTATGTTTTAAAATTGTAATCGTTGATAGAACTGCAAACGCTGCTAAGGGTAGTTTTAATTGCGCATCGATATTTTGTTATCCTTAGAAACATAATTTTCTTTCCTTATTGTTTTGACTTTCTCCATAGACATAGTATAGAGAAACTATTGTGCTCACGAAAAAAATCGACTTCGAGATTTCAACGGAAATACACGTTTTGAGGTCCCTAGAACACGTTTAGACTATTTTCGGAATGATGTCTGTGTGTATGTGATTGTGGGCGCTCTAACTCGACAAGTACTTGCCATATCGTTACCAAACTTCATATATAACACTTTAATATGAGCACAAAGAATTGATTAGTTTTTGGACAATACCGGTTAACCGGAAGTCGAGGTTTATTCGAAACCCGATTCGGTTTTTGCGATATTTCTCCGTTAAAACATCGTTATTGTATATACAATTCTATACAAAGGTTATAGAGAATGTAATCTCCTACAACTTTCATTTGAAACAATTTTTCATGGCAGTTATTCTTTAGGAATTATTTATAAATAATCGGTTTTTTTGGTTTCCGTCAAATATCTCCTTAAAAACATCGTTATTGGTAATCTTCGTGAGGACCGAAGTTGTAGAGAATAATATTTCTTCCAAGTTCTGTTTGGAACAAATTTTCGTAGAACCATCCATTTCGCAGATATTCATCTTATTTCGTAATTTCCAGTATACAGCGCCAGCACCATGTAGCGATGAATTCCGTAAACATATTCAAAATACATATATGTAATTTACGGCAATAAGGACGACTGTATTCTTTTACGATACGAAATGATAATTTTGCCTTATAATGCTATTCATAATAATTTAATTAACTATACCCCAAATATGGAGAAAGTCATGTGTTGGCCACATCACATTTTTTCAAATAGCTCCTTTAGAAATATTTCAAAATCTTATGGTTACCTGAAGTGACGTGGCATCGAAACAAAATAATATCAGCAATTGCCTTTGCGTTAAAATCACTGCCACAAGAATAAATCATTTTTATTCACTCAAAGCATCTAAAGTATTTACAGTTTAAATCAACAGTTAAACCTCAAGTAAATGCGTATTTTTCTCCACTGTGGCGTCGGCCGGGGGGATGGGGGAAGGAGGGAGGGGGAGAGAGAGAATCTCCTTTACCTGTCCGTACTGCACGGAAATGGTGGAACGCGCAATATCAACAATTATCAAATTTGATCATAGCAACGGAAGCCAAGGTGTCACTTAGGGACGTATTTAACAAATTCAGGCAAATAATAACAATGTCTTCTAACAATTCGGTTATATAAATAAGTTTCTAAATAAACATTGCAGAAATTTATATTTTCTGCAACTTTAATAATGTCGAATATTTGAATGCATAAAGTCGTAAGATATAATATCCTTCGGGAGGCTATATCCGCCCCACACGCGCCCCCATGGACAACGAAAATAACCGGCTAAACGACGATATAAATACATCCTGTCGTTTCAGGAATCGGATGTCCCAACAAATTCCGCTCCTCTGCCGCTGTTCAGCGCTATTCCGTATAACCATGTGCCAAGAGAACCTTCTTCTTTCATATCCACTGTCCCCTATCTTCTTACTCCCCCCTCTCCCCCTTACGTACATATATCTACACTCTCTCTCCTTCCCTCTGTACTTTATTATACACACACACACACACACACCTCAAAACAATTAAGGGGTCCAATTTTCAAATGATCGTCAGTTTTCATGGGCTTCGTAAAATTTAGTACAATATGAGTAGTTTAGGCAATAATGTTTATTTAAACAAAAACAGAAGCCTTGATTAACATTAAACACAATTAAAGTATTGTTACATTGAACATTTGTTAATCTTATATAATAAAACTGAATGTCTGTCCATCTATCTGTCCGTGTGTTCCTTATACATTCCCACGCCCTTTGAGCTATCGGGACCAAACTTTGCAAATTGACTTCAGATGACTCTACGAGTAACATAGGGTACCTGGGATTTTCAAAATCGACCCGGGTTCGATTCCAGGAGACAACTTTATTTTCCCATAAGTTTACACGGGATTTTCGATTTTTCAGAGTGCAAGGTTTTTTTCCTTGATTCGTTAAAATACGTAAATATGGACCGATTTTCTTCGTTTTTGCTTTATTCGACGGCTAAAACTCTATACTATCTTATTCTTGCGATGTTTACATGTTACACGGTCGAAATACGCAATTGTTGTCGAAATTTTTCGGATATTTCGTACTCTTTCCGGACGTTGTCAAGGCGACCGTAATTGTTACCTCCGATTCAATTATACCCGTTTTCTACTCTTATGAAGCTTGACCTTGAAAATCCTAGTTATATGTTTACTGCTGCAGCCAATGAAAGCTCGAGAGACTGTCGATGGGGAGCGGAGAAAGTCAATTTGTCTCTCGCCATCGTGCTGTTCACATCGCTCCGAGCTCGAACCTGATTCTCATTAAAAGCTTACCCATATGAAAGCATTAAGCCTGTTGCCTAGGAAGCCTATTGTTGGACCCAGAAAAATTACCACTTCTTTTCGATGAAAACTATACATTTACTCTAATTCTACTCGGATTTGAATTCTGTCTTAAAAATTAGAAACTACAATTTATATCCTATCCGATAGTTTGTCTCGAATTCGTACCCTGACGAGAAGTAATTTTAAAATGCAAATATAAAAACCTCTACACCGATTTACATGTTTTCTTATGGGCCAAAATGGGGAGAAAAAGGGCAAAAATAGCCCCTTAAAACAGGAATTTCACCAGTTTCGGATTTTTTCCTTCGGTTGTGACGAAAAACCTATATTCCTACCAAATGTCAAGTTTCTAGCACATCTGGAAGTGCCTCATAATTTTGTATCCTCCTATATCTATACTATATAGACGCTTCTTACACATGATATCTATAATATATAGATGCTTCTTACACATGATATCTATAATATATAGATGCTTCTTACACATGATATATATATTATATATATATATATATATATATATATGAGGATACAAAATTATGAGGCACTTCCAGATGTGCCAGAAACTTGAAATTTGGTAGGATTATAGGTTTTTAGTCACAACCAAAGGAAAAAATCCGAAACTGGCAAAATTCCTATTTTGAGGGGCTATTTTGGCCCCTGTTTGCCCCATTTTTTGCCCATAAGAAAGCATGTAAATTGGTGCAGAGGTTTTTATATTTGCATTTTAAAATTATTTCCCGTCAAGATACGAACTCGAGGCTTAAACTATCGGATAGGAGATAAATTGCAGTTTCTTATTTTTGAAGACAGAATTCAAATCCGAGTAGAATTAGCGTAAATTTATAGTTTTTATCGCAAAAAAGTGGTAATTTTTCTGGGTCTAACAATAGGCTTCCTAGGCAACAGTCTTAATGCTTTCATATGGGTAAGCTTTTAATGGGAATCAGAGGCTTATATTTTAATGCCTTTAATGTTAAACTATGCCTAATGGAGGAAATCCTATGTTGTAATAATCCTCATTTTTGGAGCTCTTTTGCCCCAGTATTGCTACATACGACTACAGAAATGATGAGGCAGCTCCATATAACCCAGAGACTTGAAATTTGGCCTGGTTATAAAACCTTTATTGCAACCGAAGATAAAATAAAACTGCGAAAATTCCAAATTTTAAGGGCGGTTTTGCCCTATTTATGACCCATACCAGTGTGAAAATAATACGGCAATTCTTAATGAGATGCAAATATGAAATATTGCAGAATTATGGATTTTTAGTTACAACAGAAAGAAGAAATTCGATATCGTGAAAATTCGAAATCTTAGCAACTGTATTGCCACATAATTGTCCTATGCAACGAGTAAAATTATAATGCACTTCTAAATGAGCTACAAAGTTGAAATTTGATACGGATATATGATTTTGCACCAAATTGATTGGGAATAATTTGAAATTGTAAAAAGGCTAAACATCGAAAATGCACACATTAACTAGTATATACAGTAAAACCTGGTTAATTCGAAATTCCCGGGACCAAAGAAAAATCATTTCGAATTATGACGAACCTCTATAATTCGAAATTTACAAAAAAGCGTGATTTACGAAATTTAAAAAATGCAAACATAAATTACAGAAAAACAAAAGAATGACACCATATTAAAATACAGAAAAAAAGGATGTACTACACATGCATTCCTCAAAATATGATGTCGATGAATAAAAGTCAAATTTAGGATTACTCATTTAAACATTGAAACATATATGGACATATAATTAAACCACTAAAATGTTAATAATGTCTTTCACTTATTTCAACTTAGAAGTAAATAAACAAAAGTGTGTAATAAAATATTAATTTAATTTATTTTAAAAAGTTGGTTATTTTCCCGTTTCAATTTCAGGGCACTCCCTAGCGCAATGTGTTGCATAATGGCATCAACTTTTTCACAGATATTCATCGGTACGTCTGGCATCCCGGACACGTACCTTTGAAGGGTATCTTAAGCTTTTAAAACATCCTCCTTAGATGGCAATGGCACATCCAACCTAGCTTCGACGTTATCTACATCGTCTTCTTCCTCGCTATCACTCGCAACGGTTTTCGATTCCTCGATCGTGGGGTCATACACAACCGACGTAGCCAAGTCATTATCAAAGGAAACAAAGTCTCCGAAACTGACAGGTCCCAATACATTACTGTCGATTACTTCCTCCACTTCTGTACATTGGAACACTTCTGCCGGCTGCGAAGATAGCCCGCTTTTCTTAAAAAAGTTGGCGATGGTTTGAGGAGTCACCAATTGCCACGCCGATGACAAGGTCCGGCACGCGTCCATTTTCGTAAATCATCCTGCGAACATCCATTTGTAATTTGCACCAAGTATGACGACAATAGTTTTTTTTCTGTAATGACACTAAATTTTGAATGATGCCCTGGTCGAGTGGCAGCAGAACACTGGCTGTGTTCGGCGGAAAATACAGCAACTCAAAATTGGGCGTATTTATCTGAGCCACATGGTGAGCAGAACAGTTGTCTAGTGTCAACAAAATTTTACGATTTTGCACCGCCACACGTTTTTGCATTTTTATTTAAAAACTTTTGAATATGCCTGTTGTCATCCACACCTTTGTGTTATGCTCGTAAATTATCGGCAAATAATCACGATTAATACCTTTGAAACAGCGTGGGTTGCCATATTTTCCGATGATTACAAGTTTTTCTTTATTCGACCCATCCATATTTGTGCAGAGCACGGCGCGGCGGTGAGACGATGCTTACTACGTTTCCTGCCGTGACATTTTTCGCCTCGGAGAGCCAAAGTACGATCGGGCAACATGTTGAAAAAAAATGCGTTTCATCCATATTAAAAATTTCCTTGAGCGCGTACTTCTCCAAAACATGTTTATTACTTTGTAGCCAGGTCGTCACTTCCTCTTCGTTAATTTTTTGGGCATCACCACATACTGCGAGACAAACAATCTTGTGGCGTCTTTAAAACCATCCAACCACCCATTGGACGCTTTAAAATCTTCAATGTTCAAAGCGTTCGCAAGACTTCTTGATTTTTCAATGAGCATCGGGCTTGTCACAGGTAAATTCGCCGCTCGTACTTGTGAAAAAAATGGGACAGTTCTTCTTCGAGGTCTTCGTTTTTCGCAGGCCGTGGACGCTGACGTGTAGCGCCCCCTTTAAGTTTATAAAAACTTTCTTCAATCTTCGCCCGATTCTTTAAAATTGTAGATAAAGACGAGTTCGGAATCCTATACTTTGAGGCCAGCTTTCCTTTCGATTCTAACTTCCTGTCAATGTCTTGCAGCAAAGACATTTTTTCAGCAAGAGTAAGAGTCTTATATGCACAACGAACCGGAGCCATTGGAGGGTATATTTAAAAAATATATTTTATAGCAATAAATTTAAATATAGTCTCTCTTGCAGTTATTAAACTAAGAATATTATTTAAACTAGTAACTAACAATGATGAAAAATACAATCTAATACGAAACAAACAACGAACCAAAGGAATATTGGAACGCGTTTTCCACACAAAACTCGCAAAACATTAGATAAATTGAGGGGATGGACCGAATCTTGTAACAATACCCAACGCCCAGTCGGTATGATCAAGATCGGCGACATAGTGCCAGAAATATTTTAGTAAATTTCATTTAGTTTCTTTTTGGTAAGTTTTATTTCGAATTATGTCGACAAAAATGCGTTGATATTCCGAGAATCGGGCAAAAATTTTTTTCGAATTACGAATTATAGAGATTTTCGAATTATTGAAACACATTTGTATGAATTTGGCTATTTCGGTCTTTCAAGTGTTAAAAAATTTCGAATTACGTCGAATTTCGAAATATAGAGGTTCGAATTAACCAGGTTTTACTGTATATATATATCATGTGTAAGAAGCGTCTTTATATTATAGATATCTATATATATAGGAGGATACAAAATTATTGCTCCATTATTGCCCTATACGAGGATTAAAATTATATGGCATTTCTAAATGAGCTACAAACTCCAAATTTGACACGGTTATATGATTATGTACAACATCGATTAGGATTAATTTGAATTTGTAAAAATGCTAAAATTTGAAAATGCTTGCAGAATGCAAGCACATATTGTCTAGTATATATATATATATATATATCATGTGTAAGAAGCGTCTTTATATTATAGATATATATATATCATTCTATAAGCACTCTTCTTACAGAGGAGGATATAAGATATAGGATACAAGTGAATGTGTGCTTGCAATCTGCAAGCATTTTTTCTCACATAAATGTAAAGAATAAAAAATGTAAATAATAGTTAAACCCGAAATTTTCACATTGTGCCAAATTGTTTTTATTTTTGGAAAATTATGGGGTAAAAACAACCCCTATAATGTATCATTATAAATATTATATAGGTTTTCATCCTTCTTTTCAAATACCTCACATTTTTGCTAAATTTCATCGATGTAGCACCTCTAGAAGTGAATTTCTGTAAATTCAATTGTTTAAATTTTTTCAATTTTTAACAGCCACAATGATAAATATTTCTAAAATTTTCAATGTTATTTACTGCCGGAGCATCATTCCCCACCTTGTTCCAAATTTTCAGCTTCCTGTACCTTCAGAAAGTACATAAGCATTAGTCAAATTGTTTAATATTTGAGAATTTATTACGGCCGAACGAATAAATATTTTCAAATTTCTATTTTCCCGTTTTCATTATTTGGAAAATGAATTTCATTGTTTAAATTTAATAAATTTAAATAATATAAATTAAACAGTCACAATATAAAACTTTTATGAAGTTTTCGATGCTATTTACCACCGGAACATTATTTCCTAACTCTGTTAAAATTTTCAGCTTCCTGGATCTTCAGAAAGTACATAAACATTAGTCAATTTAACATTTTAGAATTTATTACGGCCGAACGGATAAAAATTTTCAAATTTCTATAACCCGTTCACATTACTTGGCAAATTCTACCAATAGAAAAACTTTCAGCTTAATAGCACATTTAGAAGTACCTAAACCATGAAATGTTAGTAAAATTGTTTATAATTTTTTTTGGCCAAGAAAATAAACATTGTTGCAATTTTGCATTTATTCCTCCGATAATTTTCTTTGATTCACCTGTATTAAATTTCAGTTCAGCTATCGTTCTAGGGAAAAAGGAGCCTTTATACCTCTCAGTCCTACAGGCTATCTCGCTTATTTTACGAGGATGGTCCATTCTACCAATATAAATTGGCGCTCTTATTATTTCTTCGACATCGCTGGAGAATATATGCGTTCTAAATCTTTCAATAAGTTTTAACCTAGAGCGTGATCGGCGCTCAGCTAGTGATTCCCATCCTAAGTCCTGTATCAAGGCTGTAACACTATTGTTTCTATCGTAACAATTTTTGACGAATCTAGCGGCTTTTCACTGCACTCTCTAACTCTGAGATTCATCCTTTCACGTACGGATCCCATATGCTCGACGCGTACTCTAATAGCGGTCTTACTAACGAGAAGTAACATGTCTCTTTGACTTTTTCCTCACTTTTACCTACTATGCGTTTGATGAATCCTAGTTTCTGTTTAGCCTTCCCGCATATATTTCGTATGTGCATATCCCACGACAGGTTGCTTGTTAAAGTAACGCCTAAGTATTTGACGGAATCGGCTAGTTTTAGCTGGACGCCTTCAACGGTGTAATTCGTCGTGTCAATGTTTTTGTTTCCCCAGAATCTCATAAAGGAACACTTTCCTAAGTTCAGTTATTACTGCCACTCTTTACACCACTCGAGAATTGCATTTAAGTCATCAGAAAGTTATAATTGATCATTAGGACTGTTAATCTCTCTGTACTGTATCATCCGCGAATAACTTGATTTTACTTTTAATAACCTTATCTAAGTCGTTTATATATAAAAGGAATAGTAGGTGGCCGATTACATTTCCCTGTGGAACGTCTGAGGCTACGCTGACTGAATCTGATTTAAATCCATCTATAACTACTATTTGTTCACGCTCATTAAGAAAGTCCTTGATCCACTCGATTATCTTTCGATATATTCCACCGTCATTTAATTTCTTCACTAACTTACTGTGCGGGACTTTATCGAAAGCCTTCTTGAAGTCGAGGAAAATCGCATCTAACTGAGTCTTACGGTCTCCTGATCTTAGTATATCGTGAACGAACAGAGCGAGCTGTGTTTCACAAGATCTCGTCTTCCTGAAGCCATGATGATATTTACTTAGCAAGTTCTGGCTATCTAAGAAGTCCATCACGGAGCTAGCGATAATGTGCTCGAGAACCTTGCAAGATAGGGAGGTAAGCGAAATTGGCCTGTAATTTTCTATGTCGTCTTTTTTTCCACTTTTGTGTAACGGCGTTATAAAGGCTAATTTCCATTCCTTAGGTACAACGGCATGACTAAGTGACTTACTGAAAACTATTTCGAGATTAGATGTTATTTCCAGTGCTAACTCTTTGAATACTCTAGCTGGTGTCTCTTCTGGACCTGGAGATTTATTTGACTTGATATTTTTAAGCTGTTGAGCTATCCCTTTCGCTAATATGACTATATCGTTCATTTTTTCCTTGCCTGGTTCGGGCGCCACGACCTTCGCTCTCACGTCTTCGGTAGTAAATACGCTCTGAAAAAATAAGTTTAACAAATTTCCTTTATCTGTGCTATCGCTAACTACCTCTCCTTGGTCGTTTATTAACGGGGCTACGGTTGGGCGTCGACCTTGAACTTCTCTAACATATGACCAAAAGCATTTGGGATTTTCACTTAGATGTTCACTAAGAGTCTTTTTCTTGAAGTCCGTTAGTGCTTTGCGCATAACCTTTTTGGTCTTAGTCCGACAATCTCTGTACTTAAGTGAAATTGAAATTACTTCCTCCTGTGACTTACAGTTATTGATGCGTTTAAATTTGGAGTGAAGCTTTCTTTGGTGTCTGAGGGCACATCTAACCTGCCGATTATACCACCTTGGTTCCCCATTATCGCTAATAAATTTACTTGGTATATACGTATTAATACCCATTCTAATTTCTGATAGAAATGCTTTCCAAGTTTCCTCAACGTTTTTTGTGCTTGTCGACTTGCTGAAATCGTCGTAATCCTTGATTTCTCTCTGAAATCCTCAAAGTTAGCATATTTATACATGTACACTTTTCGCTTAGGCTTGCGATATTTTGCGACAGTTATATCCAAAAGTACTCGAACTGCTTGGTGATCACTGATTCCTTCTTCAACAGTTACTTCGGAAACACGCTCGGGGATGTTAACTGCTACTAAATCTAATATATTGTTCGCTCTCGTAGGTTTTTTGACTACCAGGATAAGGGAATGTTTATTGAAGATGTCTATTAGCGCTTCGCATGACTCACGATTCATACCAGATGGTATGAAGCTACAACTCTGCCAATTTATCGACGGTTGATTGAAGTCTCCTCCTACTATGATAATGCTTTTACTATTCTTCTTCATTAGTGAATTTATTTGAGCCTCTAGATCGTATATTTCTTCTGCGTTTGAAGCTGGCGACCTATAATATGCACATACATGAATGTTTCCCAAACCTTCACTGTTTATAGTACACCAAGTGCTTTCAATATTGTTTTCAGCAAACTTGACCGGAGAACTTATTAGTGTATTATTCACTGCTATAAACACCCCTCCACCGCTCCTATTTGTCCTATCTCGTCTGTGAATAATATATCGTAAGGGGAAAATTTCACGGTCGTCATTATCCGAGGTTAGCCAACTCTCTGTGCCTATCACTATATCTGCCTCTTGTTTGTTCTATATAGTAAATTCTGAAGTTCCGCAGCCTTATTCCTGATACTCCGGCAATTTAGAGTTAAAATTTTTAGGGAGTCACTTATGTGCCGCTTCGGAATTATTTCAGCGATTTGGAGGGTGCATCCCTCATTTCCAATAGCGGCGTTGTTACTGATAGTATTATCGCATGGTTTATTGAGCCCTAAAGTCGACCTACATATTGATCTACGGTCAGAGTTAATAAATTTATTATGATAATTAGCGCAAGTCTTTAATTTCCTCGTATATGACCTGCTCACTAACCTACTCTCTAATCTAAAAAAACTCTACTATGTTCGTATATCCTACCACCTACCCTCTGTGCTGCCTCGGCGGTATAGTGAACTCCCGAGCGGTTAAGGGGTACCTTGCACGATTCGAGAACCGGCCCGAGGTCCACGAAATCTACTCCCATATACTAGTTGCAATCCTATATATATATATATATACTATAATATATTTTGAAGCGTGTTTGTGTATTTGTGTTTATATGTTTGTTCATGGAACTCCTCCTAAACGGTAAAAGCTAGAATAACCAAATTTTGGTACGATTCTCCCTTACATCCTAACTTATTGTGGTCAACCGGGATTAATCAGTGCTGCCAATATAGGGGATGAACATTTTTCCATAAGATAACACGTATGAATCCATTTCTTGACTTGCAAGGTATTCTTCCTTCAAGCATCAAAATACGTAAATATGGACCAATTTTTTTCGTTTTTACTTTATTCGACGAATAAAACTCTATACTATCTTATTGCTGCGAAGTTTACATGTTAAACGGTCGAAGTTTTCAGAATTACGGTATTTGTTTCGAAATTTTGTGGATTTTTCTTACTCTTTCCGGGCGTTGCCAAGGCGGCCGTCATTGTTACCTCAGATTCAGTTAGCTTCAATGAAGCTTATAAATAGACGAAAGTTTAGCGTTATTCGATTCGCACTTTTGTTTAAGCAACGAAACGATAGATATTTATGGATAGCAACGTAAATAGATACTGATTATTATTCAGGGGGCATTTGTTGATGAAAGTAATTGAACCTTCTTTCGTCTACTGAATACTGGAATCTTACAGTTTTTGTAAGTAAAATCATTATATTCTACATTATAATGTTTATTAACGTAAATAAGCTCACGTATCTGGTGTACATTTACTGGAGTCAATGTTCAATCATGTACAACTGTACGTCGTTTTCTCACGGGTTTCTTGCTTACAAGACATAAATTTAAACATTTCATAGGCATAATTAAACAATAAATGAAGCTGGATTTGGTGAAATTAATATGATAGGAAATAAAATTATCGTTATATTTGAATGCAATAGGCTCGGAAACGGTTTGTTACAAGCAAATATGATTAATTGTTAAGAAAAGCTAATTGTAATTTAAAAAGAATCTACTATATATTTTAAAGAGTTTGGATGTTGTGCTGTAGTAGCTTCACTAAAGCCGTTGAAGTTCAACGGGAAATTCTGCTAGTCATACATAATGAAGGTGACCATTCGTCCCCGATTTTCTGGGACAGTCCCCGAAACAAGATTTATGTCCTGGCCTATTTTTGTCCCCGATTTTTTATTTTATTTCGCCTTCCGGATTATATTCGCCATTACGCGAGTGCAATGTCGAACGTACCTAAGATTTAGCTTATCTGGCAACATTGTAACCGTTCGTTATACTCTAGTGCAGCGGTTCCCAAACTTTTTTTTTCGCGTACCGCCAAAAACATGACAAAATTTCCTCGTACCACATAGTACTAGTAAGTATGAATGTAGTAGTGAATGTGGCACCAAACTCACGTACCACAATTGATCTGTCCCTGCTTCTTCCTATTCGAAGCAGGTATTCTGCTGCTTTTCACTCTGCTCGCGTACCACTGGCAAAAGCTTCACGTACCACTTGTGGTACGCGTACCATAGTTTGGGAACCGCTGCACTAGTATGTGATTTCGTCCGACAAAAGTATAAACAAATATTAGGTTACGCTAATGTGAGGTGGTTGGGCTGGTATCCCCCGTCCCCGAAATCGCCAAGAAGAAAATGGTCACTTTATACATAATATAACTATTTCGAATCAAAGTTTTACCCACCGAAAGTATCGATTGAAATGATATGCCTCTTCATCTGTTTTTTACATCAAATAATTCTTTCCAATGAATTATTAAGTTAAGGACTAAAGAAATTCTTCGCATATGATATTCAACATAAACAAAGAAATACCTGATTGTAGGGTTGCTATCAACAATCAGTAAATAAATAAACTTCTTCATTTAACATCATAATTGAGCATAACTTCTTTGTAACTCATACAATATATAGCACTAATTATAGTTGAGTATATGCTTGTAGTAAATTCTGTAATACTTATGCTGTTGAATGTCTTACATACAAAGAACATTAATGATCAGTTAGTATCGCCATCTATTGAGTGAAAAATGAAGTTGTTGCAGACGGAGTAAGAGAAATATATATATAGATAGATAGATAAGATTTGTTAGAAACACCGTTTTGTAGGATGAAGACAAAAAAGACCTTTTAAATTGTGGAGACCTACATATTTACTTGATATTTGCCTCAAAAAGGAAATTAAGAAAAGGGGAAAATCTTTCCAATTACTTATTTAAAATCTTGGTTTACAGACTTTATATGGTTATGCAGTAGCCGAAATTTACAGAAATTATTTTGTTGGCCTTGCCTTCTATTTAGTACTAAAAGTAAGGTTTGGAATAAACAGGGATTTGGAGATTTTCAAAATATAACTCGTTCTCTACACAAACAAGAAGAATCTGCGGAACATTTAAAGTGCAAGTTACATTTAAAAACTTTTGAAAAAGGCATAAATACTATTGCTGATGCTCTCAAGGAAAATCTGCGACTGTTGACTCACCAATTTAATGAAAATGTCCGTTTAAATCAACAAATCCTGCAACTAGTGATTGATGTAGTGTTATATTTGAGTAAGCAAGAACTTGCATTTAGTGGACACGATGAAACCACTTCTTCCTTAAATCGTGGAAATTCTAAGGAACTGTTGGCTTTGTTAATATCCAGAAGTTCTTTAGAAATTCAAAACCATTACAGCAAAATTAAAACTGTTTTCAGTGCTAATTTAAAAACAATACAAAATGAACTAATTGAATGCATATCGGAGTACATAGAAGACCATGTGAAAATGGAAATTAACAATACAGCATTTTTTTCGATTCAAGTTGATGATACCACAGATATATTTCAGAAGTCACAATGCACTGTCATTATTAGGTGCGTGAATTCAGGTGGTACACTGGTTGAACGGTTTTTAGGATTTTATGATGTTAGCGCTGGTAGATCTTCTGAAAATTTGTTTGATCTGCTAGACGGCATTTTAAAAGAATTTTGCTATGAAAATAAATTAGTTTCGCAGTGCAATGACGGTGCAAGTGTAATGTCCGGACATTTAAATGGTCTTCAAAAGAGAATTAAAGACAAGGCGCCTCAAGCTGTTTTTGTACATCGTATGGCCCATTTCCTAAACTTGGTACTACAGCAAAGTTTTTAAAAAAATATCTAAGTGTCGTATATTTTTTGCAACGGTTAGTGGAATTCCTTCGTTTTTCCATCATTCTACAAAACGAATGGGTACTTTCCTGTTAACGGGAATACCTCCAGGACCCTTCGCAGGACCTGGTACTTACGTATTATCCCCATGCCATACTTACGTACAACATTAACAGAAACCAATCCAATCACCGGAGAAGAAACTGATTGGACTGTCTCGACATTTACAAACCCAATCTCCCTTACAACGTGGAGGGTTTCTTTGGTTCCGGGCGAGGCGAAGTGCGCGGTAGCGCCCGGAGACGACTACCCATTACAACAAAGCGAGCCGAAGGCTCGTCAATATATCCTTTCAATGTTATATCCTCTTGACTGTTGTGCCGCAAATTGTCCGGAGGTTGGGTTTGTAAATGTCGAGACCGGCCAATCAGTTTCTGTCAATGTTGTTTTTAAAATAAAATATCGTAAATCCAACAATACGTCAAAATATTCTTTCAAACAATCATAACAATACATGTTCATTTTTTAAGGTATTCCCGTTAACAGGAAAGTACCAATGCTTCATATAATTGAATCCGTGGCCGTTAGACGAATTCCAACCGTGGCTGAAACTCGCTGGTGTCCCAATTGCAGACTTCTTCGGGTCTTTATTGGAGATTGGGACAAACTAAAACGTGTTCGAATTAATTATGAACGATGAAGCAATCTATTCGTCCGTGTAAAGGATTTCTAGATGTTATGAACAATTTTGAATTCACATTTTTGGCCGTTGTGTTCAATGATATTTTTGCTTTGACTGATGTTCTTTTCGACGTTCTGCAGAAAAAATCTTTAGACATTAATTTTTGTGCCACTAAGGTAAAGATAACTTGCAACTTGATAAATAATAAAAGAAACGAACAGCATTTTTCTACATTGTTTGAGAAAAGTAAAAGATTGACGAGCATAACTCTGCGAAGAGTTCATGCTGCTTCATCAGAGGATGAGGTTTTTCTTAATTGCAGAATTTTATATTAAGAAATTTTGGACAACATTCTGATGGAAATGCAAATGAGATTTCAAGACTGTAACATACTGCAATTTCTTAGCCTTGCTATTGCAAGAAAATTTGAAGATTATGCTATAGATTTTCCTACAAGAGCTCTTCAAAATTTACAGCAATCCTACCCAAGGTTATTCACCAAAATTCAACGTTTGAAGAACGAACTTTGTCTCTTGTATGCTGATGAATCATACAGAAACTTAACACCAGAAAAAATTCTTAAGGTACTGCAAGAAGATAAGGATATTTTTGAGGAAACATAAACTATTCTGCTTAGTTCTGACCAGAGCTGCAAACCGAACGGAACCGAACCGCTGAACCGAACCGCAACCATTTTGCTGAACCGCGAACCGAACCGAAACCACTGATTAATTTTTCAATGAACCGTAATTTTTTGCAAAAGTGGTTCGGTTTCGGTTCGATCTCAATCCACAAAGTACGGACCAACGAAAAGACCAGGAATTTCCATTGGAAAAACCAGCGGGTTTGCTTCAAAGGAAAGAGTGCCTAACTCTTTCCTCTCTGATACTATTGTTATCCACATAAAAATCATGTTAAGATCAAAAATACAATTTTTTAAATATAAATAAATGAAGATGATGTTGGGATTGTAATATATTTAAAATATAAATTTTTCCTTTCTTTAAATAAATTCTTCTCTCATTTAAAACAATAATGACTGCTGATTGATTTACTTACAGATTGATACTGAATATGTAATGTATATATTGGATAAATTATTTCTGGATAGTATTTCATATGATTAATTTAGTTGAACTGAACCGCAAACCAAACCGAACCACTTGTCAAAATTCCCATCTGAATTGAACCATGAACCGAACCACTTCCAAAAATTTAGAACCGAACCGCGAACCGAACCACTTCCAAATTTGAAGTGGTTTGCAGTTCTGGTTCTGACCATACCTTCTACAAGCGTTTCTGTTGAAAGAAGCTTCTCCTGTATGAAGAGATTGAAAACTTACACAAGAAACATGACATCACAAGAGAGACTTTCATCACTAGCCAACATTTCTGTACAGAAGGAACTACATATTATCCAATCTCATCAATACCTTTCTATAAAGACATCATCGATAAATTTGCTGCTCTGAAAGACAGGAGGATCGACTTAATATACAAGAATAGGGTGAGTTGTGAAAAACATTGACATATTTGCACGTATTGTAGCATTAGTAAAATTATAGTTCGTAGGCATTGGGGGCACTAACATAAGTACGCATGTATGTTGGCAGTGGTGAGTTGAAGCCGGCTCTAGCTAGCCGTTTGTTATTTTTTTCCGGAATTTGTGAGCCGGTTGTTAAACTTTTAGAAAATTTATTGATTTTGTCCTTTCAAGTATATTTTGTATACCTCATTGCCCCATCCACTAGCCCATCAATAGTGTCCTCATTATTTGTTAGCATATAGCGTGCCCCTATTCGAAGGAAAGGGAGAATGGAAGCCCAAATGTATCTCTAATGGCTTTAACTGCGGCTGAGTTTAGGATTGCTTCCTTTGAAGATCCTTTTCCTATTGTGATGTCAAAACACTTCGCAAGATAGGATTCGCCTGACATTAATGAAAGCCTTCTTTCATTGTAAACACCTACTTCAGCGTTCGTAGCAAAAAGTCGGATTGCATCATTGGGGATATTGTTATCGTCTACACATCTTGACTCAATGAGATGGATGTCGTCTGCAGTCATGGTTCCGTCAGCCATGTGGTGCAGTGCCAATGCAAAAGCAGCATCATCTCTTTGCCGCATGGTTTCTGTTAGTTCAAACAACTTAAAGCTTTCCCATAGAGAAGCCCCAACTAACTCAGCAATAGGGTCAGATGATGGTACGTGGAATATATACCTATCTCCTACTGGCGGAAGCTGTCTGAAATCTCCGAAGACGAAAACAGAAACACCACCGAAATTATTTTTATTTCGGTATATTTGCTGAAGTCTTAAGTTAATGTTCTGAAATTGTTGGGCTCCAAGCATTGAATTTCATCTATGATAATAGTTTTTAGACCAAAGAAGTTAGTTGCAAGTGTATTGGCTACATCGGCTTAAAGTTCTACCATTTTATTACTCGATTGGTTTACTGGCAGAGAAAATGCATAGTGCACTGTAATTCCGTGAATAGCGTGCGCAGCTTTTCCCGTTGGTGCCGTTAGAAGGTAGGACAGTAGGTTCATCAGGATTTAGTCCCCTTATCTCACAAAATCTCACAAGTGTTTGGTATAACGCTTTGATGAGCATTGACTTTCCACACCCTGCAGGGCCGCTTACAAAGAGATGCAATGGTATTTCATTAAGCTTAAAACATGACAGCACATGCATCAGAAAGTCATGTTGTTTTTTATTTAGAAGGCGGATCATTGCATAATAATCGGCGTCAGAAATTTTGTTTGGCGGTTTAAATCGTTCAAACGTTTCTCTTGGACAGTCCTCTCCAATGTCTCGGAAAACGTCACCTCTCAGCTCGTTGAGGTCATAGTCCAAGGCTTGGTACTCGTTTATAATTTGTTCGTCTTCCATACCTGTAACATCTTCGAATTCACGTTCCTCTACCTACTTTATGGCGCAGAGCAGATCATTTTCATTTTCGGAATAAACATATAGTTTCCTTCTGGTTGTAATTTCTGCGGCGTGCGCATTGAAAACATCACGACAGTTGACATTAATTAACTCTCTTGACTCATCTCGCCATGGCTTGTAGAGCATTACCAATTCCCTGTAGAAATTGTCAGGATCTTGCGCCAGCTTATAATTGCAATACCTGATTACTCTTGGTTTAGTACGTTTTTACTTTCTCCATACGTAGTAATGGGAAAGTATTGTGTTCACGAAAAAAATCGACTTCGAGATTTCAACGGAAATACACGTTTTGAGGTCCCTAGAACACGTTTAGACTATTTTCGGAATGATGTATATGTGTTTGTGTGTGTGTCTGTGTGTGTGGATGTATGTGATTGTGGGCGCTCTAACTCAAAAAGTACTTGTCATATTATCACCAAATTACATATATAACACTTTGGTATGAGTCCGAAGAACTGATTAGTTTTTGGACAATAACGGTTAACCGGAAGTCGAGGTTTATTCGAAACTCGATTCGGTTTTGACTAAATATCTCCGTTAAACATAATTATTGTATGTAGAATTCTATACAATGTTTATAAAGAATTAATCTCCTACAACTTTCATTTGAAACAATTTTCCATAGCAGTTATTGTTTAGGAATTATTTATAAATAATCAGTTTTTCAGTTTCCGTCAAATATCTCCTTAAAAACGTCGTTGTTGGTAATCTCCGTGAGGATGAAAGTTGTAGAGAATAATATTTCTTCCAGGTTTTGTTTGGAACAAATTTTCGTAGAACCATCGATTTCGGAGATATTCAACTTCTTTCGTAATGTCCTGTTTACAGCGCCAAAACGACGTAGCGGTGAATTCTGGAAACATAATCAAAATATAATTTACGGCAATAAGGACGACTGTATTCTTTTACGATACGAAATTATAATTTTGCCTCATTATGCTATTCATAATAATTTAAATATCTATACCCCAAATATGGAGAAAGTCGTGTGTTGGCCACATCAGATTTTTTCATTATACCTGACCTCTCAACGAGTATGTTCTCAGGTTGTTGTTCTGCAGCAGCCTCCAAGTCATTCTCTTCCCTCACATTTTCTTGGGTTTTCTTGTCGTAAGGAGCAGCAAAATCAGCGAGGCAAACAGTATCCAGGGATGGTGGGCGCTTGACGTAATGGTCAGTCAACCCCTCCTCAAAAATATCTTCCCAGTCAGGATCCAAATCTCGCAAATGTTTTTCTCTTTTAATGAATTTTATTCTTTCATCGGGAGGGTTGGTTGGTATGAATACATCGGCATCACTCATGTACGACATGGGCATTCTTAAAAGACTCCACGCAGCTTCTTGAGCGCTAATTTCGGAAGCGTTGGTATAAGCGTTAGCAACAGCCTTGAGACGTTTTATAATACTGTCATCTCCTGCACGAACATTTTCAACGACTTCTTTGAGCAGCTTCGATATTCCTCTCTTCGCCTTGTTGATGTAATCGACAATATAAGAAGCGCATGCATATGCATCTAAAAGAAATTGGATGTCCATATTGGCCCTCTGAAGCGAACTAATTTTTTTGCTCTATGATATAGCTCAACAGAACTGCGTTTGATGAAAATCTTGGGTCGTTCTAGGCTCGAGCGCACAGCCTGAATTTAGTCTTCTAGGTTAAAATCAATAAATTCCAAGAAGTCATCAAAGGATTTTACGTCTTCTGCTAAGTGTTCCAGAGATGTACAGATGATTTTAAAATTCTTTTTATTAGTGTTTATGGCGTGGTCGTTCTCTTGTAGAGGTGTTAGTATTTGGGTGTTATCCATTGGTAGGAAAGGAATCCCAAACCTGCAATGTGGACCTTCTTTTGTGTTTCCCCGGCATGTTGACGTATGTTTATGGGTCTGAAGAGAGAGTAACTCATGGACATCAGGATCACAGCTGCTGCAACTAATGAGTTCATCGTCTAGCTTTTCTATTTCTCTATATGAATCGACTGATGACGGGTCAAAAAGTGGAGCATTATGGAGCCAGATAAGCATATGCACATGTGGGCTTCCGCGATGCTGAAACTCAGTACGGTAATAAAAGTAGCCTACTTTACGGTTACCAAAAGGTCCACTGTTTCCTTTCCAAGTCTTCATTAGATGATTTAAACGGTGATGGAAATACAGCGCACACGTTACTGGATCTTCGCGAATTAAACGCGCCTTTTCACTAAACTCATTGCTGTAAGTTTCCTCAATGTCGATTTCTTTCTTGTCAACAGTTTAAGCAAGAATCTTTATAAGCTCTGGCCATCTGGTTTCGGCAGCAGAAAGCGTAATGAAAAATGTGGGAAGACCGTGTTGCCTTATTGAGGCCAACAATCTGCTTTTTTCCTTTTGCCAATGAGCGGGAGCGCTGCGGATGCCTTTCAGAAATTTAAAACCATCATCATGCTGTATGAGACTCTGCACAAATTCATCGGACAGCATATCTCTCACGGTAGCTCTAGGTCCTGGACCATGCCTCTACTTTCTTAATGCAATGGAAATTGCGTTTGCCACATGAGTCAACTGAGACTTTTTGAATGCGTACATACAATAAATGATCCACACGCGCTGCTCTTCGATCATAGCGTCTTACTTCAGAGTTGGCAATTTCGCTGTAACTTAATTTTACTGTTAGAATGGGCAGTTGACCGCAATAGATTTTTGGAAATGCAAGTTCTTTCGAATTTGCATCTATCAGTAAAGATAAAGGGCGATGTCCTTCTCCCGGAGAAAACGCGATAGCATCGTTATTATCAATGAGGATTTCTTGCTCACCTGAGTTGAAAGATTCATCGACTTCGTTTTCCTCTTGGATAGGCAACTCTGCATTTAAACTGGTAGAGTCTTGTTCATTAACCCGTAGACGCCGTCATACGTACTATTACGTCCTCCGTCAGCACTACATTTAATTGTCTTTTGGCGCGAGAGATATTCTTATATCTAAAGAAACTTTATATATTTTCAAAGAGGAAGCTTTGGTCTTTCTAGTAGTGCATGTTTTGTAATTTTAGTAGTGTTTTTGTATATTATATTCTACGTTAAATTTTGCGACGAAATTTTCATTTTTGCCACGAAATTACGCAAGGGACATACTTAAATCTGAATAATCTTTATATATTTTGAAAGAGGAAGCTTTGGCCTTTCTAGTAATGCATGACTTTGTATTTTATAATCTACGTTAAAGTTTGAGATGGATTTTTCATTTTTACCACAAAATTACGGAGCGGCAGCACGAATTTTAATTGTCTTTTGACGCAAGTGACATACTTAAATCTGAATAATATTTATATATCTTGAAAGAGGAAGCTTTGGCCTTGCCTTGTATTTTTTGTTGTTTTTATAATTTATAATGCACGATAAAATTTGCCCTCGATTTTTTACGAAAGTACCGTGCGCCTGAACCTTTCATCGCCTTTTGGCGTAACGCAGTTTCGTAAATATAAGTAAGCTTTATATATTGTGAAAGAGGAAGCTTTCGCCTTTTCAGTAATGCAGGAATTGTAATTTTACTATTGTCCTAACATTTTATAATCAACGTGAAAGTTTGCGGTGTAATTTTGGTTTCTGCGCCGAAAATTTGGAGCGCAACCACATACTTTTGTCTAAATACGCAAGGCTTATTCGTCCATCTGATTAAGCTATACGTACTTTGATAGAGGAAGCTTTGGCCTCTTCAGTAATGCACGACCTGTAATTTTGCTATTGTTCTAACTTTTTATAATCAACATGAAAGTTTGCGGTGAAATTTTCGTTTCTGCGCCGAAAAGATGGAGCGCAACCACATACTTTTGTCTAAATACGCAAGGCATATTCGTCCATCTGAATAAGCTATATGTACTTTGATAGAGGAAGCTGTGGCCTCTTCAGTAATGCATTAATTGTAATTTTGCTATTCTTCTAACATTTTATAATCAACGTGAAAATTTTCGATGAAATTCTCATTTTCCCACGAAATTACGATTCCTCATTTTACTTTCTCAAAGAAGAAATATAATCTTTTCTCTTGTATCTTCGTGGAGCCTTGTGAGAAAAGTTTTCGTCCGCTTGAGAAAGAAATATGTCTCCTATATACTAAATACACACTGCCTACTTGAGATGCTTCTAAAAATCGCTTTTCAATTCAGCAAGAATGCTTTCCTCTTTGGCGATCCCTCAATGACCTTCAACGACCGGCTTGTTCCGCTATTTGTATTGTTTGCAGTGTTTACCTATTAAGTCCTTCCGTCCCCCAGAAACACGAAAGGGCGTGTTAAAATTATAGGCTAACTCAAAACCGTAACATGACTGATATTTTAGTGAATCAATAAGTATGTTTTATCGATATTTAACATTAGGGAAAACTAAATAAAACCGCATTAAAATTAATTTTTGACATAAATATACATTTTTTATTGATTACAATAATAATAAATATAATTTATGTACAATCTATAATAATAATAATACACAGTTTTTGTCTTTCGTATTCCACGGACCTGCGCAGTTTCGATTTCTCAAGTTGACCCATATAGACCCATATAGTGCGTGTAGTCGAGGAAACAGTCACGCTTGGATATGATTCACGGTATCTTTTCAAAGACTTCGCTTACAAGAGATATGTTTACGATGCTATTATGTAAATTTCATGCTGAATCCAATTATGCATGTGTACATTTTCTAAAAGGATCGGGAAAGGACTTGTGAGCTAATATGTAACTTTTAAAAGTTTTCCGTATTCTGTCTAAAATCACATGATAAATACAACATATCTCCGCTTCTAATGAACGAAATGTAACCGATTTTTCTATTTGACTTCTGTAATGATTAAGAATGATGACTGCATAACTAAAACGTTTATATTATTTATAAAACGTCTTTTAAAAAATCATAAAAAGAAGACTTAGTTAAAAATTTCCAGTCAAGACATGGAAAAGTTGACATGCAACAAACTTTTTACCTAATTGGTTTATATAGGTACATTCAGCGAATAAATGTTCAGTAATGTTTAAATGTTTTTTTGAATAAGATTTCATGTCAATACATTTCATAGTTCTCACGATTCCAAAAGTTAATATAAAACGTGAGTGCTCACCGGAAAATTATTTATTCGCTTCTACTGCAGCAATGTTTGTGTGCGACATATGATATTTTAAATGATACTGTTTAAAAATTTCATCTTTTATGTATATTCACAAAAAATTTCATTAAAATAACAATAAAACATCAAAAGTTATGAATTTTTGAAAACTTTCTCACCTTAACTGTGTTTTAAAAAAACATCCGGCGAATAAGGTAGGTTTTCATAAATCTCATCCGGGCTTGAGGGGTTAGCAAATGGTTGGCACTCTCTGTTCATTCCAGCTAACCAGTCACTAGAGAGAGTGATTCTCAAGTCAGCATAGAGCTTTTGATGGGTTAAGTATTCCGCTGCCTTGTATATCTTGCGTGGGCAAACATTTTCATACATATAATAATTTTGATATTTTAGACAACGCTTCAGCTTCGATTGAACTACAAAAGTATATGATAAATTATGGGGCAGAATATGTACCATTTCATCAACATTACCTGGAACATTTATAATGGAGCATGAAAGGAACACATGCAACCACGCAACGCTCTTCAAGGCTTGTCAGAGTTGCAAGACAAGGGGGAACATCTGGAAATCTCAATCCGTTATTAATACACAACTGGGGAACGTTTCCTTTGTTGATGTGTTTTGTGCAAGTTATACAAAATTGACCTGTTCCTGAATCTCCAATTGCAAACACTTTTCCTATAAATACGTCATTAGCTCCTTTCCTTCTCAATGTTAATTTGTCCAATTCAATCACAGAGGACTTGAACCAAAGTCTGTCACAACAGAAGCAGTGATGAGTAGGCCCTTCCTTTATGTTTTCCTCAAAATTAGATGTGACGGTTACCCAGTGGTTACTATTTGCAGCATGAAGGTTTCTACAAGCTAAAGTATTCCTCTCCTGCTCCCACCTTCTTTGTTCCTCATTCTTGTGTGCAGCTCTGTGAGCTGCCGTATTCCTCTTCTGCTCGCGTCTTCTTCTCTCTTAACCTTCTCGAGCTGCTCTACGACCTGCCGTATTTTTTATTTGCTTCTACCTTCTATGATCCTCATCTCTGCGAACTGCTCTATGAGCTATGATATTTCTTACCTGCTCACGTCTTCTCTGCTCCTCGACTGCACGAGCTCCTGTGTGTGCTGCCGTGTTTCTTTCTTGTTCCGAAGCTCGTAGCTCAGGGACCTGTCTGCAAAGATGTTTTCTCTCAGATTCCTTTTCCAATCTTCGTTTCTTCACTTCTTCATGTTGTGCAAATGTTAATCTTCTCGTAGGACCCATTTTTTAGAACAACAAAAATTAACTCTCTAAACTCTATTAACCCTATTTATATGAACACGAAATCCAATATTCAATTTGTTGCCACTTTTTGAGCGAGTACAATATGTAGAAAACAAAACTAATAATAAATCAAACAAAAAATTTAACAGGAGATATTATACGCTCTTGCAGAAAGAATATCGTGCCTACGAAATGTAACTAACAGCGAATTAAACTATTTAATGTAAACGAATGCACACCATTTACTACCGAAATACAACACACTGAGTATATATGTCTGATAAAAGGCAGACCTAATTTATATCGTTTACTACAGTGAACCCTTGGTATTTCGGTCTTTGAATATAATGAACAGAATGTCCGCTGGTGCGAAGTGTTTAAATGACACTACTAATACACATGGGTGGGTGGGTGGGGTGGGGCGCAAAATTATTCTTTCCCCTGGGCACCAGAAACCCTCAATATTTATGTTCCCGTTCATTCTTTCGTCTTAATTTATCTATTTATCTTCACTTACAATATGGATGGTGAAAAATAAAATAAATAAATAAATAAAAAATAAAATTTATTTCTTGGTCGTAAATTATGAATTTCCTGATTTAAAACCTACGTCTCTTTAGTTAATTCATTGTATTGTTAGATTTACGTCCTCATTTATTCCTTCGTTGGCAGTTATTCAATTCTTTTACATTTACATTTTACGTTTATTCCTTCGTTGAAAGTTCTTCATCTTTTCACCTGAAAAACTCTTTGAGTGTACGCAAGGAAAATAGTGTTATAAGTTCTTATATTCATCAAAAATAGTCCATTTTCTTCCTGTTTAATAATATTGCATGCACGCATAAGGAAATTAAACGTTTGTTTGAGAGATTGTTTATGATAGCAACAATGAAGGAGTAACCATGCAAGAAATATTCTAAGTTCAACTCGAATTAAGACATTCTTGCTTGATTTTCTCGATAACGGTTACTCCTATGATAAAAATGTATAGAAAAGGAAATACTCTTCTTTACTAGTTCTAAAACTTTTATTTGAAAGATATTTTGATATGACTATTATTTTACGAGCTATGACAAAAATTTAATTTTTTGTCACCAGTAAAGTGGTACCCCTGATCATGGTCGTGACACTCAACGTTACAGAATGAGGCACGAGTAAACACTCCTCTGTTGTCTCAGTGCCTTTTGGGGTACTTTTCATTGGTCCTACATTACTAGTCAACAACTACGTAAGCAGTCCCTCCCCTTTCTTTCCCCTCCCTTCTCTTCCCCTCCCATCACGAGGGCCACTTTTAGTAGGTACCAGGACATTTCCATAAACCAAATGAAGTTTAATTATTCCATAAATTTGACGCCATGATCCTCCATTTTTTTTTGTTCTGAGAACAATTTACCCCCATCAAATGTTTGAGCGAGAATTTTTCAAAGAACCAAATGAAAATTAAGGAATTATAACGTCAAATTTATGAAAAAATGAAACTCCATTTGGGTTACCTGAAAACTTCCTGTACCCTTATAAGGATGTGGGTACACACTTCTGAAGGAAAAGAACATATATTCCTTAACAGATTTATTGACAATAAATTAAGGCAAATTTAAAAAAATAATTATAATAATAGCATTCACAATAATAATAACAATTGTATTTATTAGTCTTTCGATCTGTATAAACAGATATAAAACAAGTCATGGTCAACATAGTATAAACAAGAGCTTCTCTATTAGCATATCATAAGCAGAAACAATAAATGCTAAACATTACTGGTATAATAAAAGTGCATACATTCAAAGGCAGGGTCGGCCTTTTAGGGTATATAGCCGCTGCCTCCATAGAACAATGAATGATTGGTCCATGGAGAGTACGTTAGGATCCCCAACCAGCTTTACCCAAACATCAAATCGCCGATTTGAGTCGGAAGTGAGATGAGGGAACCTGGATCATTTATAAAATATAAAGACATATTTTGTGTCATTGTCTTCATAAAATTTAAATGTATTAGCAATACCCATTTTTATAGCACACTCTTTCAAATTCTTTTTTAATATGTCTACATACTTGAATCTGTCTCTTCAATATATTCAAAACATTAAACTCCATTCACAGACATTCAACTCCAAGCCATTACAGAACCACCCCCATATTTCACTGTGGAACGCAAATTTCATACATTTCACTCAGTATTTCGTTTACTCCACAATATAACCCTCACATCGGATCCAAAAATGTTGAACTAACTTTCGTTTGTAACGATTATGTCTGACAACAATCAAAACAGACAATGTAAAATGTAATACTTTTGTGGCAATAAAATCGTTAAAATTTATTAAATTTAAACATAATTTATCAGAAACACATGATTATTGGAGTTCTTTCCCATACTTATTGCATACTTCACTTTAAGACATTGTTGTAAATTGTATAGAACATGAATATGCATTGTATATTGTAACGATTATGTCGGACAACAATCTAAACAACGTATACGAATACTTCTGAGACAATGAAATAGTTTAATTCATTGTGTATTTAGACGTAATTGATCAGAAACACATGACTATTGGTGTTCTTTCCAATATTAGGCTTGCTAGATGAAAATTTCGAAAAAATACGTACGTTTTTCGTAAAAAAGTATAAATTTAGCTAAAAGAATGTTTGATTTTTGTCAAAAAACTTACCTAACTCGAGTAATCAACTTTTCGCAGCAATTAGGGACACAGCACTTGGTGCCAACCATTCTTTCACTTCTAATTTATAAATAAAACTGCTTCAACAAAACACATTTTATCACGTTATATCTACTCAAACCGACTCAAACTGTTAAAACTACTCAACTGATTTGAATCAACAAAGCCTCAACGTCAACGAACCACGTGATGTGACGTCAAATTACCCCTCCAACCCCTCCATTTCCTCAGTGCCTTTTGGGGTACTTTTCATTGCCTCCTCAGACAGTCCCCACTCTGCTATGTAAGAGCGTGGACCCTGCCCCTGATTGGCATACATGATTCATTTTTGCGATTTTCTTATTATATTTGATTGTAAGTCCTTAATATCAAATTTTATGAAAATCCGTTCGGTAGAAGCCAAGAACGAACATACGGACAGACCGACGATAATAGGCACTCACGCTGTAAGCGAAACGCGCCTAAAAAATCAGTACAACATACATTGTACAAACTTTCTCATATAATAATGCGTCGTTTAGTTATCTTTAGAAAATGAAAATTGTATGAGCCTGTTTTTAGAAAATCCAATTTTTGTTAAAGTTGCCCAAGAATAAACTAGCCTTATATTCATTCTTTGAGAAAAATGAAATACGTAGTACTATTGTAGATGTATGCTCAAGTAACTGTACGAAATTTGATCGAAATCGTTAGAGCCATTTTTGAGAAATTCAAATTATTGTCAAAGTTGCCTAGAATAAACTAGTCTTATATTCATTTTTTTGAGAAATATGAACTATACAGTATTATTGAAGACGTAAACTCAAGTAACTGTACGAAATTTGTTCAAAATCGTTAGAGCCGTTTTTTAGAAAATCAAATTGTTAAAAATACCGAAAATAAACTTCTGTTAATTATAGAGCAATGTCAACCATTTCTTCATAGCTTCTGGTCAGTATGATAAAATTCCTAAGTACGAGATTTCATTCATTTTCACTCTACCGCTTAGGTTCCAGGGTCAGTAACAGAAGACGGCATTGCAAAAACCACTTTTTCAGATTCAGTGACACCTAAAACGTATATTTCCGTAAAAATCTCGAGCGAATTCTTTCGTGTTAATAATGCTTTCTCCATACTTCGTATGAGAAAGTAAAAACATGATGTTAGTCAGTCGCGCATTAAAAATTACTCTTTGCACCACCAGCTATCAGGCGAAATTGTTTTATTTTTCAGTTTTTGTCATGATTTTACCGAAAATAAAATTTATATATTTGGATTTAAAGTATACGTGATTTTACTGCAAAAATAAATGAAAATGTTTTTCCTACGTCTTTCAATAAATGTTTAGGATAATATGAAATACTGACTTACCTTTATAAATCCTGTTCCTTTCAGTAAAAGGTATTTCGTTGATCTGCTAGTAGAAAACGTAGAACGTATCACTTTCCTTCCTTCTTGAAATCGCACAAAATAATTATATCGAACTAATTTAAGACACGGGCCAACAGAGTGTCACCTAGCTCTTTCGCATTACTAAGTGAGAATGGAGAGAATGCAGCTTAGGGCACGCTTCATAGCAGATTGATATTCCCCAGAATGGTTAAGCATTTTGAATATTGCAAGAAAAAACAATGAAACAGAAATATAAGACACGGAGGGACGCGAAGTCATGCCGGGGGTCTTTGCCGCCTTGATGAAAGTAGACCTCGTCGCCACCAATATTTCTTGCCGATAGTAGTCTTTGTTATACATCATTGTAAAGTACACTTCATTCACTTTAAAATGCATGGGCACTGAGCTTTCTATCTTGTTTTGTTCAAAAGTTATGATCTTTCAAAGAGTCACCGATTTTCATGAAACTTTTCAAACTTTGAAAATTAATAACTCTAAAACAAAAAATAGTGGGAGGCTGTAATTTTACGTATTTTTGTTTCTCGAGGGTGTTAACAAGTATGCAAAATTTTAGAATTTTTAAAAATTACAAGGACAATTTTTCACCTCCTTTTGTTCGAAATGCCATGGAATGGCCCATACATGATTCAAGAGTTAACTTTTGGTGATATTTGAATGTTTACGAGGAAAAGATACATTAAGGTATCAATCCTTTCATTCTTATTGATCCGTACTTGGTTAAGTTGTTTTAATTAATTAGTTAACATTAAACATAAATTAACATTAAAATTGTCATTTATAATGACTATTTTAATGTTAATATTTGTTTCACTTCGAGTTTATAATTTGTGTTGTATAGTAAATACAATAATGAAAATTTAGAAATTCCTGAAAATTTAGAAATTCATACTTATTTGTGACCAATAAGACATAACAGCAGTCATTTCTTTAGCGATTGGAAATTTCTCTGGTAAAGTTGGCTGCTCTTTCAGGAGGCAGCGCAAGATGCAAAACAAGCGGCGGCCAGGGGAGGAGGAGGCGGAGGCAGTGGAGGGGGCGGTGGGTCCCCGGAAGAAACCGACGACCTTTCGCCCCTGCCCCCATCTCAGGTGCCGTCGCAACCTGTGCGCAGGCGTGGTGGGATATCTGCAGAACCTGTGACCGAAGAGGATGCCACTAGCTACGTGAAGAAGGTGAGTCTGCCTATCTATTAATGCCTATCTTAATAACGTATCTATATAAAGAATGAGTGTTCTTCGTATGCACATTCGGCGACAAACATTGCATGGACTCCATTTTGTTCCGAGGAAATGTCGATGTCTGTTTGCATTCATAGGTCCCAAGTTCGATTCCAGGGGCTATTATTTTCTGGTTAGAATAAAATGGGAATGAGTATACCGCACTTTCGCCATACATTTTAAAATTGTTTAGAATCATTGTAGAAACTCAGGACTTAAACAATAAACTGCTAACAGAAACAAATATTTTAAACAGTTTATTTTCAAAGAAGCATCAAATCGATATGCATATTTGTAATTGAAGTGAAAATTGGACGATTTTTGGGCTGAAAAACTTGGGCGCTGACGGTGGCCACCGAATACCCCAAACTTTTGTTACAATTTGTTTTGTTTTTTCAAATTGATGGGTAATCGGTCATTATTTATCATCCCAATGCCAATTTTCCCTTAAATGTACCGGATTTTCGTGCAATGCAGTCTTTGAACATACAGTCAACCCTCAATTTAATGCCCCCTATACAGCGCCACCCCACTCAGCGCCAATGAATCCTTGTGAACAGAACTTCCCCATTATGATTACCTAAGGAAATCCTCGGGAAAGCACCACCCTCACTAGCCCCCATATGCCACATCTTTGAACCCACAAATACAGGCGACTCCCGAGTCTCGTTGGGGATGCATTCCTGAAAATATGTTCGAATCTCGAATAGTCGAGTGTCGAACGCCGTTTTTCCATATACTTACATGTTATAATCGGGGGATACGTTCCCGCATCTTGGGAAAAAGTCTCCCCTCACCTTCTATAAAGATAAAATATGTTAATACAACAATATTAAATTATGAATAAATTATATAATAAATATTTTAAATGTATAAATTTTTGTTTCGAATTTCAAAGATAGATGTATGCAATATGCTTTACAGACAGACCGGTCCGGATCTCGCGAGTCGTTTGTTACAAACGACTCGCGCGAGCTTGATAACATAGCTGCGTGTATCGATCTATACATACAACTATTTATCGCAGCGAAATTAATATAAAAGTTATTAAAAAAGTACAAAATAACTTAAGAATAAAGAAACAATAAAATTAAAAATATTTTCATACCTTAAGTCTTTTTCAACTGCGCTCACTGGACTTGGTTTATTAATTGAGAAGTTGGAAGATTTTAGTTGGAAGAAGAGGAGCTATTGGGTGGGGAACTGTTTATTGTTGTTATCAAATTACCTGAATTTATCATGTTCTAGAATTTTTTCCTTTTGTTTCACATAAGTGCTAATAGTTGACATATTCCCAACGATCGTACGATTTCAGTATGGCTTTCAGTATGTGTTTCTGACACTGATCATCTACCTAAAGTCTTAAAAGTTTTTCCATTTTAGGAATCACAACACCACGCCTAGGACTGTTTATTGTTGTTATCTAATTACGTGAATTTATCACATTCTAGAATTTTCTCCTTCTGTTTCACGTAAGTGCTAACAGTTGAAGGACACATTCCCAACGATCGTGTGATTTCAGTATGACTTTCACCTTTCTCAACACGCTTTAAAATTTCTAATTTCAATTCATAACTATGAATCTTATGCACTCTTTTATTTGATTCCCTTACATTATCACTATTACATTTCCTTTTAGATGCCATGTCAAGTGATAAATTTATAAATAAATTTAAATAAAAGATTAACAGAAAAAAGAGCACAAATTCAAACAATTAGAGCAGATATAACTATGTCTACACCAAAACTAAACCTCGCGTTTGGTCGGAACCAATAAATACGTGAAGTTTATTCCGTGTATATTATCGATCCGCAGGATAGAAATCTTGAATTAATCAAGACTCGAACAGTCGAGACTCGAACAATCGAGACTCGGGAGTCGCCATTATATGGTTTTGCATCAAAAGTGAGTTCGTTGTAACGCTATAGCTACTTACGCAAAACTTTAAATAAAACGTATGAGTGTAAAACCTATAAGTCGACAATGTGTTGGAAACATTCTGAGTGAAAAAGATAAGTGGGTGAATCAAACAAGAGCACTAAATGTGAAACGGCTTAAGGGCCCAAAACATGAAAATGTGGAGGATGCGTTAGTTATTTGGATAGGGCAAGTGATTGCAAAAAACGGTATAGTAATTTATGAAGTGATTAAGGAGTAGAAAAAATTAATGGGAGGTCAGATAGGCATCACAGACTTCGTGTATAGCAATGGGAGGTTGCATCATTTGAAGCAGCGCCGTTAACTGATGCAACAAAGGAGACACGGAGAAACAGTCGAGGTTGACAAAGAAGCAGTTGAAAGAAGTCGAAAAGGGTTTATGAAATTTTAAAAGCATATGATCTAAGAGATGTTTATAATATGAAAGAGACCACTCTCTTTCTCTTTCTCTCTTACACACACATACATACATAGAATGCAACCAGACAAAACAATCTTAGGTGGGTCTGAAAAAAGGATGTATAAAAGCAAGTGCTGATGGGAATGAGAAAGGGATTGTTCCTGTGATTGGAAGGGCTGCAAAGCCTTGATGCTTTAAGACAGCGGTGGCCAACCTGCGGCACGCGAAGCTCATCAGTGGCATGCCTCCCCATTTTGAAAAAATAAAATAAAATGTATAGAAATAAATTGAAAAATGTCAACGTTAACGTTCTAGGTTCTGCAATGTTGTTCAATAGACTTGAGTGCTGTGTGCGTGAGGCTACTTTGATACCACAAAATGAGAACGTATTATAAGATAATTGAGTACACTAACTAGTCACTGTTTTCAAGACTAAGTTGGACTTCTCTTGTTTTCCAATTAGTTGTCTAAGCATAGCAAAATAACTGCCACTCTCCTATATAGTATACAGGTATGCCTTGCTTAATGAAGCATCCGGGAATGAATCTCCTTTATAACGAAGTTGGAAATTCCGCTGTGAAAACACAAAAAATCTGAAAATGTTTCGAATTAGTGTTCGCGTGTTATACGGCTCACCAGATGGACGAGACAGAATTGATACTGGCGCTACTTACATTTCAAAGTTTTGCCAACATAGTATCATGTGTTCACAAAATTACAACTACTAAATTAGAATCTAAACTATATAAAAGATTGCCACTTTGTGAGTAATGCTTTTAGAAGCTTAACCCTTTTAGTGCTAGTCTCCCTGACGTAGTTTTGCTAAAAGTGCCACATGTTTTTTACCTGTTTTGCAAGGCTATAGAAATAAATTCATATCTCACCCAGTTTTCAATATTTAAGTGTAATTTTTTCCACAATGTTGAATATGGTCTATTGTTTACAGTTATTAAAGAAATATAGTCAATTTACAAATAATTTTGCAATAACAAATGTTGTAAACTTTTATTTTGAAAAAAGAATATTGGTTTTGTAGCACTGAAACTTATTTTATAAACTAATGACAGTCAATTTTAGTTATTATTTCCTTAATGACAGGTTTATTATGAATACACTGAAAAAAATTCACAACGGCAAGTTTTACAGAAGATTGGATTTGCATTTTTTAGTAAAAGCTTACACTAGCAAAATTACAGTGACGCATTTACCTGTTTTGCAAGGCTATAGAAATAAATTCATATCTCATCCAGTTTTCAATATTTAACTCTGAGTTTTTCCACAAATGTTGAATACGGTCTATTGTTTTCAGGAATTAAGGAAATGTAGTCAATTTACAAATAATTTTGCAATAACAAATGTTGTTGTAAACTTATATTTTGAAAAAAAATATTGATTTTCTAGCACGGAAACTTATTTTATAAACTAATGACAATCAGTTTTAGTTATTATTTCCTTAATGGCAGGTTTATTGTGAATACACTGAAAAAAATTCACAACGGCAAGTTTTACAGAAGATTGGATTTGCATTTTTTAGTAAAAGCTTACACTAGCAAAATTACAATGTCACATTTAAGAAAACAATTTATATTTGAAAAAAATATTTACAGTACAAAATAATTGTTTACTACACAATTTTAATCCTAGAACAATAATTACTTCATATATAAACAGTTACAAAGATTTTATATGAAATCTTGGTTTTCTTGAATAACATTTTACATTTTCTGCTTTTGATGTTTTGATCTCCACACTGGCATGCATAGGTCCACAATATTCCTAGTGTATACAATGATGCATTATTTTATATATGATTAAAGAAAGTCATTAATTAAAGATATTGATTTCATTAATTAGGTAATAAAAAATTATATGAAAAACAAGAAAAATGCAATATATAATTATACTTTCCATATTCAGCAGTGGTGGTGTACTATGCATTCTCCATGAAGGCCCTTTTCACATCTAATACAAATTGTTCTGGCTCTGCGCACAGGTCCCCCATCCTTCCGACTGCAAACAACGCATACCTTTTGCAGATGTCCTGGCAGTTTATGAATACCAATTGCTCCTGTTGGTACAGCATTTCCACTCCTTGCAGAAACTGGAATACCTATTTTACCCTCATCTTTCACTGCAAGCCACTCCTTTTCTATAAACTCTATTATACTATAAATGAACTCTAGTCGAGTCATTTTCTTCCCAGATGAATTTTCCTTGTATATAATGTAAGCATTAGACACCATTCTAGCAAAAATACTAAATATAACTTTTTTCCAAAATTGTAATGTCCTCCTCTCATCCAAATAGGTATAGACCATCATATCTGATGAATCTATACCTCCCATGAAATTATTATACATTTGTGCCACCTTTGGTTTAACCGTTTCCCTTACACGTAGGGTTACCAGACACTGAAGGGTAGAAGGGAGGACAATAAAGGCAAAAAAGGAGGACACCAAAGAAAAAAGCCGGACAAACAATATTAGGGAATAATTAACGAGCTTTTTTGGAATAATGTATAATTATTTATATATGTTTTTGGATATTCTTTTGGTTATTTGCTCCTTAAGATAGTTTCCACATATATTTATTAAAAGAAAATTTATTCATTTCTCTAAATAATCAGGCATTCTTGATACACAAGCTGCGTCTCCTCAAGAAAACTCTGGCATTCTTTACCCATCGCCTTTGCTTGTAGTTTTTCCATGAGCTGTCTAACTGATAATGAGATAAAATTTTCCCTAAGTCGTAATTTCAATGAATTTACCACAGTTTTAAGGAAGTTTGCAATTTCTAAAACAGAATTCTTTTCTCTTTCAACTGCCTCAATTTTGATCTTGAAAATAGATGTCAGCGAGAGTAAGAACCACAGGTATAATTCGGACATTTCACTTTAAAAAAAAATTTTGTTCGGTGTTGGTGAGTGAGTAAGGGATAGAAAATATTGCTTTAAAGCAGGGAACAACTTCAAAAGTCTTTCTACAGCTGGTGCTAAACTTAGCCATCTGGTCTTAGTTGAAGATAACAAGTTGTGATACTCAATTTCTGTGTACTCGCAAATGTCTTTCAGAGCCTTCGTTCGAACAGTATATATTGAAAAATAATTGAAGATCTTCAAAATAAGGGACTCCATGTCAACACTTAATACGTCTGCTCCATGCTGCATGCAGTTGTGGAGAATGTGAGCTGGACACCCAATACTTACAATTTCTCTATATTCCATTAAGTGAGAGAGCACATTATTACCCTTATTTCTATTAATGCCTCCGAAATTATGAAATTCCTTCAGCAGCACGTGCTTTTTTATCACACAAGTTGTTTTGGAGACGAGATGTTAATTTTTCGCATGAAGACGAAATTCGCACCATTTTTCTGTTTTTCACTTTGTATATGATGCTCTAAATCATAAGATCCCTTATTTGCAACTGATATGTAACAATCACAAATTATACACTTCGTCTCATATTCATTCCTCCCGATGTCGAAACAACGATACTTCGCCTTCAGATTACTGGAGAATTTGCACTTCCTTTTAGGTGATGCCATTTTAATGGGATGGAGTTCCTTGAGTATTCTATAGCAACCACTAGCCACAAATATAATAAATCATCAGTTTTATTAATTAATTATAATTTAATATATATATATATATATATATATATATATATATATATATATATATATATATATATAGTACCTAATCGAAGTTTCAGTTATCTGCATAATAAGAACATATTGTACATACCAAAATAATTAAAGTTGAAGATCTGCCTTTACTCTTTTCTACTAAGAATTGGAGTGAAAAAGAAACTGGTCTATTCACTGCAACAGATAACTTAGAACTGAGATGAACCCATGAAAGTCATCAGTTTCTTTTCTTGGAATTTGACCATGTACGATACATCTGGTCATTCCGTAACATCACTTTGCCACTGCACATGACCTCCAGCAAAAGAGTTGTTTGTAGAAAATTAGTGACAAATTATTGAGTGCTTGGCCCTCACAGAGCGGTGACCCTTGCATAGAAATTTTAAGAGGGAAAGGAAGGGAGTCATAAAAGTGCCATTCTCGCCCTTGTCTCTTTCGACAACACATGCAGGAGGGTTTATGAGCACAGCCTTTGCAAGGGTTTGGATAGGATTCCACCACACATCAGAATTGAATGGTCTCCCAGTCAATGGAGCCTTAAACTCACATTTGCTAGAAAAAAGCCGGACAAAATCCTAAAATTTTAAATGCTGGGAGGACGGAGGATGGAGAGGCAGAATGGAGGACGTATCCTCCTTTTGCCGGACATCTGGTAACCTTACTTACACGCCCATGTTGCTTCCTTTTTACTGTTTCCTCGTCTGCCTCAGCATTTGTTGAAAAGAGGAGTACAGGATTTTTTTGTGACTTCTTCTCCCTGTATCCAGCCAGAAGTATCTCATTGCTTCTGAAATATTTTATTTCTCCAACAGCAAATTTCCTTTTCAGACCCTCTGCAATACCCTTTCTGTTCCTTCTCAATGTTCCTGTCATGAAGGTTAATTTTTTATAAAGATCTGAAGCAAGCTGTATGCCTGTGAAAAAATTGTCCATAACAACATGAAAGCCTTTCATTAGGTAGTTGCCAATATTCAAAAGCTTTTAAACTACTACATAGCTGAGTCTATGCTTCTTTATCTCCTCCTTATCCTCCTTGTTCCTAGCCCCATGGTAGCAATAAAATGCCAGGCAGTAATTTACTACGGAATCACACAGCATCCAAAATTTTATTCCCCACTTATGATGTTTTTTTGGTAGGTGGCCATGACAATCAGTTTTAGGAACCCAGAAAAATTACCACTTTTTTCCTATGAAAACTATAAATTTACGCTAATTCTATTCGGATTTGAATTTGCTTCAAAAATGAGAATGTGTATCAGAGGAGAATCTGTCCTTGAACTCCTCTCTGTCCTCTGTAAGTAAGCTTTTGAAGTACTTCCTCCATGTTTCCATAGATATGATGCTCACTGGTCCTGGGCCTTTTGTGGGAGCTCGAATTTTTTTAATCGTTCTCCACGCCTGTACTTGCCTGCCATACCCAGTAGTATGTTCAATACTAGAACACACCTTCTCCCACGCATTTTCCTTGCATCTTCTAGTGAGACGTTTGACATGTCTCTTGCATGTCTGATAAGCGATTCTATCTTCATGTTTCCCAGAGCTGAGCCACTTGTTGTATGCCTCCTTTTTCTCCTTAATTGCCTCTGCGGCTTCCCCTGTCATCCATTCCGCCTGGCTGTTATGTTTTCTCTCCAGGCCAAGAGCCTCCCTAGCAGCTGTGTGTACACATTCCTTCAGATGATCCTATATCTGGATTGCATTCCAATCCTCTTGTACATCGATCTTCTGAAATAGGCGCCTCTGATACAGTCCCTGAATGCTCTCATCTTGTAAGAGGGCCAGACTGTATCGGGGATTATCTACCTCCTTGCGCCCTACTACCTCTCCTTGTTGTCTTCTCGATTCTTCTGGAAAAGTCACCTTGGCTATTACCAAATAGTGGTCAGTGCTTCACTCTGCACCCCTAACGACCTTAACGTCTTGAATCAAGCACTGCCTCCTTCTCTTGGCTATAACTAAGTCTATTCCAGATCTTAAACCTAGAGTGTGTTGTACCCAGGTGTACTTGTGGATATCTTTATGCTAAAAAAATGAGTTCATTACTACACACTCCTGAACTTGGCACAAGTTAATCAGCCTATGACCATTGTTATTCTCTACCTCTTCACCATGCGGTCCAACTACTGGGTCCCCTCTCCTTCTTCCAACTCTGCTATTCAGATCCCCTAGCACTAAAATTTCCTGTGTAGGCGTGAATGCTTCCATTGCAGCATTTAAGTCCTCAAAGTATTCATCTTTTACAGCCTGAGACTAGTTTTCTGTTGGTGCATATGTGCCAATAATCATTACTTCTGTTCCATACATCCTCACTACGAGTTTAATGATTCTTTCATTCACTTCTTCCCAATTAATTATTTCTGTTTTCCATTTCTTTACAATTAATATTGACACTCCTGCCCTGGCTCTCTCTGCTTTATCCACACCACTCCACACATGAATGTAATCCCCTTTGTCTTCACAACCCTTCCCTTTCTCTTTTGTCTCCGTTAGAATAACTACATCTAATTTTCTTTTATTAATTTCTTTCAGCACCTCTTCTATCTTTCCAGACAAACCTTGTATATTCCACATTCCGAAAGTCAAAGTCCTTTTACGTAGCCAAAGTCGTTGTCTAAAATGCCGTCCGGTTTTATTCTTATTGTGATTGGGAAACGTAGCGAGTAGAATTTTCCGAGAAAGGGGTGCCGGCCCTTTGCTCAACCCCCAACCTGGAGGACCAGGGTTTTTTGATCAGGGTTTGTCCTTCCCCTAGCCTTCACCACGGCTACGAGGGTCCCTCTCCCCGCTGGGCAGCATTTCCTCTGACCCAGAAAAGGTTATACCGCCTTTACCCGGTAATATATATATATATATAAATACTACGGAAGAGGAAAGGGAAGTAAGGATATTTAGGGCAACTAGGTGTTGAAGGAAACCCAGTGAACACTTACCGGAAGTAGAGCCACGAGGATGTTGGAGAGACACATTTGTAGAGGTTAGAGCTTTTGGGATGATCCCTTCGTCAGCACAAGAGAGACACAACTGATATGGCAGTGACACTGGGGTGAAGGTATGGGGGTGGAAAGGAAGGGAGCGTGGAAAGGTCGGGGATTGGAGGATGCAGAAGGGGGAGAGGGGAGAGAGAGGGTGGAAAGAAGGAAATATTAACGGATATTGAGGCCGGGAGGAGAGAAAGAGTTTAAGATTTGGATATAGGCCAGTTCGTATTGACGGAGTTGGGGGGCAGAAGCATCGTCCGGGAGGACGCGGATGGCCCTCACCGTGAAACAAACATTGAAACTGAGATTGTGGTTATATGCATGCACGGCCACGGGTAGCTGTCGTTTAACGCTGTTGCGATGGCCGTACATGCGAATGTTGAGGGAATTGCTGGTGAGTCCGACGTAAATGGTGGGGCATTGGGTACAGGTTAGTAGGTAGAGGACGTTGTGGGTGGTACAGTTGGTAGGGGATGTTATGGGGTAGGTGATGTTGGTGGTGGGGTTTGAGAATGAGTTGGAGGGTGGGTTTATAGGGCATGTTAGGCATCGTGATCTGCGGCAGGGGTGAGACCCTGCAGGGTGCAGAGGAGTGGGCGATGGAGGTTCTTTTCTCCACAAGATGTTGGCAAGGTTGGGAGGTCTGCAGAAGGAGAGGATTGGGGGTGTGGCGAAGGAGACCTGGTTGGGAGAGGAAGTGAGGATTGGGTGGGCTGCCTTTAAGATGCTCTTTAGGGTATCGTGGATGCCGGGTATAGAAGGTGGTGATTAGGGTGAGTTGGGGGTAGAGTCGGGGGTTGCGGGGCGGTTGCAGTGTAGGTTAGTGGTGCTGGGTGCGACAGCCCGTCGGATTTGGTCCCGAATCAGGTCCGGCGGGTATCCGCGTTAGAGGAAAGCATTTTTGAGGACAGAGCAGTACTCGGATAGGGAGTCTCTCTCCGAGCAGATTCTCTTCCCTCGGCGGGCTAGGGCGTAGGGGATTGAAGTTTTAGTGTGGAGGGGGTGGCAGCTGTGGAAGTGGAGATATTGAAGGATGTTGGAAGGTTTTAAATGCACTTTGGTGTGGATTTGGTTTTCTCGGATGGAGAGGTCGACATCCAAGAAGGTGATGATGCTGGTGGGGGAGGAGTGGTAGGTGAAGGAGAGCGTGGGGTGGGAAGAGAGGTGCTGTAAAAAGGATTGGAGTGAGGTAGGTCCATGTGTCCAAAGAAGGAAAATGTCCTTGATATACCTCAGCCACAGGAGTGGTCTGGGGTGTATGTCGAGGAAACGTTCCTCCCATTCACCTAGGAAGACATTGGCGTATGAGGGTGCCATGCGAGTGCCCATCACCATACCATTTATTTGTAGGTAGTGGCGCCCTCCGAAGGTAAAGTTGTTGTTGTAGAGCACCATTTCCGCCAGCTTCGTTAGGAATTGGGAGGAGGGTCTTGCGTCAGGTGGTCTCGAGTCAAGGGATTTTTTCAGGGCGGACAGTCCGTCGTGGTGGGGGATGTTTGTATAAAGGGAGCAGACGTCTATTGTTGTCATGATGGTGTTAGGTGGGAGGGGAGAGATTTTAGGCGTTGAAGGAAGTGGTTTGTATCTTGGAGGAAAGATGGGATTTGACGAACGAGAGGTTGTAGGTGGGAGAGATGCGTTCTGTGGGAGAGTTGTAGCTGGCAACTATGGGACGGCCGGGGATATTAGGTTTGTGGATTTTTGGAAGAAGGTAGGGGTACGGGGTTTGTTGGGAATCATAACGAAGATGGTGGAATCGGGAAGTCCTTCTTGTTTTCCAATGGATCGCAGAAAAGTGGCTATTTCAGAGGAATGACGGTCGGTTGGGTTGGAGGGGAGAGGGCGGTAGAAGGTTTGGTCAGATAGTTGGCGGAGGGTTTCGTTGTTGTATTGGGAGCGGTCCATTACTACCATGGTCGTCCCTTTGTCCGCAAGGAGAATTACAATATGGTGGTTCCGTTTAAGCGTTGAGATGGCGTGTCTTTCTGCTTTCGTCAGATTGTCATGGTGGTCGAGGAGGTCGGGAAAATCGGGCTGGGCGACTCTGTGTGTGAGGTAATTGGAATATTGCTCGACGGGGTGGTGTAGAGGGAGAGAGGGTGGGATATATTGAGAGGGGGGTTTAAAGGCGGAAAGAGATTGTGGGAGTGCATCTGGGGTAGAAGAGAGGTTGGTTTAGGGTGGGGCGACCTTGAGGCGAAGTAGGTGGATAAAAGCTTTTATGTCAACGAGCAGGGAAATGTGGTCAAATTTGGTGGTAGGGCAGAAGGCAAGGCCACACGAAAGAAGTGCATTCTTGGCAGGGGTGAGTATGTGGGATGAGAGGTTCAGGACGTCATCTGGCTGGGAGGAGTTTCGGGTGCTTGAGGAGGTGGGGGTTTGCCTGGAAATGGGTTTCCGCTGTTGGCGGTTTGAAACAAAGGGGGGCCTGTTGGGGGTATGCAGTGGGGGTGCGGATTCCCAAAAGGTTCACTAGGCATGGTCTCTGGGCCAGGAGGGGCGGGGGAGGTGTGTTGAACTCACCAGCTGGGATGAAGGGGAGGGGTAACCCTTGTTGGAGGTGGTGGGTGCAAAGAAGTGAAAGTTTACGGAGAAGTCTATTACGGTTGGCTGTGAGTTCTTTTGCAGCTTTTTGAAAGATGGAGTCGAGGTTGTCTTTGAAAATTGAGGAGTTTCTTAGTGAATGAATTATGGAGATGCATTTATGGAAGTGCGTATTGGAGAGTGAATGGTAGTGGCGTAAAAATGATTGGACTACATTAAGGGACATACGGTGATTGGTGAGGGCAAAAGATGGTCGGATGGTGAGAGGAAGGCCCGATAGGGGGATTCTTACAGTAAGACCTTTTGGAGGGAGGCCTAATTCCAAGCAGGAATTGAGGAATTCCATTTGGCAGGTGAGGGAAATATGTTTTCGGAGATGATAGCGGAAACTGTGGATATTTGCCATAGCAGAAGGACTAGATTAAAGTGGAAAGGCGATAGGAAGGTAGTTAAAAGAGAGATGACATATAAGGAAAGGTAAGGTAGGATAAAATGGTATAAATACTACGGAAGAGGAAAGGTAAGTAAGGATATTTAGGGCAACTAGGTGTTGAAGGAAACCCAGTGAACACTTACCGGAAGTAGAGCCACGAGGATGTTGGAGAGACACATTTGTAGAGGTTAGAGCTTTTGGGATGATCCCTTCGTCAGCACAAGAGAGACACAACTGATATGGCAGTGACACTGGGGTGAAGGTATGGGGGTGGAAAGGAAGGGAGCGTGGAAAGGTCGGGGATTGGAGGATGCAGAAGGGGGAGAGGGGAGAGAGAGGGTGGAAAGAAGGAAATATTAACGGATATTGAGGCCGGGAGGAGAGAAAGAGTTTAAGATTTGGATATGGGCCAGTTCCCATTGACGGAGTTGGGAGGCGGAAGCATCGTCCGGGAGGGCGCGGATGGCCCTCACCGTGAAACAAACATTGAAACTGAGATTATATCATTCTATAAGCACTCTTCTTACAGAGGAGGATATAGGATATAGGATATATGTATATCGTATAGGATATAGGAAGATGGATGGCATCCACGTCAGAAGATATTCGCTAGAATAATTATAAAATTAAACAAACTACATAACATTAGATTATCTCATTCTTTCATTGATTTCAATATTTATTTACGCTTCGCTGCATTGTTGACCTTGTGGGTTGAGCCATGTAAATTGAATTTTATTCTGATTGTGAAACTAGCTGTACAATGTTAGCTGAAGCTCTAAGAAAAAGACCGAAACGTTCAATTAAAACAAACAATGAACTAAAGAACTGTCAGATCAAGTCACGAAGCTAAGAAATAATTGGGTAAACAAAGGAAAAGAACAACTGAGAAAGAGACTGGTAAATCACATCATAAGAAAGGGAACAATGTACATATATATAGATGCCATAATTTACCATCACAAAATTACAATAGTTATTTATAGTGTTTGGATGTATTATATTATGTTTCGCTTTCTGAATGATTTGAATGATCATAATTCTCCCGTTAAATTATAACGGGCAGTTCTACTAGTCGAATTATGTATTAACCCCTTAAGCAGGGAGAAAATTTTACTTAACTTTCAGCTGGTGGGGAGCTAATCTACACATTTAATTAATTTAAAAATGAACTTTTATTAATGTTTATGGTTGTTTATGACTTATGGACAGGGGTGTGCATCGAGCCCCGTATTTCCCAGTCAGGGCTCGACTGTCCGCCTTCGAGCAGACCGGCTGCAGGAGGGCTTGAATGAATCGAGCTGTTGCCATTCGAGCTCTCAAGCAGCTCGGATGGCTCGCGGTGGCGAGCGGCAGGTGCGACACGCTACAAGGCGTTTGCAGAGTGCTTGTGACTTGAAGTCAACTTCATAGGTGCAGAGTACTGTAGCATAGAACTCGGGTTTCTTAATGCGTACTTTACACACAGTCACTCTGGCATGTTGTCTGCGTTGATGGCCGTAACACGAAAGCAACAGACGTAGGACGTAGGTCAGAGATCAAAAGAAACCACTGGTGATGTAATTGAAATAAAACGCAATAGAGTCCAAAATAGAAATATTGAATACCGTTTTGTCGGCACATAAATAATAATTGAAAAAAAGAAGACAAAATCACAGACTTAACTTCACTGGTTGTGCGTAGGGAACGTTAACATAAAAGAATATACCACATCCATGAAAGAGGAAAAATATAAGAAATCACATTATTTTTTGTTTAAAAAAGAAAATCACATCCCTTTTGTATCAAGCAATCCTGACATACTGGCACAAAAAATCCACGTTCTTTAATGAAAAGTCAGAATAAATGTTATCCTATGCACTATGCATGAAGATCATGCACCAAACAAAAATCATATTAAATTTTTTATCACAATTAGTGCGTAGTATAAGTAAATTTCAGTTCCATGTCTTATAATGCGTACACGGGGATGAAAATATCTCAGCATCTAGCGCTTCATTATCGAGATGCACAGCTACTCACACGGTCACGGTAGACTTTACTTATGGCCAGTTTCATGGAGAGCCTGAAATCAGTTAACACGGTTACACTCATAACAATTACTTTGTGTCAACGTCCCTCCGTTTACAGAGGTCTACTTATGTTGTAGTTCTGCTGGATAACAAGAAGGTCGGTAACGTGCTCAGGATCAATGCTCGACCTGAGATCGGTAATGAGGTTACCAGCATTACTAAAACTGCGCTCACTCTCAGCACTGCTGTCTGGTACACATAAAATTTGCCTTGCAAGTTGTGACAATTGTGGGAACTGCGCCTCGTTAGACTTCCACCAATCTAACAGATTTTTGTGAGTGCAATCCGCTTTGCTCAATTTTATGTAGCAGCTGACCTCGTCCGAACTGTCCTCTGTCTCGGCCTCATCATCATCCCAATCGTTGAACTTGGCTCTTTTTATCGGAGGAGTGTTTCTGGTGTTCATAATAGTAGGGAGTACTGGAACTAAAACACAAAAAACGGGCTTCGTTACCGGTTACATAGCGAAAGCAAACTCATGAAAGAACTGGGCGCTAGAGAATGGCGTGACATGAAAATGAACTTACCGTTCACTTCTGCAAATTTACTGTGCACTGACACACACACCTGTAGTCTTTCGACATTACTCAGCTTTTTCATATTCCTGAGAGTAGGACACAAGAATGTGGCCATCTGATGAACCGGCAATAGTTCCAATTTCTCGCCCAGAAATTTTACAGCGCGAACTTTGATTTTGCGCATTACCTGAAACTTGTCAATATGGCAGTAAAATTAGCACAGGCGTGTTTTCATGCGGCCCCATCAAGACGTGGCATTTTTCAAGAGCATTTCACCCTCACCCAATGTAAGTGCTACAAGGTCAAAGATGTTTGCAGGTGAGACTTTTTACGGAAGCAGAATAATTGACCTCCCCTTTTAGACTTTCTGCGCTGAAAATCGGCCAGCGACTTCGTGAATTTGACGTGGATTGAAATACTTACCTCCGACTCATGTCTGGTAGTAGCACACATTTCTTGCAGCTTCTTTACCCACGGCATAACTAGATGGATGGTGGGCTCTTTAATGCCCTCGAAATCTTTGGTGGCTTCCTTGAAAGGTGTCAAGAATGCAATAACATCGCCAACTACCTCGTGATCATACCCATCCAAATAATTTTCATTGCCAACTTCTGCAAGCACGGCAATGATTTCATTTTTTTGACCGTCTACTGACACAAGGTCTAGTATGCTATTCCAGCGAGTATCGACGTCCTGTTGAACTGTTTTTGGCAGTCTGTTGTTGAGTCCAGTTCGTTTCAAATAAGCAACAGTTTTCCCGCAGGCTGTGATGGACTCGAGAACAACGGGGGCTTCAGTGTATAAGAAATGATCTGGATGGAAAGTATGTCTCAAGACTGTGTTGAGTCAATGAATGGAGCATGGAATCCGCTCATAAAATTCAAATGCCTTGATCATATTTGACCCCTGCTCTGTCACAAATGTTGCATCTTTCAAAAGATGCACTTCGATACCCATCTCAGCCATTCTTTCCTCTACTTCTGATATTATATTCTGAACTGTCTTGAGTACATCTGGAAATACACTGACCATCAACACCAACTTTATCAGCTGCCACGACGCAGTAATCATATGGGCTGTCATTGTCAAGTAGTGGCGCTTCTTATAATTATCAGTCCACATATCTGCTGTGAATGCACAAGCCTTGTCTGTAAGCGTGGACTGCAGGACTGGAATCATTTTAGCTCTTGATTTCATCCGCCTAACATTTCACATCACTGTACTTCAGTGTGGACAAATGCTTTCTATTGGTACATTCCCTAGGATGGATCCTATACGTATGAACTCTTGGGCTACGTCATGGAGACCGTCTCCCATCACAATATTTGGAGGACGACCATCTCTGCCGCACCACAAGACGAGTTTATCTGTTAGTGATTTCTTAACTTCCATGGTAATGGGCACTTGTTTTAAATTCTGTTGCGCATCATTTTTTTGTGCTTCCTTGCAATTTTTCTGACAATGCCTTTTTAACCTTGTAGTGCTTGATTTGTATGCGTAAAGTTTGTTGCAGCATGTGCACTTTACGTACCCGATACATTGTTTGGATTCTGCATCGCACACTAATTCAAAAGATTTCCAGGCAACACTTCTCAGAGCACCTTCTTTTTTCCTCAACACATAACTGCCATCTTCTAACTTTTTAATTACCTGCTCTATTTGAGGCAATGGGTGTCCTTTTACTGCAGATTCCATGCCGTAATGTTAATGTGCTCGTACTGTTCACTGTTTGACATGTGACTGAGAGCCCCACCTCCTATCGACTATCGTCCGTTGCCATTCCACTCTCCCTCCCTGCCTCTCCCTCTGACCTCGTGGCTGCTTCTGTCTGAGTGGATCCGACCGCAGCCGACCCCTGTCGAGCCTTTGACCCATCTCGAAAATCGCCCATCGCGTTTGACGCTCGCATGCTTTGCCACCCCTCCCCGTGGACAGCTCGAGCCACCCGAATGAGCTCAATGCACAGCCCTGCTTAGGTAAACATCGCTTCATAAAAATTGAAAAATTTTTTTTGCGTATTTAAAGTTGTTTTTTGGGATTGGTGTAATTCTCTCAAGTTAAAATATTTACATAAAACGTCACATGAACGTAAATAAAAATGAATGCATATCCAAACGCATTTTGCAAGCATATAAATATAAAAATCCATGCAAATATTTTGTCGTTAAATAACAATAATAATTTAAAAACATAAACATCTTTATTTCTAGTCCCCGTATCTCAAAGTATTTGTAGGGATCAACTGCTTTGGTCCATTTCTGTCTTTAACGATAATTGTTCTATATACACAATTTACACATTTAAGCCTTCTTTCAATAATTTGTCTTAGTATGGTACATTTCAAAGCATGGAGCTGCACAAAGGGGCGCATCACACTCCTTGCAAAAGTAGATGGTCTCCTTCCACTGCTTCTGGGATGTGCAAAGTACACATCTTTTGGTCGCATGTTTTTTTTCCCTGAAGGTGGATTTACTTCAGGAAAATGCCTTCGAATTAATCTCCCTGGTGTTTGCACATTTGACCTTTTCTCTCTCTGTCGTGTTCCCTTAGAAGATGTTGAGTTTCCGTATTTGTGAAACAACTTCTGAATTAACTCCAGCCCAAACTGTAGATGAGTAAAGCTACCTCCTTGTTTTTGGTATATTACATAAGAATTAAAAGTTACTAAATCTAAGAAATGGTGGAAAATCTTCTGATAATATTTTTTCATCCTCTTTCTCACTGCGCAATATGTGACCATGTATTGGTCTGACAGGTCTACACCACCCATAGCATCATTATAATCATTGCAGACTGTCGGCTTGTGTGTCATTTCTCCTCGCTTGTTTTTAAAATTTTCATACTGTCGTCATGGATACTACTCAAAATGCAGACGTCTTTTTTATCTTTCCATTTCATTGCCAACAATTTTCTTCTAAACGCAGCCACTACCTCCTCTTTCTTCAGAGTCTTTTTCATTATGTTCTTAGGGAGGTCTTTTTGATTCTTCCTCACAGTTCCAACTGCATCAGTTTCATATTTATTTTAAAATACCAAACAGCTCAGGGCTGCTGAAATAATTGTCCATACCAATCAAATATCCTTGCTTTAGCAGTTTTTCTGCTAATGAAAGTACGATCCTTGAAGGTCCAGTAAATCCTGACTCATCAACCCTTTCCACATTGCTTATTAGTTCTGTGTCTTTCTCTGTATATACGAGCATGTTCCAAACGTAACTGGTTTTCGCTTTACAAATTTTGAAAGACTTTATTCCGATTCTAGATCTCTTCTTTGGAATGTATACCTTCCACCCCAGATGTCTCTTCCATAGCAGTAAACTTTCATCTACAGATAACTTACCCTAAGGAATATAACTTTCTGAAAACTTTTTCAGCAAATGTTCCATCAGTGGTTTGATCTTATATATGCCCGTTTTCAAATGACTTGGAGGATGAGGGAGAGGTAGAAGAGAAAGTGGACGGGGGCGAGGTACTGAGCGAACCAGTAGGAAAGAATGAGGGAGAGCCTAAGCGTCTGGGAGCTCACTCTTTATCGGGACTCCGTAGTGGTGACATCGTGTCTTGAGTGTGCAGTTTTGCCACGTGCTTACGCCACTGAAATTGCGCAGTTAAAGTTGTTTTTATCTCAATTATAGTATTTTACATTCATTGAGCTTTTTAGTTACATCTTCTGTTGTTTTTTACCTTTGTTAATTCAATTTTCTTGTTATTCATTCCATTTGTTACATCATTCATTATAAATTATTCAGTTACTTCACTATTTGTTCTGTTATTTCATTTGTTGTTTCATTCGTGGTTCATTATTCAGTTATTTTGTTACTGAATATTTTTGTTATTTGCATTGCGTTAACTGCATAACCAGTGCCTAAGCAATGGAGAATCCGAAATTTACAATTCTTGGAAGTCAAGCCAAGAAGATAGTGCACAACGTGTTGCAGTACTTTCAGAAGGAGAAGGAACTTGGGCGTCCAATTATCCCTCTGGAGAAAGTGTATAAGAGAGTGGCTGAAGCCTGTGGAATGTGTATTTCATGTTGCTTAGTAATTATGCTAATTGAAAGTCGAGAATTTAGTTAATGTGATAATGATTAGGATGCCTCTCTTAAATTCTACCTGGAATTATTATAATCATATCTGACATTGTTACAGGGAGAGCTCCCATAGAGGAGATTGGTTCACCTTCGTTTAAATCACCTATTAAACAACAGAAACCACGCTCCAAAACAGTTACATGGCTGGACGATTTCCAGAAGGATGTCATGAGGACTGTTTTGGAGTTTTACGACGAGGGAAAATTCCCTAAACTCGAAAATATCCACGAAAGAATTCAAAAACGAATTCCAAGGGAGCATATCGTCATTTAAATGCCCGCCAAACGTTATGTGTGTTCTGGTGTAGAGTTGGCAACATCTAGCTTGAGCTTTCTGCTAGGAGGCCTACCTCCCACCTCCTGGCAGTGGAGAGATACGAGCGGTCCTGTGTGCGGCCGAAATCTCACTTGCCAAGTCGTTTGAAAACGGGCATAGTTTAGCGGAAACCTGGCCTTTTCTGCTCTACGTCTCATTATTGGCAAAGTGAAGGAATTTCAAAGGCAGAAAAAAATCGTCTTTCAGTCATCATTTCGTAAAAAATTTGGGTCTCTTATCAATCTGTTCCTAGAAAAATAATGTCCCATTTAAGGCTTTTGAATAATTCCCTGTAGGAGGAGGATCTCAAAAAACAATTTTACTTCTTCTTTGTCTGTTTCAACCCAGTCGTTTTCATGACTTCTCCTTTTCAACTTTTTCATGGCACTTTTCTCAGTTATCTTCTGTTGTGCATAAAGGTTTGTTTGATTGGCTATATTCTTGCAAATTTCTTCATCGAAAAAATGTTCAAATATATCCAGTGGATCTTTTTTGTTACAAAGTTCACCCATAGTGGGAAATCTTGATCTAAGTTTGCCACTCGCTAGCCACTCAAAATTACATTCCTTGTAAGAAAGATTTTCCACACTGCTTGCTTCCCTAGAGTCACTATCAGATAAAGATTCTTTTTGTAACTCAAACAATCCTCTTCTTAAGGACCAACATGTCGGCAGAAATATTATCCGGCAGATCAGAATCACGTTTTGCCATTCCGAAGGGTTAAATTAGTCTTTTCACAAAGAAATCAAAAACTCTAAATCAAGTGCAACAAGCATTCAGTACCGAATAAGAAATAGAACTGACAAGACACAAAATGAAGGACAGCATGGGGGTTTTTCTCTTTTGAGTGTTTACTATTTAGAAAGGGATTTTCCTTTTTCTTAGGGTTTAGGGAAAAGTGAAGTGCGAGGGGACCCATTGTGCCAAAGCTTGCGGAAGAGATGGTCGGGGGTGGAGTGGAATTTAGTACGCAACACAATATTTTGAAAAGTTAGAAATTTTGATAAAAATTGTCACTAATAGTGCAAATTAAAAGGAAAAACAAAATTAATTGCAATACATAGAAGTCAAAACATGTATGATAAACTTTAAAAATTTTCAAAGTAATTCATTATGAAAACTCATTCATAATCAGCGCCGAAATCGCGTGAACTGGCACAACTAAAATGCTTACACTGGGTTTCTCTTCGATGCACACAAGTAAAAACAGATTCCAGAAGATGGCAGAGGCATACAGAATAGCCAACGAAAGGATCTGCTACTATAGTCGCTTTCCTCCTGAATAATCAGCATTTTTCCTATGCGTGACTATAGTCATGCTCCCCACTTGGAGATAGACTTTGGTTCGCTTACCCCATCAAAGGAGTTAATTGAGTAATGTCAGTCACACTACCAAAGAGCAAAGTTTTTTCCTTCATTCATCAAAATATGTAAATCATAGTTTTTTCTTTATTCGACGGCTAAATCTCGATACTATCTTATTCTTGTAATGTTTACATGTTACACGGTCGAAGTTTTCAGAAATATGCATTCTTTTTTGAAATTTTGAGTATTTTTCATACTCTTTCTGAGTGTTGCCAAGGTGACCCTCATTATAAAATCCAAGGAATTTTGCTGAACTTTGTGGTAATTGATACCCATATTAACGAAGAAAAATAACTTTGTTGAAAAAGGATTTCAATCTTTCCTGGTGAATGCTGTTAGTGAAGAGTTCTTGGGTTTTCCACCGGGTAAGGTCTCATAGAGCGTTTGATGTTTTGGCATAAGATACGTCCGCCATCTTCAGGAACTCAGGAGTTGCTGAAGATGGCGGATGTGTCACGCCGAAACGTCGAATGCTCTACAAGACCTTACCTGGTGGAAAACCCGAGAACTCTTCACTATCAATAACTTTGTTAATACATGACTCTCATTGTTGCCTCCGATTCAATTTTCGTCGATGAAGTTAGGGTTTCTTCCTTAACATGTTTTGACTTATTCTTTCACAAAAATGTGGTCAATACTTGATAACTCAATAAATTTCTCATAGCTACTATCCAAATGTCTTATGAATGGTGTATCCTATATGATTCAGTATTTTTGAACAAAGTTAAAATTGTGATTGATTTTTGTTTTTTCTCTATTTCTTATGAAGATATATTAATTAAAACGAAAGTATTAATGAATGCAAAAAGATTGAAATTGCATGAATGAATTTTGATGCTTGATAAACCTCAAATCACAGTTAATTTAATTTTACTTTGTAGGTTGTTCCCAAGGACTACAAGACCATGGCAGCTCTATCCAAAGCTATTGCAAAGAATGTCCTCTTCTCTCACTTGGATGAGAATGAGAGATCCGACATTTTTGATGCAATGTTTCCAGTCAATTTCTTGCCTGGAGAGACAATAATTCGTCAGGGTGATGAGGGTGACAATTTCTATGTCATTGATCAAGGAGAAGTTGAGGTTAGCCACCATGCATTTGCACTTATTTGTATTTTTGTTTGTTGTTGAACATGTAAGGAAATTTTCCTTTTGCTTTTATTATTTATGCAAAGTGTTTTCCATTTGACTCCAAATTTTCTTCCTGTTATCATTATTATAGGTGGATCACTATAATTATTGTTTTTTACTTTCTCCATATACGTAGTATAGAAAAAGTATTGTATTCACAAAAAAATCATTTGTGATTTCAATGGAAATACACGTTTTTAGGTCCCTAGAAAATGTTTTGACTATTTTCTCGATGATGTCTGTGTGTGTATGTCTGAATTTGCAAGGGATAGTTTGAAAAATAAATTTTTTGAAGCAAGCTCAGCAAATAAATAAAAGAATATCGGAAATCGCATCGGGGAAATTGGCCAGGAAATTAGCAAGCTTATCCCATTTGCTGATAAAAGTATTTGGCCTTTTCAATTAACAGTGTACCTGTTATTGGAAAACCTTAAAAACGCTTCGCCTTAAACCTCTTGTATAATACTGCATCCAACTGTTCTAGCTTTGACTTCCTTAAATTTTTACGTTTTTTGATATTTTCATTTATTGCAGAGTCAGCAAATTTTTTTAGAAATTGCTGTTTTCTTGCTTTATTGTCATATATATTGTAGATGAACTTATTTTGTACTCGTTCATTAATACCCCATTATCCAGTGGCAGTGTCAATTTTCTGTCGTAAAGTCAGCACCATTCACTTCCTGTGTTTTCTACTACTGCTGCTACTGCTACTACTCATGTTCTTTAGGGTATCTTAAAATGTTTATAAAATACCTTTAACAACAAACAAAATGATCATGGCTGTTAACACCTTGAAGCAGAAGAGGAACTACTTGCAATATGTGGTTAAGATTACAGATGATCAGTCATGACTGTGACAACATTTGTTAGACAATTGGAAAATGTAATTTCATGGGAGATGCCGTTAGAGCGAGTTTACCAGTAGAACAGGTGCCGTTAAAATGAGCTTTTACTGTACATTCTTTGGATGAACCTTAGATTTGGATTAACAAGTTAGGAAAGTGAACAGCGTATCACAAATGATATATAGCATGCACACATAGGGAAATTAAACTTTTGTTTGTGAGATTGTTTATGTTAGCAACAATGAAGAAGTAACCATGCAAGAAAATTTCTAAGTTCAACTCGAATTAACACATTCTTGTTTGATTTTCTTGATAACGGTTACTCCTACGATAAAAATGTATAGGAAAAGAAATATTCTAATTTTACCAGTTCTACAACTTTTATTTCAAAGATATTTTTATATGACTAATACTTGAAGAGATATGACAAAAATTTCATTTTTTGTCACCAGTAAAGTGGTACCCCTGATTGGCTTACGTGATTCATTTTTGCGATTTTCTTATTATCTTTTATAATTAGTCCTTAATATCAAATTTCATGAAAATCCGTTTGGTAGAAGCCGAGAACGAACATGCGGATGGACAGACAGACTGACGACAATAGGCACTCACGCTGGAGGCAAAACGTGCCTAAAAATGCAATTCATTAAATCACAGAGCAGCAAATGGAGAATTAATTTTAACAAGTTGGAAACCATATTGAAAAATGTCATAAAAATGGCAATATATCTGAATTGTATTGAGTGAATAACTCAGTGTATTATGCTTTTATTTGCCATTTGCAGTTACAGTAAAGCCTCTACATTATGAACTCCCTTAGAACAACGAACTCCATATAACAAAAATGATCACCGATCTGGAAAAATTCACCATTGAAATTATACAAGAAACCTCTATATTACGAACCTCTGATAATTACAAAACCTCCCAATTACGAAATAAAAATTGCACCCATTCTACTAAAAACAAACCTCCATATAGCGAAATTAAAAAAAAGAATATAGTACACGTTGTTGTAAAGCAGAAACCAGTGCCATCTATGGAGGTGTTAACACTGGTATTATAACCTCACCTGAATGATTCGAAGTGAAGTATTTGTAGTAACTTCAAGCATTTCGAGTGATAAGGTAGACCTCGTCTTTCATGGCTTTATCTTTTGCGTATTTTAATCTTTTGGTGTTCTGCATTTTCAACCAGTTTTGCCTTTCACAGTCTTATGTTTTGCTCTTTTGCGGAGAAAAATCACGGAAAAGGCTATGCAAATTTTTTTATATGAATCGCCTATTCCTCATGTTTTCTCTGATAGTCAGGCCTGAAAAAATATTGTTCCATTATTCTAATATAAAAAAAATATTTCTGTAAGTGCATTAATGTAATACATATGCATAATTAAAAAAATTAGGTACACGTGTCTTATATATACTTTAAAATATTTTTAGGATGCAATCCTTACACACTTTAGTGCCCCTTCACATGTGAAAAGTTGCAAAATATAAGATGGTATCACCCCCGAGAAAGACAAGGTCTACCTTATTTGGAAAATTAGTTAGGCAACTGCTGTTCTTTTTTCTTGATTCTAATATGGAACTTGAATAAGATTTTATTTTCTGATACTTTTTTCATGTTCTTTTATCTTAAGTCTCTTTCATTGAAGTTCATTTTTCCGTCTCTTTCTCTATTTTTCTGCGGTCACCAATACAGAGGACAAATGATCCATTCTTGCTGGGATGGGAACCAAACCCTGTATTTCCCATTGCCTTAATTACTTCTCTTTCGCGATTTCATCTTTCCCGGTGTTTTCAGGAATGTAACTCCCGTGAAAGAACATTTTTCAAAAACGTAATAAAATATAAATTTTTTAAAATTTCTCATATGTGAAGTATATTGAGAAAGTATTGTAATTGCAAAAAAATTCGATCTCAAGATTTTGATGGAAATATATGTTTTATGTGTACCTGAGTCCAAAAAAGTGGTTTTTGCAATGCCGTCTGTCTGTCCATCTGTTGGTCTGGTCATGGCTCTAGAGCATAAATCAGGGGTCAGCATTAACCTTTTTCCTAAGAAGAGCCACTTTTTCAAATTATGTATAACATGCAACATAAAATGAGCTGCTCAACGGGAGACCGTCCCCTCTTATAACCTTGCCGTTTTACTTTCCATATTATCTCTGTGAAACAAAAGTTTATTCCACGTAATGTGTCCATACCTTTTAACTTTTCTGCGATTTCTTTTTAAATAATTTGCGAAGTCAATTTTTTTTTGGAGGTTTTATAAGGGGGAGTTGCTTTTGGTAGATGCATGCAAAAAGCCAGTTTCGGCTCAGGAGCTGCAGGTTGCCAACCCCTGGCCTAAACGGTAGAGCGAAAATGAATGAAATCTTGTACTTAGGCATTTTATCTTACAAAATAGAAGCTATGAAAAAATGGTTGACATTGCTCAATAATTAAGGGCATTTTATTCTAGACAATTTTAACAACAATTTGATTTTCTCAAAAACGGCTCTAACGATTTTGATCTAATTTCATACAGTTACTTGAGTTTATGTCTTCAATAATACTACATAGTTCATATTTCTTAATAATTGAATATAAGACTAGTTTATTCTTGGGCAACTTGACTAACAATTGGATTTTTAAAAAATGGCTCATACAATTATGTTTGTAATGATTCTGCATAGTTTATATTTTTCAAAGGATAACTAAACGATGCCTTAGTATATGAGAAAGTTTTTACAGTGTATATTGTACCAATATTTATATATAAATTTTTTATATATAATTTCTCACTAGTAGCTCTTTCTGGTAAACATTGAAGACCAACTGAATACGTAACTTTTATTTAAATAAAGAACTTTAAAATATTTTTTTATTAATATTTTTTATGGTATATTTCCTTTTACTTTTGACTATTTATTGATATACTATCGTCTCTGATGTGCATAGTGTTAAAAATAGCAAAATTTGGCTTTTAAATACAGGCGACTCCCAAGATTCGACAGTTCGAGATTCGACAAATTCAACATTTTGACATAGCCGATCAAATTTGGAACTAGTATACATGAAGTAATTTTCATCCTGACCAACCATGCAAGGTTTAGTTTCATTGTAGACAGTTATTTCTGTTCTATTTGTTTGAATTTGTGCTGATTTCACTCTTTTTTCTGTTAATCTTTTATTTAAATTTACCGTATATACTCGCGTAATATGCGATTTTTTAAGACCTACAGTAGACTCCTTATTATCCGGGATGGTAGGGAATACACTAATCCCGGTTAATCTAACATCCATTTGATATACAGTAAGTCAACGACCAACAAGGTTAATTCGTTCACAAAATTCCCTTGCAAGTCGAAAATCATGTAAATCGAACAATAATTAAACCAATACCATTTTGAAAGCAATGCAGTCAGCTGTGCGGTACTTGCGGAAATGTAAAGAGAGCTTTAGCGGAAACGTACGGCAAACGCTATCTTTTGAGCGTCAGTTCAATTAACCTGATTCATGCGGCAATTCAACAAATTTGTTTGAATACAGTTACGAGATAAACTTCACGCAAATGATTAAAAAAAACGATGTTAACAATATCACTTGCCTGCTGCTTTTCCTGCACATAGCGCTATGTATTGAGCGACTGTCTAATGCGCGGCAGTTAACCTACTGCGATTAAACGTGCTCATGAGTTACGCTGTGTTTCCGTGTGTCTAGTTTTACTATATTAAAACAATAAGATTATAGAAAATAATTTAAATGAAAAATATGTATTTACTTATTCCTATTTTATTTCAAATACGATAGCAAAGAAGTTTGCTTTTTTGATTCCTTAACCTTTCGGCAAATGGTGCTGCGCAGATTTCTCAGCATTAGTTTCTCAGCCAGGGTGCTGTCTTGCTGTCCCTCCAAATAATCCAGCAGAGCTTCGGTGTGAGTTAAAGCAGTGCTGTGACTGATACTTTGCTCTGGTATTAGGTTGTCCTCTTCCTGGTCCAAATCATCGACCGCCAACACATCGTCGCCATCGACGGTATTGATACGTTCCACAATTTCTTCGTCACTCAAAACTTCATGGTCGGCCAAATTTTGGTCTGCATTTAACCACTCGCGCACTGTTTCCTCATCAACATTCGCACATCCACTAATGCTGTGTAAATTATGCAGTAGTTCAGGCACCGTTTCATTGAAACTGTCCTCAAAACCAAGAAATTCCTCATCGTTTCCCAGTAAAATTTTTCGCCATGATTTTTTTAATGTCGAACTTTTCACTTTTTCCAAGCAGCAGAAATTTCATAAATAGCTTCCAATATAGTTAGCTTTTTCCAAAACAACAGCAAATCATCACCTTCTTCCTTTACGAACTTCAACAGCAAGTTTTTCGATAAATTGTTTTCATGTTTTGTATCACTCCTTGATCCATAGGCTGAATCAAAGCTGTCACATTCGGGGTTAAGTACTTCACAAATATATTTCCGTCTTTGGACTTTAAAGTGTCTTCATTTGGGTGACTGGGGGCATTGTCTAAGAGTAAATCGCCTTTTGTGGCAGATCTAAAGATTCTAACAAGGAGTCTATACGCGTCATGGAACACTGATATCAACGAGCATGTGGCAGGGCGTGCTGTGCGTCGTAACTTGAAATATTATGAAGTGAGAAGGCGCGCCTCTCAAGGGTTTGTGAATAATGCGGAAAACAGTGTGTGTGGTGTATTATATGGGCCTACTACGAAGCCCCTTGTGGAAGAAGCCACCGTAGCGTGGTGTTTAGTGACTCTGACTCGTGTGTGGAGGATGTAGGTTTAGAGGTTATATACTGGCAGTTCTTTTTCATTTTCTATTCATTATTTTTATATTTCATGATTTTATAATCATTATTTATATTCTGACATTCTATGCTATAAAAATGTTTTGTGAATTTTGGAAAAAATGATTACTTATCGTATTTCATGGAAAATTTGTAAGTAATTGATACTTTTGCAATAACAAATGCAGTTTCACAATTTTTATAAAAATATGTTCTGCACAACACAATAAACACAATGATTCATAAAATACCATGGAGAAGGAACTAACTGGTTTTACACAATTATCTTCATAATTAAAAATGGGTTTCATTAGTTTTGTTAGAGCCATTGCTCAAAATTCCTTCTCACGAAATTATTTAATTCTTCTGAATGTTTCTGTGAAAACCAGTCATAATATTTTATCCAGTTCCTCCATTTTTGGCTTATGAAGCATATGATGTTTATTAATTGATTTACTCGTCTCAGAAGATGACACAAATTTCATTAATTTAGCCATACGAGCCTTGATATCGTAGAGCGTGGAAGATCTGATGTTGAATTCTTTTGCTATGGCTGCTCTACTTTTTCCTTTTTCAATTCGTTTGATCAGCTCCAGCTTTTGTGTTAGCGTTAAACCAACCTTTTCTCTCCTGTTCCTTGCTTTTAGGTATTTATTTTGATGCCATATTCAATGGATGGGTAATTTTTGAAATAATAAAAAGCGATAAAACTGGAAATTGTAGAAGTACACCAAAACATCTAGACAATGCAAATGGCTTACGTAACCAAAAATGCCATGCTTACTCGGCAGCCACAGAAGTATACGGACTAAATACGTAATATATTTATAATATTTTAAGAAATTTTAAAGTGGAAGTTGTGGTATTACACAAATACAATTCACACAAAAATTCATAAAAAAAGAAAAAGAAATACAAAATGAATAGTATTTGTGTAATTGCCGGTATCTAAGGGTGGCCGGTTCTAAATAGCTGGATAGCACAGCTTTTACTGTATGTGTATACGTGTTATATGGGATTTATAGGCCAAAAACCATGTTTCTCGTATATAACGCAGTCACGCTTATATCGAAGCAATGAGTCGATCCCCTCAAATACGTAATAAATGAGTTTTACTGTATATTAAAAAATAAAATGAAAAATACCAGTAATTGAAAACGAAAAACAAGTTAAAAGTATAAAAATTAATTCTAAAAACTAACCTTTATGTTGATCCAACCAAGGAAATCATAAAACAATTAAAATAGCACTTCTAAAATGACTCATTCTCACGCATATATGATAAATGGACAATTATAATCTCTCGTAGCTGCGTTTTCGATGGCCGAATCAGTAAGCTGGTCGATCAGTCAGGAAAAATCCCTGTCAAGTTTAACAATACGAGTACCTTCACTAATAAATCAGTGCGATTCTAATAAAAGTTGATAATAACTAATACCTAAATATTTACCTTAGTTCTTCGGTTTCTTAGAACATTACTGGCTTAGCTTTGGTATTGTAATCTGTGACTTTTAAGGATCCAAACTGATAGTACCGAAGCTGGTCCAAACGCAACTGCTTGAGAACTCAAGAGGTAAAGCCAAAATACATGCCAGCAAAAAAGATACGCACGCTGTTATTAATTTTCAATTAGAATTCAATTATAGAGAGAATTAGAATTTTACATTGTTAGATTAGTAATTAAATTAAATTAAAGTTTTATATTCACAGATGTATCTCGCGTATAGTTTGAAATTTATTTTAATTAGATTAGGAAATAAAGAAGAGTTAAAGTGGAATCGTCATTAACCACTCATTTTTGCGTAACTTAAATCAGCCACTTGGACTCTATTTCTTTATTTCTAATAAAATATGCTGCAAATATTCACCAGAACTATTAAGGGGCTGCATTGCATTGGATTTTAAAATCTCATCGGGGGCCGCAGAATTTCGGAGACCAGGCCTCATGTTTGACATGCCTGATCTAGGTATTCGCAGACATTATAGTAAGTTTTCTTCAGAAGGAATTTTTTAATTTTACTTTTGTACACTTTGTAGAATAAAACTGATTTAACACCTCAAGCGTGGAGGACCTGTACGGACAAGAGAGGTTTTTATCGATGAAGATGCCAGAAGGTGCAATATAATTTTACAAATTCATAACTTTGTACATTTTTTTTGGATTCCTACGAATTTTTTTGTGGATTTACATAGGAAATGAAATTTCAAACAGTATTCTTTAAAATATCATAGGCTGCACACAAACATTGCTGCAGAGAAGAGAATGCACATCAATCACTTATTTGTACAGAGGGTGCGTTCGAGGTATTCATATAGCTTACAGTATCGTGAACACTATTGAATCTATTGATATGGAATCTTATTCAAAGAAACATGTCAACATTTCTAAGCATTTCATCTGCTGGGTGTACCTCTCTAAAACAAATAGGGGAAGTTTTCCACAGGTCAACTTTTTGACGTTTTGACTGTAAATTTTTAAGAAAATGTTGCGTTTCTGAGTTTTTTAAAGACAGCTCATTGATAATATAGAAGTTATAGTTACAAAATCTTTATTCATAAACATTACAGAAGTCATACATAAAAAATTGTTACATTTTGTTCATTAGAACCGGAGATATGACATTATATATTTCAACAATGATTTTGTATGAAGAATACAGAAAACTTTTAAAATTTAACTTATAAGACATTTCACATTTTTTTCATAAAATCTATGCATGCATAATTGGATGCAGCATGAAATTTACCTTTAGAAAACGTCTTAACATCTACATATCGTACTTACTGAAAAATTTTATTGGCATTTGTTTACTCACTTTTATTCCCTCTAGAGTGGAGGATGTCATCCTGGGGGTCTGAGTGAATTGGCTATCATGGAACGAAATCATATAAATATTCTTGTCATTTCACTTATTTATGTAATTTACCTGAAATTATTTGAGAATTCATGTTAAACTATGACTATTTATACTATATATTTTTGACATTGTCTTAGTTATTTTTTGTGTGAGATGCCTCGATGCATTCTTTCAAGCATTCACGGAATCAGTGTGCCTTACTTTATTCCAAGTTTACACAACTATTCACGCCACTTGTTTGATCATCGATTCCAACATCTTTCCCGGAAGTTTTTCAGAAAACAAACTTCAAATAAGGACTCTAGAGGTAATCTAAGAGGATAAAAGTGCATTGTGGTGGGAGAGGGAGAAGAAACTGGACGTTTCTTCTTTGTCTATTCAACAAAAAAAAATATAAAAAATAAGGGGCTCACCTTAGTAATTTTGCTTTGTGTGATAAACCTCAACTCAATCAAAGCACAAACCAACATCACATTTTTCACACCAGTATACGGTGTCCCTTCTCTTCCCATGCTTTACACAAACAGCACTCCTTTTTTGTGGATGGAGTTTCTTTTCTGTAGGGGGGCATTTTACTAAATTATCTGATGAATGCCGGCCTGGGATTTTCTGTTCAGCTAAATTGGCATACTTTACAAATAAACCTTGCACCAGCTGAACTCTGGAAGAGAGATGGTCAATCTTCTTCCCTGTGTTTGTTCAGTAAATATTGAATTCAGTACTGCCATGCAGTGTTGCCACTTTTTTTTAACACTTGGGAGCTAGATTTCATCGTCTTGGTATCTAGAAAGTAGCTAGAATATTTAATTACCTGTAATATGCATGGCTGTGTAAGGAAGCTAGCCATATGATGTTTCTAAACTATTATTGTAATGGTGTGCTGAGCATATTCATCAACTATTACACAGACACAAAAGATGAAACCTTCCTCTGAACCAATATCTTGGCTAACAGAAAGACTTTTTAAAGCCTTTTTCCCAACACCGGAAAAAATATTTAAAGAAAACATGCACACAGTACTATCTATTTAACTGTACAAAGCAATTATGAGTATCCATGCATTGTGGCGATATTCCCTCATTTTACTCAATAACCTTGAGTATTTTAACTGTGGTTACTTAATAGACTGGCGAGAAAAATCGCGTGAGTTACTGTCAGACAGTGGAGTCCGTAATGGGGGTGAACCACCACATGCTATTGTAACCACAAGTTAAACTTATTGCGACAGTTCACACATTAATTCGAAACAGTATGTGGATGGAGGAATGCATCTGCGAATTCACTTAACCATGGCAGCTAAGAAAGTGTGCTAAAGTGAAGAAACGATATTTTTGATAACGCTGTGTGAACATCACACTATATTATGAGACATGCAGTCACCAGAGTATAGGAATCTTTTATATTATAAAGGAATAAACACCTATATATATATATATGTGTGTGTGTGTGTGTGCATGCGTGCGTGTGTGTGTGTGTCACACAATACAATATATACAGTCTGTCCCACCCTGTATCTCAAAAGCCGTTCGTCATAGACATATGCGGTAAACTGCGTTTTGTTTCTACAAGCTAGGAAGGCCCATAGAAACTATTCTCATTTTCATAAAGTCCTGGGTTTGAATCCAGGAGACAATTATATTCTCCCATAACTTTACACGGGATTTTTGATTTTTCATAGTGCAAGGTTTTTTTACTTCATTCATTACAACACGTAAATATGGGCCAATTTTCTTCGTTTTTGCTTTATTCGACGGCTAAAACTCTATACTATCTTATTCTTGCGATGTTTACATGTTACATGGTCGAATCATTCAGAAATACGCAATTGTTTTAGAAATTTTATGGATATTTCATACTCTTTCCGGACGTTGTCAAGGCGACCGTCATTGTTGCCTCTGATTCAATTAATGCCAATTATACCTTCAAATAGGTGAAAGAATAGCGTTATTCGCTTCGCACTTTTTTTAAGCTTCGAAATTATTCTGTAGCAATGTCAACATTTATACATAGCAACATAAATATTTACGGATATATATTCAGTTAACTGTGTATGGGAAGCATTTCTAACAATTCAGTCAAAGCCGTTGAATCTTCTTATCATCGTTTGAATGCTGGAATCTTATCTCTTTGTAAGTAGAACCATTATATTATACATCTGTAATGCTCACGCATAAATTTAAAATGAAATGAGAATAGGGACATATGTTATTTTTTTAAACACATTACATGGTTATCTTCTCTTCATTGATATTCTACATTGGTTGTTATTTAAAAAAGAAAGGACATATGTTTGAATAAAAAGAAAAACATAAAAGCTCGCGATCAATTACTGTGTAGGGAAATGGAGAAACAGGAGAAAAAATCTGTTAAATGTTAATTATTGAGATCAACTTATTTTACATACTTATTAATTTTTTTATAAATCAATTGAAAATATACCTCGCAAACATTGCACGGGTTCAGCTAGTAAATTTAAAAAACAGGAGGCTTAGAATTCAATTGCCTCACAATTACATATGACAGGTGCAGAGATCAGCAGAAAACTGCATAATTTAAGGAGCCACTACATGCAGGAGTTGAAGAAGATGAAGGAACAGGAGCTTGAACAGATGACTGTCCACTTTCTGCATGGCCATATTTTTCTTTAAATTTCATTAGATCTTCTGGAACTAGCTCGGATACTACAGTTAATTTATTAAGTACCTATTTATATAGACGTTACAATGCCAATTATGAGAAAGTAGAAAAGGCAATGTAGAAAGACAAAAAAAACATTTATTTTTCAATACAAAATTTGCTTACATTACATACAATTAAATGAATTTATATTGCCATTGGACTTCACCTGCCGGCAAAATAAAATATTTTTGAAACTCTTCACAAACACTTTTAGCATCGGCTGAATAGTTATGACATACATATGTACGCCTCCTTGTAAAGAGAAAAGGTTCTCTTTAGAGACTCCGCCTTCTTTTTGCCAGATGTCTGCAATTATCTCATGTGATGCATTATGTTCCTCATCAAAAGTTCCTGCACAACACTATGCGTGCCTTTGTAATTATAAAAGTAACTTCGCTTTTATCGGGCGCTTGGATAACTATGTGTTTACTGTCCAGGTCGCCTATGCAATGAGGGAATTTCCATCTATCTTCTTGAAGGCATGTTTCTGAAAGAATGACAGCTAATGTATATGCACAGGCGAGAAATTGCACGAATCGCAGAGCGGAGAAGTTGCGTGACAGTAAATCGCGGCGATATTTGTTGACAGTGTAAACACACAGGCGAGTCTCTTGCGCGAGATGTCACAAGTAATTTGCCAGTCTATTCCCTTCTTTACATTCAAGGATATCTGCAACTGCTAGTTGTTTGCTGTTTATTAGGGTACCATATCTTCGACTTATCTAGGATGTTTTAGATAGTAGCTAGAAAAAGCTAAAATCTTTTTTCGATTCGCCAGATTTGTAACAAGTCACTACGGATGATTTTTCGGAGCTAGTTTGAGTTGAAAGTTGCTAGATCTAGCTACAAATTCACTAGATTGGCAACACTGCTGCTGTGTTCAGTAGCCTTTGAAATAATTTCATATACCACTTGTTGAGTCTTTTTCTTTCCACTAAATAGGAGTGCAGAAGTTGATCTTTTAGATCCACCCCACCCATACATTTATTATAGTCTAAAACATACATGGACTTCTTTTTGTCTTTACCACGTTTCACTATGATTCTCATTACTGTGGTAAGTGGAAATCGTGGTGACTATTATTTTGTCTCTCCCTTTCACCACTGAAATCAGGCCAGAATGATGCCCAATTACTTCTCCTTTCTGAAGCTTTCGTTCCTTCACGTAACGAGGGACATTTTTTCTATTCAGCCTCAATGTACCAATACAATCAGTATTATACCTAATTTTTAACAATGTAGCTAATGCAGGGGAGTTATAATAATTAATTGTCCATCCAGACAGACTGTCCCTGGTTCAGCAGAGCCTTCACTAGATGCAAAACAATTGCTGAAGTCTTGTTCACATCAGCTGTGATAAGGGGTGAATGAAATATGGTGTCCTTTTCGTGTATACAAGGAATGCCCATAAGTAACCATTATTCACATCACACAACTCGAAGGACTTATTTCCAAACTTGGAGGACTTTAGAGGAAGATACTGTTTGAAAGATAAACCATCTTTCCATAATGTAAGGGACTCATCTACTGAAATATCCCTATTTGACAGTTCCTTGAATTTTCAGATGTGGAAGAACGGGATACATTGTTTTTAGTTTAGGATGACCAATGTAATTTTCTTTTTCTTCATTATTACTAAAATGCAGATATTTACAGATTATCTATCCTGAGTTATCACATCTCCAAATCCTGATGTGGATAAAACTCTTTTTGTGGAGAAATACGAATACAGTGTTGGCTTTTGTACAATTCCCATGAGTATAAACAGTCCCAAAACCATACAAATTTCTTCCACAGTCACTGGAGTCCATGAAATAACTCTTAGATTTTTGTGGGAATATACCCAAAAATTACTTGATGTGTTGTTCTGCATACCTACCGTATTTGCCCAAATACAAGCCGATGTTTTTTGTCAAAATCTATCATGAAAAAATCACCCCTCGGCTTAAATGTGAGTCCGAGGAAAATTTGGGTTATGGTTAAATCTCGAAGTATCTCATAGCCTTCGCGTGCAAATGATAGTACTATATTTTTCGTAAAGTAAATATTTGACCTACGATGAATATATATAAAAATATCTTGGTGAGATCGCTTGCGTAAATTGACGATTACGCAAAATCCGTTGACTCAACTGTTTAAATTTCGGTAAAACTTTACAGGGAACGTGTATAAATATAAAAATGCAGTTTCTTAAGCCAATGTATATGTTAATTTCATTGGAAATAGATTTGGATGAAAAAATATCTTGGCGAGATCGCTTGCGTAAATTGACGATTACACAAAATGCGTTGATGGCTTTGAATGCTCAACTGTTTGAATTTCGGTAAAACTTTACATGGAACGTGTATAATTATAAAAATGCAATTTCTTGAGGCAATGTAAATGCTAATTTCATTGGAAATAGACTTGGATGAAAAAATATCTTGGCGAGATCGCTGTTACTATATTTGACCTTTTGTGAAAATGAAGATGAATGAAATTATTGTCACTGAAAGTGGAACATTATTCAACGATGCAAAATTATTAATTGGAGTAATATTTCAAAATGTCAACAACTAAACCATTTCCCACACATTTCTTCGATCTCGAATAATGTATTCTAAGATGTGCATGAATGCCCAGCACGCTTCAACATAAAATCTACGAATTTACGTTTTTGCCAAAAAATTTGCAAATTTTTGGGGAGTCGGCTTCTATTCGGGCAGATACAGTATTTGTTTCTTTTACAATACTCTTCACAAACTCCTCGTTGAAAAACAATTCGAAAATATCTACAATATCACTAATATTCTTACAAGGGGACCTTACGACATGTTCGTCGCCGATTCGGTTGAAACTTGGTGAGCACGTAGCACACACCTATTTATGGAAAACGCCAAAGCAAGAAGACGCACCTCTCAAGCATTCGCGAGATATTTGCAATTAAATTTAGCGAAATTACTATGGGTCCATTGTATACCCTAATATGAGTCTCCACAGATAGATGAGGCCGTGGCCGAGTTGGTTAAGCGTCGGGTTCGCGATTTTTTGGGCGCGAGTTCGATACTAACTCTTAAAATTTTTTTTTCAATTTTTATTATTTGATTTGTTTCTATTGTCTAGTCATTTTTGGGATATATTATTTGCTGAAAGTTTACTGTATTTATAATTACATTTTCACTAATTAAAAAATATTTTTCGCAATAACGTTGAAAAAGAATTGGATTAGAATTATCAGCAAAAATTAAAGGGGAATAAGGGCCGTTTATCACACATGTTCAACTCTTTTCTTTTACAGGGAGCTAATGCTTCATTGCAAATTTTATTGTACACATTTATTAATCGATTTTATTATATGACGTACAATGTTTCGGGTGGTAGTTATCGTAGAAACAAGAAAAGCAGATATCTAGATTACACCATGCACACGTTATTAAACCAATTGATTGACAGGCACAGTTATTTTTAAAAGATTTTGCTAGGAAACACACATCATCCACATTCACAAATAACTTTACGAGTGAGTTTTGGAAATGTAATTGCATCATGTTCGATATCAGGCAAACTAACGGCAAAGCTGTACAAATTATTCTTGCAGAACGCTCTTCTACCTTATGTAAAAATGAACAGTTTCTTCTGCTAATTGATTCTTGCGGAGGTCAGACTAACCCCAAAGTGTATGACGAAATCTTTGTTGACGATAAGGATGAATCAACATGCACTGTCAAATTTATTCCGTCAAAATGCACTCCACTCTGCCAACCTTGTGATGTGTACTTTTATAGGCAGGTTACAAACTTCATTAAGCGGATGCAGAATTGCTCATTTTTAATAGAACAAAACCGCGAAATATCATCACGTGAGGATGCAACAAATTATATTCGTTGCTTCATCAACAATTAAGTGCGCCAGTATTTCGCGATATGATTAGGTACGCGTCATATGCCTCGAAACTGACAAGCGAATGGAGGATTTTTGTGAATGTGAATGATGTGTGTTTTCCAGCAAAATCTTTTAAAAATAACTGTGCCTGTCAATCAGTTGGTTTAATAACATGTGCATCAGGGGCGTATCTTGGATTTTGCGAAGGGGGGCACTGTTAGGAGTTTGTTTTAATTTGTTGGAATACTTTGTGCGATCCCGAGAGGGGCAGAAAAATTATTAGTAAAATTTTGTAATTTCGAGCCTTTCCGCTAATGAAAAAAGAGAATTATTTTGAATTCATATATAATTAACACGAACTGGGGAAATTTGAGGAGCGAAAGTAATTATAACGGTAACCCTAGGCCACAGTGACATTGACATTCGTCGTTCACATAGCAGAAATTGGGAAGTAAAAGTAGATTTACATGAATCAGCGCAGTTGAACGCTCGGCAGAACAATTCGAATCGACTAAAGCGGTTATTACATTAGAGCCAATGCCGTCGTCTTGATCTCTTCTGTATATCTATTGAAGTCTTTGTATTTAAAGTAGAAAAATTGATTGCTTTTGATATCCAGAGGGAGTGCTGTAGCACCATACGCACCCCCCTGGATACGCCTCTGGTGTGCATGGTGTAATCTAGATATCTGCTTTTCTTGTTTCTACAATAACTACCACCCGAAACATTGTACGTCATATAATAAAATCGATTAATAAATGTGTACAATAATAATTTGCAATGAAGCATTAGCTCCCTGTAAAAGAAAAGAGTTGAATATGTGTGATAAACGGCCCTTATTCCCCTTTAATTTTTGCTGATTATTCTAATCCAATTCTTTTTCAACGTTATTACGAAAAATATTTTTTAATTAGTGAAAATGTAATTATAAATACAGTAAACTTTCAGCAAATAATATATCCCAAAAATGACTAGACAATAGAAACAAATCAAATAATAAAAATTGAAAAAAAAATTTTAAAGAGTTAGTATCGAACTCGCGCCCAAAAAATCGCGAACCCGACGCTTAACCAACTCGGCCACGGCCTCATCTATCTGTGGAGACTCATATTAGGGTATACAATGGACCCATAGTAATTTCGCTAAATTTAATTGCAAATATCTCGCGAATGCTTGAGAGGTGCGTCTTCTTGCTTTGGCGTTTTCCATAAATAGGTGTGTGCTACGTGCTCACCAAGTTTCAACCGAATCGGCGACGAACATGTCGTAAGGTCCCCTTGTTAGCCACATTTTGAGGTCCAGAACCACCTATGAAATGTTCCATCTGTCCCACATAATTCTCCATGTCCTCCCAGATAAAGTCTTCCACACTATCTTCCTCTTCATTACTGTCAATGTTCATTAGTATGTCAATTTCGGAACGATCTTCAACACGATTCTCACCATCACTCTCGGAGTTCACACTTTCTTCTGACTCACGAGTAAAGTTTCCATCTCCCTTTCAACATCCAGTGCTCGTTGCCTTTTTCTTTCTTTTGGTTGATGCCATAATAACTCAGGGTAATGTAGATAACTTTGCAATAACATGTAAAAGTAATCACAAAGAAAAATGCTAAGAAAAGCTGCATCTGCACTGCGTATATGTGTCTTACAGGCTAACTTCCTCAGAACAACGGGAGAGGGTTTTCTATGCAACTTGAACGCGAGAATCCCTCGCATCTATGACTCACTCTCGGTCAAGAGATAAACATCGTAAATATCTTTGAAGGGTTTCATTGTAAACTGACATCAGATATGTGTGGACGATGACTCATCCCTCGCTATATTGCTCTCAAGAAATGCTGAGGAAAAGACATTGCCGAAGACCCTTCTCCCTTCCTCAGTATTGAGCTCTCATGTTTCGACTTGTAAGTTGGACTAATTATTTTGAAAGAAAGAGCCATCTGTTATCAGACGAACACAGCCTATATCGCCTTTCCCTTTGTTGTGGCCTTTTGTGCCGAGATACGCTTCATCTCAGCATTATATAGAATTTGTACGCAGCCAAGTTCCACATTTCGCTACTTGCATGAAAATAAAAACGCAAAAATTAATGTATATTATATGCACTAGCCCTGTTCTTCTCAAAGTGTGGGGTGCGACCCCCAAGGGGGATGCAAAAGTATCTTAGGGGGGGGTGCAGAAAAATTCTCGGCATACTTTTATATACAATTAATTCTTTTTACGATGAATAAATTTGATGTAATAAAAGGTGATTGCAAAATTAAATTGTAGCCATTATTGAATCACTATATTTTATTGAAACTCGGTAAAAATAACACAGGGAAAGGATGCCGCTGCAAACGTAATACCACAATGTGTCCGCATGCCATTGACCATGTTTCTCTGGCTGGCCACATCATTGTACAAGCAGCACTATACAGTCCTACTGCCACGTCAGTCATCAGTCAGTTGTCAAGTGGCTAAAGTGGTGCCACGTGTACTCAAGTGTTAGTAGTTTGTGGAGTGTAATATTGCAGTGACTGACAGTGGAAATTTGTTATTTTAAAAGTGTAAATGTCTATTCAACTGACTATGGATTGCTTTTTATCTGGTGTGAAAAGAAAACATGAAGATGAGCCTTCGACTAGCAAGGTAAAAACTAGAAAATATGATGATAGTTATCTATCATATGGGTTCACCAGCACTGTGATTAATGGGGAGGAACATCCTCAGTGTGTAGTTTGTCTTTCTGTTCTGGCTGCAGATAGTATGAAGCCAAACAAGTTAAAGCGCCATCTTGAAACAAAACATTTTGAACTTTCCACCAAACCAAGAGATATTTTTGTAAGGAAGCTAAATAATTACAGAGGGGCTAAATGTAATTTCATTAAAGCGACTAATATGCCATCCAAAGTTCTTCTCGCTTCTTTTCAAGTGCCACATAGGATCGCCAAGTATAAAAAACCACACACAATTGCCGAGACCCTTGTATTGCCTGCAGCGATCGATGTGGTTACAACTATGCTGGGTGAGACCAGTGCCCAGCAATTGAAATGATACTGTTTCCTGCCGTATATCATCTATTTCAGTGGATCTTAGTGAACAGTTGATTGAAAAGTTGCAAAACAGTCCTTTTGCTCTTCAGGTTGATGAAGCAACGGACTTAAAGATGCTCATTTGATAGCCTATGTTTGTTTCATAGATGGTAACGAGTTGGGTTAAGAATTATTATTTTGTGAACCAATCATTGCAAGTGGTACAACTGAAGACCTGTTCACTATTATTGATTCATTCATGAAAGAGAACAGTTTGATGTGGTCTAATTGCGTTGGGGTATGTACTGATGGAGCACGTGCAATGTCTGGATTGTATGGAGGTTTGCAAGCAAAAATCAAAGTTGTAGCACCTGATGCTTTATGGACTCATTGTATGATACACCGTGAAGCTCTGGCATCAAAAGAACTGAGTCCTCCTCTCAATGAAGATTTGCAGACTTATAAAAATAGTAATCTGATCAAAATATTTTCGCTGAAATCAAGACTTTATAAACAGTTGTGTGAGGAAATGGGGGTCAGAACATATTGGTTTGTTTTTTTTTATAGTGATGTACGGTGGCTGTCAAAAGGAAAAGTTTTGAAGCAGATGTAAAAACTCAGGCATGTGCTCTATTGCTTTTTGGAAGAAGAAAATAATAAGTATGCATACTTTTATGTTGACATTGATTTCCTCATCAAACTGACCTATCTAACTGATGTTTTTGAAAAGTTGAACATTCTGAATTTTTCAATGCAAGGAAGTGAAGCTAATATACTTCTCTGGACTGACAAGGTGAATGTGTTTTTTAAAAAAAATGACCTGTGGTTAGGAGGTCTCGAAAGGAACACCATCGATATGTTTTCACCGTTGAAGTCTCTCCTTTATGAGTATGATATCACTGAGCTTTCTTTAGCATTGAAATGCTGCTTTTGTGATCATTTGGTTTTGTTGAAAAAACATTTCCTTAAATATTTTTATGACGATTTAGACATTCAGTTGGATTAGCAAACCCTTTGAAAGTAAATCTGATTCCTTGGATATAAATGAACGGGAAAAACTCATTGACCTCGCCAGTGATGCATTGTTAAAAATTAAGTTTAATAATGAGTCCTTGTCAGTGTTTTGGTTAGGCATGCGTGGCGAATATCCCTCATTAAGTGAAATGGCCTTAAAAGTGTGATTCCATTTGCAACAACTTACTCATGTGAGAGAGGGTATTCAGCTCTGTCCGTCATGAAATCCAAATATCGCTCCAGGTTGAACATTAAGAAAGAATTAAGAGTAGCCATTTCCACATCATACAAGACTGGATTTCTAGACCTTAGTTTACTGGAAATTTTAGACTGTGTCATTTTCAATCATTCACTTCTAGTTTTATTTGAAGGGATGCCACATTTCTGTACCTTTTAGCAGCATTATCACAAGCACTGACAAAGAGTTAGGAGACCATTTTTATCACTTGAGGTTTAATAAGCTATAAAATATTTAAGAAATATGTTAACTGTTGATAAATGAGTTGACAGCTGTACTGGAGCAATCCACAAGGGAATGTTTTGCTGTTTGATTCTTAGATTGAAGACAAAATTCTAAATACAGTAATCCCTCGTTTTATGAACTTAATTAGTTCCTCAGAAACTACTCGTAAGGTGAAAACTTGTAAAACGAAAATTAATTTCCCAATACATCCCATATTATAAATTTTATAAACAATAGTTACATCATTGAAGTTGGGATGCCATGACTTTCTGTGCATTGGAGAAGATTTGGGAACCGACGAAAGCCGTGAATAGGTGCTGGGAAAAACGATCGGTTTGCGAGAGGAAGGAGATCATATTATAAGCGAAAATTGGCTCGTAAATTGAAAAACGGGTATTAATTTGTGCATCTCGTATAAGCGAAAACTCGTAAACTGATTGCTCGTATACCACTGGATTACTGTACTATAAGTCAGTGTTTCCTAAACTGGGGTCCACGAGCTAATTTTCAGAGGTCCGTGCCAAGATCTTAAAAAAAAAAGAAAAGTTACAGGCAAACCTCATCTTTGGTGGGGTACATAAGAATCTCTAAAAATCATTAAAAAATTTTCATTTTTTTGTGCCACTTGGTGACAAATGATGGTTGATCGAAACAATGATTATCGATGACGGCAGTTATCAAGGTCCTACTGTACATCATTACCGTTTAATATATTCATAATTACAACAAATGAAATTGATAGGAGTATAAATAAACGTACTATATTAGTGGATTGTATTATATATTTGGTCTTTGTTATGTGCTCCGGTAATGCAACGTATAAATTTACATTGTTTCTTATGGGAAAATCATTTTCGATTAACGCGATTTCACTCAATGCGGTACTTTTCAGGAACGCAACTATCATGTAAAATGAGGAGTGGACTGTACTGAAATTTACAAAAATCCTTTAATGAAAAGGATGTAACATTTAATCAGTACTTATTTAATTTAAAGATATTCTACAAACTGTTGATATGTGGCGATTTTCTTTTATGTGATTTGTGCGTCTGCATTACTTCTTATAGCTAAAATGTCATGAAAATGTTAAATATGCAAATGGTGTCAAAATAAAATTCTTATTGTGTGATTACGTTTTATTGATTCATTCATTTATGAATTTCTTTTGCAATTCTTTCAACATGGTTTTTTGCTTTAAGGTTTTTGTGAATGGTGAGCAGGTGACTACCATTGGTGAAGGAGGGAGTTTTGGTGAATTGGCCCTTATCTATGGAACGCTGCGTGCTGCCACTGTGAGAGCAAAGACAGATGTTAAGCTGTGGGGAATCGATCGAGACTCTTACAGACGAATTCTTATGGGTTCAACTATTCGTAAACGCAAGATGTATGAGGAGTTCCTCTCTCGTGTTTCCATTCTAGGTGAGAAAAAAATTCTCTATCCTTATGTTGCCATAACTGTGCTCCTACTTGCAACTGGGCATTATGATGGTGCTTCTCAATCACCCTTATTAAAATATCAATAGATACCTATGAAGAAAGGTGTATGTATGTATGTATGTACGTATGTACAGCATGTAGAAATAAGAGGAAGGTGTCATTTTAACTGAAGTTGAGAGTCAAATGCATTTATATGGGAAAATTTTTAATGTAATATCATTTTTCAATTTCTGTATGCGATTTTGCCTTGTTTACATGCAACCAAATATTTGATGATTTTAATTGAAATATTACTAATCAAAGGTTTTTTTAATGATATTTGTGTGCGATGTAGAGTTTTCCAAAGCAAGCTGTTTTTAAACTATGTAAGTAACTTAAATAATTAGATGTAGATTTTCTATAAATTCTGATTTCCGCACCTTTGAAGATATCGTCATGAAACTTCGCATAGGTATATAATTTTGCCCTGCAGGTAAAATAGGATATATGGCGTTTCCCATAGGTTTACGTATAATTTTCGATTTTTCACAGGACAAGATTTTCTTCCCTCATTCATCTAAATACCTTAATATGGACCAATTTTTTTCGTTTTGCTTTCTTTGGCGGTTAAAACTGTGTACTATCTTATTCTTGCGATGTTTACATGTTACACGGTCGAAGTTTTAGATTCAGTAAATCCATTGAAATTCAATTGGCACTTCTGCTAGTAGGCTATATAGTATTAGTTTTCCCTCTCCAAATGTCTAAATGCAATTGCCAAATTGATGAATTTCTTCCTCAAATTTTCCTGGTCATTTGTACCGCTTACTCTTATCTCCAACTGCAGCCAATGCTAAAAGAGCTGCTGCCTACCTTCATGATATCTCGTTAAGTTTTTATGTAGGTAGATTACCAGCCTTAATGCCCAAACTGGAGGATCAGGGCTTTACTTTCAGGGTATTCCCTCCTTTATGCAGGATATCTTCCACAACTTAAGGAGAAATGTTTACCTGTGGTTTTGGAATCTGAATTATCCTTCTCCTAGTTGAGTTGCCTTCCTAGGTAGGCACTTGAGTCCCACAGTTTAAATATCACACACACATACATCATTGAGAAAATAGTCCAAACGTACTCAGAGGGCCTCAAAACATGTACCATATATACTTGTTTATAACATGCAGTTTGAAGACCAAATTTTTATGTCATAAAGTAGGGTACGCGTTATACATGGGTAACACTTTTGTGCACTTAAAATCGGAAATTAAAGTGAACCTACCTTGCACCAGATTCTTGCTTTTTGGGTGAATTAAGGGGAAAACCACAATAATTATTGATAATCCTGGTTATACATACATTAATTATACATATAGAAGACCTAATTACTTTATACAGTTATACCGTATTTACCCAAATCCAAGACGACCCTGAATCTAAGAGGACCCCCCACTTGGATGACTGTCAAAACAGAAAAAAGATTTTATGGCCGACATAACTACAAAAAATTTAAATAATCCACAAACGTGGGAGAAATTTTTATTCTTCTATGATTTTCTTGAATTGCCTTTAACATTTTACATAATAAAATTAATGCTCAAATTGCAACGGAAGACTATTCTGGTTGTAAAAAATTAAAATAGAAGCATTCTAGTCAAAATATTGTATTTTCTACTAGCGTCACAATTATTCTTTTTTATGCATAATTTATCACGATCATTTTAAAATTTGCATCATAACTACGTTTCATTCCTTTTAATATCTTTGCATTTGTACCTCGTATTTCTACATGATCTGCCATTTTAAATTTGAGGGCGACGTAGGTATTTTAAAATAGGTAATATGTGTAACAAAATCACAATATGATACTTAAAATCACATTCAAACAAGGGGAATTATGCCGCCATTTGTTTTGACAGCTGTGAAACGCTCTGCATCATGGCGGCATATGCTTCGTTGTGGAGTTGTTGATGAATACCATATTTACTCACATAATTTTTGCCGCTGCATAATTTATGCACCCCAAATTTTAGTCATGAATTTTGATATAATCCCGTAATTTATGCAGCTCAACTTTTAGTCATCGGTAGGTATGCGTCTTCACCAGTGTTCAACAAAACTATTTTTGTTGAGCAAGCATGCAAATTTGTTTTTAATCACGTAAATGAGGTTTCTGAAGTAATGGATGCAAAGTGATTTACTTCATATGTTGTTCAGTCATTAAGACTCGTTACTTTCGAAAAGATGTAAAATTATTTACACACTACCTTACAGAGACGAATTTTAAGTATAGGTAAAAAGTGGGTAAATAACGCGAGTTAATACGGTATTCTTATTATTATTTTTGTTTTTTGCTGTTATTATTAATGTTTATTTCATTGTTTTATACTATTTAATTTGTCTTTGTGAATTTGTTTGTCTTATGTTCCATTCATTCTAAAAACTTTGATTAACCCAAGAACTACCAAGCGATTTTCACTACCATGGACTACCAAGAGGGGGCCTCAGAGGCCCACCATCTAAAATACTATAAAAAGCCATAGTAATGTTTTGAATCAACTTTTATAAATTTAGAAACATCATAGGAATAAAGCTATGTAATTTTAGTAAAGTATTTGAAATTATATGTACATTATCTACTATAAAGATAGAAATGTTTGCATAAAAACAATTTTTACATTTTTCCTCATTATGTTTTAAAGATCACATTAATTTTGCAATAAGATTGTATTTACAGAAATAATAACAAATTTATTAGAAAACAATTTAATCTGCTACATCTGACATAACAATTTAAACAAATAACATGCTTCATGCTGTGTTTTCTACACATACATGGTGTTTGCACTGTGAGCATGTCATGGTGGATTTTCCAATAAAAGTATGGAACATCGAAAGCGGCCATCTCCTCGTGCCTCTCTTTGTAGTATATGTACTTCCTTGCTATATGATCTATGGTATCGACCCCTCCTTTCGTGGAATTATAATAAATTTATTCGGTTGGAATAAAAGTCCTCACCTTACAGCTAAGCGAGATAGTTTAAGTGAATATCACGTCTAGTTCTGACTTTGTCTTCATACAAGCCGGTCGAGGTATGTAAAATAATATTTGTGGCTTGCAACTTGCATTGATGTTTTCTTAAAAAGCATGGCTTTAAAAAGTGTTGCCTCACAAACACCATGGATGGTTCTGAAGACGACATCATATGGGATGATGATTTTGCCGAAGTGGATAGTTAGGATGAAGACGACGTTCTCGGCAACACCGTTTACATAGACGATGAGAGAGATAAAAATCGCCATTGAACTATTTGAGGACAGCAGTAATAGATTCAGAGGCTAAGATTCGGACATTTAAAGTAAATAAATAATTATTCTTATTTTTGTTTTGAAAAACAATATTTAAAGGAATGTTATCGAAATGCATTGAAATGTACGATTTATTGGTAAAAATATCTCCGAAAATATAAATTATTTCCTTACTAAAAAAAGTTGTATGCGCTTGTTACCATATATAATACACACCCTAACTTTTTGTCAATTTTTCGTGAAAAAAAAGTATTATAATCGGAAAATTACGGTATTCATTTGATGTTTAAAATCAATAACTATTTCGCTGCTATGTAAACATAGCAATGGGAGAACAGAATTGATATTAACTACTGTATTTATTCATGTAACCCGCATACTCGTGTACCTCACGCACTCCTATTTTTGTGCCTGTTTGATGGGAAAAAATTAATTTGAGCCAGAATAAGTTTTTTTTTAGTCACCCGTTCCCACTCCCGGAGACAAGTTCCACTCATGTTAAGCATCTTCTCCCTTCTAGGTGACGCAATTTATTAGATAATCTCTTTATGACGATACTAGCAGAAATCTCTTCACCGATAGTCCTCTTTTGTTAATCCCTTAACTGTTTTTGTTGTAATATTACACAACTTCGTCCCCACTTCACTGTTTTCGACGTAATATTACTCACCGATGCGGAGCTTCACGAACTATTTGTTCATCTATTATATGAACGGAAACTTCTCTACACGGATGGGGAGTTTTTTCGCATATCGCCTCATGAGTAAATATTGGAAGGTTAGGAACAAACGAGTCCAAACACTTGAGATGTGGATTTCCTTCTTCCTTTCGAACGATGACATCTTTCATTCGCAACAAAATTTCACCATTCTGAATTCCTTGAAGTGGATGAGGGAAAAGGACAAAACTTGAACCTAGGTGGCAAACTCAGTAGTCATTGAACTATAGTTATCAGTTAGTCGGCATATTCTTTCTGCCTACTTTTTCGAGTTTTTGCCTGCAGCGCAGGCTTAACTTACACATTTGCTTGGTAGAATTCGACGTCTTTTACGAATATAAACGTAGATGCAAGCATATTGCAGAGAATTTACTATCGATACTCACAATTTATATAACTTGTTCAGAAATCCTCATGTAAGACGCGCACCCCCTTTTTTCCCTGGCGTTTCGGGAAAAATGTGCGTGGGGTACACGAGTAAATACGGTAATTCCTATTTAAGAATGCTAGTAATTTCATCGTTTAAAAAAATAGTTTTGTTTATTAAAGTTATTTACTTAAATTTTGGTTACACAATTCATAAACTTAAATTTAATAGTTTCTCTCTTAATTCCTGAAATGTAACGTTTTTCGTAGTTTTCTATATTTGTTATTTTTTAAAATTGCTTAAGTGCTTGCTATCCTGTCATATATCTGACCAAAATCCTCCTCCTATGTAAAAATGAATAAAGTTATTGTTCAAATTCAACTTATAGCATTCATAAACAGATATTGGGCGTCGAAGCAATGAAATAGTACGTGAAGTAGTCGTTGCAACTAAACATTTTTCATTGTTAAGGCATTAAAATGTGTATTCCTTTCGATTCCTAATAAATATTTATGCTAACTCGGAATTTAATTAATTTAATCTTGAATGGAAAAATAATCATCGTTCTTTTTGACGTCTGTATGTTAAACTCCGAAGTTTGTGTCTCTATTCTAACTAATTTTGAAATGCAAAGAATTATATCTGATACTCATTCACGTGTTACTGCAATGGGGAAAGTAAGCGCTTCTGAATTCAAAACCATTATCTTGAGGGAAAATATCTGATCCCTAAGTTCTGGTTGTCTAAGGGGAAGGAGGGAGAGGAAAAAGACCCTTCACCCCCTCCTCTGCTATCACTATTGCCATATCGCTTGACAGCTCGTTCAAGACTAGTAGTTCACTGAAATTCCAGTAGAGTGGTCGTAAGGTGGTGCAGTTTTTTTGTACAGCACTGTACATTCATTACATGTTCCTAGGATCCTCATAAATGTTTACGCCCCATGCTTTATGATTTAATGGCATCAAATGGTTTTCTGAATATCACTAATAAACTAAGTGAGATACCTACTTGAAGTGAATTCATTTCACTTCATTGATTTAGCTCAACATTTCTAATATTTATTTTTTTAATACGTAGCAAAATTTGGCAAAACCACGGAGCAACACCACAGAATTAGGCAATGCATAAGCCACCTTTACTGTATCCCTCACTCCCTCCACTCTGCCCCTTCGAGAAGGAGGCAGAGCGAAGGGAGTTTTCATTTCTCCTTCACTTTACCTATATAAGTCTGTGGGCAATCTACAGCATGGGAAACTGGCCTTCATCCCTCCCACAACCCCCACTGTCAATTTGCTAGATGGCAGTGATGTCGAGATGACAATATCACCAGATTTCTGCACAAGGAGATCTGCGATACACCACCACTGCATATAAAATCAACAGGTGGTTGATCTGACAACAATGCGCCCAGCACTACATTCTGAGCGTTCAAAACCGATATATTTTTGGTTGGTTAGGCTTTCAGAATTATTTTTTGACAGTTCATCAAAAATATCTTCTTGGTCTCTTGAGGTAGTTTTATCGCCGGTAAATGCATTTATATGGAGAATATGCAATTAGTATGAAGGCATTTTCTTAAATAATTCAGGGAGATGTTATGGTAAATCTAACCCTCAATCCAAACAGTCGCCGGATGGGTTAGACTGGTAGGCAGTGCGCCTGCCTTCTAACCCAAAGGTCATGGGTTTGAATCCCGCTTCGGGCATGGATGTTGTGATGTATGTTGATTTTCTCTAAGCGAATTTGACGGTGCAAAATAACCTTAGCTGTTGATGCACCTAAAAACCTTATTACTATTACTACTCCAAACAGTCAACAGTCTTTCCAACTTAACCATCAATATATCCCTATCTTTTACTGTTTTCATTTCAATTTTAGAAATTGCTTCCTTAGCATAGCCTTTGTATTTTTCGGCATCCTTAATTATACTCCTTACTGTAGTAAGAGGCAAGCCATAATGTTTATAAATATCAGCAGCATGCTCACCCTTTTCAAATCGTTTAATTATGTCTAGCCTCACTTCTAAGGTTATATTTTTCTTTGATCTCTTATTCACAATTTCAGAAATGTCACTTTTCCTCTTTGATGAAATTGTCACAGTGATTTATTTTCATTTGCTGTTAGTCACAGTGGTAGGAGGGAGAACAGACATCCTACGTGATGTTTTCTTTTCTTAATCATAAGGTTGTGAGTTTATACTGCTGAGAATGATAAGTCCTTAGCATCTCATGGTTGGATAACCACAAAATGAAAGTATTTGTCTTTATGGGCAGCCCCTCTTCCAGCTATTTCAGTGGATGAATGAGCGAAGGAATAGACGAATAAATGGGGGTTTGGTTATAATTGGCATCTTAATCATAAGTTATTCATTCGTTGAATTTGGTATCATTTTCCACATTAAGTGGAAGTGTTGGGTAGAACTCTTATGGGTGTGAGGGCGGATTAGCAACTGTGATGATGTGGATGAAGGTTCACAACTTTCAACATTTATATGAGAAGAGTGGTGCTGCAAAGGAAGGAAAAGTGCATTCAAGGAGGTCTGACACGAACACCATTTCATTTCTTCATATATAGTGGTGTAGCATTGAATGGATTGTTTCACATCTCTGCTAACTTTCATGTTCTTATTTTGATCACCATCATCCTTGATAATCAAGTCCAGTGCTTCTTGAATCTTATTTTAAAATTGGCGCAGCTTTTTCGTTGTAAGTTAACCTCTCTCTTTTATTGTTTCCTTCCCTAATTCATCCACACCAGTTGAAGCAGCCTGCCGTTGTTTCAGCTATATGACTTCCTCGTTGATGAGTTCTTCATCATGGCTTTCCAGCACTTCTGTCACATCCTTTTTGTCCATCACCTTAAATCCAACTCTTTGCCATTTCCTGGTGAACTTCATCCACCAGCAGGTAGTTACCTCATGTACCATTGACATACTCTAGCCATATGGACTTCCAAACAGAGTTCATAATGGTGCTCTTGACTTCATTGCATGAAGCTCCAATATGAGTGATAGCATTCATGATATTAAAACCATGCCTGAAGTCATGGATTCCGAGTTTGTCTGAACCATCTGTCTCGCATATTAACTGAGCTAATGTGATCTATTGGTTGAATCAGTGATGAATTTTTCTTGGTAAAATCACCACTCTTACGTACATGCTCAGAAAGGTCTGTTAGATTCTGAGGGTGACTTGGCACATTGTCTAACAATAGCAGCACTTTGTAAGGAACAGTGGCGTAACTACCAGGGTGCAGGGGGTGCAATGCACCCGGGCCCACTTCGCAGAGGGGACCCACTCAGTGGTGTAGCCAGGATTTGGAGACCGGTTTAGGTTTTTAGGGCCGCCTTTTAGGCACGTTTCACTTCCAGTGTGAGCGCCTATTATCGTCGGTCAGTCCGTCCGTCCGTCTGTCCGTCCATCCATCTGTCCGTCCGTCTGTCCGTCCATCCATCTGTCCGTCCGTCTGTCTGTCCATCCATCTGTCCGTCCGTCTGTCTGTCCATCCATCTGTCCGTCCGTCTGTCTGTCTGCATGTTCGTTCTCGGCTTCTACCAAACGGATTTTCATGAAATTTGATAGTAAGGACTTACAATCAAATATAAGAAGAAAATCGCAAAAATGAATCACATACACCAATCAGGGGTACCACTTTACTGGTGACAAAAAATGAAATTTTCGTCATATCTCGTAAAGTATTGCTCATATCAAAATATTTTTCAAATAAAAGTTGTAGAACTTTTAAAAAAGTGTATTTTCTTTTCTATACATTTTTATCGTAGGAGTAGCCATTATCGAGAAAATCAAACAAGGAAGTCTTATATCGAGTTGAACTTTTTTGCATGGTTACGTCTTCATTGTTGCTAACATAAACAATCTCCCAAACAAACGTTTAATTTCCTTATGTGTGCATGTAATATTATTAAATAGGAAGAAAATGGATTATTTATGATGAAGAAAGGAACTTTAAAACGGTATTTCCCTCACGTACAGGTATATAATTTCTTTCTAATACCCCATTGCACAAAACTCGCCCATTTGTGATATGCTGTACACTTTCCTAACTTGTTTAGTAAACATAACAGTCATCCAGAGTAACCAATATCTACAAAGCGGAACTAGTCCCACGAAATGAAAATTGCGCAAAAAACAAGACAAAATTAAGAAATGTCAGAAAATAACACCTTCTGTAAAACCATCTTCAAATCACCAAGGACAGGGATTGGGCAGCGATGAAAGAATATTATCTGAATAAAAAAATTCCACAACTGGTAGGGAATGAATTCGAAGGCCCTATGGAACCGGATACATTAGATGAGTTAAGAAATTACGTTGAATTACCTGATGATACTCATTTACAATCTGCATGTCCCAAAGGCAAAGCCTTATACTCCAAAGATATGAGTGGAAATGAAAGACGAACGATTATTTTATGAGGACCAAATCAACCAAAAGGACCGTTTCCTAAAGATCCTAAACCAAATAACAGATCATTCAATGAATGTTATTATTTTCAAATCATGCAAGCTGGGTTTCATATTAGACGAGATTGACTATGTTATTCTAAAATAAAGGATTACGTTTACTGTCAACAATGCTGGTTATTCTATAAGAAAGTTCCAAACAGTATGGCAAATGGAAGCAGAGATTGGCAACATTTAACTCGAAAAATTCAACGTCACGAAGAATCTTCTGATCACAAACAGTTCTGTGCAGTGCTGAGTCAGTGGCGTGGAGGAAAAACAATCTCTGATTAAATCGATCTCAAAATAAGACAAGAAGTCTCATACTGGAGAAGAATCCTTGATAGATTAATCAATGTTACGCTCACAGCTTTGAGGAACTTGCCATTCCGTGGTCATCGAGATGATATAAAGTCAGGAAACAGGAATTTTTTTTATAAATTATAAAGCTATTAGCAAAGTATGACGACGTGTTGGATCAACTCTTAAACTCACACCAAGGAAAAATAAAGTATTTAACGCAAAAAATTCAAAATGAAATAATTAAAATATTAGCAAATGCCATTTCAGAAAAAAAAACATTTCTGAATGCATATCAGCAGTTTTCTCTATATTGGTTCATACAACGCAAGATGTATAAAAAATCGATCAGTTGAGCATCATTGTCCATTAAGTAACAATTGAGTACAATGAATACCATAAAGCCTCGGCGCTGAAAATTAACGAACACTTTATGGGTTTGTTGCATTTCAAAATCATTTTGCAGAAGGACTGATGAACATAATTGTTTCAAAATTATAGGTGATTTTACAATGTGGTGGATTGGAGAAGCTTCGTGGTCAATCTGATGATGGGACATCTGTAATGAGTGGTGTTTACAATGGAGTACAAAAAATAGTACAGGTTATTCAGCCAAACGCCCCATACATACATTGCGCAAATCATGATTTAAATCTGGTTTTAAAACACGCTACATCAGATATTGAAGAAGTAACCGACTTTTTTGATGTAGTTGATTCAGTTTATGTATTTTTAGTGACAGTGTGATAAGATGGAATTTAATTAATGAAACAAATTCTGAGGAACCTCTAAAATCACTTAAACGTGTATGTGATACTTGTTTTTCTTCTAAAAAAGACAGCTTGGAGGGTTTATGATACAGATTTGTTGATGTAATGAAATCCTTAAATGTGTTGAAAATATTACAAGTATTAAAGAAATGGCAGACATTCTTCTGATTGATAAGTGAACTAGCTCCTAGTTTTCCAGCTGTATGCACCATATTCATGCTTTTCCTAACATTGCCAGTAACGAAACTGAAAATAATAAAAAGTTATTTATGAAGTACCATATCCGAAGAACGACTAAATGGCTTAGCAGTTCTTTCAATCGAGAAAGAAACGGCAAGAAAATTGGATACTTACAAAATTATAGAGGTTTTTGCTAAGGAAAAGGTCAGGAGAAAAAATATTTAAACGATTTAAGTAAAACATTTTAATGTAAAACTGTATTTCTAAAAAATCATACAATATTTATGTTAAGCAAAATTTTTCATCTTCATGGAAAGGTTTTGTTTTAAAATTTTTAATAAAGAGATTTTTGCTAATAAATATTAGAAATTTTGTTAAATTTCATAATTACAAAAACTTGTATATTTTGATGTAATTTTCTATTTATGTAATGTTATAAAACATTTATAAAGGCAGATGTGTTCATTTTTATTAAATTGTTTTGTTTTTAAATTCAAATAGAAACTATTGTCTAGGGGCCCACTTTCTCAATTTTGCACCCATGAAAGGATAGTTACGCCACTGGTAAGGAAGTTTGTTTTTTGTGCAATATTGCTTTACTGTTCAACAAAACTACTCAACAAACCATTCTTGGAAAACACTCATTGTCACCCAGCATTTCTTGTTGGAGCACCATATCACTAGAAGGTTTATTTTGAAAATCCCTGTCATGGCACAAGGATTTTCAGGACGATAAAATATCAGAGGTTAAAGTCCCCCTCTCCATTACATCCCAAGATAAGTGGAAGGCAATCCTTAGCTGCCTTAAAATCGTATATCTCCTTTTCTTCTGTCGAGATGAAAGTTTTTGAAGGCATTCTTTTCCAAAATAGTACCGTTTCATCGACATTAAACACTTGTTTTGCCAAATAGCCACCTTCTTTAGTAATTCTTTTAAGCACTTCAGGGTATAAATAGGGAGCAGCTTTGGGTATAAATAGGGAGCAGCTTTGTTGGCGGTAGCTGATTCTCCAGTCACTTCTAATTGTGTAACCTATAACGCATTGAAAGTTTCCGTAGTTGAACTCTCAAGCTCGCTGCACTTTAATTCCTCGAAAAGACTATCAGCCTCTCTCTAATCACCATAGCCCTAAGTGGAACATGTTTTGGGGTTTATTTCTCAATTCAAACATTTAAGAAACACTCCATATTTTTCATTAACCCTTAAACTGCTCCCATTGTATATATACGATCTGTGTGGTAGACTACTCCCATCGTATATATATGATTGCTTCTTTCCCACCCTTGTTTGAAATGATAGTTACTTCAAACTTCCTAGAGAGGTCTCTAGATACCTTCTGAAGCCTGCAAGCCTTTTCTCCCCCGTATTTTTTTTATTTGTGGTTCAGCCATGTCTGAAGTATGTACAGAGGGTCCTCGTTATCTGCGGTTAATTGGGACCAGAAAAACCACTTAGAACAAATCCCATTTAAGCGGGGAATTTCCACCCATAAGAAATAATGTAAATAGGGTTTAATATCGACTGGAATGTATCAGTTTGCGCATGAGTTTGTGTTTGTGGGTGCATACAGTATTTTTTTTAAAAAGAAACATTAATTAGACGTGAACAATTTTTTTAATAAATTGTTTTAACATACGTATCAGTGACTTTTATTATCTTACCTTCAAAAGTAAAGGTGTTGGGTATGATTGGACACTGGAGGTGGATGTTGCGAGAGAATTAGGCAGAAGAGGAGGAATCTGAAGATGCAGGACCAGTAGGGGGGTTGTCTACTACAGAAGAACCTGTCTGAGGCTCATATTACTCTGTGATTGGTTTGTGTTTTTCAAAGAACGAGTCTATAGTTGTTTGGTTTCCAGTTCACGGTTTTGCTTGGTAAATTGCTTTATAGATTGACAACACATGTCATATCTCACGTTCAACCTTGACAGAATGATCATAGAGAGGATCATGGTTCCTAAAATAATCCACAGCTTCGTCAATTTTGCTGAAGGCTTCTCTTAAACCTTTAATTGTTAAGGTCTTTTCTTCAGAAATGAAATTGTTGTTGTCATTGTCATCATCCTGTGCTTCTTTATACGTTTGCTTGTCCAACTCTGCTAGTTCCTCATTTGTTAATGGCAGAGAATGAGATTCCAACAATTCTGCTATGTCATCTTCACCAACATCCTGGAATCCTGCCTCTTTTGCTAGAATTGCAATTTCGGTACCGATTGGGGAAGCACCAAACTCTTCAAAGGAGTGAACAGCATTGGGATAAGAATTTTTCCAGCAACCATTCATTAATCTTGTTGAAATTTCTTTCCAGGATTCACCAACTATTCACACATTCTAGAATGTCAAAAACCTGCCAAAATTAATGCACAGTGAGTTCATTATTCGCATCAGTTTCTGCAACTAATTTTTTGAATGTACAGCATAAGTAATACGACTTCAAAGCACTAATCACACCCAGGTCCATCGGTCCCATCACTGCTGTTGTTCTCGGTAGCATATAGATTACTTTACGTTCTCACATAAACTCATATAATCAAGCACACGAGCACTGGCATTATCCAAAATTAAAAGAATCTGGAAATTAACATATTCGCAACGTAAGCCATTTTTGCTGGCCACCCAGGCATAAAAATCGATAAAAATATTTTTTTGATTTTTTGTTTTAAATCAACAAATGAGGATCGTTTAATGTTGAAAAAATGATTTTCTGGTTCCCTATGCACGGGAATCGCTTGCAAACAGGTTTTAAAGGATTCCCCTACAAGTTATGCAATCCCGCATTTAAAATACAATCCGTATTTTTTTCATAATTATTTTGCTTTCATATTTTGTTTACAAAGACATTGATGATGCGATCCGAGAGTAAAATATTTAAGATGCATTAGCGAAGTAACATATAATAATAAGTGCAATAAAAAAATTTTCGTAGTAGGCACATTAACTTATTTTACATTTTCAAAATTTTGTTTCCTTTCATAATATCTCTATCGGAAGACCCACTTCTTTGGGTAGACCCTCTCATTCTTTCCACTTCCCCAGCATTCGTGTTTTGTGCGCCTGGGTTTTATGGCTAGGCTCTTCAAAGGCAGGAGTAGGCAGGGGAAGTGCCTGCGGAGGCAGGAGATAGTAGCGGTCCCTTACCCTTAGCCAAGGCGCGCACTTTGAGGTGGCTCCTTCAAAAAATGTTGTAATCGGTTTCGGCAGTTACATCTCAACATTTTACTCAAGGGCAGAAATCAACATGTCGGTAAAGAGAAGAAAGGTTTGGAAAAAAGGTTTACGGCAGTAACCCATCGGTTGGTCCCAACGCCTATGGGCACGTGCAACCGGGACCCACTGGTGGGTCCCGACGCCTTCCGGCACGTACAGCTGGGACCCACCGGCGGGTCCCGCCGTCGCGAACATGTTAAGATTCTCTTATGCACAATATTTTGTCATTTCTGGCAATAAATGTTCAAATCAATCACAGAAGATCTGCCTCATAATTCATGCCTTCTTTTGTGACTTCCAAATCACAGGTTGCAAAGATTTGACAATGTTCTTCAAGGCTCGTGGATTTTCACTCCTATAGACGAGCAAAGGCTAGAGATTTTTGTCGTCATTGGCATTCCCAGTGACAAGCAGAGTTACTTGGTCCTTTGAAGGCTTGAAACTAGGAGCAGATTTTTCTTTCTTGCTAATGTATGTCCGAGAAGGCATGCGCTTTCAATAGAGACCTGTCTCGCCTGCGTTAAAAACTTGCTTGGAACAGTACCCACCTTCCTCGATGTTTCTTTTTAAATCAGCAGGAAATGCATCAGCTGCCTCTACATCTGCACTTGCTGCCTTCCCCTGAATTTTTACATTTTTGAAGCCATACCGCTTCTGAAAGTGGTGAAATGGCTTGACTTCAGCAGCTTCCTCCTCACCCAAATCCTCCTTCACAGTCTCATGCAGGCTTATAGCCTTTTCTTGAATGATGGCTAGGCTTATGGTGGAGGATGTTGTTGATATAAATCCTCGATCCATCTTGCCAGATGCCTTTCCATAAACTCCATCACATCACTCCTTTGGCATGTAATTTTCACCTCCGAGTGCTTTAGCGAGTTACAAGCCTTTGTTTCAATTTCCTGTGCACTCTTCAAAATAGTATGAATCCTCGTTTCAGGAATCTGAAGAGCACGTCTATCGCATGCTCACCTCTTTGCTTGAGACGAACATCTAATTTCACATCAAAATTATACCTGGCACACCTCCTCTTAGATATGCCACCACTAGAACTACGCTTTTTACTCATGGCTGCAACAAGGGCAATAAATTTCCAACACAATCACGAAGAAAACAACAGAAAACCCCAAACGCATTGTGCACTGGCTGTTGTAAATAACGGACTGGATGCACAAAGTGAGATGTGCGGCGTGGGAGAAAGTGGCGGATGTGAGCAAAATGCGAATCATTTTACGTTGGGAAATTCGTGGTCCACAGATGTGATCCTCGGAAGTGCAGGGAATTCCTCAATAATTTGGCCCTGTATATGCGGAGAAATGGATAACAAAGACTCGGAGAACGGGGACCCCCTGTACTGTGTCAACGTCACAGAGCAGCCGTCGGAGAAGAAATGCACTTTCCCCTCCTGCTATAGCAAGAGTTCTTCACGAGCTTGGTGATGAGGAGGAGAATATTTTCTTTTCGGCTTCTGAGGGAGGAACACACTAGTGAGGATGACTATGAAGAGGAAGAAGAAGAAATAGAGGAAGTAACAGTGGGAGATTCTAATGCTGCACTTTGATGGACAGACGGAAGAGACTTCTCACCGAGTGAACTACAGTTCGATGGTGGTAATTCTGGTATTACTGGTGATTTTGGGATTCCTGATTATGAAATATCCTAGACTATTTTGAGGAATTCTTCAATATGAATTTGGTGAACTACATAGTTATTGAAACAAATAAATATGCAGCACAGTGCATCGATACAGAGTCGCTTTCGTCCCATTCCCACACACAGTGCTGGGTAGGTGTAACAACTCACGAATTTTGTTTTCATTAGTCATCTATTGTTGATGCCTCATGTAAAAAAAAGCCTCAATTCCAGAATATTGGTTAAGGATAGTTTGATTTATACACCAATTTTCAGAAAATATATATATTTTCCTTATTTATATGTTACTATTAAGCATTTGGGAGAACAATTTTTTTAAAATATGAACTTAAATTTTTTGTGCACAGCAGTAGGCAGACTTTCATATATACTGTGCAGTTTAAGGGTTAAATTAGTACGAGTTTTTTGGATTTTCACTGCGCTGGAAGGTGTCACAGATTGAGCTAATTTAATGATCTTATCTTTGTTATTGCGTATTATAATCACAGTTCTCTTAACTAGGCCAAATTCAGGTGCAATATCTGTAAGGCGGGCACCTGAGTCAAACTTTATTATTTCTAACTTAATGACAAGTGTTAACATTTTCCTATTCTTATATCTAATTACATCACATCCTTTAGCACTAATCTTCTTGTTAGGAACAATATTTATGGATAAAAACAAAGTATACCTTATGGATTTAGTATAACCAATTCACTTTGCCACTTAATTATACCATAACAGGAAGGTATCGGAGAGACTAAGGCAGTGGTGCACAACTCGCGGCCCGCATGCGGTCTGCCACAGCATTTTGTGCAGCCTGAGGCCACTTACGTAAATTTATAAAATTCAAAAATTGACAATTTTTTATAGTTTGGGGGAACTAACAATTTGTATGGGATCATCCATAAATTACGTTACGTTCTAGGGAAGAGGGTGGGGGATTTCTTGTCTCGAATCTCGAAAAATTTTCATTCAAGATTTTTTTAAATTGGATTTTTTTGTGTTTAAACCCTGAAGTGAACCTCAAGCACTGCAGAAATAATGTACCCCCTGACTGTCGGGTCAACCGAGCCTTATAATCAGGGCCAGCTCTAGGTGGTAAGCAAGGCATCGGGATGCCAAAAATTGTAAGGTGCTCAACAGATTGTCAGCGGTTCTCCCATTTTCCCTTTGAATCTATAAATTATACAAGTGTTGAATGAGTCTCCTTGTAGGTTTTATTTGAGAGAAATAAAGATACAATCCTGTTGTAGGTTTCGCTTGCAGGGTTTACAGGTACTCAATTACTTTCTGCCCACCCTGTACCTGTACTTCTACTGGCAATCGCATCTTTGTTTCGAAGTCAGTCTTCCACTCCAAATGCACTCTCTGACCTATTCAGTGCACTTTCTCAAAATTACGCTGCAGATTAGTTCTTCCTGAGAAAGCCAAACAAATTTTGCAGAGCAAGAGATACTCAAATCATGGTCGTTGCAAGTTGCGTATCTGAAAGGAGGATCGCTCCTACTGAATAAAACCTAATGCCTCTCTCTTGAGAATTTTCTGTTTCCGCCCTCAGAGGTGAGGACACTCTTGAGTTCTGTAAACATGTTGTGAAAACAAACAACTGATGTTAATCAGTGGCGTAACTATCCTTTCATGGGCCCGGGTTGGTCAGAGACATTTTTGTTCAATGAGAATTTATAACACATAAATAAATTCTATCATTTAGCATTGCAATGAATAAGCGGAATTGAACGCTATCATTACTTTTCTTCTACAGAACAAATTATCAACAACTACATCAATTTAAATAAACACAGTGACCACACTATTCTTACCATTTCGGCAGAGGTACATCAGAATGTATCACATTTAGCCCAGTCTTACGTGCAGGGCCGGCTCAAGAATACAAGCAGACCAAGCGACCGCTTGGGGCGCCGGATTTTTAGGGGCGCCAAATTTAATAAATATATAAAACATTTAACATACATGTTAACTCTTGACTAATGAGTTGACAGTTATACTGCAGAATTCCGCGAAAGAATGTTTTGCTGTTTGATTCTTATATTTGGAAGCAAAATTCTAAACACGTTTCACAGCTCTCAAAACGTTTAAAATTTATTTTAATTAACTACCAAATATTATTTTCCGTGTAGAAAAATCTGTTAAGATATATAGCGTTGAATTGTGACATCTTAATAAATATTTCTCAATTTAAGTAAGTTCTTTTTAATGCTGTTTTTGATTTTTATCTCAACGATATTTCTAAGCTTGAATTCCATCATGATTTTTAATATTGAAATATTAACCCTAAAATGCTCATTCTAGCTTGATTTCCACGCATATGGTGCCTAAGAATCTCTAGGTAACTTACGATTTAACTATAATCCATTGGCCATTTCCAATGCAGCCCACCGAAGGGTTCACTGTCATCAATGTGGCCTCCACCATGTAGGAAAGGTTGCCCACCACTGCGATAGAAATCTTTCTCTCTCGGTCGCAGTGCAATCGTCATTTTATTCGCTTGTCTACTTCATTCAAAAATGGCGACGGAACTTTTTCATTTTTTTGTAAGGCTTGATCGAAACAATGATTATCAATGGCGACGGTTATCGACGTCCTACTGTATATCTTTCACGTTGTATGATTAAATTATTGGTACTGGTCGGTTATACGCCCACACGCAATTAATTACAATTTTATTTATAGTTGCTAACGAAACGCAATTACTTATTAGTTTTATTAATAGTTACCATTTCTAATAATAAAGGATTAACCTTTTGAATCCAATTTTAATGAAAGGAATGTCGTAAAGATGTTTGGGCACTTATTTACATGGGTACCCCCCCTACTACAAAATGTAAACAAAATGACAAAAAACAAACGGCATTACTGTAGTTGGGTCCCCCCCCTCTTGCTCGGGGGTTTGGGGGCGGAGCCCCCATAAAATAAATAATAATCATAATTATCTGATTGGCCGGTCTCGACATTTACAAACCCAATCTCCGGACAACGTGGAGGGTTTCTTTGGTTCCGGGGGAGGCGAAGGGCGTGGTAGCGCCCGGAGACGACTACCCATTACAACAAAGCGAGCCGAAGGCTCGTCAATATATCCTTTCAATGTGGGAGAACGATGAAACTTAAAAAACCGCAACATGGACATACTTACGGGAATTAAAGTTTTTTAACTCATCCATTATTCTATTTTACCTTTGTTTTTCTATGTATATACCGTGTGGGCGTATAACCGACCATTACCAAATCATTTTTTAGTTTCATCCAAATAAGTTTGTTGCTATTATACTCTTTCTTGAACCAACATTTGCTAAGTAGTTTAGTGTAGTTTTTCTCTTTAAGATTTGAGGTAATTAACTCTATTATTGGAAAATTTTATTTCCTTTTAAGAAATTCATCCTGAAGGCCGTTTTAAATTTTCAATTTTAAATTGATAACAAATTCGTAAGCTGATCCTGTTAACGAAAAATGTCCATGATTTGTTGTAATGATTCCAAGTAATAGACGATGTTCATATTGCTCTTGAAGTTCGTAATCGGTCATGAAGTTGGAGTCTCATTTATTCACAATAAAGTCCGCTTTTCATTCCTACGCATATTTTTTAAATTATTTTTTCGGAACGTCTTTCCAAGATAAGGTTTGATTCCATTCGTTTCATCGCTTGGTTTTTTCCATGCATCCTTCCTTTGCAGTATTCACAGACTCCCAAGTGCATTTTGCAATCAAGATTCAATTTCATCCTTTCTATTTCATTCCAAGAGCAATTTGTATCATTAGCTTTAGATAAGTGCGTCACTGCTTTTATTCATGCATTTTGCAACACGTGCTTGTCTATGAATAAGGCAATGTGTCGATGTTGCATTTTTTGATGCCTTCTTGATGAACCAGCAGGTTTGCCAACCATCGATTGAGCCCCATCTGTGCATATGTATATCGATGCAATAGTTCCAATCAATCTCATTTGCGTTGAAATAAGTATCGTACAATTTATAATTTCTTTATGACATTTCAAATTTATTTTTATGTGAATAAAGACTTGTATTTTATTAAACTCTTTAATCATAAAATACACAAAACATCAAAATAATTATATCCTATAAAACTACTACACTATCGAATTTTAATGTAAAATTTATGTATCGATGGGGCGCCAGGATTGAAATCTGCTTGGGGCGCCAAAATGTCTTGATCCGGCCCTGCTTACGTGTTAAATTATGAATAACAGTAATTATTTATTTTTAAATGTATATCATTCGATATATATACATAACAACTAAGTAGAACTACGTCAATTTAAATAAAAACAAAATATTTACCATTTTAGAAGTAATACATGATAATACTTTTCCATATTAATGTCGCAACCAAATAACAATGTCTAATGTTTATTTACTCAGTGTCTCTATCAACGTGATAAACAACTTATATTTACCATTTTAGAAGTAATACATGATAATACTTTTCAATATTAATATCGCAACCAAATAACAATGTCTAATGTTTATTTACTCAATGTCTCTATCAACGTGATAAACAGCTTATATTTACCATTTTAGAAGTGTCAGAAAACACTACACCACTCTCCAACTTCCTCCTCGGGGAGGCACACCCGAAATAACACAACACGTCCAAGGGACTCCAACTTTATTTAAACCCGAATTACACCAGCATTCTGCTCTCCAGCAGAAGCTCTCCCACGAGCCAACACACGGCCCACACTACTACGAGTCCCGTCACACACTCTTCTCTCTCGCGTCACGTGATCTCTTAGTACTCTCCTTCTCCGTCCCGCTTCTGGTAGCACTTCTCGTGGCGGTCGTCCTCGCTTGCGTAACAGTCGGCCTTTCCTGACATCGGGGCCGTCCTCGGTCCCGGTCCGGTCTGCCTCCGGTTGAACTGCTCCTCTGGCGCTCGCGCCGTTCTCCATCCGCTTCTCGTCTTCTTTCCCTCGGCTGTCCGCGGCCTGGTCGTCATCTCCCTCGTCCTGGCTGTCTTCGGCCTGGTCGTCATCTCCTACTTCGCCTTGGGGGGCTTACACCAGGGTTTCATTCGGTCTGCACTAAACACGGAATTGAACGCTCGCTGAGTCCTCTTTGCCCCTGGTATATCCATGAGAGAATACCTATCTCGCGCTAGCACTTCTGAGACAAGATACGGACCCTTAAATTTCGGAGCTAATTTTCGCGAACACCCTGTCGCTTGCGCTTCTCGTTCTACGATGACTAAATCTCCCTTTTGGTACACTCTCGGTACCTTATGTCTTTGATCGTAACGCTCCTTCTGTTTTTTCTGCGTCTCTGATATCTTTACTAACGCTTTTTCCCTCGCTTCGCCTAAGGTTTCTCTAGTCTCATCGAGTTCGCTTTCTTGCAACGCCAGTATAACACGGTTTTGCAATGAATTCCTTGGGTTATAAGCAAACAATAGCTCATAAGCGCTCTTCTCAGTAGTTTTATTTGACATAGAATTCATGGCGAATTGGATGTTTCTCAAATTCGTGTCCCAGTCGCCTCCATCCTCTTGTGCATACATAGTGGATATGGCGTTTGTAATGGATGCGTTTGATCGCTCTACTTGTCCATTTGCTCGAGGGGTAGCAGTCGCATTCTTTATATGCTTTATCTGGTTTCTTTCGCATAATTCTTCAAATTCCTTCGCTGTAAATGCCGTACCTCGATCTGTAATTAAACGCTCAGGACACCCAAATAAACTCGTAATCTCACTGATAGCTTCACACACTGGCTTGGTTTTTGTGGTTTTCACTGCCGTTAGTAGGATGAACTTTGTAAAGTTGTCTTGATACACGAGAACATACTCGTTGCCCCTTTTACTTCTTGGGAATGGCCCTAAGTGGTCCACGTGAACTGTGTGAAATGGGATGGCTACACGCTCTAAACTGTGCAACTGCCCCTCTTTTTTACCTCCCGGTCTCTTATGATAAGCACACTCAATGCAAGCTGCAATATATTTCTTTACCCTTCTTCTCATCTTCGGAAACCAAAAATATCTCTTCACGTGTTCTAGGGTTTTCTCTTCTGCGTAATGTCCCATGTCATCATGACTTCCCTTTAGAATGCGCCAAATAGAGTTCTTAGGCACAACCCAACGGACCCCACCGTCTACCTTTCTACAGACACGGTTGTCTTTCAGCACATAGTCTGTGTGGATCTGCCTATCCTCATTGGCGACCGCAGGTTGCTGTAAGGTACGATGTATTTTCTGGATAGCTACATCCTGCAGCTGCATCGTTAGTAACCAATCATCCTGATTTATTCGCAACGTGAAGATTTTCAAGTCTGCTGTATCCGGTTCCTCGGAATCTCCCACGGGATTTCGACTGAGAGCATCAACGTGACCCATGTTGCGTCCTGGTCGGTACTCGATCGTGAAATCATACTCTTGTAATCGAAGCCACCACCTCGCTATCCGCGGTAACAATTCTTTCTTGGACATGGTGGTCTTTAAAGCATTACAGTCAGTAACAACTTTGAAGGGTCTGTTCAATAAATACATTCGAAATTTGTCTACGGCTTCAACTACTGCCAACGCTTCTAGCTCATAACTGTGATAGTTCTTCTCTAGATCTGTCGTCTGTCGGCTATAATATGCCACAGGTTTTTGAGATTCTCCTTCTCGACGCTGTAAGATAATCCCCGCTAGTCCATTCTTACTGGCGTCAGTGTGAACTTCATGTTCGGCATTTACATCAAACAACGCAAGTGCCGGACGCTCGATTAATCTTTTCTTCAGCTCTTGAAATGCGTTTTCTTGTTTCTCTGTCCACTCGAATGCCGTATCTTTCTTCGTCAAGAGCGTTAACGGCTTGCTTAACGTAGCGAATCCTAATACAAATCTTCTAAAGAAGCTCGTCAAACCAATAAATTGTCGCACTTCGTGAACATTCTCCGGCCTTCGAAATTCTTTAACTGCCTGAATTTTTCTCTCGCCTGGTCGGATCCCATCTTTGGTTATTTCAAAGCCCAAATAGTCTACTTTAGTTTTGAAAAATTCACATTTTGATACTTTTAGCGCTAGCCCCAATTTCTTCAGTACTTGCAACAGTCTTTCTAATCTCTCTAACCCTTCCTTCACCGTTTTGCTGGGTATCAACAGATCATCCATATAGACTAGGACCTCTCCTGGTTTTGTCATTCGCACTACCCTTTTCATCACTTGATTAAACACTGCAGGTGCGTTTACTACTCCGAAAGGCATTTTTGTGAACTCGTACAGTCCACTTGAGGTGACAAAAGCTGTCAAGGGTCTCGTCTCTGGGGCTACAGGGATTTGATAGTATCCCGACGCCAAGTCTAAAATGGTAAAATAACTGTTTCCTGCAAGCGCGTCTAATTGTTCCTCAATGGCTGGCATGGGGAATTTTATTTTTTTCGTCTTCAAATTCAATGCTCTGTAATCGACGCACAGCCGGTCTTCTCCGTTAGCTTTCTTCACTAACAATGCTGGGCTTGCGTATTCTGATGTCGACTCCTGCACGATACTCATTTTCATTAACTCATCGACTGCCTTTTGCATCGTTGTTCTTTGGGCGTACGGTAGGCGATACGGTCTTAAATTCACAGGGTGGTTATCCAACAATTCTATCTCGAAACTGGCAGACTCTACTGTACCCAGTTCACTCAAATTTTTCGCAAAACATTCTCGATACTCATTCACCATTTCGTATACCGCATCCTTCTCCTCTTCAGACAGGTCGTTATTCAAATTTATTTCTTCCATTTCTATCCCGGCCCTCTCTTTGACATTTCGAACTTTGGCTTCGAAGTTACTTTCTTCCTCCTGCCCATCAGTCTCTCTCCTAATTACAAGTTTCTGATAGCTCTTCTCAACTCGAATCCCCGATTGGTCTAGGGCGCTTCGTCCTAGAATTATGGCATCGTCTTGCGAACAGTTTGGGACCACAAGCACTTCTACCTCAATGCTTACGTCGTCCACAACAAGGGTTAACTGTTTGGAGCCTATTACGTTACTTTTTCCACAGCCGAATCCAATCAGACTTTTTTGACTCGCAAAGTATTCTACACCTAGCTGTTCAGCGACATCTTGCCTCATGGTCACAACATCGCTCCCTAAATCAATGAACCCAACAACTTGTTCATCATTAACCTTTATCCATTTATAATATTCGTCTTTAATTTGGTCGTTCGGCACCGAAATTCTTTGGACTCGCCTTTTCATTTCCAAATTCTGTCTATTAACTTGGGTTCCCTGAGGGCATTCCTTCATCATGTGTCCCTCTTTATTGCATCGGAAACATCGCCTGCTCTGCTGTCGTTCTGGGCAATCCTTAGCCATGTGTCCCTGGCCGTTACAATTATAACACCTCGCCTGCGTTGTCTGCTTATTTCTCCTCACCACATGACCTTCGTTTGGCGGTTCAATTGGGACACTATAACGGTTAGATAAAAACTGTCTTTCACCTAATCTCGCTCTTTCTGTAATACTTTCATAGCGCTTTATCTTGAGCAGTAACCCTTCAACATCTTTGAACTCACACAAAGCCAGCGACCTTACTAATTCCTTGTCACCTAAGCCGTTCAAAATGTATTTAATCAAGGATTCTTTATCTATGTCACCTCGTCGCGCTATCGCTTTCATGGCATACACGTATGACTCATAGGTTTCGTCGCGCTGCTTCTTCCTCTTCGTGAGACTCATGTGGACATCGGCCTGATCAGCTGTTGATGGGAAGCTATAAAGTAACCTTTCTTTAAAAGTCTCCCAAGAATACACTTCTTCCGCGACACTATTTAACCACAATTTAGCTACTCCTTTCAGCTTATTCACCGCATGAGTAAGCAATACGGAATTGTCCCACGAATACGCGGAAGCGACCCCTTCCACTCGCCGCACCCACTGTTCGGCGGTAAATCCTAAGGTCGTCGACGCGTCAAACTCGGGCAACAATCTTTCCGCCATGTCTCGGTGAGCAACTACAGTTGTCGCCATCGTACTACAATGTCTCGCTTCCATTATTTCTCTTTCGCGGTCTAACAACGCGCGCTCTCTCTCCAGCAACTGTCTTTCTCGTCGTAGAATCTCACGTTCAATGTCGTTATCGCTCGCCCTAGGCGCTAAGTGGTTCTTTGGTCGGGTCACAGAGGGCGTCGACATCGCTCTCGGTAGCTCAGGAAAGCTCGCTGCTCGCGTCAAGAACGCCTCGCTTACTCCTGTTCCCGCCACTGGATACGTCATTTCCGGTTCCCCACTAAACGCCATGCGGTCGCTTTTTTTTCGCTAATTTCGCTTTTTTAGGTCTGTTTCGACGCTCACAACCCTAGTTATACTTGGGGTATTGTTCACTCGGGAATCACTTTTCTTTCACGTACTTACGGAGGGGTACAGTCTTCATCGGCAAACAGTCGGCTCTCTCACGACGTGCTCCTTTCCGAAAACTGGTTTTTGATTTTCTTATCCTTATCTGATCCCGATCCCGCCGCTGCTCTGTCAGAAAACACTACACCACTCTCCAACTTCCTCCTCGGGGAGGCACACCCGAAATAACACAACACGTCCAAGGGACTCCAACTTTATTTAAACCCGAATTACACCAGCATTCTGCTCTCCAGCAGAAGCTCTCCCACGAGCCAACACACGGCCCACACTACTACGAGTCCCGTCACACACTCTTCTCTCTCGCGTCACGTGATCTCTTAGTACTCTCCTTCTCCGTCCCGCTTCTGGTAGCACTTCTCGTGGCGGTCGTCCTCGCTTGCGTAACAGAAGTAATACATGATAATACTTTTCCGTATTAATATTGCAACCAAATAACAATATCTAATGTTTATTTACTCAATGTCTCTAGCAACGTGATAAACAGCTTCTTTATATCGCATTGAAATACAGTATAAAGTTAAAACCATTTAGATACTGTTTATATGCAACTATGTATTAATTAATTTAATTAATATTTAATTGTTTGCTCAGAATAAAAGTAATGGCTTCAAGAGCAACACGTTACGCTAATTATAATGCGAGAAGAAGAGAGGAACGAGCCATTCAATTTGTTGAAGAAGCAAATCGAAGAAGAACTGAAAGAAATCAAGCCGACAGAGATCGAAGAGCCATTGAAGATGCACAACAACAAGAACAACGTATTCAAAAACAAAGAGAAGGCAAGTAAAACGACGTAGGTTAAATGAACATGCACCTGATGCAGACAATTCTCAACTTGAAGTTGCCATTGAAGAACATAACTGTGGAAATATGACTCAGACTTGCAATTACTGTGGTGTGCTTTACTGGCTGAATGAACTCAACACTTCTAAAAAATACACCAAATGCTGTCACAACGGAAAAGTTTCCCTCGAAGATTTATCTGAAACGCCTGATTTACTAAAAGAGTTATTAACAACAAACTCACCTGAAGCTAAAAATTATCAAGAACATATCAGAGAATGCAACGCTGCTTTAGCATTCGCTTCAATGGGTGCCGAAATCAAAGCACCTCCTGGAATAGGACCTTACTGCTTTCGTATTCATGGACAAATTTACCATAAGATTTCTCCACTGTTCACGAACGAACAGAACAAACCAGGGTATGGACAACTGTATATATTTGATTCAGGTGAAGCCACAAACAAACGTATGGATAATTACCAAGGCAGTTTACGAATTGTAATGGAGAGATTATATACGATGTTACGACAAATAAATCCGTTTGCTGATTCTTACAATCAAATGCATAGGATAACACAATCTAATCCAACAGTAAAAGTTAGAATGGTTTTTATGGAATATCCGAACTTAAGAAGAGAAAATGCACCTACTTTAAAAACAGAAGTTGCAGCAATACAATGTTATTGTGTGCCACGTAAGATCATTTGACTCTCTAATTATTGTATCTGCAATTCAAGAGATCGAAAATTGTGTGTATAAAGAAATTTATGATACTGAGCAATAAAGTTAGACTAGCGTGCAGATGTTCTGCGTGGGTAAAGCTAGTTAGTTTCTAATTGAATTTAAAAAACAAAACAATTTAATAAAAACAAAACACATTTGCCTTTATAAATGTTTTATAACATTACATAAATAGAAAATTACATAAAAATATACAATTTTTGTAAATATGGAATTTAACTTAAAATTACTACCATTTATTAGCAAAATCTCTTTATTAGAAATTTTAAAACAAAAAATTTCCATGAAGATGAAAAATTTTACTTAACATAAATATTGTATGATTTTTTAGAAATACACAGCGTTACATTAAAATGTTTTACTTAAATCCTTTAAATATTTTTTCTCCTGATCTTTTCATTAGCAAAAACCGCCATAATTTTGAAAGTATCCAATTTTCCCTGCTGTTTCTTTCTCGATTGAAAGAACTGCTGAACCATTTAGTTGTTCTTCGGATATGGTACTTCATAAATAACTTTTTATTATTTTCAGTTTCGTTACTGGCATGAATATAGTGCATACACATAGAAAACTAGGAGCCAGTTCACTGTTATCAAGCAGAAGAATGTCTGCCATTACTTGTAATATTTTTAACTCATTTTCAAAAATTGTTTTAAAAGACATCAGTTGAGACCCTAAATCTTGTGACAAGTCACTTTTATAATTTTATACTATCTGTTTTGATTCTGTGGATCTCTTCTGTAGTGCTAGTTGATAAATGCTTTGGTGTTATTATTGAAAAATATTCCATGATTGTTCTCATACCTTCGAATCTCTTTTTTATTTGCTCTGAAAATTTGTTTAATGTGCCAAAGTATATTTTGTATTTAAATTTATTATGTTTAACAAAAGAGCCCCATTTCGAAGTGTTTAAAATTTTGGCGTAATTCCCCAAGATAGACATAGTTCACTAGCTTTTTCTTTCATTTTATCGAACTCGTCATCCGTTTTCATTTTGGTTAAATGCTCTTGCAAAGTCTAAAGAAAATCGGAAACTTTTTGTAAATTGCAAGATTTGCCTTGTAAAAATTTTGTCAAGGCGTCCGTTTTCTCCAATATACATGTAAATACTACCACCATAAAAAATTCAAAACAACTAATTTATTTTAAAAGTACTTTTGCTTTACTGATTTCCTGCGTTTTGATACTTTTCATTATGATCACGTTTAACCCGGTAGGGCTCGCACCCCAATTTCGACCGTTAATGCTCGCACCGGGTCTGAGAGACACATGCAAAATAGGTATGATAACTTAATCTATAGACTATATTTCATTATTTTAATGATAATATGACACTATAGCACTGCTGTCGAATGCATTTCATGTGTCACACACAATACTGATACATAAACAATGTTTCATTTCATTTTCTAATTGCAATATGGCAAAAATACGTTCCTCGATGTAGGGTTATTGAAAAACGGTTATACAAAAGTGATAAAAAGATTCACTGCTTATAAAGATACATCTCAAGTAAATACAGGGTATATACAAAATCACTGCGCAGAACCTATTGAGTTATAATTATTCCTTGATCATTTTCAGGAACTCTCAAAAGATGAAAAATTATATCTCCAATAAATAAAATCAAATCTATTTGGAATCAGATATTCTTTATTCATCCTTTCTAGTGTTTTCTGTATACTGTTTTCAGTTTTCAATATCAAATTACATTTTCTAAATATCATTGTTAGTGACAATGTGATGTAAACACACTGAAAAGCACTCTACCAAACACAAAAAGCGTCAAACAAGAAATAATACTGACACAAATTAACGTGTGGCTGTGTAATATATATGTTTCAATGCATAACATGTCAATTTCATGGCCTTTATAAGATTACTCTTGAGTTTGGATCTATTGCTAAAATAAATAAAATAAGCCAAAAAACAAAAATATAATGGCTGTAAATTTTTACAGTAGTTTATTTTTTATTGTACTTAATTTTACTTGAAGGATAGTTCATACACTAACTAATATGGATGAAATCGTTAACAATGCTTTCTTACCTCAAAACGCGAAATAGTGTCTTGAATGCTCGCAGCGGGTCTGAGAGACCCAGAATGATGAAATGGCATTCTGTACACTACAACGACAGACACTCTCCTGATATTAAGGTAAGATGTATGTAGTGCAGGGAGTGATGGAAAGGTATAGGGAACGACAGTTCTACAGCTTCTACCATCTTGCAGTAAACACGATTACTAAATCATGTGGGTTTCACAGATCCGGTGCGTGCTCTGCCGGGTTAAGGATTTCATTACATCAACAAATCTGTATCTTAAAGTCTCCAAGCTGTCTTTTTTAGAAGAAAAACAAGTATCACATACACGTTTAAGTGATTTTAGAGTTCCTCAGAATTTGTTTTGTTAATTAAATTCCATCTTATCACATTGTCACTAAAAAATTCATAAACTGAATCAACTACATAAAAGAAGTCGTATACTTCTTCAATATCTTATGTAATGCGTATTAAAACCAGATTTAAATCATGATTTGTGCAATGTATGTATGGGGCGTTTCGCTGAATATCCTGTATTCTTTTTTGTACTCTGCTCTACACACCACTCATTACAGATGCTCCATCATAGGATTGCCCACGAAGCTACTCCAATCCACCTAAAATCTCCTATAATTTTGAAACAATTATGTTCATCAGTCCTGCAAAATGATTTTCAACTGCAACGAACCCAATAAAGTGTTCGTTAATTTTCAGCGCCTAGGCTTTGTGGTATTCATTGTACTCAATTGTGACTTACCGGACAATGATGCTCAACTGATTGATTTTTTAGACATCTTGCATTGTATGAACCAATATAGAAAAAACTGCTGATATGCATTCAGAAAAGTTTTTTCTAAAACGGCATTTGCTAATATTTCAATTATTTCATTTTGAATATTTGATGAGAAATACTTTACTTTTCCTTGGGGTGAGTTTAAGAGTTGATCAAACACGTCGTCATACTTAGCTAATAGATTTATAATTGATAAAAATTCCCTCTGTTTGCTGATTTCTTATCCTCTCGATGACCACGGAATGGCAAGTTCTCCAAAGCTAATGTGAGCATAACATTGATTACTCTATCAAGGATTCTTCTCCAGTATGAGGCTTCTTGTCTTATTTTGAGATCGATTTCATCAGAGATAGTTTTTTCTTCACTCTACTGACTCAACAATGCACAGCACTGTTTGTGATCAGATGATTCTTCATGATATTGAATTTTTTGAGTTAAATGTTGCCAATCTCTGCTTCCACTTGCCAAACTGTTTGGAACTTTCTTAGAGAATAACCAGCATGGTTGAAAGTAAACTTAATCCTTTATTTTAGAAAAATATGAATCCCAGCTTGCGTGATTTGAAAATAATAACATTCATTGAATGATCTGTTATTCTGTTTAGGACCTTTAGGAAATGGTTCTTTTGGTTGATTTGGTCCACATAAAATAATCTTTCGTCTTTCATTTTCACTCATATCTTTGGAGTATAAGGCTTTGTCTTTGGGGCATGCAGATTGTAAATGTGTATCATCAGGTAATTCAACATAATTTCTTAAATCATCTAATGTATCCGGTTCCATAGGGCCTTCGAATTCATTCCCTACCAGTTGTGGAATTTTTTTATTCAGATAATATTCTTTCATCGCTGCCCAATCCCTGTCCTTGGTGATTTGAAGATGGTTTTACAGAAGGTGTTATTTTCTGACATTTCTTAATTTCTTCTTGTTTTTTGCGCAATTTTCATTTCGTGGGACTAGTTCCGCTTTGTAGATATTGGTTACTCTGGATGACTTTTATGTTTACTAAAAATGCGGCCATAAAAACCTAAACCGGTGCCCAAGTCCTGGCTATGCCACTGAGTGGGCCCCCTATGCGGAGTGGGCCCGGGTGCATTGCGCCCCCTGTACCCCGGTAGTTATGCCACTGATGTCAATTCTTACTCAAGAATGGGGGACATTTGGAATACTGGAATCTGGGAAAATCCCTCTTTGACAGGGATGGCTAACCTTTCTACATTAGGCTCCAAACCATCTGTAATATTACTCTACTAAAGCTGCATGTTGGCCAGCCATACGATTTGGGTTGTAAGGGAAATACCCTTATGATTCTCCTGGACCAATCAGCGACTCAGTAGGCAGAAACTCAGTAAAGAATTGTGAGTCCAAGTAGCGACTCACTACTCGTGTCCACGTTCTGCAAGTCTGCAGTCGCAGTGGTCATTAACAGCATTACGAGGAAGACTTAATTTTTTGTAGTAATATTGAGGTATGTTGGACAAATAAAATATTTTAAGTTATAATTTTTAACTTTTTATTTTGTGTGTTTATATAGTACAGTAAAAGCCCATTCTAGCAGCACCCACGGGACCAAAGTTGTGCCGCTAAAATGAATATGCCGCTATTACGAATGGTGCTGCAAAATCACATTCCAATTACTTTGAGGGCATATTTGGTATCTTTTAACATTCTTCTTCCCTATAAGATATTGTATATGTTGTTCTTCGTTATCCAATATACTATTTTTTGCCAAAATTATTATGGTATAATAAATCTATCTAACTATATATTAATTTTATGTTGACGTCTGTTGACATTTGCGAACAATTTATATCGGCATATTTCTTGAGAACCGTTCGTTGTAAAGATATGCAGTAAATGGCATTTTGTTTCTTCTGGCTGTGAGGTCTCTGGAAAAATATTTTCATTTGCTAATGTGTCCCGTGTTCAAATCCAGGAGACAATTATATTTTCCTATACAAGAGATTTTCAATTTTTCAGAGTGCAAGGTTTTTTTCCTTCATTCACCAAAATACGTAAATATTTTCTTCATTTTGATATGATTTGTTGGCTAAAACTCGATACTATTTTATTCTTGTGATTTTACATGTTACACGGTTGATGTTTTCAGAAATACGCATTCTTTTTCAATATTTTGCGGATTTTTCGTACTCATTCCGGGCATTGCCAAGGAGACTCTCATTGTTGCCTCCGATTCATTTAGTGCCAATTGAACCTTCAAATAGACGAAAGAAAAGCGTTATTCGCATCAAACTGTTGTTTGAACATCGAAATTAATGAAGCATAGAAACAGAAATACTTAAGGACAATTATTCTGTTGACTGCATATGGGAAGCATTTATAACGATTTAGTAGAAGCAGTTGAATTTCATTTTATTGTTTGAATGCTAGAGTCTTAATTTTGAAAGTAGAACCATCATATTACACATCTGTAATCCTTATTATCGCAAATAGGCTCACGCATAAATTAAAAATTAAATGAGAATAGGGACATACATTATTTTGTAAACACATTATATGGTTATCTACTCTTCATTGATAATCTAAATAAACATTTGCATTGATGTTGCCTTTATAGTAGGTTCCTTAAGAAGTTAACACTTGAAGGAAAGCAGCTGTTTGTGAGTTTGTCTATAAGAGTGCAACAATAATCATTAGAACTAAGGTAAGGTAGAATTAAAAATTTTTCCCCTTTGAATATACTGAGATATTAAACTAGCATTGAGTAACTCTGTGGCATTGTCATCACGTAATTGCTCCAATATATTGCTGTAAAATCGCAGAAAATTTTAAAATGCCAAGGGTTAGACCAGTGAAAAGGAGAGCTATTAGCCCAGCTACAGCTGCCAGAGAAAGGAAGAGGAGCCAGAGATCAAACAAAGAGTATTGTAGGAAAGAGAGAGAAAGAGATGCGGAAGCTCATAGGATTTCCCGTGAAGAAGGGAAACACGTCAAATGAATAGGGAACAAAGAAGATCTAACCTAGGGCTGTACTATTTAGATTATTTGCATTTCATTTATTTCATTAATTATTCAATAAAAATTATTTCACTAAACCTTCAGTTTATATAAATCATGTTGAGGATCGGAGATCCAGGGCTGCCCTAGTAAATTTATTAATTTTTGTAATGCTCATTCTGGGAACCAAAAGAGTCCATCGAAAATAACATTATTACTACAACCATCATTTATTATTTTCAATAACAGATTATTTTCCTTTTTTTGTTGAAAGTAAATATCAACAATTCGTATATTCATGAATGTGCAGCCTCACTATCAGCTGATTTAAGTTCACCCGAGACATCCAGTTTTCGTATCCTGTGACGATGTTTAAAACGAGATAACCACCCATCAGAAAAATTATATCCCTGATAAAAGTATTTTGCCTTTTCAGTTAATAGTGGATCTGTGATTGGGAAACCTTCAGAATGTTTCACTTTAAACCACTCGTATAATACAGCATCCAATTGTTCTAGCTTTGGCTTCCTTAAATTTTTATGTTTTCGGATATTTTTATTTTTCTCAGATCCAGCAAAAAATTTTAAAAATTGCTTTAATACCATATGCCGTAGATGAGCTTATATTGTACTCATTCATTAATATACAGTAGAACCTCATAAACCCGGCATTCAAAAACTCTGCACTTTTTTATAAGTTATATGTAAAAAATCCTAATACTCTAGAAATTTAAATGATGTACGCTTATCTATTTTCATTGTTTCGTTTACCTCATTAGAACCACATGTTTAGATTCATGGCGATAGCAATTGTTTTTAATTAATGCAATTAGTACTTTTGTTAAATTTTATTTTGACATGACTGTGGTGACATCTATTAGACAATTGGAAAATGTAAGTTCACTGAAGATGCTGTTAGAGCGAGTTTGCCACTAGAATGGGTGCCGTTAAAATGAGCTTTTGACTAAATTTTTAATAAATAAAACTCTTAAATTATATTTCCTGTTTGATTGAATTTGAAAACACTAAACTTCTCGAGTCCCGGGAATTTTCAGAAAGTGTCTCGAGTCCGAGGAAATAAAAAAACAAATATCAGAATCTCTAGACCAGGTTCAAAACTCTCACTCATAACTATAATAGTTACTGAGCTGAAGTTTTGTACACAGTTTCATGTTTACATATAAAGTTGAGGAATGTACGAAAAACCCAAACTTTTCAGTTTAGGTAGCCCAAAGAAATTCATAAATCCCGAAAACTCATTTTTTGCTTCATTTTGCTACTGACAAGGGAAGGCACCTAAGTGTAAGTGGCGGATCACGACCAAACTTCACAGGATGAAAGAAAACAAAAAATAATTAGACACGTATTTTCGGAAAGGCAAACAAGTGGCCTTCCTCTAATGCCATGATGAGCCATACCCTGACAACGGATGGCAGTAGCCTAGTGATAAAGTATCGGGCTGGGAAAATTTTGTCGCGGGTTCGATCCTCGACATCACCGAATTTTTTTTCTCCTCCAATCAATGTTTTATGACTTTAGTTTTATGTAAGTTGTCCAAATTACATCATTAATAATTTTCTTTCTTTATTCAGACCAGTATTTTAATTTTAAATCCATTCCAATGCACTTTTTACGACATACTCGGATTATATACGTACTTGATACATATATACAACATTTTCTACGCACACCTTCCTCGATATTTCCACTGTAGAGATGCATAGTTTACGTGCCGAATTCAAAATTGTCTCGCTCTGTTAGAAGGTAAAAGAGACATGACGACGAGAAATGATGCCATTAAAATTCAATCAATTGTGCATCACCAGCTGCAGGCCCCAGTTTTTCAAAAAATGGTTCGGTACGCTTGGTACGCCGCAAAATTGACTGACGATCGTGAGGTATTCCTCAACGTCAATGACGTTGAGGCCAGTGAGGCCAGTTCTTAATAATGGCTTATGACAAGTGTTACGATATAGTTAGGTTAGGTGGAGTACAAGGGATAGAGATGAGAAATATACAGCCAACTCCTATCCAAAAGGCATCCTCATCCTTCACGTGGTGTGCTCTGATGTAACTAATGAGGCAATGGCGACCGATTAATGGCGGTATAACCATTACATATGAATAAATTATGGTTCCATTACATATGAATAAATTACGGTTCCCTAATCCATCCCTAGGAGAGCGAGCGAGAAGCGACCCCACCCGGTAGGGCCCACTGCCAGGACGCACAGAAAGGACTCGAGAAACTGTCGGAACGTGGCATAAAGTGCTCCTTATTCGGCACATAAACTATGCATCTCTACAGTGGAAATATCGAGGAGGGTGTGCGTAGAAAATGTTGTATATATGTATCAAGTACGTATATAATCCGAGTATGTCGTAAAAAGTGCATTGGAATGGATTTAAAATTAAAATACTGGCCTGAAAAAAGAAAGAAAATTATTAATGATGTAATTTGGACAACTTACATAAAACTAAAGTCATAAAACATTGATTGGAGGAGAAAAAAAATTCGGTGATGTCGAGGATCGAACCCGCAACAAAATTTTCGCAGCCCGACACTTTATCACTAGGCTACCGCCATCTGTTGTCAGGGTATCGCTCATCATGGCATTAGAGGAAGGCCACTTGTTTTTCAATTGCAAATATCTCGAAAACGCAGGCTCGTTAGACGCCTTTCCGAAAATACGTGTCTAATTATTTTTCGTTTTCTTTCATCCTGTGAAGTTTGGTCGTGATCTGCCAATTACACTTAGGTGCCTTCCCTTGTGAGTGTAGGAAGCACTTCCCAGAGGAAAGACTATGGTTTTGGGACTTTTAAGCTCTCTCAAGTGTTTCTTTACCCTCCCCACTTCTTTGGTATGTATACAACTGCCCTCCTCTCCAGCCTTGCATTACATGACAAATGTAATCTATAACAGAAACCTGAATTTGCGGTTTATGGTTTACTTTCTTTCTTTTTCTTCTATTTTTGCTTATGAATATGGCCCATATTTTATATTCATTTATTCATTAAATTTAATATTTTGCACTTACCTCAATTGACTTTGTTAAAATGACTAGTCCATGGAAAACAAAGAAATGAACCATAGAAGAAGAAAAAAGTGTTCCAAGAATATTGGACTGAAAGATATTTTTTTGTGGTACATAAAGATAAAACTGTGTTAAATTTGTAACCAAATTGTAAGCGTACCAAAATAGTACAACTTAAAGCGACATTTTGAAACAAAGCACCCAGAATTCAATGAAAAGTTTTCTGGGGAACTTAGAAAAAAAAAAGGTTTTTCGCCGATTCAGTCACTGTTTTTAAAAAGTGTTTGGATACTTCAGAGCAGATTGTAAAAGTTAATTTTGATAAATCCCAATTGATTGCTAAATCTTCAAGACACTTTACTGATGGTGATTTTGTGAAAAAATGATTAACACGTTCAACGCGGCAATAAAGATAATATTTTTTACTGGTGGCTGAAATTTTTTTTCGCATCATAATGGAAACAGTCTATATAATGGCCTTTTGCATTATTTTTCAATTTAGTAATAAGATAAATATTCGTAAACTTAATAATTAACTTGGATGTCAATTGACGTCCGCCGCCACCTGTGAAGACGCGCAGTGGCTTATCTCATCTTGCTTGGCCGTCACCATATATTACTCTTTTAGTTGTTTTGCATAACATAACTTTTTCTTACCTATGAATATTTACGAATTCTATAGGTCATAGTCGTAAGTTTCAATTATTTTTTTATTTGTCAAGTAATAATAATAGAATAGGAAATTTTTCAAAAAATTCCTTGTTTTTAGGAAAAGAAATGCTTTTCACATGCTATTGTTTCCTTACTAAGTACTATATATGCTGAAACGGGATGAACCACGGCAGCGAACCACACTCGAGGGAAGGGTAAAACTCACTACGATGGTCGGACGCTAAGTGATGGCTGAATAGCAAGAAATTTTGGAGAATTCTTATCACCTCCCATTTACCGCTATTTCTGAGAATAGTCGCATTCTTTTTCTGCTTCTGAGATTTATCGCCAGTCGTCACTAAAGTTTGAAGGGTTTGAAGGCCAGGGTTTTCGGAAACGAGGGATAATAGGATCTATCGGCATTCCATGTGTAGTATTTGTCGAGTTTCATATATAAGGGTAGTTGGGATAATTTTCCGTTGCCAGCACGAATATACTTACCAACCAATTTACCAGCGCAAAAACATCATATTAATTTTTATTTTCATCTAAAGAGGTGTATTTTATAATAGGTATAACATATAGACATCTTATTTACCTTTTCAACTTTTACGTAATCACTTTCTATTGTTCTTCTGCAGGTCATAAAATGAAACCACTCGTACACACTCAATTGATTATAATGTTAATTACCCATTGAAAAAAAATACGGTCGAAACATTCACGCAAAACCTTCATGTAAATGGAATAAATATGTAACCTACTACCATAGAAAAAAGCCTTGGATTACTCAAAAATGTATGTACCTCTCTTATTTAAACATATAGCCACAAATAAAACTAAAAAAATCGAAATATTAAAAAAATCATGGAAAAATTCTTAATAGCGCTGTTTTGAAACAGCAAAGATGTGTACCAAGATGGGATGCCAAGCAATGACTGTGCTGAAAGAAAGGATGGTGGGAGATGGCATAGAGTCTCAAATGTCCCTTGGAAAAGGAAGCAACCTTCAACGTCAATTGACGTCTGCCACCACCCGATAGAACGGCTGAGGATGTCAATTGACGTCCGCCGCATTGAACGTGTTAAGTATTATGTCACATAAGCTATGTTGTACAAATTGTGTTAAGAATTTGAGGCCATCAGCTTAAATCGGATGACAGTGCAACTGCAACTGAAAGATATTTCCTTTGATGTTGAAACCAAATTTTTGGAAATATTCAATAAGTGCATTTACTTGTCACTGGCAGTAGATGAATTGACAGATGTCACACCAACCTCGCAAATGTGTATATTCGCACATGGTGTAACACGAGATTTTGAAGTGTATGAAGAACTCGTAGAGCTCTATCTGTAGAAAGATCAGGCCAAAGGATCTGATTTACTTGAGGGATTGCTTAACCCTTTTAGTGCCAAGTAAAATGACCAAAATTGGTCTGAAAAGTGCCAAGCGATTTTAATGAAAAATGCAGTTTTTTTTAGAGTAGCTATTACATTGTTAATATTCATCATAGAGGCTTGAACTTTTTACAGTGTATAGTGAACATTTTAATACTACGAATTATATTCCTATTAAACATTTAATTAACATTATCCAGAGTAAATATTTTTATTGGAATAGTAATTGTTATAAAAAATAATTTTCAGTTAAACATTTTTTTTGAAGTATTATGTATGGTAAAATATAAAAATTATTACCACTAGTTGAAAGAAAATGAAAATATATTGATAATAACCAATGAACCCAAGAAATTTCGTATGATCGAATTTTGACGCCATAAGTCAAATTTGTGGTGTAAAAATTCTTGTAAGACTGAAAGTTTGTAAACCGAATGTTCATAAATCGGGAGTTTACTGTATTTTTCAATATCGGCCACCACAACATTGCTGTAGCCAATATTGTGGCCCAGGAAAAATATTCTTTGAGGCTCTGACAGCATTACTGCCAGGCAGTTTGTTATTTTTATAGTCTCAAGAGCTTTGTAATGGCAGGTCAACCTGCTAACCGTTAAACCACCAGTGCTGGGTTATATTATTATTATTATTATTATTATCAAATATAAGTTACAAATAGGCAATTTTCCAGGTGGTAACATAACTATCGTACATAAAATACTAAAAAAAACAAACCATAATATAAAAACAAATACATGACAGAATAAGTATAGCATAAACAATTATCTTAACATTGCCTTACATCTACTTTTAAAAACATTTACATTCCTTGGGAAGGGCTTAATAGTTCTGCAGGCAACTCGTTCCAATTGACTATGGTCTTATTTAAATATGAAAATTTTTTAATATTAGTTTTTTGAACTCTACACTTGAATTTAAATTTATGATCATTTTTCCCCACGAAAGTTGGTTCTTCCACCTCCTTTTTTAGATCACCCCAAGCTCCCTCATTTTTTAATATACAGTAAAACTCGTTTATAACGATCACGCCTAAAACGAAATCTCGGCTATAACGAAGAAATGTCTCGGTCCCTTGAACTTCTCCATAAGGGCATTGGTTAAATTTCTCGGATATAACGAACACGCATTTTACAAATTCTCGGCTGTAACGAACAAATGTTTGGTCCCGTGGCAAAAAATGCCTCATATATAACGAATTTTGGCGAGCAGAGCGATAAGTAATGAATAGTTTCCGCCCGTTTACCGCGCACTTGTTCGTAGAGGTCCCCTTCCTCCATCTACCCCTTCCATACGAATTTCCACCATCCCTTTGTTTTGAAATTGATATTAAAAATGTGAAATGTTTATGTAAATAATATTAATTGACCATTTAAAAATCGTATGTAATAGCAGTCGAACATTTTACATGCCGCGAAGTTGATGAGCATCTCTTTGCATATGTAAGTACGGTATTGAAGTCGACTCACTGCAAATACAGTAAAAGCTGTGTTATTCGGCTATCTTGGTGATTGTGGAAAGCCGATTAGGAGAAATATCCGGCTAGGTGAGCGTTTTTCGATTTTGACATCGCAAATTTAGCAATAACTAAACAAAATTGGGCTTAGGTTCACTACCGTACTCCCCAAACATAACTATGCATGGGGTGTTCCATTTTAATTCTTCCACACGTAGTTAGATATAGACACTATTTACCCATTCTTATTTAATACGTTGCTAAGCTTACATGCAAAACAAAAAGACTATTGAAAAGTTTAGGGCGTCCGGGAAGTTTGGGGTTTACCGCAGTGAACCTGTTCCCAAAATTGAATTTATTGGATTATATCTTTCTTATTTATCTTTATTTACTCTATTAAAAAGGACGAAATTATTTAATTCTTCAGAACATTTCTGTGAAAACCAGTCATATAATATTCTATCCAGTTCCTCAATTTTTGGCTTATGAAGCGTATGATGTTTATTAATTGATTTACTCGTCTCAGAAGATGACACAAATTTCATTAATTTAGCCTTATGAGCCTTGATATCGTTGAGCGTGGAAGATCCGATGTTGAATTCCTTTTTCAATTCGTTTGATCAGCTCCAGATTTTGTGTTAGCGTTAAATCAACCTTTTCTCTCCTGTTCCTTGCTTTTAGGTATTTATTTTGATGCAATATTCAATGGATGGGTAATTTTTTAAATAATAAAAAGGGATAAAATTGGAAATTGTAGAAGTACACCAAAACATCTAGACAATGAAAATGGCTTACGTAACCAAAAACGCCATGCTTACTCGGCAGCCACAGAAGTATACGGAGTAAATACGTAATATATACCTACATTTTATATTTTAAGAAATGTTAAAGTGGAAGTTGTGGTATTACACTTATACTATTCACACAAAAATTCATAAAAAAAGAAAAAGAAATACAAAATGAATTGTATTTGTGTAATTGCCGGTATCTAAGGGTGGCCGGTTCTAAATAGCAGGATAGCACAGCTTTTACTGTATGTGTATACGTGTTATATGGGATGTATAGGCCAAAAACCATGTTTCTCGTATATAACGTAGTCACGCTTATAATGAAGCAATGAGTCGGTCCCCTCAAATTCGTAATAAACGAGTTTTACTGTATTATACATGCCGCATAGCCTACTCCATTTCCTCCTATTTTGTAATGTTTCCCAACCCAATATCTTAAGCATCTCTGTCATACTATCTGTCCTCCTAAGCCTCCCCAATACATATCTGGCCGCCTTCCTTTGAACTTTATCCAATTTTTTAATAAGCCCTTCTTCATGCGGATCCCATACCATTGACGCATATTCCAAAATAGGCCGTACTAATGTTTTATATGCCTTTTCCTTCGTTCTCATACTACTTCCTTGAATATTTCTCATGACCCAATGCAAAACTTTAAACGCTTTCTTTATCAAATATTCCACATTAACCTCCCACCCTAAATCCTTTGTTAAATAGATGCCTAAATATTTACAACTATCACATTTAGGAATATATTTTCCTAAAAATTTATATTCCCTATTTGTTACTATTTTCCTATTAGTAAGAGTAATACACTTACTTTTTTTTACATTCATATCCATCCCATTAATTTTAATCCAATCAGCCAATTTATTAATATCATTTTGGAGGGCTTCACAATCGCCATCCTTCTCAATTCGCCTGTAAATTATACAATCATCTGCAAAAAGTCTTGACTCAGGATTAATATTTTCTGGAAGATCATTAATATAAATTAAAAACAAAAGCGGCCCAAGGACGCTACTCTTCGGAACCCCAGATATAACATTTATCTCCTCAGATAAAGATTCCCCCACCTTCACTCTCTGAGTTCTTCCCATTAAAAAATCTTTAACCCATTGCACCACCCTTCTATCTATTGGCAATTTTGCCAACTTGAACAAAAGGCGATCATGAGGCACTCTGTCAAAAGCTTTTGACAAATCAACTATCATTGCATCAACTTCTGTCCCTATATCTATAGAATCAGCAATATCTTGACACAATCCTAAAAACTGGGTCTCGCAAGAATACCCTTTCCTGAATCCATGCTGGTTTTTAAATAGCTAATTTTCTCCATTACTTTACAAACCACAGATGTTAAACTTACCGGTCTATAACTCTCGGCAGCTGTTTTATCTCCTCCCTTAAAAATTGGTATAACTTGTGCCCTTTTCCAGTCATTAGGTAAGGCATAATTATTCATCGTTACATTAAATAAATGAAAAATATAGGGAGACACAGTGGTCGATCCCAGTTTCAACAAATCAGTCGAAATATTGTCTGGCCCCATTGACTTATTTGTCCTCATCTTACTAATTTTTTAAAAAATATCAAATTGCATTACTTTAATAGGCTTTAATCTCGATGAAACTTCCCCTATTTCCTGACTTAATGCATGAAATTTATTTTCTACAATTAATAAATTATTCGTTACATTTTCCTGTTTCCTAAACATACTTATATACCATTCATTAAATGCATTTGCCTTCCTTCTATCATCAGTTATTAAGATGCCCTCTTTATTTTTCAATACTGCTATATTTTCCCTATTATCTTTCCTTCTCCTTATATATTTATAAAATGTATTGGCATTGTCCTTTGAAATTATATTTAATAAAAAATTTTTCTTCCCCTTTTCTTTTCCTTATTTAAATAACAAACTAACTCTTTATAATTCTGTAATAATTCATTACTCACATCTCTTATTTTATGTGCTTTCCTTACTTTTCTTTTCAATTTTAAAATTTTATAATTATAAAATTCTGGGTCACTATTTTTTTTAAGAATCCTTTTTGGAACAAAAGTATTTAACCCTTCCACCAACATTTCCTTAAATGCCTCCCATATTTCTTCCATACTCTTTCCTCTACTCACCCATTCGGGAAACTTATCCCTTAAAAACACTTGAAACCCTTCTCCATCCCCATGCTTATATTGCCAAATCATCTTTTCTTGTAACCTTCCCCAATTTAAATGCACGCACACAGCTGAATGATCACTTATTCCCGGAAAAACATCCACTCGAGTAAATATATCGATCGGTCTCAAAAGGAAGACATCGAGTGTGTTCTGCCCAGGAATGGGTTGATTTACAACCCTCCTCATTAGTGAGACGACTAACCACATCTTGGGTTTTTCCACCCCCTGCCGTTTCACCAGCCCACTTACTTCCTGAAAGGTTTATGTCTCCCGCTATGAGGGTATGACCTTCATGGCTTTCGGAGCATATCTTCCAATGAATGCATTCCTTCATTTGGACTTCTATACATTGCAATTATTTTTAAATTATTTCTTCTATTTCTACCAACTATTTTAATACACGTCATCTCACTATCGTCTCTTACCCATTCCAAAACACTAACTAAAATTTTATTTACACAAATAAATATGCCTCCCCCCCACCCATCGCGATCACTTCTATAAACAATAAAATTTGGTGGGAAAATCTCATTTGACATAATATAATCACTAATCCAAGACTCCGTGTCTATTATAATATCAGATTTGCATACATCTACCATAGTCTCAAATTCCCTGGTTTTATTTAAAATACCGTATTTGACCGAATATAGGCCCCCTCCGAATATAGCCCCCCTACCCATCTTTTCTCACACAAATCTAGAAAATATTTTAATACCCTGAAATGACATGATCATTTTTAGGGCTTTAATGTCATGAAACATGCTGTATAATTTGAAGAAATATAAAACTTGCACTCATTTAATAAAAAAGTACCAATTATCGAGTGATAAAACGCCATGCTAATTGGAATTTTAAGGTTTTCAGATTTGTACCTCAGAATTCAGGGGATATACTAACGAGAGAGATATTTGACAAGGAAATGAACAAAAATACATTTTTAGGGAGTAAAAATATACTTTAAAAAGTCGAAATAACATACTAATTAATGCAGCAATATTAGCAAGTCGAAATAACATACCAATTTATGCAGCAATATAAATTCGCACTTTGCTCATATTTCGATGCGCAATGCTAATCTATCTTTCGTTTGTGTAATTAAAAATTCGAGCTTAGCCAGGCAATTAGTCCATTCTCGGGTAAGGTTAATTTTATTAGTATTACCATATTTGCTCGCGAAAGCTGTGCACCTTTTTTCACAAAACGCCGGTGGAAAAAAGGGGGTGCGTGTCTTACACGAATTCTTTTATTTGCCGCTCACCTTTTTTCCCAAAATGTCGTGTCGGTAAACAAATATACGTTAAGCTAGCACCCATGCCGCATCTATTATTCTATTTCTAAATTTCGGTGTATTTAGTCATTTTCATTGTATAAAATTTTTTAATGAGTTTTAAGTTTATTAACGGGTGCTCCCCAAACTCGACGGCTTTCTGCTACAATCGTCACGGAGGCCACGGCGCATGCGCGACCAGTTTGGGTTGGTGGGGGTTTTGTTCTCACGGCAGACGATGCCTACCATGTTCAGATATGGCATGCTTCCTTTATTCTATGATACGTCTATGAAAGTCATAGCTACCGTGGTGATCATTGAATGATCATAATTTTAGTTCGTCAAAAAAATGACGACCGCTACGGTATGGATCAGTGACCATATGGCTGGAAAATTACGTACAGCAGAATGATCGCTACCGGAGCGATTTCTGCCGAACATGACCAATATGACGACAAAAACAGTTAAGTGTTTAACAAAAGAGGACTACCAAGGAGATTTCTGCTAGTACCGATATAAAGAGATCACCCAATAAATTCGTCACGTAGGAATGTGAAGATGCTTAACTTGAGCGTAGCATTTTTGAGAAATAGGAATTGGTGATTTAAAAAATCCTTTTTCGTCTCAAATACAGTTTTTTCCCTAGAGCTGGCCCAAAAACCGTGGTGCGCGGGATACACGGGGGCGTGGCTTACACGAGCAAATACGGTAAAACTTGCAATTTGACAATAATGAGAGCGATCAGGCAATTGAAAAATCCTTCCTATATGGTGACGTCAATCAGCCTTGCAAATAAATATTAGCAACCCGAGTAGTTTAGTCTTACAATGGATAGAAACACACTGACTCGAATGAAATTCATCGTTATTGAAGCTTTGCACACTTGTTTGTACCCACCTAATTTTTAGTGCCCGAAAATAGCCTCCCCCCTAAACTTTTGCACTTCACTTTTGGCCAAAAACAGGGGGGCTATATTCGGTCAAATACGGTACTTCTGCAGTTGACCTGCAGAACTTTGAAGCCCTTTATGTGCCCTTTCTCCGTTCTCTCCATCCTTGGAATTAGCTGTATCTTCGAATTCACATGTCTCAATCACACCCCCATTTTCCCATCCATTTATTGCATTTCAAATAAATTAAATGGATGATAGGAAATAAAATTTCTCCATAATTACTGCTTCATTGACCTGAAGTGTAAAATGTATTCCAGTAAATGCAGTTTTAGATTCCATTTATTGATTTAATCCCCTCAAGCATGATTTAAAAAGGGTTTCCTCCATGATTCAAATACTACAGAATTCAACTTGCATCATTTTAATTAAAGCAAAGAGAAAATATTTGTATAGGAAGGATGACTAATTCAATAAGTGTAGATATATTGTGATTATTTGGCAGCAAATCAGCACACAAAGGATAAAGGAAGTAACGGTGGATGCTGTACAGGACGACATATGTTGTCTTGCTTGCTTGAGGGATTAAGATTAAATCAAAAATGCTCCCTCTTAGCTTATACTACTTGAAAATTTCTATTTAATATGAAAATGTTCTGATATATGCATTTTTTCTTAATGTAGTTAAAGCCATTTTGCTATTGCAATATTTTACTTCAGAGAGCTTAGATAAGTGGGAAAGATTGACAGTTGCCGATGCCCTTGAGCCAGTCACGTTTGAAGATAAGGAGCGCATTGTCCGTCAGGGACAACCTGGTGATGATTTCTTCATTATTGTGGATGGGACAGCACTTGTGTTACAGCAGCGTGGTGGGTCCTCACCAGATGCTGAAGATGGGGAAGCAGTTGAGGTGGGACGGCTGGGTCCGTCAGATTACTTCGGTAAGTTATATGGAACTAATATGTCATTGCCATTTGCTTCCAGTAATTTGTTTTGTACAATATGGTAATAGGAAGAAAATCTGTACAATATACATTACACAAACTTTCTCATATATGCATCTGATTTCACTACACTCTTTCCAGACTGAAAGGAACTCCTACTTTGCATTCAGTTTGGGGTTTCAACAGGGGCATAACTACGATTTTTGGGCCCCCATTTATATAAAAAATTATGAAATCACTAGTGTAATGCCCGTTGAAATATCAGCGGAAGAATTATAGATAGATAGATAATTAATATTTGCATTTAAAATAATTAATAGCACACTTTTACTTATGAAATATTTCATCATATATAACATTTCTAGCGAATATTCTGATGTCGTTTAGTAAATGTACTTGGTTTTTATTTTCGGTTATAAAATACTGATATTCTTCTCCCACCTTGTTTTCATCATTGCTACATATAATTGTCGGCGTGCAAATACAGGGAAATACAGTGGAACCCCCATTTAACGTTTGCATCGGGGACAAGTTTTTTGTACCTTAAATCGAGTAATACATTAAATGGGGGTTATCTAAAATTGAAAGACTAAACGGCAGTTCATTAATGTCAAATATGTTTTATTAGTTAAAACACAGATATTAAGTGTATAGATTAATTACGATCAATTTTTTCATTTGTAAAATTTCACAGAATGAAGATGGTTGAGAATAATACCAGCTGTAAGTCATTCGGCAAAGGTGATTCTTCTAGCTTATGGTTTTTTTGCAAAATTAGTGGTCACTTCATGGCTGTGACCCTTATTGCACCTACTAGCAGTGAATTTGCGATCTTTAATTTTTCTGAGACAAACTTTCTTAAAACTTTTAAACAAATAAACACACTTAATTGAAGCACTCCTATATAGGAGGAATCAACCAAGCGTGCAGATCCTTTCAGTTTTTTAAGTTCGCATGCTATAATGAATACATGATATAATTGGGCTCGCGTGGGTTATATAAGATAATACAGTAAAACCCCATTATAACTCGAGTTTCGAGAGACAGAATGTACATATACCCACATTATCGGCAACCTGTGGTATTTCGGGAAATAATTTTTAAAAACGTGAAAGCATATGCGTTATAACAAATTTAATTGCAAAATACTATAAAAACTGATATCGTATTTTTATTTAAATGCATACCTTACTTTAATCGGCGTTTTTAAAATAGTGTGATATTTTCTTTTGGCGTGACAGCTGATGGCGTTTCTTCGTCACATACATGTTAATATTTTGCAAATGTAAAAGATGAAGATGATCACAATCACTCTCTCTCCATCCAATTCATCACTTCACCGATGTTATCCAATATTTTGCTTATTTAAGGGGTCTCAACCTCGCACATCTCTTCACTCTCGGTCATCTTCCGATAATTTTTCTGGACTTCAGCTACAATTTCTTATCATTCTTATAGAGAGCGACGGGAGATAAGCATCGTGGTAAAATTTGAGCCAAGTTGTGTACGAAGAAAATAAATCACGGTAAAATTTGAAACAAGGATGTTTATGAAGAAAATAAATCGCAGTAAAATTTGAACTAAGGTGTTTATGAAGAAAATAAATCGCAGTAAAATTTGAACCAAGTTGTTTACGAAGAAAATAAATCGCGGTAAAATTTGAAACAAGGATGTTTACGAAGAAAATAAATGGAATCATTTTGGGAGACATGACTAGACCCGCAGTATATCCGAATCCGCGGTATAGTGAGGCGCGTTATAACGGAGTTTTACTGTATGTACGAGTTTCGAATAATTATCCCTCAGTGAAGCAGTTTTTAGTCTCATTTGTTACATTGCGGCCATTTATGCGAAGTGAGCTCGCAAATTTGATTACATGTCTTGTGCGGTGTAGGGAAATGCTACAGTGACTGACGAGTAAGAACATACATCCAAACTTTTAATAACATCGCCGCCTCGATGTAATAATAACGTTGTGAATAAGGCTTCCCTTTTTTTGGGGGATTGTCTTCCTTTCGGGTTAACAAGGTAAATATGGCTGTGGTAAACGCGGGTGGCCCAAATACGCGTCAAGTTAGTGAGCGAGCGCCTGCGAACTGAAACGTAAAAAAATCCATGTTCACGTGATGACGTCATCGCAACTTTCGTGAAGCACGTAACAGATTAGGGCATTTAAGGTGGATTGACAAAACAGCACGACTAAATATTAATTCTTTTGAGTTTACTTAATGTAGTAACAACGCCAGTATGTGTTGTGTCATTGATGGTTAGATTGAATTAATATATTACATCTCCAACAAATGAAATATTCTCGAGTCATAGTGTAAACGTACCTGAAAATGAGGCGATGCCCCGCAAGGGACCAGAATTTCGTCCCTTAATTGCGGGCAATTCACTAAATCGAGGAACACTAAATCGGGTCATACAATACATTATTTACATGGAGCTTTAGTCGGGCCCGCAAAAAAACCACCTTAAATGCAGGTAAACCTTAAATGGGAGAACCTTAAATCAGGATTCCACTGTAATTATGTGTTTATATAATGTAGGGAAAATAATTAAATTTCATGCACTTACGTTATGATTGTTTTAAAATTGTACTCTGTACTTACGAATAAAGAAAGCTTACTCGAATCCTCAACAATGTTCTCCATCGTTATGTAAATAAAACTCTTTAAAAGATTTAAATTAATAACTAACTTATTAATCGATCAGCAAAATAATTTCTTTGAAAGCTATCTGAACAAAAACAATCACCAATTTATTTCAACATTGTAAACTGTTAACACACCAAACTTACCTAAATATTATCTTTCAAATGCTTTAATTTGATTGAAAATGTATTTTTCAGTGAAGAATTTTTCGAAGAAAAATTGATTTGAAATCTATTCTGAATAAAGTTGGCTTTGTATAATAATACAGACGATATATTAAAGTGAAGATTGCAAAACAATTATCACAAAATATTACTACTTTTATTCTAAACAAATCAAAATAAAATATTAGACTTACCAATACCTAAATCAAACTCTGATGAAAGGTTATAACAATAAAACTCGTTTGTTATGTAAACAAAAAAGTACCGATTTAGGCCACTACTAATTAATCAATCAGCGGAATAATTTGTAGACGATATATTAAAGTGAGGATTACAAAGCAATTATCACAAATTATTATGCTACACTCACATATAACAAATAGTTCTCAATTCTCATGCTCTTTTAAGAGCGGCGCCACAGTCAAGCGTTACTTCTCGATTCTTACGCTCTTTTATAATGGCTCTTTAAGAGCGGCACCACTTGAGCATTATACACAAACACATCTACGCTTTTATTATAGAAATTATATCGTTTTGACTTTAATCAAGTTTGATTGTGGCAGAAATTAACAAATTTTGATGTTTTTGAACATTATTTATAGCCCGAAAGTTTATTAAGTGCTATTTGGAGCATGAATATTGAATACAAAATCCTAAGAATTTGGGTAAAACCTGCAGAGATGGCAATCCTAGTAACGCATGATGGCTGAAAAACTTCAAACTCCAGTCATCTACATATCCCTCTTGTGGATAAGGCGTGTTTTCTCATAATTTAGCCTGAGTAAACATTAAAAGGATAGAACCAAACAACTCCAAACACTTGACATAGGCATTTTTGTCTTCATTTTGGACAATGAAATCTTTCATTCCCATAAGGATATTACTACAGTCAAGCATTGCTAACTCATAATTCATTATTCCGAAACCACCTGTAAACCGAAAAGACTGATTCCCAACTATGTACTTTCCCAACCGGCTGCCATAACATTGTGATGCTACAATTTATTCCAAACCTAGGCCGTGTATTTGAACATTACAAATACAAAGAAAGATGCACATGCATGCAGTAGCGCAGTACCTAGTGCTTTTTTAAAAAAAAATACAATTTAGTGTTAATTTAATTTACCCTAACCATATCTTGTAAGAGATCAAATGAAAGTAATAATGCTGGAAATTCATCTAAATGTAAACGAAATCACAAAACGCTATCAATTCAGGAAGAAGTGCAATTATTAAATGAACTCGACTAAGGTTCATCAGTGTGGTAGCTTTGTTCCATATTCAGTAAAACCCTGTTATTTCGGTCCCAGATAATTCAAAGTATGATGTAATTCGAAGCTAAGATCAGTCCCATGCAGAGCTGCAAACCACTTCAAAATTTGGAGTGGTTCGGTTCATGGTTCGGTTCAGACGAGAATTTTGAAAAGTGGTTCGGTTCGGTTCAACTAAATCATTTGAAATACTATTCAAAAATAATTTATCCAATATAAACATTACACATTCAGTATCAATCTGTAAGTAAATCAATCAGCAGTCATTATTATTTTAAATGAAAGAAGAATTTATTTAAAGAAAGGAAAAATTTTTATTTTAAATATATTACAATACCATCATCATCTTCATTTACTTATATTTAAAAAATGGTATTTTTGATCCTAACATGACTTTTATGTTCATTGTTGTTTACATATCAATTAAAAATACTCTGAATGGATTCACTTCAACTTCATTTACCAACATACACAATCATACATAATCAGAAAGAAAATGCGCCTCTAGCTTAAACCGCTTTTGAGATTATCCCTGGATGGACGGACAAACCGAAAACATAAAAGTGTTTTAAAGAAATCATTAAAAATCAAAGAAAATTAGTTCCTCGAGCATTTTATTTCTTTTTCTTACCTGTAATACACATCATTTAGAGAAAAAAAGATTTATAACAAGGGCCATACTGCCCGTCTCCCAATATTTAACCTCTTTAGTTCTAACACCCGCACTTGCCTTTATTTTCCTTATTCCCACACACATACCCATTGCCGCATTGATAATTTCCTCCCTCCTCTCTCTGGGGTTCCACAAGGCCTTTCTTTTTAGTCCTTCCCGTCTTTCACCAAACCCTTCCGAGATGGTCTCCCGCCTCCAGCCTTTCCTTTCCCCTCCTCATTTATCCCTTTACAACCTACCCCCCACAGTAACTCTCTGAGATAGGTTCCTCCTTTCCCTCCCCTCCATTCCTTTCCCTCTTACAAACTACCCTCCCTCCCACGTCTCTACCCATTTCTCTGTATATACTTTCTATTCTCACCATATCTGCACCTGACAATAGCATTGTAACGTCGAAACCTGGGTCGTAAGAGAAATAAAAACAATGGAAGTTACAAAGTGTTATTCCTTTGGTTCATTTATAACAAATAAAATAAAAAATGTTTGCTATATTTATCAAGGGTCTAGGAAAATTCTTTTCCATAAGCCCTTATTAAGATTTCCTTGATTGAATGATAGATTTAATTATTGAAGTAGAGAGTTTCTTGATTTCCAATGGCAATGATGCATGGGGTCTCAATTTTTCCAACTTTCAATAATAAATTTATATAAATAAAATATTTTAATTAGTTAATTGGTTAAATAATATGGAATAAAATATTACTCCGAATGAATTTATGATATGTAAAACTCTAATAAATTCGATTATTAATTCTTATTATTATATAATAAATTCAAAAAGACACTTTTAGCTCGATTCAAAACATATTATATATTGCTAATTTTTTTCTTTTGCCACCTTAGAAAAGTAATCAAAAAATCAATATGATAGTAAAATTACGTTACAAGAATAATTTAAAATTAATGGACAGTTCGGGGCAGATTATTCAATATACGAAGTGCAGACACTTATGGTTCAAAACAAACGATTATACAATGTACAGTGACCCTCTTTAAATAACACTAACATGTTAATTAATTTTATTTCTCTTAAATAAAGTTTACTAAGATATTATTAAAAATACATACTAGATAATTCAAGGAATTCTGAGAGAAATTAATGCCTCCGATCCAAGGGATCTGCTAAGTCCTCGCCTGTTTTTGCTGGAATATAAACCACCAAGTAATGGAAATATCATAGATGAACACCACATGAAAGTTAGAAAAGGAATGATATCATTGAAAGCTCAAGCCGTTGAATTTTTCTGATGAAAAAGATATGAGGACAGTTATGGTGTTCTAAGAAAGTCACAGCGGGGCATATTTTCTCAGGTCTGCTAATTACAATGCTGAAGGGGATGATGGTGATGGTAAGGGCATGGATTTTTCTCTCGGCACGAAAGCAGATTATGGCTCCTTTCTAGGCCATTGTAAAATGATTCTTTGGCCTGCGTTCAGATAAAGATCTTTCTATATTCTGTTTGGTTTTTGCCTACAGTGGTTAACCCGGATATTGTCGCAGTTGGTGTTCCCATAACCCTTACCATAAATGTCTGTGAATAACAATAGTAGCAGAGAGGAAAGAGATAGGCACTCTTTCCTTTGAAGCAAGACCACTGGTTTTTCCAAAGGAAATTCCTGGTCTTTTCGTTGGTCCGTACTTTGTGAATTGAGATCGAACCGAAACCACTTTTGGAAAAAATTACGCTTCGGTTTTCGGTTCATTGAAAAATTAATCAGTGGTTTTGGTTCGGTTTGCGGTTCAGAAAAATGACCGATTCGGTTCTGTTCAGTGGTTCAGTTCGGTTTGCTGCAGCTCTGGTCCCATGCCATAGAATTTTGCGTACTTTTTGGTAAGGATTATTCGAAATATGCCTCCAATTAAATTCAAATTCATGATCTCATCCGGTGACTCACGAAAAGTTCGTTTAAATCGAAATCTCAATCCTGTGTAAGTAGAAGGTTCACGCCCTTGCCATCATATCATGTTTTTGTTCCTCATTTCTCACACACAAAATACATATAACGCCCCACACAGGTGACTCCTTTTTACTTATTTAATAGTTGGATGACCAAACATCCCATTTTCGCCAGGACATTCCCGTTTTTTTATCAAATAAGCCATTTTATACCATTTTGAAGCCCATCCCAAATAAAATTTAGATTATATGATAGTATAGCTGATATTCCTAGTAGAAATCTAGGATTCTTGGAAACATGGAAGTTATCAAACGAACAACAAATGTTAATTACAGTCACAATTGTCAGGTTAGAAAACCTTGGGGTCATTGATAAATTTGAGGTGACATACCTGGTCACCACGTATAATATCCTGCCTGGGTTTAACCTAACTTATTCGAGTTTTGACAACGACGGCGCTAGTCGGATTCTCTTTTGATTGCGAGCTTTGACCTAGTCCGGCATGCTCATGCTCCAGACTGTAAGGAAAGTTCGTATTTGCCTTTTTCGCAATAGATCGTGATAGTTACAGTTCCACCATTAAAAAATCATGCAAAAATTTTGTCCCGTTTTTTTCATATAATGACGGAAAATGTCCTGTTCTCACCTCGTCGAATTATGGTCAACGTATTTAATAGTCACAGTGAAATGAAAGTCGTAGATGATTCAAATAAATGAATAAGCTTATCCTTGCATCAATGTGAATACTCATATTCTCAGTCGGATTGCAGAATTCAAGAACCAAGCTGAAATGAGCAGAAGTTGCAAGAATTATCCCTATTATCTCAATCCTCATGATTTCCCAAACCTGGGCAAGATTTTTCACATGGGAAAGTGATGTGCTTCAGAAAAGACTGTGTAATATTGATTTCTGTTACTGAACCAATCTTTAAATAACGTTGTACGAAGTGACACCGAATGTCGTCTCTAAAACATCATGACTTTGTTTTACCCGAGAATAAGTGATAAGCCAAAACCACAAACCTATTGGTTTTACCCAATGATGAGCTGGAAAAATATTAAGAACCGGCTCTCAAAAAAGTCAAGGAAATTTGGATAAGGGTGGCAGGATGCCTACATGCCAGGGGCACCAGATCTCTGTAGTTTAGTAATAGCGTTCCGCTACCTTAAGAAGTGTTCGGTTCACTATATATTCCATTTCATACACTGTCGATAATTGGCTATCAGATAGGGCAAAATGTACTTGAAAGGACAAAATCAATAAATTTTCATATTTTCTAAAAATTTAACAACTGGCTCATGCAAGTCAGCGGGAGCTGGATTCAGCTCATCACTGGTTTTACCATAATGTTATCAAGAAGAGACAAATGTAATACATATACAGCAGTATGTAGTATAGATGAGTGATAATCTTTTGGTGCACAGTTGAACGTCTTTTTCTCGCGGCATCAAGGAGTAACTTGAAATGTACTGAGAAATTCGGAGCCTTTTTTCACATGTGGTGGTCTTTGCGAATCACAAACTAAGTGTTCACTTCAGCTCTGTTCGAATTCGCCGTGTATACTAACTTGCAAGGCCAATTCATTTGTAGAACGGATAGATAAGATTCCGTATTGTGGTTTTGCTGCCCAAGTAGCTGATCGTAATAAAGTTCGATTTTTATGAGTTTGTTTATTTAAAACCTGGATACTTCAAAGTCGTATTTATTGGTCCCTTGAACTTCAAAATAACGATGTTTTACTGTATTAAAAAACTTATTATATCAGAATTATAATTATGGTTGATGTTTATATTTCTGTTGTAAAATGCCTAATTGTTTACAATTTCTATTATATGTACTTAATATTTTATTTATAAGAGAATGGATATAAGATTTATCAATAAAAGCTTGACAACGGATTGTTTACAAAATTGTACATCATGGTGACTATCTTTAGATCGATATTTTTGATAAACTAATATTATTTATGCCAGTCAAGGGTACTTATCTGTTTGTCATGCAATGCAAATTAAATACAGTGATACAAATATCAATAAAAAATAGAATTAATTTAACCTGTAATTAGTGGGATATCTGCTGCTGTACTGTGGAAGATAGATCTGTATAGCAGGTGTGTAGTTTTTTACAATTCAGTGCTACACAAGCAGCAATAACATCCTCAGTCAGTTTGTTTCTCTTGTCTGTCTTTATGTTGTTAAAAGCAGAAAACAAAGATTCACACGAGTAAGTTGATGAAAAAATTGTCAAAATCGCTTTAGCAATTCTTTTTCGTGTGTCAGACATTTCCGGAATGGTATTCCACACTTTCAGAACCTCACTGTCAGCACTCTTATTCATTACTACTGTTAACCGATCTCGTTCAACTGTTTCTAATTCTGATCTTAAGTCAATAAACTTTTGCTTCTAAATTGAGCTGGACTGGAACTCAACTATCTGCATTTCAAAGTCATTTAAGTCCATCCAATCAAATGTTTATAATAATCTCATATTTTCCAAAATAACTGTATCAGGATATTTTATGAATTTTGCATTGTCTTCAAATTCCCTGAATTGAATAAATCTGGATGAGAACTGTTCGATTATTGAGCTTAAGATCTCACTAAACTGTTTCACAACATTTTTTCAGTCAAGTTTGTCGTGAAATTCCATTTCGTTAAAATGCTTCTTCAAGCAGGGAAAATACTTAAAACTATAACTTTCCACATCACGTTTGAATATTTCAATGATTCATCCATAAATATGTATTGATTTGCTAGGGCTATTGTTGCCATGTCTCTACACTAGCCATTGGCATTTATTTCTTTTTCCCTCGCAGTGACATGCCAGCAAAAAATCGTCTCGCATGCCACTTTGGGCATGCGTGCCATATGTTCGCCAGCCCTGAGTTAGGGTAAAACCCAGGTAGGATATTATACACGGAGACCAGGGATGCCACCTCAAATTTATCAATGATCCTGAGGTTTCCTAACCTGACAGTTGCGACTGTAATTGACATTTGTTGTTCGGTTGATAACATCTGTGTTTCTGAGAATCCTACATTTCTACTAGGAATATCAGCTATATTATCAGATAATCTAAATTTTATTTGGGATGGGCTTCAAAATGGTATAAAATGGCTTTTTTGATTAAAAAAACGGGAATGTCCTGGCGAAAATGGGATGTTTGGTCATCCAACTATTAAATAAGTAAAAGGGAGTCACCTGTTTGGGGTGCTATATGTATTTCGTGTACGAGAAATGGGGAACAAAAACGTGATATGATGGCATGGAAGCGAACCTTCCACTTACACAGGATCGAGGTTTCGAATTAAATGAACTGTTCGTGAGTCACCGGACCAGATCACGACTTCAAATTTCATTGTAGGCATATTTCGAATAATCTGTACCAAAAAATATTCAAAATCATATGGTTTTGGCCGGGGACTGATCTTAGCTTCGAATTACACTATACTTTGAATTATCCAGGATCAAAATAACAGGGTTTTACTGTAATTCCAAATGGCATTTCATGCAATTTCATATGTACTTCTATAAATAATATGCATAGCTTCCATCTCAATACATTTTGGATTACTCTATCATGTTAAATCCCTAACAATTGGGTTGTCAAGGCAGGGAAAAATCTCATGTTCAAAAAACCTTAAATTTTGTAATAAAAACGTTAATTTTGGACAAATTCGGCTCATATTTGAAATTCGACTACAGGAAAATGAAACTTTAGTTTTTTCTTTGTTTCTGGGTTCAAGTCCCGTCTTTGTACCATGTTTTTAAGTAGTTTTTATAGTGCAAATTAAAAATAATCTACACTCATCCCTGTGTTTCACTTGCAGGACGTGGCAAAATACATGACTGATGATTAAATCGTTAGCCATTCTGAATGAAAGTGACATACAGAAACGAAACCTTGACCATTCACTAAGTTTGGATGTAAGGAAGAAATGTATTAAATTTGGTTGTTCTAGCTTTTATCGTTTAGGAGGAGTTCCATGAACAAATATACATACATACAAATTCTTTAATATATATAGTAGATATGTATCAGCTGGTGCTCTTACCATTTATCCCACTCCCGGAATACCCCGTGCTTTTAATCGGAAATTATTTGTGGTGTGGAACAGCCCAGATCCCAAGCTTTTTTAATTAGTGATTCTTGACTGATGATGGGAAAAATTTTAAGCATCGTATTTACCCAAATATAAGGCGAGGTTTTTTTTTGTAATTTTAGCACCTGAAACATCTTAAGTCATGTTATATTAGCTTAATATGGAATAACTTCGCGTAAATTGATCGTATGTCTTCATAGTGAATGACATTCATTTTGATGCCTGCAGATGTAATTCAATCATATCACAATGGAAAGCTAATTAGAACAGTCTTTGTTGAAAGCAAAAACATTCATTTTGGTGCCAGCAAATGTCATTCTATCCTACTGTGGGTGCATGAAAAATGTCGCTTGGTTTCTATAATGGTGTATTTAACAACAAATAACAATAACAATGATAACAGGAGAGGGAAACACAGAATACACTAGAAAGCCTGTGCTCGCACGTGGATGACTCGGAGTCACTGGTTCCCTTCCGTGCTGCCAGGAGCCAGATCCTGCAGCAGGAAAAACAATCTCTGTGCATGGTTGTTCGGCGGGCAGTGAGAAACAATCTTGTTGCGTAGACAATTTTAATAATTGTAATTACGACTTGAATGCAAAAATTGTAATAATCGAACATAATCAATAAATTTGTCAAAATTACTGGTTTAAATATTTTTGTTAGATACGGAGTTTAAAAAGGGGGGGCATCTTATATTCAGAGTCGTCTTATATTTGGATAAAATCACCAAATCACTAAACAAATCCGCAAACTTGTATAAGAAAATAAACAGGAAGCACTTGATGGTAACACAAAGTGAAGGTAAGAGGATAAAGGTGAGAGAGTAAAGGGAGGCAGTCAGAGTGAGCAGAATAACATTTCAAAGGTATACTAATATGAAGTATAATTTTTTAAAAATGTTTTCAAAATTTTTTTATAAAACAATGACTGCATACATCAAAGCAAGTTGCCAACGTTTTCACTAATTTCTTTTTAATATCTCTATTTCGACTTTCTGTCAAAAACTCTTGTTGCCTCATCCTCCTTTGCTCTTGCTATCCTTGTACTGATCTCTTTCATGCTTCTTCCATCTTGTAACGGAGTACTATCTAGATACCGTATATATTCGTGTATAACGAGCACCCTTGATTTTTGTGGGCTCTAAGATCAAAATTATATCGTCAGGTTAAGTATTAACTAGAGTACCATCAATAAATATGTTAAAGCATTAAATTATCGCCAGTTAACAATTATAAACATACTTCCAAAGAAAATAATAACTTAAATTCCACAATTTATTATTATGGAATTTAAGAAAGTTATTATTTTATTCGGAAATATGAGTATCAATTATCACAAAGTTCAGCCAAATTCCTTGGATTTTTTAAAATTTTAAAACGCTTGGACTTGCCCATACATATTATGTTCAATAAGCTCCACAGTACATTTTAGAGAGACGACATCAATAATGAAAGCGATTGAGTTGAGATGGCAGCAACTTCATACAGTAAGTTGAGCAAAGAGAAAGAGTTTTGATTTATAGTGGATGTTGGTTCTCTCTTTCCCATCTCATTCTAAAATGGTTTAATAGAAGGAATAATAGGAAAATGTAACAAACAAATCTGGAAACAGGAAACGCGACAGGTAAGATTAAGTTCATACACGTCATTCTATGGGTTTTAAATTACTTACACTGTTAATTGTACATACTATAATCATTAACTAAATAAAATTATTTCAGTTTGCTTATTCTACATTTCTTTGTTTTTAATGCATGTTTTCCGGCAAGTCTACCTGGCGATTTTGCAAAGACTATAGCAATCAGCTGATGAGCTAGTGAAATGCGGAATATTTGAAGAGAATGGAATTAAGGCGCGATCCCACGTAGCTTATGCTACGTGATGCCACGTGACGTGATGTGTTGCAACACATATCTGAACACATTGTTGTACATACTTTCAAATCTACCCTTAGCCCACCTATTCAACGTTACACGATGCTATGTGTTGTGTTCTGAACCCACGTCACCGCGGTTTGGCCGCTCAGATCGGCATCACGTCGCGACACGTAGTGTGACGTCATTCGATGCCATGGAGCAGGTGGGTTTGCTATTCAGACGTGATATGATACATCAGTCCAGCGAAGTTACCGATAGTGTTGTATTTTTTTGGGCGAAATCATCGTTGCAATTAAATAAGATGGACGAGAAATTTATTGAAAAAGTTAGAGAGCACGAATGTTTATATAACAGGCAAAGTTCTTCATTAGAAACGAAGCTTGGGAATACATAGGCAACTATTTAGATGTTCCATGTAAGCCATATATTTATTCAACTATATTATAAAACAGATACATATTCTTAAGTATTGCTATTCATTAATATTAATAATATATTATCAGGAAGATTTTCTATTCAACTGAATTTAAAGTTATAATTTGCACCGTACTACGATATGTAATTTATATTTATTAATCATATTTTTTTAAATTCTGTGTTGATTCATGCACATGTACATGATTTTAATTTGCTCTTCCGTCCCGAATGATATCATACTGCCATAGTACACTTCCTATCGGAGAGTTGAAAAAATTGTAAACTTCTCTCGTACATGGAATACTCTCAAAGTGTGATTACAACGAAATGAATATAGGTGTATTAATCCACTTTCAGGCTCATCATTATTATCATTATCATCTTCAAAGTCACGGTAGTCCATTAGCATATTATGAAGGCAACACGATGCTAACACTTATCACTTAATAACTTTATGCATTGTAAAGCTACGATATTTTTCAATGTATTCGTCAGAATCGCTGCTACTAACTTCCATCTCTGATATTTAACCAGAGTTAAATATATTTTTCACAGCACAAATACTGTGTCATTTACATGTTTACACACAGAATTGAAGGCAGAGACTGACATCGCAACACGTCCCAACACGTAACGTGGAGTAGGTCGGCTTACGATCCGTCACAACACGTCACGTCGCATGGCATCACGTAACATAGTGTAGGTGGGATCGCGCCTTTATACTTGTGTAGAAGTAATTAGTTGTTCTTTACGTATAATTAATATATGTATAACCTGGATTATCGATAATTATTGTGGTTTACCCCTTAATTCACCCAAAAAGCAAGAATCTGGTTTCTGATTTTAAGTTCACAGAAGTGTTACCCATGTATAACGCACACTCCTACTTTATGACCTGAAAATTTATCTTCAAACTGCATGTTATTCACAAGTACAGTAAAACCTCTACTTTACAAACTCCCTTAGAATGAAGAACTCCATATAACGAAAATTATCGCTGGTCCCAAAAAATTCACTAATTAATCTATATAGAAAATCTCTGTATTATGAACCTCTGATAATTACGAAACCTCCCAATTACGAAATAAAAATTGCACCCGTCCCACTAAAAACAAACCTCCATATAGCGAAATTAAAAAAAAAGAATATTGTACGCGCTGTTGTAAAGCAGAAATCAATGCCATCTATGCGGGTTTTAATGCTGTTATTATGACTTCACCTGAATGATTTGAAGCGTAGCATGTGTTGTAATTTCGAGTGATAAGGTAGACAGGTAGACCTCATCTTTCGCGGCTTTATCTTTCGCGTATTTTGATCTTTTGCAGTTCTGCATTTGCGACCAATTTTGTCTTTCGCAGTCTCATGTTTCGCTCTTTCACGGAGAAAAATTATGGAAAATGATATGCGAAATTTTTTATATGTAGAATGAATCGCCTTTTCCTCACGTTTTATCTCATAGTCAGGCCTGAAAAAATATTGTTGGGTTATTCTAATATGTAAAATTATTTATATAAGTGCATTAATGTAATATAGGTATATGCGTAATTTAAAAAATTAGATAAATGTGTCATATATACTTTTAAATATTTTTGGTATGCAATCCTCACACTTTTCTGTCCCTTCACATGTGAAAAGTTACAAAATATAAGCTGTTATCACTGTTCAGGAGCTTTCTTTCCGTTTGACAACAGGGAAGTCCCGAGGGGAAAGACTCAACCCTCAACTCTTGACCCTTCCTATTCAGGATCATTAGGGTATTTGCTCAAGTTTGACGTAGTTCAAATACTTAAGCTCTGCATTTTATGCATCATTTATTATTGGTGCAGTTTAGTTTCGTGAAGTTTTTCAGGAATGTAACCCTCGAGAAAGATGACGTCTGCCATATTTGGGAAATTAGCTCCTGCAAGTTAGGCAACCGCCGTTCTTTTTCTCAATTCTACTATGGAACTTAAATAAGATTTTATTTTCTGATACTTTTTTCGTCTCCTTTTATACACGTTTTCTACTCATATGAAGCTTAACTGTGGCGCAGCGAATAGCCAATCAGGGCGTTTTCCCCTTCCACCACCATTTGAAGTTTTCGAGAGGCGTGGGGAAGTAGTACGCTCTTGAAGAAAGTCGCATGCAAACGCTAAGGCGTGAACGTTGTAGATCTGGCAACACAGTCGAGCTCAGAGCGATGTGAACAGCATGATGGCGGGAGACTGACTGACTTTCTCCCCTCCCCTCTCTCGACCTTTCATTGGCTGCAGCAGTAAGCATACAACTAGGATTTTCAAGGTCAAGCTTCGTAAGAGTAGAAAACGGGTATAACTTGTTTAAGTCTGTCTTTCATTGATGTTCATTTTACCGTCTCTTTTTCTATTTTTCTGCGGTCACCAATACAGAGGACAAATGATCCGTTCTTGCTGGGATGCGAACCAAACCCTGTATTTCCCATTGCCTTAATTACTTCTCTTTCGCGATTTCGTCATTCGCGCTGCTTTCAGGAACGTAACCCCTGCTAAAGGCGAGATCTGCCTGTATGCATAATTAAGAATGGAAATTTATTAAAAACGTAATAAAATATTAATTTTTTTAATAAATAAATTTTCTATAGATAATCCTTAGTAGCTCTTTTGGGTAAACATTGAAGACTAACTGAATATGTAACCTTTATTTAAATAAAGGACTTAAAAATATTTTTCCATTAATATTTTTGTGCTATATTTTCAGGTATACCGTCAATTTGTCACAAGACAACTAGTCCCACGTTAATTTGCCACATGACAAACTCGTCGCGCATCAATTCGTCACGCGTCAATTCGTCACATTACAAACTCGTTGCACGTCAGTTCATCGCAGGACGAACTCGTCGCACATTGCCCCATAATGAAAAGCCATATATCGGTGTAGGGGTTTTTAGGTTCGCTTTTTAAAATTATTTCCCGTCAGGTTTCGAACTCATGATTTAAATTATCGTAAAGATTTAGCGTAAATTATCAGTTATTATTGAAAAAAGTTTAATCAAAGCCAGTGTTCAATCATGAACAACGTTGCCTATTCACGAGTTTCTAACAAAGTTCCCCACACCCAATGCATTAAATTGAGTTAGGAATTCATGAAGTGGCTGAAAACTAACTTTACTAAATAGGGTTAAAATACTAACAAGGGGTATGTGGGATCATGGATTTTGCTGAAACTTTGTAGGTACGTAGCGCTAGACTCCAGGATCATAGCCAATCCCCCTTTTGGGCATATATGATCAGTAGTTTTTCTGCAAATTCTGCTTAAAGTTTGCAATTCTGCGATGCGCACGACAATTACCCAAATGACCGCATCGTTAGACAATGTCAGCCATAGCCTAGTGCTCCGGAGTTGGTCTAGTAATCTGTAAGTCAGGAGTTTGTGCCCAGTTTTGGTTGTTTTTCTTCCCTCGATTTTTTTATTATTCCTGTTTTGCTTTTTCGCGGTGAAGTTTTACTCGGTATCTGCAATTACTTTTTAATTTTTTTTATCTATACAGTTTTGCTCTTGGAATTTTTCATATCTAAAAAATTAAAAGATATTGCAGATACAGAGTAAAACTTCACCGTGAAGAAGTAAAACAGGAATAATAAAAAGCGAGGAAAAAAAATGACAAACCAGACGCGAACTCCTGACTTTCAGATTGCTAGCCCAACTCCATGTTGTCTAACGATGCGGTTGCAAACTTAAAACACTATTTGTAGAAAAACTACTGACCATATCAGGGCATCGAACCGTAATTTTCTTCGCTCCGGTTTTCGTTCCGGTTCACTCAAAACACAAAATTTCCGTTTGGTTCCGGTTTTCCTCCGACAAGCGTCAGTGAGCCGGTTCAAACAGGTTTTTTTCACTCCTACTTTAAAATATTTTTAGGAAACTTTCAAGAATTGATTTATTAAGTAATTTTCTTATTAAATCAAATACATCTTCACTATAAAAATAGTGATATTTAAAAAACATAATCAAAACACGAAAATAAATTATTTAAATGTGAATATTTAGTATGTATCTTATTTATTTGAGATTATATTTTGAATTGAATATTTACAAACCACACATGCGCCGCAAATGATTTCAACATATTAGGAAAGTATAAAGTAAATTATAAATTAGCACATTTTCTGCAATAGAGTAATCTAAACTTATTATGTTATGCAAAGCATTCATCTCATTTTCTAATTTACTGTGCTTAGTCCTTAGTACTAAATTTTATCAAAATCCGATGAGTAGCTACGGAAAAAAATTGCATCGTGATAGAAGAACGGACAGACCCAAGCTAATATGCACCAAAGCTGGAATGCCTAGTAATGAATTATTAATATTTTTATTTACAAATCATGTGCTGAAATAAGAGATCGCAGAAATTGAGGGTCCGAGAATTCAGAAAGGCCGAGAAATGTTTATTAACATCATACAAATTTACGATGACTGAATATTTTTAATCACTTACGTAGTGTGAGAATGTTAAACTTCATTATTTCATGAAATTGAAATGATAAGTACCGTTTCAAAAAATTATTACTAAGCGAAAGCATGTGATTTTCACCCGGCAGCAAATAAAAAACATCTATGTACATCTACATATTACCCTGCAATCAAACATGCAAACAAAAAGAAAATAAGACTTATTCGGCCTGTCGTGAACTTTCTTCAGGCGGAGTCTCTAATGTGGGTTTCTGCAGTCGGCAAAATATTCCACTAAAAATAACAAATTCTCATTCATATTTAATTTCTCTTCAGTTTTAAGCAACTAATACGAATATGTGTGCTCATTTTAAGATGCACTCTATAAAATAAATAGAAATTTACTAATCTGTAACAAAGGATAACCGAAGTAAGAATATCTCAAAACCGCGTCTGTGGAGCGATCCTTCCTGGATAAGTTTTAGAGAATGACTGCCAGAATACAAGGGTTCAGTGGATATGGAGAGGGAGTGAAAGTATATGGGGACATTAACCTCCAACTTTAAGGAAAATCCAAGTTAAGAATCGGGAAGTATTTTTGCCGGTAACACACTCTACGGGGTATGCTCGGGGGGAGGGTAGCAAGACAATTAGAGGCTGTCTTCAAAGTACCGCCCAAGTTCCTTTCCAGTAGCCTCGTTTAACAGGTAATCTCAGCAGGATGTATTGTAGACCCTCTCTTTATGTATTGAGATGCACATGGAAAATCCCACTATTGAGCCAACAGATATTATCCCAAAGACACATCCTTCCCATGGCTGAGGAGAAGGTGTTCTCAAGAAAAACCCAACCCTTTTCTTATTCGGTTTCTAAACGTGAGGCTTTCAGAAAGACTCAAACTAAAGCAAAAGGAAAAACCCTTGTTTCGCTCCCACTTTTTATGCAAACCGAAAAATATGGAACGAAATAAATAACAGTTTTCGGTTTCGGTTTGGGTTCAGGAAAATATTTTTTTTCAGTTCGGGTTCGGTTTCACTCCAGGAAAAATAACGGTTTTTTCCGGTATCGGTTTTAGGTTTGGTTCCGGTTCGATGCCCTGGACCATATACGAGGTGCTACCCAAAAGTTCCGGGACTGTAGCCATAAACTACCGTAGGCTTACCTGAGGTTCTAATTGCCACCATCACCCTCGAAGTAGTCCCCTTGGGAGTTGATACAATGATCCCAGCGCCTCTATCAGTCATGGAAGCACCTCTGGAACTGTGATTTTGAAATGCTGTTCAGCACTTGCTGCGATTCCGGCTGGATGTCCTCAACGGTGTCAAATCTCTGTCTCTTCATACGAATTTTCATCTTGGGGAACAGGAAGAAGTCACAGGGGGCTAAGTCGGGGGAGTAGGGAGGATGGGGGACCACTGCCATGTTATTCTTGGCCAAGAACTGCTGCACAGACAGAGCGGTGTGCACGGGTGCATTGTCGTGATGCAGGAGCCAGTCTTGTGTGTGCCACTTCTCCGGCTGTATCCGTCTCACGTCCTCTCTCAAACGCCTCAGGACTTCCGGGGTAGAACTGCTGATTCACCGTCTGACCTTGGGGAAGAAATTCCTTATGGACAATTCCCTCCATGTCAAAGAAGACGCTCAACATGCTCTTGACATTGCTCTTGACCTGCCTTGCTTTTTTTGGTTGCGGAGAAGATGGAGTCTTCCACTGGGAAGACTGCTGCTTGGTTTCAGGGTCGTAGCCATAAAACCAGCTTTCATCACCGGTAATGGCTTTTGAAAGAAAGTTTGGGTCATTTCTAACGTGCTCCTTGAGTTCCCTGCACACAGTCAGTCGATGTTGGTTCTGGTCCTGGGTCAACACGGGGGCACGAATTTGGCTGCAATCCGCCTCATGTTTAGTTCATCAGACAGAATTTGTTGACATGTCCCATAGGACAGGCCAACAATGCTGCTGATATCTTGGATTGTACGCCGACGATCCTCGCGAATGACCTGTCATACTTTTTCCATGTTTTCGTCCGTTGTGCTGGTTGAAGGCCGACCAGAACGTTCGGAATCTTCAACAGACATTTGTCCACGTTTGAAACGTGAGAACCACTCGAAAGTCAGGGTTCTACTCATAGCCACGTCACCGAATGCTTGTGTAAGCATTTCATGTGTCTTGGATGCGGTTTTGTCAAGCTTGAAGCAAAACTTGATGCAGACGCTCTGCTCCTTCAAGTCTGCCATTTCACTACACAAGAAAATCCCAGAACGCTGGTAACAATGTGTTGAAAAAACTTGCGTGAAAAGAAAACACGTGCACACACACCTGAAACTTTACACACTGCTTCATAAAGGATGTCTTCAGCACATCCTAGCGGCAGAAGTCCCTACTACTTACGGTTAGTGCTCCACGCGGCCAGTCCCAGAACTTTTGGGTAGCACCTCATATGCCCAAAATGGGGGGTTGGCTGTGATCCTGAAGTCTAGTGCTAGGTACCTATGAAGTTTCAGCAAAATCCATGACCCCACGTATGGGTCCTCCCCTTGTAAGTTGAGAAACATTAATTTGAAGTAAATAATATATTGCCTAAATTGAGCATTTTATGGGACTACAAAAATTAAACAGAAAATGAAGGTAATCATTGAATGTGGGAAGCTTAAGTGTGCTTGTGTTAGGTATCTTCAATAGACATAACACGATTATGAAAAACAAGATGTGCATATTGGCTATATTGCAAACCTGGTGTTTTATTTCCTTGTTATGGTTATTGTAGATACCTTAGACAAGTATTTAAATTCACAATTTTTGCTACATTAGTACATATTCTGGAATACTTAGCATTATATTTATCCAGCTAATCTTAATATTTGTATTGAATTTTAGGAGAAATTGCTTTGCTGTTGGATCGGCCGCGGGCGGCCACGGTTGTTGCTAAAGGACCTTTGAAATGTGTCAAATTAGACAGAGCAAGGTGAGTCTGCTAATTTCTTAACCATTTGAGTACTAAGGCAGTACTTAAAAAATGGTACAACATACATTGTACAAACTTTCTCATATACTAATGTGTCGTTTAGTTATCTTTATAAAATGAAAATCATATGAGCATGTTTTTAGAAAATCCAATTTTTGTTAAAGTTGCCCAAGAATAAACTAGCCTTATATTCATTCATTGAGAAATATGAAATATGTAGTATTATTGTAGATGTATACTCAAATAACTGTATGAAATTTGATCAAAATCGTTAGAGCCGTTTTTGAGAAAATCGAATTGTTGTTAAAAATGCGTAGAATAAACTACTCATAATTATTGAGCAATGTATACTCTGCTCAGTATAATAAAATGCCTAAGTACGAGATTTCATTCATTTTCGCTCTACCGTTTAGGCTCCAGAGCCAGAAACAGACAGACTGACGGCATTGTAAAAATCACCTTTTCAGATTCAGCAACACCTAAAACGTATATTTCCGTAAAAATCTCGAGGTCGAATTTTTTCATGATAAGAATACTTTATTGTTACTTCATATGACAAAGAAAAAAGCATACAAAAAATATTAGCAATTTTGGCAGAAAACATTATCTTGTGAAATTTGAAATCTCTCTATACAATACATAATAGCCAATTCCTGTCATGCTTACTGCCATGGCAACTGCAATTATTAATTTTTATTGTTGGCTGGATCTTAATGCATAAGAAATGTATATAATTGTGAAAAATTTGTATTAAAACATATTTTTTGGAGATTTTCAGTTGATATTTGAATTTCTATGGTATGGAAATTAATCTTTATAATTTTCTCCGAATGCGCAAGTTTTGTGCCAAAATAGTATTTTTGAGATATTTTCAGTGCTGATCTGGTACTGGTTCGCACTGGTCTTCGAGAACTGGTTGCTAAATTTTGAATAAGTTCTGTAACTCTTTTTTAACTCACAAGGGACATTCACGAAGTGTTACCGCCTGATTTGATTCAAATTCAGCATAATAAGAGTACATGGTGAATAAATACTTTTTGTGAAATTATACGTGCCACGATGGCCTATGAGCCGAGTTATTTGCAATCAAACTTTGTGTTTTTTACAACCCAGGCCTCTTGTCGCTGCCGCATGGTCGCCATGGTAAAGACTTGTAACAATGTGCTCAGTAATAATAATAATAATAATATTGAGAGTCTCCTTGGCAACGCCCGGGTTGAGTATGAAAAATCCGCAAAATTTCGAAAAAGAATGCGTATTTCTGAAAAATTCGACCATGTAACGTTTAAACATTGAAAGAATAAGATATTATAGTTTTAGCCGTCGAATAAAGCAAAAAAGAAAAAATCAGTCCATATTTACGTATTTTAATGAATGAAGGAAAATAACCTTGCACTCTGAAAAATCGAAAATCCCGTGTAAACTTATGGGAAAATATAATTGTCTCCTGGATTCGAACCCGGGACACTTTAACAAACGAAAATATTTTTCCAGGGACCTCATAGCCAGTAGAAACAAAACGCCATTTACCGCATATCTTAACGACTAACGGTTCTTGAGAAATACGTCGATATAATTACGAGGCTTCATATGCGCAGACTGACGGACGGAAGGACGGACGCAGCTTCACTACGTGCATAATATATATATATATGGGATTAGACTTGTTAGGCAAAACTGCGATATGAAGTTCAACAGCAATTAAGTCACTCGTTGGTTTATATTTAAAATTGTCTGAAAAAAATAAAACAAAGCACAAAGAAGGAAACGTGATCGCCAACAAAATATTTGATTTATACGGCATGCATGCAATCTAATGATCGATAGAAATGAAGCAAAGCACAGTAAATCAAATACAAAGTACGCCTCGTTTGGCCATCCTGCTCCGCAGATTGAAAACAGCTGACATGAGTTGCGATCCTCTTGCGGGAGTTACCCTGAAACGAAGCGCTTCTGTTTATTCAGACGGGAAATTTTCGTCATTGTGTCCACAATTTTTTTTGTCATTGACATTTCACAAAGAGCAGCAGGGCACTTATGACGGCGCAGCATTGCTGTAGACAATTTTATATATATATATATATATGTGTGTGTGTGTATGTGTATATCTATATCTCTATATATATATCATCATCATCAGCCTTTTTCAGTCCACTGACGGATGAAGGCCTCCCCCAGACTCTTCCAGTTTTCCCTGTCAACTGCCTCCCTCCTCCAAGTTTGCCCCAAGAACTTAACAAGCTCTCTGTCCCACCTGTCTTTCGGTCTTCTTTTCGGTCTCTTGATGTTTCTTGGGATCCATTCGATGACACTGGACGTCCAACGCTGGTCATTTCTTCTAGCAATGTGGCCCGCCCACTGCCATTTTAACACCTTCACTCTACTAATCACGTCACAGACTCCCGTCTTCTTTCTTACCCAGTTGTTCCTCTTGCGGTCTCTTCGGGTGATCCCTAACATGCATCTCTCCATGCCCCTCTGTGTTGTTTGCAGGCGCTGTATCATTCTGGCATTCATGGTCCATGTTTCACAACCATATGTCAGAACAGGCAGAACACATTGGTCATACAGTCTCCTTTTTAGGAAGACTGGAATATTTGATTTAAAGATGTTCGCATTCTTGCCAAAAGCACTCCATGCCATCTTCACTCTCCGGTTGATTTCTCCAAGAAGCGAACCACCAGTAGTGATGAGTTGACCTAAGTAAACATAGCTGGTTACTTCTCCAAGTTCTGCTCCGTTGATATGTATCTTCTCAGAATTTGTGAAGGAGTTGTACATAACCTTTGTTTTATTAAGATTCATCTTAAGTCCAGCTTTTCGGCTTGCTTGCTCAAGCTCTTCAGTTCTTCTAAGGAGCTCTTCTGGGCTTCCTGCGAACAGTATGATATCATCTGCAAAGCGCAGGTGACTCAGATATCCTCCCAGTCTAGCCTTTTGAATACTTCCTCTAGAGCTGCTGTAAATAACTTAGGGGACATAGTATCTCCTTGTCTCACTCCCTTTTCGGCCTTAAAGGCACTCGTCTCTTCATGCAGCTGGACAGATGTTGTCGCATTTTCGTAGATATTCTTGATCAAGGTTATGTACGTTTCTTCTACTCCTTGTTTCTTTAGTGCACGTAACACCGACGAAGTTCGGACAGAGTCGAATGCTTTCTCGTAGTCGATAAAGCACATACATAGAGGTAATTCATACTCGTTAGTCCGACTGATTACCTCTCTCACGACTTGGATGTGGTCCATCGTGCTATACCCACTGCGAAATCCAGCTTGCTCTCTGGGTTGGGCAGCATCAAGATGGTTTTGAAGGCGCATAGTGAGTATTTTGGTGAATATTTTGTAGACTGTAGTTATTCAAGTCTTCTTTGGAACCTTCCTTCTGCAGAAGGATAATACATGCGTGGTTCCATGTTTCTGGTATATTTTTCTTCCTCAGACAGGAATTAAAAATCTTAGCGAGAATTATTTCCGTATGATTACCCATTGCTTTGAATACTTCCGCTGTGATACCATCCATTCCAGATGCTTTTCCATTCTTCATACTTCTGATTGCGTGTCTCACCTCTTCCGGAAGGATACCTGGGACCTCTTCGGTGGGCATGTTTGCATCATCATTTACTTCATCATTTCCTAGAGGATCCTCATACAGCTTGGTGTAAAATTCTTGTACCCGTTTCAGGATCAGTTTCCTACTATTGGTTATGGAGCCGTCTTCTAGCATCAAGGCCATCAGCTGTCTCTTTCCGATCGAGAGATGTTGCTTCATTTTCTTGTAACTTCTATGGTTTTCTATGGCTTTCTCGATTAGCTCATAATTATATTTTTTCACATCTTCCTTGATGCACTTCCTTATAGTTTTGTTTAGTTCTGCAAAATGGATCATTTCTTTAGGATCATTAGTAATTAACATTTTCCTTCTTTTTTCCATCAGCAGTCTTGTTTTTTCAGTCAACTTTTTCTCTGGCTTTGTTTTAACTGTTCCTCCTATTTCTTCAGCAGTTTCCTTGAGTATCTCTATAAATTGGGATTCAACTTCTTGGTCTTCCAGTGCACTGAATCGATTTTTCAGTTGGAGCTGAAATTCTTCTTTTTGTTCTTTTAGCACCTGCGTGTTGATAATAGACTTAGGCTTCTTTAAAAGCTTCTGTCTTTCTAACTTTGAGTTGAATTTTATTCTGCATCTTACCAAGCGATGGTCGCTTCCAGTTTTAAACTGGTTGAGGACGGAACAGTCTTCAGCCAATTGCTTCTTATTGACTAGTATGTAGTCAATTTCGTTTTTGGTACCATTGGGTCATTTCCAGGTCCATTTTCTATTGGGATTCTTTTTGAAGAAAGTGTTCATTATATATAGACTAGTACATTCAGCAAAGTCTACAAGTCGGTCCCCTCGTTCATTTCTGTTTCCATAGCCCCATTTTCCAACTGCGCTGTCGTCTTCCTTTTGTTCTCCTACCTTGGCATTGAAATCACCCATGACCACTTTTAGATGGCAGCTTCCTTTGTCGTGCAGTTCTCCAACTTCTTGGTAGAAATCTTCCACTTCCTCATCCGAGTATGATGATGTTGGCGCATAAACTTGGACTATTTGAAGTTGATATCTTTTATTTATTTGAAGCACTAGTCTAGCTGCCCGCTCGGATGAACTTTCCATTTCCACGATATTATTCTTCAATTTTTTGTTGATGATGAATCCAACACCTCCTGTTCTTCCTGTGTCAGTTCCCCTGTAATAAAAAATATGTCCACTCTTCAACTCCAATAGGCCTTCACCTTTTCTTCTTACCTCACTAAGTCCTAAAATGTCCCACTTGATCTTCTCCAGTTGTTCTTGGAGCTCTTGAAGTTTATCTTCACTGGACAAAGTCCGGCAGTTAAAGGTAGTTAGGTTGAGGTTAAAGGAATTGGGTAAGGATGAGAAAGAATGGCATTGGGCGTTTAACCTCCGGGGATTCTTAGCACCCTCTGCCTTCCTGCCTTGTTCCTGACCACTGCCACGGTCAGAGGCAATCCAGCCTCCGGAGAATGAGGGCCGTTTTTTATGGGTGTACATGTCATGGGGGGATTGTGGGCATTAAAACACCACGCTGACCCAGAGCGGGTTGGTGAGTACCTCTTTCACTTTGGCCGGAGATATTGCAGAAAGACTTCACAGCATGGTTGAACCTACCGGTGTCCGAGGACACCACTGTTCTTCGCCCTTTAGCCTCCGTTTACACCCTTCCGCCGACTTTGAGGCAGTGAACTGAGGCAGTTGGAAGGGATATATATATATATATATGTATGTATGTGTGTGTGTGTGTATATATATATATATATATATATATATATATATATATATATATATATATATATATATATATATATATATATATATACACACACACACACACACACACACACACACATACATACATACATATATATATATATATATGTATGTATGTGTGTGTGTGTGTGTATATATATATATATATATAAAATCGATTAAGTGCACTGGAAGACCAAGAAGTTGAATCTCAATTTATAGAGATACTCAAGGAAACTGCTGAAGAAATAGGAGGAACAGTTAAAACAAAGCCAGAGAAAAAGTTGACCGAAAAAACAAGACTGCTGATGGAAAAAAGAAGGAAAATGATAATTACTAATGATCCTAAAGAAATGATCCATTTTGCAGAACTAAACAAAACTATAAGGAAATGCATCAAGGAAGATGTGAAAAAATATAATTATGAGCTAATCGAGAAAGCCATAGAAAACAATAGAAGTTACAAGAAAATGAAGCAACATCTCTCGATCGGAAAGAGACAGCTGGTGGCCTTGATGCTCCATAACCCATAGTAGGAAACTAATCCTGAAACGGGTACAAGAATTTTACACCAAGCTGTATGAGAATCCTCTAGGAAATGAGGAAGTAAATGATGATGGAAACATGCCCACCGAAGAGGTCCCAGATATCCTTCCGGAAGAGGTGAGACACGCAATCAGAAGTATGAAGAATGGAAAAGCATCTGGAATGGATGGTATCACAGCGGAAGTATTCAAAGCAAAGGGTAATCATACGGAAATAATTCTCGCTAAGATTTTTAATTCCTGTCTGAGGAAGAAAAAGATACCAGAAACATGGAACCACGCATGTACTATCCTTCTGCACAAGAAAGGTTCCAAAGAAGACTTTAATAACTACAGACCGATCAGCCTACTCCCAACAGTCTACAAAATATTCACCAAAATACTCACTATGAGCCTTCAAAACCATCTTGATGCTGCCCAACCCAGAGAGCAAGCTGGATTTCGCAGTGGGTATAGCACGATGGACCACATCCAAGTCGTGAGAGAGGTAATCAGTCGGACTAACGAGTATGAATTACCTCTATGTATGTGCTTTATCGACTACGAGAAAGCATTCGACTCTGTCCGAACTTCGTCGGTGTTACGTGCACTAAAGAAACAAGGAGTAGAAGAAACGTACATAACCTTGATCAAGAATATCTACGATAATGCGACAACATCTGTCCAGCTGCATGAAGAGACGAGTGCCTTTAAGGCCGAAAAGGGAGTGAGACAAGGAGATACTATGTCCCCTAAGTTATTTACAGCAGCTCTAGAGGAAGTATTCAAAATATTGAGCATTGGCATATATCCTTTCCACCAAAGATGTTCAACATCGGAGGCTTAACAGAGTACCTTCTTACATGGATAAAATTACTTTAATGTTGAAAGATATAATGGCTTTGGATTTCCCAATGCAAATACCTCTTCCTCTAAAATTGTTTTTAACTTCAGGGAAGCGACCTAGTACAAAATGTATTTCCTGCCGAAGAGACAACTCCAAGATTTGTTTCCACTAGACTTTCACGCGACCAATTATGTTACCAAATGTGATGCGCTTATTTAATGATTAACTTTCGATGATTTGCAAAATCTTTGCAAGTTGTACCTTCTGAATGTGTAAGCATGTTCTGTCACTGCCTCTCTTCTAGAACCCATGTGTTAAAGCAAAAAGAGAAAGAAATATCAGAACGACTCAAGACCTTCAGGTAAAATTAACCTATGAACCCTTGCGATATGTGGTCGCATTGCCCTGCTGCAGGTAGAAGATGTATTAGAGGTGACCAAAAAAATGGATTCACCGTAGGAGATGGCAGGGGGTTGGGGGCACTGCTCTGCTAATCTGAATCTCAATAAATACCTTGCAAGCCAAAACAATTGGTGTGTGACAATGGGAGATTATCTCCGACCTATCATATTATTCTCCTATTGTGCTCTTGTATCATCCTAGAAAAGAATGATCCCTTGTATCTATCGGTCCTACAATCAATTTCTCAAATCTTGTGTGGTTGCGGTGTCCTACATAAGTTGGGCTTAATTATGCTTGATAATTCATCATTAAAGTCTCCTGATCTAAATCTCTGCAATAGAGACTGTCATCCAAGCTCATTTATTTGCCTTGTGACATTTACTCACCTACCATATCAATGTTTCACAAAACATGCTCCCTTTCGTTGAAATTTTTCTAATTCCTGAATAAGACCTATCTCGTAAGGGTCCGATAATCTACATGCATACTCAATTAACAGTATAACTATGGAAAAATAACAAACCTCGAGGGTCTTTTCATCACATACCCCTAATATTCAATGGACAAATCCTAGCCTTTTACAAGCTTACTCTGCCAAAAACTAACTAAAGGACATTTATCACTGTTTAATTTTAACTGCCACTTTTTACACCATTTCGAAATGGAATGTAGATCATGTTGTAGGATCTGAACATCTAAGTTGCAAATTTTTCTATAAACCATTGTGTTGTCCACTAATAATCTACAGCTACTGCTTACAATTTTGCAGAGATCGCTTATATATGAGAAAAAGCAGCAGGCCCAAGACACTTTGGGAATGCCCGAGGTGACATTCACAGGATCTGAACGATGTCCTTCGATTACTATCTCTCTGTCATGGAGAAATGCTTCCATCCATCTTGCAACTACTTCGTTAATCCTATACTGTTTCAATTTACAAATAAGCTTATGATGAGGAACTTTGTCAAAAGCTTTTCTAAATCTAAAAATACGGCATCTTCCTGCATATTTGCTTATTCCGGAATTTAAAATATCATGCGTGAAGAGTGCTTATTGTGTCACACACGACTTCCCTTTTCTAATAAACTATGTTTATCTAGGTGTTGCATCATTGAGCTACATATAATATGCTGTAAAACCTTACATGCTATAGATGTAAGCGAGATAGGATGGTAATTCTCTGGGTTTTCCCTATCTCCACCTGTAAAAATTAGAATGACATATCCGACCTTTCTGTCTCTCGGTAACACACCTTCTATTAGCATTTTCTCGAAAATAATCCTAAAATATGGAGCCACTTCATTTACCAATTCCTTCAGTACTCTGGAAGGTATGCTTTCTGGACCTGGAGATTTGTTCGCTTTTAAACACTTGAGTTGAATAGCAATGCCCTCCATCATAACCGTGATGCTAATTGCTATCCCAACCCTAACAAAAGTCTCCAGCTGAGTCGGCATTTCTTTCATATAGTGCAATCGACATTTACCACAAATCCATTTGTTGGAAGAATATCATAGGTCTACCCCTTTTTTTAGGCGCGTTTCGCTTTCCTTCCTTCTGTCCGTCCATCTGTCCGTCCATCCGCATGTTCGTTCTCGGCTTCTACCAAACAGATTTTCATGAAATTTGATATTAAGGACACAATAAAATATAATAAGAAAATCGCAAAAATGAGTCACGTATGCCAATCAGGGGTACCACTTTACAGGAGACAAAAAATTACATTTTCGTCATATCTCGTAAAGTATTGCTCATATCAAAATATTTTTCAAGTAAAAGTTATAGAACTGGTAAAGTTGAGTGTTTATTTTCCTATACATTTTTGTCGTAGGAGTAGCCGTTATCAAGAAAATCAAACAAGAATGTCTTAAATCGAGTTGAACTTAGAAAATTTCTTGCATAGTTACTTCTTCATTGTTGCTAACATAAACAATCTCACAAGCAAACGTTTAATTTCCTTACGTGTGCATGTAATATTATTAAATAGGAAGAAAATGGATTATTTATGATGAAGAAAAGAACTTTAAAATGCAGTTTCCCTCACGTACAGGTATATAATTTCTTTGTAATTCTCCATTGCATGAAGCGCGCCCATTTGTGATATGTTGTACACTTTCCTAACTTGTTGCTTTCTTCCTGTTATCGAGTCTTGGTAATCCCAAATCTGTGTGTTCCTATTAACTTCTGCATCGATGGACTGATTTTCACGAAACTTGGTATGAGGCTAATGCTACCAGGGATGACCTCAGGTTTATAATTTATATGGTGAATTTTGAAGTTTTGAGTTCAATTCCAGGAACATTCTTTCTCCATTTCGTTGACATAGAAAGTCTCAAATCCATCCGGCAGAGATTTTTTTCTTTTTCACTTTAAAATATCTTAGAATTGTGATATCGGAGTGAGATTTGCACTATTATAAGGGGAAAAGAATTAAAATTCTTATTTATGTCACCAAGTTTTGATTATCGAACGAAATCTTTGAATTTTGTGAGTTTTTGGCTACTAGATCGCATTTTATTGGAGTGTTGCCATCGATACAAATCTTGCACATATGACTTTTTTCACTCGACTACACTTAAACGAATGATTTTTGATCCGATTTCATGCATAATACTTTATGACGTGCATTAATGAAGCAAAAAGAAAGCTATTCGGAATTAAAAATGCTTACCTTCAATTTAAGATTTTTAATTTAATGTATTTTGCTCGTCTAATAAGATTCTTTCAATTAAGTTTTTTATTAAATTCCTTGAACGATGTGATTAATATTACCGTAAATACCTGCATATAACGCGCAGGTAGGTTTTCAGCCTCGTATTCTGCGAGTTTTTATATACCCGTGTATAGCACACACATTTTCCTAGAATTTTCGTCTCAGTCACAAATTTATCATTTAACTGCAAATATTATGCGTGAAATTGTCAGTATCATTGTGATGTCATAAAACAATGAATTAAAACTGACGTCAGAGATGACCAGGAAAATCACAGGGTCCTGTGCAAAGTGTGTGCACGGGGCCTCTTACGCATCAAAAATTTTTAATAGTAAACTATAATAACTAAAGCAATCTTTCTCAGTATGACACATTGATATTTTTTCAAAAATGCATGTACTTAATAGGTACGACAAATATTTCTTAGAGTATATTTCTGTAAGTATGGGGCCCGGTGCAGTCACACCATTTGCACCTCAATCAAGTTGGCCCTGACTGATATCCTTTGTTTCTGGCCATCTTGACAGTCATAGAGTATAGAGCCAACTAGAAGCAAAATATGAGCCATTTATTTTTAAAGTGGTGTAAGTCCACTTTTTCTTGTTTCAAGATATATTAACATTTGCATCTCAGTTTATTAAAAAATAATGATAAGTGCTAATACCATGGTTTTATGCTTATTTTGATCGCAAATAGCAAAATTTATCAGGTAATTACTTTTACAAGACATCAACCGACAGAAACAATTTTTTAGTCGACCGTAAATGGACACCATTTTCAAAATTACTAAATTTTCAAAAAAGGTGACTTGAATCTTATTTATATTTAGATTTTAATTGAAGCAGGCTACTCTTTTATAATAATAATGAAATACAATAATCTTTGATATTAAATTAATTAATTGAGAATTTACACAAGAGAACTATAGTTATATTAAATATTTTCTATTATTAATTTTTAAACTCAAGGTTTTTAAAATAGTCATGGTGTATATGAGGTACATAAGGTATTAAATCCATCGTGTCCTTATATTTTGCTGATGTAATGGGCTGAATATTTTTGTACAAAGGTGACAATTGTATTTTATAAAAATTTCTTGGTCTGCCTCGTTTCGGTAACAAATCTAGAATTTTAAATTTTGCATCTGGTGCCAGTGATGTCTTATGATACATTTTATAAGGTGTGTTTTTTGAAAATTGCATCCAGCATATTTTCAGCCATTTTATACTTTCTCCATCAGTACCTATTTTTTACTCTCTTTAGAACAGCTTGTTATAGATGTTCCGTGGAAAAAATATCTTCACGTTTCAATTTCATGTATTAAAAACCTTTTTTTGGCATTGTGCTATTAATTTGTAATAATCCTGAGGGGCATACAAAAAAATTCGATTTTCTTAATGCCATTTCTTTAACACCAAAATCACGATCGTTAGGTAAAAATGAATGCCCTGACAATAAAAATTTATGATCATTAATGTCTATGTTATTCTTGGGGGATTGGACAATTTTTAGCCATGTTAAAGCCAACTTCAAATTCCTATTTTGTCCAGTACACATGCCGCTATATGGAGTAACATGTTTTTGAGTTGTAACATTCTGTAAGTGCTTCAAACAACAAGATGCTATTTCTTGCGAACCCTTGGATGCTACAGTTTCATCCCAAACATACATATTAACTTCATCGTCATGAAAATTATTGAAGCCTAGATTGAAAACATACATATTACGCTTATAATATGCAATTGAAACCGATGGTTTCGGATATGGTAAAGCTTTCTGTAAATCGAAAGGGAAAGCAAAATATTTGTCAGGCATTTTTGATGCCATTTATTTATCTTCCTGTAAAGATTCTAGCTAATTTGGCACATCTTAAATGGATCTCATGTTCTTCTGTAATTTACGGGACTTACTTCACTTTCAAAATAAATATATTGTCAGTTCCGTTTCACAGCTAAACATCTGTTGACACATTCACAGAGATATTTAATTGTTTGACTGTTGATATTGTTTTAAAACAAAACATCGCATCAGCCGCTATCCATAGCCTACTTTAACTCTATTTTTTTAAAATTGGACTTAAACCACTTTCTAAATAAATGGCTCATATAAAAGTATGGTGAATCAGGGATTCTCCAGCTTGAGATTTGAACGAAAATACACAAGTTTCTTCTGTTCTTGGCATTGTCGATTAAGAGGAAGCCAGGAAAATATACCGTTTAGATATTTGAATGAAACCTGGAACATCAACAGGCAATTCTTAATACCTTAGGATGTTGGTTAGTGCCATAATTATGAAACTGGCATGTTAACTGAAGTCGCTCTATTTATTTAAGTTAGCTTCCTGTTTGCATATAGTGTTAGCTTACATATATTTTATTCACATAGATGAAAGTTAATATCATATATAATCAAATTCGATTTAACTTAACGTGCTTAATATGGTCAATATGCATATTAAATCAACCTTTCTTCTCTTTACTTATGCACATGTTTTAGATGGTGCAGAGTCCGAAAAGTGGTTTTCGAAATGCCATCTCTGTCTGTCTGTTACTGATCTAAAGGCTAAACGGTAGAAATAAAATGAATGAAATCTCGTATTTAGGCATTTTATCAAACAGAGCAGTAGCTGTGAAGAAATGGTTGTCATTGCTCAATAATTAAGGGAAGTTTATTCTACGCATTTTTAACAACAATTTGATTTTCTCAAAAACGGCTTTAACAATTTTGATCAAATTTCGTACAGTTACTTGAGTTTACATCTTCAATAACACCAAATGGTTCATATTTCTCAGAAAATGAATATAAGGCTAGTTTATTCTAGGCAACTCTAACAATAATTTGATTTTCTCAAAAACGGCTTGAACGATTTTGATCAAATTTCGTACAATTACTTGAGTATAAGTAGAGGCGTGCAGATTTCGTATAACGCTCGCTCGCGCTTGGTCGGGGCGTGTTTGACGCTCGTGTTACAGTTGTGAAGATCATTTGACAGGTAGACGGCCATCGAGCAGCGAGGCGAGCGGACGAGGGTGGAAGCGCTCGCATGCGCTCGTCCCGCCCGTGGCCGCTTGGCCCGATGTTTAGTCATTCCGCGACTGCCATACTCGACTGCTGATAGAAAGCATACGGGAGGCCAGACGTCAATTCAAAAAGGGAAGGTTCGATCTAGGCTCAATAATGGTTCATATATAACCATGCCTAAAGAGAGCGGGAAAAGTGAAGTCTGGTGTTTATTTTCTCTCGTTTGTGATGCTGTGACCAAAGAATGCGTCGGATTCGCTCGATGCAAAGAGTGCGGCAACATTTCTACCTACAAGTCAGGCGTCACTAGCCAATTATACAGGCACATGAAAAGTTGCAAAGGGCGCAACGACCCGGCAAACCAAACTAAACGAGGACAGAGACCTGTACCTAAAGAGGTACTTGACAGGCTTACGCAAAAATGTGTTGGGATGTGCTGTAAAGACTTACGTGCATTTAATATTGTGTGTGGGGAAGGTTTTGTGGAGATGGCGCAGGAGCTCATTAATATCGGTGCCAAGTACGGGACGGTGGATGCTCGAGATTCTTTGCCGCATCACACAACTGTTGTGCGTCACGTGCAGGGAGAGGCAGACTGTGTCCGGTCACAGATCATTCCGAAGATTCAGTCAGCTCTGAAGGAGAGGGAATGTGCATTCATGATGGATATGTGGACTGAACGTTATAAGAATCGCCACTACCTTACTATTACAGCCCAATTCTTAGTGGATAATAATATGATTAACAGTACTTTGATCATGTCCGTCTTCCCAGATGTACTTAAGAGTGGCACAAACATTAGAGCTGAAACGGAGGAAAAATTGGCTGAATTAGACTTGGACGTGACGCAGGTGCGCCGAGCGTTCTTCGTTACGGATCAAGGGTCAAATATGATCAAAGCGTTCGAAAACTACAATCGGCTTCCATGTGCTGGTCACGTTATAAACACCTCTCTGCATCATACATTTGATCCCTTAAAATTCCTTGAACTTGAAGCACCCGAAGTTCTAGCTTCCATCAAGGCTTGCAGGAAGATTGTAACATTTCTAAAGGCATCGGGTCTCGTTACAAAGCTTGAGAAAACCATACTCCTGAATGTAGGCACGCGTTGGGTTAGTGTACTGCCACTTTTGGACAGCGTGCATTGCCAAATTGATAGCATCAAGACCATTCTGAAAGAGAAGAACAAAGACGATCTCTTTATTCAGTATGATCATGACTTAGTCGGTGACCTAGTCACATTTCTACGCCCATTTAAAGAGGCTACCGTGGACCTAGAGGGAAAAAAATTTCCCACTTTGCACCTTGTGCTATTATGGTACTATCAGCTCCAAAAGCACTGCATTATCACAGGATACAAGAACCAGGTGAGTGATTTATGACTTGGATTTTTGTCATACAGGTACGAGTAATCTAACAACATGATTTGCTGCTTTCACTTTTGAATTCACTGCCAGATAATTCCTCTTGAAATTCTGTCTTCTACTAAATCTAGGTGTGGCACCACTTGTTCCTGCTATGTTGCCGACACTTTCACTTTCATCTTCACTTTCAGAACCAAATTCACTCAAAATTTTCATGTCCTTGGTCAATGCTGATATTTCTTTTGCTATCTTCTGATGTATTTCCCCTCCTTTTTGACATAGTTATAAAGGGTAACATAAGTTTACACAAAAATAAAAAGTATATGAAAATACGAAACTATATTCTGAAAATCGCATTTTCGCACACAGAGTAATGCACGTGTGCAAAATTATATGGCATGCTAGTATATGCGCCCATATATGAGTTTTGATATAAAATACAAGAAAAAATAACTAAGGAATATGCAAACAAAGTTCTCACTAACAGAATGCTTTTGCAAAGTAAAAATCACTTAAGAAAAATAAATAAAAAGGTAAACTGTTATAGGTAGCCAAAACAGTAATGAACTTCTACACACACAAGAAACTCCTGTTTGAAAAAGAAAGCCTTTTCGAACAGAGTATCTGCACTTCTCAACTGAAAAATCGAGACTGAGGGAAAAGGAAAAAGGAAGTACCATTAGGGGTTTTATTATCCCAAACTGTCCCTGGACATCACATTTGTGAAGACATTTTAAATAGAAAATATTTTGCCTATTAAGTTAGAAATGGTCACAGTAGGTGGCAGGACCTTATAGACAAGTGTGCTCAAAGATAGGCGTCCAAAAACGCTTTTCCCAACAAGGAAGAGATAATTATTTGAGGTGTGTCCTGAGATGCGCTCCCCATGCAGCAAGCAGCTAAGATGTGCATCTAAAGAAGCTTACCCTAGTTAAGGGGTTAATTGATATAACTAAGGGCTGCAATTGGCCAGTGAGGCCATATAGAATCACAGCTGAATGTTCAATTTTTCCATCCTCTTCTTAGTAGCCTCAGTTCTCTGAGCTCGAAACTGATCCCAAACTAAGAGGGCAGGTTTTTTTAATAGTTGTTATGTTTTCGTCACTCACAATTGGCGTAGAATGTTTAACAATATTCTAGATTTTCTTATAAGGTTTCAGATGTATTTTTTGGCTATTGTCTGATATTACGTATGATAACACTATCCTACAGACTTTTACAGTGATGCCAACATTAGAATTTGGACTTATTGGCTAACTGAATGTATTATTTGTGTAGTCTGTATATAAAAAGGCAAAGTTATTTGAAGAATCAGTTTTTATGCAATCAACACATTTTCAGGTTCACAAAGTTTCAATTTAAGGGACTCTGTAAATGGAAAGACATGCAAGACCACATATCAAGAGTGGTGTCGAAATTTCCGGGATCCCTTTCTATTTTGTGCAACTGTATTCACTGTGCTCCCTTATCTTTAGTTATTAATTATTTCATTTATCTTGTAATAATTTATATTTGTTTTTAGTAACACCGAACTATAATAAATATCTTTTAGGGTTCTACTTGGAGTTGAATTGGACCATAGATCTATCTAAACATTAAAAATTATTTTCCTTGGTAATATTTTCTACTTTCGCTGCATTAGACACGTTGAATTTTGGACTTAACTTTTTCTGAAAATTATTAATTACTAGCATAAGTGCCCGTTGAATTTCAACGGGTTTAATGAATATAAATTTTCATCAATGCAACATGTAAAAATCGCAAGAATAAATTGTGCACTGTTTTAACCATTGAATATTTCTATATTATGTCTGTTTTAATTAATTAACTAAAATCTCACAGGAATTCCTTGTGAATAAAATAGTACCTTTCTTTCTACTAAAATAGCCATTGTTATTAGTTTTAAATTGATGATAGCATTAGGATTTCAATTTCATTAAATAAGCAGAATTCCGGTTCCAAAAAATTGGTTCAATCTTCAATTGCCTCTGATAATACTTTAAATAGATTTTGGAATATAATGTATGTACCTCAATATCGTTTATCGTCTGCTCAGCACTCTTGCCTTCTCATTTTCCGAAACAACTACTTTCACCAGATTTAAATGGATTTCAAACTTAGAAGAGAACTTGATTCAATTCAGTTAAAATAACCACATAACAAACTTCTTATTCCAAAGAAAATCCTTTTATAATATGCAATGTTAACCTAGAATTCATTCATTCTGAAAATTGAAGAAAAGTACCATGTAGGTAGATATATTTCTTTCAACTAAAATAGTCACTCTTAACAGATTTTAATGGATTAATGCATTAGCATTTCAATTTCATGAAATAAGCAGAATTCCGGTAACAAAAAAATTTGTTCAATCTTCAATTCCCTCTGATAATACTTTAAATAGATTTTGGAATAAAATGTACCTTAATATCATTTAGCGTCCGCTCACCACTCTGGACTTCTCAGTTTCCGAAACAACAACGTTCAATAGTTTTAAATTGATTTTTGTTTTGAAATATATATACTTGAGTCAATTCAGTACAACTTCCACTTTACATACTGTAAATTCCAAAGTAACTCCTTTTATAATAGGCAGTGCTAGCCTAAAATTAATTCATTCTGTAAAGTGAATAAATAAAGTTCTTTCTTTAAACTATAATAGCCACTGTTATTAGATTTAAATGGATTATAAGCCTTAGAACTTACTCTGTATTAAATAAGCACCAAAATTCCTTTTATAAAAACAAATCAATTCATTAAAAGATCCACTGCTGTTTCTTCGAAAATTGCCTGTTAACGGTTTTAAATGTCCTTTTAATTTAAATTTATATTCGTTTCCAAACTTCGGCCATTGTTACGAAATTAATTCCAGGAATAACAATATAAATTCATAAGCAGATATGGTTTACAAAGAATTTAACTTAAGAATGCTTTTTATTTCCAATTTTTCTAAAATGACACTGTTGATACTTAAAATTTTTTATATTTACGTTAATATACTTATTTTCCACAAAACGCCAATCTCTCCCCTTCCTTCCTCTCTCTCTCTCTCTCGTATTGAAGCACTCAGTGCACGCTTATTATAATAGTAATTTGAGGTGTAACAATGATAATGGTCGACATAGCAACATCACGTTAAAATGGCGAGATTTCCACAAAATATGCAAATTAAACGTTTAACATGGAATATTTCGAATTGTGGGCGAAAAAAGATGAACGGAATAAGAAACTATAAATTTTTCTTCAAAATGGTTCAAATCCGAAGGTCGTATGTTAATTTCTTCTAATTTTAATTTCCAAATGAATAAAAGCCTGCACGTCGAAAAATCAGGTTTTTCATGCAAAGTAATGGGAAATGGAAATGCCTCTCTTGGAGACGAACCAGAGATCAGAAGTTTAAGGAATGGAAGACGATGTATGAAACAAGGAATGGATGTGTTTGAAGCGAAAGATGTAAGGATAGAAAGGTGAAGAGAAATATTGTGAATGGTAGAGGCAATTAGCTTGCTTACCCCGTAATGGAACAGTGTGATTGGTATGTGTGTATGTATGTAAGAAGTTATGAATAAAATTGTGCAGTTTACAAAAAAATATGCCACGGAACACAATAGTCATGCTTTCGAGTTTTCTATTAGGGATCTTAAAAATTTCTTGGGTATTTTAATTTTTTCGGGATATGTATTGGTCTCTCGATGAAGACAAAGGTGTACCTTTAGTGAGAAACTGCATGAGCCGCAATAGATTCCAAAGCATTAAAAAAATATCCATTTGTCTGATAATGCTCAGTTGGACAGGAACGACCGATTTTCCAAATTGCGCACAATTTTTCAAATGCTAAATGAGAGTTATTTGCAATTTGGAAGTTTTTCTCACAACCTATCGGTAGATGAGCAGATGGTGCCTTACTATGGTCGACACTCTGCCAAAATGTTTATTGAGTTATGGTGTTTGTGCATGTCAAATGGGTATCTTTATAGATTCAATCCATACGGTGGCGCTACATCTTTTACGAAAGAAAAAACAAAATATGGCTTGGGCGCTAGTGTTGTACTAGATTTGCTAAGTGTTTTAACAGTTCCCTCAGAACACAGAGTATTTTTCGACAACTTCTTCTCCTCGCATAGACTTTCAAGTTCTAAATCAGAGAGGAATTTTTGCCACTGGGACGATTCGAGAAAATCACACTGGAAAATGCCCCATGGAAGATGTTAAGAGTATTCGGAAAAAGGAAATTTGACTATTCTTTTGATGATCGTTCAAAAATCATTGCTGTGAGGTGGAACGATAATTCTGTTGTTACATTAGTAAGCAACAACATTGACATTTACCCATTAGTAAATACTAAGAGGTACATTCGTAAAGACAAGAAAGAGATTTTGATTCCACAGCCACAACTAATTTCCGAATATAATAAGTATATGGGTGGGGTAGATTTGCATGATAATGCTGTTGCTAATTACCGTATCCGTGTGCGAGGAAAAAGAAGGTGGCGGCCACTTTTCACCAACATAATTGACAGTGCCGTAGTTAATGCATGGAAGATTTACCTTTTGGCATCAGAGGAAAGCATTTCCCAAGTTAACTTTTGGTCTTACCTGGCTGTATCTCTAATAAAATGTGAGGATAATAATATTCAAGATGAATGTCATAGGGAGATTCGCAAAAAACCTGGTCCAAGCTCCAGGATGGCCACCAGTGGGTAAAACATGAAGAAAAAGCAAGAAGAATGTGCCGATTATGCCATAGCCATACAATTTTTATGTGCCAAAAGTGTAGAGTTCATCTTCACCCAGATTGTTTTGAAAAATTTCATCAAAGTGCTTAAGTGCATATGTTTTTTTTGGGTCAATGGGATAGCCCTTTTGGCCAATGGTGCATAAACGCACCATTTTATATTTCTGTTATTAATATTGTTATTGTAATTTTTATTGATTATCTGTCTAATCTGATGTAAAATAAGATATAATCAATAAAAAAAATTATCAAAATATATTTTTTTCAGTTCTTGGCTGAATATGGGTTAATATCTTCATCATCAAGCCTATCATCAGGGTAGCCTGCCTTGATGATTGCCATTTTGTGGGTAGCCAATACCTCACTATAAGATTCTGGTTCCTTTTGACCCATGGATCAGTTGGTGGGATTGGTTTTCCCTGTTGGTATGGAGTTATCCGATCTGGTTCTCTTGGCCCCAGTCAAATTGCCTCCCTTCTCAAGAGGTGCCATATGCCCCGGTTCCTGTGTGCCCCCGGTAACATCCTGATACCTCTCCTGTCTTTTCAGCTAACGCATAGCAGCCCCAGATAATCTGGTCTTTTCTAGGTGAAGCCTATTGACTCCAGATGCCACCTTACTGATGTCTTTATCTCCTTCTGAGGGTATGCTGGTACTGCCAGCTCCCCCCAGTGGTACGCTGTAACTGCCAGCCTCCATTGGAGAAACATCCTCTTTTAAACTCCCTTTTGGGGAGTCCTCTTTTTTGATATCCTTGTCTGTGTCCATGTTGGTCCCACGAGTAATGGGGAAATATTCGGTCACCATCCGCCCGGTGCCCCAAGGGGATAGTTCACAATACTGCATATTTTGCTACCTCAGTATCACTCTGCCCTCGGCACGATGCCTCACACCTTGGATTGGGTAGAACCAGGGTTGTTAAACGAAACCAAACCTAAAAAATAGTTTTGGTTCCAAACGAAACTATATCTTTTCTCTTGCCATTTAGTTTCAGTTCGTAACGAAACTGTATGTTCCGTGATGGGTTTAGTTCCGTTCTGGAACAGAATTGTTTTGTCAGAATGAAATATTTCGTTCCGAAACGGTTCCTTTTCTTGAATGGGTTTGGGTTCAAGTTGAGAGTTATTGGGAGATACCTGTTCAGTAGTTTCGTTCCAAGCAAACTGCACCATTATTTTGGTTGTGGGGCGGAGAAGAGAGCGAGGTACTCGCATAGAGTAGAAGCCCGCAAATCATATGTGGCGCCTTAGGGGCATTCTGCTGTTTTTGCGGCTTGGGTCGCAAGGACTTTTTGGTGGCCGGTGTAGCTCGGTGTCTGCTGTATGCAGCTGAGTGCCCCGTATGGTGATATTGCCATAGTGGTATCACCAGCCATTATCACAGCTGGAGGAAGGGGAGGGTGTAGGAAAGGTTGTATGCACGGCGAAGAGGGGAAGGGAGCGAAGGGTAGGAGGTGCAGGCAGGAGGGCGTAGTTCGCTTCACTTCCTATTTCTGCAAACAATGTTAAAGGTGCAACATGATTGCGAGTGAAGGTGGTGAAGGAGGAAGAAGGAATGGCCGGCCTGCCCACGACTTCATCCGGAAGTATTTCTATTTCAACCCGGACACGAAGAAATCAAAATGCATCATCGGGCAGTGTACTGAATATGTCATGGTATTCTCTTTTTGCCCAAACGAAGGGCACTCTGCATCTTTCCGGTGGTGATATTAGGAACTAAGATCCCCCTCCTATCCCTGACCTCCCCTCTCACATTCCCCTCTCGCCGTTAGACACGAGTAAAAACCATTGAAAGCTGGCTAGAACCAAAGCTGGATCAGTGTAGAAGGAGCCGGAACGAAACTATTTCATGTGCAAACCCAATCTGGAATGGTTCAGTATCGTTCCATCAACAATTTCGTTCCAGTTCCACTTTCGTTCCACGACTTTGGTTCCTTTTTCAGTTTGGTTCCTGTGAATCATTCCTTGAACCGGAACCTATTTGGAACTGTTCCTTTTCAGTGAGTTCGGTTTCGTTTAACAACCCTGGGTAGAACCAGAGCCCTGTTAGCCAGGATGTTTCAGGTACTCCAGTGGGATTCCCTTACTCCACCTGTTTCCACCCTCCACGTGTCCTTAAAAGGCTCGGACAAGGGATTGGGATTATAAAGGACTTTAAAATATTTTTCCGTTACTATTTTTTGTGCTATATTTACATTTACTTTTATTTGTCTATTTATTGATGTACTATCGTCTCTAATGTACGTAGTGTTAAAAATAGCAAAATTTGCCATTTAAATATTTTGAATACTGAAAAAGTAAATTTATTATAAAGTAATCCAAGTCTTGATCAGCAATAATGATACAGCTCAGTAGCCCAGAGATGCCCTACATCATAAATTGCCACATCATATAGATTGTTATTACTATGAAAATTGATCAATGTTACAGGAATGAAAAAATAATGTATTGTTTTTATCATAGTGAATTTTTTGGAAACATTCTTTAACTAAAATGTTAGTGTTGAATTAAATTATAATCAACAATAATACACTATTATGCACATCTAGTATACCCGCCCATCCTAGGACAGAAATTTTTTTTAATACATGCGTAGGTTATGTTTAAAATTAAAAACAAAACTCCCCAAAAATTGCCTTGTTAACTTTTTTCACCATATCAACAAAAATTCGCATACCAAAAAGGCTGCAATGAAAGCATTACAATGTGGTTAAAAGTTTATCAGGAACACAGTAAAAAGACTAATAAAAACAAATATCGCTTTCTCAATGTAAAATTTGTATTGACTTTATTTAATTTCAATTAAGATCTTATTTTAGTCTTTATTATACAAACATCTCACAATTTTTACACAAATAATATTGCGATACTTTTCTATTTAAAATTAAATTTAAATTTAAAATTGGTTTCTTAAAATTTGTTAAGCTGCAGTTGAACATGCAAAAAAAATTGTTTTAATGCGTTCGAACAGTCGTGATTTTTTTACAAAAGAAGTGAGCCTTTTTTTTCTAATTCTGTTGTGTTCATCTTACCAATGCCAAAAAAATACAGACACGAAGAGAATTGACCATACCTTACGTAATTTTTCTAATCTAATGGAAAAAAACAAATTTCGTACACTTTATAACTGTTTTAAAATTATATATGTATCCTCTCATGTTAATTAAACAGTTTAATAAAGGTAAACATATGATTTATGATTTCTCAACAATGAATGATTCGTTGCAACGCTATAAATTAACATTCACATTTCAAAACATAACATCACTGTTACATCTGTTTAATAAATTAAGACGATAAATTTAATTTAAAGATTTAATTTTAATGTTTCACTACTACTGTGATTTCATCGTAAAGGGAACTGGCTGTAGATATTTTTGCAAATATAAGGGAAAAGAATAAAATTTTGTGCTGTTACTTTTTAATTTATCTGCTCGTGTTAAACAGTTTACATAATGAAGGTAAACATATTCCTCAATAATGATATCCCGAACCCTGATTGGCTTGCCATTCAACTCCAAAGCTGTACAACCACTCAAACAGAAATTGGCTATTATATGAGACGATGATGAATCTGAAAAAACCTCCATACAAAGAACCTCCTTACAACAAAGTGCCAAAAATTGGGTCCCTTCAATTTCATTATAAAGAGATTTTACTGTATTTAGTGGGAAGTATACTTCCCACAAAAAGGGATATTGTACATTATTTATTTTTACTTTGTACAATACATATTATAGTAGACTATTGTATTCATCCTATGCTTTACTTATTGTTCTCCGAACCATAAATATAACTGGATAAATTGGGCTGTCTACAAACCATCTTATTATTTGGTCACTTTTGTGTCAGTTATTTGGGTGTTTGGCATGAATGCCTTCGTGGCAATGTTCTGGTAATACACTTTCTAACAGGATATTACTTCGACCAGAAGATGACAGCTGTAATGCAGGCAAAATGTTGTGAAGAGATTAAAATGGCAACATGGTGTAACATCCCATTTGAATGTGTATTACTAGATGGGAGTTAATGATAATTTTTCTAGAAAACTTGTAATATATGATAGTATTATGTCTTTTCCAGGTTTGAGAGGGTTTTGGGCCCATGTGCTGACATACTGAAGAGGAACATCCAGCAGTACAACAGCTTTGTTTCACTGTCGGTGTAGTTTGCAAATTGAATAGAGCTGTGAAAACCTGAGGAGGAATCTAGCAGAGAAAGGTAGAGCGAAGAGGAAGGAGGAGGAAAGCACTTTGGTCAGCAGCAGCAGAAGATGATTTGAGGAGATATTAATGTTAATTTTTGCATTAGCAATCCTAGTAAATTGCAGATGGAATATGAAAGGAATTATTATATAGCATTGCAGTGCAAGTAGAAGCAAATATCTTTTTTATTTCTATTTTTTTACTTTTATCTTTTTCTATTTTGTCAGACACCAGTATTCCATTGGAAGGCCTTGCGTGGATGTGCTTTCTCTTTGAGATGATTGTTTTTATTCTAATGCCGATTATGGTAAACAATCTTTAATTGTATCATTTTTCTGTAGTTAAAATGTACTAAAATTTTTTCCTAATAATTGTAATTTATTTTCATTTGAATCAGACTTTTGGAACAGTTGCTTTATTATTTGCCCTTTTTATTTTGTCTTATTTTGCAGCTGATTATTTGCATTGAACTTCTCTGTTTGTGCAACTTGCTTTAACTCTGACTCTCGTTTGAGGAAGCTGTTTTTTGCCATAAATGATATTCCCTTATCAATTTTGTATTTTATTATTACATCCTTTTGTGTGCCTGTTAGGCTATTCTTCCAGAACTTTGAATTGTAATGATGTCTACGTCCTTTCTTATCATAATTTCAAGATTTAACAACACATTTTTGCATAGAAATTATTAAATTGTTAAGTGTGTAGTGATGGAGGGAGAATATACTGTTGAAATGTTTCTCATTTATGTGAGAGAAGCAGATTGTGGCAACTGTAATTGTCATTCTAGGATTGGCCAAAGTAATCGTTGAGATGAGAGTGAACTTGCTGGCAAGATAACTCTTAATCTCTTTATCATTTCCTTCTCTCTCCCCTCCTCTCGCCTCCTCTCTCTCTCTCTCCCCCCTCCTCTCTCTCTCTCTCCCCCCTCCTCTCTCTCTCTCTCCCCCCTCCTCTCTCTCTCTCTCTCCCCTTCCTCTCTCTCTCTCCCCTCCTCTCTCTCTCTCTCCTCTCTCTCCCCTCTCTCCCCCCTCCTCTCTCTCCCCCTCATCTCTCTCCCCCTTCTCTCTCCTCCCTCCTCTCTCCCCCCCTCCTCTCTCTCTCTCTCCCCCCCTCTCTCTCTCCCCCCTCTCTCTCTCTCCCCCCTCTCTCCCCCCTCTCTCCCCCCTCTCTCTCTCCCCCCACCTCTCTCTCCCCCTCCTCTCTCTCTCCCCCTCCTCTCTCTCTCCCCTCCTCTCTCTCTCCCCTCCTCTCTCCCCTCCTCTCTCTCTTCCCCCTCCTCTCTCTCTCCCTCTATCTTCCCTTAAAATAGGTGTAATCATCGGTGGGTTTTGACCCCTTGTAATGTGATTTGTCATGCCTCTCCTGGAAACTTTGCCTATCCTTTTGTATCTATAAGCCTGCATGGAATGTAACAGGAGCCTCATTTCCTTGGCAGTTTACCCTGTTGGAAGAAGTTATTTCCTTCTCAAGTACCAATAAAATATTATGTCATCTAAGAACTGTTTCAAATGGGGTTAATCAGCTTTTTGGGCAAACTTCTGTAAGTGTTGTTAGCTTGTAGGATTTTTAAGAGAAATAAAAGTGCATTTTGTCCAAGAGTATAGTTTTGAGTTGATGTATCAATAAACCGCCGTCCTGGGATATCAGTGCGTGGAAATTCTAACTAATCTCATCTATTTTTTTTGTTGGGTTTATAAAAGTCACTTTCCCAAATGCTGTTGAATATCTTCTTAAGTTTAATTTTGTATTTTTTTCTAATGCAATAGCTTTTGAGAGTTAGACCTTCTCCACAATTATTTCACCAAGTGTTGCAGATATCAAAAATGGAGTTTTTGGTTGTCATCTCCATTTAAAGGAGGAAATGTATTTAAGTTGGGCTCCTAAAGCTCTGATGGACTCTAAGAAGATTTTATTTAATATTATGAATCAAGTTTCTCTGCTGAATATGCATTAATGAGCATACATTATATTTATAATGATAAAGGCAGAGGCAAGCAACTGTTACAGATAGCTATATGTATATATATATATACATATACATACATATAATACATATATGCGTGCATGGGTGTGTTTGTGCGCACACGCGCATGCTCGTGTGTGTTTATTGATATCGAAAGCAACAAGGTGTTAAGTGAAGGAAACTCAGTACCAAAAGGAAAACCATGGGGATCTCTCCAGAAGCTTGGTTAGTGTTCACTTTTCCTTCAACATCTATTTGCCCTCGAGATATATGTGTTTGTGTGCATACGTGCGCGTGTGTGTGTGCGTGCGTGCATGCATGCATGTTTGTGAAAGAGGAAATAAAGATATTTAGGGCAACTAGGTGTTGAAGGAAACTCAGTGAGCACTTACCAGAAGGAGAGCCACTGGGGTGTTGGAGAGACACATTTGTAGATGTTATTGGAGCTTTCGAGATGATTCCTTCAACAGCACAAGAGAGACATATATGTGTGTGTGCGTGCATGCATGTGTATGTGTGTGTGTGTATGAGTATGTAACTAGTGGTTGAGAGGTATAGGAGAGACACAGTGGGCACTTCCATGGTGTTGTGGATTCCATGGCAACAGAGGAAGCCTTTGAGACATATATATGTTTGGCATTTTGATGGAAAAATTAAATTAAAATGTTTTACTATCTAATAAAGTCTGTTGATGGAGGTCTCAGATGTTTTGCCTTTCATCTAGTTCATGTAAGATTTCAAGTTCCATTTTTCAATCCCCCCCCTCACCCCCAAATATGTGAAGTAGAAAATGTGCCACTCGTGTGAAATTTGCTATTTTGTGTTATACTTTCAACAATTAACTTATACATTTCCTCCATTGGTACCCTTCAATTAAAACGGAATGAAATAATTGTCATTTTATTGTGAAATTTGTATTAAACATATGCTATTCTGTAGAGATGATGTATATGTGAAATAGTCATTTGGGTTAAATTAGGCGTGTGTGTGTGCATGAGTGTGTGTGTGCATGCACGTGTGTGTGTGTACATATCTATTATATATGTATAGACACACAATCACACACACAAGCAGTTCTTGCACTTATGACATAAGTGTTTACTGAAAATCGCAGTGTAAGTCAAAGCATAGTTTCCCATAAGAACAATGTTATAAAGCGGTGTTGCATTTCTGGCTCACTGGCCAAATAATATATTTTCTTGAAGACGGTGTCTAAGGAAATGTAAACAGCTGCTTTCCTCTTTTTCTTGTAAATTTTTCTGTAACAACTGTACAGGTTGGATATTCCTTGATTCACAGAAGCACTACGCTCATGGTTTAGATCATTCTCCTCAAACAAGACTTGCCAAATGTTTGAGTGCCTCACATAGTACTTTTGTTTCTAAGACTTTACAAAGTGCAATGTTTTTAACAGATTGTACCTCTAATTCATCGTCAACTCTTTACTGTCCCAATTGAATAAGGTCATATTTGGAAAGTACTTGGGGTATTGGTTTGGGAGAGATTCTCATGGATGAAAATGTAAAAGTGATGCCTTGAGAAAGTGGGAAAAGGGAAAGAGCCTTTTTATGACCTCAGCCTGAAGCGTAGTGGGAGAGAGAGCGCAAGGGAAAAGACAGAGATTTTCAGTTTAGCTTCATTTATGGAGTACTTTTGATTTGAAGTTATGCTATATTAATTATTATAGCATGTTTTATGTGGCGTGCCATTACCTGCCTTAAACATTTTTGTCTGAATTGGCCTGAAGGCATTAAACATTGTTTCGGCCAAGAGTGGAGTGTAGTCTAGAGTCTACATCATGTTCCTTAATTAGAAAACGTAGGTTCAGAGGGTCATATGCCAGAGCGTTTAAGTGAAGAACTGCATGTCGGTGTATGTGTACACACACACACACATATATATATAAAGATGGCATCAAGGTGTTGGAGGGAGCCCAGTGGACACTTACCAGAATTGCAGAACCACTGGGGGTGCTGAAAACATGGAAACAACACCAAGCCAGTAGCTAATATATGTACGTTTCTCTCCTTCGCTGACGAAAAGCTTCAGCTTGGAAAGCTTCTCCGACTTTGTGTTGTTTTTGCGTTTCTGTTATTCATGTGTCTTCAGCACCCCCAGTGGCTCTTCAATTCTGGCGTCTACTATGCTCCCTCCACCGTTATTATTACCTTTCCTTTTATTTAAGCATTTATATATATGTATGTATGAGAGAGAGAGTCCCCTCTCCTTTGCTCGCTGTTTCTTTGTTCCTACCATGTATCTATTGGATTTAGATTAGTTTAACAAGAATGTTTTGAATATGAGTTAAATGAATATATTTTATAAGGGATGTATGTTTGGTTTTTAATAACAAATTAAGAAAATTAATTGAATAACTCAATAAAAAATTCCCAGAGATTAAAAATGTCTGAGGTACAGAGTGTTAAAGAAAGAGAGAGAGAGAGAGAGAGATAACCAGAAATAGGATTTTAGTAATATAGATTTAAAAAATATAAATAACATGAATACTGCATTCGCTTTATTTGCATTAAATTTGTATCTTCCGTCATTTTGAGCAAGTTTTAATCTTATTTTCGAATTTGAAGTTTTTATTTAAGTGCATATGCACAGAAATTACCTAGGATAACAATATAGGTAACCATGGAATCTTATTATTGAAATGTTAAAAAATTTACCAAAACTCGACTATAAATTCAAAATATGAGCAAATTCGAATGAGATTGAGTATTTGATGGTAAGAATAAGAATCCTAATTCATTTTGGTATGTTTTACTGCAAATTTCGTGTCGATAACTTGATTTTAAGATATCCTGAGAAATTTCAGGCTTTAAGTTTTTTTCTAATCCAGTTATTCACAAAAGTAGAGCGTTACTCATGATGACATTAAGATTTTATAATATATACACTAAGGGGCAAGAAGCCCCCTGCTCGCTATCACTTGCCAACCCCCTTTCTTCTTTGCGTACTGTTTCTTCGTTTCTACCATGTAGTACATATTGGATTTACATTAATTTCAAGGGAATATGGGTTTAAATGAATATAAGTATTTTATACGGAATATACAATTTCTCTCTAATAATAAATTAACAATAATATATTTAAATGATACTTAATTTAACACTTCATTATAAACTACATTTTTAATTATTTGATTCTCCTGCTTCATTACTTTCGCGTGCAAGTTTGGTTTCGTTTCTTTGGATGGTATTTCTGCCGTAATGAACCTATCGAGTGCTTCTGGAGTAAGTAAACCTCTTTTCTGAAATTCGACATTATATACGCACCCGAGTATTTCACCAAATACTTGACCTGATGTGATTTCGTCTAAAAACGTCATAAACCTCAATTGAAATGCCCGTACAACGAAATATGGTATATCAACCGTGGTATATTCTCTTGGAAAGTTCTTTAGAAATTATTTTATTTCAGGCCAGTTTGGATTTGCGGTGAATGTTATAAATCAATCCGGACGACCTTTTGCTCGAGATATTGCCATCGCATCTTGATAGAGCTGGTGCATTGCACGTGGACTTCCACCAAACGTCGATGGAAGGATACACACATTTCCGAGACGTGTACTGTCGGAAGTATTTGCAGCGCTGTTTGCGACATGATCTGTTAATCCCTGCAGATTTTCAATTCTGAATAGTTTTTGATTTTTTCTAAAATAATTTAATCAGTTCTGCTCAGTTGTTATGTATCCGTTAATAATATACTGTTGTGTAAGTTTGCCGCTTACTAAAAGTGGATTGAAAATATTAGGTCTTATTTCCAAACGATATCCTTAAAATTGAACGGTAGTAACTCTTCGACCTGTAATTTCATATGTCAAATCAAATGAATACCCTGTATCTCCGCCAGGAAATAATAACGGGAACATCATTGGTTCAACATGCGGTGAACCTTTATACATAATTGCACTCTCGTATTGATGCATCGGATAAACTACAAAATCACAATGATCGGGTGATTTTATAAAATAGAGAAATAAGGATTAAATAAATATATTTTTAGGGATGTATGTTTGGTTTTAAATAACAAAGTACAAAATTTAGATGAATAGCTCCATTAAAAATAAGCATCAAGAAAGAGCTTAGCTTAAATTCTCGTAGATTAAGAATGACTGAGGTATACAGTGTTAGTTGAGAGAAAAAATAGAGAGAGAGAAAGAGAGACGCACAAGCAAGTCGCTGTCATCTAAAGGGGGCTTTAGTGCATATGCACTGAATTTATTGGGGACAATCATGGAATCTTAGTGTTGAAATGTTAAAAAAATTACAAAATCTCGAGTATAAATTCAAAATATGAGAGAATACGCATGAGATTGAGTATTCGACAGTAAGAATCCTCATTCATTTTGGCGTGTTTTAGCATAAATTTCGTATCGATAACTTAATTTTAAGATATTTTAAAAAGTAAAAGAATGAAAGCCTTCAAACCAAAAATGTTATATTTACATGTTATCTTATGGGAAACGACATTCATCCTCCGAGGGTCAAACCCCTGACCTCATTCAATTTTTTTAGTTATAATGTAGAGATTCATTAAAACCGAAATCCTGAGAAATATCAGACACTTCAGTAAATTTTTAACCGAGTTATTTGCAAAATTAGAGCATTACGCAGCATGATGGTAATGACCATTATGATTTTATAATATATAGATATATATACATACATATACATGCATACACACACACACATATATATATGGGCACATGGATGGCACCTTCTTACGCTAATTGCTATTTGGGAGAATGGGAGTCCCAGCTCCTCCAATCCTCTTCCCAAAAGCCTCTCATCTGGCTCCACTTCGTCGATGACATCTTCTTACTGCGGACCGATGGGGTGGAGTTTCTTGATTGCTTCCTAAATAGTCTTCACCCACCCCACCCTCTCCTTCACCCACCACTCCTCCACTACAGAATCTACGGTCCTCGACATAAATCTATGTTTTAGAAATGGACGCATCAGCACCTCGGTGCATATCAAAGACACCAACCACCAACAATACCTCCATTACACCAGCTGCCACCCACACCACACCAAAACATCCCTCCCTTATTCCCTCACCCACTGAGGATATAGGATATGTTCGGATAGCACTTTGCTATCCGAATATCGCACAAAAATTTAGGAGGCATTCCTCAACCGAGGCTATCCTCCAGAATTAATTCAACACGAAATACACCGTGCTATTTCTCCTTCCCCTGCCTCCGGAAAAACACCGGACCCAAACTCGCATACTCTAAGCGACATCCCCCTGACTCTCACAACAACCTTCCACCCAGGGCTACACGAAGCCCTGAAAAACATCCTTGTCGCCGCCCACCCCACTCTCACATCCTCACCCATCACCCTTACACTCTTCCCCAAGCCTTCCATCATATCATTCCGTCAACCTAGGAATCTCAGCGACTTGTTGTGGCGCAAAGAACTCCCTATAGTTCCAACACCACCTCCCAAAGGTTCTTTCGCATGCGAAAGACTACGGTGCCTCACTTGCCCCATCATAGAGACTTCCTCCACATTCACCAGCCTGAAAACAGACATCACCTACCCGATTACGTCCCACGGAACCTGCACCTCCAGAAATATAATCTATTTATTAAACTGCACACAATGCCCGGTGTTTTACGTGGGCCTTACCACCACACCCCTCAACATCCACATGAACGGTCATCGGGACAGTGTCGCTCATAAATGCCCCCTTCCAGTGGCCGATCATGCTGTAAGCCACTCCCTACACTTCAATAGATACTTCACAGTAAAAACAATCCGGGCTCTCCCAAAAGACTCTCCCGCCCCACAACTCCACCAATGGGAGCTGGCTCATATAGAAATCCTCCGCTCTCTTTCCTTACCTGGTCTAAACCTCTGCTAACACCCCCACCTCACATACCCAAATTGGGGAGCCGCTGGGGGTGCTGAAGACACATGAAAAACAGAAACACGAAAAACAAGACAAATTTGAGAAGCTTTCATGCAGAGGCCCTTCCTAAGCGATGGAGAGAAATGTTTGTTTCTCTCTGTCACTGATCTAAATCCTCAAATTTCAGAGTATAAAAGTATGCTGTTTTTCAATGTTTTTCACACTTTTTGATTGCACATTAAAGTTTTTCACCTTTGCTTTTTGTGCTTTTATATCATACATCGTTAACAAGCCAATATTATACACCTTCATAAGTTAATTATGATTTTCACTTATTTCCAGTTTCTGTTTTAATCTCAATACAACACGTTTACATTTCTCACCAAGTTTTTTATACTTCTTTGGTGGCATAACGAATGGATATGGTAACAGTATAATGATATAATATACACCAGCTCATTTAACTGACTAACTTTCCAAAGAAGGACAGATATTAGAGCATCTGGTGGTCACTTTTGGAACTCAATAAATTGTTTTCAAATTTTCTGGTTGCATGATCTTTCTGGATGAATGAATGCCGGACAACTGTGCTTTTACTGTGTGTGTGTGTGTGTGTATGTATGTGCTTTAGGAAAAGGAAAGGTAATTATAAAGGTGAGTGGCAACAAGGTGTTGGAGGAAGCCCAGTGGACACTTACCAAAACTGGAGAGCCGCTGAGGGTGCTGAAGGCACACAAAAAACAACACATATTTGAAAACTTTTTCATCCTCAACGGATAGAGAAGTACTGTTTTCGTGTTTCTCTTTTTCATGTCTCTTCAGCACCCTCAGCGGCTCTCCAGTTTTGGTACACACACACACATATATATATATATATATAGACAAGGGTTCCACCTTGGTCATCCTTGATAGGGAGGACTACAACCAAGAAGCCCTCCGCCAACTTTTGGACCAAACATATTAAAAAAATAAAGGCCGAAGAAGGGCGGATGCCCGAAAACTCCAAGAAAAAACCTTCCTCTATTGCCATGGACATCCACAACCCCAAGTAAGTGTCCACTGGCTCCCTCCTATCCCTCTCAACTACTAGTTGCAATCTTATATATATATAATATTCTTATATTTAGCCCAAACTCTTGATGGCTCTCATATACAAAAAACCCACTTTTTATAATGGCAAAATGACTTATTTTATTGAACCTTTGGAGTTTCTGAACATGGCACATTGTGTTTCCTGTAACTCATTCACCATAAGTGAACTATGCTGGATAGACATTTGTAAGAAGTTTGCAAACCATTCTTATTGTAGTCAGCTGTTGTTTAATGTTTTATCTGATTTTAGCTAACCCTGCACCTTTAATCTTTGTATAAATATTGTTAAAAGTTCAATACACAAAAATGGAATATGATAACAAATAATAATTTTTGAGAATAACTGTTTTGCCTATGTAAAACTTTTTCTATATATGTGGCTGAAAAAACTTTGTATGAATTGTAATTAAATGAGTGTCAAATAACAATGGATGTTTTGGAAATGCAATATATCATCCTTGATCAATAAATAAACACTGATGGACTGTGATTGTGGATTTTGTGTTTGTTTAACAAAAAAAACAAAATGCATGTAATTTATAGATTAATATGCTAATAAAACGTAAATATTATGTATTTCCAATTACCTTTATTAAATGGAATTAACTTTAGATTATCCTAGCTCTATCTCATTGTCAGTCAGCATGCCACCTAAAATATGGAAGTACTTCCTGTACTCTAGTAAATAAGAGTTTTTTAAATTTTTTGTTAAATATAAAAAAAATTTCGTAAGCTATTCTTAAAAATTTTTTTTTGAAAAATGTTTTATCGAAAATTAAAAAAAAAAAATTTTTCAACACATACTTTCTAAAACATTTTCTAAAAAAATTTCGAAAAAATGATCGAAATTTTTTTCATTAATAGGTACTTAAAAAAGGTTTTAGTTATATTCCAGTTTTTTTATTTTCCTAAATGTTTATTGTGTTCTCTTCCAGGCTTTTGAGAGTTTAAACAGCTTTTCGAGTTATCTTCCAGTTTTTCATTTTTTGCAAACCATTATTGAGTACTCGTCCAGTTTTATTGTATATTTTACCAGTTTTATATGATTTCCACTAATTTTTCAGTTACCTTCCAAGTTTTGTTTTCTAAAAGTTCATAGTCTGGTTTTTTCATATATTTTTTACTACTTTTTCGACTTTTCTTTTTCTAAATATCTTCGAGTATTTCGTGTATTCTAATAGTTTTTTTGCATTTTCATCCAGTTTTTCATTTGCATATACCAACTTTTTGAGTTTTCTCCAGTTTTCTAGTTATATTTCAATTTTTTGTGGTGATCACGGGGGAATTCAACGTCTGCCTATCACCCGCAAGGGACAGGTCTTCCAGCATGGAACGCCACCTGAGAATCGCTTTGGCCCTGGGCAAATATATATATACACACACACACACAGTAGAACCTCATAAATCCGGCACCCTCGGGACCTAGCACGAGCCGGATTTTAGAAAATTCCGGTTTTTTGAAAATGTTTCACGTTGCCTAAGTTTCCAGGGGCAAATCGGCCTATTTTGGGATAAAACAAAAGAAAGTTTTTTGTAATCTATATAACGTATTTCAAAATTTATTCAGAAATCACGCCAGAATATTTTAAAATATGAAATATACAAAATCTATGTAAATAAACATGCAAAATATTAAATAAATCATAATAGATGCCTTGCCCTCTTGCCACTATTGGCTACGCCACTGCACCTTCATACCATATCACGGCTTATACGTAAAAATAAATAAAATACATAACATTAAAATCCAAAATTTACGCCAAAACTTATAACAGAAAGAATCATTAACAAGTGGACAAATTTGGGATAAGGTGATAGCAAATTTAATGCACACTTACCAATTTACATGTCTCGTTTCTACTCTCTATGGCTAGACGACAAGGTCGAGACAGCGTCTTTAGTTGCGGGAATGCAAGTTTCATATATTTCAGTGTTGGAAGCTTTTTGGAGGTTTTTCTGCGAAATTGTCTTGAACATATCACACAGCTTTCTTCATACATTGTGATCTTTCCTTAAGTAGTTTATCTTTAATTAGGTACAAATTCATCATATCCTGTGATTCGATGCATGACCACTGCTCTAAAGCCGATATTGTATCAGTGACTAATTCTATGCAACGGTCTATTGAAGGCTTGTTTGCAGCTGCATTGTCATCATCGTCACTTTCACTTTTTCATAATTCTCACGTTCGGGTTCCAAAACTACAGGCACTTCATTGTCGATTTCCATTCACTTTTCAACGTCTTCTTCTTCCAGACCCTTCGTGAAAGCGTTAATCGTCGATCCCTTAGCAAATTCCATAATTTCTGACAGCAGTCTCTTTTTGTCACTGACATTAAAACCTAGAAAATCTGGTGGTGATTCATCACATCCTTCAAACATGCTTGTTGGCCACAAATTATGCCAGGCATTTTTCAGTGTTGCGGCCGTTACATCAGTCCACGCTTTAGCTAGAGTCCAAATCGCATCCTTAATGTTAAATTCCTTTTTAAATCCGTCAACGTCTTGGCCTCTATTGCAGGCAACAAGCAATTTCTGCATAAATTGCTGTCTGTAATAGCATTTTAGTGAGCGTAGTATTCTCTGATCCATAGGTTGAATAATAGATGTACAATTTTGAGGTAAATAAACCACACGCACGTTACCCAATACCAAAAGTGATGCATCAGGATGGGCAGGACAGTTATCTAATGTCAGAATTATTTTACAATCATCACCTAGTCCCTTAGATTTACAATGAGCATGTGCCTCCGGTGCAAAATAATTCACAAACCAATCCAACATTAATTGAGAAGTTATCCATGAACGTTTATTAGCACGGTAGTTGACAGAAAAATTCTTTACACCCTTTAAAGCACGAGGGTGTGCACTTTTACCTATTACAGTTAGCTCTAGTTTGTGCGTACCTGCTGCATTTGCGCACGCAATTTTTTTCAAAATTTTTTTCGAAAATTTTTTTTCGAAATTTTTTTCGAAAATTTTTTTCAAAATTTTTTTCGAAAATATTTTTTTTCGAAATTTCTTTCGAAAATTTTTTTCGAAAATTTTTTTTTCGAAAATTTTTTTTGAAAATTTTTTTTTGAAATTTTTTTCGATAATTTTTTCAACATTTTTTTCGAAAATTTTTTTTGCAAAATTTTTTCGAAAATTTTTTTAAAAATTTTTTTCGAAATTTTTTCAAAATTTTTTTCGGAAATTTTTTTTTGAAATTTTTTTCCAAATTTTTTTCGAAAATTTTTTTGAAATTTTTTTTCGAAAATTTTTTTCAAAATTTTTTTCGAAAATTTTTTCAAAATTTTTTTCGAAATTTTTTTTCAAAATTTTTTTAGAAAATTTTTTTCATAAATTTTTTCGAAAATTTTTTTTCGAAATTTTTTTCGAAAATTTTTTTCGTAATTTTTTTGGAAATTTTTTTTCAAATTTTTTTTTCAAAATTTTTTTTCAAAATATTTTCAAAATTTTTTTTCAATAATTTTTTCAAAATTTTTTTTGAAATTTTTTTTCAAAATTTTTTTTGAAAATTTTTTTTCGAAATTTTTTTCGAAAAATTTTTTTCCAAAATTTTTTCGAAAATTTTTTTGTAAATTTTTTTCGAAATTTTTTTTCAAATTTTTTTTTGAAAATTTTCTCATAATTTTTATTGAAATTTTTTTTTCAAATTTGTTTCAAACATTTTTTATCGAAATTTTTTTCGAAAATTTTTTTTCGAAATTTTTTTTCAAAATTTTTTTCGAAATTTTTTTTCAAAATTTATTTCGAAATTTTTTTTTGGAATTTTTTGCGAAAAATGTTTTTGAAAATTTTTTTCGAAAAATTTTTTTCCAAAATTTTTTCGGAAATTTTTTTGAAAATTTTTTTCAAAATTTTTTTTTCGAAAATTTTTTTCAAAATTTTTTTTGAAATTTTTTTCGAAAATATTTTTTTCGAAATTTTCTTCAAATTTTTTTTCGAAATTTTTTTTTTAAAATTTTTTTCGAAATATTTTTTTCAAAATTTTTTTCGAAATATTTTTTTCAAATTTTTTTTCGAAAATTATTTTTCAAAATTTTTTTCGAAAATTTTTTTCGAAAAATTTTTTTCCAAAATTTTTTCGAAAATTTTTTTGAAAATTTTTTTCGAAATTTTTTTTCAAAATTTTTTTCGGAAATTTTTTTAAAAATTTTTTTCGAAATTTTTTTCAAAATTTTTTTAGAATTTTTTTTTCATAATTTTTTTCGTAATTTTTTTCAAAATTTTTTTCGAAAATTTTTTTCGAAATTTTTTTCGAAAATTTTTTTCGTAATTTTTTTGGAAATTTTTTTTCAAAATTTTTTTTCCAAAATTTTTTCAAAATTTTTTTTCAAAATTTTTTTCAAATTTTTTTTGAAATTTTTTTTTCCAAAATTTTTTCGAAAATTTTTTTGAAAGATTTCGAAAAAAATTTTCAAAATATTTTTCGAAATTTTTTTTCAAAATTATTTTCGAAAATTTTTTTCAAAATTTTTTTCGAAATTTTGAAAAAAAATTTATTAGAAAATTTTTCAAAAATTCTTTTACAAAACTTTTTCGAAAATTTTTTTCGAAAATTTTTTTTCGAAATTTTTTTCGAAAATTTTTTTTCGAAATTTTTTTCGAAAATTTTTTTTCGAAATTTTTTTCGAAAATTTTTTAAAAAATTTTTTTCGAAATTTTTTTTCAAATTTTTTTTTTTAAATTTTTTTTCGAAATTTTTTTTTCAAAATTTTTTTCAAAATTTTTTTCGAAATTTTTTTCCAAAATTTTTTTCGAAAAATTTTTTTCCAAAATTTTTTCGAAAATTTTTTTCAAAATTTTTTTTCGAAAATTTTTTTCAAATTTTTTTTCGAAATTTTTTTTTCAAAATTTTTTTCGAAAAATTATTTTCGAAATTTTTTTCGAAAATGTTTTTTCGAAATTTTTTTCGAAATTTTTTTTCAAAATTGTTTTTCAAAATTTTTTTTATAAATTTTTTTAAAAATTTTTTTCGAAAATTTTCTCCAAAATTTTTTTTCGAAAATTTTTTTCGAAATTTTTTTCGAATTTTTTTTAAAAATTTTTTTCAAAATTTTTTTCGAAAATTTTTTTTCGAAATTTTTTTTTGGAATTTTTTTCGAAAAATTTTTTTGAAAATTTTTTTCGAAAAATTTTTTTCCAAAATTTTTTTGGAAATTTTTTTGAAAATTTTTTTCGAAATTTTTTTTTCGAAATTTTTTTCGAAAATTTTTTTCGAAAAATTTTTTTCCAAAATTTTTTCGAAAATTTTTTTCAAAATTTTTTTTTGAAAATTTTTTTCAAATTTTTTTTCGAAATTTTTTTTTCAAAATTTTTTTCGAAAATTTTTTTTCGAAATTTTTTTTCAAAATTTTTTTCAAAATGTTTTTCAAAATTTTTCTTCGAAAATTTTTTTTGAAATTTTTTTTCGAAATTTTTTTTTCAAAATTTTTTTCAAAATTTTTTTCGAAATTTTTTTCGAAAATTTTTTTTCCAAATTTTTTTCGAAAATTTTTTTAAAATTTTTTTTCGAAATTTTTTTTCAAATTTTTTTTTGAAAATTTTTTTTTCAAAATTTTTTTCGAAAATTTTTTTTTGGAATTTTTTTCGAAATTTTTTTTTCGAAATTTTTTTCGAAAAATTTTTTCAAATTTTTTTTTGAAATTTTTTTGAAATTTTTTTCGAAAATTTTTTTAAAAATTTTTATAGAAATTTATTTTCAAAATTTTTTTCGAAATTTTTTTTCAAAATTTTTTTTCAAAATTTTTTTTCAAAATTTTTTTTCAAAATTTTTTTCAAAATTTTTTTTCAAAATTTTTTTTCAAAATTTTTTTCGAAAATTTTTTTCGAGAATTTTTTTTCCAAAATTTTTTCGAAAACTTTTTTGAAAAGGTTTTTCGGAATTTTTTTTAAAAATTTTCTTTTGAAAATTTTTTTCAAAATTTTTTTCGAAAGTTTTTTTTCAAAATTTTTTTTGAAAATTTTTTTTCAAAATTTTTTTTGAAAATTTTTTTTGAAAAATTTTTTTCCAAAATTTTTTCAATAATTTTTTTGAAAATTTTTTTTCGAAATTTTTTTTCAAAATTTGTTTCGGAAATTTTTTTTCGAAATTTTTTTTTTCGAAATTTTTTTCGAAAATTTTTTTCGAAAATTTTTTTTCGAAAATTTTATTCAAAAATTTTTTTTGAAATTTTTTTCTATAATTTTTTTGAAAATTTTTTTCGAAAATTTTTTTTGCAAAATTTTTTCGAAAATTTTTTTGAAAATTTTTTTCAAAATTTTTTCAAAAATTTTTCGAAAATTTTTTTCGAAAATTTTTTTTCGAAATTTTTTTCGAAAATATTTTTAAAAATTTTTTACAAATTTTTTTTTGAAAATTTTTTTTCAAAATTTTTTTCCAAAATTTTTTTCATAATTTTTTTCGAAAATATTTTTTCAAAATTTTTTCGAAAATATTTTTGAAAACTTTTTTCGAAATGTTTTTCGAAATTTTTTTTCACTTTTTTTCGAAATTTTTTTTTCAAAACTTTTTTCGAAAATGTTTTTTCGAATTTTTTTTTCAAAATTTTTTTGAAATTTTTTTCAAAATGTTTTTCGAAAATTTTTTTTCGAAAATGTTTTTCAAAATTTCTTTTGATATTTTTACGAAAATTTTTTTCGAAATTTTTTTTCCAAAATTTTTTCGAAAATTTTTTGTAGATTTTTTTCGAAATTTTTTATCAAAATGTTTTTCAAATTTTTTTTTCAAAATTTTTTTTTGAAATTTTTTTCGAAAATTAATTTTTGAAATTTTTCCGAAAATTTTTTTCGAAAATTTTTTCGAAAATTTTTTTGAAAATTTTTTTTGGAATTTTTTTCGGAATTTTTTTCAAAATTTTTTTTCGAAATTTTTTTCAAAAATTTTTTTCAAAATTTTTTTCGAAAATTTTTTTCATAATTTTTTTCGAAAATTTATTTTCGAAATTTCTTTCGAAAATTGTTTTTCAAAATTTTTTTTCAAAATTTTTTTCGAAAATTTTTTTCGAAATTTTTTTCGAAATTTTTTTTTTCGAAATTTCTTTCCAAAAATTTTTTCCAAAATTTTTTCAAAAATTTTTTCGAAAATTTTTTTTCGAATTTTTTTTCGAAAAATTTTTTAAACATTTTTTTCAAAAATTTTTTTTCCAAAATTTTTTCGAAAATTTTTTGAAAATTGTTATCGAAATTTTTTTCGAAATTTTTGTTCAAAATTTTTTTCGAAAATTTTTTTTCGAAATGTTTTTTGAAAATTTTATTCGAAATTTTTTTCGAAAATGTTTTTTCGAATTTTTTTTTCAAAATTTTTTTGAAATTTTTTTTAAAAATGTTTTTCGAAAATTTTTTTTCGGAAATGTTTTTCAAAATTTCTTTCGATATTTTTACGAAAATTTTTTTCGAAATATTTTTTTCCAAAATTTCTTCGAAAATTTTTTTGAAGATTTTTTCGAAATTTTTTTCGAAATTGATTTTCAAAATTTCTCTTCCAAAACCTTTTCAAAATTTTTTTCGAAATTTTTTTCGAAAATTATTTTCTAAATTTTTTTCGAAAATTTATTTTCCAAAATTTTTTCGAAAATTTTTTTGAAAATTTTTTTCAAAATTTTTTTTCAAAATTTTTTTCGAAAATGTTTTTTCGAATTTTTTTTTCAAAATTTTTTCGAAAATGTTTTTCAAAATTTCTTTCGAAATATTTTACGAAAATTTTTTTCGAAATATTTTTTTCCAAAATTTCTTCGAAAATTTTTTTGAAGATTTTTTCGAAATTGTTTTTCAAAATTTTTTTTCCAAAACTTTTTCCAAATTTTTTTCGAAAATTTTTTTCTAAATTTTTTTCCAAAATTTTTTTTCCAAAATTTTTTCGAAAATTTTTTTGAAAATTTTTTTCGAAATTTTTTTTCAAATTTTTTTTCGAAAATGTTTTTTTGGAAATTTTTTTAAAAACGATTTTTCGATATTTTTTTTGAAAATTTTTTTCGAAATTTTTTTCAAAATTTTTTTCGAAATTTTTTTCAAAATTTTTTTCGAAAATTTTTTTCGAAAATTTTTTTTGAAAAAATTTTTTTCCAAATTTTTTCGAAAATTTTTTTGAAAATTATTTTTGAAAATTTTTTCAAAATTTTTTTCGAAAATGTTTTTTGAAAAAATTTTTTTCCAAATTTTTTCGAAAATTTTTTTGAAAATTATTTTTGAAATTGTTTTTCAAAATTTTTTCGAAAATTTTTTTGAAAACTTTTTTCGAAATGTTTTTCGAAATTTTTTTTCACTTTTTTTCGAAATTTTTTTCCAAACTTTTTTGAAAATTTTTTCGAAATTTTTTTCGTAATTTTTTTTCAAAAGTTTTTTCCAAAAGACTTTTTCGAAAAATTTTTTTCCAAGACTTTTTCGAAAAATGTTTTTCCAAAATTTTTTCGAAAATTTTTTTCGAAATGTTTTTTCAAAATTTTTTTCGAAAATTTTTATTCGAAATTTATATTGAAAATTTTTTTCTAAAATTTTTTTTCGAAATTTTTTTCGAAATTTTTTTTCAAATTTTTTTCGAAATTTTTTTCGAAAATTCTTTTCAAAATTTCTTCGAAATATTTTTTTCCAAAATTTTTTTGAAAATTTTTTTGAAAATTTTTTTGAAAATTAGTTTTCGAAATTTTTTTCGAAATTTTTTTTCAAAATTTTTTTGAAATTTTTTTTCGAAATTTTTTTTGAAAAATTTTTTTCCAAATTTTTTTCGAAAATCTGTTTTCGAAATTTTTTTCGAAAATTTTTTAAAAAAATCTTTTTCGAAATTTTTTTTCAAAATTTTTTTCAAAATTTTTTTCGAAATTTTTTTTCAAAATTTTTTTCGAAATTTTTTTTCAAAATTTTTTCTCAAACTTTTTTCTTGAAAAATTTTTTTCGAAAATGTTTTTCGAAAATTTTTTTTCGAAATTTTTTTTAAAAATTTTTTTCGAAATTTTTTTCGAAAATTTTTTTGAAAATTTTTTTCGAAAAATTTTTTTCCAAAATTTTTTCGAAAATTTTTTTGAAAATTTTTTCGAAAATTTTTTTGAAAATTTTTTTCGAAATTTATTTTCAAAATTTTTTTCGAAAATGTTTTTACGAAATTTTTTTTTCGAAATTGTTTTCGAAAATTTTTTTCAAAAATATTTTCGAAATTTTTTTCGAAAATTTATTTCAAAATTTCTTCGAAATATTTTTTTCCAAAATTTTTTCGAAAATTTTTTTGAAAATTTTTTTCGAAATTTTTTTCCAAATTTTTTTTCGAAAATTTTTTTCAAAATTTTTTTTCGAAAATTTTTTTCGAAATTTTTTTTGAAAATTTTTTTCGAAAATTTTTATTCGAAATTTATTTTCAAAATTTTTTTCGAAAAATTTTTTTCGAAATTTTTTTCGAAAATTTTTTTCAAAATTTTTTTCGAAATTTTTTTCGAAAATTCTTTTCAAAATTTCTTCGAAATATTTTTTTCCAAAATTTTTTTGAAAATTTTTTTCGAAATTTTTTTCCAAATTTTTTTTCGAAAATTTTTTTCATAATTTTTTCGAATGTTTTTTATCAAAATTTTTTTCGAAAATTTTTTTTCGAAATTTTTTTCGAAATTTTTTTTTCGTAATTTTTCTGGAAATTTTTTTTAAAATTTTTTATCCAAAATTTTTTTTTGAGATTTTTTTTGAAATTTTTTTAAAAATTTTTTTCGAAATTTTTTTTCAAAATTTTTTTTGAAAATTAGTTTTCGAAATTTTTTTCGAAATTTTTTTTCAAAATTTTTTTGAAAATTTTTTTTCGAAATTTTTTTTGAAAAATTTTTTTCCAAATTTTTTTCGAAAATCTTTTTTCGAAATTTTTTTCGAAAATTTTTTTAAAAAATTTTTTTCGAAATTTTTTTTCAAAATTTTTTTCGAAATTTTTTTTCAAAATTTTTTTCGAAATTTTTTTCGAAAATTTTTTTTCGAAATTTTTTTCGAAAATTTTTTTCAAAATTTTTTTTCCAAATTTTTTTTCAAAATTTTTTTCGAAATTTTTTTTTCGAAAATTTTTTTCGAAAATTTTTTTTTCGAAAATTTTTTTCAAAATTTTTTTTGAAATTTTTTTCGATAATTTTTTCAAAATTTTTTTCGAAAATTTTTTTTGCAAAATTTTTCAAAAATTTTTTTCGAAATTTTTTTCAAAATTTTTTTCGAAAATTTTTTTTTGAAATTTTTTTCGAAAATTTTTTTTCCAAAATTTTTTCGAAAATTTTTTTGAAAATTTTTTTCGAAAATTTTTTTCAAAATTTTTTTCGAAAATTTTTTTCGAAATTTTTTTTCAAAATTTTTTTAGAAAATTTTTTCGAAATTTTTTTCCAAATTTTTTTCGTAATTTTTTTGGAAATTTTTTTTCAAATTTTTTTTCAATTTTTTTTTTTTTTTTTTTTTCAATAATTTTTTCAAAATTTTTTTTGGAATTTTTTTTTCCAAAATTTTCTCGAAAATTTAAAAAAACATTTTTTTCGAAATTTTTTTTAAAAATTTTTTTTAAAAATTTTTTTAAAAATTTTTTTCGAAAATTTTTTTCAAAATTTTTTTTCGAAAATTTTTTTCGAAATTTTTTTCGAAATTTTTTTTTGGAATTTTTTTCGAAAAATTTTTTTAAAAATTTTTTTCGAAAAATTTTTTTCCAAAATTTTTTTGGAAATTTTTTTGATAATTTTTTTCGAAATTTTTTTTTCGAAATTTTTTTGGAAAATTTTTTTCGAAAAATTTTTTTCCAAAATTTTTTCGAAAATTTTTTTCAAAATTTTTTTTCGAAATTTTTTTTCAAATTTTTTTTCGAAATTTTTTTTTCAAATTTTTTTTCGAAAATTTTTTTTCGAAATTTTTTTTCAAAATTTTTTTCAAAATTTTTTTTCAAATTTTTTTGAAAATTTTTTTTCGAAAATTTTTTTCAAATTTTTTTTCGAAATTTTTTTTTGAAGATTTTTTTCAAAATTTTTTTCGAAATTTTTTCGAAAATTTTTTTTCCAAATTTTTTTCGAAAATTTTTTTAAAATTTTTTTTCGAAATTTTTTTTCAAATTTTTTTTTGAAAATTTTTTTTTCAAAATTTTTTTCGAAAATTTTTTTTTGAAATTTTTTTCGAAAATTTTTTTTTCGAAATTTTTTTTTCGAAATTTTTTTTTCGAAATTTTTTTTTCGAAATTTTTTCAAAATTTTTTTTGAAATTTTTTTCGAAAATTTTTTTGAAATTTTTTTCGAAAATTTTTTTGAAATTTTTTTCGAAATTTTTTTTTTCGAAATTTTTTTCGAAAAATTTTTTAAAAATTTTTTTCGAAATTTTTTTCGAAAATTTTATTAAAAATTTTTATAGAAATTTATTTTCAAAATTTTTTTTCAAAATTTTTTTTTCAAAAATTTTTTCGAAAATTTTTTTCGAGAATTTTTTCCAAATTTTTTTCGAAAACTTTTTTGAAAAGGTTTTTCGAAATTTTTTTTCAAAATTTTCTTTTGAAAATTTTTTTCAAAATTTTTTTCAAAAGTTTTTTTTCAAAATTTTTTTCGAAAATTTTTTTTGAAAAATTTTTTTCCAAAATTTTTTCGAAAATTTTTTTGAAAATTTTTTTTCGAAATTTTTTTTCAAAATTTGTTTAGGAAATTTTTTTTCGAAATTTTTTTCGAAAATTTTTTTTCGAAAATTTTTTTTCGAAATTTTTTTCGAAAAATTTTTTTCAAAATTTTTTCAAAAATTTTTTTGAAAATTTTTTTCGAAATTTTTTGTAAAAATTTTTTTCGAAAATTTTTTTAAGAATTTTTTTCGAAAATTTTTTTTCGAAATTCTTTTCGAAAATTTAAAAAAAAATTTTTTCCGAAATTGTTTTTCAAAATTTTTTTTGAAAATTTTTTTTCGAAATTTCTTTCGAAAAATTTTTCGAAATTTTTTTGGTTTTTTTTGAAAATTTTTTTTCGAAATTTTTTTCGAAATTTTTCTTACGAAATTTTTTTCGAAAAATTTTTTTCTAAAATTTTTTCGAAAATGTTTTTGAAAATTTTTTTCGAAATTTTTTTTCAAAATTTTTTTCCAAAATTTTTTTTCGAGATTATTTTTGAAAATTTTTTTAAAAATTTTTTTTCGAAATTTTTATCAAAATTTTTTTTTGAAAATTTTTTTTCGAAATTTTTTTCGGAAAATTATTTTCGATTTTTTTTTCCAAAATTTTTTTCGAAATTTTTTTTCAAAATTTTTTTCGAAATTTTTTTCGAAAATTTTTTTTCGAAATTTTTTTCGAAAATTTTTTTCAAAATTTTTTTTCCAAATTTTTTTTCAAAATTTTTTTCGAAATTTTTTTTTCGAAAATTGTTTTCGAAAATTTTTTTTTCGAAAATTTTTTTCAAAATTTTTTTTGAAATTTTTTTCGATAATTTTTTCAAAATTTTTTTCGAAAATTTTTTTTGCAAAATTTTTCGAAAATTTTTTTCGAAATTTTTTTCAAAATTTTTTTCGAAAATTTTTTTTTGAAATTTTTTTAGAAAATTTTTTTTCCAAAATTTTTTCGAAATTTTTTTCGAAAATTTTTTTCAAAATTTTTTTTCAAAATTTTTTTAGAAAATTTTTTCGAAATTTTTTTCCAAATTTTTTTCGTAATTTTTTTGGAAATTTTTTTTCAATTTTTTTTTTTTTTTTTTTTTTTCAATAATTTTTTCAAAATTTTTTTTGGAATTTTTTTTTCCAAAATTTTCTCGAAAATTTAAAAAAACATTTTTTTCGAAATTTTTTTTAAAAATTTTTTTTAAAAATTTTTTTAAAAATTTTTTTCGAAAATTTTTTTCGAAAATTTTTTTCAAAATTTTTTTTCGAAAATTTTTTTCGAAATTTTTTTTTGGAATTTTTTTCGAAAAATTTTTTTAAAAATTTTTTTCGAAAAATTTTTTTCCAAAATTTTTTCGAAAATTTTTTTCAAAATTTTTTTTCGAAATTTTTTTTCAAATTTTTTTTCGAAATTTTTTTTTCAAATTTTTTTTCGAAAATTTTTTTTCGAAATTTTTTTTCAAAATTTTTTTCAAAATTTTTTTTCAAATTTTTTTGAAAATTTTTTTTCGAAAATTTTTTTCAAATTATTTTCGAAATTTTTTTTTGAAGATTTTTTTCAAAATTTTTTTCGAAATTTTTTTCGAAAATTTTTTTTCCAAATTTTTTTCGAAAATTTTTTTAAAATTTTTTTTTGAAATTTTTTTTCAAATTTTTTTTTGAAAATTTTTTTTTCAAAATTTTTTTCGAAAATTTTTTTTTGAAATTTTTTTCGAAAATTTTTTTTTCGAAATTTTTTTTTCGAAATTTTTTTTTCGAAATTTTTTTTTCGAAATTTTTTCAAAATTTTTTTTGAAATTTTTTTCGAAAATTTTTTTGAAATTTTTTTCGAAAATTTTTTTGAAATTTTTTTCGAAAATTTTTTTTCGAAATTTTTTTCGAAAATTTTTTAAAAAATCTTTTTAGAAATTTATTTTCAAATTTTTTTTCGAAATTTTTTTTCAAAATTTTTTTTCAAAATTTTTTTCGAAACTTTTTCGAGAATTTTTTTTCCAAAATTTTTTCGAAAACTTTTTTGAAAAGGTTTTTTGAAATTTTTTTTCAAAATTTTCTTTTGAAAATTTTTTTCAAAATTTTTTTCGAAGTTTTTTTTCAAAATTTGTTTCGAAAATTTTTTTTCGAAAATTTTTTTGAAAAATTTTTTTCCAAAATTTTTTCGAAAATTTTTTTGAAAATTTTTTTTCGAAATTTTTTTTCAAAATTTGTTTCGGAAATGTTTTTTCGAAACTTTTTACGAAAATTTTTTTTCGAAATTTTTTTCGAAAATTTTTTTCAAAATTTTTTTTCCAAATTTTTTTTCAAAATTTTTTTCGAAAATTTTTTTTCGAAATTTTTTTCAAAATTTTTTTCGAAATTTTTTTTTTCGAAATTTCTTTGGAAAATTTTTTTCGAAAATTTTTTTTCGAAAATTTTATTCAAAATTTTTTTTTGAAATTTTTTTCGATAATTTTTTTGAAAATTTTTTTCGAAAATTTTTTTTGCAAAATTTTTTCGAAAATTTTTTTGAAAATTTTTTTCGAAATTTTTTTCAAAATTTTTTTCGAAAACTTTTTTTCGAAAATTTTTTTCGAAAATTTTTTTTTCTAAAATTTTTTCGAAAATTTTTTTGAAAATTTTCGAAATTTTTTTTCAAAATTTTTTTCGGAAATTTTTTTAAAAATTTTTTTCGAAATTTTTTTCAAAATTTTTTTAGAAATTTTTTTTCATAATTTTTTTCGTAATTTTTTTCAAAATTTTTTTCGAAAATTTTTTTCGAAATTTTTTTCGAAAATTTTTTTCGTAATTTTTTTGGAAATTTTTTTCAAAATTTTTTTTCAAAATTTTTTAAAAATTTTTTTTCAAAATTTTTTCAAAATTTTTTTTCAAAATTTTTTTCAAAATTTTTTTTGAAAATTTTTTTTCCAAAATTTTTACGAAAATTTTTTTGAAAATTTTTTTGAAAATTTTTTTCAAAATTTTTTTTCAAATTTTTTTTTCGAAATTTTTTTCAAAATTTTTTTTCAAAATTTTTTTCGAAATTTTTTTTCGGAATTTTTTTAAAAATTTTTTTCGAAAATTTTTTTTCGAAATTTTTCTAGAAAATTTTTTTCAAAATATTTTTCGAAATTTTTTTTCAAAATTATTTTCGAAAATTTTTTTCAAAATTTTTATCGAAATTTTTTTTCAAAATTTATTAGAAAATTTTTTTCAAAAATTTTTTTCCAAAATTTTTTCGAAAATGTTTTAAAAAAATTTTTTCAAAATTTTTTTCGAAATTTTTTTCGAATTTTTTTTAAAAATTTTTTTAAAAATTTTTTTCGAAAATTTTTTTTCGAAATTTTTTTTTGGAATTTTTTTCGAAAAATTTTTTCGAAAAATTTTTTTCCAAAATTTTTTCGAAAATTTTTTTCAAAATTTTTCTTCGAAAATTTTTTTCAAATTTTTTTTCGAAATTTTTTTTTCAAAATTTTTTTCAAAAATTTTTTTAAAATCTTTTTTCGAAATTTTTTTTCAAATTTTTTTTTGAAAATTTTTTTTTCAAAATTTTTTTCGAAAATTTTTTTTTGGAATTTTTTTCGAAATTTTTTTTTTCGAAATTTTTTTCGAAAAATTTTTTCAAAATTTTTTTCGAAATTTTTTTCGAAAATTTTATTAAAAATTTTTATAGAAATTTATTTTCAAAATTTTTTTTCAAAATTTTTTTTTCAAAAATTTTTTCGAAAATTTTTTTCGAGAATTTTTTCCAAATTTTTTTCGAAAACTTTTTTGAAAAGGTTTTTCGAAATTTTTTTTCAAAATTTTCTTTTGAAAATTTTTTTCAAAATTTTTTTCAAAAGTTTTTTTTCAAAATTTTTTTCGAAAATTTTTTTTGAAAAATTTTTTTCCAAAATTTTTTCGAAAATTTTTTTGAAAATTTTTTTTCGAAATTTTTTTTCAAAATTTGTTTAGGAAATTTTTTTTCGAAATTTTTTTCGAAAATTTTTTTTCAAAAATTTTTTTGAAAATTTTTTTCGAAATTTTTTGTAAAAATTTTTTTCGAAAATTTTTTTAAGAATTTTTTTCGAAAATTTTTTTTCGAAATTTTTTTCGAAAATTTAAAAAAAAATTTTTTCCGAAATTTTTTTTCAAAATTTTTTTTGAAAATTTTTTTTCGAAATTTCTTTCGAAAAATTTTTCGAAATTTTTTTGGTTTTTTTTGAAAATTTTTTTTTGGAATTTTTTTCGAAATTTTTCTTACGAAATTTTTTTCGAAAAATTTTTTTCTAAAATTTTTTCGAAAATGTTTTTGAAAATTTTTTTCGAAATTTTTTTTCAAAATTTTTTTCCAAAATTTTTTTTCGAGATTATTTTTGAAAATTTTTTTAAAAATTTTTTTTCGAAATTTTTATCAAAATTTTTTTTTGAAAATTTTTTTTCGAAATTTTTTTTCCAATTTTTTTTCGAACAATTTTTTTCGAAAATTTTTTTGAAAATTTTTTTTGAAATTTTTTTTCAAAATTTTTTTCGTACATTTTTTTTCGAAATTTTTTTCGAAAATTTTTTTCAAAATTTTTTTCGAGAAATTTTTTTCGAAAATTTTTTTGAAAATTTTTTTCGAAATTTTTTTTCAAAATTTTTTTCGAAAATTTTTTTTCGAAATTTTTTTCGAAAATTTTTTTAAAAATTTTTTTCGTAATTTTTTTCGAAATTTCCTTAGAAAAGTTTTTTCGAAAATTTTTTTTCGAAAATTTTTTTCAATTTTTTTTTTAAAATTTTTTTTCGAAATTTTTTTCGAAAATTTTTTTGAAAATTTTTTTCGAAAAATTTTTTTCCAAAATTTTTTCGAAAATGTTTTTGAAATTTTTTTTCGAAATTTTTTTTCGAAATTTTTTTTCAAAATTTTTTTCGAAAATTTTTTTAAAATTTTTTTTCGATATTTTTTTTCAAAATTTTTTTTCGAAATTATTTTGGAAAAATTTTTGTGCAAAATGTTTTCGAAAATTTTTTTTTGGAATTTTTTTCAAAAATTTTTTATCGAAATTTTTTTCGAAAATTTTTTTCAAAATTTCCTTCGAAAGTTTTATCGAAAATTTTTTTTCGAAATTTTTTTCGAAAATGTTTTTCGAAATTTTTTTTCAAAATTTTTTTCGAAAATTTTTTTCGAAAATACTTTTTCGAAAATTTTTTTCAAAATTTTTTTCGAAAATTTTTTTTCGAAATTTTTTCGAAAATTTTTTTTCAAATTTTTTTCGAAATTTTTTTTCAAATTTTTTTTTGAAAATTTTTTTTTCAAAATTTTTTTCGAAAATTTTTTTTTGAAATTTTTTTCGAAAATTTTTTTTCGAAATTTTTTTTTCGAAATTTTTTTTTCGAAATTTTTTCAAAATTTTTTTTGAAATTTTTTTCGAAAATTTTTTTGAAATTTTTTTAAAAATTTTTTTCGAAATTTTTTTTCAAAATTTTTTTTGAAAATTTTTTTCCAAAATTTTTTTCGAAATTTTTTTTCAAAATTTTTTTTGAAAATTTTTTTTCCAAAATTTTTACGAAAATTTTTTTGAAAATTTTTTTCAAAATTTTTTTATAAATTTTTTTTCAAATTTTTTTTTCGAAATTTTTTTCAAATTTTTTTTTCAAAATTTTTTTCGAAATTTTTTTTCGGAATTTTTTTAAAAATTTTTTTCGAAAATTTTTTTTTGAAATTTTTTTTCAAATTTTTTTTTGAAATTTTTTTTTCCAATTTTTTTCGAAATTTTTTTTTCGAAATCTTTTTTCAAATTTTTTTTCAAAATTTTTTTTCAAAATTTTTCTTCGAAAATTTTTTTCAAATTTTTTTTCGAAATTTTTTTTTCAAAATTTTTTTCAAAATTTTTTTCGAAATTTTTTTGGAAATTTTTTTCGAAATTTTTTTTTCCAAATTTTTTTCGAAAATTTTTTTAAAATCTTTTTTCGAAATTTTTTTTCAAATTTTTTTTTGAAAATTTTTTTTTCAAAATTTTTTTCGAAAATTTTTTTTTGGAATTTTTTTCGAAATTTTTTTTTTCGAAATTTGTTTCGAAAAATTTTTTCAAAATTTTTTTTGAAATTTTTTTCGAAAATTTTTTTGAAATTTTTTTCGAAAAATTTTTTTTCGAAATTTTTTTGAAAACTTTTTTCAAATTTTTTTTTCGAAATTTTTTTCGAAAAATTTTTTCAAAATTTTTTTTGAAATTTTTTCGAAAATTTTTTTGAAATTTTTTTCGAAAATTTTTTTTCGAAATTTTTTTCGAAAATTTTATTAAAAATTTTTATAGAAATTTATTTTCAAAATTTTTTTTCAAAATTTTTTTTTCAAAATTTTTTTCGAAAATTTTTTTCGAGAATTTTTTTTCCAAATTTTTTTCGAAAACTTTTTTGAAAAGGTTTTTCGAAATTTTTTTTCAAAATTTTCTTTTGAAAATTTTTTTCAAAATTTTTTTCGAAAGTTTTTTTTCAAAATTTTTTTCGAAAATTTTTTTTGAAAAATTTTTTTCCAAAATTTTTTCGAAAATTTTTTTGAAAATTTTTTTTCGAAATTTTTTTTCAAAATTTGTTTCGGAAATTTTTTTTCGAAATTTTTTTCGAAAATTTTTTTTCGAAAATTTTTTTTCGAAATTTTTTTCGAAAAATTTTTTTCAAAATTTTTTTGAAAATTTTTTTCGAAATTTTTTTCGAAAATTTAAAAAAAAATTTTTTCCGAAATTTTTTTTCAAAATTTTTTTTGAAAATTTTTTTTCGAAATTTTTTTCGAAATTTTTCTTACGACATTTTTTTCGAAAAATTTTTTTCTAAAATTTTTTCGAAAATGTTTTTGAAAATTTTTTTCGAAATTTTTTTTCAAAATTTTTTTCCAAAATTTTTTTTCGAGATTTTTTTTGAAAATTTTTTTAAAAATTTTTTTTCGAAATTTTTATCAAAATTTTTTTTTGAAAATTTTTTTTCGAAATTTTTTTCGGAAAATTATTTTCGATTTTTTTTTCCAAAATTTTTTTTGAAAATTTTTTTTCGAAATTTTTTTTTGGAATTTTTTTCGAAAAATTTTTTTGAAAATTTTTTTCGAAAAATTTTTTTCCAAAATTTTTTTGAAAATTTTTTTCGAAATTTTTTTTTTGGAAATTTTTTTCGAAAATTTTTTTCGAAAAATTTTTTTCCAAAATTTTTTCGAAAATTTTTTTCAAAATTTTTTTCGAAAATTTTTTTCAAATTTTTTTTCGAAATTTTTTTTTCAATTTTTTTTTCGAAAATTTTTTTTTGAAATTTTTTTTCAAAATTTTTTTCAAATTTTTTTTTCAAATTTTTTTCAAAATTTTTTTTCGAAAATTTTTTTCAAATTTTTTTTCGAAATTTTTTTTTGAAAATTTTTTTCAAAATTTTTTTCGAAATTTTTTTCGAAATTTTTTTCGAAAATTGTTTTTCCAAATTTTTTTTGAAAATTTTTTTAAAATTTTTTTTCGAAATTTTTTTTCAAATTTTTTTTTGAAAATTTATTTTTCAAAATTTTTTTCAAAAATTTTTTTTTGAAATTTTTTTCGAAAATTTTTTTTTCGAAATTTTTTTTTCGAAATTTTTTCAAAATTTTCTTTGAAATTTTTTTCGAAAATTTTATTGAAATTTTTTTCGAAATTTTTTTTGAAATTTTTTTCGAACATTTTTTTAAGAATTTTTTTCGAAAATTTTTTTTCGAAATTTTTTTCGAAAATTAAAAAAAAAATTTTTTCGAAATTTTTTTTCAAAATTTTTTTTGAAAATTTTTTTTCGAAATTTCTTTCGAAAAATTTTTTGAAATTTTTTTGGTTTTTTTTGAAAATTTTTTTTCGAAATTTTTTTCGAAATTTTTCTTACGAAATTTTTTTCGAAAAATTTTTTTCTAAAATTTTTTCGAAAATTTTTTCGAAAATTTTTTTGAAAATTTTTTTCGAAATTTTTTTTCAAAATTTTTATCCAAAATTTTTTTTCGAGATTTTTTTTGAAAATTTTTTTAAAAATTTTTTTTCGAAATTTTTATCAAAATTTTTTTTTGAAAATTTTTTTTCGAAATTTTTTTCGGAAAATTATTTTCGAATTTTTTTTTCCAAAATTTTTTTTGAAAATTTTTTTTCGAAATTTTTTTTGAAATTTTTTTTCGAATATTTTTTTTTTTGAAAATTTTTTCGAAAATTTTTTTCAAAAATTTTTTTCGAAAATTTTTTTTCGAAATTTTTTAAAAAATTTTTTTTCGAAAATTTTTTTTCGAAATTTTTTTCGAAAATTTTTTTGAAAATTTTTTTCGAATAATTTTTCCTAAAATTTTTTTGAAAATTTTTTTCGAAATTTTTTTTCAAAATATTTTTCGAAAATTTTTTTTCGAAATTTTTTTCGAAAATTTTTTTAAAAATTTTTTTCGAAATTTTTTTTCAAAATTTTTTTTAAAAATTTTTTTCCAAAATTTTTTCTAAAATTTTTTTCAAAATTTTTTTCAAAATTTTTTTTCAAAATTTTTTTCGAAATTTTTATCAAAATTTTTTTTGAAAATTTTTTTTCGAAATTTTTTTCGAAAAATTTTTTTCGAAATTTTTTTTCGAATTTTTTTTCAAAATTTTTTTTCGAGATTTTTTTCAAAATTTTTTTTCGAGATTTTTTTCAAAATTTTTTTTCGAAATTTTTTTTGAATAATTTTTTTCCAAAATTTTTTCGAAAATTTTTTTTGAAAAATTTTTTTCCAAAATTTTTTCGAAAATTTTTTTGAAAATTTTTTTCGAAAATTTTTTTCGAAAATTTTTTTCGAAATTTTTTTCAAAAATTTTCAAAATTTTTTTCGAAAATTTTTTTTCGAAATTTTTTTCGAAAATTTTTTTTCGAAATTCTTTTCGAAAATTTTTTTTCGAAATTTTTTTCGAAAATTTTTTTCAAAATTGTTTTTCCAAATTTTTTTTTCAAATTTTTTTTCGAAAAATTTTTTTCGAAAATTTTTTTCAAAATTTTTATCGAAATTTTTTTTCGAAATTTCCTTCGAAAATTTTTTCGAAAATTTTTTTTCAAAAATTTTTTTCAAAATTTTTTTTGAAAATTTTTTTTTGAAATTTTTTTCGAAAATTTTGTTGAAAATTTTTTTCGAAATTTTTTTTCAAAATTTGTTTCGAAAATTTTTTTTCGAAATTTTTTTCGAAAATTTTTTTCGAAATTTTTTTCGAAATGTTTTTTGGAAAATTTTTTTCAAAATTGTTTTCGAAATATTTTTTTTCAAATTTTTTTTAAAAATTTTTTTCGAATATTTTTTTTTTTGAAATTTTTTTCGAAATTTTTTTTTCGAAATTTTTTTTAAAATTTTTTTTCGAAAATTTTTTTTGAAATTATTTTCGAAAATTTTTTTGAAAATTTTTTTCCAAAATTTTTTCGAAAATTTTTTTGAAAATTTTTTTCGAAATTTTTTTTCAAATTTTTTTCGAAATTTTTTTCGAAATTTTTTTTTCAAAATTTGTTTCGAAAATTTTTTTTCGAAATTTTTTTCGAAAATTTTTTTCGAAATTTTTTTCGAAATTTTTTTCGAAAATTTTTTTCAAAATTGTTTTCGGAATATTTTTTTGAAAATTTTTTTTGAAAATGTTTTTCGAATATTTTTTTTTTGAAATTTTTTTCGAAAATTTTTTTTCGAAATTTTTTTTAAAATTTTTTTTCGAAAATTTTTTTTCGAAATTTTTTTCGAAAATTTTTTTGAAATTTTTTTCGAAAATTTTTTTTTGAAATTTTTTTCGAAAATTTTTTAAAAAATCTTTTTAGAAATTTATTTTCAAATTTTTTTTCGAAATTTTTTTTCAAAATTTTTTTTCAAAATTTTTTTCGAAACTTTTTCGAGAATTTTTTTTCCAAAATTTTTTCGAAAACTTTTTTGAAAAGGTTTTTTGAAATTTTTTTTCAAAATTTTCTTTTGAAAATTTTTTTCAAAATTTTTTTCGAAGTTTTTTTTCAAAATTTTTTTCGAAAATTTTTTTTCGAAAATTTTTTTGAAAAATTTTTTTCCAAACTTTTTTCGAAAATTTTTTTCAAAATTTTTTTTCCAAATTTTTTTTCAAAATTTTTTTCGAAAATTTTTTTTCGAAATTTTTTTCAAAATTTTTTTCAAAATTTTTTTCGAAATTTTTTTTTTCGAAATTTCTTAGGAAAATTTTTTTCGAAAATTTTTTTTCGAAAATTTTATTCAAAATTTTTTTTAAAAATTTTTTTCGATAATTTTTTTGAAAATTTTTTTCGAAAATTTTTTTTGCAAAATTTTTTCGAAAATTTTTTTGAAAATTTTTTTCGAAATTTTTTTCAAAATTTTTTTCGAAAATTTTTTTTCGAAATTTTTTTCGAAAATTTTTTTAAAATTTTTTTTCAAATTTTTTTTTGAAAATTTTTTTTTGAAATTTTTTTCGAAAATTTTTTTTTCTAAAATTTTTTCGAAAATTTTTTTAAAAATTTTCGAAATTTTTTTTCAAAATTTTTTTCGGAAATTTTTTTAAAAATTTTTTTCGAAATTTTTTTCAAAATTTTTTTAGAAATTTTTTTTCATAATTTTTTTCGTAATTTTTTTCAAAATTTTTTTCGAAATTTTTTTCGAAAATTTTTTTCGTAATTTTTTTGGAAATTTTTTTCAAAATTTTTTTTCAAAATTTTTTAAAAATTTTTTTTCAAAATTTTTTCAAAATTTTTTTTCAAAATTTTTTTCAAAATTTTTTTTGAAAATTTTTTTTCCAAAATTTTTACGAAAATTTTTTTGAAAATTTTTTTGAAAATCTTTTTCAAAATTTTTTTTCAAATTTTTTTTTCGAAATTTTTTTCAAAATTTTTTTTCAAAATTTTTTTCGAAATTTTTTTTCGGAATTTTTTTAAAAATTTTTTTCGAAAATTTTTTTTCGAAATTTTTTTTTCAAAATTTTTATAATTTTTTTCGAAAATTTTTTTTCGAAATTTTTCTAGAAAATTTTTTTCAAAATATTTTTCGAAATTTTTTTTCAAAATTATTTTCGAAAATTTTTTTCAAAATTTTTTTCGAAATTTTTTTTCAAAATTTATTAGAAAATTTTTTTCAAAAATTTTTTTCCAAAATTTTTTCGAAAATGTTTTAAAAAATTTTTTTCAAAATTTTTTTTGAAATTTTTTTCGAATTTTTTTTAAAAATTTTTTTCAAAATTTTTTTCGAAAATTTTTTTTCGAAATTTTTTTTTGGAATTTTTTTCGAAAAATTTTTTTGAAAATTTTTTTCGAAAAATTTTTTCGAAAAATTTTTTTCCAAAATTTTTTCGAAAATTTTTTTCAAAATTTTTCTTCGAAAATTTTTTTCAAATTTTTTTTCGAAATTTTTTTTTCAAAATTTTTTTCGAAAATTTTTTTAAAATCTTTTTTCGAAATTTTTTTTCAAATTTTTTTTTGAAAATTTTTTTTTCAAAATTTTTCTCGAAAATTTTTTTTTGGAATTTTTTTCGAAATTTTTTTTTTCGAAATTTTTTTCGAAAAATTTTTTCAAAATTTTTTTCGAAATTTTTTTCGAAAATTTTATTAAAAATTTTTATAGAAATTTATTTTCAAAATTTTTTTTCAAAATTTTTTTTTCAAAAATTTTTTCGAAAATTTTTTTCGAGAATTTTTTCCAAATTTTTTTCGAAAACTTTTTTGAAAAGGTTTTTCGAAATTTTTTTTCAAAATTTTCTTTTGAAAATTTTTTTCAAAATTTTCTTTTGAAAATTTTTTTCAAAATTTTTTTCAAAAGTTTTTTTTCAAAATTTTTTTTGGAAATTTTTTTTGAAAAATTTTTTTCCAAAATTTTTTCGAAAATTTTTTTGAAAATTTTTTTTCGAAATTTTTTTTCAAAATTTGTTTAGGAAATTTTTTTTCGAAATTTTTTTCGAAAATTTTTTTTCGAAAATTTTTTTTCGAAATTTTTTTCGAAAAATTTTTTTCAAAATTTTTTCAAAAATTTTTTTGAAAATTTTTTTCGAAATTTTTTGTAAAAATTTTTTTCGAAAATTTTTTTAAGAATTTTTTTCGAAAATTTAAAAAAAAATTTTTTCCGAAATTTTTTTTCAAAATTTTTTTTTGAAAATTTTTTTTCGAAATTTCTTTCGAAAAATTTTTCGAAATTTTTTTGGTTTTTTTTGAAAATTTTTTTTCGAAATTTTTTTCGAAATTTTTCTTACGAAATTTTTTTCGAAAAATTTTTTTCTAAAATTTTTTCGAAAATGTTTTTGAAAATTTTTTTCGAAATTTTTTTTCAAAATTTTTTTCCAAAATTTTTTTTCGAGATTATTTTTGAAAATTTTTTTAAAAATTTTTTTTCGAAATTTTTATCAAAATTTTTTTTTGAAAATTTTTTTTCGAAATTTTTTTCGGAAAATTATTTTCGATTTTTTTTTCCAAAATTTTTTTCGAAATTTTTTTTCAAAATTTTTTTCGAAATTTTTTTCGAAAATTTTTTTTCGAAATTTTTTTCGAAAATTTTTTTCAAAATTTTTTTTCCAAATTTTTTTTCAAAATTTTTTTCGAAATTTTTTTTTCGAAAATTGTTTTCGAAAATTTTTTTTTCGAAAATTTTTTTCAAAATTTTTTTTGAAATTTTTTTCGATAATTTTTTCAAAATTTTTTTCGAAAATTTTTTTTGCAAAATTTTTCGAAAATTTTTTTCGAAATTTTTTTCGAAAATTTTTTTTTGAAATTTTTTTCGAAAATTTTTTTTCCAAAATTTTTTCGAAAATTTTTTTGAAAATTTTTTTCGAAAATTTTTTTCAAAATTTTTTTCGAAAATTTTTTTCGAAATTTTTTTTCAAAATTTTTTTAGAAAATTTTTTCGAAATTTTTTTCCAAATTTTTTTCGTAATTTTTTTGGAAATTTTTTTTCAAATTTTTTTTCAATTTTTTTTTTTTTTTTTTTTTCAATAATTTTTTCAAAATTTTTTTTGGAATTTTTTTTTCCAAAATTTTCTCGAAAATTTAAAAAAACATTTTTTTCGAAATTTTTTTTAAAAATTTTTTTTAAAAATTTTTTTAAAAATTTTTTTCGAAAATTTTTTTCAAAATTTTTTTTCGAAAATTTTTTTCGAAATTTTTTTTTGGAATTTTTTTCGAAAAATTTTTTTAAAAATTTTTTTCGAAAAATTTTTTTCCAAAATTTTTTCGAAAATTTTTTTCAAAATTTTTTTTCGAAATTTTTTTTCAAATTTTTTTTCGAAATTTTTTTTTCAAATTTTTTTTCGAAAATTTTTTTTCGAAATTTTTTTTCAAAATTTTTTTCAAAATTTTTTTTCAAATTTTTTTGAAAATTTTTTTTCGAAAATTTTTTTCAAATTTTTTTTCGAAATTTTTTTTTGAAGATTTTTTTCAAAATTTTTTTCGAAATTTTTTTCGAAAATTTTTTTTCCAAATTTTTTTCGAAAATTTTTTTAAAATTTTTTTTCGAAATTTTTTTTCAAATTTTTTTTTGAAAATTTTTTTTTCAAAATTTTTTTCGAAAATTTTTTTTTGAAATTTTTTTCGAAAATTTTTTTTTCGAAATTTTTTTTTCGAAATTTTTTTTCGAAATTTTTTTTTCGAAATTTTTTCAAAATTTTTTTTGAAATTTTTTTCGAAAATTTTTTTGAAATTTTTTTCGAAAATTTTTTTGAAATTTTTTTCGAAAATTTTTTTTCGAAATTTTTTTCGAAAATTTTTTAAAAAATCTTTTTAGAAATTTATTTTCAAATTTTTTTTCGAAATTTTTTTTCAAAATTTTTTTTCAAAATTTTTTTTCAAAATTTTTTTCGAAACTTTTTCGAGAATTTTTTTTCCAAAATTTTTTCGAAAACTTTTTTGAAAAGGTTTTTTGAAATTTTTTTTCAAAATTTTCTTTTGAAAATTTTTTTCAAAATTTTTTTCGAAGTTTTTTTTCAAAATTTTTTTCGAAAATTTTTTTTCGAAAATTTTTTTGAAAAATTTTTTTCCAAAATTTTTTCGAAAATTTTTTTGAAAATTTTTTTTCGAAATTTTTTTTCAAAATTTGTTTCGGAAATGTTTTTTCGAAACTTTTTACGAAAATTTTTTTTCGAAATTTTTTTCGAAAATTTTTTTCAAAATTTTTTTTCCAAATTTTTTTTCAAAATTTTTTTCGAAAATTTTTTTTCGAAATTTTTTTCAAAATTTTTTTCAAAATTTTTTTCGAAATTTTTTTTCGAAAATTTTATTCAAAATTTTTTTTTGAAATTTTTTTCGATAATTTTTTTGAAAATTTTTTTCGAAAATTTTTTTTGCAAAATTTTTTCGAAAATTTTTTTGAAAATTTTTTTCGAAATTTTTTTCAAAATTTTTTTCGAAAATTTTTTTTCGAAAATTTTTTTAAAAATTTTTTTCAAATTTTTTTTTGAAAATTTTTTTTTGAAATTTTTTTCGAAAATTTTTTTTTCTAAAATTTTTTCGAAAATTTTTTTGAAAATTTTCGAAATTTTTTTTCAAAATTTTTTTCGGAAATTTTTTTAAAAATTTTTTTCGAAATTTTTTTCAAAATTTTTTTAGAAATTTTTTTTCATAATTTTTTTCGTAATTTTTTTCAAAATTTTTTTCGAAAATTTTTTTCGAAATTTTTTTCGAAAATTTTTTTCGTAATTTTTTTGGAAATTTTTTTCAAAATTTTTTTTCAAAATTTTTTAAAAATTTTTTTTCAAAATCTTTTCAAAATTTTTTTTCAAAATTTTTTTCAAAATTTTTTTTGTAAATTTTTTTTCCAAAATTTTTACGAAAATTTTTTTGAAAATTTTTTTGAAAATTTTTTTCAAAATTTTTTTTCAAATTTTTTTTTCGAAATTTTTTTCAAAATTTTTTTTCAAAATTTTTTTCGAAATTTTTTTTCGGAATTTTTTTAAAAATTTTTTTCGAAAATTTTTTTTCGAAATTTTTCTAGAAAATTTTTTTCAAAATATTTTTCGAAATTTTTTTTCAAAATTATTTTCGAAAATTTTTTTCAAAATTTTTTTCGAAATTTTTTTTCAAAATTTATTAGAAAATTTTTTTCAAAAATTTTTTTCCAAAATTTTTTCGAAAATGTTTTAAAAAATTTTTTTCAAAATTTTTTTCGAAATTTTTTTCGAATTTTTTTTAAAAATTTTTTTCAAAATTTTTTTCGAAAATTTATTTTCGAAATTTTTTTTTGGAATTTTTTTCGAAAAATTTTTTCGAAAAATTTTTTTCCAAAATTTTTTCGAAATTTTTTTTCAAAATTTTTCTTCGAAAATTTTTTTCAAATTTTTTTTCGAAATTTTTTTTTCAAAATTTTTTTCGAAAATTTTTTTAAAATCTTTTTTCGAAATTTTTTTTCAAATTTTTTTTTGAAAATTTTTTTTTCAAAATTTTTTTCGAAAATTTTTTTTTGGAATTTTTTTCGAAATTTTTTTTTTCGAAATTTTTTTCGAAAAATTTTTTCAAAATTTTTTTCGAAATTTTTTTCGAAAATTTTATTAAAAATTTTTATAGAAATTTATTTTCAAAATTTTTTTTCAAAATTTTTTTTTCAAAAATTTTTTCGAAAATTTTTTTCGAGAATTTTTTCCAAATTTTTTTCGAAAACTTTTTTGAAAAGGTTTTTCGAAATTTTTTTTCAAAATTTTCTTTTGAAAATTTTTTTCAAAATTTTTTTCAAAAGTTTTTTTTCAAAATTTTTTTCGAAAATTTTTTTTGAAAAATTTTTTTCCAAAATTTTTTCGAAAATTTTTTTGAAAATTTTTTTTCGAAATTTTTTTTCAAAATTTGTTTAGGAAATTTTTTTTCGAAATTTTTTTCGAAAATTTTTTTTCGAAAATTTTTTTTCGAAATTTTTTTCGAAAAATTTTTTTCAAAATTTTTTCAAAAATTTTTTTGAAAATTTTTTTCGAAATTTTTTGTAAAATTTTTTTTCGAAAATTTTTTTAAGAATTTTTTTCGAAAATTTTTTTTCGAAATTTTTTTCGAAAATTTAAAAAAAAATTTTTTCCGAAATTTTTTTTCAAAATTTTTTTTGAAAATTTTTTTTCGAAATTTCTTTCGAAAAATTTTTCGAAATTTTTTTGGTTTTTTTTGAAAATTTTTTTTCGAAATTTTTTTCGAAATTTTTCTTACGAAATTTTTTTCGAAAAATTTTTTTCTAAAATTTTTTCGAAAATGTTTTTGAAAATTTTTTTCGAAATTTTTTTTCAAAATTTTTTTCCAAAATTTTTTTTCGAGATTATTTTTGAAAATTTTTTTAAAAATTTTTTTTCGAAATTTTTATCAAAATTTTTTTTTGAAAATTTTTTTTCGAAATTTTTTTCGGAAAATTATTTTCGATTTTTTTTTCCAAAATTTTTTTTGAAAATTTTTTTTCGAAATTTTTTTTTGGAATTTTTTTCGAAAAATTTTTTTGAAAATTTTTTTCGAAAAATTTTTTTCCAAAATTTTTTTGAAAATTTTTTTCGAAATTTTTTTTTCGAAATTTTTTTCGAAAATTTTTTTCGAAAAATTTTTTTCCAAAATTTTTTCGAAAATTTTTTTCAAAATTTTTTTTCGAAAATTTTTTTCAAATTTTTTTTCGAAATTTTTTTTCAAAATTTTTTTCAAAATTTTTTTTTTTTTTTTCAAAATTTTTTTTCGAAAATTTTTTTCAAATTTTTTTTCGAAATTTTTTTTTGAAAATTTTTTTCAAAATTTTTTTCGAAATTTTTTTCGAAATTTTTTTCGAAAATTTTTTTTCCAAATTTTTTTCGAAAATTTTTTTAAAATTTTTTTTCGAAATTTTTTTTCAAATTTTTTTTTGAAAATTTTTTTTTCAAAATTTTTTTCAAAAATTTTTTTTTGAAATTTTTTTCGAAAATTTTTTTTTCGAAAATTTTTTCAAAATTTTCTTTGAAATTTTTTTCGAAAATTTTATTGAAATTTTTTTCGAAATTTTTTTTGAAAATTTTTTTTCGAAATTTCTTTCGAAAAATTTTTTGAAATTTTTTTGGTTTTTTTTGAAAATTTTTTTTCGAAATTTTTTTCGAAATTTTTCTTACGAAATTTTTTTCGAAAAATTTTTTTCTAAAATTTTTTCGAAAATTTTTTTGAAAATTTTTTTCGAAATTTTTTTTCAAAATTTTTATCCAAAATTTTTTTTCGAGATTTTTTTTGAAAATTTTTTTAAAAATTTTTTTTCGAAATTTTTATCAAAATTTTTTTTTGAAAATTTTTTTTCGAAATTTTTTTCGGAAAATTATTTTTGAATTTTTTTTTCCAAAATTTTTTTTGAAAATTTTTTTTCGAAATTTTTTTTGAAATTTTTTTTCGAATATTTTTTTTTTTGAAAATTTTTTCGAAAATTTTTTTCGAAAATTTTTTTTCGAAATTTTTAAAAAAATTTTTTTTCGAAAATTTTTTTTCGAAATTTTTTTCGAAAATTTTTTTGAAAATTTTTTTCGAATAATTTTTCCTAAAATTTTTTTGAAAATTTTTTTCGAAATTTTTTTTCAAAATATTTTTCGAAAATTTTTTTTCGAAATTTTTTTCGAAAATTTTTTTAAAAATTTTTTTCGAAATTTTTTTTCAAAATTTTTTTTAAAAATTTTTTTCCAAAATTTTTTCGAAAATTTTTTTCAAAATTTTTTTCGAAAAATTTTTTCGAAAAATTTTTTTCCAAAATTTTTTCGAAATTTTTTTTCAAAATTTTTCTTCGAAAATTTTTTTCAAATTTTTTTTCGAAATTTTTTTTTCAAAATTTTTTTCGAAAATTTTTTTAAAATCTTTTTTCGAAATTTTTTTTCAAATTTTTTTTTGAAAATTTTTTTTTCAAAATTTTTTTCGAAAATTTTTTTTTGGAATTTTTTTCGAAATTTTTTTTTTCGAAATTTTTTTCGAAAAATTTTTTCAAAATTTTTTTCGAAATTTTTTTCGAAAATTTTATTAAAAATTTTTATAGAAATTTATTTTCAAAATTTTTTTTCAAAATTTTTTTTTCAAAAATTTTTTCGAAAATTTTTTTCGAGAATTTTTTCCAAATTTTTTTCGAAAACTTTTTTGAAAAGGTTTTTCGAAATTTTTTTTCAAAATTTTCTTTTGAAAATTTTTTTCAAAATTTTTTTCAAAAGTTTTTTTTCAAAATTTTTTTTGGAAATTTTTTTTGAAAAATTTTTTTCCAAAATTTTTTCGAAAATTTTTTTGAAAATTTTTTTTCGAAATTTTTTTTCAAAATTTGTTTAGGAAATTTTTTTTCGAAATTTTTTTCGAAAATTTTTTTTCGAAAATTTTTTTTCGAAATTTTTTTCGAAAAATTTTTTTCAAAATTTTTTCAAAAATTTTTTTGAAAATTTTTTTCGAAATTTTTTGTAAAAATTTTTTTCGAAAATTTTTTTAAGAATTTTTTTCGAAAATTTAAAAAAAAATTTTTTCCGAAATTTTTTTTCAAAATTTTTTTTTGAAAATTTTTTTTCGAAATTTCTTTCGAAAAATTTTTCGAAATTTTTTTGGTTTTTTTTGAAAATTTTTTTTCGAAATTTTTTTCGAAATTTTTCTTACGAAATTTTTTTCGAAAAATTTTTTTCTAAAATTTTTTCGAAAATGTTTTTGAAAATTTTTTTCGAAATTTTTTTTCAAAATTTTTTTCCAAAATTTTTTTTCGAGATTATTTTTGAAAATTTTTTTAAAAATTTTTTTTCGAAATTTTTATCAAAATTTTTTTTTGAAAATTTTTTTTCGAAATTTTTTTCGGAAAATTATTTTCGATTTTTTTTTCCAAAATTTTTTTCGAAATTTTTTTTCAAAATTTTTTTCGAAATTTTTTTCGAAAATTTTTTTTCGAAATTTTTTTCGAAAATTTTTTTCAAAATTTTTTTTCCAAATTTTTTTTCAAAATTTTTTTCGAAATTTTTTTTTCGAAAATTGTTTTCGAAAATTTTTTTTTCGAAAATTTTTTTCAAAATTTTTTTTGAAATTTTTTTCGAAATTTTTTTTTGGAATTTTTTTCGAAAAACTTTTTTAAAAATTTTTTTCGAAAAATTTTTTTCCAAAATTTTTTCGAAAATTTTTTTCAAAATTTTTTTTCGAAATTTTTTTTCAAATTTTTTTTCGAAATTTTTTTTTCAAATTTTTTTTCGAAAATTTTTTTTCGAAATTTTTTTTCAAAATTTTTTTCAAAATTTTTTTTCAAATTTTTTTGAAAATTTTTTTTCGAAAATTTTTTTCAAATTTTTTTTCGAAATTTTTTTTTGAAGATTTTTTTCAAAATTTTTTTCGAAATTTTTTTCGAAAATTTTTTTTCCAAATTTTTTTCGAAAATTTTTTTAAAATTTTTTTTCGAAATTTTTTTTCAAATTTTTTTTTGAAAATTTTTTTTTCAAAATTTTTTTCGAAAATTTTTTTTTGAAATTTTTTTCGAAAATTTTTTTTTCGAAATTTTTTTTTCGAAATTTTTTTTTCGAAATTTTTTCAAAATTTTTTTTGAAATTTTTTTCGAAAATTTTTTTGAAATTTTTTTCGAAAATTTTTTTGAAATTTTTTTCGAAAATTTTTTTTCGAAATTTTTTTCGAAAATTTTTTAAAAAATCTTTTTAGAAATTTATTTTCAAATTTTTTTTCGAAATTTTTTTTCAAAATTTTTTTTCAAAATTTTTTTCGAAACTTTTTCGAGAATTTTTTTTCCAAAATTTTTTCGAAAACTTTTTTGAAAAGGTTTTTTGAAATTTTTTTTCAAAATTTTCTTTTGAAAATTTTTTTCAAAATTTTTTTCGAAGTTTTTTTTCAAAATTTTTTTCGAAAATTTTTTTTCGAAAATTTTTTTGAAAAATTTTTTTCCAAAATTTTTTCGAAAATTTTTTTGAAAATTTTTTTTCGAAATTTTTTTTCAAAATTTGTTTCGGAAATGTTTTTTCGAAACTTTTTACGAAAATTTTTTTTCGAAATTTTTTTCGAAAATTTTTTTCAAAATTTTTTTTCCAAATTTTTTTTCAAAATTTTTTTCGAAAATTTTTTTTCGAAATTTTTTTCAAAATTTTTTTCAAAATTTTTTTCGAAATTTTTTTTTTCGAAATTTCTTTGGAAAATTTTTTTCGAAAATTTTTTTTCGAAAATTTTATTCAAAATTTTTTTTTGAAATTTTTTTCGATAATTTTTTTGAAAATTTTTTTCGAAAATTTTTTTTGCAAAATTTTTTCGAAAATTTTTTTGAAAATTTTTTTCGAAATTTTTTTCAAAATTTTTTTCGAAAATTTTTTTTCGAAAATTTTTTTAAAAATTTTTTTCAAATTTTTTTTTGAAAATTTTTTTTTGAAATTTTTTTCGAAAATTTTTTTTTCTAAAATTTTTTCGAAAATTTTTTTGAAAATTTTCGAAATTTTTTTTCAAAATTTTTTTCGGAAATTTTTTTAAAAATTTTTTTCGAAATTTTTTTCAAAATTTTTTTAGAAATTTTTTTTCATAATTTTTTTCGTAATTTTTTTCAAAATTTTTTTCGAAAATTTTTTTCGAAATTTTTTTCGAAAATTTTTTTCGTAATTTTTTTGGAAATTTTTTTCAAAATTTTTTTTCAAAATTTTTTAAAAATTTTTTTTCAAATTCTTTTCAAAATTTTTTTTCAAAATTTTTTTCAAAATTTTTTTTGAAAATTTTTTTTCCAAAATTTTTACGAAAATTTTTTTGAAAATTTTTTTGAAAATTTTTTTCAAAATTTTTTTTCAAATTTTTTTTTCGAAATTTTTTTCAAAATTTTTTTTCAAAATTTTTTTCGAAATTTTTTTTCGGAATTTTTTTAAAAATTTTTTTCGAAAATTTTTTTTCGAAATTTTTCTAGAAAATTTTTTTCAAAATATTTTTCGAAATTTTTTTTCAAAATTATTTTCGAAAATTTTTTTCAAAATTTTTTTCGAAATTTTTTTTCAAAATTTATTAGAAAATTTTTTTCAAAAATTTTTTTCCAAAATTTTTTCGAAAATGTTTTAAAAAATTTTTTTCAAAATTTTTTTCGAAATTTTTTTCGAATTTTTTTTAAAAATTTTTTTCAAAATTTTTTTCGAAAATTTTTTTTCGAAATTTTTTTTTGGAATTTTTTTCGAAAAATTTTTTCGAAAAATTTTTTTCCAAAATTTTTTCGAAAATTTTTTTCAAAATTTTTCTTCGAAAATTTTTTTCAAATTTTTTTTCGAAATTTTTTTTTCAAAATTTTTTTCGAAAATTTTTTTAAAATCTTTTTTCGAAATTTTTTTTCAAATTTTTTTTTGAAAATTTTTTTTTCAAAATTTTTTTCGAAAATTTTTTTTTGGAATTTTTTTCGAAATTTTTTTTTTCGAAATTTTTTTCGAAAAATTTTTTCAAAATTTTTTTCGAAATTTTTTTCGAAAATTTTATTAAAAATTTTTATAGAAATTTATTTTCAAAATTTTTTTTCAAAATTTTTTTTTCAAAAATTTTTTCGAAAATTTTTTTCGAGAATTTTTTCCAAATTTTTTTCGAAAACTTTTTTGAAAAGGTTTTTCGAAATTTTTTTTCAAAATTTTCTTTTGAAAATTTTTTTCAAAATTTTTTTCAAAAGTTTTTTTTCAAAATTTTTTTCGAAAATTTTTTTTGAAAAATTTTTTTCCAAAATTTTTTCGAAAATTTTTTTGAAAATTTTTTTTCGAAATTTTTTTTCAAAATTTGTTTAGGAAATTTTTTTTCGAAATTTTTTTCGAAAATTTTTTTTCGAAAATTTTTTTTCGAAATTTTTTTCGAAAAATTTTTTTCAAAATTTTTTCAAAAATTTTTTTGAAAATTTTTTTCGAAATTTTTTGTAAAATTTTTTTTCGAAAATTTTTTTAAGAATTTTTTTCGAAAATTTTTTTTCGAAATTTTTTTCGAAAATTTAAAAAAAAATTTTTTCCGAAATTTTTTTTCAAAATTTTTTTTGAAAATTTTTTTTCGAAATTTCTTTCGAAAAATTTTTCGAAATTTTTTTGGTTTTTTTTGAAAATTTTTTTTCGAAATTTTTTTCGAAATTTTTCTTACGAAATTTTTTTCGAAAAATTTTTTTCTAAAATTTTTTCGAAAATGTTTTTGAAAATTTTTTTCGAAATTTTTTTTCAAAATTTTTTTCCAAAATTTTTTTTCGAGATTATTTTTGAAAATTTTTTTAAAAATTTTTTTTCGAAGTTTTTATCAAAATTTTTTTTTGAAAATTTTTTTTCGAAATTTTTTTCGGAAAATTATTTTCGATTTTTTTTTCCAAAATTTTTTTTGAAAATTTTTTTTCGAAATTTTTTTTTGGAATTTTTTTCGAAAAATTTTTTTGAAAATTTTTTTCGAAAAATTTTTTTCCAAAATTTTTTTGAAAATTTTTTTCGAAATTTTTTTTTCGAAATTTTTTTCGAAAATTTTTTTCGAAAAATTTTTTTCCAAAATTTTTTCGAAAATTTTTTTCAAAATTTTTTTTCGAAAATTTTTTTCAAATTTTTTTTCGAAATTTTTTTTCAAAATTTTTTTCAAAATTTTTTTTTTTTTTTCAAAATTTTTTTTCGAAAATTTTTTTCAAATTTTTTTTCGAAATTTTTTTTTGAAAATTTTTTTCAAAATTTTTTTCGAAATTTTTTTCGAAATTTTTTTCGAAAATTTTTTTTCCAAATTTTTTTCGAAAATTTTTTTAAAATTTTTTTTCGAAATTTTTTTTCAAATTTTTTTTTGAAAATTTTTTTTTCAAAATTTTTTTCAAAAATTTTTTTTTGAAATTTTTTTCGAAAATTTTTTTTTCGAAAATTTTTTCAAAATTTTCTTTGAAATTTTTTTCGAAAATTTTATTGAAATTTTTTTCGAAATTTTTTTTGAAAATTTTTTTTCGAAATTTCTTTCGAAAAATTTTTTGAAATTTTTTTGGTTTTTTTTGAAAATTTTTTTTCGAAATTTTTTTCGAAATTTTTCTTACGAAATTTTTTTCGAAAAATTTTTTTTCTAAAATTTTTTCGAAAATTTTTTTGAAAATTTTTTTCGAAATTTTTTTTCAAAATTTTTATCCAAAATTTTTTTTCGAGATTTTTTTTGAAATTTTTTTTAAAAATTTTTTTCGAAATTTTTATCAAAATTTTTTTTTGAAAATTTTTTTTCGAAATTTTTTTCGGAAAATTATTTTTGAATTTTTTTTTCCAAAATTTTTTTTGAAAATTTTTTTTCGAAATTTTTTTTGAAATTTTTTTTCGAATATTTTTTTTTTTAAAAATTTTTTCGAAAATTTTTTTCGAAAATTTTTTTTCGAAATTTTTAAAAAAATTTTTTTTCGAAAATTTTTTTTCGAAATTTTTTTCGAAAATTTTTTTGAAAATTTTTTTCGAATAATTTTTCCTAAAATTTTTTTGAAAATTTTTTTCGAAATTTTTTTTCAAAATATTTTTCGAAAATTTTTTTTCGAAATTTTTTTCGAAAATTTTTTTAAAAATTTTTTTCGAAATTTTTTTTCAAACTTTTTTTTAAAAATTTTTTTCCAAAATTTTTTCGAAAATTTTTTTCAAAATTTTTTTCAAAATTTTTTTTCAAAATTTTTTTCGAAATTTTTATCAAAATTTTTTTTGAAAATTTTTTTTCGAAATTTTTTTTGAATAATTTTTTTCCAAAATTTTTTCGAAAATTTTTTTTGAAAAATTTTTTTCCAAAATTTTTTCGAAAATTTTTTTGAAAATTTTTTTCGAAAATTTTTTTCGAAATTTTTTTCAAAAATTTTCAAAATTTTTTTCGAAAATTTTTTTTCGAAATTTTTTTTGAAAATTTTTTTTCGAAATTTTTTTCGAAAAATTTTTTTCGAATTTTTTTTTCGAAAATTTTTTTCAAAATTTTTATCGAAATTTTTTTTCGAAATTTCCTTCGAAAATTTTTTCGAAAATTTTTTTTCAAAAATTTTTTTCAAAATTTTTTTTGAAAATTTTTTTTTGAAATTTTTTTCGAAAATTTTGTTGAAAATTTTTTTCGAAATTTTTTTTCAAAATTTTTTTCGAAATTTTTTTCGAAATTTTTTTTCAAAATTTGTTTCGAAAATTTTTTTTCGAAATTTTTTTCGAAAATTTTTTTCAAAATTGTTTTCGAAATATTTTTTTTGAAAATTTTTTTTGAAAATTTTTTTTGAAAATTTTTTTTGAAAATTTTTTTCGAATATTTTTTTTTTGAAATTTTTTTCGAAAATTTTTTTTTGAAATTTTTTTCGAAAATTTTTTTTCGAAATTTTTTTTAAAATTTTTTTTCGAAAATTTTTTTTCGAAATTTTTTTCGAAAATTTTTTTGAAAATTTTTTTCGAAAAATTTTTTTCCAAAATTTTTTCGAAAATATTTTTGAAAATTTTTTTCGAAATTTTTTTTCAAAATTTTTTTCGGAAATTTTTTTTCGAACTTTTTTTCGAAATTTTTGTAAAAATTTTTTTCGAAATTTTTTTTCAAAATTGTTTTCGAAAATTTTTTTTGGAAATTTTTTTCGAAAATATTTTTCGAAATTTTTTTCGAAAATTTTTTTCAAAATTTGTTTCAAAATATTTTTTTCCAAAATTTTTTCGAAAATTTTTTTGAAAATTTTTTTCGAAATTTTTTTTTGAATTTTTTTTCGAAAATTTTTTTTCGAAATTTTTTTCGAAAATTTTTTTCGAAAATTTTTTTTGCAAAATTTTTTCGAAAATTTTTTTGAAATCTTTTTTCGAAATTTTTTTTCCAATTTTTTTTCGAACAATTTTTTTCGAAAATTTTTTTGAAAATTTTTTTTGAAATTTTTTTTCAAAATTTTTTTCGTACATTTTTTTTCGAAATTTTTTTCGAAAATTTTTTTCAAAATTTTTTTCGAGAAATTTTTTTCGAAAATTTTTTTGAAAATTTTTTTCGAAATTTTTTTTCAAAATTTTTTTCGAAAATTTTTTTTCGAAATTTTTTTCGAAAATTTTTTTAAAAATTTTTTTCGTAATTTTTTTCGAAATTTCCTTAGAAAAGTTTTTTCGAAAATTTTTTTTCGAAAATTTTTTTCAATTTTTTTTTTTTAATTTTTTTTCGAAATTTTTTTCGAAAATTTTTTTGAAAATTTTTTTCGAAAAATTTTTTTCCAAAATTTTTTCGAAAATGTTTTTGAAATTTTTTTTCGAAATTTTTTTTCGAAATTTTTTTTCAAAATTTTTTTCGAAAATTTTTTTAAAATTTTTTTTCGATATTTTTTTTCAAAATTTTTTTTCGAAATTATTTTGGAAAAATTTTTGTGCAAAATTTTTTCGAAAATTTTTTTTTGGAATTTTTTTCAAAAATTTTTTATCGAAATTTTTTTCGAAAATTTTTTTCAAAATTTCCTTCGAAAGTTTTATCGAAAATTTTTTTTCGAAATTTTTTTCGAAAATGTTTTTCGAAATTTTTTTTCAAAATTTTTTTCGAAAATTTTTTTCGAAAATACTTTTTCGAAAATTTTTTTCAAAATTTTTTTCGAAAATTTTTTTTCGAAATTCTTTCGAAAATTTTTTTGAAAATTTTTTTCGAAATTTTTTTTCAAATTTTTTTTTGAAAATTTTTTTTTCAAAATTTTTTTCGAAAATTTTTTTTTGAAATTTTTTTCGAAAATTTTTTTTTCGAAATTTTTTTTTCGAAATTTTTTTTTCGAAATTTTTTCAAAATTTTTTTTGAAATTTTTTTCGAAAATTTTTTTGAAATTTTTTTAAAAATTTTTTTCGAAATTTTTTTTCAAAATTTTTTTTGAAAATTTTTTTCCAAAATTTTTTTCGAAATTTTTTTTCAAAATTTTTTTTGAAAATTTTTTTTCCAAAATGTTTACGAAAATTTTTTTGAAAATTTTTTTCAAAATTTTTTTCTAAATTTTTTTTCAAATTTTTTTTTCGAAATTTTTTTCAAATTTTTTTTTCAAAATTTTTTTCGAAATTTTTTTTCGGAATTTTTTTAAAAATTTTTTTCGAAAATTTTTTTTTGAAATTTTTTTCAAATTTTTTTTTGAAATTTTTTTTTCCAATTTTTTTCGAAAATTTTTTTTCGAAATCTTTTTTCAAAATTTTTTTCAAAATTTTTTTTCAAAATTTTTCTTCGAAAATTTTTTTCAAATTTTTTTTCGAAATTTTTTTTTCAAAATTTTTTTCAAAATTTTTTTCGAAATTTTTTTGGAAATTTTTTTCGAAAATTTTTTTTCCAAATTTTTTTCGAAAATTTTTTTAAAATCTTTTTTCGAAATTTTTTTTCAAATTTTTTTTTGAAAATTTTTTTTTCAAAATTTTTTTCGAAAATTTTTTTTTGGAATTTTTTTCGAAATTTTTTTTTTCGAAATTTTTTTCGAAAAATTTTTTCAAAATTTTTTTTGAAATTTTTTTCGAAAATTTTTTTGAAATTTTTTTCGAAAAATTTTTTTTCGAAATTTTTTTGAAAACTTTTTTCAAATTTTTTTTTCGAAATTTTTTTCGAAAAATTTTTTCAAAATTTTTTTTGAAATTTTTTCGAAAATTTTTTTGAAATTTTTTTCGAAAATTTTTTTTCGAAATTTTTTTCGAAATTTTATTAAAAATTTTTATAGAAATTTATTTTCAAAATTTTTTTTCAAAATTTTTTTTTCAAAATTTTTTTCGAAAATTTTTTTCGAGAATTTTTTTTCCAAATTTTTTTCGAAAACTTTTTTGAAAAGGTTTTTCGAAATTTTTTTTCAAAATTTTCTTTTGAAAATTTTTTTCAAAATTTTTTTCGAAAGTTTTTTTTCAAAATTTTTTTCGAAAATTTTTTTTGAAAAATTTTTTTCCAAAATTTTTTCGAAAATTTTTTTGAAAATTTTTTTTCGAAATTTTTTTTCAAAATTTGTTTCGGAAATTTTTTTTCGAAATTTTTTTCGAAAATTTTTTTTCGAAAATTTTTTTTCGAAATTTTTTTCGAAAAATTTTTTTCAAAATTTTTTTGAAAATTTTTTTCGAAATTTTTTGTAAAAATTTTTTTCGAAAATTTTTTTAAGAATTTTTTTCGAAAATTTTTTTTCGAAATTTTTTTCGAAAATTTAAAAAAAAATTTTTTCGAAATTTTTTTTCAAAATTTTTTTTGAAAATTTTTTTTCGAAATTTCTTTCGAAAAATTTTTTGAAATTTTTTTGGTTTTTTTGAAAATTTTTTTTCGAAATTTTTTTCGAAATTTTTCTTACGAAATTTTTTTCGAAAAATTTTTTTCTAAAATTTTTTCGAAAATTTTTTTGAAAATTTTTTTCGAAATTTTTTTTCAAAATTTTTATCCAAAATTTTTTTTCGAGATTTTTTTTGAAAATTTTTTTAAAAATTTTTTTTCGAAATTTTTATCAAAATTTTTTTTTGAAAATTTTTTTTCGAAATTTTTTTCGGAAAATTATTTTCGAATTTTTTTTTCCAAAATTTTTTTTGAAAATTTTTTTTCGAAATTTTTTTTGAAATTTTTTTTCGAATATTTTTTTTTTTTGAAATTTTTTCGAAAATTTTTTTCAAAAATTTTTTTCGAAAATTTTTTTTCGAAATTTTTTAAAAAATTTTTTTTCGAAAATTTTTTTTCGAAATTTTTTTCGAAAATTTTTTTGAAAATTTTTTTCGAATAATTTTTCCTAAAATTTTTTTGAAAATTTTTTTCGAAATTTTTTTTCAAAATATTTTTCGAAAATTTTTTTTCGAAATTTTTTTCGAAAATTTTTTTAAAAATTTTTTTCGAAATTTTTTTTCAAAATTTTTTTTAAAAATTTTTTTCCAAAATTTTTTCTAAAATTTTTTTCAAAATTTTTTTCAAAATTTTTTTTCAAAATTTTTTTCGAAATTTTTATCAAAATTTTTTTTGAAAATTTTTTTTCGAAATTTTTTTCGAAAAATTTTTTTGGAAATTTTTTTTCGAATTTTTTTTCAAAATTTTTTTTCGAGATTTTTTTCAAAATTTTTTTTCGAGATTTTTTTCAAAATTTTTTTTCGAAATTTTTTTTGAATAATTTTTTTCCAAAATTTTTTCGAAAATTTTTTTTGAAAAATTTTTTTCCAAAATTTTTTCGAAAATTTTTTTGAAAATTTTTTTCGAAAATTTTTTTCGAAATTTTTTTCAAAAATTTTCAAAATTTTTTTCGAAAATTTTTTTTCGAAATTTTTTTCGAAAATTTTTTTTCGAAATTTTTTTCGAAAATTTTTTTTCGAAATTTTTTTCGAAAATTTTTTTTCGAAATTTTTTTCGAAAATTTTTTTCAAAATTGTTTTTCCAAATTTTTTTTTCAAATTTTTTTTTCAAATTTTTTTTCGAAAAATTTTTTTCGAAAATTTTTTTCAAAATTTTTATCGAAATTTTTTTTCGAAATTTCCTTCGAAAATTTTTTCGAAAATTTTTTTTCAAAAATTTTTTTCAAAATTTTTTTTGAAAATTTTTTTTTGAAATTTTTTTCGAAAATTTTGTTGAAAATTTTTTTCGAAATTTTTTTTCAAAATTTTTTTCGAAATTTTTTTCGAAATTTTTTTTCAAAATTTGTTTCGAAAATTTTTTTTCGAAATTTTTTTCGAAAATTTTTTTCAAAATTGTTTTCGAAATATTTTTTTTGAAAATTTTTTTTGAAAATTTTTTTGCGAAATTTTTTTCGTAAATTTTTTTGAAAATTTTTTTCGAAATTTTTTTTCAAAATTTTTTTCGAAAATTTTTTTTCGAAATTTTTTTTGAAATTTTTTTTGAAAAATTTTCAAAATTTTTTTGAAAATTTTTTTGAATTTTTTTTTGAAATTTTTTTTCAAATTTTTTTTCGGAAATTTTACTTCAAAATTTTTTTAGAAAATTTTTTTCGAAATTTTTTTTCAAAATTTTTTTTGAAAATTTTTTTTCAAAATTTTTTTTAAAATTTTTTTTTGGAAATTTTTTTTCGAAATTTTTTTCGAATATTTTTTTGAAAATTTTTTTCGAAAAATTTTTTTCTAAAATTTTTTAAAAATTTTTTTAAAAATTTTTTTCGAAATTTTTTTTCAAAATATTTTTCGAAAATTTTTTTTCGAAATTTTTTTAAAAATTTTTTCGAAATTTTTTTTCAAATTTTTTTTTGAAAATTTTTTTCCAAAATTCTTTTGGAAATTTTTTTCAAAATTTTTTTTGAAATTTTTTTTCAAAAATTTTTTTCGAAATTTTTTTCGAAATATTTTTTTCCAAAATTTTTTCGAAAATTTTTTTGAAAATTTTTTTCGAAATTTTTTTAAAAAATTTTTTTCGAAATTTTTTCAAAAATTTTTTTGAAAATTTTTTTCGGTTTTTTTTCAAAATTTTTTTTCGAAATTTTTCTCGAAAAATTTTTTTCCAAAATTTTTTTGAAAATTTTTTTGAAAATTTTTTTCGGTTTTTTCTCAAAATCTTTTTTCGAAATTTTTTTCGAAATTTTTTTTTAGAAATTTTTTTCGAAAAATTTTTTTCCAAAATTTTTTCGAAAATTTTTTTGAAAATTTTTTTCGAAATTTTTTTTCAAAATTTTTTTTCAAAATTTTTTTTCGAGATTTTTTTCAAAATTTTTTTTCGAAATTTTTTTCGAAATTTTTTTTTCAAAATTTTTTTCCAAAATTTTTTCGAAAATTTTTTTGAAAATTTTTTTCGAAATTTCTTTTCAAAATTTTTTTCCAAAATTTTTTTTTGAGATTTTTTCAAAATTTTTTTTGAAAATTTTTTTTCGAAATTTTTTTTTGAAAATTTTTTTCCAAAATTTTTTCGAAAATTTTTTTTGAAAAATTTTTTTCCAAAATTTTTTCGAAAATTTTTTTGGAAATTTTTTTTGAAATTTTTTTTCAAAATTTTTTTCGAAAATTTTTTTTCGAATGTTTTTTCGAAAATTTTTTTAAAAATTTTTTTCGAAATTTTTTTTAACATTTTTTTTCGAAATTTTTTTTAAAATTTTTTTTCGAAATTTTTTTCGAAAATTTTTTTGAAAATTATTTTCGAAATTTTTTTTCAAAATTTTTTTCGAAAATTTTTTTTCGAAATTTTTTTCGAAAATTTTTTTAAAAATTTTTTTCGAAATTTTTTTTCAAATTTTTTTTTAAATTTTTTTTCGAAATTTTTTTTGAAAAATTTTTTTTGAAAATTTTTTTTCGAAATTTTTTTTGGAAAATGTTTTTGAAAAATTTTTTCCAAATTTTTTCGAAAATTTTTTTGAAAATATTTTTCGAAATTTTTTTAAAAATTTTTTTTCGAAAATTTTTTTAAAAATTTTTTTCGAAAATTTTTTTTCGAAATTTTTTTCGAAAATTTTTAAAGAAATTTTTTCGAAATTTTTTTTCAAAATTTTTTTTGAAAATTTTTTTTCGAAATTTTTCTCGAAAAAATTCTCCAAAATTGTTTCGAAAATTTTTTTGAAAATTTTTTTCGGTTTTTTTTCAAAATTATTTTTCGAAATTTTTTTAGAAATTTTTTTCCAAATTTTTTCGAAAAACTTTTTCCAAATTTTTTTCGAAAATTTTTTTGATAATTTTTTTCGAAATTTTTTTTCAAAATTTTTTTCCAAAATTTTTTTTCGAGATTTTTTTCAAAATTTTTTTTTGAAAATTTTTTTATGAAATTTTTTTTGAAAATTTTTTTCCAAAATTTTTTCGAAAATTTTTTTTGAAAAATTTTTTTCCAAAATTTTTTTGAAAATTTTTTTGAAAATTTTTTTCGAAATTTTTTTATGAAATTTTTTTCCAAAATTTTTTTTCGAAATTTTTTTCGAAAATTTTTTTAAAATTTTTTTTTTTACATTTTTTTTCAAAATTTTTTTTCAAAATGTTTTTCGAAATTTTTTTTCAAAATTTTTTACGAAATTTTTTTTCAAAATTTTTTTTGAAAATTTTTTTCGCATATTTTTTTTTTGAAATTTTTTTCGAAAATTTTTTTCGAAAATTTCTTTTCGAAATTTTTTTTCGAAATTTTTTTCGAAAATTTTTTTGAAAATTTTTTTCGAAAAATTTATTTTCCCAAATTTTTTCGAAAATTTTTTTGAAAATTTTTTTCGAAATTTTTTTCGAAATTTTTTTTTCGAAATTTTTTTCCAAAATTTTTTCGAAAATTTTTTTGAAAATTTTTTTCGAAATTTTTTTTCAAAATTTTTTTCCAAAATTTTTTTTTGAGATTTTTTCAAAATTTTTTTTGAAAATTTTTTTTCGAAATTTTTTTTTGAAAATTTTTTTCTAAAATTTTTTCGAAAATTTTTTTTGAAAAATTTTTTTCCAAAATTTTTTCGAAAATTTTTTTGGAAATTTTTTTTCGAAAGTTTTTTCGAAAATTTTTTTAAAAATTTTTTTCGAAATTTTTTTTCAAATTTTTTTTTAAATTTTTTTTCGAAATTTTTTTTGAAAAATTTTTTTTGAAAAATTTTTTTCCAAAATTTTTTCGAAAATTTTTTTGGAAATTTTTTTTGAAATTTTTTTTCAAAATTTTTATCGAAAATTTTTTTTCGAAAGTTTTTTCGAAAATTTTTTTAAAAAGTTTTTTCGAAATTTTTTTTTCAAATTTTTTTTTAAAATATTTTTTTCGAAATTTTTTTTGAAAAATTTTTTTCCAAATTTTTTTCGAAAATTTTTTTTCGAAATTTTTTTTGGAAAATTTTTTTGAAAATTTTTTTCGAAAAATTTTTTTTCCAAAATTTTTTCGAAAATTTTTTTCGAAATTTTTTTCGAAATTTTTTTTAAAAATTTTTTTCGAAAATTTTTTTTCGAAATTTTTTTCGAAAATTTTTAAAAAAATTTTTTTTGGAAATTTTTTTTCTAAATTTTTTTTGAAAATTTTTTTTCAAAATTTCTCTCGAAAAATTTTTTTCCAAAATTTTTTCGAAAATTTTTTTGAAAATTTTTTTCGGTTTTTTTTCAAATTTTTTTTTCGAAATTTTTTTCGAAATTTTTTTTTCGAAATTTTTTTCGAAAAATTTTTTTCCAAAATTTTTTCGAAAATTTTTTTGAAAATTTTTTTCGAAAATTTTTTTGAAAATTTTTTTCGAAATTTTTTTTCAAAATTTTTTTCCAAAATTTTTTTTCGAGATTTTTTTCAAAATTTTTTTTGAAAATTTTTTTTGAAAATTTTTTTTCGAAATTTTTTTAAAAATTTTTTTCCAAAATTTTTTCGAAAATTTTTTTTGAAAAATTTTTTTTCGAGATTTTTTTCGAAAATTTTTTTAAAAATTTTTTTCGAAATTTTTATCAAAATTTTTTTTTGAAATTTTTTTTTCGAAATTTTTTTCGAAAAATTTTTTTCGAAATTTTTTTTCAAAATTTTTTTTGAAAATTTTTTTTCGAAATTTTTTTTGAAAATTTTTTTCGAAATTTTTTTTGAAAATTTTTTTCGAATATTTTTTTTTTGAAATTTTTTTCGAAAATTTTTTTTCGAAAATTTTTTTGAAATTTTTTTTCGAAAATTTTTTTTCGAAATTTTTTTCGAAAATTTTTTTCGAAAATTTTTTTTCCAAAAATTTTTTAAATTTTTTTTCGAAAATTTTTTTTTGAAATTTTTTTCGAAAATTTTTTTGAAAATTTTTTTCGAAAAATTTTTTCGAAAATTTTTTTTAGAAATTTTTTTCGAAAATTTTTTTCTAAATTATTTTGGAAAATTTTTTTTCAAAAATTATTTGGAAAATTTTTTTTCGAAATTTTTTTCGAAAATTTTTTTCAAAATTCTTTTCGAAATTTTTTTTCAAAATTTTTTTCGTAATTTTTTTTCAAAATTTTTTTCAAAATTTTTTTCGAAAATTTTTTTTCGAAAATTTTTTTCGAAAATTTTTTTCAAACTTTTTTTCGAAAATTTTTTTTCGAAATTATTTTCGAAAATTTTTTTGAAAATTTTTTTGAAAATTTTTTTCGAAATTTTTTTTCAAAATTTTTTTTGAAAATTTTTTTCAAAATTTTTTTTGAAAATTTTTTTAAAATTTTTTTTGAAAATTTTTTTCAAAAGTTTTTTTGAAAATTTTTTTCAAAATTTTTTTCGAAATTTTTTTTCAAAATTTTTTTCGAAAATTTTTTTTCGGAATTTTTTTCAAAATTTTTTTCGAAATTTTTTTTCAAAATTATTTTGGGAAATTTTTTTTCAAAATTTTTTTATAAAATTTTTTTTGAAAAATTTTTTCAAAATTTTTTTCGAAAATTTTTTTGAAAATTTTTTTTCGAGAATTTTTTTGAAAATTTTTTTCGAAAATTTTTTTCAAAATTTTTTTCGAAATTTTTTTCGAAAATTTTTTTGAAAATTTTTTTTGAAAAATTTTTTCAAAATTTTTTTCGAAAATTTTTTTGAAAATTTTTTTCAAAAAATTTTTTTCCAAAATTTTTTCGAAAATTTTTTTAGTTTTTTTTTTGAAATTTTTCTTCAAAATTTTTTTTGAAAATTTTTTTTCGAAATTTTTTTCGAAAATTTTTTTCGAAAATTTTTTTTCCAAAAATTTTTCAAATTTTTTTTCGAAAATTTTTTTTCGAAATTTTTTTCGAAAATTTTTTTGAAGATTTTTTTCGAAAAAGTTTTTCGAAAATTTTTTTTCGAAAATTCTTTTCAAACTTTTTTTCGAAAATTTTTTTTCGAAATTTTTTTCGAAAATTTTTTTGAAAATTTTTTTGAAAATTTTTTTCGAAATTTTTTTTCAAAATTTTTTTTGAAAATTTTTTTCAAAATTTTTTTTGAAAATTTTTTTCAAAATTTTTTTTGAAAATTTTTTTCAAAATTTTTTTTGAAAATTTTTTTCAAAAGTTTTTTTGAAAATTTTTTTCAAAATTTTTTTCGAAATTTTTTTTCAAAATTTTTTTCGAAAATTTTTTTTCGGAATTTTTTTCAAAATTTTTTTCGAAATTTTTTTTCAAAATTATTTTGGGAAATTTTTTTTCAAAATTTTTTTATAAAATTTTTTTTCGAAAATTTTTTTGAAATTTTTTTTCGAAAACTTTTTTTAGAAATTTTTTTCGAAAATTTTTTTCGAAAATTTTTTTTCGAAAATTTTTTCAAATTTTTTTTCAAAAATTTTTTTTCGAAATTTTTTTCGAAAATGTTTTTGAAAATTTTTTTCGAAAATTTTTTTCGAAAATTTTTTTTCGAAAATTTTTTTCAAAATTTTTTTCGAAATTTTTTTTCAAAATTTTTGCAAAATTTTTTTCGAAAATTTTTTTTCCAAAATTTTTTCGAAAATTTTTTTTCGAAATTTTTTTCGAAAATTTTTCTCGAAAATTTTTTTTCGAAAATTTTTTCAAATTTTTTTTCGAAAATTTTTTTTCGAAATTTTTCTCGAAAATTTTTTTGAAAATTTTTTTCGAAAAATTTTTCGAAAATTGTTTTCAAAATTTTTTTCGAAAATTTTTTTTCGAAATTTTTTTCGAACATTTTTTTTCGAAATTTTTTTCTAAAATTTTTTTCAAAATTTTTTTCGAAAATTTTTTTCAAAATTTTTTTTCGAGATTATTTTTGAAAATTTTTTTAAAAATTTTTTTTCGAAATTTTTATCAAAATTTTTTTTTGAAAATTTTTTTTCGAAATTTTTTTCGGAAAATTATTTTCGATTTTTTTTTCCAAAATTTTTTTCGAAATTTTTTTTCAAAATTTTTTTCGAAATTTTTTTCGAAAATTTTTTTTCGAAATTTTTTTCGAAAATTTTTTTCAAAATTTTTTTTCCAAATTTTTTTTCAAAATTTTTTTCGAAATTTTTTTTTCGAAAATTGTTTTCGAAAATTTTTTTTTCGAAAATTTTTTTCAAAATTTTTTTTGAAATTTTTTTCGAAATTTTTTTTTGGAATTTTTTTCGAAAAACTTTTTTAAAAATTTTTTTCGAAAAATTTTTTTCCAAAATTTTTTCGAAAATTTTTTTCAAAATTTTTTTTCGAAATTTTTTTTCAAATTTTTTTTCGAAATTTTTTTTTCAAATTTTTTTTCGAAAATTTTTTTTCGAAATTTTTTTTCAAAATTTTTTTCAAAATTTTTTTTCAAATTTTTTTGAAAATTTTTTTTCGAAAATTTTTTTCAAATTTTTTTTCGAAATTTTTTTTTGAAGATTTTTTTCAAAATTTTTTTCGAAATTTTTTTCGAAAATTTTTTTTCCAAATTTTTTTCGAAAATTTTTTTAAAATTTTTTTTCGAAATTTTTTTTCAAATTTTTTTTTGAAAATTTTTTTTTCAAAATTTTTTTCGAAAATTTTTTTTTGAAATTTTTTTCGAAAATTTTTTTTTCGAAATTTTTTTTTCGAAATTTTTTTTTCGAAATTTTTTCAAAATTTTTTTTGAAATTTTTTTCGAAAATTTTTTTGAAATTTTTTTCGAAAATTTTTTTGAAATTTTTTTCGAAAATTTTTTTTCGAAATTTTTTTCGAAAATTTTTTAAAAAATCTTTTTAGAAATTTATTTTCAAATTTTTTTTCGAAATTTTTTTTCAAAATTTTTTTTCAAAATTTTTTTCGAAACTTTTTCGAGAATTTTTTTTCCAAAATTTTTTCGAAAACTTTTTTGAAAAGGTTTTTTGAAATTTTTTTTCAAAATTTTCTTTTGAAAATTTTTTTCAAAATTTTTTTCGAAGTTTTTTTTCAAAATTTTTTTCGAAAATTTTTTTTCGAAAATTTTTTTGAAAAATTTTTTTCCAAAATTTTTTCGAAAATTTTTTTGAAAATTTTTTTTCGAAATTTTTTTTCAAAATTTGTTTCGGAAATGTTTTTTCGAAACTTTTTACGAAAATTTTTTTTCGAAATTTTTTTCGAAAATTTTTTTCAAAATTTTTTTTCCAAATTTTTTTTCAAAATTTTTTTCGAAAATTTTTTTTCGAAATTTTTTTCAAAATTTTTTTCAAAATTTTTTTCGAAATTTTTTTTTTCGAAATTTCTTTGGAAAATTTTTTTCGAAAATTTTTTTTCGAAAATTTTATTCAAAATTTTTTTTTGAAATTTTTTTCGATAATTTTTTTGAAAATTTTTTTCGAAAATTTTTTTTGCAAAATTTTTTCGAAAATTTTTTTGAAAATTTTTTTCGAAATTTTTTTCAAAATTTTTTTCGAAAATTTTTTTTCGAAAATTTTTTTAAAAATTTTTTTCAAATTTTTTTTTGAAAATTTTTTTTTGAAATTTTTTTCGAAAATTTTTTTTTCTAAAATTTTTTCGAAAATTTTTTTGAAAATTTTCGAAATTTTTTTTCAAAATTTTTTTCGGAAATTTTTTTAAAAATTTTTTTCGAAATTTTTTTCAAAATTTTTTTAGAAATTTTTTTTCATAATTTTTTTCGTAATTTTTTTCAAAATTTTTTTCGAAAATTTTTTTCGAAATTTTTTTCGAAAATTTTTTTCGTAATTTTTTTGGAAATTTTTTTCAAAATTTTTTTTCAAAATTTTTTAAAAATTTTTTTTCAAATTCTTTTCAAAATTTTTTTTAAAATTTTTTTCAAAATTTTTTTTGAAAATTTTTTTTCCAAAATTTTTACGAAAATTTTTTTGAAAATTTTTTTGAAAATTTTTTTCAAAATTTTTTTTCAAATTTTTTTTTCGAAATTTTTTTCAAAATTTTTTTTCAAAATTTTTTTCGAAATTTTTTTTCGGAATTTTTTTAAAAATTTTTTTCGAAAATTTTTTTTCGAAATTTTTCTAGAAAATTTTTTTCAAAATATTTTTCGAAATTTTTTTTCAAAATTATTTTCGAAAATTTTTTTCAAAATTTTTTTCGAAATTTTTTTTCAAAATTTATTAGAAAATTTTTTTCAAAAATTTTTTTCCAAAATTTTTTCGAAAATGTTTTAAAAAATTTTTTTCAAAATTTTTTTCGAAATTTTTTTCGAATTTTTTTTAAAAATTTTTTTCAAAATTTTTTTCGAAAATTTTTTTTCGAAATTTTTTTTTGGAATTTTTTTCGAAAAATTTTTTCGAAAAATTTTTTTCCAAAATTTTTTCGAAAATTTTTTTCAAAATTTTTCTTCGAAAATTTTTTTCAAATTTTTTTTCGAAATTTTTTTTTCAAAATTTTTTTCGAAAATTTTTTTAAAATCTTTTTTCGAAATTTTTTTTCAAATTTTTTTTTGAAAATTTTTTTTTCAAAATTTTTTTCGAAAATTTTTTTTTGGAATTTTTTTCGAAATTTTTTTTTTCGAAATTTTTTTCGAAAAATTTTTTCAAAATTTTTTTCGAAATTTTTTTCGAAAATTTTATTAAAAATTTTTATAGAAATTTATTTTCAAAATTTTTTTTCAAAATTTTTTTTTCAAAAATTTTTTCGAAAATTTTTTTCGAGAATTTTTTCCAAATTTTTTTCGAAAACTTTTTTGAAAAGGTTTTTCGAAATTTTTTTTCAAAATTTTCTTTTGAAAATTTTTTTCAAAATTTTTTTCAAAAGTTTTTTTTCAAAATTTTTTTCGAAAATTTTTTTTGAAAAATTTTTTTCCAAAATTTTTTCGAAAATTTTTTTGAAAATTTTTTTTCGAAATTTTTTTTCAAAATTTGTTTAGGAAATTTTTTTTCGAAATTTTTTTCGAAAATTTTTTTTCGAAAATTTTTTTTCGAAATTTTTTTCGAAAAATTTTTTTCAAAATTTTTTCAAAAATTTTTTTGAAAATTTTTTTCGAAATTTTTTGTAAAATTTTTTTTCGAAAATTTTTTTAAGAATTTTTTTCGAAAATTTTTTTTCGAAATTTTTTTCGAAAATTTAAAAAAAAATTTTTTCCGAAATTTTTTTTCAAAATTTTTTTTGAAAATTTTTTTTCGAAATTTCTTTCGAAAAATTTTTCGAAATTTTTTTGGTTTTTTTTGAAAATTTTTTTTCGAAATTTTTTTCGAAATTTTTCTTACGAAATTTTTTTCGAAAAATTTTTTTCTAAAATTTTTTCGAAAATGTTTTTGAAAATTTTTTTCGAAATTTTTTTTCAAAATTTTTTTCCAAAATTTTTTTTCGAGATTATTTTTGAAAATTTTTTTAAAAATTTTTTTTCGAAGTTTTTATCAAAATTTTTTTTTGAAAATTTTTTTTCGAAATTTTTTTCGGAAAATTATTTTCGATTTTTTTTTCCAAAATTTTTTTTGAAAATTTTTTTTCGAAATTTTTTTTTGGAATTTTTTTCGAAAAATTTTTTTGAAAATTTTTTTCGAAAAATTTTTTTCCAAAATTTTTTTGAAAATTTTTTTCGAAATTTTTTTTTCGAAATTTTTTTCGAAAATTTTTTTCGAAAAATTTTTTTCCAAAATTTTTTCGAAAATTTTTTTCAAAATTTTTTTTCGAAAATTTTTTTCAAATTTTTTTTCGAAATTTTTTTTCAAAATTTTTTTCAAAATTTTTTTTTTTTTTTCAAAATTTTTTTTCGAAAATTTTTTTCAAATTTTTTTTCGAAATTTTTTTTTGAAAATTTTTTTCAAAATTTTTTTCGAAATTTTTTTCGAAATTTTTTTCGAAAATTTTTTTTCCAAATTTTTTTCGAAAATTTTTTTAAAATTTTTTTTCGAAATTTTTTTTCAAATTTTTTTTTGAAAATTTTTTTTTCAAAATTTTTTTCAAAAATTTTTTTTTGAAATTTTTTTCGAAAATTTTTTTTTCGAAAATTTTTTCAAAATTTTCTTTGAAATTTTTTTCGAAAATTTTATTGAAATTTTTTTCGAAATTTTTTTTGAAAATTTTTTTTCGAAATTTCTTTCGAAAAATTTTTTGAAATTTTTTTGGTTTTTTTTGAAAATTTTTTTTCGAAATTTTTTTCGAAATTTTTCTTACGAAATTTTTTTCGAAAAATTTTTTTTCTAAAATTTTTTCGAAAATTTTTTTGAAAATTTTTTTCGAAATTTTTTTTCAAAATTTTTATCCAAAATTTTTTTTCGAGATTTTTTTTGAAATTTTTTTTAAAAATTTTTTTCGAAATTTTTATCAAAATTTTTTTTTGAAAATTTTTTTTCGAAATTTTTTTCGGAAAATTATTTTTGAATTTTTTTTTCCAAAATTTTTTTTGAAAATTTTTTTTCGAAATTTTTTTTGAAATTTTTTTTCGAATATTTTTTTTTTTAAAAATTTTTTCGAAAATTTTTTTCGAAAATTTTTTTTCGAAATTTTTAAAAAAATTTTTTTTCGAAAATTTTTTTTCGAAATTTTTTTCGAAAATTTTTTTGAAAATTTTTTTCGAATAATTTTTCCTAAAATTTTTTTGAAAATTTTTTTCGAAATTTTTTTTCAAAATATTTTTCGAAAATTTTTTTTCGAAATTTTTTTCGAAAATTTTTTTAAAAATTTTTTTCGAAATTTTTTTTCAAACTTTTTTTTAAAAATTTTTTTCCAAAATTTTTTCGAAAATTTTTTTCAAAATTTTTTTCAAAATTTTTTTTCAAAATTTTTTTCGAAATTTTTATCAAAATTTTTTTTGAAAATTTTTTTTCGAAATTTTTTTTGAATAATTTTTTTTGAAAATTTTTTTTCGAAATTTTTTTTGAATAATTTTTTTCCAAAATTTTTTCGAAAATTTTTTTTGAAAAATTTTTTTCCAAAATTTTTTCGAAAATTTTTTTGAAAATTTTTTTCGAAAATTTTTTTCGAAATTTTTTTCAAAAATTTTCAAAATTTTTTTCGAAAATTTTTTTTCGAAATTTTTTTTGAAAATTTTTTTTCGAAATTTTTTTCGAAAAATTTTTTTCGAATTTTTTTTTCGAAAATTTTTTTCAAAATTTTTATCGAAATTTTTTTTCGAAATTTCCTTCGAAAATTTTTTCGAAAATTTTTTTTCAAAAATTTTTTTCAAAATTTTTTTTGAAAATTTTTTTTTGAAATTTTTTTCGAAAATTTTGTTGAAAATTTTTTTCGAAATTTTTTTTCAAAATTTTTTTCGAAATTTTTTTCGAAATTTTTTTTCAAAATTTGTTTCGAAAATTTTTTTTCGAAATTTTTTTCGAAAATTTTTTTCAAAATTGTTTTCGAAATATTTTTTTTGAAAATTTTTTTTGAAAATTTTTTTTGAAAATTTTTTTTGAAAATTTTTTTCGAATATTTTTTTTTTGAAATTTTTTTCGAAAATTTTTTTTCGAAATTTTTTTTAAAATTTTTTTTCGAAAATTTTTTTTCGAAATTTTTTTCGAAAATTTTTTTGAAAATTTTTTTCGAAAAATTTTTTTCCAAAATTTTTTCGAAAATATTTTTGAAAATTTTTTTCGAAATTTTTTTTCAAAATTTTTTTCGGAAATTTTTTTTCGAACTTTTTTTCGAAATTTTTGTAAAAATTTTTTTCGAAATTTTTTTTCAAAATTGTTTTCGAAAATTTTTTTTGGAAATTTTTTTCGAAAATATTTTTCGAAATTTTTTTCGAAAATTTTTTTCAAAATTTGTTTCAAAATATTTTTTTCCAAAATTTTTTCGAAAATTTTTTTGAAAATTTTTTTCGAAATTTTTTTTTGAATTTTTTTTCGAAAATTTTTTTTCGAAATTTTTTTCGAAAATTTTTTTCGAAAATTTTTTTTGCAAAATTTTTTCGAAAATTTTTTTGAAATCTTTTTTCGAAATTTTTTTTCCAATTTTTTTTCGAACAATTTTTTTCGAAAATTTTTTTGAAAATTTTTTTTGAAATTTTTTTTCAAAATTTTTTTCGTACATTTTTTTTCGAAATTTTTTTCGAAAATTTTTTTCAAAATTTTTTTCGAGAAATTTTTTTCGAAAATTTTTTTGAAAATTTTTTTCGAAATTTTTTTTCAAAATTTTTTTCGAAAATTTTTTTTCGAAATTTTTTTCGAAAATTTTTTTAAAAATTTTTTTCGTAATTTTTTTCGAAATTTCCTTAGAAAAGTTTTTTCGAAAATTTTTTTTCGAAAATTTTTTTCAATTTTTTTTTTTTAATTTTTTTTCGAAATTTTTTTCGAAAATTTTTTTGAAAATTTTTTTCGAAAAATTTTTTTCCAAAATTTTTTCGAAAATGTTTTTGAAATTTTTTTTCGAAATTTTTTTTCGAAATTTTTTTTCAAAATTTTTTTCGAAAATTTTTTTAAAATTTTTTTTCGATATTTTTTTTCAAAATTTTTTTTCGAAATTATTTTGGAAAAATTTTTGTGCAAAATTTTTTCGAAAATTTTTTTTTGGAATTTTTTTCAAAAATTTTTTATCGAAATTTTTTTCGAAAATTTTTTTCAAAATTTCCTTCGAAAGTTTTATCGAAAATTTTTTTTCGAAATTTTTTTCGAAAATGTTTTTCGAAATTTTTTTTCAAAATTTTTTTCGAAAATTTTTTTCGAAAATACTTTTTCGAAAATTTTTTTCAAAATTTTTTTCGAAAATTTTTTTTCGAAATTCTTTCGAAAATTTTTTTGAAAATTTTTTTCGAAATTTTTTTTCAAATTTTTTTTTGAAAATTTTTTTTTCAAAATTTTTTTCGAAAATTTTTTTTTGAAATTTTTTTCGAAAATTTTTTTTTCGAAATTTTTTTTTCGAAATTTTTTTTTCGAAATTTTTTCAAAATTTTTTTTGAAATTTTTTTCGAAAATTTTTTTGAAATTTTTTTAAAAATTTTTTTCGAAATTTTTTTTCAAAATTTTTTTTGAAAATTTTTTTCCAAAATTTTTTTCGAAATTTTTTTTCAAAATTTTTTTTGAAAATTTTTTTTCCAAAATGTTTACGAAAATTTTTTTGAAAATTTTTTTCAAAATTTTTTTCTAAATTTTTTTTCAAATTTTTTTTTCGAAATTTTTTTCAAATTTTTTTTTCAAAATTTTTTTCGAAATTTTTTTTCGGAATTTTTTTAAAAATTTTTTTCGAAAATTTTTTTTTGAAATTTTTTTCAAATTTTTTTTTGAAATTTTTTTTTCCAATTTTTTTCGAAAATTTTTTTTCGAAATCTTTTTTCAAAATTTTTTTCAAAATTTTTTTTCAAAATTTTTCTTCGAAAATTTTTTTCAAATTTTTTTTCGAAATTTTTTTTTCAAAATTTTTTTCAAATTTTTTTTCGAAATTTTTTTTTCAAAATTTTTTTCAAAATTTTTTTCGAAATTTTTTTGGAAATTTTTTTCGAAAATTTTTTTTCCAAATTTTTTTCGCAAATTTTTTTAAAATCTTTTTTCGAAATTTTTTTTCAAATTTTTTTTTGAAAATTTTTTTTTCAAAATTTTTTTCGAAAATTTTTTTTTGGAATTTTTTTCGAAATTTTTTTTTTCGAAATTTTTTTCGAAAAATTTTTTCAAAATTTTTTTTGAAATTTTTTTCGAAAATTTTTTTGAAATTTTTTTCGAAAAATTTTTTTTCGAAATTTTTTTGAAAACTTTTTTCAAATTTTTTTTTCGAAATTTTTTTCGAAAAATTTTTTCAAAATTTTTTTTGAAATTTTTTCGAAAATTTTTTTGAAATTTTTTTCGAAAATTTTTTTTCGAAATTTTTTTCGAAAATTTTATTAAAAATTTTTATAGAAATTTATTTTCAAAATTTTTTTTCAAAATTTTTTTTTCAAAATTTTTTTCGAAAATTTTTTTCGAGAATTTTTTTTCCAAATTTTTTTCGAAAACTTTTTTGAAAAGGTTTTTCGAAATTTTTTTTCAAAATTTTCTTTTGAAAATTTTTTTCAAAATTTTTTTCGAAAGTTTTTTTTCAAAATTTTTTTCGAAAATTTTTTTTGAAAAATTTTTTTCCAAAATTTTTTCGAAAATTTTTTTGAAAATTTTTTTTCGAAATTTTTTTTCAAAATTTGTTTCGGAAATTTTTTTTCGAAATTTTTTTCGAAAATTTTTTTTCGAAAATTTTTTTTCGAAATTTTTTTCGAAAAATTTTTTTCAAAATTTTTTTGAAAATTTTTTTCGAAATTTTTTGTAAAAATTTTTTTCGAAAATTTTTTTAAGAATTTTTTTCGAAAATTTTTTTTCGAAATTTTTTTCGAAAATTTAAAAAAAAATTTTTTCGAAATTTTTTTTCAAAATTTTTTTTGAAAATTTTTTTTCGAAATTTCTTTCGAAAAATTTTTTGAAATTTTTTTGGTTTTTTTGAAAATTTTTTTTCGAAATTTTTTTCGAAATTTTTCTTACGAAATTTTTTTCGAAAAATTTTTTTCTAAAATTTTTTCGAAAATTTTTTTGAAAATTTTTTTCGAAATTTTTTTTCAAAATTTTTATCCAAAATTTTTTTTCGAGATTTTTTTTGAAAATTTTTTTAAAAATTTTTTTTCGAAATTTTTATCAAAATTTTTTTTTGAAAATTTTTTTTCGAAATTTTTTTCGGAAAATTATTTTCGAATTTTTTTTTCCAAAATTTTTTTTGAAAATTTTTTTTCGAAATTTTTTTTGAAATTTTTTTTCGAATATTTTTTTTTTTTGAAATTTTTTCGAAAATTTTTTTCAAAAATTTTTTTCGAAAATTTTTTTTCGAAATTTTTTAAAAAATTTTTTTTCGAAAATTTTTTTTCGAAATTTTTTTCGAAAATTTTTTTGAAAATTTTTTTCGAATAATTTTTCCTAAAATTTTTTTGAAAATTTTTTTCGAAATTTTTTTTCAAAATATTTTTCGAAAATTTTTTTTCGAAATTTTTTTCGAAAATTTTTTTAAAAATTTTTTTCGAAATTTTTTTTCAAAATTTTTTTTAAAAATTTTTTTCCAAAATTTTTTCTAAAATTTTTTTCAAAATTTTTTTCAAAATTTTTTTTCAAAATTTTTTTCGAAATTTTTATCAAAATTTTTTTTGAAAATTTTTTTTCGAAATTTTTTTCGAAAAATTTTTTTGGAAATTTTTTTTCGAATTTTTTTTCAAAATTTTTTTTCGAGATTTTTTTCAAAATTTTTTTTCGAGATTTTTTTCAAAATTTTTTTTCGAAATTTTTTTTGAATAATTTTTTTCCAAAATTTTTTCGAAAATTTTTTTTGAAAAATTTTTTTCCAAAATTTTTTCGAAAATTTTTTTGAAAATTTTTTTCGAAAATTTTTTTCGAAATTTTTTTCAAAAATTTTCAAAATTTTTTTCGAAAATTTTTTTTCGAAATTTTTTTCGAAAATTTTTTTTCGAAATTTTTTTCGAAAATTTTTTTTCGAAATTTTTTTCGAAAATTTTTTTTCGAAATTTTTTTCGAAAATTTTTTTCAAAATTGTTTTTCCAAATTTTTTTTTCAAATTTTTTTTTCAAATTTTTTTTCGAAAAATTTTTTTCGAAAATTTTTTTCAAAATTTTTATCGAAATTTTTTTTCGAAATTTCCTTCGAAAATTTTTTCGAAAATTTTTTTTCAAAAATTTTTTTCAAAATTTTTTTTGAAAATTTTTTTTTGAAATTTTTTTCGAAAATTTTGTTGAAAATTTTTTTCGAAATTTTTTTTCAAAATTTTTTTCGAAATTTTTTTCGAAATTTTTTTTCAAAATTTGTTTCGAAAATTTTTTTTCGAAATTTTTTTCGAAAATTTTTTTCAAAATTGTTTTCGAAATATTTTTTTTGAAAATTTTTTTTGAAAATTTTTTTGCGAAATTTTTTTCGTAAATTTTTTTGAAAATTTTTTTCGAAATTTTTTTTCAAAATTTTTTTCGAAAATTTTTTTTCGAAATTTTTTTTGAAATTTTTTTTGAAAAATTTTCAAAATTTTTTTGAAAATTTTTTTGAATTTTTTTTTGAAATTTTTTTTCAAATTTTTTTTCGGAAATTTTACTTCAAAATTTTTTTAGAAAATTTTTTTCGAAATTTTTTTTCAAAATTTTTTTTGAAAATTTTTTTTCAAAATTTTTTTTAAAATTTTTTTTTGGAAATTTTTTTTCGAAATTTTTTTCGAATATTTTTTTGAAAATTTTTTTCGAAAAATTTTTTTCTAAAATTTTTTAAAAATTTTTTTAAAAATTTTTTTCGAAATTTTTTTTCAAAATATTTTTCGAAAATTTTTTTTCGAAATTTTTTTAAAAATTTTTTCGAAATTTTTTTTCAAATTTTTTTTTGAAAATTTTTTTCCAAAATTCTTTTGGAAATTTTTTTCAAAATTTTTTTTGAAATTTTTTTTCAAAAATTTTTTTCGAAATTTTTTTCGAAATATTTTTTTCCAAAATTTTTTCGAAAATTTTTTTGAAAATTTTTTTCGAAATTTTTTTAAAAAATTTTTTTCGAAATTTTTTCAAAAATTTTTTTGAAAATTTTTTTCGGTTTTTTTTCAAAATTTTTTTTCGAAATTTTTCTCGAAAAATTTTTTTCCAAAATTTTTTTGAAAATTTTTTTGAAAATTTTTTTGAAAATTTTTTTCGGTTTTTTCTCAAAATCTTTTTTCGAAATTTTTTTCGAAATTTTTTTTTAGAAATTTTTTTCGAAAAATTTTTTTCCAAAATTTTTTCGAAAATTTTTTTGAAAATTTTTTTCGAAATTTTTTTTCAAAATTTTTTTTCAAAATTTTTTTTCGAGATTTTTTTCAAAATTTTTTTTCGAAATTTTTTTCGAAATTTTTTTTTCAAAATTTTTTTCCAAAATTTTTTCGAAAATTTTTTTGAAAATTTTTTTCGAAATTTCTTTTCAAAATTTTTTTCCAAAATTTTTTTTTGAGATTTTTTCAAAATTTTTTTTGAAAATTTTTTTTCGAAATTTTTTTTTGAAAATTTTTTTCCAAAATTTTTTCGAAAATTTTTTTTGAAAAATTTTTTTCCAAAATTTTTTCGAAAATTTTTTTGGAAATTTTTTTTGAAATTTTTTTTCAAAATTTTTTTCGAAAATTTTTTTTCGAATGTTTTTTCGAAAATTTTTTTAAAAATTTTTTTCGAAATTTTTTTTAACATTTTTTTTCGAAATTTTTTTTAAAATTTTTTTTCGAAATTTTTTTCGAAAATTTTTTTGAAAATTATTTTCGAAATTTTTTTTCAAAATTTTTTTCGAAAATTTTTTTTCGAAATTTTTTTCGAAAATTTTTTTAAAAATTTTTTTCGAAATTTTTTTTCAAATTTTTTTTTAAATTTTTTTTCGAAATTTTTTTTGAAAAATTTTTTTTGAAAATTTTTTTTCGAAATTTTTTTTGGAAAATGTTTTTGAAAAATTTTTTCCAAATTTTTTCGAAAATTTTTTTGAAAATATTTTTCGAAATTTTTTTAAAAATTTTTTTTCGAAAATTTTTTTAAAAATTTTTTTCGAAAATTTTTTTTCGAAATTTTTTTCGAAAATTTTTAAAGAAATTTTTTCGAAATTTTTTTTCAAAATTTTTTTTGAAAATTTTTTTTCGAAATTTTTCTCGAAAAAATTCTCCAAAATTGTTTCGAAAATTTTTTTGAAAATTTTTTTCGGTTTTTTTTCAAAATTATTTTTCGAAATTTTTTTAGAAATTTTTTTCCAAATTTTTTCGAAAAACTTTTTCCAAATTTTTTTCGAAAATTTTTTTGATAATTTTTTTCGAAATTTTTTTTCAAAATTTTTTTCCAAAATTTTTTTTCGAGATTTTTTTCAAAATTTTTTTTTGAAAATTTTTTTATGAAATTTTTTTTGAAAATTTTTTTCCAAAATTTTTTCGAAAATTTTTTTTGAAAAATTTTTTTCCAAAATTTTTTTGAAAATTTTTTTGAAAATTTTTTTCGAAATTTTTTTATGAAATTTTTTTCCAAAATTTTTTTTCGAAATTTTTTTCGAAAATTTTTTTAAAATTTTTTTTTTTACATTTTTTTTCAAAATTTTTTTTCAAAATGTTTTTCGAAATTTTTTTTCAAAATTTTTTACGAAATTTTTTTTCAAAATTTTTTTTGAAAATTTTTTTCGCATATTTTTTTTTTGAAATTTTTTTCGAAAATTTTTTTCGAAAATTTCTTTTCGAAATTTTTTTTCGAAATTTTTTTCGAAAATTTTTTTGAAAATTTTTTTCGAAAAATTTATTTTCCCAAATTTTTTCGAAAATTTTTTTGAAAATTTTTTTCGAAATTTTTTTCGAAATTTTTTTTTCGAAATTTTTTTCCAAAATTTTTTCGAAAATTTTTTTGAAAATTTTTTTCGAAATTTTTTTTCAAAATTTTTTTCCAAAATTTTTTTTTGAGATTTTTTCAAAATTTTTTTTGAAAATTTTTTTTCGAAATTTTTTTTTGAAAATTTTTTTCTAAAATTTTTTCGAAAATTTTTTTTGAAAAATTTTTTTCCAAAATTTTTTCGAAAATTTTTTTGGAAATTTTTTTTCGAAAGTTTTTTCGAAAATTTTTTTAAAAATTTTTTTCGAAATTTTTTTTCAAATTTTTTTTTAAATTTTTTTTCGAAATTTTTTTTGAAAAATTTTTTTTGAAAAATTTTTTTCCAAAATTTTTTCGAAAATTTTTTTGGAAATTTTTTTTGAAATTTTTTTTCAAAATTTTTATCGAAAATTTTTTTTCGAAAGTTTTTTCGAAAATTTTTTTAAAAAGTTTTTTCGAAATTTTTTTTTCAAATTTTTTTTTAAAATATTTTTTTCGAAATTTTTTTTGAAAAATTTTTTTCCAAATTTTTTTCGAAAATTTTTTTTCGAAATTTTTTTTGGAAAATTTTTTTGAAAATTTTTTTCGAAAAATTTTTTTTCCAAAATTTTTTCGAAAATTTTTTTCGAAATTTTTTTCGAAATTTTTTTTAAAAATTTTTTTCGAAAATTTTTTTTCGAAATTTTTTTCGAAAATTTTTAAAAAAATTTTTTTTGGAAATTTTTTTTCTAAATTTTTTTTGAAAATTTTTTTTCAAAATTTCTCTCGAAAAATTTTTTTCCAAAATTTTTTCGAAAATTTTTTTGAAAATTTTTTTCGGTTTTTTTTCAAATTTTTTTTTCGAAATTTTTTTCGAAATTTTTTTTTCGAAATTTTTTTCGAAAAATTTTTTTCCAAAATTTTTTCGAAAATTTTTTTGAAAATTTTTTTCGAAAATTTTTTTGAAAATTTTTTTCGAAATTTTTTTTCAAAATTTTTTTCCAAAATTTTTTTTCGAGATTTTTTTCAAAATTTTTTTTGAAAATTTTTTTTGAAAATTTTTTTTCGAAATTTTTTTAAAAATTTTTTTCCAAAATTTTTTCGAAAATTTTTTTTGAAAAATTTTTTTTCGAGATTTTTTTCGAAAATTTTTTTAAAAATTTTTTTCGAAATTTTTATCAAAATTTTTTTTTGAAATTTTTTTTTCGAAATTTTTTTCGAAAAATTTTTTTCGAAATTTTTTTTCAAAATTTTTTTTGAAAATTTTTTTTCGAAATTTTTTTTGAAAATTTTTTTCGAAATTTTTTTTGAAAATTTTTTTCGAATATTTTTTTTTTGAAATTTTTTTCGAAAATTTTTTTTCGAAAATTTTTTTGAAATTTTTTTTCGAAATTTTTTTTTCGAAATTTTTTTCGAAAATTTTTTTTCGAAATTTTTTTCGAAAATATTTTTGAAACTTTTTTTCGAAAATTTTTTTTGCAAAATTTATTCGAAATTTTTCTTGAAAATTTTTTTCGAATTTTTTTTTCAAAATTTTTTTCGAAAATTTTTTTTCGAAATTTTTTTCGAAAATTTTTTTGAAAATTTTTTTCGAAATTTTTTTTCAAAATTTTTTTCTAAAATTTTTTTTCGAAATTTTTTTCGAAAATTTTTTTGAAAATTTTTTTCGAAAAATTTTTTTCGAATTTTATTTTCAAAATTTTTTTCGAAATTTTTTTTCGAAATTTCCTTCGAAAATTTTATTCGAAAATGTTTTTTCGGAAATTTTTTTCAAATTTTTTTTTGAAAATTTTTTCCAAATTTTTTTCGAAAATTTTTTTGAAAATTTTTTTCGAAAAATTTTTTTCCAAAATTTTTTCGAAAATTTTTTTCGAAATTTTTTTTCAAAATTTTTTTCGAAAATTTTTTTTTGAAATTTTTTTCGAAAATTTTTTTAAAAATTTTTTTTGAAATTTTTTTTCAAACTTTTTTTTAAAATTTTTTTTTCGAAATTTTTGTTGAAAAATTTTTTTCCAAATTATTTTCGAAAATTTTTTTTTGAAATTTTTTTTTGAAAATTTTTTTCAAAATTTTTTTTGAAATTTTTTTCGAAAATTTTTTTCAAAATTTTTTTTGAAATTTTTTTCGAAAATTTTTTTCAAAATTTTTTTCGAAAATTTTTTCGAAAATTTTTTTTCCTAAATTTTTTCGAAAATTTTTTTGAAAATTTTTTTCGAAATTTTTTTTCAAATTTTTTTTTGAAAATTTTTTTCATAATTTTGTCGAACTTTTTTTTTCGTAATTTTTCCAAAATAATTTATTCGAGATTTTTTTTCCAAAATTTTTTCGAAAATTTTTTTGAAATTTTTTTCAAAATTTTTTTTCAAAAATTTTTTTCAAAATTTTTTTCGAAAATTTTTTTTCGAAATTTTTTTTCGAAAATTTTTTTCGAAAATTTTTTTTCGAAAATTCTTTTCAAAATTTATTTTTTATTTTTTTTTTCGAAATATTTTTTTCCAAAATTTTTTCGAAAATTTTTTTGAAAATTTTTTTCGAAATTTTTTTCATAATTTTTTTTGAAATTTTTTTTTCGAAATTTTTTTCGAAAATTTTTTTTCGAAATTTTTTTCGAAAATTTTTTTTCGAAATTTTTTTTGAAATTTTTTTTGAAAATTTTTTTCGAAAATTTTTTTTGCAAAATTTATTCGAAATTTTTTTTGAAAATTTTTTTCGGAATTTTTTTTCAAAATTTTTTTCGAAAATTTTTTTGCGAAATTTTTTTCGTAAATTTTTTTGAAAATTTTTTTCGAAATTTTTTTTCAAAATTTTTTTCGAAAATTTTTTTTCGAAATTTTTTTTGAAATTTTTTTCGAAAAATTTTCAAAATTTTTTTGAAAATTTTTTTGAATTTTTTTTTGAAATTTTTTTTCAAATTTTTTTTCGGAAATTTTACTTCAAAATTTTTTTAGAAAATTTTTTTCGAAATTTTTTTTCAAAATTTTTTTTGAAAATTTTTTTTCAAAATTTTTTTTAAAATTTTTTTTTGGAAATTTTTTTTCGAAATTTTTTTCGAATATATTTTTGAAAATTTTTTTCGAAAAATTTTTTTCTAAAATTTTTTAAAAATTTTTTTAAAAATTTTTTTCGAAATTTTTTTTCAAAATATTTTTCGAAAATTCTTTTGGAAATTTTTTTCAAAATATTTTTTGAAATTTTTTTTCAAAAATTTTTTTCGAAATTTTTTTCGAAATATTTTTTTCCAAAATTTTTTCGAAAATTTTTTTGAAAATTTTTTTCGAAATTTTTTTAAAAAATTTTTTTCGAAATTTTTTTTCAAAATTTTTTTTCGAAATTTTTTCAAAAATTTTTTTGAAAATTTTTTTCGGTTTTTTTTCAAAATTTTTTTTCGAAATTTTTCTCGAAAAATTTTTTTCCAAAATTTTTTTGAAAATTTTTTTGAAAATTTTTTTGAAAATTTTTTTCGGTTTTTTCTCAAAATCTTTTTTCGAAATTTTTTTCGAAATTTTTTTTTCGAAATTTTTTTCGAAAAATTTTTTTCCAAAATTTTTTCGAAAATTTTTTTGAAAATTTTTTTCGAAATTTTTTTTCAAAATTTTTTTTCAAAATTTTTTTTCGAGATTTTTTTCAAAATTTTTTTTCGAAATTTTTTTCGAAATTTTTTTTTCAAAATTTTTTTCCAAAATTTTTTCGAAAATTTTTTTGAAAATTTTTTCGAAATTTCTTTTCAAAATTTTTTTCCAAAATTTTTTTTTGAGATTTTTTCAAAATTTTTTTTGAAAATTTTTTTTCGAAATTTTTTTTTGAAAATTTTTTTCCAAAATTTTTTCGAAAATTTTTTTTGAAAAATTTTTTTCCAAAATTTTTTCGAAAATTTTTTTGGAAATTTTTTTTGAAATTTTTTTTCAAAATTTTTTTCGAAAATTTTTTTTCGAATGTTTTTTCGAAAATTTTTTTAAAAATTTTTTTCGAAATTTTTTTTAACATTTTTTTTCGAAATTTTTTTTAAAATTTTTTTTCGAAATTTTTTTCGAAAATTTTTTTGAAAATTATTTTCGAAATTTTTTTTCAAAATTTTTTTCGAAAATTTTTTTTCGAAATTTTTTTCGAAAATTTTTTTAAAAATTTTTTTCGAAATTTTTTTTCAAATTTTTTTTTAAATTTTTTTTCGAAATTTTTTTTGAAAAATTTTTTTTGAAAATTTTTTTTCGAAATTTTTTTTGGAAAATGTTTTTGAAAAATTTTTTCCAAATTTTTTCGAAAATTTTTTTGAAAATATTTTTCGAAATTTTTTTAAAAATTTTTTTTCGAAAATTTTTTTAAAAATTTTTTTCGAAAATTTTTTTTCGAAATTTTTTTCGAAAATTTTTAAAGAAATTTTTTCGAAATTTTTTTTCAAAATTTTTTTTGAAAATTTTTTTTCGAAATTTTTCTCGAAAAAATTCTCCAAAATTGTTTCGAAAATTTTTTTGAAAATTTTTTTCGGTTTTTTTTCAAAATTATTTTTCGAAATTTTTTTAGAAATTTTTTTCCAAATTTTTTCGAAAAACTTTTTCCAAATTTTTTTCGAAAATTTTTTTGAAAATTTTTTTCGAAATTTTTTTTCAAAATTTTTTTCCAAAATTTTTTTTCGAGATTTTTTTCAAAATTTTTTTTTGAAAATTTTTTTATGAAATTTTTTTTGAAAATTTTTTTCCAAAATTTTTTCGAAAATTTTTTTTGAAAATTTTTTTCCAAAATTTTTTTGAAAATTTTTTTGAAAATTTTTTTCGAAATTTTTTTATGAAATTTTTTTCCAAAATTTTTTTTCGAAATTTTTTTCGAAAATTTTTTTAAAATTTTTTTTTTTAAATTTTTTTTCAAAATTTTTTTTCAAAATTTTTTTTCAAAATGTTTTTCGAAATTTTTTTTCAAAATTTTTTACGAAATTTTTTTTCAAAATTTTTTTGAAAATTTTTTTCGCATATTTTTTTTTTGAAATTTTTTTCGAAAATTTTTTTCGAAAATTTCTTTTCGAAATTTTTTTTCGAAATTTTTTTCGAAAATTTTTTTGAAAATTTTTTTCGAAAAATTTATTTTCCCAAATTTTTTCGAAAATTTTTTTGAAAATTTTTTTCGAAATTTTTTTCGAAATTTTTTTTTCGAAATTTTTTTCCAAAATTTTTTCGAAAATTTTTTTGAAAATTTTTTTCGAAATTTTTTTTCAAAATTTTTTTCCAAAATTTTTTTTTGAGATTTTTTCAAAATTTTTTTTGAAAATTTTTTTTCGAAATTTTTTTTTGAAAATTTTTTTCCAAAATTTTTTCGAAAATTTTTTTTGAAAAATTTTTTTCCAAAATTTTTTCGAAAATTTTTTTGGAAATTTTTTTTTAAATTTTTTTTCAAAATTTTTTTCGAAAATTTTTTTTCGAAAGTTTTTTCGAAAATTTTTTTAAAAAGTTTTTTAAAAATTTTTTTTTTTAACATTTTTTTTCCAAATTTTTTTTTAAAATTTTTTTACGAAATTTTTTTCGAAAATTTTTTTGAAAATTATTTTCGAAATTTTTTTTCAAAATTTTTTTCGAAAATTTTTTTTCGAAATTTTTTTCGAAAATTTTTTTAAAAATTTTTTTCGAAATTTTTTTTCAAATTTTTTTTTAAATTTTTTTTCGAAATTTTTTTTGAAAAATTTTTTTTGAAAATTTTTTTTTGGAATTTTTTTTGGAAAATGTTTTTGAAAAATTTTTTCCAAATTTTTTCGAAAATTTTTTTGAAAATATTTTTCGAAATTTTTTTAAAAAATTTTTTTCGAAAATTTTTTTAAAAATTTTTTTCGAAAATTTTTTTTCGAAATTTTTTTCGAAAATTTTTAAAGAAATTTTTTCGAAATTTTTTTTCAAAATTTTTTTTGAAAATTTTTTTTCGAAATTTTTCTCGAAAAAATTCTCCAAAATTGTTTCGAAAATTTTTTTGAAAATTTTTTTCGGTTTTTTTTCAAAATTATTTTTCGAAATTTTTTTAGAAATTTTTTTCCAAAATTTTTTCGAAAAACTTTTTCCAAAATTTTTTCGAAAATTCTTTTGAAAATTTTTTCGAAATTTTTTTTCAAAATTTTTTTCCAAAATTTTTTTTCGAGATTTTTTTCAAAATTTTTTTTGAAAATTTTTTTATGAAATTTTTTTTGAAAAATTTTTTTCCAAAATTTTTTCGAAAATTTTTTTTGAAAAATTTTTTTCCAAAATTTTTTTGAAAATTTTTTTGAAAATTTTTTTCGAAATTTTTTTATGAAATTTTTTTCCAAAATTTTTTTTCGAAAGTTTTTTCGAAAATTTTTTTAAAATTTTTTTTTTAAATTTTTTTTCAAAATTTTTTTCGAAATTTTTTTTCAAAATTTTTTACGAAATTTTTTTTCAAAATTTTTTTTGAAAATTTTTTTCGCATATTTTTTTTTTGAAATTTTTTTTCGAAATTTTTTTCGAAAATATTTTTGAAACTTTTTTTCGAAAATTTTTTTTGCAAAATTTATTCGAAATTTTTCTTGAAAATTTTTTTCGAATTTTTTTTTCAAAATTTTTTTCGAAAATTTTTTTTCGAAATTTTTTTCGAAAATTTTTTTGAAAATTTTTTTCGAAATTTTTTTTCAAAATTTTTTTCTAAAATTTTTTTTCGAAATTTTTTTCGAAAATTTTTTTGAAAATTTTTTTCGAAAAATTTTTTTCGAATTTTATTTTCAAAATTTTTTTCGAAATTTTTTTTCGAAATTTCCTTCGAAAATTTTATTCGAAAATGTTTTTTCGGAAATTTTTTTCAAAATTTTTTTTGAAAATTTTTTCCAAATTTTTTTCGAAAATTTTTTTGAAAATTTTTTTCGAAAAATTTTTTTCCAAAATTTTTTCGAAAATTTTTTTCGAAATTTTTTTTCAAAATTTTTTTCGAAAATTTTTTTTTGAAATTTTTTTCGAAAATTTTTTTAAAAATTTTTTTTGAAATTTTTTTTCAAACTTTTTTTTAAAATTTTTTTTTCGAAATTTTTGTTGAAAAATTTTTTTCCAAATTATTTTCGAAAATTTTTTTTTGAAATTTTTTTTTGAAAATTTTTTTCAAAATTTTTTTTGAAATTTTTTTCGAAAATTTTTTTCAAAATTTTTTTTGAAATTTTTTTCGAAAATTTTTTTCAAAATTTTTTTCGAAAATTTTTTCGAAAATTTTTTTTCCTAAATTTTTTCGAAAATTTTTTTGAAATTTTTTTTCGAAATTTTTTTTCAAATTTTTTTTTGAAAATTTTTTTCATAATTTTGTCGAACTTTTTTTTTCGTAATTTTTCCAAAATAATTTATTCGAGATTTTTTTTCCAAAATTTTTTCGAAAATTTTTTTGAAATTTTTTTCAAAATTTTTTTTCAAAAATTTTTTTCAAAATTTTTTTCGAAAATTTTTTTTCGAAATTTTTTTTCGAAAATTTTTTTCGAAAATTTTTTTTCGAAAATTCTTTTCAAAATTTATTTTTTATTTTTTTTTTCGAAATATTTTTTTCCAAAATTTTTTCGAAAATTTTTTTGAAAATTTTTTTCGAAATTTTTTTCATAATTTTTTTTGAAATTTTTTTTTCGAAATTTTTTTCGAAAATTTTTTTTCGAAATTTTTTTCGAAAATTTTTTTTCGAAATTTTTTTTGAAATTTTTTTTGAAAATTTTTTTCGAAAATTTTTTTTGCAAAATTTATTCGAAATTTTTTTTGAAAATTTTTTTCGGAATTTTTTTTCAAAATTTTTTTCGAAAATTTTTTTGCGAAATTTTTTTCGTAAATTTTTTTGAAAATTTTTTTCGAAATTTTTTTTCAAAATTTTTTTCGAAAATTTTTTTTCGAAATTTTTTTTGAAATTTTTTTCGAAAAATTTTCAAAATTTTTTTGAAAATTTTTTTGAATTTTTTTTTGAAATTTTTTTTCAAATTTTTTTTCGGAAATTTTACTTCAAAATTTTTTTAGAAAATTTTTTTCGAAATTTTTTTCCAAAATTTTTTTTGAAAATTTTTTTTCAAAATTTTTTTTAAAATTTTTTTTTGGAAATTTTTTTTCGAAATTTTTTTCGAATATATTTTTGAAAATTTTTTTCGAAAAATTTTTTTCTAAAATTTTTTAAAAATTTTTTTAAAAATTTTTTTCGAAATTTTTTTTCAAAATATTTTTCGAAAATTCTTTTGGAAATTTTTTTCAAAATTTTTTTTGAAATTTTTTTTCAAAAATTTTTTTCGAAATTTTTTTCGAAATATTTTTTTCCAAAATTTTTTCGAAAATTTTTTTGAAAATTTTTTTCGAAATTTTTTTAAAAAATTTTTTTCGAAATTTTTTTTCAAAATTTTTTTTCGAAATTTTTTCAAAAATTTTTTTGAAAATTTTTTTCGGTTTTTTTTCAAAATTTTTTTTCGAAATTTTTCTCGAAAAATTTTTTTCCAAAATTTTTTTGAAAATTTTTTTGAAAATTTTTTTGAAAATTTTTTTCGGTTTTTTCTCAAAATCTTTTTTCGAAATTTTTTTCGAAATTTTTTTTTCGAAATTTTTTTCGAAAAATTTTTTTCCAAAATTTTTTCGAAAATTTTTTTGAAAATTTTTTTCGAAATTTTTTTTCAAAATTTTTTTTCAAAATTTTTTTTCGAGATTTTTTTCAAAATTTTTTTTCGAAATTTTTTTCGAAATTTTTTTTTCAAAATTTTTTTCCAAAATTTTTTCGAAAAATTTTGAAAATTTTTTCGAAATTTCTTTTCAAAATTTTTTTCCAAAATTTTTTTTTGAGATTTTTTCAAAATTTTTTTTGAAAATTTTTTTTCGAAATTTTTTTTTGAAAATTTTTTTCCAAAATTTTTTCGAAAATTTTTTTTGAAAAATTTTTTTCCAAAATTTTTTCGAAAATTTTTTTGGAAATTTTTTTTGAAATTTTTTTTCAAAATTTTTTTCGAAAATTTTTTTTCGAATGTTTTTTCGAAAATTTTTTTAAAAATTTTTTTCGAAATTTTTTTTAACATTTTTTTTCGAAATTTTTTTTAAAATTTTTTTTCGAAATTTTTTTCGAAAATTTTTTTGAAAATTATTTTCGAAATTTTTTTTCAAAATTTTTTTCGAAAATTTTTTTTCGAAATTTTTTTCGAAAATTTTTTTAAAAATTTTTTTCGAAATTTTTTTTCAAATTTTTTTTTAAATTTTTTTTCGAAATTTTTTTTGAAAAATTTTTTTTGAAAATTTTTTTTCGAAATTTTTTTTGGAAAATGTTTTTGAAAAATTTTTTCCAAATTTTTTCGAAAATTTTTTTGAAAATATTTTTCGAAATTTTTTTAAAAATTTTTTTTCGAAAATTTTTTTAAAAATTTTTTTCGAAAATTTTTTTTCGAAATTTTTTTCGAAAATTTTTAAAGAAATTTTTTCGAAATTTTTTTTCAAAATTTTTTTTGAAAATTTTTTTTCGAAATTTTTCTCGAAAAAATTCTCCAAAATTGTTTCGAAAATTTTTTTGAAAATTTTTTTCGGTTTTTTTTCAAAATTATTTTTCGAAATTTTTTTAGAAATTTTTTTCCAAATTTTTTCGAAAAACTTTTTCCAAATTTTTTTCGAAAATTTTTTTGAAAATTTTTTTCGAAATTTTTTTTCAAAATTTTTTTCCAAAATTTTTTTTCGAGATTTTTTTCAAAATTTTTTTTTGAAAATTTTTTTATGAAATTTTTTTTGAAAATTTTTTTCCAAAATTTTTTCGAAAATTTTTTTTGAAAATTTTTTTCCAAAATTTTTTTGAAAATTTTTTTGAAAATTTTTTTCGAAATTTTTTTATGAAATTTTTTTCCAAAATTTTTTTTCGAAATTTTTTTCGAAAATTTTTTTAAAATTTTTTTTTTTAAATTTTTTTTCAAAATTTTTTTTCAAAATGTTTTTCGAAATTTTTTTTCAAAATTTTTTACGAAATTTTTTTTCAAAATTTTTTTTGAAAATTTTTTTCGCATATTTTTTTTTTGAAATTTTTTTCGAAAATTTTTTTCGAAAATTTCTTTTCGAAATTTTTTTTCGAAATTTTTTTCGAAAATTTTTTTGAAAATTTTTTTCGAAAAATTTATTTTCCCAAATTTTTTCGAAAATTTTTTTGAAAATTTTTTTCGAAATTTTTTTCGAAATTTTTTTTTCGAAATTTTTTTCCAAAATTTTTTCGAAAATTTTTTTGAAAATTTTTTTCGAAATTTTTTTTCAAAATTTTTTTCCAAAATTTTTTTTTGAGATTTTTTCAAAATTTTTTTTGAAAATTTTTTTTCGAAATTTTTTTTTGAAAATTTTTTTCCAAAATTTTTTCGAAAATTTTTTTTGAAAAATTTTTTTCCAAAATTTTTTCGAAAATTTTTTTGGAAATTTTTTTTTAAATTTTTTTTCAAAATTTTTTTCGAAAATTTTTTTTCGAAAGTTTTTTCGAAAATTTTTTTAAAAATTTTTTTAAAAATTTTTTTCGAAATTTTTTTTAACATTTTTTTTCCAAATTTTTTTTTAAAATTTTTTTTCGAAATTTTTTTCGAAAATTTTTTTGAAAATTATTTTCGAAATTTTTTTTCAAAATTTTTTTCGAAAATTTTTTTTCGAAATTTTTTTCGAAAATTTTTTTAAAAATTTTTTTCGAAATTTTTTTTCAAATTTTTTTTTAAATTTTTTTTCGAAATTTTTTTTGAAAATTTTTTTTTGAAAATTTTTTTTCGAAATTTTTTTTGGAAAATGTTTTTGAAAAATTTTTTCCAAATTTTTTCGAAAATTTTTTTGAAAATATTTTTCGAAATTTTTTTAAAAAATTTTTTTCGAAAATTTTTTTAAAAATTTTTTTCGAAAATTTTTTTTCGAAATTTTTTTCGAAAATTTTTAAAGAAATTTTTTCGAAATTTTTTTTCAAAATTTTTTTTGAAAATTTTTTTTCGAAATTTTTCTCGAAAAAATTCTCCAAAATTGTTTCGAAAATTTTTTTGAAAATTTTTTTCGGTTTTTTTTCAAAATTATTTTTCGAAATTTTTTTAGAAATTTTTTTCCAAAATTTTTTCGAAAAACTTTTTCCAAAATTTTTTCGAAAATTCTTTTGAAAATTTTTTCGAAATTTTTTTTCAAAATTTTTTTCCAAAATTTTTTTTCGAGATTTTTTTCAAAATTTTTTTTGAAAATTTTTTTATGAAATTTTTTTTGAAAAATTTTTTTCCAAAATTTTTTCGAAAATTTTTTTCGAAATTTTTTTTCAAAATTTTTTTCGTAAATTTTTTTTCGAAATTTTTTTCGAAATTTTTTTTCAAAATTTTTTTCGAAATTTTTTTTCGAAATTTTTTTCGAAAATTTTTTTAAAAATTTTTTTCGATATTTTTTTTCAAATTTTTTTTTTAAATTTTTTTTCGAAATTTTTTATGAAAAATTTTTTTCCAAAATTTTTTCGAAAATTTTTTTTTGGAATTTTTTTCAAAAATTTTTTATCGAAATTTTTTTCGAAAATTTTTTTCAAAATTTCCTTCGAAAGTTTTTTCGAAAATTTTTTTTCGAAATTTTTTTCGAAAATGTTTTTCGAAATTTTTTTTCAAAATTTTTTTCGAAAATTTTTTTCGAAAATATTTTTTCGAAAATTTTTTTCAAAATTTTTTTCAAAATTTTTTTTCGAAATTTTTTTTGGAAAATTTTTTTGAAAATTTTTTTCGAAAAATTTTTTTCCAAAAGTTTTTCGAAAATTTTTTTGAAAATTTTTTTTAAAAATTTTTTTCGAAAATTTTTTTAAGAATTTTTTTCGAAAATTTTTTTTGGAAATTTTTTTCAAAATTTTTTTCGAAAATTTTTTTCGAAATTTTTTTCGAAAATTTTTTTCAAAATTTCTTTCGAAAATTTTTTCCGAAATTTTTTTTTTTTTTTTTTCAAACTTTTTTTTAAAAATTTTTTTCGAAAATTTTTTTGTAAATTTTTTTCGAAAATTTTTTTAAAAATTTTTTTCGAAAATTTTTCTTCGAAATTTTTTTCGAAAATTTTTCTTCGAAATTTTTTTCGAAAATTTTTTTTCTAAATTTTTTTCGAAATTTTTTTTCAAAATTGTTTTTCCAAATTTTTTTTCAAATTTTTTTTCGAAAATGTTTTTTCGAAAATTTTTTTCAAAATTTTTTTCGAAATTTTTTTTCGAAATTTCCTTCGAAAATTTTTTCGAAAATTTTTTTTTGAAAATTTTTTCAAAATTTTTTTTGAAAATTTTTTTTCGAAATTTTTTTCGAAAATTTTTTTGAAATTTTTTTTCGAAATTCTTTTTCAAAATTTTTTTCGAAATTTTTTTTTCGAAATTTTTTTCGAAAATTTTTTTAAAATTTTTTTTCGAATTTTTTTTTCAAATTTTTTTTAAAAATTTTTTTTTCGAAATTTTTGTTGAAAAATTTTTTTCGAAAATTTTTTTTCGAAATTGTTTTTGGAAAATTTTTTTGAAAATTTTTTTCGAAAAATTTTTTTCCAAAATTTTTTCGAAAATTTTTTTGAAAATATTTTTCGAAATTTTTTTTAAAAAATTTTTTTTAAACTTTTTTTTGAAAATTTTTTTAAAAATTTTTTTCGAAAATTTTTTTTCGAAATTTTTTTCGAAAATTTTAAAAAAAATTTTTCCGAAATTTTTTTTTTTTTTTTTGAAAATTTTTTTTCGAAATTCTTCTCGAAAATTTTTTTTCCAAAATTTTTTCGAAAATTTTTTTGAAAATTTTTTTTCGAAATTTTTTTCGAAATTTTTTTTCGAAAAATTTTTTTCCAAAATTTTTTCGAAAATTTTTTTGAAAATTTTTTTCGAAATTTTTTTTCAAAATTTTTTTCCAAAATTTTATTTAGAGATTTTTTTCAAAATTTTTTTTGAAAATTTTTTTTCGAAATTTTCTTTGAAAAATTTTTTTTGAAATTTTTTTCGAAAATTTTTTTCGAAAATTTTTTTTCGAAATTTTTTTTCGAAATTTTTTTCGAAAATTTTTTTGAAAATTTTTTTCGAAAAATTTATTTTCCCAAATTTTTTCGAAAATTTTTTTGAAAATTTTTTTCGAAATTTTTTTTCAAAATTTTTTTCGTAAATTTTTTTTCGAAATTTTTTTCGAAATTTTTTTTCAAAATTTTTTTCGAAATTTTTTTTTCGAAATTTTTTTCGAAAATTTTTTTAAAAATTTTTTTCGATATTTTTTTTCAAATTTTTTTTTTAAATTTTTTTTCGAAATTTTTTATGAAAAATTTTTTTCCAAAATTTTTTCGAAAATTTTTTTTTGGAATTTCTTTCATAAATTTTTTATCGAAATTTTTTTCGAAAATTTTTTTCAAAATTTCCTTCGAAAGTTTTTTCGAAAATTTTTTTTCGAAATTTTTTTCGAAAATGTTTTTCGAAATTTTTTTTCAAAATTTTTTTCGAAAATTTTTTTCGAAAATATTTTTTCGAAAATTTTTTTCAAAATTTTTTTCAAAATTTTTTTTCGAAATTTTTTTTGGAAAATTTTTTTCGAAAAATTTTTTTCCAAAATTTTTTCGAAAATTTTTTTGAAAATTTTTTTTAAAAATTTTTTTCGAAAATTTTTTTAAGAATTTTTTTGAAAATTTTTTTCGAAATTTTTTTTCAAATTTTTTTTTGAAAATTTTTTTCATAATTTTGTCGAAATTTTTTTTTCGTAATTTTTCCAAAATAATTTATTCGAGATTTTTTTTCCAAAATTTTTTCGAAAATTTTTTTTGAAATTTTTTTCAAAATTTTTTTTCGAAAATTTTTTCAAAATTTTTTTCGAAAATTTTTTTTCGAAATTTTTTTTCGAAAATTTTTTTCGAAAATTTTTTTTCGAAAATTTTTTTCAAAATTTATTTTTTATTTTTTTTTTTTCGAAATATTTTTTTCCAAAATTTTTTCGAAAATTTTTTTGAAAATTTTTTTCGAAATTTTTTTCATAATTTTTTTTGAAATTTTTTTTTCGAAATTTTTTTCGAAAATTTTTTTTCGAAATTTTTTTTGAAATTTTTTTTGAAAATTTTTTTCGAAAATTTTTTTTGCAAAATTTATTCGAAAATTTTTTTGAAAATTTTTTTCGGAATTTTTTTTCAAAATTTTTTTCGAAAATTTTTTTTCGAAATTTTTTTCGTAAATTTTTTTGAAAATTTTTTTCGAAATTTTTTTTCAAAATTTTTTTCGAAAATTTTTTTGAAAATTTTTTTCGAAAAATTTTCAAAATTTTTTTGAAAATTTTTTTGAATTTTTTTTTGAAATTTTTTTTCAAATTTTTTTTCGGAAATTTTACTTCAAAATTTTTTTAGAAAATTTTTTTCGAAATTTTTTTTCAAAATCTTTTTCGAAATTTTTTTTCAAAATTTTTTTTCCAAAATTTTTTTCAAAATTTTTTTCGAAAATTTTTTTTCGAAAATTTTTTTCAAAATTTTTTTCGAAATTTTTTTTTTCGAAAATTTTTTTTTCGAAAATTTTTTTCAAAATTTTTTTTTGAAATTGTTTTCGATAATTTTTTTAAAAATTTTTTTCGAAATTTTTTTTCAAATTTTTTTTTAAATTTTTTTTCGAAATTTTTTTTGAAAAATTTTTTTTGAAAATTTTTTTTCGAAATTTTTTTTGGAAATTTTTTTGAAAAATTTTTTCCAAATTTTTTCGAAAATTTTTTTGAAAATATTTTTCGTAATTTTTTTAAAAAATTTTTTTCGAAAATTTTTTTAAAAATTTTTTTCGAAATTTTTTTTTCGAAATTTTTTTCGAAAATTTTTAAAGAAATTTTTTTCGAAATTTTTTTTCAAAATTTTTTTTCGAGATTTTTTTTAAATTTTTTTTTGAAAATTTTTTTATGAAATTTTTTTTGAAAAATTTTTTTCCAAAATTTTTTCGAAAATTTTTTTTGAAAAATTTTTTTCCAAAATTTTTTCGAAAATTTTTTTCGAAATTTTTTTATGAAATTTTTTTCCAAAATTTTTTTTCGAAATTTTTTTCGAAAATTTTTAAAAAATTTTTTTTTCAAAATTTTTTTCGAAATTTTTTTTCAAAATTTTTTACGAAATTTTTTTTCAAAATTTTTTTTGAAAATTTTTTTCGCATATTTTTTTTTTGAAATTTTTTTCGAAAATTTTTTTCGAAAATGTTTTTTCGAAAATTTCTTTCAAAATTTATTTTTTATTTTATTTTTTTCGAAATATTTTTTTCCAAAATTTTTTTGGAAATTTTTTTGAAAATTTTTTTCGAAATTTTTTTCCGAATTTTTTTTCGAAAATTTTTTTCATAATTTTTTTCGAAATTTTTTTTTCGAAATTTTTTTCGAAAATTTTTTTTCGAAATTTTTTTCGAAAATATTTTTGAAAATTTTTTTCGAAAAATTTTTTTCCAAAATTTTTTCGAAAATTTTTTTGAAAATTTTTTTCGAAATTTTTTTAAAAAATTTTTTTCGAAATTTTTTTTCAAAATTTTTTTTCGAAATTTTTCTCGAAAAATTTTTTTCCAAAATTTTTTCGAAAATTTTTTTGAAAATTTGTTTCGGTTTTTTTTCAAAATTTTTTTTCGAAATTTTTTTCGAAATTTTTTTTTCGAAATTTTTTTCGAAAAATTTTTTTCCAAAATTTTTTTCAAAATTTTTTTCGAAAATTTTTTTCGAAATTTTTTTAAAAATTTTTTTCCAAAATTTTTTTTTCGAGATTTTTTCAAAATTTTTTTTGAAAATTTTTTTTCGAAATTTTTTTTGAAAAATTTTTTTCCAAATTTTTTTCGAAAATTTTTTTTCGAAATTTTTTTTGGAAAATTTTTTTGAAAATTTTTTTCCAAAATTTTTTCGAAAATTTTTTTCGAAATTTTTTTCGAAATTATTTTTTAAAATTTTTTTTGAAAATTTTTTTTCGAAATTTTTTTTGAAATTTTTTTTCAAAATTTTTTTTGAAATTTTTTTTTCGAAATTTTTTTTGAAATTTTTTTCGAAAATTTTTTTTGAAAATTTTTTTCGAAAAATTTATTTTCCCAAATTTTTTCGAAAATTTTTTTGAAAATTTTTTTCGAAATTTTTTTTCAAAATTTTTTTCGTAAATTTTTTTTCGAAATTTTTTTCGAAATTTTTTTTCAAAATTTTTTTCGAAATTTTTTTTTCGAAATTTTTTTCGAAAATTTTTTTAAAAATTTTTTTCGATATTTTTTTTCAAATTTTTTTTTTAAATTTTTTTTCGAAATTTTTTATGAAAATTTTTTTTCCAAAATTTTTTCGAAAATTTTTTTTGAAATTTTTTTCAAAATTTTTTTTCGAAAATTTTTTCAAAATTTTTTTCGAAAATTTTTTTTCGAAATTTTTTTTCGAAAATTTTTTTCGAAAATTTTTTTTCGAAAATTTTTTTCAAAATTTATTTTTTATTTTTTTTTTTTCGAAATATTTTTTTCCAAAATTTTTTCGAAAATTTTTTTGAAAATTTTTTTCGAAATTTTTTTCATAATTTTTTTTGAAATTTTTTTTTCGAAATTTTTTTCGAAAATTTTTTTTCGAAATTTTTTTTGAAATTTTTTTTGAAAATTTTTTTCGAAAATTTTTTTTGCAAAATTTATTCGAAAATTTTTTTGAAAATTTTTTTCGGAATTTTTTTTCAAAATTTTTTTCGAAAATTTTTTTTCGAAATTTTTTTCGTAAATTTTTTTGAAAATTTTTTTCGAAATTTTTTTTCAAAATTTTTTTCGAAAATTTTTTTGAAAATTTTTTTCGAAAAATTTTCAAAATTTTTTTGAAAATTTTTTTGAATTTTTTTTTGAAATTTTTTTTCAAATTTTTTTTCGGAAATTTTACTTCAAAATTTTTTTAGAAAATTTTTTTCGAAATTTTTTTTCAAAATCTTTTTCGAAATTTTTTTTCAAAATTTTTTTTCCAAAATTTTTTTCAAAATTTTTTTCGAAAATTTTTTTTCGAAAATTTTTTTCAAAATTTTTTTCGAAATTTTTTTTTTCGAAAATTTTTTTTTCGAAAATTTTTTTCAAAATTTTTTTTTGAAATTGTTTTCGATAATTTTTTTAAAAATTTTTTTCGAAATTTTTTTTCAAATTTTTTTTTAAATTTTTTTTCGAAATTTTTTTTGAAAAATTTTTTTTGAAAATTTTTTTTCGAAATTTTTTTTGGAAATTTTTTTGAAAAATTTTTTCCAAATTTTTTCGAAAATTTTTTTGAAAATATTTTTCGTAATTTTTTTAAAAAATTTTTTTCGAAAATTTTTTTAAAAATTTTTTTCGAAAATTTTTTTTCGAAATTTTTTTCGAAAATTTTTAAAGAAATTTTGTCGAAATTTTTTTTCAAAATTTTTTTTCGAGATTTTTTTTAAATTTTTTTTTGAAAATTTTTTTATGAAATTTTTTTTGAAAAATTTTTTTCCAAAATTTTTTCGAAAATTTTTTTTGAAAAATTTTTTTCCAAAATTTTTTCGAAAATTTTTTTCGAAATTTTTTTATGAAATTTTTTTCCAAAATTTTTTTTCGAAATTTTTTTCGAAAATTTTTAAAAAATTTTTTTTTCAAAATTTTTTTCGAAATTTTTTTTCAAAATTTTTTACGAAATTTTTTTTCAAAATTTTTTTTGAAAATTTTTTTCGCATATTTTTTTTTTGAAATTTTTTTCGAAAATTTTTTTCGAAAATGTTTTTTCGAAAATTTCTTTCAAAATTTATTTTTTATTTTATTTTTTTCGAAATATTTTTTTCCAAAATTTTTTTGGAAATTTTTTTGAAAATTTTTTTCGAAATTTTTTTCCGAATTTTTTTTCGAAAATTTTTTTCATAATTTTTTTCGAAATTTTTTTTTCGAAATTTTTTTCGAAAATTTTTTTTCGAAATTTTTTTCGAAAATATTTTTGAAAATTTTTTTCGAAAAATTTTTTTCCAAAATTTTTTCGAAAATTTTTTTGAAAATTTTTTTCGAAATTTTTTTTAAAAATTTTTTTCGAAATTTTTTTTCAAAATTTTTTTTCGAAATTTTTCTCGAAAAATTTTTTTCCAAAATTTTTTCGAAAATTTTTTTGAAAATTTGTTTCGGTTTTTTTTCAAAATTTTTTTTCGAAATTTTTTTCGAAATTTTTTTTTCGAAATTTTTTTCGAAAAATTTTTTTCCAAAATTTTTTTCAAAATTTTTTTCGAAAATTTTTTTCGAAATTTTTTTTAAAAATTTTTTTCCAAAATTTTTTTTTCGAGATTTTTTCAAAATTTTTTTTGAAAATTTTTTTTCGAAATTTTTTTTGAAAAATTTTTTTCCAAATTTTTTTCGAAAATTTTTTTTCGAAATTTTTTTTGGAAAATTTTTTTGAAAATTTTTTTCCAAAATTTTTTCGAAAATTTTTTTCGAAATTTTTTTCGAAATTTTTTTTTAAAATTTTTTTTGAAAATTTTTTTTCGAAATTTTTTTTGAAATTTTTTTTCAAAATTTTTTTTGAAATTTTTTTTTCGAAATTTTTTTTGAAAATTTTTTTCGAATATTTTTTTTTTGAAATTTTTTTCGAAAATTTTTTTTGAAAATTTTTTTTCGAAATTTTTTTTAAAATTTTTTTTCGAAAATTTTTTTTCGAAATTTTTTTCGAAAATCTTTTTGAAAATTTTTTTCGAAAAATTTTTTTCTAAAATTTTTTCAAAAATTTTTTTAAAAATTTTTTTCGAATTTTTTTTTCAAAATATTTTTCGAAAATATTTTTTCGAAATTTTTTAAAAAATGTTTTCGAAATTTTTCTTCAAAATTTTTTTTGAAAATTTTTTTCCAAATTTTTTTGGAAATTTTTTTCAAAATTTTTTTTGAAATTTTTTTTCAAAATTTTTTTACGAAAATTTTTTTTCGAAATTTTTTTCGAAAATTTTTTTCGAAATTTTTTTCGAAATATTTTTTTCCAAAATTTTTTCAAAATTTTTTTGAAAATTTTTTTCGAAATTTTTTTCCGAATTTATTTTCGAAAATTTTTTTCATAATTTTTTTCGAAATTTTTTTTTCGAAATTTTTTTCGAAATTTTTTTTTCGAAATTTTTTTCGAAAATTATTTTGGAAATTTTTTTCGAAAAATTTTTTTCCAAAATTTTTTCGAAAATTTTTTTGAAAATTTTTTTCGAAATTTTTTTAAAAAATTTTTTTCGAAATTTTTTTTCAAAATTTTTTTTTGAAATCTTTCTCGAAAAATTTTTTTTGAAATCTTTCTCGAAAAATTTTTTTCCAAAATTTTTTCGAAAATTTTTTTGAAAATTTTTTTCGAAATTTTTTTTCAAAATTTTTTTCCAAATTTTTTTTCGAGATTTTTTCAAAATTTTTTTTGAAAATTTTTTTTCGAAATTTTTTTTGAAAAATTTTTTTCCAAAATTTTTTCGAAAATTTTTTTTGAAAAATTTTTTTTCATAATTTTTTTTGAAAATTTTTTTCGAATATTTTTTTTTTGAAATTTTTTTCGAAAATTTTTTTTTGAAATTTTTTTCTAAAATTTTTTTGAAAATTTTTTTCGAAAAATTTTTTTCCAAAATTTTTTCGAAAATTTTTTTCCAAAAATTTTTTCGAAATTTTTTTTCAAAATTTTTTTCGAAATTTCCTTAGAAAAGTTTTTTCGAAATTTTTTTTTCGAAAATTTTTTTCAAATTTTTTTTTTAAATTTTTTTTCGAAATTTTTTTCGAAAGTTTTTTTGAAAATTTTTTTCGAAAATTTTTTTTAGAAATTTTTTTCGAAAATTTTTTTGAAAATTTTTTTCGAATTTTTTTTTCAAAATTTTTTTCGAAAATTTTTTTTAGAAATTTTTTTCGAAAATTTTTTTAAAATTTTTTTACAATATTTTTTTTCAAAATTTTTTTTAAAAATTTTTTTTTGAAATTTTTTTTGAAAAATTTTTTTCCAAAATTTTTTCGAAAATTTTTTTTTGGAATTTTTTTCAAAAATTTTTTATCGAAATTTTTTTAGAAAATTTTTTTCAAAATTTCCTTCGAAAGATTTTTCGAAAATTTTTTTTCGAAATTTTTTTCGAAAATGTTTTTCGAAATTTTTTTTCAAAATTTTTTTCGAAAATTTTTTTCGAAAATACTTTTTCGAAAATTTTTTTAAAATTTTTTTTCGGAAATTCTTTTAAGAATTTTTGTGGAAATTTTTTTCGAAATTTTTTTTCAAAATTTTTTTCGAAAATTTTTTTTCGAAATTTTTTTCGAAAATTTTTTTCGAAAAATTTTTTTTCAAAATTTTTTCGAAAATTTTTTTGGAATATTTTTTTTTTGAAATTTTTTTCGAAAATTTTTTTCGAAAATTTTTTTTTGAAATTTTTTTCGAAAATTTTTTTCAAAATTTTTTTTGAAATTTTTTTCGAAAATTTTTTTCAAAATTTTTTTCGAAAATTTTTTTTCCTAAATTTTTTCGAAAATTTTTTTGAAAATTTTTTTCGAAATTTTTTTTCAAATTTTTTTTTGAAAATTTTTTTCATAATTTTGTCGAAATTTTTTTTTCGTAATTTTTCCAAAATAATTTATTCGAGATTTTTTTTCCAAAATTTTTTCGAAAATTTTTTTTGAAATTTTTTTCAAAATTTTTTTTCGAAAATTTTTTCAAAATTTTTTTCGAAAATTTTTTTTCGAAATTTTTTTTCGAAAATTTTTTTCGAAAATTTTTTTTCGAAAATTTTTTTCAAAATTTATTTTTTATTTTTTTTTTTTCGAAATATTTTTTTCCAAAATTTTTTCGAAAATTTTTTTGAAAATTTTTTTCGAAATTTTTTTCATAATTTTTTTTGAAATTTTTTTTTCGAAATTTTTTTCGAAAATTTTTTTTCGAAATTTTTTTTGAAATTTTTTTTGAAAATTTTTTTCGAAAATTTTTTTTGCAAAATTTATTCGAAAATTTTTTTGAAAATTTTTTTCGGAATTTTTTTTCAAAATTTTTTTCGAAAATTTTTTTTCGAAATTTTTTTCGTAAATTTTTTTGAAAATTTTTTTCGAAATTTTTTTTCAAAATTTTTTTCGAAAATTTTTTTGAAAATTTTTTTCGAAAAATTTTCAAAATTTTTTTGAAAATTTTTTTGAATTTTTTTTTGAAATTTTTTTTCAAATTTTTTTTCGGAAATTTTACTTCAAAATTTTTTTAGAAAATTTTTTTCGAAATTTTTTTTCAAAATTTTTTTTGAAAATTTTTTTTCAAAATTTTTTTTAAAATTTTTTTTCGAAAATTTTTTTTCGAAATTTTTTTCGAAAATTTTTTTGAAAATTCTTTTCGAAAAATTTTTTTCTAAAATTTTTTAAAAATTTTTTTAAAAATTTTTTTCGAAATTTTTTTTCAAAATATTTTTCGAAAATTTTTTTTCGAAATTTTTTTAAAAATTTTTTCGAAATTTTTTTTCAAAATTTTTTTTGAAAATTTTTTTCCAAAATTCTTTTGGAAATTTTTTTCAAAATTTTTTTTGAAATTTTTTTTCAAAAATTTTTTTCGAAATTTTTTTCGAAATATTTTTTTCCAAAATTTTTTCGAAAATTTTTTTGAAAATTTTTTTCGAAATTTTTTTAAAAAATTTTTTTCGAAATTTTTTTTCAAAATTTTTTTTCGAAATTTTTTCAAAAATTTTTTTGAAAATTTTTTTCGGTTTTTTTTCAAAATTTTTTTTCGAAATTTTTCTCGAAAAATTTTTTTCCAAAATTTTTTTGAAAATTTTTTTGAAAATTTTTTTGAAAATTTTTTTCGGTTTTTTCTCAAAATCTTTTTTCGAAATTTTTTTCGAAATTTTTTTTTCGAAATTTTTTTCGAAAAATTTTTTTCCAAAATTTTTTCGAAAATTTTTTTGAAAATTTTTTTCGAAATTTTTTTTCAAAATTTTTTTTCAAAATTTTTTTTCGAGATTTTTTTCAAAATTTTTTTTCGAAATTTTTTTCGAAATTTTTTTTTCAAAATTTTTTTCCAAAATTTTTTCGAAAATTTTTTTGAAAATTTTTTTCGAAATTTCTTTTCAAAATTTTTTTCCAAAATTTTTTTTTGAGATTTTTTCAAAATTTTTTTTGAAAATTTTTTTTCGAAATTTTTTTTTGAAAATTTTTTTCCAAAATTTTTTCGAAAATTTTTTTTGAAAAATTTTTTTCCAAAATTTTTTCGAAAATTTTTTTGGAAATTTTTTTTGAAATTTTTTTTCAAAATTTTTTTCGAAAATTTTTTTTCGAATGTTTTTTCGAAAATTTTTTTAAAAATTTTTTTCGAAATTTTTTTTAACATTTATTTTCGAAATTTTTTTTAAAATTTTTTTTCGAAATTTTTTTCGAAAATTTTTTTGAAAATTATTTTCGAAATTTTTTTTCAAAATTTTTTTCGAAAATTTTTTTTCGAAATTTTTTTCGAAAATTTTTTTAAAAATTTTTTTCGAAATTTTTTTTCAAATTTTTTTTTTAATTTTTTTTCGAAATTTTTTTTGAAAAATTTTTTTTGAAAATTTTTTTTCGAAATTTTTTTTGGAAAATGTTTTTGAAAAATTTTTTCCAAATTTTTTCGAAAATTTTTTTGAAAATATTTTTCGAAATTTTTTTAAAAATTTATTTTCGAAAATTTTTTTAAAAATTTTTTTCGAAAATTTTTTTTCGAAATTTTTTTCGAAAATTTTTTCGAAAATTTTTAAAGAAATTTTTTCGAAATTTTTTTTCAAAATTTTTTTTGAAAATTTTTTTTCGAAATTTTTCTCGAAAAAATTCTCCAAAATTGTTTCGAAAATTTTTTTGAAAATTTTTTTCGGTTTTTTTTCAAAATTATTTTTCGAAATTTTTTTAGAAATTTTTTTCCAAATTTTTTCGAAAAACTTTTTCCAAATTTTTTTCGAAAATTTTTTTGAAAATTTTTTTCGAAATTTTTTTTCAAAATTTTTTTCCAAAATTTTTTTTCGAGATTTTTTATGAAATTTTTTTTGAAAATTTTTTTCCAAAATTTTTTCGAAAATTTTTTTTGAAAATTTTTTTCCAAAATTTTTTTGAAAATTTTTTTGAAAATTTTTTTCGAAATTTTTTTATGAAATTTTTTTCCAAAATTTTTTTTCGAAATTTTTTTCGAAAATTTTTTTAAAATTTTTTTTTTTAAATTTTTTTTCAAAATTTTTTTTCAAAATTTTTTTTCAAAATGTTTTTCGAAATTTTTTTTCAAAATTTTTTACGAAATTTTTTTTCAAAATTTTTTTTGAAAATTTTTTTCGCATATTTTTTTTTTGAAATTTTTTTCGAAAATTTTTTTCGAAAATTTCTTTTCGAAATTTTTTTTCGAAATTTTTTTCGAAAATTTTTTTGAAAATTTTTTTCGAAAAATTTATTTTCCCAAATTTTTTCGAAAATTTTTTTGAAAATTTTTTTCGAAATTTTTTTCGAAATTTTTTTTTCGAAATTTTTTTCCAAAATTTTTTCGAAAATTTTTTTGAAAATTTTTTTCGAAATTTTTTTTCAAAATTTTTTTCCAAAATTTTTTTTTGAGATTTTTTCAAAATTTTTTTTGAAAATTTTTTTTCGAAATTTTTTTTTGAAAATTTTTTTCCAAAATTTTTTCGAAAATTTTTTTTGAAAAATTTTTTTCCAAAATTTTTTCGAAAATTTTTTTGGAAATTTTTTTTTAAATTTTTTTTCAAAATTTTTTTCGAAAATTTTTTTTCGAAAGTTTTTTCGAAAATTTTTTTAAAAATTTTTTTAAAAATTTTTTTCGAAATTTTTTTTAACATTTTTTTTCCAAATTTTTTTTTAAAATTTTTTTTCGAAATTTTTTTCGAAAATTTTTTTGAAAATTATTTTCGAAATTTTTTTTCAAAATTTTTTTCGAAAATTTTTTTTCGAAATTTTTTTCGAAAATTTTTTTAAAAATTTTTTTCGAAATTTTTTTTCAAATTTTTTTTTAAATTTTTTTTCGAAATTTTTTTTGAAAAATTTTTTTTGGTAATTTTTTTTCGAAATTTTTTTTGGAAAATGTTTTTGAAAAATTTTTTCCAAATTTTTTCGAAAATTTTTTTGAAAATATTTTTCGAAATTTTTTTAAAAAATTTTTTTCGAAAATTTTTTTAAAAATTTTTTTCGAAAATTTTTTTTCGAAATTTTTTTCGAAAATTTTTAAAGAAATTTTTTCGAAATTTTTTTTCAAAATTTTTTTTGAAAATTTTTTTTCGAAATTTTTCTCGAAAAAATTCTCCAAAATTTTTTTGAAAATTTTTTTCGGTTTTTTTTCAAAATTATTTTTCGAAATTTTTTTAGAAATTTTTTTCCAAAATTTTTTCGAAAAACTTTTTCCAAAATTTTTTCGAAAATTCTTTTGAAAATTTTTTCGAAATTTTTTTTCAAAATTTTTATCCAAAATTTTTTTTCGAGATTTTTTTCAAAATTTTTTTTGAAAATTTTTTTATGAAATTTTTTTTGAAAAATTTTTTTCCAAAATTTTTTCGAAAATTTTTTTTGAAAAATTTTTTTCCAAAATTTTTTTGAAAATTTTTTTGAAAATTTTTTTCGAAATTTTTTTATGAAATTTTTTTCCAAAATTTTTTTTCGAAAGTTTTTTCGAAAATTTTTTTAAAATTTTTTTTTTAAATTTTTTTTCAAAATTTTTTTCGAAATTTTTTTTCAAAATTTTTTACGAAAAAAAAAATTTTCAAAAAAAATTTGGAAAAAAAATTTTCGAAAAAAATTTCGAAAAAAATTTCGAAAAAAATTTTGAAAAAAATTTTCAAAAAAAAATTTCGAAAAAAATTTTGAAAAAAATTTTCGAAAAAAAATTTTGAAAAAAATTTGAAAAAAAATTTTGAAAAAAATTTTGAAAAAAAATTTCAAAAAAAAATTTTCGAAAAAAAATTTGAAAAAAAAATTTCGAAAAAAAATTTGAAAAAAATTTTCGAAGAAAATTTTGAAAAAAATTTTCGAAAAAATTTTGGAAAAAAATTTTTCGAAAAAAATTTTCGAAAAAAATTTCGAAAAAAAAATTTCGAAAAAAATTTTCAAAAAAATTTTGGAAAAAAATTTTTCGAAAAAAATTTTAAAAAAAATTTTTCGAAAAAAATTCCAAAAAAAAATTTCGAAAAAAAATTTTCAAAAAAAATTTTGGAAAAAAAAATCGAAAATAATTTTCCGAAAAAAATTTTGAAAAAAAATTTCGAAAAAAATTTTCAAAAAAATTTTCGAAAAAACTTTGGAAAAAAATTTTTCAAAAAAAATTTCGAAAAAAAATTTTAAAAAAAAATTTTGAAAAAAAATATCGAAAAAAAATTTTTAAAAAATTTTCGAAAAAAAGTTCGAAAAAAAATTTTCGAAAAAAATTTTGAAAAAAAATTTCGAAAATAATTTTCAAAAAAATTTTCGAAAAAATTTGGAAAAAAATTTTTCGAAAAAAATTTTCAAAAAAATTTTCGAAAAAAAATTCGAAAAAAAATTTAAAAAAAAATTTGAAAAAAATTTTCGAAAAAACTTTTATAAGGAAATTTCGAAAAAAATTACGAAAAAAATTTTTAAAAAAATTTTCGAAAAAAATTTTCGAAAAGAATTTAGAAAAAAATTTTCGAAAAAAATTTTGAAAAAAAATTTCGAAAAAAATTTTCAAAAAAATTTTCGAAAAAAATTTTTCGAAAAAAAATTGGAAAAAAAATTTCGAAAAAAGTTTTCAAAAAAATTTTCGAAAAAATTTTGCAAAAAAAATTTTCGAAAAAAATTTTCGAAAAAATTTTGGAAAAAAATATTTCGAAAAAAATTTTGAAAAAAAATTTTCGAAAACAATTTTGAAAAAAAATTTCGAAAAAAATTTTGGAAAAAAATTTTCAAAAAAAATTTAAAAAAAAAATTTCGAAAAAAATTTTTTAAAAATTCGAAAAAAATTTCGAAAAAAAATTTCCGAAAAAAATTTTGAAAAAAAATTTCGAAAAAAATTTCAAAAAAAAATTTCCAAAAAAATTTTGGAAAAAAATTTTTCGAAAAAAATTTTCAAAAAAATTTTCGAAAAAAATTTCGAAAAAAAATTTTCGAAAAAAAATTTAAAAAAAAAATTCAAAAAAAAATTTTCGAAAAAAATTTCAAAAAAAAAAATATTCGAAAAAAATTTTCGAAAAAAATTTCTAAAAAAATTTTCGAAAAAAAATTTCGAAAAAAAATTTTCGAAAAAATTTTGAAAAAAAATTTCGAAAAAAATTTCGAAAAAAATTTTGAAAAAAAATTTCGAAAAAAATTTTCAAAAAAATTTTCGAAAAAATTTTGGAAAAAAATTTTTCGAAAAAAATTTTCAAAAAAAATTTCGAAAATAATTTCGAAAAAAAATTTTCGAAAAAAATTCCAAAAAAAAAATTCCAAAAAAAAATATGCGAAAAAAATTTTCAAAAAAAATTTTGAAAAAAAATTTCGTAAAAAATTTTGAAAAAAAATTTCAAAAAAAATTTTGAAAAAAAATTTCGAAAAAAATTTTGAAAAAAAATTAAAAAAAAATTTTTTTTTAAATTTTCGAAAAAAATTTCGAAAAAAAATTTCATAAAAAAATTTCGAAAAAAATTTTCCAAAAAATTTTTGAAAAAATTTTGGAAAAAAATTTTTCAAAAAAAATTTTCGAAAAAATTTTGGATAAAAAATTTCTCAAAAAAAATTTCATAAAAAAATTTTCAAAAAAAATTTTGAAAAAAATCTCGAAAAAAAATTTTGGAAAAAAATTTTGAAAAAAAATTTCGAAAAAAATTTTCAAAAAAATTTTCCAAAAAATTTTGGAGAAAATTTTTTCGAGAAAAATTTCGAAAAAAAATTATCAAAAAAAAATTTGAAAAAAAATTTCTTTAAAAATTTTCGAAAAAAATTTCAAAAAAAAATTTTCGAAAAAAATTTTTAAAAAAATTTTCGAAAAAAATTTTTGAAAAAAATTTCGAAAAATATTTTCGAAAAAATTTGGAAAAAAATTTTCAAAAAAATTTACCAAAAAAAAATTTCGAAAAAAAATTTTCAAAAAAAAATTGGAAAAAAATTTTTCAAAAAAAATTTCAAAAAAAAATTTAAAAAAAAAATTTGAAAAAAATTTTAAAAAAAAATTTTAAAAAAATTTTCGAAAAAAATTTCGAAAAAAAATTTTCGAAAAAAATTTTCGAAAAAAATTTTGAAAAAAAATTTCGATAAAAATTTTCAAAAAAATGTTCGAAAAAATTTTGCAAAAAAAATTTTCGAAAAAAATTTTCAAAAAAATTTTCGAAAAAAATTTCGAAAAAAAATATTTGAAAAAAATTTCGAAAAAAATTTTCGAAAAAAAATTCGTAAAAAAATTTCGAAAAAAATTTTCAATAAAATTTTCGAAAAAATTTTGGAAAAAAATATTTCGAAAAAAAGTTTGAAAAAAATTTTCGAAAAAAATTTCGAAAAAAATTTTCGAAAAAAATTTCGAAAAAAAATTTCGAAAAAAATTTCGAAAAAAAATTTTCGAAAAAAATTTTCAAAAAAAATTTTGAAAAAAATTTCGAAAAAAATTTTTAAAAAAATTTCGAAAAAAAATTTTCGAAAGAAATTTTGAAAAAAAATTTCAAAAAAAATTTTCAAAAAAATTTTGGAAAAAAATTTTTCGAAAAAAATTTTCAAAAATATTTTCTAAAAAAATATCGAAAAAAATTTTTCGAAAAAAAATTTAAAAAAAAAAATTTCGAAAAAAAATTTTCGAAAAAAATTTCAAAAAAAAAAATATTCGAAAAAAATTTTCAAAAAAATTTTGAAAAAAAATTTCGAAAAAAATTTTGAAAAAAAATTTCGGAAAAAAATTTTGAAAAAAATTTTTTAAAAAAAATTTCGAAAAAAATTTTTAAAAAAATTTTCGAAAAAAATTTCGAAAAAAATTTTCGAAAAAAATTTCGAAAAAAAATTTTCGAAAACAATTTTGAAAAAAAATTTCGAAAAAAATTTTGGAAATAAATTTTCGAAAAAATTTTGAAAAAAAATTTTTCGAAAAAAATTTCCAAAAAAATTTTCGAAAAAAATTTCGAAAAAAAATTTTCGAAAAAAAATTTTTAAAAAAATTTCGAAAAAAAATTTTCAAAAAAAATTTTGAAAAACAATTTCGAAAAAAATTTTTAAAAAAAATTTCGGAAAAAAATTTTGAAAAAAATTTTTTTAAAAAATTTCGAAAAAAATTTTCGAAAAAATTTTGAAAAAAAATTTTTCGAAAAAAATTTTCAAAAAAATTTTCGAAAAAAATTTCAAAAAAAATTTTTGAAAAAAAAATTTTAAAAAAATTTCGAAAAAAAATTTTCGAAAAAAATTTCAAAAAAAAAATATTCCAAAAAAATTTTCAAAAAAAATTTTGAAAAAAATTTTGAAAAAAAATTTCAAAAAAAATTTCCAAAAAAATTTTCCAAAAAATTTTGGAAAAAAAATTTTCAAAAAAAATTTTCGAATAAATTTTGGAAAAAAATTTTTCAAAAAAAATTTCGAAAAAAAATTTTCAAAAAAAATTTTGAAAAAATCTCGAAAAAAAATTTTGGAAAAAAACTTTGAAAAAAAATTTCGAAAAAAATTTTCAAAAACATTTTCGAAAAAATTTCGAAAAAAAATTTTCGAAAAAAATTTTGAAAAAAATTTTCGAAAAAGTATTTTCGAAAAAAATTTTAAAAAAAAAATTGAAAAAAATTTTCGAAAAAACTTTTCTAAGGAAATTTCGAAAAAAATTACGAAAAAAATTTTTAAAAAATTTTCGAAAAAAATTTTGAAAAAAGATTTTCGAAAAAAATTTTGAAAAAAAATTTCGAAAACAATTTTCAAAAAAATTTTCGAAAAAAATTTCTCGAAAAAAATTTTGAAAAAAATTTTCGAAAAAAATTTCGAAAAAAAATGTACGAAAAAAATTTTGAAAAAAAATTTCAAAAAAAATTTTCAAAAAAATTTTCGAAAAAAATTGTTCGAAAAAAAATTGGAAAAAAAATTTCGAAAAAAGATTTCAAAAAAATTTTCGAAAAAATTTTGCAAAAAAAATTTTCGAAAAAAATTTTCAAAAAAAATTTCGAAAAAAAATTTTCGAAAAAAAATTCAAAAAAAAATTTCGAAAAAAATTTTCAAAAAAATTTTCGAAAAAAATTTCGAAAAAAATTTTGAAAAAAAATTTCGAAAAAAATTTTCAAAAAAATTTTCGAAAAAAATTTGGAAAAAAATTTTCAAAAAAATTTTCGAAAATAATTTCAAAAAAAATTTTCGAAAAAAAATTTTAAAAAAAATTTAAAAAAAAATTTCGAAAAAAAAAATTCAAAAAAAATTTCAAAAAAAAAAATATTCGAAAAAAATTTTCAAAAAAAAATTTGAAAAAAAATATTTCGAAAACAATTTTGAAAAAAATTTTCGAAAAAAATTTCGAAAAAAATTTCGAAAAAAATTTTCGAAAAAAATTTTGAAAAAAAATTTTGAAAAAATTTTGAAAAAAAATTTTGAAAAAAAATTTTGAAAAAATTTTGAAAAAAAATTTTGAAAAAAAATTTAAAAAAAATTACGAAAAAAATTTTCGAAAAAAATTTTGAAAAAAATTACGAAAAAAATTATGAAAAAAAATTTCTAAAAAAATTTTGAAAAAAATTTTTAAAAAAATTTCCGAAAAAAATTTTGAAAAAAAATTTTTCAAAAAAAATTTTGGAAAAAAATTTTTCAAAAAAAATTTTCAAAAAAAATTTTCAAAAAAATTTTCGAAAATAATTTCGAAAAAAAATTTTCGAAAAAAAAATTTTAAAAAAATTTCGAAAAAAAATTTTCGAAAAAAATTTCAAAAAAAAAAATATGCGAAAAAAATTTTCAAAAAAAAATTTTGAAAAAAATTTTCAAAAAAAATTTTGAAAAAAATTTCGTAAAAAATTTTGAAAAAAAATTTCTTTTCGAAAAAAATTTCGAAAAAGATTTTTCGAAAAAAAATTTCGAAAAAAATTTTCAAAAAAAATTTTGAAAAAAAATTTCAAAAAAATTTTTTAAAAAAATTTCGAAAAAATTTTCGAAAAAAAAAAAAAAAAACCGAAAAAAAATTTCAAAAAACTTTTCGAAAAAATTATGGAAAAAAATTTTTCGAAAAAAAATTTCAAAAAAATTTTAGAAAAAAAAATTTCGAAAAAAATTTTGAAAAAAATTTCGAAAAAAATTTTCAAAAAAATTTTCGAAAAAATTTTCGAAAAAAAATTTCAAAAAACTTTTCGAAAAAAATTTCGAAAAAAAATTTTCGAAAAAAATTTCGAAAAAAATTTTTGAAAAAAATTTCGAAAAAAATCTTCGAAAAAAATTTCGAAAAAAAATTTTCGAAAAAAATTTTGAAAAAAAATTTCAAAAAAAATTTTGGAAAAAAATTTTCAAAAAAAAATTTTGAAAAAAAATTTCGAAAAAAATTTTTAAAAAAATTTTCGAAAAAAATTTCGAAAAAAAATTTTCGAAAAAAATTTTGAAAAAAAATTTTGAAAAAAATTTTCAAAAAAATTTTCGAAAAAATTTTGGAAAAAAATTTTTCAAAAAAAATTTCGAAAAAAAATTTTTAAAAGAAATTTTGATAAAAAATGTCGAAAAAAAATTTTTAAAAAATTTTCGAAAAAAATTTCGAAAAAAAATTTTCGAAAAAAATTTTGAAAAAAAATTTCGAAAATAATTTTCAAAAACATTTTCGAAAAAATTTGGAAAAAAATTTTTCGAAAAAAATTTTCAAAAAAATTTTCGAAAAAAAATTCGAAAAAAAATTAAAAAAAAAAATTAGAAAAAAATTTTCGAAAAAACTTTTATAAGGAAATTTCGAAAAAAAATTACGAAAAAAATTTTTAAAAAAATTTTCGAAAAAAATTTCGAAAAAAAATTTTCGAAAAGAATTTAGAAAAAAATTTTCGAAAAAAATTTTGAAAAAAAATTTCGAAAAACATTTTCAAAAAAATTTTCGAAAAAAATTTTTCGAAAAAAAATTGGAAAAAAAATTTCGAAAAAAGTTTTCAAAAAAATTTTCGAAAAAATTTTGCAAAAAAAATTTTCGAAAAAAATTTTCGAAAAAAATTTCAAAAAAAAATATTCGAAAAAAATCTCGAAAAAAAATTTTCGAAAACAAATTCGGAAAAAAATTCCAAAAAAAATTTTCTAAAAAAATTTTCGAAAAAATTTTGGAAAAAAATATTTCGAAAAAAATTTTGAAAAAAATTTTCGAAAAAAATTTCGAAGAAAATTTTCGAAAAAAATTTCGAAAAAAAATTTTTGAAAACAATTTTGAAAAAAAATTTCGAAAAAAATTTTGGAAAAAAATTTTCAAAAAAAATTTTAAAAAAAAAATTCGAAAAAAATTTTTAAAAAAATTTCGAAAAAAATTTCGAAAAAAATTTCAAAAAAAAATTTCCGAAAAAATTTTGAAAAAAAATTTCAAAAAAAATTTTGGAAAAAAATTTTCAAAAAAAAATTTTGAAAAAAAATTTCGAAAAAAATTTTTAAAAAAATTTTCGAAAAAAATTTCGAAAAAAAATTTTCGAAAAAAATTTTGAAAAATAATTTCGAAAAAAATTTTCAAAAAAATTTTCGAAAAAATTTTGGAAAAAAATTTTTCAAAAAAAATTTCGAAAAAAAATTTTTAAAAGATATTTTGAAAAAAAATATCGAAAAAAAATTTTTAAAAAATTTTCGAAAAAAATTTCGAAAAAAAACTTTCGAAAAAAATTTTGAAAAAAAATTTCGAAAATAATTTTCAAAAACATTTTCGAAAAAATTTGGAAAAAAATTTTTCGAAAAAAATTTTCAAAAAAATTTTCGAAAAAAAATTCGAAAAAAAATTAAAAAAAAAATTAGAAAAAAATTTTCGAAAAAACTTTTATAAGGAAATTTCGAAAAAAATTTCGAAAAAAAATTTTAAAAATATTTTCAAAAAAAATTTTCAAAAAAAATTTGGAAAAAAAATTTTCGAAAAAAATTTCGAAAAAAATTTCGAAAAAAATTTTGAAAAAAATTTTCAAAAAAAAATTTCGAAAAAAATTTTGAAAAAAATTTTCGAAAAAAAATTTTGAAAAAAATTTGAAAAAAAATTTTGAAAAAAATTTTGAAAAAAAATTTCAAAAAAAAATTTTCGAAAAAAAATTTGAAAAAAAAATTTCGAAAAAAAATTTGAAAAAAATTTTCGAAGAAAATTTTGAAAAAAATTTTCGAAAAAATTTTGGAAAAAAATTTTTCGAAAAAAATTTTCGAAAAAAATTTCGAAAAAAAAATTTCGAAAAAAATTTTCAAAAAAATTTTGGAAAAAAATTTTTCGAAAAAAATTTTAAAAAAAATTTTTCGAAAAAAATTCCAAAAAAAAATTTCGAAAAAAAATTTTCAAAAAAAATTTTGGAAAAAAAAATCGAAAATAATTTTCCGAAAAAAATTTTGAAAAAAAATTTCGAAAAAAATTTTCAAAAAAATTTTCGAAAAAACTTTGGAAAAAAATTTTTCAAAAAAAATTTCGAAAAAAAATTTTAAAAAAAAATTTTGAAAAAAAATATCGAAAAAAAATTTTTAAAAAATTTTTGAAAAAAAGTTCGAAAAAAAATTTTCGAAAAAAATTTTGAAAAAAAATTTCGAAAATAATTTTCAAAAAAATTTTCGAAAAAATTTGGAAAAAAATTTTTCGAAGAAAATTTTCAAAAAAATTTTCGAAAAAAAATTCGAAAAAAAATTAAAAAAAAAATTTGAAAAAAATTTTCGAAAAAACTTTTATAAGGAAATTTCGAAAAAAATTACGAAAAAAATTTTTAAAAAAATTTTCGAAAAAAATTTTCGAAAAGAATTTAGAAAAAAATTTTCGAAAAAAATTTTGAAAAAAAATTTCGAAAAAAATTTTCAAAAAAATTTTCGAAAAAAATTTTTCGAAAAAAAATTGGAAAAAAAATTTCGAAAAAAGTTTTCAAAAAAATTTTCGAAAAAATTTTGCAAAAAAAATTTTCGAAAAAAATTTTCGAAAAAATTTTGGAAAAAAATATTTCGAAAAAAATTTTGAAAAAAAATTTTCGAAAACAATTTTGAAAAAAAATTTCGAAAAAAATTTTGGAAAAAAATTTTCAAAAAAAATTTAAAAAAAAAATTTCGAAAAAAATTTTTTAAAAAATTCGAAAAAAATTTCGAAAAAAAATTTCCGAAAAAAATTTTGAAAAAAAATTTCGAAAAAAATTTCAAAAAAAAATTTCCAAAAAAATTTTGGAAAAAAATTTTTCGAAAAAAATTTTCAAAAAAATTTTCGAAAAAAATTTCGAAAAAAAATTTTCGAAAAAAAATTTGAAAAAAAAATTCGAAAAAAAATTTTCGAAAAAAATTTCAAAAAAAAAAATATTCGAAAAAAATTTTCAAAAAAAATTTTGAAAAAAAATTTTGGAAAAAAAAAATTTGAAAAAAAATATTTCGAAAACAATATTGAAAAAAATTATCGAAAAAAATTTCGAAAAAAATTTTCGAAAAAAATTTCTAAAAAAATTTTCGAAAAAAAATTTCGAAAAAAAATTTTCGAAAAAATTTTGAAAAAAAATTTCGAAAAAAATTTCGAAAAAAATTTTGAAAAAAAATTTCGAAAAAAATTTTCAAAAAAATTTTCGAAAAAATTTTGGAAAAAAATTTTTCGAAAAAAATTTTCAAAAAAAATTTCGAAAATAATTTCGAAAAAAAATTTTCGAAAAAAATTCCAAAAAAAAAATTCCAAAAAAAAATATGCGAAAAAAATTTTCAAAAAAAATTTTGAAAAAAAATTTCGTAAAAAATTTTTAAAAAAAATTTCAAAAAAAATTTTGAAAAAAAATTTCGAAAAAAATTTTGAAAAAAAATTAAAAAAAAATTTTTTTTAAAATTTTCGAAAAAAATTTCGAAAAAAAATTTCATAAAAAAATTTCGAAAAAAATTTTCCAAAAAATTTTTGAAAAAATTTTGGAAAAAAATTTTTCAAAAAAAATTTTCGAAAAAATTTTGGATAAAAAATTTCTCAAAAAAAATTTCATAAAAAAATTTTCAAAAAAAATTTTGAAAAAAATCTCGAAAAAAAATTTTGGAAAAAAATTTTGAAAAAAAATTTCGAAAAAAATTTTCAAAAAAATTTTCCAAAAAATTTTGGAGAAAATTTTTTCGAGAAAAATTTCGAAAAAAAATTATCAAAAAAAAATTTGAAAAAAAATTTCTTTAAAAATTTTCGAAAAAAATTTCAAAAAAAAATTTTCGAAAAAAATTTTTAAAAAAATTTTCGAAAAAAATTTTTAAAAAAAATTTCGAAAAATATTTTCGAAAAAATTTGGAAAAAAATTTTCAAAAAAATTTACCAAAAAAAAATTTCGAAAAAAAATTTTCAAAAAAAAATTGGAAAAAAATTTTTCAAAAAAAATTTCAAAAAAAAATTTAAAAAAAAAATTTGAAAAAAATTTTAAAAAAAAATTTTAAAAAAATTTTCGAAAAAAATTTCGAAAAAAAATTTTCGAAAAAAATTTTCGAAAAAAATTTTGAAAAAAAATTTCGATAAAAATTTTCAAAAAAATGTTCGAAAAAATTTTGCAAAAAAAATTTTCGAAAAAAATTTTCAAAAAAATTTTCGAAAAAAATTTCGAAAAAAAATATTTGAAAAAAATTTCGAAAAAAATTTTCGAAAAAAAATTCGTAAAAAAATTTCGAAAAAAATTTTCAATAAAATTTTCGAAAAAATTTTGGAAAAAAATATTTCGAAAAAAAGTTTGAAAAAAATTTTCGAAAAAAATTTCGAAAAAAATTTTCGAAAAAAATTTCGAAAAAAAATTTCGAAAAAAATTTCGAAAAAAAATTTTCGAAAAAAATTTTCAAAAAAAATTTTGAAAAAAATTTCGAAAAAAATTTTTAAAAAAATTTCGAAAAAAAATTTTCGAAAGAAATTTTGAAAAAAAATTTCAAAAAAAATTTTCAAAAAAATTTTGGAAAAAAATTTTTCGAAAAAAATTTTCAAAAATATTTTCTAAAAAAATATCGAAAAAAATTTTTCGAAAAAAAATTTAAAAAAAAAAATTTCGAAAAAAAATTTTCGAAAAAAATTTCAAAAAAAAAAATATTCGAAAAAAATTTTCAAAAAAAATTTTGAAAAAAAATTTCGAAAAAAATTTTGAAAAAAAATTTCGGAAAAAAATTTTGAAAAAAATTTTTTAAAAAAAATTTCGAAAAAAATTTTTAAAAAAATTTTCGAAAAAAATTTCGAAAAAAATTTTCGAAAAAAATTTCGAAAAAAAATTTTCGAAAACAATTTTGAAAAAAAATTTTGAAAAAAATTTTGGAAATAAATTTTCGAAAAAATTTTGAAAAAAAATTTTTCGAAAAAAATTTCCAAAAAAATTTTCGAAAAAAATTTCGAAAAAAAATTTTCGAAAAAAAATTTTTAAAAAAATTTCGAAAAAAAATTTTCAAAAAAAATTTTGAAAAACAATTTCGAAAAAAATTTTTAAAAAAAATTTCGGAAAAAAATTTTGAAAAAAATTTTTTTAAAAAATTTCGAAAAAAATTTTCGAAAAAATTTTGAAAAAAAATTTTTCGAAAAAAATTTTCAAAAAAATTTTCGAAAAAAATTTCAAAAAAAATTTTTGAAAAAAAAATTTTAAAAAAATTTCGAAAAAAAATTTTCGAAAAAAATTTCAAAAAAAAAATATTCCAAAAAAATTTTCAAAAAAAATTTTGAAAAAAATTTTGAAAAAAAATTTCAAAAAACATTTCCAAAAAAATTTTCCAAAAAATTTTGGAAAAAAAATTTTCAAAAAAAATTTTCGAAAAAATTTTGGAAAAAAATTTTTCAAAAAAAATTTCGAAAAAAAATTTTCAAAAAAAATTTTGAAAAAATCTCGAAAAAAAATTTTGGAAAAAAACTTTGAAAAAAAATTTCGAAAAAAAATTTCAAAAACATTTTCGAAAAAATTTCGAAAAAAAATTTTCGAAAAAAATTTTGAAAAAAATTTTCGAAAAAGTATTTTCGAAAAAAATTTTAAAAAAAAAATTGAAAAAAATTTTCGAAAAAACTTTTCTAAGGAAATTTCGAAAAAAATTACGAAAAAAATTTTTAAAAAATTTTCGAAAAAAATTTTGAAAAAAGATTTTCGAAAAAAATTTTGAAAAAAAATTTCGAAAACAATTTTCAAAAAAATTTTCGAAAAAAATTTCTCGAAAAAAATTTTGAAAAAAATTTTCGAAAAAAATTTCGAAAAAAAATGTACGAAAAAAATTTTGAAAAAAAATTTCAAAAAAAATTTTCAAAAAAATTTTCGAAAAAAATTGTTCGAAAAAAAATTGGAAAAAAAATTTCGAAAAAAGATTTCAAAAAAATTTTCGAAAAAATTTTGCAAAAAAAATTTTCGAAAAAAATTTTCAAAAAAAATTTCGAAAAAAAATTTTCGAAAAAAAATTCAAAAAAAAATTTCGAAAAAAATTTTCAAAAAAATTTTCGAAAAAAATTTCGAAAAAAATTTTGAAAAAAAATTTCGAAAAAAATTTTCAAAAAAATTTTCGAAAAAAATTTGGAAAAAAATTTTCAAAAAAATTTTCGAAAATAATTTCAAAAAAAATTTTCGAAAAAAAATTTTAAAAAAAATTTAAAAAAAAATTTCGAAAAAAAAAATTCAAAAAAAATTTCAAAAAAAAAAATATTCGAAAAAAATTTTCAAAAAAAAATTTGAAAAAAAATATTTCGAAAACAATTTTGAAAAAAATTTTCGAAAAAAATTTCGAAAAAAATTTCGAAAAAAATTTTCGAAAAAAATTTTGAAAAAAAATTTTGAAAAAATTTTGAAAAAAAATTTTGAAAAAAAATTTTGAAAAAATTTTGAAAAAAAATTTTGAAAAAAAATTTAAAAAAAATTACGAAAAAAATTTTCGAAAAAAATTTCGAAAAAAATTTTCGAAAAAAATTTTGAAAAAAATTACGAAAAAAATTATGAAAAAAAATTTCTAAAAAAATTTTGAAAAAAATTTCGAAAAAAATTTTTAAAAAAATTTCCGAAAAAAATTTTGAAAAAAAATTTTTCAAAAAAAATTTTGGAAAAAAATTTTTCAAAAAAAATTTTCAAAAAAAATTTTCAAAAAAATTTTCGAAAATAATTTCGAAAAAAAATTTTCGAAAAAAAAATTTTAAAAAAATTTCGAAAAAAAATTTTCGAAAAAAATTTCAAAAAAAAAAATATGCGAAAAAAATTTTCAAAAAAAAATTTTGAAAAAAATTTTCAAAAAAAATTTTGAAAAAAATTTCGTAAAAAATTTTGAAAAAAAATTTCTTTTCGAAAAAAATTTCGAAAAAGATTTTTCGAAAAAAAATTTCGAAAAAAATTTTCAAAAAAAATTTTGAAAAAAAATTTCAAAAAAATTTTTTAAAAAAATTTCGAAAAAATTTTCGAAAAAAAAAAAAAAAAAACCGAAAAAAAATTTCAAAAAACTTTTCGAAAAAATTATGGAAAAAAATTTTTCGAAAAAAAATTTCAAAAAAATTTTAGAAAAAAAAATTTCGTAAAAAATTTTGAAAAAAATTTCGAAAAAAATTTTCAAAAAAATTTTCGAAAAAATTTTCGAAAAAAAATTTCAAAAAACTTTTCGAAAAAAATTTCGAAAAAAAATTTTCGAAAAAAATTTCGAAAAAAATTTTTGAAAAAAATTTCGAAAAAAATCTTCGAAAAAAATTTCGAAAAAAAATTTTCGAAAAAAATTTTGAAAAAAAATTTCAAAAAAAATTTTGGAAAAAAATTTTCAAAAAAAAATTTTGAAAAAAAATTTCGAAAAAAATTTTTAAAAAAATTTTCGAAAAAAATTTCGAAAAAAAATTTTCGAAAAAAATTTTGAAAAAAAATTTTGAAAAAAATTTTCAAAAAAATTTTCGAAAAAATTTTGGAAAAAAATTTTTCAAAAAAAATTTCGAAAAAAAATTTTTAAAAGAAATTTTGATAAAAAATGTCGAAAAAAAATTTTTAAAAAATTTTCGAAAAAAATTTCGAAAAAAAATTTTCGAAAAAAATTTTGAAAAAAAATTTCGAAAATAATTTTCAAAAACATTTTCGAAAAAATTTGGAAAAAAATTTTTCGAAAAAAATTTTCAAAAAAATTTTCGAAAAAAAATTCGAAAAAAAATTAAAAAAAAAAATTAGAAAAAAATTTTCGAAAAAACTTTTATAAGGAAATTTCGAAAAAAAATTACGAAAAAAATTTTTAAAAAAATTTTCGAAAAAAATTTCGAAAAAAAATTTTCGAAAAGAATTTAGAAAAAAATTTTCGAAAAAAATTTTGAAAAAAAATTTCGAAAAACATTTTCAAAAAAAATTTCGAAAAAAATTTTTCGAAAAAAAATTAAAAAAAAAATTTCGAAAAAAGTTTTCAAAAAATTTTCGAAAAAATTTTGCAAAAAAAATTTTCGAAAAAAATTTTCGAAAAAAATTTCAAAAAAAAATATTCGAAAAAAATCTCGAAAAAAAATTTTCGAAAACAAATTCGGAAAAAAATTCCAAAAAAAATTTTCTAAAAAAATTTTCGAAAAAATTTTGGAAAAAAATATTTCGAAAAAAATTTTGAAAAAAATTTTCGAAAAAAATTTCGAAGAAAATTTTCGAAAAAAATTTCGAAAAAAAATTTTCGAAAACAATTTTGAAAAAAAATTTCGAAAAAAATTTTGGAAAAAAATTTTCAAAAAAAATTTTAAAAAAAAAATTCGAAAAAAATTTTTAAAAAAATTTCGAAAAAAATTTCGAAAAAAATTTCAAAAAAAAATTTCCGAAAAAATTTTGAAAAAAAATTTCAAAACAAATTTTGGAAAAAAATTTTCAAAAAAAAATTTTGAAAAAAAATTTCGAAAAAAATTTTTAAAAAAATTTTCGAAAAAAATTTCGAAAAAAAATTTTCGAAAAAAATTTTGAAAAATAATTTCGAAAAAAATTTTCAAAAAAATTTTCGAAAAAATTTTGGAAAAAAATTTTTCAAAAAAAATTTCGAAAAAAAATTTTTAAAAGATATTTTGAAAAAAAATATCGAAAAAAAATTTTTAAAAAATTTTCGAAAAAAATTTCGAAAAAAAACTTTCGAAAAAAATTTTGAAAAAAAATTTCGAAAATAATTTTCAAAAACATTTTCGAAAAAATTTGGAAAAAAATTTTTCGAAAAAAATTTTCAAAAAAATTTTCGAAAAAAAATTCGAAAAAAAATTAAAAAAAAAATTAGAAAAAAATTTTCGAAAAAACTTTTATAAGGAAATTTCGAAAAAAATTACGAAAAAAATTTTTAAAAAAATTTTCGAAAAAAATTTCGAAAAAAAATTTTCGAAAAGAATTTAGAAAAAAATTTTCGAAAAAAATTTTGAAAAAAAATTTCGAAAAACATTTTCAAAAAAATTTTCGAAAAAAATTTTTCGAAAAAAAATTGGAAAAAAAATTTCGAAAAAAGTTTTCAAAAAAATTTTCGAAAAAATTTTGCAAAAAAAATTTTCGAAAAAAATTTTCGAAAAAAATTTTCGAAAAAAATTTCAAAAAAAAATATTCGAAAAAAATTTCGAAAAAAAATTTTCGAAAACAAATTCGGAAAAAAATTCCAAAAAAAATTTTCTAAAAAAATTTTCGAAAAAATTTTGGAAAAAAATATTTCGAAAAAAATTTTGAAAAAAATTTTCGAAAAAAATTTCGAAGAAAATTTTCGAAAAAAATTTCGAAAAAAAATTTTCGAAAACAATTTTGAAAAAAAATTTCGAAAAAAATTTTGGAAAAAAATTTTCAAAAAAAATTTTTAAAAAAAATTTCGAAAAAAATTTTTAAAAAAATTTCGAAAAAAATTTCGAAAAAAAATTTCAAAAAAAAATTTCCGAAAAAATTTTGGAAAAAAATTTTTCGAAAAAAATTTTCAAAAAAATTTTCGAAAAAAATTTCGAAAAAAAATTTTCGAAAAAAAATTTTAAAAAAAAATTCGAAAAAAAATTTTCGAAAAAAATTTCAAAAAAAAAATATTCGAAAAAAATTTTCAAAAAAAATTTTGAAAAAAAAATTTGAAAAAAAAAATTTGAAAAAAAATATTTCGAAAACAATTTTGAAAAAAATTATCGAAAAAAATTTCGAAAAAAATTTTCGAAAAAAATTTCTAAAAAAATTTTCGAAAAAAATTTCGAAAAAAAATTTTCGAAAAAATTTTGAAAAAAAATTTCGAAAAAAATTTCGAAAATCATTTTGAAAAAAAATTTCGAAAAAAATTTTCAAAAAAAGTTTCGAAAAAATTTTGGAAAAAAATTTTCAAAAAAAATTTCGAAAATAATTTCGAAAAAATATTTTCGAAAAAAATTCCAAAAAAAAAATTCCAAAAAAAAAATATGCGAAAAAAATTTTCAAAAAAAATTTTGAAAAAAAATTTCTTAAAAAATTTTCAAAAAAATTTTCGAAAAAATTTTGGAAAAAAAATTTTCAAAAAAAATTTTCGAAAAAATTTTGGAAAAAAATTTTTCAAAAAAAATTTCGAAAAAAAATTTTCAAAAAAAATTTTGAAAAAATCTCGAAAAAAAATTTTGGAAAAAAACTTTGAAAAAAAATTTCGAAAAAAATTTTCAAAAACATTTTCGAAAAAATTTCGAAAAAAAATTTTCGAAAAAAATTTTGAAAAAAATTTTCGAAAAAGTATTTTCGAAAAAAATTTAAAAAAAAAAATTGAAAAAAATTTTCGAAAAAACTTTTCTAAGGAAATTTCGAAAAAAATTACGAAAAAAATTTTTAAAAAATTAAAAAAAAAATTTCGAAAAAAGATTTTCGAAAAAAATTTTGAAAAAAAATTTCGAAAACAATTTTCAAAAAAATTTTCGAAAAAAATTTCTCGAAAAAAATTTTGAAAAAAATTTTCGAAAAAAATTTCGAAAAAAAATGTACGAAAAAAATTTTGAAAAAAAATTTCAAAAAAAATTTTCAAAAAAATTTTCGAAAAAAATTGTTCGAAAAAAATTGGAAAAAAAATTTCGAAAAAAGATTTCAAAAAAATTTTCGAAAAAATTTTGCAAAAAAAATTTTCGAAAAAAATTTTCAAAAAAAATTTCGAAAAAAAAATTTCGAAAAAAAATTCAAAAAAAAATTTCGAAAAAAATTTTCAAAAAAATTTTCGAAAAAAATTTCGAAAAAAATTTTGAAAAAAAATTTCGAAAAAAATTTTCAAAAAAATTTTCGAAAAAAATTTGGAAAAAAATTTTCAAAAAAATTTTCGAAAATAATTTCAAAAAAAATTTTCGAAAAAAAATTTTAAAAAAAATTTAAAAAAAAATTTCGAAAAAAAAAATTCAAAAAAAATTTCAAAAAAAAAAATATTCGAAAAAAATTTTCAAAAAAAAATTTGAAAAAAAATATTTCGAAAACAATTTTGAAAAAAATTTTCGAAAAAAATTTCGAAAAAAATTTCGAAAAAAATTTTCGAAAAAAATTTAGAAAAAAAATTTTGAAAACATTTTGAAAAAAAATTTTGAAAAAAAATTTTGAAAAAATTTTGAAAAAAAATTTTGAAAAAAAATTTAAAAAAAATTACGAAAAAAATTTTCGAAAAAAATTTCGAAAAAAATTTTCGAAAAAAATTTTGAAAAAAATTACGAAAAAAATTATGAAAAAAAATTTCTAAAAAAATTTTGAAAAAAATTTCGAAAAAAATTTTTAAAAAAATTTCCGAAAAAAATTTTGAAAAAAAATTTTTCAAAAAAAATTTTCGATAAAATTTTGGAAAAAAATTTTTCAAAAAAAATTTTCAAAAAAATTTTCGAAAATAATTTCGAAAAAAAATTTTCGAAAAAAAAATTTTAAAAAAATTTCGAAAAAAAATTTTCGAAAAAAATTTCAAAAAAAAAAATATGCGAAAAAAATTTTCAAAAAAAAATTTTGAAAAAAATTTTCAAAAAAAATTTTGAAAAAAATTTCGTAAAAAATTTTGAAAAAAAATTTCTTTTCGAAAAAAATTTCGAAAAAGATTTTTCGAAAAAAATTTTCAAAAAAAATTTCGAAAAAAATTTTCAAAAAAAATTTTGAAAAAAAATTTCAAAAAAATTTTTTAAAAAAATTTCGAAAAAATTTTCGAAAAAAAAAAAAAAAACTTCGAAAAAAAATTTCAAAAAACTTTTCGAAAAAATTATGGAAAAAAATTTTTCGAAAAAAAATTTCAAAAAAATTTTCGAAAAAATTTTAGAAAAAAAATTTTCGTAAAAAATTTTGAAAAAAATTTCGAAAAAAATTTTCAAAAAAATTTTCGAAAAAATTTTCGAAAAAAAATTTCAAAAAACTTTTCGAAAAAAATTTCGAAAAAAAATTTTCGAAAAAAATTTCGAAAAAAATTTTTGAAAAAAATTTCGAAAAAAATCTTCGAAAAAAATTTTGAAAAAAAATTTCAAAAAAAATTTTGGAAAAAAATTTTCAAAAAAAAATTTTGAAAAAAAATTTCGAAAAAAATTTTTTAAAAAATTTTCGAAAAAAATTTTGAAAAAAAAATTTGAAAAAAATTTTCAAAAAAATTTTCGAAAAAATTTTGGAAAAAAATTTTTCAAAAAAAATTTCGAAAAAAAATTTTTAAAAGAAATTTTGAAAAAAAATGTCGAAAAAAGATTTTTAAAAAATTTTCGAAAAAAATTTCGAAAAAAAATTTTCGAAAAAAATTTTGAAAAAAAATTTCGAAAATAATTTTCAAAAACATTTTCGAAAAAATTTGGAAAAAAATTTTTCGAAAAAAATTTTCAAAAAAATTTTCGAAAAAAAATTCGAAAAAAAATTAAAAAAAAAAATTAGAAAAATATTTTCGAAAAAACTTTTATAAGGAAATTTCGAAAAAAATTACGAAAAAAATTTTTAAAAAAATTTTCGAAAAAAATTTCGAAAAAAAATTTTCGAAAAGAATTTAGAAAAAAATTTTCGAAAAAAATTTTGAAAAAAAATTTCGAAAAACATTTTCAAAAAAATTTTCGAAAAAAATTTTTCGAAAAAAAATTGGAAAAAAAATTTCGAAAAAAGTTTTCAAAAAAATTTTCGAAAAAATTTTGCAAAAAAAATTTTCGAAAAAAATTTTCGAAAAAAATTTTCGAAAAAAATTTCAAAAAAAAATATTCGAAAAAAATTTCGAAAAAAAATTTTCGAAAACAAATTCGGAAAAAAATTCCAAAAAAAATTTTCTAAAAAAATTTTCGAAAAAATTTTGGAAAAAAATATTTCGAAAAAAATTTTGAAAAAAATTTTCGAAAAAAATTTCGAAGAAAATTTTCGAAAAAAATTTCGAAAAAAAATTTTCGAAAACAATTTTGAAAAAAAATTTCGAAAAAAATTTTGGAAAAAAATTTTCAAAAAAAAATTTTGAAAAAAAATTTCGAAAAAAATTTTTTAAAAAATTTTCGAAAAAAATTTTGAAAAAAAAATTTGAAAAAAATTTTCAAAAAAATTTTCGAAAAAATTTTGGAAAAAAATTTTTCAAAAAAAATTTCGAAAAAAAATTTTTAAAAGAAATTTTGAAAAAAGATGTCGAAAAAAGATTTTTAAAAAATTTTCGAAAAAAATTTCGAAAAAAAATTTTCGAAAAAAATTTTGAAAAAAAATTTCGAAAATAATTTTCAAAAACATTTTCGAAAAAATTTGGAAAAAAATTTTTCGAAAAAAATTTTCAAAAAAATTTTCGAAAAAAAATTCGAAAAAAAATTAAAAAAAAAAATTAGAAAAATATTTTCGAAAAAACTTTTATAAGGAAATTTCGAAAAAAATTACGAAAAAAATTTTTAAAAAAATTTTCGAAAAAAATTTCGAACAAAAATTTTCGAAAAGAATTTAGAAAAAAATTTTCGAAAAAAATTTTGAAAAAAAATTTCGAAAAACATTTTCAAAAAAATTTTCGAAAAAAATTTTTCGAAAAAAAATTGGAAAAAAAATTTCGAAAAAAGTTTTCAAAAAAATTTTCGAAAAAATTTTGCAAAAAAAATTTTCGAAAAAAATTTTCGAAAAAAATTTTCGAAAAAAATTTCAAAAAAAAATATTCGAAAAAAAATTTCGAAAAAAAATTTTCGAAAAGAAATTCGGAAAAAAATTCCAAAAAAAATTTTCTAAAAAAATTTTCGAAAAAATTTTGGAAAAAAATATTTCGAAAAAAATTTTGAAAAAAATTTTCGAAAAAAATTTCGAAGAAAATTTTCGAAAAAAATTTCGAAAAAAAATTTTCGAAAACAATTTTGAAAAAAAATTTCGAAAAAAATTTTGGAAAAAAATTTTCAAAAAAAATTTTTAAAAAAAATTTCGAAAAAAATTTTTAAAAAAATTTCGAAAAAAATTTCGAAAAAAATTTCAAAAAAAAATTTCCGAAAAAATTTTGAAAAAAAATTTCAAAAAAAAATTTGGAAAAAAATTTTCAAAAAAAAATTTTGAAAAAAAATTTCGAAAAAAAAATTTCGAAAAAAAATTTTTAAAAGAAATTTTGAAAAAAAATATCGAAAAAAAATTTTTAAAAAATTTTCGAAAAAAATTTCGAAAAAAAATTTTCGAAAAAAATTTTGAAAAAAAATTTCGAAAATAATTTTCAAAAACATTTTCGAAAAAATTTGGAAAAAAATTTTTACGAAAAAAATTTTCAAAAAAATTTTCGAAAAAAAATTCGAAAAAAAATTAAAAAAAAAAATTAGAAAAAAATTTTCGAAAAAACTTTTATAAGGAAATTTCGAAAAAAATTACGAAAAAAATTTTTAAAAAAATTTTCGAAAAAAATTTCGAAAAAAAATTTTCGAAAAGAATTTAGAAAAAAATTTTCGAAAAAAATTTTGAAAAAAAATTTCGAAAAACATTTTCAAAAAAATTTTCGAAAAAAATTTTTCGAAAAAAAATTGAAAAAAAAATTTCGAAAAAAGTTTTCAAAAAAATTTTCGAAAAAATTTTGCAAAAAAAATTTTCGAAAAAAATTTTCGAAAAAAATTTTCGAAAAAAATTTCAAAAAAAAATATTCGAAAAAAATTTCGAAAAAAAATTTTCGAAAACAAATTCGGAAAAAAATTCCAAAAAAAATTTTCTAAAAAAATTTTCGAAAAAATTTTGGAAAAAAATATTTCGAAAAAAATTTTGAAAAAAATTTTCGAAAAAAATTTCGAAGAAAATTTTCGAAAAAAATTTCGAAAAAAAATTTTCGAAAACAATTTTCAAAAAAAATTTCGAAAAAAATTTTGGAAAAAAATTTTCAAAAAAAATTTTTAAAAAAAATTTCGAAAAAAATTTTTAAAAAAATTTCGAAAAAAATTTCAAAAAAAAATTTCCGAAAAAATTTTGGAAAAAAATTTTTCGAAAAAAATTTTCAAAAAAATTTTCGAAAAAAATTTCGAAAAAAAATTTTCGAAAAAAAATTTAAAAAAAAAATTCGAAAAAAAATTTTCGAAAAAAATTTCAAAAAAAAAATATTCGAAAAAAATTTTCAAAAAAAATTTTGAAAAAAAAATTTGAAAAAAAAAATTTGAAAAAAAATATTTCGAAAACAATTTTGAAAAAAATTATCGAAAAAAATTTCGAAAAAAATTTTCGAAAAAAATTTCTAAAAAAATTTTCGAAAAAAATTTCGAAAAAAAATTTTCGAAAAAATTTTGAAAAAAAATTTCGAAAAAACTTTCGAAAATCATTTTGAAAAAAAATTTCGAAAAAAATTTTCAAAAAAATTTTCGAAAAAATTTTGGAAAAAAATTTTCAAAAAAAATTTCGAAAATAATTTCGAAAAAATATTTTCGAAAAAAATTCCAAAAAAAAAATTCCAAAAAAAAAATATGCGAAAAAAATTTTCAAAAAAAATTTTGAAAAAAAATTTCTTAAAAAATTTTGAAGGAAAATTTCAAAAAAAATTTTGAAAAAAAATTTCGAAAAAAATTTTGAAAAAAAATTTTGAAAAAAAATTAAAAAAAAATTTTTTTAAAAATTTTCGAAAAAAATTTCAAAAAAAAATTTCATAAAAAAATTTCGAAAAAAATTTTCCAAAAAATTTTTGAAAAAATTTTGAAAAAAAATTTTTCAAAAAAAATTTTCGAAAAAATTTTGGAAAAAAATTTTTCAAAAAAAATTTCATAAAAAAATTTAAAAAAAAAATTTGAAAAAAATTTCAAAAAAAAATTTTGAAAAAAATCTCGAAAAAAAATTTTGGAAAAAAATTTTGAAAAAAAATTTCGAAAAAAATTTTCAAAAAAATTTTCGGAAAAATTTTGGAAAAAATTTTTCGAAAAAAATTTGGAAAAAAAATTTCCAAAAAAATTTCGAAAAAAAATTTTGAAAAAAAACCGAAAAAAATTTTCAAAAAAATTTTCCAAAAAATTTTGGAGAAAATTTTTTCGAGAAAAATTTCGAAAAAAAATTATCAAAAAAAAATTTGAAAAAAAATTTCGAAAAAAATTTCTTTAAAAATTTTCGAAAAAAATTTCAAAAAAAAATTTTCGAAAAAAATTTTTAAAAAAATTTTCGAAAAAAATTTTTAAAAAAAATTTCGAAAAATATTTTCGAAAAAATTTGGAAAAAAATTTTCAAAAAAATTTACAAAAAAAAAATTTCGAAAAAAAATTTTCAAAAAAAAATTGGAAAAAAATTTTTCAAAAAAAATTTCAAAAAAAAATTTAAAAAAAAAATTTGAAAAAAATTTCAAAAAAAAATTTTAAAAAAATTTTCGAAAAAAATTTCGAAAAAAAATTTTCGAAAAAAATTTTGAAAAAAAATTTCGAAAAAAATTTTCAAAAAAATGTTCGAAAAAAATTTGCAAAAAAAATTTTCAAAAAAATTTTCGAAAAAAATTTCGAAAAAAAATATTTGAAAAAAATTTCGAAAAAAATTTTCGAAAAAAAATTCGTAAAAAAATTTCGAAAAAAATTTTCAAAAAAATTTTCGAAAAAATTTTGGAAAAAAATATTTCGAAAAAAAGTTTGAAAAAAATTTTTGAAAAAAATTTCGAAAAAAATTTTCGAAAAAAATTTCGAAAAAAAATTTCGAAAAAAATTTCGAAAAAAAATGTTCGAAAAAAATTTTCAAAAAAAATTTTGAAAAAAATTTCGAAAAAAATTTTTTAAAAAATTTTGAAAAAACATTTTCGAAAAAAATTTCAAAAAAAAAAATATTCGAAAAAAATTTTCAAAAAAAATTTTGAAAAAAAATTTCGAAAAAAATTTTGAAAAAAAATTTCGGAAAAAAATTTTGAAAAAAATTTTTAAAAAAAAATTTCGAAAAAAATTTTTAAAAAAATTTTCGAAAAAAATTTCGAAAAAAATTTTCGAAAAAAATTTCGAAAAAAAATTTTCGAAAACAATTTTGAAAAAAAATTTCGAAAAAAATTTTGGAAATAAATTTTCGAAAAAATTTTGAAAAAAAATTTTTCGAAAAAAATTTCCAAAAAAATTTTCGAAAAAAATTTCGAAAAAAAATTTTCGAAAAAAATTTTCGAAAAAAATTTTCAAAAAAAATTTTGAAAAAAAATTTCGAAAAAATTTTTTAAAAAAATTTCGAAAAAAATTTCGAAAAAAAATTTTCGAAAAAAATTTTGAAAAAAAATTTCGAAAAAAATTTTCAAAAAACTTTTCGAAAAAATTATGGAAAAAAATTTTTCGAAAAAAAATTTCAAAAAAATTTTCGAAAAAATTTTGGAAAAAAATTTTCAAAAAAATTTTCGAAAAAAATTTCGAAAAAAAATTTTCGAAAAAAAATTTTTAAAAAAATTTCGAAAAAAAATTTTCGAAAAAAATTTTCAAAAAAAATTTTGAAAAACAATTTCGAAAAAAATTTTTAAAAAAAATTTTGGAAAAAAATTTTGAAAAAAATTTTTTAAAAAAATTTCGAAAAAAATTTTTGAAAAAATTTTGAAAAAAAATTTTTCGAAAAAAATTTTCAAAAAAATTTTCGAAAAAAATTTCAAAAAAAATTTTTGAAAAAAAATTTTTAAAAAAATTTCAAAAAAAAATTTTCGAAAAAAATTTCAAAAAAAAAATATTCCAAAAAAATTTTCAAAAAAAATTTTGAAAAACATTTTGAAAAAAATTTTTAAAAAAAATTTCGAAAAAAATTTTTAAAAAAATTTTCGAAAACAATTTTGAAAAAAAATTTCGAAAAAAATTTTGGAAAAAAATTTTCGAAAAAATTTTGAAAAAAAATTTTTCGAAAAAAATTTTCAAAAAAATTTTCGAAAAAAATTTCGAAAAAAAAATTTCGAAAAAAATTTTTTTAAAAATTTCGAAAAAAAATTTTCGAAAAAAATTTCAAAAAAAAAAAATATTCGAAAAAAATTTTCAAAAAAAATTTTGAAAATAAATTTCGAAAAAAATTTTGAAAAAAAATTTTAAAAAAACTTTCGAAAAAAATTTTTAAAAAAATTTTCGAAAAAACTTTCGAAAAAAAATTTATGAAAAAAATTTTGAAAAAAAATTTCAAAAAAAATTTCCAAAAAAATTTTCGAAAAAATTTTGGAAAAAAAATTTTCAAAAAAAATTTTCGAAAAAATTTTGGAAAAAAATTTTTCAAAAAAAAATTCGAAAAAAAATTTTCAAAAAAAATTTTGAAAAAATCTCGAAAAAAAATTTTGGAAAAAACTTTGAAAAAAAATTTCGAAAAAAATTTTCAAAAAAATTTTCGAAAAAATTTCGAAAAAAAATTTTCGAAAAAAATTTTGAAAAAAATTTTCGAAAAAGTATTTTCGAAAAAAATTATCGAAAAAAAATTTGAAAAAAAATTTCGAAAAACATTTTCGAAAAAAATTTCGAAAAAAAATTTTCGAAAAAACTTTCGAAGGAAATTTTGAAAAAAATTTTCGAAAAAAATTCCGATAAAAAATTTTTGAAAAAAATTCCAAAAAAAAATTTTCGAAAAAATTTTGCAAAAAAATTTTTCCAAAATAATTTCGAAAAAAAATTTTGAAAAAAAATATCGAAAAAAATTTTTAAAAAAATTTTCGAAAAAAATTTCGAAAAAAAATTTTCGAAAAAAATTTTGAAAAAAAATTTCGAAAAAAAATTTCGAAAAAAATTTTCAAAAAAATTTTCGAAAAAATTTTGGAAAAAAATTTTTCGAAAAAAATTTTCAAAAAAATTTTCGAAAAAAATTTCGAAAAAAAATTTAAAAAAAAAAATTGAAAAAAATTTTCGAAAAAACTTTTCTAAGGAAATTTCGAAAAAAATTACGAAAAAAATTTTTAAAAAATTTTCGAAATAAATTTCGAAAAAAAATTTTCGAAAAAAATTTTGAAAAAAAATTTTGAAAAACAATTTCGAAAAAAATTTTTAAAAAAAATTTCGGAAAAAAATTTTGAAAAAAATTTTTTAAAAAAATTTCGAAAAAAATTTTCGAAAAAATTTTGAAAAAAAATTTTTCGAAAAAAATTTTTAAAAAAATTTTCGAAAAAAATTCCAAAAAAAATTTTTGAAAAAAAATTTTTAAAAAAATTTCAAAAAAAAATTTTCGAAAAAAATTTCAAAAAAAAAATATTCCAAAAAAATTTTCAAAAAAAATTTTGAAAAACATTTTGAAAAAAATTTTTAAAAAAAATTTCGAAAAAAATTTTTAAAAAAATTTTCGAAAACAATTTTGAAAAAAAATATTCGAAAAAAATTTTGGAAAAAAATTTTCGAAAAAATTTTGAAAAAAAATTTTTCGAAAAAAATTTTCAAAAAAATTTTCGAAAAAAATTTCGAAAAAAAAATTTCGAAAAAAATTTTCGAAAAAAATTTCAAAAAAAAATATTCGAAAAAAATTTCGAAAAAAAATTTTCGAAAACAAATTCGGAAAAAAATTCCAAAAAAAATTTTCTAAAAAAATTTTCGAAAAAATTTTGGAAAAAAATATTTCGAAAAAAATTTTGAAAAAAATTTTCGAAAAAAATTTCGAAGAAAATTTTCGAAAAAAATTTCGAAAAAAAATTTTCGAAAACAATTTTGAAAAAAAATTTCGAAAAAAATTTTGGAAAAAAATTTTCAAAAAAAAATTTTGAAAAAAAATTTCGAAAAAAATTTTTTAAAAAATTTTCGAAAAAAATTTTGAAAAAAAAATTTGAAAAAAATTTTCAAAAAAATTTTCGAAAAAATTTTGGAAAAAAATTTTTCAAAAAAAATTTCGAAAAAAAATTTTTAAAAGAAATTTTGAAAAAAGATGTCGAAAAAAGATTTTTAAAAAATTTTCGAAAAAAATTTCGAAAAAAAATTTTCGAAAAAAATTTTGAAAAAAAATTTCGAAAATAATTTTCAAAAACATTTTCGAAAAAATTTGGAAAAAAATTTTTCGAAAAAAATTTTCAAAAAAATTTTCGAAAAAAAATTCGAAAAAAAATTAAAAAAAAAAATTAGAAAAATATTTTCGAAAAAACTTTTATAAGGAAATTTCGAAAAAAATTACGAAAAAAATTTTTAAAAAAATTTTCGAAAAAAATTTCGAACAAAAATTTTCGAAAAGAATTTAGAAAAAAATTTTCGAAAAAAATTTTGAAAAAAAATTTCGAAAAACATTTTCAAAAAAATTTTCGAAAAAAATTTTTCGAAAAAAAATTGGAAAAAAAATTTCGAAAAAAGTTTTCAAAAAAATTTTCGAAAAAATTTTGCAAAAAAAATTTTCGAAAAAAATTTTCGAAAAAAATTTTCGAAAAAAATTTCAAAAAAAAATATTCGAAAAAAAATTTCGAAAAAAAATTTTCGAAAAGAAATTCGGAAAAAAATTCCAAAAAAAATTTTCTAAAAAAATTTTCGAAAAAATTTTGGAAAAAAATATTTCGAAAAAAATTTTGAAAAAAATTTTCGAAAAAAATTTCGAAGAAAATTTTCGAAAAAAATTTCGAAAAAAAATTTTCGAAAACAATTTTGAAAAAAAATTTCGAAAAAAATTTTGGAAAAAAATTTTCAAAAAAAATTTTTAAAAAAAATTTCGAAAAAAATTTTTAAAAAAATTTCGAAAAAAATTTCGAAAAAAATTTCAAAAAAAAATTTCCGAAAAAATTTTGAAAAAAAATTTCAAAAAAAAATTTGGAAAAAAATTTTCAAAAAAAAATTTTGAAAAAAAATTTCGAAAAAAAAATTTCGAAAAAAAATTTTTAAAAGAAATTTTGAAAAAAAATATCGAAAAAAAATTTTTAAAAAATTTTCGAAAAAAATTTCGAAAAAAAATTTTCGAAAAAAATTTTGAAAAAAAATTTCGAAAATAATTTTCAAAAACATTTTCGAAAAAATTTGGAAAAAAATTTTTACGAAAAAAATTTTCAAAAAAATTTTCGAAAAAAAATTCGAAAAAAAATTAAAAAAAAAAATTAGAAAAAAATTTTCGAAAAAACTTTTATAAGGAAATTTCGAAAAAAATTACGAAAAAAATTTTTAAAAAAATTTTCGAAAAAAATTTCGAAAAAAAATTTTCGAAAAGAATTTAGAAAAAAATTTTCGAAAAAAATTTTGAAAAAAAATTTCGAAAAACATTTTCAAAAAAATTTTCGAAAAAAATTTTTCGAAAAAAAATTGAAAAAAAAATTTCGAAAAAAGTTTTCAAAAAAATTTTCGAAAAAATTTTGCAAAAAAAATTTTCGAAAAAAATTTTCGAAAAAAATTTTCGAAAAAAATTTCAAAAAAAAATATTCGAAAAAAATTTCGAAAAAAAATTTTCGAAAACAAATTCGGAAAAAAATTCCAAAAAAAATTTTCTAAAAAAATTTTCGAAAAAATTTTGGAAAAAAATATTTCGAAAAAAATTTTGAAAAAAATTTTCGAAAAAAATTTCGAAGAAAATTTTCGAAAAAAATTTCGAAAAAAAATTTTCGAAAACAATTTTCAAAAAAAATTTCGAAAAAAATTTTGGAAAAAAATTTTCAAAAAAAATTTTTAAAAAAAATTTCGAAAAAAATTTTTAAAAAAATTTCGAAAAAAATTTCAAAAAAAAATTTCCGAAAAAATTTTGGAAAAAAATTTTTCGAAAAAAATTTTCAAAAAAATTTTCGAAAAAAATTTCGAAAAAAAATTTTCGAAAAAAAATTTAAAAAAAAAATTCGAAAAAAAATTTTCGAAAAAAATTTCAAAAAAAAAATATTCGAAAAAAATTTTCAAAAAAAATTTTGAAAAAAAAATTTGAAAAAAAAAATTTGAAAAAAAATATTTCGAAAACAATTTTGAAAAAAATTATCGAAAAAAATTTCGAAAAAAATTTTCGAAAAAAATTTCTAAAAAAATTTTCGAAAAAAATTTCGAAAAAAAATTTTCGAAAAAATTTTGAAAAAAAATTTCGAAAAAACTTTCGAAAATCATTTTGAAAAAAAATTTCGAAAAAAATTTTCAAAAAAATTTTCGAAAAAATTTTGGAAAAAAATTTTCAAAAAAAATTTCGAAAATAATTTCGAAAAAATATTTTCGAAAAAAATTCCAAAAAAAAAATTCCAAAAAAAAAATATGCGAAAAAAATTTTCAAAAAAAATTTTGAAAAAAAATTTCTTAAAAAATTTTGAAGGAAAATTTCAAAAAAAATTTTGAAAAAAAATTTCGAAAAAAATTTTGAAAAAAAATTTTGAAAAAAAATTAAAAAAAAATTTTTTTAAAAATTTTCGAAAAAAATTTCAAAAAAAAATTTCATAAAAAAATTTCGAAAAAAATTTTCCAAAAAATTTTTGAAAAAATTTTGAAAAAAAATTTTTCAAAAAAAATTTTCGAAAAAATTTTGGAAAAAAATTTTTCAAAAAAAATTTCATAAAAAAATTTAAAAAAAAAATTTGAAAAAAATTTCAAAAAAAAATTTTGAAAAAAATCTCGAAAAAAAATTTTGGAAAAAAATTTTGAAAAAAAATTTCGAAAAAAATTTTCAAAAAAATTTTCGGAAAAATTTTGGAAAAAATTTTTCGAAAAAAATTTGGAAAAAAAATTTCCAAAAAAATTTCGAAAAAAAATTTTGAAAAAAAACCGAAAAAAATTTTCAAAAAAATTTTCCAAAAAATTTTGGAGAAAATTTTTTCGAGAAAAATTTCGAAAAAAAATTATCAAAAAAAAATTTGAAAAAAAATTTCGAAAAAAATTTCTTTAAAAATTTTCGAAAAAAATTTCAAAAAAAAATTTTCGAAAAAAATTTTTAAAAAAATTTTCGAAAAAAATTTTTAAAAAAAATTTCGAAAAATATTTTCGAAAAAATTTGGAAAAAAATTTTCAAAAAAATTTACAAAAAAAAAATTTCGAAAAAAAATTTTCAAAAAAAAATTGGAAAAAAATTTTTCAAAAAAAATTTCAAAAAAAAATTTAAAAAAAAAATTTGAAAAAAATTTCAAAAAAAAATTTTAAAAAAATTTTCGAAAAAAATTTCGAAAAAAAATTTTCGAAAAAAATTTTGAAAAAAAATTTCGAAAAAAATTTTCAAAAAAATGTTCGAAAAAAATTTGCAAAAAAAATTTTCAAAAAAATTTTCGAAAAAAATTTCGAAAAAAAATATTTGAAAAAAATTTCGAAAAAAATTTTCGAAAAAAAATTCGTAAAAAAATTTCGAAAAAAATTTTCAAAAAAATTTTCGAAAAAATTTTGGAAAAAAATATTTCGAAAAAAAGTTTGAAAAAAATTTTTGAAAAAAATTTCGAAAAAAATTTTCGAAAAAAATTTCGAAAAAAAATTTCGAAAAAAATTTCGAAAAAAAATGTTCGAAAAAAATTTTCAAAAAAAATTTTGAAAAAAATTTCGAAAAAAATTTTTTAAAAAATTTTGAAAAAACATTTTCGAAAAAAATTTCAAAAAAAAAAATATTCGAAAAAAATTTTCAAAAAAAATTTTGAAAAAAAATTTCGAAAAAAATTTTGAAAAAAAATTTCGGAAAAAAATTTTGAAAAAAATTTTTAAAAAAAAATTTCGAAAAAAATTTTTAAAAAAATTTTCGAAAAAAATTTCGAAAAAAATTTTCGAAAAAAATTTCGAAAAAAAATTTTCGAAAACAATTTTGAAAAAAAATTTCGAAAAAAATTTTGGAAATAAATTTTCGAAAAAATTTTGAAAAAAAATTTTTCGAAAAAAATTTCCAAAAAAATTTTCGAAAAAAATTTCGAAAAAAAATTTTCGAAAAAAATTTTCGAAAAAAATTTTCAAAAAAAATTTTGAAAAAAAATTTCGAAAAAATTTTTTAAAAAAATTTCGAAAAAAATTTCGAAAAAAAATTTTCGAAAAAAATTTTGAAAAAAAATTTCGAAAAAAATTTTCAAAAAACTTTTCGAAAAAATTATGGAAAAAAATTTTTCGAAAAAAAATTTCAAAAAAATTTTCGAAAAAATTTTGGAAAAAAATTTTCAAAAAAATTTTCGAAAAAAATTTCGAAAAAAAATTTTCGAAAAAAAATTTTTAAAAAAATTTCGAAAAAAAATTTTCGAAAAAAATTTTCAAAAAAAATTTTGAAAAACAATTTCGAAAAAAATTTTTAAAAAAAATTTTGGAAAAAAATTTTGAAAAAAATTTTTTAAAAAAATTTCGAAAAAAATTTTTGAAAAAATTTTGAAAAAAAATTTTTCGAAAAAAATTTTCAAAAAAATATTCGAAAAAAATTTCAAAAAAAATTTTTGAAAAAAAATTTTTAAAAAAATTTCAAAAAAAAATTTTCGAAAAAAATTTCAAAAAAAAAATATTCCAAAAAAATTTTCAAAAAAAATTTTGAAAAACATTTTGAAAAAAATTTTTAAAAAAAATTTCGAAAAAAATTTTTAAAAAAATTTTCGAAAACAATTTTGAAAAAAAATTTCGAAAAAAATTTTGGAAAAAAATTTTCGAAAAAATTTTGAAAAAAAATTTTTCGAAAAAAATTTTCAAAAAAATTTTCGAAAAAAATTTCGAAAAAAAAATTTCGAAAAAAATTTTTTTAAAAATTTCGAAAAAAAATTTTCGAAAAAAATTTCAAAAAAAAAAAATATTCGAAAAAAATTTTCAAAAAAAATTTTGAAAATAAATTTCGAAAAAAATTTTGAAAAAAAATTTTAAAAAAACTTTCGAAAAAAATTTTTAAAAAAATTTTCGAAAAAACTTTCGAAAAAAAATTTATGAAAAAAATTTTGAAAAAAAATTTCAAAAAAAATTTCCAAAAAAATTTTCGAAAAAATTTTGGAAAAAAAATTTTCAAAAAAAATTTTCGAAAAAATTTTGGAAAAAAATTTTTCAAAAAAAAATTCGAAAAAAAATTTTCAAAAAAAATTTTGAAAAAATCTCGAAAAAAAATTTTGGAAAAAACTTTGAAAAAAAATTTCGAAAAAAATTTTCAAAAAAATTTTCGAAAAAATTTCGAAAAAAAATTTTCGAAAAAAATTTTGAAAAAAATTTTCGAAAAAGTATTTTCGAAAAAAATTATCGAAAAAAAATTTGAAAAAAAATTTCGAAAAACATTTTCGAAAAAAATTTCGAAAAAAAATTTTCGAAAAAACTTTCGAAGGAAATTTTGAAAAAAATTTTCGAAAAAAATTCCGATAAAAAATTTTTGAAAAAAATTCCAAAAAAAAATTTTCGAAAAAATTTTGCAAAAAAATTTTTCCAAAATAATTTCGAAAAAAAATTTTGAAAAAAAATATCGAAAAAAATTTTTAAAAAAATTTTCGAAAAAAATTTCGAAAAAAAATTTTCGAAAAAAATTTTGAAAAAAAATTTCGAAAAAAAATTTCGAAAAAAATTTTCAAAAAAATTTTCGAAAAAATTTTGGAAAAAAATTTTTCGAAAAAAATTTTCAAAAAAATTTTCGAAAAAAATTTCGAAAAAAAATTTAAAAAAAAAAATTGAAAAAAATTTTCGAAAAAACTTTTCTAAGGAAATTTCGAAAAAAATTACGAAAAAAATTTTTAAAAAATTTTCGAAATAAATTTCGAAAAAAAATTTTCGAAAAAAATTTTGAAAAAAAATTTTGAAAAACAATTTCGAAAAAAATTTTTAAAAAAAATTTCGGAAAAAAATTTTGAAAAAAATTTTTTAAAAAAATTTCGAAAAAAATTTTCGAAAAAATTTTGAAAAAAAATTTTTCGAAAAAAATTTTCAAAAAAATTTTCGAAAAAAATTTCAAAAAAAATTTTTGAAAAAAAATTTTTAAAAAAATTTCAAAAAAAAATTTTCGAAAAAAATTTCAAAAAAAAAATATTCCAAAAAAATTTTCAAAAAAAATTTTGAAAAACATTTTGAAAAAAATTTTTAAAAAAAATTTCGAAAAAAATTTTTAAAAAAATTTTCGAAAACAATTTTGAAAAAAAATTTCGAAAAAAATTTTGGAAAAAAATTTTCGAAAAAATTTTGAAAAAAAATTTTTCGAAAAAAATTTTCAAAAAAATTTTCGAAAAAAATTTCGAAAAAAAAATTTCGAAAAAAATTTTTTTAAAAATTTCGAAAAAAAATTTTCGAAAAAAATTTCAAAAAAAAAAAAATATTCGAAAAAAATTTTCAAAAAAAATTTTGAAAAAAAATTTCAAAAAAAATTTTGAAAAAAAATTTCGAAAAAAATTTTGAAAAAAAATTTTAAAAAAACTTTCGAAAAAAATTTTTAAAAAAATTTTCGAAAAAACTTTCGAAAAAAAATTTATGAAAAAAATTTTGAAAAAAAATTTCATAAAAAATTTCCAAAAAAATTTTCGAAAAAATTTTGGAAAAAAAATTTTCAAAAAAAATTTTCGAAAAAATTTTGGAAAAAAATTTTTCAAAAAAAATTTCGAAAAAAAATTTTCAAAAAAAATTTTGAAAAAATCTCGAAAAAAAATTTTGGAAAAAACTTTGAAAAAAAATTTCGAAAAAAATTTTCAAAAAAATTTTCGAAAAAATTTTGAAAAAAATTTTCGAAAAAGTATTTTCGAAAAAAATTTTCGAAAAAAATTTTGAAAAAAAATTTCGAAAAACATTTTCGAAAAAAATTTCGAAAAAAAATTTTCGAAAAAACTTTCGAAGGAAATTTTGAAAAATATTTTCGAAAAAAATTTCGATAAAAAATTTTTGAAAAAAATTCCAAAAAAAAATTTTCGAAAAAATTTTGCAAAAAAATTTTTCCAAAATAATTTCGAAAAAAAATTTTGAAAAAAAATATCGAAAAAAATTTTCGAAAAAAATTTCGAAAAAAAATTTTCGAAAAAAATTTTGAAAAAAAATTTCGAAAAAAAATTTCGAAAAAAATTTTCAAAAAAATTTTCGAAAAAATTTTGGAAAAAAAGTTTTCGAAAAAAATTTTCAAAAAAATTTTCGAAAAAAATTTCGAAAAAAAATTTAAAAAAAAAAATTGAAAAAAATTTTCGAAAAAACTTTTCTAAGGAAATTTCGAAAAAAATTACGAAAAAAATTTTTAAAAAATTTTCGAAAAAAATTTCGAAAAAAAATTTTCGAAAAAAATTTTGAAAAAAAATTTCGAAAAAAATTTTCAAAAAAATTTTCGAAAAAAATTTCTCGAAAAAAATTTTGAAAAAAATTTTCGAAAAAAATTTCGAAAAAAAATGTACGAAAAAAATTTTGAAAAAAAATTTCAAAAAAAATTTTCAAAAAAATTTTCGAAAAAAATTGTTCGAAAAAAAATTGGAAAAAAAATTTCGAAAAAAGATTTCAAAAAAATTTTCGAAAAAATTTTGCAAAAAAAATTTTCGAAAAAAATTTTCAAAAAAAATTTCGAAAAAAAATTTTCGAAAAAAAATTCAAAAAAAAATTTCGAAAAAAATTTTCAAAAAAATTTTCGAAAAAATTTTGGAAAAAAATATTTCGAAAAAAATTTTGAAAAAAATTTTCGAAAAAAATTTCGAAAAATATTTTCGAAAAAAATTTCCAAAAAAAATTTTCGAAAACAATTTTGAAAAAAAATTTCGAAAAAAATTTTGGAAAAAAATTTTCAAAAAAAATTTTGAAAAAAAATTTCGAAAAACATTTTTAAAAAAATTTCGAAAAAAATTTCGAAAAAAAATTTCCGAAAAAAATTTTGAAAAAAAATTTCGAAAAAAATTTTCAAAAAAATTTTCGAAAAAATTTTGGAAAAAAATTTTTCGAAAAAAATTTTCAAAAAAATTTTCGAAAAAAATTTCGAAAAAAAATTTTCGAAAAAAAATTTTAAAAAAAATTTCGAAAAAAAAATTTCAAAAAATATTTCAAAAAAAAAAATATTCGAAAAAAATTTTCAAAAAAAAATTTGAAAAAAAATATTTCGAAAACAATTTTGAAAAAAATTTTCGAAAAAAATTTCGAAAAAAATGTCGAAAAAAATTTTTGAAAAAAATTTCGAAAAAAAATTTTCGAAACAAATTTTGAAAAAAAATTTCGAAAAAAATTTTCAACAAAATTTTCGAAAAAAATTTCAAAAAAAAATTTTCAAAAAAAATTTTGAAAAAAATTTTTGAAAAAAAATTTTCGAAAAAATTTCGAAGGAAATTTCGAAAAAAAATTTCGATAAAAATTTTGAAAAAAATTTTCGAAAAAAATTTTTCGAAAAAAAATTTGAAAAAAAATTTGGAAAAACAATTTTGAAAAATATTTTCGAAAAAAATTTCGAAAAAAAATTTTCGAAAAAAATTTCGAAAAAAAATTTTCGAAAAAAATTTTGAAAATTTTTGAAAAAAATTTCGAAAAAAATTTTCGAAAAAAATTTTCAAAAAAATTTTCGAGAAAAGTTTGGAAAAAAATTTTTCAAAAAAAATTTTCGAAAAAATTTTGGAAAAAAATTATTCAAAAAAAATTTCGAAAAAAAATTTTCAAAAAAAATTTTGAAAAAAATCTCGAAAAAAAATTTTGAAAAAAATCTCGAAAAAAAATTTTGGAAAAAAATTCGAAAAAAAATTTCGAAAAAAATTTTTCGAAAAAAATTTCGAAAAAAAATTTTCAAAAAAAATTTTGATAAAAATTTCGAAAAAAATTTTGAAAAAAAATTTTGAAAAAAATTTTGAAAAAAATTTTGAAAAAAATTTTCGAAAAAATTTTGGAAAAAAATTTTTAAAAAAAATTTTGAAAAAAAATTTCGAAAAAAATTTTTAAAAAAATTTTCGAAAAAAATTTCGAAAAAAAATTTTCGAAAAATATTTTGAAAAAAAATTTCGAAAAAAATTTTCAAAAAAATTTTAGGAAAAATTATTCAAAAAAAATTTTCAAAAAAATTTTCGAAAAAAATTTCGAAAAAAAATTTTCGAAAAAAAATTTTTTAAAAAATTTCGAAAAAAAATTTTCGAAAAAAATTTTCGAAAAAAATTTTCGAAAAAATTTTCAAAAAAAAAAATATTCGAAAAAAAATTTCAAAAAAAATTTCAAAAAAAAATTTTCAAAAAAAATTTTGGAAAAAAAAATTCGAATATAATTTTCCGAAAAAAATTTCGAAAAAAAATTTTCAAAAAAAAATTTTGATAAAAATTTCGAAAAAAAATTTTTAAAAAAATTTTCAAAAAAAATCTCGAAAAAAAATTTTGGATAAAAATTTTCAAAAAAATTTTCGAAAAAATTTTAGAAAAAAATTTTTCGAAAAAAATTTCGTAAGAAAAATTTCGAAAAAAATTTCGAAAAAAAATTTTCAAAAAAAACCAAAAAAATTTTCAAAAAAAATTTTGAAAAAAAATTTCAAAAAAATTTTTTTTTTAAATTTTCGAAAAAAATTTCGAAAAAAAATTTTCGAAAAAAATTCTTAAAAAAATTTTTTTTCGAACTTTTTTTCGAAATTTTTTTAAAAATTTTTTTCGAAATTTTTTTTCAAAATTGTTTTCGAAAATTTTTTTTGGAAATTTTTTTCGAAAATATTTTTCGAAATTTTTTTCGAAAATTTTTTTCAAAATTTGTTTCAAAATATTTTTTTCCAAAATTTTTTCGAAAATTTTTTTGAAAATTTTTTTCGAAATTTTTTTTTGAATTTTTTTTCGAAAATTTTTTTTCGAAATTTTTTTCGAAAATTTTTTTCGAAAATTTTTTTTGCAAAATTTTTTCGAAAATTTTTTTGAAATCTTTTTTCGAAATTTTTTTTCCAATTTTTTTTCGAACAATTTTTTTCGAAAATTTTTTTGAAAATTTTTTTTGAAATTTTTTTTCAAAATTTTTTTCGTACATTTTTTTTCGAAATTTTTTTCGAAAATTTTTTTCAAAATTTTTTTCGAGAAATTTTTTTCGAAAATTTTTTTGAAAATTTTTTTCGAAATTTTTTTTCAAAATTTTTTTCGAAAATTTTTTTTCGAAATTTTTTTCGAAAATTTTTTTAAAAATTTTTTTCAAAATTTTTTTCGAAAATTTTTTTTCGAAATTTTTTTTCGAAAATTTTTTTCGAAAATTTTTTTTCGAAAATTCTTTTCAAAATTTATTTTTTATTTTTTTTTTCGAAATATTTTTTTTCAAAATTTTTTCGAAAATTTTTTTGAAAATTTTTTTCGAAATTTTTTTCATAATTTTTTTTGAAATTTTTTTTTCGAAATTTTTTTCGAAAATTTTTTTTCGAAATTTTTTTCGAAAATTTTTTTTCGAAATTTTTTTTGAAATTTTTTTTGAAAATTTTTTTCGAAAATTTTTTTTGCAAAATTTATTCGAAAATTTTTTTGAAAATTTTTTTCGGAATTTTTTTTCAAAATTTTTTTCGAAAATTTTTTTGCGAAATTTTTTTCGTAAATTTTTTTGAAAATTTTTTTCGAAATTTTTTTTCAAAATTTTTTTCGAAAATTTTTTTTCGAAATTTTTTTTGAAATTTTTTTCGAAAAATTTTCAAAATTTTTTTGAAAATTTTTTTGAATTTTTTTTTGAAATTTTTTTTCAAATTTTTTTTCGGAAATTTTACTTCAAAATTTTTTTAGAAAATTTTTTTCGAAATTTTTTTTCAAAATTTTTTTTGAAAATTTTTTTTCAAAATTTTTTTTAAAATTTTTTTTTGGAAATTTTTTTTCGAAATTTTTTTCGAATATTTTGTTGAAAATTTTTTTCGAAAAAGTTTTTTCTAAAATTTTTTAAAAATTTTTTTAAAAATTTTTTTCGAAATTTTTTTTCAAAATATTTTTCGAAAATTTTTTTTCGAAATTTTTTTAAAAATTTTTTCGAAATTTTTTTTCAAAATTTTTTTTGAAAATTTTTTTCCAAAATTCTTTTGGAAATTTTTTTCAAAATTTTTTTTGAAATTTTTTTTCAAAAATTTTTTTCGAAATTTTTTTCGAAATATTTTTTTCCAAAATTTTTTCGAAAATTTTTTTGAAAATTTTTTTCGAAATTTTTTTAAAAAATTTTTTTCGAAATTTTTTTTCAAAATTTTTTTTCGAAATTTTTTCAAAAATTTTTTTGAAAATTTTTTTCGGTTTTTTTTCAAAATTTTTTTTCGAAATTTTTCTCGAAAAATTTTTTTCCAAAATTTTTTTGAAAATTTTTTTGAAAATTTTTTTGAAAATTTTTTTCGGTTTTTTCTCAAAATCTTTTTTCGAAATTTTTTTCGAAATTTTTTTTTAGAAATTTTTTTCGAAAAATTTTTTTCCAAAATTTTTTCGAAAATTTTTTTGAAAATTTTTTTCGAAATTTTTTTTCAAAATTTTTTTTCAAAATTTTTTTTCGAGATTTTTTTCAAAATTTTTTTTCGAAATTTTTTTCGAAATTTTTTTTTCAAAATTTTTTTCCAAAATTTTTTCGAAAATTTTTTTGAAAATTTTTTTCGAAATTTCTTTTCAAAATTTTTTTCCAAAATTTTTTTTTGAGATTTTTTCAAAATTTTTTTTGAAAATTTTTTTTCGAAATTTTTTTTTGAAAATTTTTTTCCAAAATTTTTTCGAAAATTTTTTTTGAAAAATTTTTTCGAAAATTTTTTTGGAAATTTTTTTTGAAATTTTTTTTCAAAATTTTTTTCGAAAATTTTTTTTCGAATGTTTTTTCGAAAATTTTTTTAAAAATTTTTTTCGAAATTTTTTTTAACATTTTTTTTCGAAATTTTTTTTAAAATTTTTTTTCGAAATTTTTTTCGAAAATTTTTTTGAAAATTATTTTCGAAATTTTTTTTCAAAATTTTTTTCGAAAATTTTTTTTCGAAATTTTTTTCGAAAATTTTTTTAAAAATTTTTTTCGAAATTTTTTTTCAAATTTTTTTTTAAATTTTTTTTCGAAATTTTTTTTGAAAAATTTTTTTTGAAAATTTTTTTTCGAAATTTTTTTTGGAAAATGTTTTTGAAAAATTTTTTCCAAATTTTTCCGAAAATTTTTTTGAAAATATTTTTCGAAATTTTTTTAAAAATTTTTTTTCGAAAATTTTTTTAAAAATTTTTTTCGAAAATTTTTTTTCGAAATTTTTTTCGAAAATTTTTAAAGAAACTTTTTCGAAATTTTTTTTCAAAATTTTTTTTGAAAATTTTTTTTCGAAATTTTTCTCGAAAAAATTCTCCAAAATTGTTTCGAAAATTTTTTTGAAAATTTTTTTCGGTTTTTTTTCAAAATTATTTTTCGAAATTTTTTTAGAAATTTTTTTCCAAATTTTTTCGAAAAACTTTTTCCAAATTTTTTTCGAAAATTTTTTTGATAATTTTTTTCGAAATTTTTTTTCAAAATTTTTTTCCAAAATTTTTTTTCGAGATTTTTTTCAAAATTTTTTTTTGAAAATTTTTTTATGAAATTTTTTTTGAAAATTTTTTTCCAAAATTTTTTCGAAAATTTTTTTTGAAAAATTTTTTTCCAAAATTTTTTTGAAAATTTTTTTGAAAATTTTTTTCGAAATTTTTTTATGAAATTTTTTTCCAAAATTTTTTTTCGAAATTTTTTTCGAAAATTTTTTTAAAATTTTTTTTTTTAAATTTTTTTTCAAAATTTTTTTTCAAAATGTTTTTCGAAATTTTTTTTCAAAATTTTTTACGAAATTTTTTTTCAAAATTTTTTTTGAAAATTTTTTTCGCATATTTTTTTTTTGAAATTTTTTTCGAAAATTTTTTTCGAAAATTTCTTTTCGAAATTTTTTTTCGAAATTTTTTTCGAAAATTTTTTTGAAAATTTTTTTCGAAAAATTTATTTTCCCAAATTTTTTCGAAAATTTTTTTGAAAATTTTTTTCGAAATTTTTTTCGAAATTTTTTTTTCGAAATTTTTTTCCAAAATTTTTTCGAAAATTTTTTTGAAAATTTTTTTCGAAATTTTTTTTCAAAATTTTTTTCCAAAATTTTTTTTTGAGATTTTTTCAAAATTTTTTTTGAAAATTTTTTTTCGAAATTTTTTTTTGAAAATTTTTTTCTAAAATTTTTTCGAAAATTTTTTTTGAAAAATTTTTTTCCAAAATTTTTTCGAAAATTTTTTTGGAAATTTTTTTTCGAAAGTTTTTTCGAAAATTTTTTTAAAAATTTTTTTCGAAATTTTTTTTAACATTTTTTTTCCAAATTTTTTTTTAAAATTTTTTTTCGAAATTTTTTTCGAAAATTTTTTTGAAAATTATTTTCGAAATTTTTTTTCAAAATTTTTTTCGAAAATTTTTTTTCGAAATTTTTTTCGAAAATTTTTTTAAAAATTTTTTTCGAAATTTTTTTTCAAATTTTTTTTTAAATTTTTTTTCGAAATTTTTTTTGAAAAATTTTTTTTGAAAAATTTTTTTCCAAAATTTTTTCGAAAATTTTTTTGGAAATTTTTTTTGAAATTTTTTTTCAAAATTTTTATCGAAAATTTTTTTTCGAAAGTTTTTTCGAAAATTTTTTTAAAAAGTTTTTTCGAAATTTTTTTTTCAAATTTTTTTTTAAAATATTTTTTTCGAAATTTTTTTTGAAAAATTTTTTTCCAAATTTTTTTCGAAAATTTTTTTTCGAAATTTTTTTTGGAAAATTTTTTTGAAAATTTTTTTCGAAAAATTTTTTTTCCAAAATTTTTTCGAAATTTTTTTTAAAAATTTTTTTCGAAAATTTTTTTTCGAAATTTTTTTCGAAAATTTTTAAAAAAATTTTTTTTGGAAATTTTTTTTCTAAATTTTTTTTGAAAATTTTTTTTCAAAATTTCTCTCGAAAAATTTTTTTCCAAAATTTTTTCGAAAATTTTTTTGAAAATTTTTTTCGGTTTTTTTTCAAATTTTTTTTTCGAAATTTTTTTCGAAATTTTTTTTTCGAAATTTTTTTCGAAAAATTTTTTTCCAAAATTTTTTCGAAAATTTTTTTGAAAATTTTTTTCGAAAATTTTTTTGAAAATTTTTTTCGAAATTTTTTTTCAAAATTTTTTTCCAAAATTTTTTTTCGAGATTTTTTTCAAAATTTTTTTTGAAAATTTTTTTTGAAAATTTTTTTTCGAAATTTTTTTAAAAATTTTTTTCCAAAATTTTTTCGAAAATTTTTTTTGAAAAATTTTTTTTCGAGATTTTTTTCGAAAATTTTTTTAAAAATTTTTTTCGAAATTTTTATCAAAATTTTTTTTTGAAATTTTTTTTTCGAAATTTTTTTCGAAAAATTTTTTTCGAAATTTTTTTTCAAAATTTTTTTTGAAAATTTTTTTTCGAAATTTTTTTTGAAAATTTTTTTCGAAATTTTTTTTGAAAATTTTTTTCGAATATTTTTTTTTTGAAATTTTTTTCGAAAATTTTTTTTCGAAAATTTTTTTGAAATTTTTTTTCGAAATTTTTTTTTCGAAATTTTTTTCGAAAATTTTTTTTCGAAATTTTTTTCGAAAATATTTTTGAAACTTTTTTTCGAAAATTTTTTTTGCAAAATTTATTCGAAATTTTTCTTGAAAATTTTTTTCGAATTTTTTTTTCAAAATTTTTTTCGAAAATTTTTTTTCGAAATTTTTTTCGAAAATTTTTTTGAAAATTTTTTTCGAAATTTTTTTTCAAAATTTTTTTCTAAAATTTTTTTTCGAAATTTTTTTCGAAAATTTTTTTGAAAATTTTTTTCGAAAAATTTTTTTCGAATTTTATTTTCAAAATTTTTTTCGAAATTTTTTTTCGAAATTTCCTTCGAAAATTTTATTCGAAAATGTTTTTTCGGAAATTTTTTTCAAAATTTTTTTTGAAAATTTTTTCCAAATTTTTTTCGAAAATTTTTTTGAAAATTTTTTTCGAAAAATTTTTTTCCAAAATTTTTTCGAAAATTTTTTTCGAAATTTTTTTTCAAAATTTTTTTCGAAAATTTTTTTTTGAAATTTTTTTCGAAAATTTTTTTAAAAATTTTTTTTGAAATTTTTTTTCAAACTTTTTTTTAAAATTTTTTTTTCGAAATTTTTGTTGAAAAATTTTTTTCCAAATTATTTTCGAAAATTTTTTTTTGAAATTTTTTTTTGAAAATTTTTTTCAAAATTTTTTTTGAAATTTTTTTCGAAAATTTTTTTCAAAATTTTTTTTGAAATTTTTTTCGAAAATTTTTTTCAAAATTTTTTTCGAAAATTTTTTCGAAAATTTTTTTTCCTAAATTTTTTCGAAAATTTTTTTGAAAATTTTTTTCGAAATTTTTTTTCAAATTTTTTTTTGAAAATTTTTTTCATAATTTTGTCGAACTTTTTTTTTCGTAATTTTTCCAAAATAATTTATTCGAGATTTTTTTTCCAAAATTTTTTCGAAAATTTTTTTGAAATTTTTTTCAAAATTTTTTTTCAAAAATTTTTTTCAAAATTTTTTTCGAAAATTTTTTTTCGAAATTTTTTTTCGAAAATTTTTTTCGAAAATTTTTTTTCGAAAATTCTTTTCAAAATTTATTTTTTATTTTTTTTTTCGAAATATTTTTTTCCAAAATTTTTTCGAAAATTTTTTTGAAAATTTTTTTCGAAATTTTTTTCATAATTTTTTTTGAAATTTTTTTTTCGAAATTTTTTTCGAAAATTTTTTTTCGAAATTTTTTTCGAAAATTTTTTTTCGAAATTTTTTTTGAAATTTTTTTTGAAAATTTTTTTCGAAAATTTTTTTTGCAAAATTTATTCGAAATTTTTTTTGAAAATTTTTTTCGGAATTTTTTTTCAAAATTTTTTTCGAAAATTTTTTTGCGAAATTTTTTTCGTAAATTTTTTTGAAAATTTTTTTCGAAATTTTTTTTCAAAATTTTTTTCGAAAATTTTTTTTCGAAATTTTTTTTGAAATTTTTTTCGAAAAATTTTCAAAATTTTTTTGAAAATTTTTTTGAATTTTTTTTTGAAATTTTTTTTCAAATTTTTTTTCGAAAATTTTACTTCAAAATTTTTTTAGAAAATTTTTTTCGAAATTTTTTTTCAAAATTTTTTTTGAAAATTTTTTTTCAAAATTTTTTTTAAAATTTTTTTTTGGAAATTTTTTTTCGAAATTTTTTTCGAATATATTTTTGAAAATTTTTTTCGAAAAATTTTTTTCTAAAATTTTTTAAAAATTTTTTTAAAAATTTTTTTCGAAATTTTTTTTCAAAATATTTTTCGAAAATTCTTTTGGAAATTTTTTTCAAAATTTTTTTTGAAATTTTTTTTCAAAAATTTTTTTCGAAATTTTTTTCGAAATATTTTTTTCCAAAATTTTTTCGAAAATTTTTTTGAAAATTTTTTTCGAAATTTTTTTAAAAAATTTTTTTCGAAATTTTTTTTCAAAATTTTTTTTCGAAATTTTTTCAAAAATTTTTTTGAAAATTTTTTTCGGTTTTTTTTCAAAATTTTTTTTCGAAATTTTTCTCGAAAATTTTTTTTCCAAAATTTTTTTGAAAATTTTTTTGAAAATTTTTTTGAAAATTTTTTTCGGTTTTTTCTCAAAATCTTTTTTCGAAATTTTTTTCGAAATTTTTTTTTCGAAATTTTTTTCGAAAAATTTTTTTCCAAAATTTTTTCGAAAATTTTTTTGAAAATTTTTTTCGAAATTTTTTTTCAAAATTTTTTTTCAAAATTTTTTTTCGAGATTTTTTTCAAAATTTTTTTTCGAAATTTTTTTCGAAATTTTTTTTTCAAAATTTTTTTCCAAAATTTTTTCGAAAATTTTTTTGAAAATTTTTTCGAAATTTCTTTTCAAAATTTTTTTCCAAAATTTTTTTTTGAGATTTTTTCAAAATTTTTTTTGAAAATTTTTTTTCGAAATTTTTTTTTGAAAATTTTTTTCCAAAATTTTTTCGAAAATTTTTTTTGAAAAATTTTTTTCCAAAATTTTTTCGAAAATTTTTTTGGAAATTTTTTTTGAAATTTTTTTTCAAAATTTTTTTCGAAAATTTTTTTTCGAATGTTTTTTCGAAAATTTTTTTAAAAATTTTTTTCGAAATTTTTTTTAACATTTTTTTTCGAAATTTTTTTTAAAATTTTTTTTCGAAATTTTTTTCGAAAATTTTTTTGAAAATTATTTTCGAAATTTTTTTTCAAAATTTTTTTCGAAAATTTTTTTTCGAAATTTTTTTCGAAAATTTTTTTAAAAATTTTTTTCGAAATTTTTTTTCAAATTTTTTTTTAAATTTTTTTTCGAAATTTTTTTTGAAAAATTTTTTTTGAAAATTTTTTTTCGAAATATTTTTTGGAAAATGTTTTTGAAAAATTTTTTCCAAATTTTTTCGAAAATTTTTTTGAAAATATTTTTCGAAATTTTTTTAAAAATTTTTTTTCGAAAATTTTTTTAAAAATTTTTTTCGAAAATTTTTTTTCGAAATTTTTTTCGAAAATTTTTAAAGAAATTTTTTCGAAATTTTTTTTCAAAATTTTTTTTGAAAATTTTTTTTCGAAATTTTTCTCGAAAAAATTCTCCAAAATTGTTTCGAAAATTTTTTTGAAAATTTTTTTCGGTTTTTTTTCAAAATTATTTTTCGAAATTTTTTTAGAAATTTTTTTCCAAATTTTTTCGAAAAACTTTTTCCAAATTTTTTTCGAAAATTTTTTTGAAAATTTTTTTCGAAATTTTTTTTCAAAATTTTTTTCCAAAATTTTTTTTCGAGATTTTTTTCAAAATTTTTTTTTGAAAATTTTTTTATGAAATTTTTTTTGAAAATTTTTTTCCAAAATTTTTTCGAAAATTTTTTTTGAAAATTTTTTTCCAAAATTTTTTTGAAAATTTTTTTGAAAATTTTTTTCGAAATTTTTTTATGAAATTTTTTTCCAAAATTTTTTTTCGAAATTTTTTTCGAAAATTTTTTTAAAATTTTTTTTTTTAAATTTTTTTTCAAAATTTTTTTTCAAAATTTTTTTTCAAAATGTTTTTCGAAATTTTTTTTCAAAATTTTTTACGAAATTTTTTTTCAAAATTTTTTTTGAAAATTTTTTTCGCATATTTTTTTTTTGAAATTTTTTTCGAAAATTTTTTTCGAAAATTTCTTTTCGAAATTTTTTTTCGAAATTTTTTTCGAAAATTTTTTTGAAAATTTTTTTCGAAAAATTTATTTTCCCAAATTTTTTCGAAAATTTTTTTGAAAATTTTTTTCGAAATTTTTTTCGAAATTTTTTTTTCGAAATTTTTTTCCAAAATTTTTTCGAAAATTTTTTTGAAAATTTTTTTCGAAATTTTTTTTCAAAATTTTTTTCCAAAATTTTTTTTTGAGATTTTTTCAAAATTTTTTTTGAAAATTTTTTTTCGAAATTTTTTTTTGAAAATTTTTTTCCAAAATTTTTTCGAAAATTTTTTTTGAAAAATTTTTTTCCAAAATTTTTTCGAAAATTTTTTTGGAAATTTTTTTTTAAATTTTTTTTCAAAATTTTTTTCGAAAATTTTTTTTCGAAAGTTTTTTCGAAAATTTTTTTAAAAATTTTTTTAAAAATTTTTTTCGAAATTTTTTTTAACATTTTTTTTCCAAATTTTTTTTTAAAATTTTTTTTCGAAATTTTTTTCGAAAATTTTTTTGAAAATTATTTTCGAAATTTTTTTTCAAAATTTTTTTCGAAAATTTTTTTTCGAAATTTTTTTCGAAAATTTTTTTAAAAATTTTTTTCGAAATTTTTTTTCAAATTTTTTTTTAAATTTTTTTTCGAAATTTTTTTTGAAAAATTTTTTTTTAAAATTTTTTTTCGAAATTTTTTTTGGAAAATGTTTTTGAAAAATTTTTTCCAAATTTTTTCGAAAATTTTTTTGAAAATATTTTTCGAAATTTTTTTAAAAAATTTTTTTTGAAAATTTTTTTAAAAATTTTTTTCGAAAATTTTTTTTCGAAATTTTTTTCGAAAATTTTTAAAGAAATTTTTTCGAAATTTTTTTTCAAAATTTTTTTTGAAAATTTTTTTTCGAAATTTTTCTCGAAAAAATTCTCCAAAATTGTTTCGAAAATTTTTTTGAAAATTTTTTTCGGTTTTTTTTCAAAATTATTTTTCGAAATTTTTTTAGAAATTTTTTTCCAAAATTTTTTCGAAAAACTTTTTCCAAAATTTTTTCGAAAATTCTTTTGAAAATTTTTTCGAAATTTTTTTTCAAAATTTTTTTCCAAAATTTTTTTTCGAGATTTTTTTCAAAATTTTTTTTGAAAATTTTTTTATGAAATTTTTTTTGAAAAATTTTTTTCCAAAATTTTTTCGAAAATTTTTTTTGAAAAATTTTTTTCCAAAATTTTTTTGAAAATTTTTTTGAAAATTTTTTTCGAAATTTTTTTATGAAATTTTTTTCCAAAATTTTTTTTCGAAAGTTTTTTCGAAAATTTTTTTAAAATTTTTTTTTTAAATTTTTTTTCAAAATTTTTTTCGAAATTTTTTTTCAAAATTTTTTACGAAATTTTTTTTCAAAATTTTTTTTGAAAATTTTTTTCGCATATTTTTTTTTTGAAATTTTTTTCGAAAATTTTTTTCGAAAATTTTTTTTCGAAATTTTTTTTCGAAATTTTTTTCGAAAATTTTTTTGAAAATTTTTTTCGAAAAATTTATTTTTCCAAATTTTTTCGAAAATTTTTTTGAAAATTTTTTTCGAAATTTTTTTTCAAAATTTTTTTCGTAAATTTTTTTTCGAAATTTTTTTCGAAATTTTTTTTCAAAATTTTTTTCGAAATTTTTTTTTCGAAATTTTTTTCGAAAATTTTTTTAAAAATTTTTTTCGATATTTTTTTTCAAATTTTTTTTTTAAATTTTTTTTCGAAATTTTTTATGAAAAATTTTTTTCCAAAATTTTTTCGAAAATTTTTTTTTGGAATTTTTTTCAAAAATTTTTTATCGAAATTTTTTTCGAAAATTTTTTTCAAAATTTCCTTCGAAAGTTTTTTCGAAAATTTTTTTTCGAAATTTTTTTCGAAAATGTTTTTCGAAATTTTTTTTCAAAATTTTTTTCGAAAATTTTTTTCGAAAATATTTTTTCGAAAATTTTTTTCAAAATTTTTTTCAAAATTTTTTTTCGAAATTTTTTTTGGAAAATTTTTTTGAAAATTTTTTTCGAAAAATTTTTTTCCAAAATTTTTTCGAAAATTTTTTTGAAAATTTTTTTTAAAAATTTTTTTCGAAAATTTTTTTAAGAATTTTTTTCGAAAATTTTTTTTGGAAATTTTTTTCAAAATTTTTTTCGAAAATTTTTTTCGAAATTTTTTTCGAAAATTTTTTTCAAAATTTCTTTCGAAAATTTTTTCCGAAATTTTTTTTTTTTTTTTTTCAAACTTTTTTTTAAAAATTTTTTTCGAAAATTTTTTTGTAAATTTTTTTCGAAAATTTTTTTAAAAATTTTTTTCGAAAATTTTTTCGAAATTTTTTTCAAAAATTTTCAAAATTTTTTTCGAAAATTTTTCTTCGAAATTTTTTTCGAAAATTTTTCTTCGAAATTTTTTTCGAAAATTTTTTTTTCTAAATTTTTTTCGAAATTTTTTTTCAAAATTGTTTTTCCAAATTTTTTTTCAAATTTTTTTTCGAAAATGTTTTTTCGAAAATTTTTTTCAAAATTTTTTTCGAAATTTTTTTTCGAAATTTCCTTCGAAAATTTTTTCGAAAATTTTTTTTTGAAAATTTTTTCAAAATTTTTTTTGAAAATTTTTTTTCGAAATTTTTTTCGAAAATTTTTTTGAAATTTTTTTTCGAAATTCTTTTTCAAAATTTTTTTCGAAATTTTTTTTTCGAAATTTTTTTCGAAAATTTTTTTTCGAAATTGTTTTTGGAAAATTTTTTTGAAAATTTTTTTCGAAAAATTTTTTTCCAAAATTTTTTCGAAAATTTTTTTGAAAATATTTTTCGAAATTTTTTTTAAAAAATTTTTTTTAAACTTTTTTTTGAAAATTTTTTTAAAAATTTTTTTCGAAAATTTTTTTTCGAAATTTTTTTCGAAAATTTTAAAAAAAAATTTTCCGAAATTTTTTTTTTTTTTTTTGAAAATTTTTTTTCGAAATTCTTCTCGAAAATTTTTTTTCCAAAATTTTTTCGAAAATTTTTTTGAAAATTTTTTTTCGAAATTTTTTTCGAAATTTTTTTTCGAAAAATTTTTTTCCAAAATTTTTTCGAAAATTTTTTTGAAAATTTTTTTCGAAATTTTTTTTCAAAATTTTTTTCCAAAATTTTATTTCGAGATTTTTTTCAAAATTTTTTTTGAAAATTTTTTTTCGAAATTTTCTTTGAAAAATTTTTTTTGAAATTTTTTTCGAAAATTTTTTTCGAAAATTTTTTTTCGAAATTTTTTTTCGAAATTTTTTTCGAAAATTTTTTTGAAAATTTTTTTCGAAAAATTTATTTTCCCAAATTTTTTCGAAAATTTTTTTGAAAATTTTTTTCGAAATTTTTTTTCAAAATTTTTTTCGTAAATTTTTTTTCGAAATTTTTTCGAAATTTTTTTTCAAAATTTTTTTTGAAAATTTTTTTTCGAAATTTTTCTCGAAAAAATTCTCCAAAATTGTTTCGAAAATTTTTTTGAAAATTTTTTTCGGTTTTTTTTCAAAATTATTTTTCGAAATTTTTTTAGAAATTTTTTTCCAAAATTTTTTCGAAAAACTTTTTCCAAAATTTTTTCGAAAATTCTTTTGAAAATTTTTTCGAAATTTTTTTTCAAAATTTTTTTCCAAAATTTTTTTTCGAGATTTTTTTCAAAATTTTTTTTGAAAATTTTTTTATGAAATTTTTTTTGAAAAATTTTTTTCCAAAATTTTTTTCAAAATTTTTTACGAAATTTTTTTTCAAAATTTTTTTTGAAAATTTTTTTCGCATATTTTTTTTTTGAAATTTTTTTCGAAAATTTTTTTCGAAAATTTTTTTTCGAAATTTTTTTTCGAAATTTTTTTCGAAAATTTTTTTGAAAATTTTTTTCGAAAAATTTATTTTTCCAAATTTTTTCGAAAATTTTTTTGAAAATTTTTTTCGAAATTTTTTTTCAAAATTTTTTTCGTAAATTTTTTTTCGAAATTTTTTTCGAAATTTTTTTTCAAAATTTTTTTCGAAATTTTTTTTTCGAAATTTTTTTCGAAAATTTTTTTAAAAATTTTTTTCGATATTTTTTTTCAAATTTTTTTTTTTAATTTTTTTTCGAAATTTTTTATGAAAAATTTTTTTCCAAAATTTTTTCGAAAATTTTTTTTTGGAATTTTTTTCAAAAATTTTTTATCGAAATTTTTTTCGAAAATTTTTTTCAAAATTTCCTTCGAAAGTTTTTTCGAAAATTTTTTTTCGAAATTTTTTTCGAAAATGTTTTTCGAAATTTTTTTTCAAAATTTTTTTCGAAAATTTTTTTCGAAAATATTTTTTCGAAAATTTTTTTCAAAATTTTTTTCAAAATTTTTTTTCGAAATTTTTTTTGGAAAATTTTTTTGAAAATTTTTTTCGAAAAATTTTTTTCCAAAATTTTTTCGAAAATTTTTTTGAAAATTTTTTTTAAAAATTTTTTTCGAAAATTTTTTTAAGAATTTTTTTCGAAAATTTTTTTTGGAAATTTTTTTCAAAATTTTTTTCGAAAATTTTTTTCGAAATTTTTTTCGAAAATTTTTTTCAAAATTTCTTTCGAAAATTTTTTCCGAAATTTTTTTTTTTTTTTTTTTCAAACTTTTTTTTAAAAATTTTTTTCGAAAATTTTTTTGTAAATTTTTTTCGAAAATTTTTTTAAAAATTTTTTTCGAAAATTTTTTCGAAATTTTTTTCAAAAATTTTCAAAATTTTTTTCGAAAATTTTTCTTCGGAATTTTTTTCGAAAATTTTTCTTCGAAATTTTTTTCGAAAATTTTTTTTTCTAAATTTTTTTCGAAATTTTTTTTCAAAATTGTTTTTCCAAATTTTTTTTCAAATTTTTTTTCGAAAATGTTTTTTCGAAAATTTTTTTCAAAATTTTTTTCGAAATTTTTTTTCGAAATTTCCTTCGAAAATTTTTTCGAAAATTTTTTTTTGAAAATTTTTTCAAAATTTTTTTTGAAAATTTTTTTTCGAAATTTTTTTCGAAAATTTTTTTGAAATTTTTTTTCGAAATTCTTTTTCAAAATTTTTTTCGAAATTTTTTTTTCGAAATTTTTTTCGAAAATTTTTTTTCGAAATTGTTTTTGGAAAATTTTTTTGAAAATTTTTTTCGAAAAATTTTTTTCCAAAATTTTTTCGAAAATTTTTTTGAAAATATTTTTCGAAATTTTTTTTAAAAAATTTTTTTTAAACTTTTTTTTGAAAATTTTTTTAAAAATTTTTTTCGAAAATTTTTTTTCGAAATTTTTTTCGAAAATTTTAAAAAAAAATTTTCCGAAATTTTTTTTTTTTTTTTTGAAAATTTTTTTTCGAAATTCTTCTCGAAAATTTTTTTTCCAAAATTTTTTCGAAAATTTTTTTGAAAATTTTTTTTCGAAATTTTTTTCGAAATTTTTTTTCGAAAAATTTTTTAAAAATTTTTTTCGAAATTTTTATCAAAATTTTTTTTTGAAATTTTTTTTTCGAAATTTTTTTCGAAAAATTTTTTTCGAAATTTTTTTTCAAAATTTTTTTTGAAAATTTTTTTTCGAAATTTTTTTTGAAAATTTTTTTCGAAATTTTTTTTGAAAATTTTTTTCGAATATTTTTTTTTTGAAATTTTTTTCGAAAATTTTTTTTCGAAAATTTTTTTGAAATTTTTTTTCGAAATTTTTTTTTCGAAATTTTTTTCGAAAATTTTTTTTCGAAATTTTTTTCGAAAATATTTTTGAAACTTTTTTTCGAAAATTTTTTTTGCAAAATTTATTCGAAATTTTTCTTGAAAATTTTTTTCGAATTTTTTTTTCAAAATTTTTTTCGAAAATTTTTTTTCGAAATTTTTTTCGAAAATTTTTTTGAAAATTTTTTTCGAAATTTTTTTTCAAAATTTTTTTCTAAAATTTTTTTTCGAAATTTTTTTCGAAAATTTTTTTGAAAATTTTTTTCGAAAAATTTTTTTCGAATTTTATTTTCAAAATTTTTTTCGAAATTTTTTTTCGAAATTTCCTTCGAAAATTTTATTCGAAAATGTTTTTTCGGAAATTTTTTTCAAAATTTTTTTTGAAAATTTTTTCCAAATTTTTTTCGAAAATTTTTTTGAAAATTTTTTTCGAAAAATTTTTTTCCAAAATTTTTTCGAAAATTTTTTTCGAAATTTTTTTTCAAAATTTTTTTCGAAAATTTTTTTTTGAAATTTTTTTCGAAAATTTTTTTAAAAATTTTTTTTGAAATTTTTTTTCAAACTTTTTTTTAAAATTTTTTTTTCGAAATTTTTGTTGAAAAATTTTTTTCCAAATTATTTTCGAAAATTTTTTTTTGAAATTTTTTTTTGAAAATTTTTTTCAAAATTTTTTTTGAAATTTTTTTCGAAAATTTTTTTCAAAATTTTTTTTGAAATTTTTTTCGAAAATTTTTTTCAAAATTTTTTTCGAAAATTTTTTCGAAAATTTTTTTTCCTAAATTTTTTCGAAAATTTTTTTGAAAATTTTTTTCGAAATTTTTTTTCAAATTTTTTTTTGAAAATTTTTTTCATAATTTTGTCGAACTTTTTTTTTCGTAATTTTTCCAAAATAATTTATTCGAGATTTTTTTTCCAAAATTTTTTCGAAAATTTTTTTGAAATTTTTTTCAAAATTTTTTTTCAAAAATTTTTTTCAAAATTTTTTTCGAAAATTTTTTTTCGAAATTTTTTTTCGAAAATTTTTTTCGAAAATTTTTTTTCGAAAATTCTTTTCAAAATTTATTTTTTATTTTTTTTTTCGAAATATTTTTTTCCAAAATTTTTTCGAAAATTTTTTTGAAAATTTTTTTCGAAATTTTTTTCATAATTTTTTTTGAAATTTTTTTTTCGAAATTTTTTTCGAAAATTTTTTTTCGAAATTTTTTTCGAAAATTTTTTTTCGAAATTTTTTTTGAAATTTTTTTTGAAAATTTTTTTCGAAAATTTTTTTTGCAAAATTTATTCGAAATTTTTTTTGAAAATTTTTTTCGGAATTTTTTTTCAAAATTTTTTTCGAAAATTTTTTTGCGAAATTTTTTTCGTAAATTTTTTTGAAAATTTTTTTCGAAATTTTTTTTCAAAATTTTTTTCGAAAATTTTTTTTCGAAATTTTTTTTGAAATTTTTTTCGAAAAATTTTCAAAATTTTTTTGAAAATTTTTTTGAATTTTTTTTTGAAATTTTTTTTCAAATTTTTTTTCGGAAATTTTACTTCAAAATTTTTTTAGAAAATTTTTTTCGAAATTTTTTTTCAAAATTTTTTTTGAAAATTTTTTTTCAAAATTTTTTTTAAAATTTTTTTTTGGAAATTTTTTTTCGAAATTTTTTTCGAATATATTTTTGAAAATTTTTTTCGAAAAATTTTTTTCTAAAATTTTTTAAAAATTTTTTTAAAAATTTTTTTCGAAATTTTTTTTCAAAATATTTTTCGAAAATTCTTTTGGAAATTTTTTTCAAAATTTTTTTTGAAATTTTTTTTCAAAAATTTTTTTCGAAATTTTTTTCGAAATATTTTTTTCCAAAATTTTTTCGAAAATTTTTTTGAAAATTTTTTTCGAAATTTTTTTAAAAAATTTTTTTCGAAATTTTTTTTCAAAATTTTTTTTCGAAATTTTTTCAAAAATTTTTTTGAAAATTTTTTTCGGTTTTTTTTCAAAATTTTTTTTCGAAATTTTTCTCGAAAAATTTTTTTCCAAAATTTTTTTGAAAATTTTTTTGAAAATTTTTTTGAAAATTTTTTTCGGTTTTTTCTCAAAATCTTTTTTCGAAATTTTTTTCGAAATTTTTTTTTCGAAATTTTTTTCGAAAAATTTTTTTCCAAAATTTTTTCGAAAATTTTTTTGAAAATTTTTTTCGAAATTTTTTTTCAAAATTTTTTTTCAAAATTTTTTTTCGAGATTTTTTTCAAAATTTTTTTTCGAAATTTTTTTCGAAATTTTTTTTTCAAAATTTTTTTCCAAAATTTTTTCGAAAATTTTTTTGAAAATTTTTTCGAAATTTCTTTTCAAAATTTTTTTCCAAAATTTTTTTTTGAGATTTTTTCAAAATTTTTTTTGAAAATTTTTTTTCGAAATTTTTTTTTGAAAATTTTTTTCCAAAATTTTTTCGAAAATTTTTTTTGAAAAATTTTTTTCCAAAATTTTTTCGAAAATTTTTTTGGAAATTTTTTTTGAAATTTTTTTTCAAAATTTTTTTCGAAAATTTTTTTTCGAATGTTTTTTCGAAAATTTTTTTAAAAATTTTTTTCGAAATTTTTTTTAACATTTTTTTTCGAAATTTTTTTTAAAATTTTTTTTCGAAATTTTTTTCGAAAATTTTTTTGAAAATTATTTTCGAAATTTTTTTTCAAAATTTTTTTCGAAAATTTTTTTTCGAAATTTTTTTCGAAAATTTTTTTAAAAATTTTTTTCGAAATTTTTTTTCAAATTTTTTTTTAAATTTTTTTTCGAAATTTTTTTTGAAAAATTTTTTTTGAAAATTTTTTTTCGAAATATTTTTTGGAAAATGTTTTTGAAAAATTTTTTCCAAATTTTTTCGAAAATTTTTTTGAAAATATTTTTCGAAATTTTTTTAAAAATTTTTTTTCGAAAATTTTTTTAAAAATTTTTTTCGAAAATTTTTTTTCGAAATTTTTTTCGAAAATTTTTAAAGAAATTTTTTCGAAATTTTTTTTCAAAATTTTTTTTGAAAATTTTTTTTCGAAATTTTTCTCGAAAAAATTCTCCAAAATTGTTTCGAAAATTTTTTTGAAAATTTTTTTCGGTTTTTTTTCAAAATTATTTTTCGAAATTTTTTTAGAAATTTTTTTCCAAATTTTTTCGAAAAACTTTTTCCAAATTTTTTTCGAAAATTTTTTTGAAAATTTTTTTCGAAATTTTTTTTCAAAATTTTTTTCCAAAATTTTTTTTCGAGATTTTTTTCAAAATTTTTTTTTGAAAATTTTTTTATGAAATTTTTTTTGAAAATTTTTTTCCAAAATTTTTTCGAAAATTTTTTTTGAAAATTTTTTTCCAAAATTTTTTTGAAAATTTTTTTGAAAATTTTTTTCGAAATTTTTTTATGAAATTTTTTTCCAAAATTTTTTTTCGAAATTTTTTTCGAAAATTTTTTTAAAATTTTTTTTTTTAAATTTTTTTTCAAAATTTTTTTTCAAAATTTTTTTTCAAAATGTTTTTCGAAATTTTTTTTCAAAATTTTTTACGAAATTTTTTTTCAAAATTTTTTTTGAAAATTTTTTTCGCATATTTTTTTTTTGAAATTTTTTTCGAAAATTTTTTTCGAAAATTTCTTTTCGAAATTTTTTTTCGAAATTTTTTTCGAAAATTTTTTTGAAAATTTTTTTCGAAAAATTTATTTTCCCAAATTTTTTCGAAAATTTTTTTGAAAATTTTTTTCGAAATTTTTTTCGAAATTTTTTTTTCGAAATTTTTTTCCAAAATTTTTTCGAAAATTTTTTTGAAAATTTTTTTCGAAATTTTTTTTCAAAATTTTTTTCCAAAATTTTTTTTTGAGATTTTTTCAAAATTTTTTTTGAAAATTTTTTTTCGAAATTTTTTTTTGAAAATTTTTTTCCAAAATTTTTTCGAAAATTTTTTTTGAAAAATTTTTTTCCAAAATTTTTTCGAAAATTTTTTTGGAAATTTTTTTTTAAATTTTTTTTCAAAATTTTTTTCGAAAATTTTTTTTCGAAAGTTTTTTCGAAAATTTTTTTAAAAATTTTTTTAAAAATTTTTTTCGAAATTTTTTTTAACATTTTTTTTCCAAATTTTTTTTTAAAATTTTTTTTCGAAATTTTTTTCGAAAATTTTTTTGAAAATTATTTTCGAAATTTTTTTTCAAAATTTTTTTCGAAAATTTTTTTTCGAAATTTTTTTCGAAAATTTTTTTAAAAATTTTTTTCGAAATTTTTTTTCAAATTTTTTTTTAAATTTTTTTTCGAAATTTTTTTTGAAAAATTTTTTTTTAAAATTTTTTTTCGAAATTTTTTTTGGAAAATGTTTTTGAAAAATTTTTTCCAAATTTTTTCGAAAATTTTTTTGAAAATATTTTTCGAAATTTTTTTAAAAAATTTTTTTTGAAAATTTTTTTAAAAATTTTTTTCGAAAATTTTTTTTCGAAATTTTTTTCGAAAATTTTTAAAGAAATTTTTTCGAAATTTTTTTTCAAAATTTTTTTTGAAAATTTTTTTTCGAAATTTTTCTCGAAAAAATTCTCCAAAATTGTTTCGAAAATTTTTTTGAAAATTTTTTTCGGTTTTTTTTCAAAATTATTTTTCGAAATTTTTTTAGAAATTTTTTTCCAAAATTTTTTCGAAAAACTTTTTCCAAAATTTTTTCGAAAATTCTTTTGAAAATTTTTTCGAAATTTTTTTTCAAAATTTTTTTCCAAAATTTTTTTTCGAGATTTTTTTCAAAATTTTTTTTGAAAATTTTTTTATGAAATTTTTTTTGAAAAATTTTTTTCCAAAATTTTTTCGAAAATTTTTTTTGAAAAATTTTTTTCCAAAATTTTTTTGAAAATTTTTTTGAAAATTTTTTTCGAAATTTTTTTATGAAATTTTTTTCCAAAATTTTTTTTCGAAAGTTTTTTCGAAAATTTTTTTAAAATTTTTTTTTTAAATTTTTTTTCAAAATTTTTTTCGAAATTTTTTTTCAAAATTTTTTACGAAATTTTTTTTCAAAATTTTTTTTGAAAATTTTTTTCGCATATTTTTTTTTTGAAATTTTTTTCGAAAATTTTTTTCGAAAATTTTTTTTCGAAATTTTTTTTCGAAATTTTTTTCGAAAATTTTTTTGAAAATTTTTTTCGAAAAATTTATTTTTCCAAATTTTTTCGAAAATTTTTTTGAAAATTTTTTTCGAAATTTTTTTTCAAAATTTTTTTCGTAAATTTTTTTTCGAAATTTTTTTCGAAATTTTTTTTCAAAATTTTTTTCGAAATTTTTTTTTCGAAATTTTTTTCGAAAATTTTTTTAAAAATTTTTTTCGATATTTTTTTTCAAATTTTTTTTTTAAATTTTTTTTCGAAATTTTTTATGAAAAATTTTTTTCCAAAATTTTTTCGAAAATTTTTTTTTGGAATTTTTTTCAAAAATTTTTTATCGAAATTTTTTTCGAAAATTTTTTTCAAAATTTCCTTCGAAAGTTTTTTCGAAAATTTTTTTTCGAAATTTTTTTCGAAAATGTTTTTCGAAATTTTTTTTCAAAATTTTTTTCGAAAATTTTTTTCGAAAATATTTTTTCGAAAATTTTTTTCAAAATTTTTTTCAAAATTTTTTTTCGAAATTTTTTTTGGAAAATTTTTTTGAAAATTTTTTTCGAAAAATTTTTTTCCAAAATTTTTTCGAAAATTTTTTTGAAAATTTTTTTTAAAAATTTTTTTCGAAAATTTTTTTAAGAATTTTTTTCGAAAATTTTTTTTGGAAATTTTTTTCAAAATTTTTTTCGAAAATTTTTTTCGAAATTTTTTTCGAAAATTTTTTTCAAAATTTCTTTCGAAAATTTTTTCCGAAATTTTTTTTTTTTTTTTTTCAAACTTTTTTTTAAAAATTTTTTTCGAAAATTTTTTTGTAAATTTTTTTCGAAAATTTTTTTAAAAATTTTTTTCGAAAATTTTTTCGAAATTTTTTTCAAAAATTTTCAAAATTTTTTTCGAAAATTTTTCTTCGAAATTTTTTTCGAAAATTTTTCTTCGAAATTTTTTTCGAAAATTTTTTTTTCTAAATTTTTTTCGAAATTTTTTTTCAAAATTGTTTTTCCAAATTTTTTTTCAAATTTTTTTTCGAAAATGTTTTTTCGAAAATTTTTTTCAAAATTTTTTTCGAAATTTTTTTTCGAAATTTCCTTCGAAAATTTTTTCGAAAATTTTTTTTTGAAAATTTTTTCAAAATTTTTTTTGAAAAGTTTTTTTCGAAATTTTTTTCGAAAATTTTTTTGAAATTTTTTTTCGAAATTCTTTTTCAAAATTTTTTTCGAAATTTTTTTTTCGAAATTTTTTTCGAAAATTTTTTTTCGAAATTGTTTTTGGAAAATTTTTTTGAAAATTTTTTTCGAAAAATTTTTTTCCAAAATTTTTTCGAAAATTTTTTTGAAAATATTTTTCGAAATTTTTTTTAAAAAATTTTTTTTAAACTTTTTTTTGAAAATTTTTTTAAAAATTTTTTTCGAAAATTTTTTTTCGAAATTTTTTTCGAAAATTTTAAAAAAAAATTTTCCGAAATTTTTTTTTTTTTTTTTGAAAATTTTTTTTCGAAATTCTTCTCGAAAATTTTTTTTCCAAAATTTTTTCGAAAATTTTTTTGAAAATTTTTTTTCGAAATTTTTTTCGAAATTTTTTTTCGAAAAATTTTTTTCCAAAATTTTTTCGAAAATTTTTTTGAAAATTTTTTTCGAAATTTTTTTTCAAAATTTTTTTCCAAAATTTTATTTCGAGATTTTTTTCAAAATTTTTTTTGAAAATTTTTTTTCGAAATTTTCTTTGAAAAATTTTTTTTGAAATTTTTTTCGAAAATTTTTTTCGAAAATTTTTTTTCGAAATTTTTTTTCGAAATTTTTTTCGAAAATTTTTTTGAAAATTTTTTTCGAAAAATTTATTTTCCCAAATTTTTTCGAAAATTTTTTTGAAAATTTTTTTCGAAATTTTTTTTCAAAATTTTTTTCGTAAATTTTTTTTCGAAATTTTTTCGAAATTTTTTTTCAAAATTTTTTTTGAAAATTTTTTTTCGAAATTTTTCTCGAAAAAATTCTCCAAAATTGTTTCGAAAATTTTTTTGAAAATTTTTTTCGGTTTTTTTTCAAAATTATTTTTCGAAATTTTTTTAGAAATTTTTTTCCAAAATTTTTTCGAAAAACTTTTTCCAAAATTTTTTCGAAAATTCTTTTGAAAATTTTTTCGAAATTTTTTTTCAAAATTTTTTTCCAAAATTTTTTTTCGAGATTTTTTTCAAAATTTTTTTTGAAAATTTTTTTATGAAATTTTTTTTGAAAAATTTTTTTCCAAAATTTTTTCGAAAATTTTTTTTGAAAAATTTTTTTCCAAAATTTTTTTGAAAATTTTTTTGAAAATTTTTTTCGAAATTTTTTTATGAAATTTTTTTCCAAAATTTTTTTTCGAAAGTTTTTTCGAAAATTTTTTTAAAATTTTTTTTTTAAATTTTTTTTCAAAATTTTTTTCAAAATTTTTTTTCAAAATTTTTTACGAAATTTTTTTTCAAAATTTTTTTTGAAAATTTTTTTCGCATATTTTTTTTTTGAAATTTTTTTCGAAAATTTTTTTCGAAAATTTTTTTTCGAAATTTTTTTTCGAAATTTTTTTCGAAAATTTTTTTGAAAATTTTTTTCGAAAAATTTATTTTTCCAAATTTTTTCGAAAATTTTTTTGAAAATTTTTTTCGAAATTTTTTTCGTAAATTTTTTTTCGAAATTTTTTTCGAAATTTTTTTTCAAAATTTTTTTCGAAATTTTTTTTTCGAAATTTTTTTCGAAAATTTTTTTAAAAATTTTTTTCGATATTTTTTTTCAAATTTTTTTTTTTAATTTTTTTTCGAAATTTTTTATGAAAAATTTTTTTCCAAAATTTTTTCGAAAATTTTTTTTTGGAATTTTTTTCAAAAATTTTTTATCGAAATTTTTTTCGAAAATTTTTTTCAAAATTTCCTTCGAAAGTTTTTTCGAAAATTTTTTTTCGAAATTTTTTTCGAAAATGTTTTTCGAAATTTTTTTTCAAAATTTTTTTCGAAAATTTTTTTCGAAAATATTTTTTCGAAAATTTTTTTCAAAATTTTTTTCAAAATTTTTTTTCGAAATTTTTTTTGGAAAATTTTTTTGAAAATTTTTTTCGAAAAATTTTTTTCCAAAATTTTTTCGAAAATTTTTTTGAAAATTTTTTTTAAAAATTTTTTTCGAAAATTTTTTTAAGAATTTTTTTCGAAAATTTTTTTTGGAAATTTTTTTCAAAACTTTTTCGAAAATTTTTTTCGAAATTTTTTTCGAAAATTTTTTTCAAAATTTCTTTCGAAAATTTTTTCCGAAATTTTTTTTTTTTTTTTTTTCAAACTTTTTTTTAAAAATTTTTTTCGAAAATTTTTTTGTAAATTTTTTTCGAAAATTTTTTTAAAAATTTTTTTCGAAAATTTTTTCGAAATTTTTTTCAAAAATTTTCAAAATTTTTTTCGAAAATTTTTCTTCGAAATTTTTTTCGAAAATTTTTCTTCGAAATTTTTTTCGAAAATTTTTTTTTCTAAATTTTTTTCGAAATTTTTTTTCAAAATTGTTTTTCCAAATTTTTTTTCAAATTTTTTTTCGAAAATGTTTTTTCGAAAATTTTTTTCAAAATTTTTTTCGAAATTTTTTTTCGAAATTTCCTTCGAAAATTTTTTCGAAAATTTTTTTTTGAAAATTTTTTCAAAATTTTTTTTGAAAATTTTTTTTCGAAATTTTTTTCGAAAATTTTTTTGAAATTTTTTTTCGAAATTCTTTTTCAAAATTTTTTTCGAAATTTTTTTTTCGAAATTTTTTTCGAAAATTTTTTTTCGAAATTGTTTTTGGAAAATTTTTTTGAAAATTTTTTTCGAAAAATTTTTTTCCAAAATTTTTTCGAAAATTTTTTTGAAAATATTTTTCGAAATTTTTTTTAAAAAATTTTTTTTAAACTTTTTTTTGAAAATTTTTTTAAAAATTTTTTTCGAAAATTTTTTTTCGAAATTTTTTTCGAAAATTTTAAAAAAAAATTTTCCGAAATTTTTTTTTTTTTTTTTGAAAATTTTTTTTCGAAATTCTTCTCGAAAATTTTTTTTCCAAAATTTTTTCGAAAATTTTTTTGAAAATTTTTTTTCGAAATTTTTTTCGAAATTTTTTTTCGAAAAATTTTTTTCCAAAATTTTTTCGAAAATTTTTTTGAAAATTTTTTTCGAAATTTTTTTTCAAAATTTTTTTCCAAAATTTTATTTCGAGATTTTTTTCAAAATTTTTTTTGAAAATTTTTTTTCGAAATTTTCTTTGAAAAATTTTTTTTGAAATTTTTTTCGAAAATTTTTTTCGAAAATTTTTTTTCGAAATTTTTTTTCGAAATTTTTTTCGAAAATTTTTTTGAAAATTTTTTTCGAAAAATTTATTTTCCCAAATTTTTTCGAAAATTTTTTTGAAAATTTTTTTCGAAATTTTTTTTCAAAATTTTTTTCGTAAATTTTTTTTCGAAATTTTTTTCGAAATTTTTTTTCAAAATTTTTTTCGAAATTTTTTTTTCGAAATTTTTTTCGAAAATTTTTTTAAAAATTTTTTTCGATATTTTTTTTCAAATTTTTTTTTTAAATTTTTTTTCGAAATTTTTTATGAAAAATTTTTTTCCAAAATTTTTTCGAAAATTTTTTTTTGGAATTTTTTTCATAAATTTTTTATCGAAATTTTTTTCGAAAATTTTTTTCAAAATTTCCTTCGAAAGTTTTTTCGAAAATTTTTTTTCGAAATTTTTTTCGAAAATGTTTTTCGAAATTTTTTTTCAAAATTTTTTTCGAAAATTTTTTTCGAAAATATTTTTTCGAAAATTTTTTTCAAAATTTTTTTCAAAATTTTTTTTCGAAATTTTTTTTGGAAAATTTTTTTCGAAAAATTTTTTTCCAAAATTTTTTCGAAAATTTTTTTGAAAATTTTTTTTAAAAATTTTTTTCGAAAATTTTTTTAAGAATTTTTTTGAAAATTTTTTTCGAAATTTTTTTTCAAATTTTTTTTTGAAAATTTTTTTCATAATTTTGTCGAAATTTTTTTTTCGTAATTTTTCCAAAATAATTTATTCGAGATTTTTTTTCCAAAATTTTTTCGAAAATTTTTTTTGAAATTTTTTTCAAAATTTTTTTTCGAAAATTTTTTCAAAATTTTTTTCGAAAATTTTTTTTTGGAATTTTTTTTCGAAAATTTTTTTCGAAAATTTTTTTCAAAATTTATTTTTTATTTTTTTTTTTTCGAAATATTTTTTTCCAAAATTTTTTCGAAAATTTTTTTGAAAATTTTTTTCGAAATTTTTTTCATAATTTTTTTTGAAATTTTTTTTTCGAAATTTTTTTCGAAAATTTTTTTTCGAAATTTTTTTTGAAATTTTTTTTGAAAATTTTTTTCGAAAATTTTTTTTGCAAAATTTATTCGAAAATTTTTTTGAAAATTTTTTTCGGAATTTTTTTTCAAAATTTTTTTCGAAAATTTTTTTTCGAAATTTTTTTCGTAAATTTTTTTGAAAATTTTTTTCGAAATTTTTTTTCAAAATTTTTTTCGAAAATTTTTTTGAAAATTTTTTTCGAAAAATTTTCAAAATTTTTTTGAAAATTTTTTTGAATTTTTTTTTGAAATTTTTTTTCAAATTTTTTTTCGGAAATTTTACTTCAAAATTTTTTTAGAAAATTTTTTTCGAAATTTTTTTTCAAAATCTTTTTCGAAATTTTTTTTCAAAATTTTTTTTCCAAAATTTTTTTCAAAATTTTTTTCGAAAATTTTTTTTCGAAAATTTTTTTCAAAATTTTTTTCGAAATTTTTTTTTTCGAAAATTTTTTTTTCGAAAATTTTTTTCAAAATTTTTTTTTGAAATTGTTTTCGATAATTTTTTTAAAAATTTTTTTCGAAATTTTTTTTCAAATTTTTTTTTAAATTTTTTTTCGAAATTTTTTTTGAAAAATTTTTTTTGAAAATTTTTTTTCGAAATTTTTTTTGGAAATTTTTTTGAAAAATTTTTTCCAAATTTTTTCGAAAATTTTTTTGAAAATATTTTTCGTAATTTTTTTAAAAAATTTTTTTCGAAAATTTTTTTAAAAATTTTTTTCGAAAATTTTTTTTCGAAATTTTTTTCGAAAATTTTTAAAGAAATTTTTTTCGAAATTTTTTTTCAAAATTTTTTTTCGAGATTTTTTTTAAATTTTTTTTTAAAAATTTTTTTATGAAATTTTTTTTGAAAAATTTTTTTCCAAAATTTTTTCGAAAATTTTTTTTGAAAAATTTTTTTCCAAAATTTTTTCGAAAATTTTTTTCGAAATTTTTTTATGAAATTTTTTTCCAAAATTTTTTTTCGAAATTTTTTTCGAAAATTTTTAAAAAATTTTTTTTTCAAAATTTTTTTCGAAATTTTTTTTCAAAATTTTTTACGAAATTTTTTTTCAAAATTTTTTTTGAAAATTTTTTTCGCATATTTTTTTTTTGAAATTTTTTTCGAAAATTTTTTTCGAAAATGTTTTTTCGAAAATTTCTTTCAAAATTTATTTTTTATTTTATTTTTTTCGAAATATTTTTTTCCAAAATTTTTTTGGAAATTTTTTTGAAAATTTTTTTCGAAATTTTTTTCCGAATTTTTTTTCGAAAATTTTTTTCATAATTTTTTTCGAAATTTTTTTTTCGAAATTTTTTTCGAAAATTTTTTTTCGAAATTTTTTTCGAAAATATTTTTGAAAATTTTTTTCGAAAAATTTTTTTCCAAAATTTTTTCGAAAATTTTTTTGAAAATTTTTTTCGAAATTTTTTTAAAAAATTTTTTTCGAAATTTTTTTTCAAAATTTTTTTTCGAAATTTTTCTCGAAAAATTTTTTTCCAAAATTTTTTCGAAAATTTTTTTGAAAATTTGTTTCGGTTTTTTTTCAAAATTTTTTTTCGAAATTTTTTTCGAAATTTTTTTTTCGAATTTTTTTTCGAAAAATTTTTTTCCAAAATTTTTTTCAAAATTTTTTTCGAAAATTTTTTTCGAAATTTTTTTTAAAAATTTTTTTCCAAAATTTTTTTTTCGAGATTTTTTCAAAATTTTTTTTGAAAATTTTTTTTCGAAATTTTTTTTGAAAAATTTTTTTCCAAATTTTTTTCGAAAATTTTTTTTCGAAATTTTTTTTGGAAAATTTTTTTGAAAATTTTTTTCCAAAATTTTTTCGAAAATTTTTTTCGAAATTTTTTTCGAAATTTTTTTTTAAAATTTTTTTTGAAAATTTTTTTTCGAAATTTTTTTTGAAATTTTTTTTCAAAATTTTTTTTGAAACTTTTTTTTCGAAATTTTTTTTGAAAATTTTTTTCGAATATTTTTTTTTTGAAATTTTTTTCGAAAATTTTTTTTGAAAATTTTTTTTCGAAATTTTTTTTAAAATTTTTTTTCGAAAATTTTTTTTCGAAATTTTTTTCGAAAATCTTTTTGAAAATTTTTTTCGAAAAATTTTTTTCTAAAATTTTTTCAAAAATTTTTTTAAAAATTTTTTTCGAATTTTTTTTTCAAAATATTTTTCGAAAATATTTTTTCGAAATTTTTTAAAAAATGTTTTCGAAATTTTTCTTCAAAATTTTTTTTGAAAATTTTTTTCCAAAATTTTTTTGGAAATTTTTTTCAAAATTTTTTTTGAAATTTTTTTTCAAAATTTTTTTACGAAAATTTTTTTTCGAAATTTTTTTCGAAAATGTTTTTCGAAATTTTTTTCGAAATATTTTTTTCCAAAATTTTATCAAAATTTTTTTGAAAATTTTTTTCGAAATTTTTTTCCGAATTTATTTTCGAAAATTTTTTTCATAATTTTTTTCGAAATTTTTTTTTCGAAATTTTTTTCGAAATTTTTTTTTCGAAATTTTTTTCGAAAATTATTTTGGAAATTTTTTTCGAAAAATTTTTTTCCAAAATTTTTTCGAAAATTTTTTTGAAAATTTTTTTCGAAATTTTTTTAAAAAATTTTTTTCGAAATTTTTTTTCAAAATTTTTTTTTGAAATCTTTCTCGAAAAATTTTTTTTGAAATCTTTCTCGAAAAATTTTTTTCCAAAATTTTTTCGAAAATTTTTTTGAAAATTTTTTTCGAAATTTTTTTTCAAAATTTTTTTCCAAATTTTTTTTCGAGATTTTTTCAAAATTTTTTTTGAAAATTTTTTTTCGAAATTTTTTTTGAAAAATTTTTTTCCAAAATTTTTTCGAAAATTTTTTTTGAAAAATTTTTTTTCATAATTTTTTTTGAAAATTTTTTTCGAATATTTTTTTTTTGAAATTTTTTTCGAAAATTTTTTTTTGAAATTTTTTTCTAAAATTTTTTTGAAAATTTTTTTCGAAAAATTTTTTTCCAAAATTTTTTCGAAAATTTTTTTCCAAAAATTTTTTCGAAATTTTTTTTCAAAATTTTTTTCGAAATTTCCTTAGAAAAGTTTTTTCGAAATTTTTTTTTCGAAAATTTTTTTCAAATTTTTTTTTTAAATTTTTTTTCGAAATTTTTTTCGAAAGTTTTTTTGAAAATTTTTTTCGAAAATTTTTTTTAGAAATTTTTTTCGAAAATTTTTTTGAAATTTTTTTTCGAATTTTTTTTTCAAAATTTTTTTCGAAAATTTTTTTTAGAAATTTTTTTAAAATTTTTTTACAATATTTTTTTTCAAAATTTTTTTTAAAAATTTTTTTTTGAAATTTTTTTTGAAAAATTTTTTTCCAAAATTTTTTCGAAAATTTTTTTTTGGAATTTTTTTCAAAAATTTTTTATCGAAATTTTTTTAGAAAATTTTTTTCAAAATTTCCTTCGAAAGATTTTTCGAAAATTTTTTTTCGAAATTTTTTTCGAAAATGTTTTTCGAAATTTTTTTTCAAAATTTTTTTCGAAAATTTTTTTCGAAAATACTTTTTCGAAAATTTTTTTAAAATTTTTTTTCGAAAATTCTTTTAAGAATTTTTGTGGAAATTTTTTTCGAAATTTTTTTTCAAAATTTTTTTCGAAAATTTTTTTTCGAAATTTTTTTCGAAAATTTTTTTCGAAAAATTTTTTTTCAAAATTTTTTCGAAAATTTTTTTGGAAATTTTTTTTGAAATTTTTTTTCAAAATTTTTTTCGAAAATTTTTTTTCGAATGTTTTTTCGAAAATTTTTTTAAAATTTTTTTTCGAAATTTTAATTCAAAATTTTTTTTGAAAATTTTTTTCAAACTTTTTTTCGAAATTTTAATTCAAAATTTTTTTTGAAAATTTTTTTCGAATATTTTTTTTTTGAAATTTTTTTCGAAAATTTTTTTCGAAAATTTTTTTTTGAAATTTTTTTCGAAAATTTTTTTCAAAATTTTTTTTGAAATTTTTTTCGAAAATTTTTTTCAAAATTTTTTTCGAAAATTTTTTTTCCTAAATTTTTTCGAAAATTTTTTTGAAAATTTTTTTCGAAATTTTTTTTCAAATTTTTTTTTGAAAATTTTTTTCATAATTTTGTCGAAATTTTTTTTTCGTAATTTTTCCAAAATAATTTATTCGAGATTTTTTTTCCAAAATTTTTTCGAAAATTTTTTTTGAAATTTTTTTCAAAATTTTTTTTCGAAAATTTTTTCAAAATTTTTTTCGAAAATTTTTTTTCGAAATTTTTTTTCGAAAATTTTTTTCGAAAATTTTTTTCAAAATTTATTTTTTATTTTTTTTTTTCGAAATATTTTTTTCCAAAATTTTTTCGAAAATTTTTTTGAAAATTTTTTTCGAAATTTTTTTCATAATTTTTTTTGAAATTTTTTTTTCGAAATTTTTTTCGAAAATTTTTTTTCGAAATTTTTTTTGAAATTTTTTTTGAAAATTTTTTTCGAAAATTTTTTTTGCAAAATTTATTCGAAAATTTTTTTGAAAATTTTTTTCGGAATTTTTTTTCAAAATTTTTTTCGAAAATTTTTTTTCGAAATTTTTTTCGTAAATTTTTTTGAAAATTTTTTTCGAAATTTTTTTTCAAAATTTTTTTCGAAAATTTTTTTGAAAATTTTTTTCGAAAAATTTTCAAAATTTTTTTGAAAATTTTTTTGAATTTTTTTTTGAAATTTTTTTTCAAATTTTTTTTCGGAAATTTTACTTCAAAATTTTTTTAGAAAATTTTTTTCGAAATTTTTTTTCAAAATTTTTTTTGAAAATTTTTTTTCAAAATTTTTTTTAAAATTTTTTTTCGAAAATTTTTTTTCGAAATTTTTTTCGAAATTTTTTTGAAAATTCTTTTCGAAAAATTTTTTTCTAAAATTTTTTAAAAATTTTTTTAAAAATTTTTTTCGAAATTTTTTTTCAAAATATTTTTCGAAAATTTTTTTTCGAAATTTTTTTAAAAATTTTTTCGAAATTTTTTTTCAAAATTTTTTTTGAAAATTTTTTTCCAAAATTCTTTTGGAAATTTTTTTCAAAATTTTTTTTGAAATTTTTTTTCAAAAATTTTTTTCGAAATTTTTTTCGAAATATTTTTTTCCAAAATTTTTTCGAAAATTTTTTTGAAAATTTTTTTCGAAATTTTTTTAAAAAATTTTTTTCGAAATTTTTTTTCAAAATTTTTTTTCGAAATTTTTTCAAAAATTTTTTTGAAAATTTTTTTCGGTTTTTTTTCAAAATTTTTTTTCGAAATTTTTCTCGAAAAATTTTTTTCCAAAATTTTTTTGAAAATTTTTTTGAAAATTTTTTTGAAAATTTTTTTCGGTTTTTTCTCAAAATCTTTTTTCGAAATTTTTTTCGAAATTTTTTTTTCGAAATTTTTTTCGAAAAATTTTTTTCCAAAATTTTTTCGAAAATTTTTTTGAAAATTTTTTTCGAAATTTTTTTTCAAAATTTTTTTTCAAAATTTTTTTTCGAGATTTTTTTCAAAATTTTTTTTCGAAATTTTTTTCGAAATTTTTTTTTCAAAATTTTTTTCCAAAATTTTTTCGAAAATTTTTTTGAAAATTTTTTTCGAAATTTCTTTTCAAAATTTTTTTCCAAAATTTTTTTTTGAGATTTTTTCAAAATTTTTTTTGAAAATTTTTTTTCGAAATTTTTTTTTGAAAATTTTTTTCCAAAATTTTTTCGAAAATTTTTTTTGAAAAATTTTTTTCCAAAATTTTTTCGAAAATTTTTTTGGAAATTTTTTTTGAAATTTTTTTTCAAAATTTTTTTCGAAAATTTTTTTTCGAATGTTTTTTCGAAAATTTTTTTAAAAATTTTTTTCGAAATTTTTTTTAACATTTTTTTTCGAAATTTTTTTTAAAATTTTTTTTCGAAATTTTTTTCGAAAATTTTTTTAAAAATTTTTTTCGAAATTTTTTTTCAAATTTTTTTTTAAATTTTTTTTCGAAATTTTTTTTGAAAAATTTTTTTTGAAAATTTTTTTTCGAAATTTTTTTTGGAAAATGTTTTTGAAAAATTTTTTCCAAATTTTTTCGAAAATTTTTTTGAAAATATTTTTCGAAATTTTTTTAAAAATTTTTTTTCGAAAATTTTTTTAAAAATTTTTTTCGAAAATTTTTTTTCGAAATTTTTTTCGAAAATTTTTTTCGAAAATTTTTAAAGAAATTTTTTCGAAATTTTTTTTCAAAATTTTTTTTGAAAATTTTTTTTCGAAATTTTTCTCGAAAAAATTCTCCAAAATTGTTTCGAAAATTTTTTTGAAAATTTTTTTCGGTTTTTTTTCAAAATTATTTTTCGAAATTTTTTTAGAAATTTTTTTCCAAATTTTTTCGAAAAACTTTTTCCAAATTTTTTTCGAAAATTTTTTTGAAAATTTTTTTCGAAATTTTTTTTCAAAATTTTTTTCCAAAATTTTTTTTCGAGATTTTTTTCAAAATTTTTTTTTGAAAATTTTTTTATGAAATTTTTTTTGAAAATTTTTTTCCAAAATTTTTTCGAAAATTTTTTTTGAAAATTTTTTTCCAAAATTTTTTTGAAAATTTTTTTGAAAATTTTTTTCGAAATTTTTTTATGAAATTTTTTTCCAAAATTTTTTTTCGAAATTTTTTTCGAAAATTTTTTTAAAATTTTTTTTTTTAAATTTTTTTTCAAAATTTTTTTTCAAAATTTTTTTTCAAAATGTTTTTCGAAATTTTTTTTCAAAATTTTTTACGAAATTTTTTTTCAAAATTTTTTTTGAAAATTTTTTTCGCATATTTTTTTTTTGAAATTTTTTTCGAAAATTTTTTTCGAAAATTTCTTTTCGAAATTTTTTTTCGAAATTTTTTTCGAAAATTTTTTTGAAAATTTTTTTCGAAAAATTTATTTTCCCAAATTTTTTCGAAAATTTTTTTGAAAATTTTTTTCGAAATTTTTTTCGAAATTTTTTTTTCGAAATTTTTTTCCAAAATTTTTTCGAAAATTTTTTTGAAAATTTTTTTCGAAATTTTTTTTCAAAATTTTTTTCCAAAATTTTTTTTTGAGATTTTTTCAAAATTTTTTTTGAAAATTTTTTTTCGAAATTTTTTTTTGAAAATTTTTTTCCAAAATTTTTTCGAAAATTTTTTTTGAAAAATTTTTTTCCAAAATTTTTTCGAAAATTTTTTTGGAAATTTTTTTTAAAATTTTTTTTCAAAATTTTTTTCGAAAATTTTTTTTCGAAAGTTTTTTCGAAAATTTTTTTAAAAATTTTTTTAAAAATTTTTTTCGAAATTTTTTTTAACATTTTTTTTCCAAATTTTTTTTTAAAATTTTTTTTCGAAATTTTTTTCGAAAATTTTTTTGAAAATTATTTTCGAAATTTTTTTTCAAAATTTTTTTCGAAAATTTTTTTTCGAAATTTTTTTCGAAAATTTTTTTAAAAATTTTTTTCGAAATTTTTTTTCAAATTTTTTTTTAAATTTTTTTTCGAAATTTTTTTTGAAAAATTTTTTTTGAAAATTTTTTTTCGAAATTTTTTTTGGAAAATGTTTTTGAAAAATTTTTTCCAAATTTTTTCGAAAATTTTTTTGAAAATATTTTTCGAAATTTTTTTAAAAAATTTTTTTCGAAAATTTTTTTAAAAATTTTTTTCGAAAATTTTTTTTCGAAATTTTTTTCGAAAATTTTTAAAGAAATTTTTTCGAAATTTTTTTTCAAAATTTTTTTTGAAAATTTTTTTTCGAAATTTTTCTAGAAAAAATTCTCCAAAATTGTTTCGAAAATTTTTTTGAAAATTTTTTTCGGTTTTTTTTCAAAATTATTTTTCGAAATTTTTTTAGAAATTTTTTTCCAAAATTTTTTCGAAAAACTTTTTCCAAAATTTTTTCGAAAATTCTTTTGAAAATTTTTTCGAAATTTTTTTTCAAAATTTTTTTCCAAAATTTTTTTTCGAGATTTTTTTCAAAATTTTTTTTGAAAATTTTTTTATGAAATTTTTTTTGAAAAATTTTTTTCCAAAATTTTTTCGAAAATTTTTTTTGAAAAATTTTTTTCCAAAATTTTTTTGAAAATTTTTTTGAAAATTTTTTTCGAAATTTTTTTATGAAATTTTTTTCCAAAATTTTTTTTCGAAAGTTTTTTCGAAAATTTTTTTAAAATTTTTTTTCAAAATTTTTTTCGAAATTTTTTTTCAAAATTTTTTACGAAATTTTTTTTCAAAATTTTTTTTGAAAATTTTTTTCGCATATTTTTTTTTTGAAATTTTTTTCGAAAATTTTTTTGAAAATTTTTTTCGAAAAATTTATTTTTCCAAATTTTTTCGAAAATTTTTTTGAAAATTTTTTTCGAAATTTTTTTTCAAAATTTTTTTCGTAAATTTTTTTTCGAAATTTTTTTCGAAATTTTTTTTCAAAATTTTTTTCGAAATTTTTTTTTCGAAATTTTTTTCGAAAATTTTTTTAAAAATTTTTTTCGATATTTTTTTTCAAATTTTTTTTTTAAATTTTTTTTCGAAATTTTTTATGAAAAATTTTTTTCCAAAATTTTTTCGAAAATTTTTTTTTGGAATTTTTTTCAAAAATTTTTTATCGAAATTTTTTTCGAAAATTTTTTTCAAAATTTCCTTCGAAAGTTTTTTCGAAAATTTTTTTTCGAAATTTTTTTCGAAAATGTTTTTCGAAATTTTTTTTCAAAATTTTTTTCGAAAATTTTTTTCGAAAATATTTTTTCGAAAATTTTTTTCAAAATTTTTTTCAAAATTTTTTTTCGAAATTTTTTTTGGAAAATTTTTTTGAAAATTTTTTTCGAAAAATTTTTTTCCAAAATTTTTTCGAAAATTTTTTTGAAAATTTTTTTTAAAAATTTTTTTCGAAAATTTTTTTAAGAATTTTTTTCGAAAATTTTTTTTGGAAATTTTTTTCAAAATTTTTTTCGAAAATTTTTTTCGAAATTTTTTTCGAAAATTTTTTTCAAAATTTCTTTCGAAAATTTTTTCCGAAATTTTTTTTTTTTTTTTTTCAAACTTTTTTTTAAAAATTTTTTTCGAAAATTTTTTTGTAAATTTTTTTCGAAAATTTTTTTAAAAATTTTTTTCGAAAATTTTTTCGAAATTTTTTTCAAAAATTTTCAAAATTTTTTTCGAAAATTTTTCTTCGAAATTTTTTTCGAAAATTTTTCTTCGAAATTTTTTTCGAAAATTTTTTTTCTAAATTTTTTTCGAAATTTTTTTTCAAAATTGTTTTTCCAAATTTTTTTTCAAATTTTTTTTCGAAAATGTTTTTTCGAAAATTTTTTTCAAAATTTTTTTCGAAATTTTTTTTCGAAATTTCCTTCGAAAATTTTTTCGAAAATTTTTTTTTGAAAATTTTTTCAAAATTTTTTTTGAAAATTTTTTTTCGAAATTTTTTTCGAAAATTTTTTTGAAATTTTTTTTCGAAATTCTTTTTAAAAATTTTTTTCGAAATTTTTTTTTCGAAATTTTTTTCGAAAATTTTTTTAAAATTTTTTTTCGAATTTTTTTTTCAAATTTTTTTTAAAAATTTTTTTTTCGAAATTTTTGTTGAAAAATTTTTTTCGAAAATTTTTTTTCGAAATTGTTTTTGGAAAATTTTTTTGAAAATTTTTTTCGAAAAATTTTTTTCCAAAATTTTTTCGAAAATTTTTTTGAAAATATTTTTCGAAATTTTTTTTAAAAAATTTTTTTTAAACTTTTTTTTGAAAATTTTTTTAAAAATTTTTTTCGAAAATTTTTTTTCGAAATTTTTTTCGAAAATTTTAAAAAAAATTTTTCCGAAATTTTTTTTTTTTTTTTGAAAATTTTTTTTCGAAATTCTTCTCGAAAATTTTTTTTCCAAAATTTTTTCGAAAATTTTTTTGAAAATTTTTTTTCGAAATTTTTTTCGAAATTTTTTTTCGAAAAATTTTTTTCCAAAATTTTTTCGAAAATTTTTTTGAAAATTTTTTTCGAAATTTTTTTTCAAAATTTTTTTCCAAAATTTTATTTCGAGATTTTTTTCAAAATTTTTTTTGAAAATTTTTTTTCGAAATTTTCTTTGAAAAATTTTTTTTGAAATTTTTTTCGAAAATTTTTTTCGAAAATTTTTTTTCGAAATTTTTTTTCGAAATTTTTTTCGAAAATTTTTTTGAAAATTTTTTTCGAAAAATTTATTTTCCCAAATTTTTTCGAAAATTTTTTTGAAAATTTTTTTCGAAATTTTTTTTCAAAATTTTTTTCGTAAATTTTTTTTCGAAATTTTTTTCGAAATTTTTTTTCAAAATTTTTTTCGAAATTTTTTTTTCGAAATTTTTTTCGAAAATTTTTTTAAAAATTTTTTTCGATATTTTTTTTCAAATTTTTTTTTTAAATTTTTTTTCGAAATTTTTTATGAAAAATTTTTTTCCAAAATTTTTTCGAAAATTTTTTTTTGGAATTTTTTTCATAAATTTTTTATCGAAATTTTTTTCGAAAATTTTTTTCAAAATTTCCTTCGAAAGTTTTTTCGAAAATTTTTTTTCGAAATTTTTTTCGAAAATGTTTTTCGAAATTTTTTTTCAAAATTTTTTTCGAAAATTTTTTTTGAAAATATTTTTTCGAAAATTTTTTTCAAAATTTTTTTCAAAATTTTTTTTCGAAATTTTTTTTGGAAAATTTTTTTCGAAAAATTTTTTTCCAAAATTTTTTCGAAAATTTTTTTGAAAATTTTTTTTAAAAATTTTTTTCGAAAATTTTTTTAAGAATTTTTTTCGAAAATTTTTTTTGGAAATTTTTTTCAAAATTTTTTTCGAAAATTTTTTTCGAAATTTTTTTCGAAAATTTTTTTCAAAATTTCTTTCGAAAATTTTTTCCGAAAATTTTTTTTTTTTTTTTCAAACTTTTTTTTAAAAATTTTTTTCGAAAATTTTTTTGTAAATTTTTTTCGAAAATTTTTTTAAAAAATTTTTTCGAAAATTTTTTCGAAATTTTTTTCAAAAATTTTCGAAATTTTTTTAGAAATTTTTTTCCAAAATTTTTTCGAAAAACTTTTTCCAAAATTTTTTCGAAAATTTTTTTGAAAATTTTTTTCGAAATTTTTTTTCAAAATTTTTTTCCAAAATTTTTTTTCGAGATTTTTTTTCAAAATTTTTTTTGAAAATTTTTTTATGAAATTTTTTTTGAAAAATTTTTTTCCAAAATTTTTTCGAAAATTTTTTTTGAAAAATTTTTTTCCAAAATTTTTTTGAAAATTTTTTTCGAAATTTTTTTATGAAATTTTGAAAAAAATTTTCGAAAAAAATTTCGAAAAAAAATTTTAGAAAAAAATTTCGAAAAAAAATTTTCGAAAAAAATTTCGAAAAAAAATTTTCGAAAAAAATTTCGAAAAAAAATTTTCGAAAAAAATTTTGAAAATTTTTGAAAAAAATTTCGAAAAAAATTTTCAAAAAAATTTTCGAAAAAATTTTGGAAAAAAATTTTTCAAAAAAAGAAATTTTCAAAAAAATTTTGGAAAAAAATTATTCAAAAAAAATTTCGAAAAAAAATTTTCAAAAAAAATTTTGAAAAAAATCTCGAAAAAAAATTTTGAAAAAAATCTCGAAAAAAAATTTTGAAAAAAAATTCGAAAAAAAATTTCGAAAAAAATTTTTCGAAAAAAATTTCGAAAAAAAATTTTCAAAAAAAATTTTGATAAAAATTTCGAAAAAAATTTTGAAAAAAAATTTTGAAAAAAATTTTGAAAAAAATTTTAGAAAAAATTTTGGAAAAAAATTTTTAAAAAAAATTTTGAAAAAAAATTTTGAAAAAAAATTTCGAAAAAAATTTTTAAAAAAATTTTCGAAAAAAATTTCGAAAAAAAATTTTCAAAAAATATTTTGAAAAAAAATTTCGAAAAAAATTTTCAAAAAAATTTTAGGAAAAATTATTCGAAAAAAATTTTCAAAAAAATTTTCGAAAAAAATTTCGAAAAAAAATTTTCGAAAAAAAATTTTTTAAAAAATTTCGAAAAAAAATTTTCGAAAAAAATTTTCGAAAAAAATTTTCGAAAAAATTTTCAAAAAAAAAAATATTCGAAAAAAAATTTCAAAAAAAATTTCGAAAAAAAATTTTCAAAAAAAATTTTGGAAAAAAAAATTCGAAAATAATTTTCCGAAAAAAATTTCGAAAAAAAATTTTCAAAAAAATATTTTGATAAAAATTTCGAAAAAAAATTTTTAAAAAAATTTTCAAAAAAAATCTCGAAAAAAAATTTTGGATAAAAATTTTGAAAAAAAATTTCGAAAAAAATTTTCAAAAAAATTTTCAAAAAAATTTTCGAAAAAATTTTAGAAAAAAATTTTTCGAAAAAAATTTCGTAAGAAAAATTTCGAAAAAAATTTCGAAAAAAAATTTTCAAAAAAAACCAAAAAAATTTCAAAAAATTTTTCGAAAGAAATTTCGAAAAAAAATTTTCAAAAAAAATTTTGAAAAAAAATTTCGAAAAAAATTTTTTTTTAAATTTTCAAAAAAAATTTCGAAAAAAAATTTTCGAAAAAAAATGTTCGAAAAAAATTTCAAAAAAAATTTCGAAAAAAATTTCAATAAAATTTTCGAAAAAAATTTCAAAGAAAATTTTGAAAAAAATTTCGAAAAAAAAATTTCGAAAAAAAAATTTTCGAAAAAAATTTCAAAAAAACATTTTTGAAAAAAATTTTGAAAAAAAAATTTTCAAAAAAAAATTTGAAAAAAAATATCGAAAAAAATTTTTAAAAAAATTTTCGAAAAAAATTTCGAAAAAAATTTTCGAAAAAAATTTCGAAAAAAATTTTCAAAAAAATTTTCGAAAAAATTTTGGAAAAAAATTTTTCGAAAAAAATTTTCAAAAAAATTTTCGAAAAAAATTTCGAAAAAAAATTTAAAAAAAAAATTGAAAAAAATTTTCGAAAAAAAATTTTCGAAAAAACTTTTCTAAGGAAATTTCGAAAAAAATTACGAAAAAAATTTTTAAAAAAATTTTCGAAAAAAATTTCGAAAAAAAATTTTCGAAAAAAATTTTGAAAAAAAATTTCGAAAAAAATTTTCAAAAAAATTTTCGAAAAAAATTTCTCGAAAAAAATTTTGAAAAAAATTTCAAAAAAAATTTTCAAAAAAATTTTCGAAAAAAATTGTTCGAAAAAAAATTGGAAAAAAAATTTCGAAAAAAGATTTCAAAAAAATTTTCGAAAAAATTTTGCAAAAAAAATTTTCGAAAAAAATTTTCGAAAAAAATTTCGAAAAAAAATTTTCGAAAAAAAATTCAAAAAAAAATTTCGAAAAAAATTTTCAAAAAAATTTTCGAAAAAATTTTGGAAAAAAATATTTCGAAAAAAATTTTGAAAAAAATTTTCGAAAAAAATTTCGAAAAATATTTTCGAAAAAAATTTCCAAAAAAAATTTTCGAAAACAATTTTTAAAAAAAATTTCGAAAAAAATTTTGAAAAAAAATTTTCAAAAAAAATTTTGAAAAAAAATTTTTAAAAAAATTTTGAAAAAAAATTTCGAAAAAAATTTTTAAAAAAATTTCGAAAAAAATTTCGAAAATAATTTCCGTAAAAAATTTTGAAAAAAAATTTCGAAAAAAATTTTCAAAAATATTTTCGAAAAAATTTTGGAAAAAAATTTTTCGAAAAAAATTTTCAAAAAAATTTTCGAAAAAAATTTCGAAAAAAAATTTTCGAAAAAAATTTCGAAAAAAAATTTTCGAAAAAAAATTTTTTAAAAAATTTCGAAAAAAAATTTTCGAAAAAAATTTCAAAAAAAAAATATTTCGAAAACAATTTTGAAAAAAATTTTCGAAAAAAATTTCGAAAAAAAAATTCGAAAAAAATTTCGAAAAAAATTTTCGAAAAAAACCAAAAAAATTTCAAAAAATTTTTCGAAAGAAATTTCGAAAAAAAATTTTCAAAAAAAATTTTGAAAAAAAATTTCGAAAAAATTTTTTTTTAAATTTTCGAAAAAAATTTCGAAAAAAAATTTTCGAAAAAAATTCTTAAAAAAATGTTCGAAAAAAATTTCAAAAAAAATTTAGAAAAAAATTTCAATAAAATTTTCGAAAAAAATTTCAAAGAAAATTTTGAAAAAATTTCGAAAAAAAAATTTCGAAAAAAAATTTTCGAAAAAAAAATTTTCGAAAAAAATTTCAAAAAGAAATTTTTGAAAAAAATTTTGAAAAATAAATTTTCAAAAAAAAATTTGAAAAAAAATTTCGAAAAAAAATTTTAAAAAAATTTTCAAAAAAAATTTTCAAAAAAAATTTGGAAAAAAAATTTTCGAAAAAAATTTCGAAAAAAATTTCGAAAAAAATTTTGAAAAAAATTTTCAAAAAAAAATTTCGAAAAAAATTTTGAAAAAAATTTTCGAAAAAAAATTTTGAAAAAAATTTGAAAAAAAATTTTGAAAAAAATTTTGAAAAAAAATTTCAAAAAAAAATTTTCGAAAAAAAATTTGAAAAAAAAATTTCGAAAAAAAATTTGAAAAAAATTTTCGAAGAAAATTTTGAAAAAAATTTTCGAAAAAATTTTGGAAAAAAATTTTTCGAAAAAAATTTTCGAAAAAAATTTCGAAAAAAAAATTTCGAAAAAAATTTTCAAAAAAATTTTGGAAAAAAATTTTTCGAAAAAAATTTTCAAAAAAATTTTTCGAAAAAAATTCCAAAAAAAAATTTCGAAAAAAAATTTTCAAAAAAAATTTTGGAAAAAAAAATCGAAAATAATTTTCCGAAAAAAATTTTGAAAAAAAATTTCGAAAAAAATTTTCAAAAAAATTTTCGAAAAAACTTTGGAAAAAAATTTTTCAAAAAAAATTTCGAAAAAAAATTTTAAAAAAAAATTTTGAAAAAAAATATCGAAAAAAAATTTTTAAAAAATTTTCGAAAAAAAGTTCGAAAAAAAATTTTCGAAAAAAATTTTGAAAAAAAATTTCGAAAATAATTTTCAAAAAAATTTTCGAAAAAATTTGGAAAAAAATTTTTCGAAAAAAATTTTCAAAAAAATTTTCGAAAAAAAATTCGAAAAATAATTAAAAAAAAAATTTGAAAAAAATTTTCGAAAAAACTTTTATAAGGAAATTTCGAAAAAAATTACGAAAAAAATTTTTAAAAAAATTTTCGAAAAAAATTTTCGAAAAGAATTTAGAAAAAAATTTTCGAAAAAAATTTTGAAAAAAAATTTCGAAAAAAATTTTCAAAAAAATTTTCGAAAAAAATTTTTCGAAAAAAAATTGGAAAAAAAATTTCGAAAAAAGTTTTCAAAAAAATTTTCGAAAAAATTTTGCAAAAAAAATTTTCGAAAAAAATTTTCGAAAAAATTTTGGAAAAAAATATTTCGAAAAAAATTTTGAAAAAAAATTTTCGAAAACAATTTTGAAAAAAAATTTCGAAAAAAATTTTGGAAAAAAATTTTCAAAAAAAATTTAAAAAAAAAATTTCGAAAAAAATTTTTTAAAAAATTCGAAAAAAATTTCGAAAAAAAATTTCCGAAAAAAATTTTGAAAAAAAATTTCGAAAAAAATTTCAAAAAAAAATTTCCAAAAAAATTTTGGAAAAAAATTTTTCGAAAAAAATTTTCAAAAAAATTTTCGAAAAAAATTTCGAAAAAAAATTTTCGAAAAAAAATTTAAAAAAAAAATTCGAAAAAAAATTTTCGAAAAAAATTTCAAAAAAAAAAATATTCGAAAAAAATTTTCAAAAAAAATTTTGAAAAAAAATTTTGAAAAAAAAAATTTGAAAAAAAATATTTCGAAAACAATATTGAAAAAAATTATCGAAAAAAATTTCGAAAAAAATTTTCGAAAAAAATTTCTAAAAAAATTTTCGAAAAAAAATTTCGAAAAAAAATTTTCGAAAAAATTTTGAAAAAAAATTTCGAAAAAAATTTCGAAAAAAATTTTGAAAAAAAATTTCGAAAAAAATTTTCAAAAAAATTTTCGAAAAAATTTTGGAAAAAAATTTTTCGAAAAAAATTTTCAAAAAAAATTTCGAAAAGAATTTCGAAAAAAAATTTTCGAAAAAAATTCCAAAAAACAAATTCCAAAAAAAAATATGCGAAAAAAATTTTCAAAAAAAATTTTGAAAAAAAATTTCGTAAAAAATTTTGAAAAAAAATTTCAAAAAAAATTTTGAAAAAAAATTTCGAAAAAAATTTTGAAAAAAAATTAAAAAAAAATTTTTTTTAAAATTTTCGAAAAAAATTTCGAAAAAAAATTTCATAAAAAAATTTCGAAAAAAATTTTCCAAAAAATTTTTGAAAAAATTTTGGAAAAAAATTTTTCAAAAAAAATTTTCGAAAAAATTTTGGATAAAAAATTTTTCAAAAAAAATTTCATAAAAAAATTTTCAAAAAAAATTTTGAAAAAAATCTCGAAAAAAAATTTTGGAAAAAAATTTTGAAAAAAAATTTCGAAAAAAATTTTCAAAAAAATTTTCCAAAAAATTTTGGAGAAAATTTTTTCGAGAAAAATTTCGAAAAAAAATTATCAAAAAAAAATTTGAAAAAAAATTTCTTTAAAAATTTTCGAAAAAAATTTCAAAAAAAAATTTTCGAAAAAAATTTTTAAAAAAATTTTCGAAAAAAATTTTTAAAAAAAATTTCGAAAAATATTTTCGAAAAAATTTGGAAAAAAATTTTCAAAAAAATTTACCAAAAAAAAATTTCGAAAAAAAATTTTCAAAAAAAAATTGGAAAAAAATTTTTCAAAAAAAATTTCAAAAAAAAATTTAAAAAAAAAATTTGAAAAAAATTTTTAAAAAAAATTTTAAAAAAATTTTCGAAAAAAATTTCGAAAAAAAATTTTCGAAAAAAATTTTCGAAAAAAATTTTGAAAAAAAATTTCGATAAAAATTTTCAAAAAAATGTTCGAAAAAATTTTGCAAAAAAAATTTTCGAAAAAAATTTTCAAAAAAATTTTCGAAAAAAATTTCGAAAAAAAATATTTGAAAAAAATTTCGAAAAAAATTTTCGAAAAAAAATTCGTAAAAAAATTTCGAAAAAAATTTTCAATAAAATTTTCGAAAAAATTTTGGAAAAAAATATTTCGAAAAAAAGTTTGAAAAAAATTTTCGAAAAAAATTTCGAACAAAATTTTCGAAAAAAATTTCGAAAAAAAATTTCGAAAAAAATTTCGAAAAAAAATTTTCGAAAAAAATTTTCAAAAAAAATTTTGAAAAAAATTTCGAAAAAAATTTTTAAAAAAATTTCGAAAAAAAATTTTCGAAAGAAATTTTGAAAAAAAATTTCAAAAAAAATTTTCAAAAAAATTTTGGAAAAAAATTTTTCGAAAAAAATTTTCAAAAATATTTTCTAAAAAAATATCGAAAAAAATTTTTCGAAAAAAAATTTAAAAAAAAAAATTTCGAAAAAAAATTTTCGAAAAAAATTTCAAAAAAAAAAATATTCGAAAAAAATTTTCAAAAAAAATTTTGAAAAAAAATTTCGAAAAAAATTTTGAAAAAAAATTTCGGAAAAAAATTTTGAAAAAAATTTTTTAAAAAAAATTTCGAAAAAAATTTTTAAAAAAATTTTCGAAAAAAATTTCGAAAAAAATTTTCGAAAAAAATTTCGAAAAAAAATTTTCGAAAACAATTTTGAAAAAAAATTTCGAAAAAAATTTTGGAAATAAATTTTCGAAAAAATTTTGAAAAAAAATTTTTCGAAAAAAATTTCCAAAAAAATTTTCGAAAAAAATTTCGAAAAAAAATTTTCGAAAAAAAATTTTTAAAAAAATTTCGAAAAAAAATTTTCAAAAAAAATTTTGAAAAACAATTTCGAAAAAAATTTTTAAAAAAAATTTCGGAAAAAAATTTTGAAAAAAATTTTTTTAAAAAATTTCGAAAAAAATTTTCGAAAAAATTTTGAAAAAAAATTTTTCGAAAAAAATTTTCAAAAAAATTTTCGAAAAAAATTTCAAAAAAAATTTTTGAAAAAAAAATTTTAAAAAAATTTCGTAAAAAAATTTTCGAAAAAAATTTCAAAAAAAAAATATTCCAAAAAAATTTTCAAAAAAAATTTTGAAAAAAATTTTGAAAAAAAATTTCAAAAAAAATTTCCAAAAAAATTTTCCAAAAAATTTTGGAAAAAAAATTTTCAAAAAAAATTTTCGAAAAAATTTTGGAAAAAAATTTTTCAAAAAAAATTTCGAAAAAAAATTTTCAAAAAAAATTTTGAAAAAATCTCGAAAAAAAATTTTGGAAAAAAACTTTGAAAAAAAATTCCAAAAAAAATTTTCAAAAACATTTTCGAAAAAATTTCGAAAAAAAATTTTCGAAAAAAATTTTGAAAAAAATTTTCGAAAAAGTATTTTCGAAAAAAATTTAAAAAAAAAAATTGAAAAAAATTTTCGAAAAAACTTTTCTAAGGAAATTTCGAAAAAAATTACGAAAAAAATTTTTAAAAAATTTTCGAAAAAAATTTTGAAAAAAGATTTTCGAAAAAAATTTTGAAAAAAAATTTCGAAAACAATTTTCAAAAAAATTTTCGAAAAAAATTTCTCGAAAAAAATTTTGAAAAAAATTTTCGAAAAAAATTTCGAAAAAAAATGTACGAAAAAAATTTTGAAAAAAAATTTCAAAAAAAATTTTCAAAAAAATTTTCGAAAAAAATTGTTCGAAAAAAAATTGGAAAAAAAATTTCGAAAAAAGATTTCAAAAAAATTTTCGAAAAAATTTTGCAAAAAAAATTTTCGAAAAAAATTTTCAAAAAAAATTTCGAAAAAAAATTTTCGAAAAAAAATTCAAAAAAAAATTTCGAAAAAAATTTTCAAAAAAATTTTCGAAAAAAATTTCGAAAAAAATTTTGAAAAAAAATTTCGAAAAAAATTTTCAAAAAAATTTTCGAAAAAAATTTGGAAAAAAATTTTCAAAAAAATTTTCGAAAATAATTTCAAAAAAAATTTTCGAAAAAAAATTTTAAAAAAAATTTAAAAAAAAATTTCGAAAAAAAAAATTCAAAAAAAATTTCAAAAAAAAAAATATTCGAAAAAAATTTTCAAAAAAAAATTTGAAAAAAAATATTTCGAAAACAATTTTGAAAAAAATTTTCGAAAAAAATTTCGAAAAAAATTTCGAAAAAAATTTTCGAAAAAAATTTTGAAAAAAAATTTTGAAAAAATTTTGAAAAAAAATTTTGAAAAAAAATTTTGAAAAAATTTTGAAAAAAAATTTTGAAAAAAAATTTAAAAAAAATTACGAAAAAAATTTTCGAAAAAAATTTCGAAAAAAATTTTCGAAAAAAATTTTGAAAAAAATTACGAAAAAAATTATGAAAAAAAATTTCTAAAAAAATTTTGAAAAAAATTTCGAAAAAAATTTTTAAAAAAATTTCCGAAAAAAATTTTGAAAAAAAATTTTTCAAAAAAAATTTTGGAAAAAAATTTTTCAAAAAAAATTTTCAAAAAAAATTTTCAAAAAAATTTTCGAAAATAATTTCGAAAAAAAATTTTCGAAAAAAAAATTTTAAAAAAATTTCGAAAAAAAATTTTCGAAAAAAATTTCAAAAAAAAAAATATGCGAAAAAAATTTTCAAAAAAAAATTTTGAAAAAAATTTTCAAAAAAAATTTTGAAAAAAATTTCGTAAAAAATTTTGAAAAAAAATTTCTTTTCGAAAAAAATTTCGAAAAAGATTTTTCGAAAAAAAATTTCGAAAAAAATTTTCAAAAAAAATTTTGAAAAAAAATTTCAAAAAAATTTTTTAAAAAAATTTCGAAAAAATTTTCGAAAAAAAAAAAAAAAAACCGAAAAAAAATTTCAAAAAACTTTTCGAAAAAATTATGGAAAAAAATTTTTCGAAAAAAAATTTCAAAAAAATTTTCGAAAAAATTTTAGAAAAAAAAATTTCGTAAAAAATTTTGAAAAAAATTTCGAAAAAAATTTTCAAAAAAATTTTCGAAAAAATTTTCGAAAAAAAATTTCAAAAAACTTTTCGAAAAAAATTTCGAAAAAAAATTTTCGAAAAAAATTTCGAAAAAAATTTTTGAAAAAAATTTCGAAAAAAATCTTCGAAAAAAATTTCGAAAAAAAATTTTCGAAAAAAATTTTGAAAAAAAATTTCAAAAAAAATTTTGGAAAAAAATTTTCAAAAAAAAATTTTGAAAAAAAATTTCGAAAAAAATTTTTAAAAAAATTTTCGAAAAAAATTTCGAAAAAAAATTTTCGAAAAAAATTTTGAAAAAAAATTTTGAAAAAAATTTTCAAAAAAATTTTCGAAAAAATTTTGGAAAAAAATTTTTCAAAAAAAATTTCGAAAAAAAATTTTTAAAAGAAATTTTGATAAAAAATGTCGAAAAAAAATTTTTAAAAAATTTTCGAAAAAAATTTCGAAAAAAAATTTTCGAAAAAAATTTTGAAAAAAAATTTCGAAAATAATTTTCAAAAACATTTTCGAAAAAATTTGGAAAAAAATTTTTCGAAAAAAATTTTCAAAAAAATTTTCGAAAAAAAATTCGAAAAAAAATTAAAAAAAAAAATTAGAAAAAAATTTTCGAAAAAACTTTTATAAGGAAATTTCGAAAAAAAATTACGAAAAAAATTTTTAAAAAAATTTTCGAAAAAAATTTCGAAAAAAAATTTTCGAAAAGAATTTAGAAAAAAATTTTCGAAAAAAATTTTGAAAAAAAATTTCGAAAAACATTTTCAAAAAAATTTTCGAAAAAAATTTTTCGAAAAAAAATTGGAAAAAAAATTTCGAAAAAAGTTTTCAAAAAAATTTTCGAAAAAATTTTGCAAAAAAAATTTTCGAAAAAAATTTTCGAAAAAAATTTCAAAAAAAAATATTCGAAAAAAATCTCGAAAAAAAATTTTCGAAAACAAATTCGGAAAAAAATTCCAAAAAAAATTTTCTAAAAAAATTTTCGAAAAAATTTTGGAAAAAAATATTTCGAAAAAAATTTTGAAAAAAATTTTCGAAAAAAATTTCGAAGAAAATTTTCGAAAAAAATTTCGAAAAAAAATTTTCGAAAACAATTTTGAAAAAAAATTTCGAAAAAAATTTTGGAAAAAAATTTTCAAAAAAAATTTTAAAAAAAAAATTCGAAAAAAATTTTTAAAAAAATTTCGAAAAAAATTTCGAAAAAAATTTCAAAAAAAAATTTCCGAAAAAATTTTGAAAAAAAATTTCAAAAAAAATTTTGGAAAAAAATTTTCAAAAAAAAATTTTGAAAAAAAATTTCGAAAAAAATTTTTAAAAAAATTTTCGAAAAAAATTTCGAAAAAAAATTTTCGAAAAAAATTTTGAAAAAAAATTTCGAAAAAAATTTTCAAAAAAATTTTCGAAAAAATTTTGGAAAAAAATTTTTCAAAAAAAATTTCGAAAAAAAATTTTTAAAAGATATTTTGAAAAAAAATATCGAAAAAAAATTTTTAAAAAATTTTCGAAAAAAATTTCGAAAAAAAACTTTCGAAAAAAATTTTGAAAAAAAATTTCGAAAATAATTTTCAAAAACATTTTCGAAAAAATTTGGAAAAAAATTTTTCGAAAAAAATTTTCAAAAAAATTTTCGAAAAAAAATTCGAAAAAAAATTAAAAAAAAAATTAGAAAAAAATTTTCGAAAAAACTTTTATAAGGAAATTTCGAAAAAAATTACGAAAAAAATTTTTAAAAAAATTTTCGAAAAAAATTTCGAAAAAAAATTTTCGAAAAGAATTTAGAAAAAAATTTTCGAAAAAAATTTTGAAAAAAAATTTCGAAAAACATTTTCAAAAAAATTTTCGAAAAAAATTTTTCGAAAAAAAATTGGAAAAAAAATTTCGAAAAAAGTTTTCAAAAAAATTTTCGAAAAAATTTTGCAAAAAAAATTTTCGAAAAAAATTTTCGAAAAAAATTTTCGAAAAAAATTTCAAAAAAAAATATTCGAAAAAAATTTCGAAAAAAAATTTTCGAAAACAAATTCGGAAAAAAATTCCAAAAAAAATTTTCTAAAAAAATTTTCGAAAAAATTTTGGAAAAAAATATTTCGAAAAAAATTTTGAAAAAAATTTTCGAAAAAAATTTCGAAGAAAATTTTCGAAAAAAATTTCGAAAAAAAATTTTCGAAAACAATTTTGAAAAAAAATTTCGAAAAAAATTTTGGAAAAAAATTTTCAAAAAAAATTTTTAAAAAAAATTTCGAAAAAAATTTTTAAAAAAATTTCGAAAAAAATTTCGAAAAAAAATTTCAAAAAAAAATTTCCGAAAAAATTTTGGAAAAAAATTTTTCGAAAAAAATTTTCAAAAAAATTTTCGAAAAAAATTTCGAAAAAAAATTTTCGAAAAAAAATTTTAAAAAAAAATTCGAAAAAAAATTTTCGAAAAAAATTTCAAAAAAAAAATATTCGAAAAAAATTTTCAAAAAAAATTTTGAAAAAAAAATTTGAAAAAAAAAATTTGAAAAAAAATATTTCGAAAACAATTTTGAAAAAAATTATCGAAAAAAATTTCGAAAAAAATTTTCGAAAAAAATTTCTAAAAAAATTTTCGAAAAAAATTTCGAAAAAAAATTTTCGAAAAAATTTTGAAAAAAAATTTCGAAAAAAATTTCGAAAATCATTTTGAAAAAAAATTTCGAAAAAAATTTTCAAAAAAATTTTCGAAAAAATTTTGGAAAAAAATTTTCAAAAAAAATTTCGAAAATAATTTCGAAAAAATATTTTCGAAAAAAATTCCAAAAAAAAAATTCCAAAAAAAAAATATGCGAAAAAAATTTTCAAAAAAAATTTTGAAAAAAAATTTCTTAAAAAATTTTCAAAAAAATTTTCGAAAAAATTTTGGAAAAAAAATTTTCAAAAAAAATTTTCGAAAAAATTTTGGAAAAAAATTTTTCAAAAAAAATTTCGAAAAAAAATTTTCAAAAAAAATTTTGAAAAAATCTCGAAAAAAAATTTTGGAAAAAAACTTTGAAAAAAAATTTCGAAAAAAATTTTCAAAAACATTTTCGAAAAAATTTCGAAAAAAAATTTTCGAAAAAAATTTTGAAAAAAATTTTCGAAAAAGTATTTTCGAAAAAAATTTAAAAAAAAAAATTGAAAAAAATTTTCGAAAAAACTTTTCTAAGGAAATTTCGAAAAAAATTACGAAAAAAATTTTTAAAAAATTAAAAAAAAAATTTCGAAAAAAGATTTTCGAAAAAAATTTTGAAAAAAAATTTCGAAAACAATTTTCAAAAAAATTTTCGAAAAAAATTTCTCGAAAAAAATTTTGAAAAAAATTTTCGAAAAAAATTTCGAAAAAAAATGTACGAAAAAAATTTTGAAAAAAAATTTCAAAAAAAATTTTCAAAAAAATTTTCGAAAAAAATTGTTCGAAAAAAAATTGGAAAAAAAATTTCGAAAAAAGATTTCAAAAAAATTTTCGAAAAAATTTTGCAAAAAAAATTTTCGAAAAAAATTTTCAAAAAAAATTTCGAAAAAAAAATTTCGAAAAAAAATTCAAAAAAAAATTTCGAAAAAAATTTTCAAAAAAATTTTCGAAAAAAATTTCGAAAAAAATTTTGAAAAAAAATTTCGAAAAAAATTTTCAAAAAACTTTTCGAAAAAAATTTGGAAAAAAATTTTCAAAAAAATTTTCGAAAATAATTTCAAAAAAAATTTTCGAAAAAAAATTTTAAAAAAAATTTAAAAAAAAATTTCGAAAAAAAAAATTCAAAAAAAATTTCAAAAAAAAAAATATTCGAAAAAAATTTTCAAAAAAAAATTTGAAAAAAAATATTTCGAAAACAATTTTGAAAAAAATTTTCGAAAAAATTTTCGAAAAAAATTTCGAAAAAAATTTTCGAAAAAAATTTAGAAAAAAAATTTTGAAAACATTTTGAAAAAAAATTTTGAAAAAAAATTTTGAAAAAATTTTGAAAAAAAATTTTGAAAAAAAATTTAAAAAAAATTACGAAAAAAATTTTCAAAAAAAATTTCGAAAAAAAATTTTGGAAAAAAATTTTCAAAAAAAAATTTTGAAAAAAAATTTCGAAAAAAATTTTTAAAAAAATTTTCGAAAAAAATTTCGAAAAAAAATTTTCGAAAAAAATTTTGAAAAAAAATTTCGAAAAAAATTTTCAAAAAAATTTTCGAAAAAATTTTGGAAAAAAATTTTTCAAAAAAAATTTCGAAAAAAAATTTTTAAAAGATATTTTGAAAAAAAATATCGAAAAAAAATTTTTAAAAAATTTTCGAAAAAAATTTCGAAAAAAAACTTTCGAAAAAAATTTTGAAAAAAAATTTCGAAAATAATTTTCAAAAACATTTTCGAAAAAATTTGGAAAAAAATTTTTCGAAAAAAATTTTCAAAAAAATTTTCGAAAAAAAATTCGAAAAAAAATTAAAAAAAAAATTAGAAAAAAATTTTCGAAAAAACTTTTATAAGGAAATTTCGAAAAAAATTACGAAAAAAATTTTTAAAAAAATTTTCGAAAAAAATTTCGAAAAAAAATTTTCGAAAAGAATTTAGAAAAAAATTTTCGAAAAAAATTTTGAAAAAAAATTTCGAAAAACATTTTCAAAAAAATTTTCGAAAAAAATTTTTCGAAAAAAAATTGGAAAAAATATTTCGAAAAAAGTTTTCAAAAAAATTTTCGAAAAAATTTTGCAAAAAAAATTTTCGAAAAAAATTTTCGAAAAAAATTTTCGAAAAAAATTTCAAAAAAAAATATTCGAAAAAAATTTCGAAAAAAAATTTTCGAAAACAAATTCGGAAAAAAATTCCAAAAAAAATTTTCTAAAAAAATTTTCGAAAAAATTTTGGAAAAAAATATTTCGAAAAAAATTTTGAAAAAAATTTTCGAAAAAAATTTCGAAGAAAATTTTCGAAAAAAATTTCGAAAAAAAATTTTCGAAAACAATTTTGAAAAAAAATTTCGAAAAAAATTTTGGAAAAAAATTTTCAAAAAAAATTTTTAAAAAAAATTTCGAAAAAAATTTTTAAAAAAATTTCGAAAAAAATTTTGAAAAAAAATTTCAAAAAAAAATTTCCGAAAAAATTTTGGAAAAAAATTTTTCGAAAAAAATTTTCAAAAAAATTTTCGAAAAAAATTTCGAAAAAAAATTTTCGAAAAAAAATTTTAAAAAAAAATTCGAAAAAAAATTTTCGAAAAAAATTTCAAAAAAAAAATATTCGAAAAAAATTTTCAAAAAAAATTTTGAAAAAAAAATTTGAAAAAAAAAATTTGAAAAAAAATATTTCGAAAACAATTTTGAAAAAAATTATCGAAAAAAATTTCGAAAAAAATTTTCGAAAAAAATTTCTAAAAAAATTTTCGAAAAAAATTTCGAAAAAAAATTTTCGAAAAAATTTTGAAAAAAAATTTCGAAAAAAATTTCGAAAATCATTTTGAAAAAAAATTTCGAAAAAAATTTTCAAAAAAATTTTCGAAAAAATTTTGGAAAAAAATTTTCAAAAAAAATTTCGAAAATAATTTCGAAAAAATATTTTCGAAAAAAATTCCAAAAAAAAAATTCCAAAAAAAAAATATGCGAAAAAAATTTTCAAAAAAAATTTTGAAAAAAAATTTCTTAAAAAATTTTCAAAAAAATTTTCGAAAAAATTTTGGAAAAAAAATTTTCAAAAAAAATTTTCGAAAAAATTTTGGAAAAAAATTTTTCAAAAAAAATTTCGAAAAAAAATTTTCAAAAAAAATTTTGAAAAAATCTCGAAAAAAAATTTTGGAAAAAACCTTTGAAAAAAAATTTCGAAAAAAATTTTCAAAAACATTTTCGAAAAAATTTCGAAAAAAAATTTTCGAAAAAAATTTTGAAAAAAATTTTCGAAAAAGTATTTTCGAAAAAAATTTTAAAAAAAAAATTGAAAAAAATTTTCGAAAAAACTTTTCTAAGGAAATTTCGAAAAAAATTACGAAAAAAATTTTTAAAAAATTAAAAAAAAAATTTCGAAAAAAGATTTTCGAAAAAAATTTTCAAAAAAAATTTCGAAAACAATTTTCAAAAAAATTTTCGAAAAAAATTTCTCGAAAAAAATTTTGAAAAAAATTTTCGAAAAAAATTTCGAAAAAAAATGTACGAAAAAAATTTTGAAAAAAAATTTCAAAAAAAATTTTCAAAAAAATTTTCGAAAAAAATTGTTCGAAAAAAAATTGGAAAAAAAATTTCGAAAAAAGATTTCAAAAAAATTTTCGAAAAAATTTTGCAAAAAAAATTTTCGAAAAAAATTTTCAAAAAAAATTTCGAAAAAAAAATTTCGAAAAAAAATTCAAAAAAAAATTTCGAAAAAAATTTTCAAAAAAAGTTTCGAAAAAAATTTCGAAAAAAATTTTGAAAAAAAATTTCGAAAAAAATTTTCAAAAAAATTTTCGAAAAAAATTTGGAAAAAAATTTTCAAAAAAATTTTCGAAAATAATTTCAAAAAAAATTTTCGAAAAAAAATTTTAAAAAAAATTTAAAAAAAAATTTCGAAAAAAAAAATTCAAAAAAAATTTCAAAAAAAAAAATATTCGAAAAAAATTTTCAAAAAAAAATTTGAAAAAAAATATTTCGAAAACAATTTTGAAAAAAATTTTCGAAAAAAATTTCGAAAAAAATTTCGAAAAAAATTTTCGAAAAAAATTTAGAAAAAAAATTTTGAAAACATTTTGAAAAAAAATTTTGAAAAAAAATTTTGAAAAAATTTTGAAAAAAAATTTTGAAAAAAAATTTAAAAAAAATTACGAAAAAAATTTTCGAAAAAAATTTCGAAAAAAATTTTCGAAAAAAATTTTGAAAAAAATTACGAAAAAAATTATGAAAAAAAATTTCTAAAAAAATTTTGAAAAAAATTTCGAAAAAAATTTTTAAAAAAATTTCCGAAAAAAATTTTGAAAAAAAATTTTTAAAAAAAAATTTTCGATAAAATTTTGGAAAAAAATTTTTCAAAAAAAATTTTCAAAAAAATTTTCGAAAATAATTTCGAAAAAAAATTTTCGAAAAAAAAATTTTAAAAAAATTTCGAAAAAAAATTTTCGAAAAAAATTTCAAAAAAAAAAATATGCGAAAAAAATTTTCAAAAAAAAATTTTGAAAAAAATTTTCAAAAAAAATTTTGAAAAAAATTTCGTAAAAAATTTTGAAAAAAAATTTCTTTTCGAAAAAAATTTCGAATAAGATTTTTCGAAAAAAATTTTCAAAAAAAATTTCGAAAAAAATTTTCAAAAAAAATTTTGAAAAAAAATTTCAAAAAAATTTTTTAAAAAAATTTCGAAAAAATTTTCGAAAAAAAAAAAAAAAAACTTCGAAAAAAAATTTCAAAAAACTTTTCGAAAAAATTATGGAAAAAAATTTTTCGAAAAAAAATTTCAAAAAAATTTTCGAAAAAATTTTAGAAAAAAAATTTTCGTAAAAAATTTTGAAAAAAATTTCGAAAAAAATTTTCAAAAAAATTTTCGAAAAAATTTTCGAAAAAAAATTTCAAAAAACTTTTCGAAAAAAATTTCGAAAAAAAATTTTCGAAAAAAATTTCGAAAAAAATTTTTGAAAAAAATTTCGAAAAAAATCTTCGAAAAAAATTTTGAAAAAAAATTTCAAAAAAAATTTTGGAAAAAAATTTTCAAAAAAAAATTTTGAAAAAAAATTTCGAAAAAAATTTTTTAAAAAATTTTCGAAAAAAATTTTGAAAAAAAAATTTGAAAAAAATTTTCAAAAAAATTTTCGAAAAAATTTTGGAAAAAAATATTTCAAAAAAAATTTCGAAAAAAAATTTTTAAAAGAAATTTTGAAAAAAAATGTCGAAAAAAGATTTTTAAAAAATTTTCGAAAAAAATTTCGAAAAAAAATTTTCGAAAAAAATTTTGAAAAAAAATTTCGAAAATAATTTTCAAAAACATTTTCGAAAAAATTTGGAAAAAAATTTTTCGAAAAAAATTTTCAAAAAAATTTTCGAAAAAAAATTCGAAAAAAAATTAAAAAAAAAAATTAGAAAAATATTTTCGAAAAAACTTTTATAAGGAAATTTCGAAAAAAATTACGAAAAAAATTTTTAAAAAAATTTTCGAAAAAAATTTCGAAAAAAAATTTTCGAAAAGAATTTAGAAAAAAATTTTCGAAAAAAATTTTGAAAAAAAATTTCGAAAAACATTTTCAAAAAAATTTTCGAAAAAAATTTTTCGAAAAAAAATTGGAAAAAAAATTTCGAAAAAAGTTTTCAAAAAAATTTTCGAAAAAATTTTGCAAAAAAAATTTTCGAAAAAAATTTTCGAAAAAAATTTTCGAAAAAAATTTCAAAAAAAAATATTCGAAAAAAATTTCGAAAAAAAATTTTCGAAAACAAATTCGGAAAAAAATTCCAAAAAAAATTTTCTAAAAAAATTTTCGAAAAAATTTTGGAAAAAAATATTTCGAAAAAAATTTTGAAAAAAATTTTCGAAAAAAATTTCGAAGAAAATTTTCGAAAAAAATTTCGAAAAAAAATTTTCGAAAACAATTTTGAAAAAAAATTTCGAAAAAAATTTTGGAAAAAAATTTTCAAAAAAAAATTTTGAAAAAAAATTTCGAAAAAAATTTTTTAAAAAATTTTCGAAAAAAATTTTGAAAAAAAAATTTGAAAAAAATTTTCAAAAAAATTTTCGAAAAAATTTTGGAAAAAAATTTTTCAAAAAAAATTTCGAAAAAAAATTTTTAAAAGAAATTTTGAAAAAAAATGTCGAAAAAAGATTTTTAAAAAATTTTCGAAAAAAATTTCGAAAAAAAATTTTCGAAAAAATTTTTGAAAAAAAATTTCGAAAATAATTTTCAAAAACATTTTCGAAAAAATTTGGAAAAAAATTTTTCGAAAAAAATTTTCAAAAAAATTTTCGAAAAAAAATTCGAAAAAAAATTAAAAAAAAAAATTAGAAAAATATTTTCGAAAAAACTTTTATAAGGAAATTTCGAAAAAAATTACGAAAAAAATTTTTAAAAAAATTTTCGAAAAAAATTTCGAAAAAAAATTTTCGAAAAGAATTTAGAAAAAAATTTTCGAAAAAAATTTTGAAAAAAAATTTCGAAAAACATTTTCAAAAAAATTTTCGAAAAAAATTTTTCGAAAAAAAATTGGAAAAAAAATTTCGAAAAAAGTTTTCAAAAAAATTTTCGAAAAAATTTTGCAAAAAAAATTTTCGAAAAAAATTTTCGAAAAAAATTTTCGAAAAAAATTTCAAAAAAAAATATTCGAAAAAAATTTCGAAAAAAAATTTTCGAAAACAAATTCGGAAAAAAATTCCAAAAAAAATTTTCTAAAAAAATTTTCGAAAAAATTTTGGAAAAAAATATTTCGAAAAAAATTTTGAAAAAAATTTTCGAAAAAAATTTCGAAGAAAATTTTCGAAAAAAATTTCGAAAAAAAATTTTCGAAAACAATTTTGAAAAAAAATTTCGAAAAAAATTTTGGAAAAAAATTTTCAAAAAAAAATTTTGAAAAAAAATTTCGAAAAAAATTTTTTAAAAAATTTTCGAAAAAAATTTTGAAAAAAAAATTTGAAAAAAATTTTCAAAAAAATTTTCGAAAAAATTTTGGAAAAAAATTTTTCAAAAAAAATTTCGAAAAAAAATTTTTAAAAGAAATTTTGAAAAAAAATGTCGAAAAAAGATTTTTAAAAAATTTTCGAAAAAAATTTCGAAAAAAAATTTTCGAAAAAAATTTTGAAAAAAAATTTCGAAAATAATTTAAAAAAACATTTTCGAAAAAATTTGGAAAAAAATTTTTCGAAAAAAATTTTCAAAAAAATTTTCGAAAAAAAATTCGAAAAAAAATTAAAAAAAAAAATTAGAAAAATATTTTCGAAAAAACTTTTATAAGGAAATTTCGAAAAAAATTACGAAAAAAATTTTTAAAAAAATTTTCGAAAAAAATTTCGAAAAAAAATTTTCGAAAAGAATTTAGAAAAAAATTTTCGAAAAAAATTTTGAAAAAAAATTTCGAAAAACATTTTCAAAAAAATTTTCGAAAAAAATTTTTCGAAAAAAAATTGGAAAAAAAATTTCGAAAAAAGTTTTCAAAAAAATTTTCGAAAAAATTTTGCAAAAAAAATTTTCGAAAAAAATTTTCGAAAAAAATTTTCGAAAAAAATTTCAAAAAAAAATATTCGAAAAAAATTTCGAAAAAAAATTTTCGAAAACAAATTCGGAAAAAAATTCCAAAAAAAATTTTCTAAAAAAATTTTCGAAAAAATTTTGGAAAAAAATATTTCGAAAAAAATTTTGAAAAAAATTTTCGAAAAAAATTTCGAAGAAAATTTTCGAAAAAAATTTCGAAAAAAAATTTTCGAAAACAATTTTGAAAAAAAATTTCGAAAAAAATTTTGGAAAAAAATTTTCAAAAAAAATTTTAAAAAAAAATTTCGAAAAAAATTTTTAAAAAAATTTCGAAAAAAATTTCGAAAAAAATTTCAAAAAAAAATTTCCGAAAAAATTTTGAAAAAAAATTTCAAAAAAAATTTTGGAAAAAAATTTTCAAAAAAAAATTTTGAAAAAAAATTTCGAAAAAAAAATTTCGAAAAAAAATTTTTAAAAGAAATTTTGAAAAAAAATATCGAAAAAAAATTTTTAAAAAATTTTCGAAAAAAATTTCGAAAAAAAATTTTCGAAAAAAATTTTGAAAAAAAATTTCGAAAATAATTTTCAAAAACATTTTCGAAAAAATTTGGAAAAAAATTTTTACGAAAAAAATTTTCAAAAAAATTTTCGAAAAAAAATTCGAAAAAAAATTAAAAAAAAAAATTAGAAAAAAAATTAAAAAAAAAAATAGAAAAAAATTTTCGAAAAAACTTTTATAAGGAAATTTCGAAAAAAATTACGAAAAAAATTTTTAAAAAAATTTTCGAAAAAAATTTCGAAAAAAAATTTTCGAAAAGAATTTAGAAAAAAATTTTCGAAAAAAATTTTGAAAAAAAATTTCGAAAAACATTTTCAAAAAAATTTTCGAAAAAAATTTTTCGAAAAAAAATTGAAAAAAAAATTTCGAAAAAAGTTTTCAAAAAAATTTTCGAAAAAATTTTGCAAAAAAAATTTTCGAAAAAAATTTTCGAAAAAAATTTTCGAAAAAAATTTCAAAAAAAAATATTCGAAAAAAATTTCGAAAAAAAATTTTCGAAAACAAATTCGGAAAAAAATTCCAAAAAAAATTTTCTAAAAAAATTTTCGAAAAAATTTTGGAAAAAAATATTTCGAAAAAAATTTTGAAAAAAATTTTCAAAAAAAATTTCGAAAAAAATTTTGGAAAAAAATTTTCAAAAAAAATTTTTAAAAAAAATTTCGAAAAAAATTTTTAAAAAAATTTCGAAAAAAATTTCAAAAAAAAATTTCCGAAAAAATTTTGGAAAAAAATTTTTCGAAAAAAATTTTCAAAAAAATTTTCGAAAAAAATTTCGAAAAAAAATTTTCGAAAAAAAATTTAAAAAAAAAATTCGAAAAAAAATTTTCGAAAAAAATTTCAAAAAAAAAATATTCGAAAAAAATTTTCAAAAAAAATTTTGAAAAAAAAATTTGAAAAAAAAAATTTGAAAAAAAATATTTCGAAAACAATTTTGAAAAAAATTATCGAAAAAAATTTCGAAAAAAATTTTCGAAAAAAATTTTCGAAAAAAATTTCTAAAAAAATTTTCGAAAAAAATTTCGAAAAAAAATCTTCGAAAAAATTTTGAAAAAAAATTTCGAAAAAACTTTCGAAAATCATTTTGAAAAAAAATTTCGAAAAAAATTTTCAAAAAAATTTTCGAAAAAATTTTGGAAAAAAATTTTCAAAAAAAATTTCGAAAATAATTTCGAAAAAATATTTTCGAAAAAAATTCCAAAAAAAAAATTCCAAAAAAAAAATATGCGAAAAAAATTTTCAAAAAAAATTTTGAAAAAAAATTTCTTAAAAAATTTTGAAGGAAAATTTCAAAAAAAATTTTGAAAAAAAATTTCGAAAAAAATTTTGAAAAAAAATTAAAAAAAAATTTTTTAAAAAATTTTCGAAAAAAATTTCAAAAAAAAATTTCATAAAAAAATTTCGAAAAAAATTTTCCAAAAAATTTTTGAAAAAATTTTGAAAAAAAATTTTTCAAAAAAAATTTTCGAAAAAATTTTGGAAAAAAATTTTTCAAAAAAAATTTCATAAAAAAATTTAAAAAAAAAATTTGAAAAAAATTTCAAAAAAAAATTTTGAAAAAAATCTCGAAAAAAAATTTTGGAAAAAAATTTTGAAAAAAAATTTTGAAAAAAATTTTCAAAAAAATTTTCGGAAAAATTTTGGAAAAAATTTTTCGAAAAAAATTTGGAAAAAAAATTTCCAAAAAAATTTCGAAAAAAAATTTTGAAAAAAAACCGAAAAAAATTTTCAAAAAAATTTTCCAAAAAATTTTGGAGAAAATTTTTTCGAGAAAAATTTCGAAAAAAAATTATCAAAAAAAAATTTGAAAAAAAATTTCGAAAAAAATTTCTTTAAAAATTTTCGAAAAAAATTTCAAAAAAAAATTTTCGAAAAAAATTTTTAAAAAAATTTTCGAAAAAAATTTTTAAAAAAAATTTCGAAAAATATTTTCGAAAAAATTTGGAAAAAAATTTTCAAAAAAATTTACAAAAAAAAAATTTCGAAAAAAAATTTTCAAAAAAAAATTGGAAAAAAATTTTTCAAAAAAAATTTCAAAAAAAAATTTAAAAAAAAAATTTGAAAAAAATTTCAAAAAAAAATTTTAAAAAAATTTTCGAAAAAAATTTCGAAAAAAAATTTTCGAAAAAAATTTTGAAAAAAAATTTCGAAAAAAATTTTCAAAAAAATGTTCGAAAAAAATTTGCAAAAAAAATTTTCAAAAAAATTTTCGAAAAAAATTTCGAAAAAAAATATTTGAAAAAAATTTCGAAAAAAATTTTCGAAAAAAAATTCGTAAAAAAATTTCGAAAAAAATTTTCAAAAAAATTTTCGAAAAAATTTTGGAAAAAAATATTTCGAAAAAAAGTTTGAAAAAAATTTTTGAAAAAAATTTCGAAAAAAATTTTCGAAAAAAATTTCGAAAAAAAATTTCGAAAAAAATTTCGAAAAAAAATGTTCGAAAAAAATTTTCAAAAAAAATTTTGAAAAAAATTTCGAAAAAAATTTTTTAAAAAATTTTGAAAAAACATTTTCGAAAAAAATTTTGAAAAAAAATTTCGAAAAAAATTTTCAAAAAAATTTTGGAAAAAAATTTTTCGAAAAAAATTTTCAAAAATATTTTCTAAAAAAATATCGAAAAAAATTTTTCGAAAAAAAATTTAAAAAAAAAAATTTCGAAAAAAAATTTTCGAAAAAAATTTCAAAAAAAAAAATATTCGAAAAAAATTTTCAAAAAAAATTTTGAAAAAAAATTTCGAAAAAAATTTTGAAAAAAAATTTCGGAAAAAAATTTTGAAAAAAATTTTTAAAAAAAAATTTCGAAAAAAATTTTTAAAAAAATTTTCGAAAAAAATTTCGAAAAAAATTTTCGAAAAAAATTTCGAAAAAAAATTTTCGAAAACAATTTTGAAAAAAAATTTCGAAAAAAATTTTGGAAATAAATTTTCGAAAAAATTTTGAAAAAAAATTTTTCGAAAAAAATTTCCAAAAAAATTTTCGAAAAAAATTTCGAAAAAAAATTTTCGAAAAAAAATTTTTAAAAAAATTTCGAAAAAAAATTTTCAAAAAAAATTTTGAAAAACAATTTCGAAAAAAATTTTTAAAAAAAATTTCGGAAAAAAATTTTGAAAAAAATTTTTTTAAAAAATTTCGAAAAAAATTTTCGAAAAAATTTTGAAAAAAAATTTTTCGAAAAAAATTTTCAAAAAAATTTTCGAAAAAAATTTCAAAAAAAATTTTTGAAAAAAAAATTTTAAAAAAATTTCGAAAAAAAATTTTCGAAAAAAATTTCAAAAAAAAAATATTCCAAAAAAATTTTCAAAAAAAATTTTGAAAAAAATTTTGAAAAAAAATTTCAAAAAAAATTTCCAAAAAAATTTTCCAAAAAATTTTGGAAAAAAAATTTTCAAAAAAAATTTTCGAAAAAATTTTGGAAAAAAATTTTTCAAAAAAAATTTCGAAAAAAAATTTTCAAAAAAAATTTTGAAAAAATCTCGAAAAAAAATTTTGGAAAAAAACTTTGAAAAAAAATTTCGAAAAAAATTTTCAAAAACATTTTTGAAAAAATTTCGAAAAAAAATTTTCGAAAAAAATTTTGAAAAAAATTTTCGAAAAAGTATTTTCGAAAAAAATTTAAAAAAAAAAATTGAAAAAAATTTTCGAAAAAACTTTTCTAAGGAAATTTCGAAAAAAATTACGAAAAAAATTTTTAAAAAATTTTCGAAAAAAATTTTGAAAAAAGATTTTCGAAAAAAATTTTGAAAAAAAATTTCGAAAACAATTTTCAAAAAAATTTTCGAAAAAAATTTCTCGAAAAAAATTTTGAAAAAAATTTTCGAAAAAAATTTCGAAAAAAAATGTACGAAAAAAATTTTGAAAAAAAATTTCAAAAAAAATTTTCAAAAAAATTTTCGAAAAAAATTGTTCGAAAAAAAATTGGAAAAAAAATTTCGAAAAAAGATTTCAAAAAAATTTTCGAAAAAATTTTGCAAAAAAAATTTTCGAAAAAAATTTTCAAAAAAAATTTCGAAAAAAAAATTTTCGAAAAAAAATTCAAAAAAAAATTTCGAAAAAAATTTTCAAAAAAATTTTCGAAAAAAATTTCGAAAAAAATTTTGAAAAAAAATTTCGAAAAAAATTTTCAAAAAAATTTTCGAAAAAAATTTGGAAAAAAATTTTCAAAAAAATTTTCGAAAATAATTTCAAAAAAAATTTTCGAAAAAAAATTTAAAAAAAAATTTAAAAAAAAATTTCGAAAAAAAAAATTCAAAAAAAATTTCAAAAAAAAAAATATTCGAAAAAAATTTTCAAAAAAAAATTTGAAAAAAAATATTTCGAAAACAATTTTGAAAAAAATTTTCGAAAAAAATTTCGAAAAAAATTTCGAAAAAAATTTTCGAAAAAAATTTTGAAAAAAAATTTTGAAAAAATTTTGAAAAAAAATTTTGAAAAAAAATTTTGAAAAAATTTTGAAAAAAAATTTTGAAAAAAAATTTAAAAAAAATTACGAAAAAAATTTTCGAAAAAAATTTCGAAAAAAATTTTCGAAAAAAATTTTGAAAAAAATTACGAAAAAAATTATGAAAAAAAATTTCTAAAAAAATTTTGAAAAAATTTTCGAAAAAAAAATTTTAAAAAAATTTCGAAAAAAAATTTTCGAAAAAAATTTCAAAAAAAAAAATATGCGAAAAAAATTTTCAAAAAAAAATTTTGAAAAAAATTTTCAAAAAAAATTTTGAAAAAAATTTCGTAAAAAATTTTGAAAAAAAATTTCTTTTCGAAAAAAATTTCGAAAAAGATTTTTCGAAAAAAAATTTCGAAAAAAATTTTCAAAAAAAATTTTGAAAAAAAATTTCAAAAAAATTTTTTAAAAAAATTTCGAAAAAATTTTCGAAAAAAAAAAAAAAAAACCGAAAAAAAATTTCAAAAAACTTTTCGAAAAAATTATGGAAAAAAATTTTTCGAAAAAAAATTTCAAAAAAATTTTCGAAAAAATTTTAGAAAAAAAAATTTCGTAAAAAATTTTGAAAAAAATTTCGAAAAAAATTTTCAAAAAAATTTTCGAAAAAATTTTCGAAAAAAAATTTCAAAAAACTTTTCGAAAAAAATTTCGAAAAAAAATTTTCGAAAAAAATTTCGAAAAAAATTTTTGAAAAAAATTTCGAAAAAAATCTTCGAAAAAAATTTCGAAAAAAAATTTTCGAAAAAAATTTTGAAAAAAAATTTCAAAAAAAATTTTGGAAAAAAATTTTCAAAAAAAAATTTTGAAAAAAAATTTCGAAAAAAATTTTTAAAAAAATTTTCGAAAAAAATTTCGAAAAAAAATTTTCGAAAAAAATTTTGAAAAAAAATTTTGAAAAAAATTTTCAAAAAAATTTTCGAAAAAATTTTGGAAAAAAATTTTTCAAAAAAAATTTCGAAAAAAAATTTTTAAAAGAAATTTTGATAAAAAATGTCGAAAAAAAATTTTTAAAAAATTTTCGAAAAAAATTTCGAAAAAAAATTTTCGAAAAAAATTTTGAAAAAAAATTTCGAAAATAATTTTCAAAAACATTTTCGAAAAAATTTGGAAAAAAATTTTTCGAAAAAAATTTTCAAAAAAATTTTCGAAAAAAAATTCGAAAAAAAATTAAAAAAAAAAATTAGAAAAAAATTTTCGAAAAAACTTTTATAAGGAAATTTCGAAAAAAAATTACGAAAAAAATTTTTAAAAAAATTTTCGAAAAAAATTTCGAAAAAAAATTTTCGAAAAGAATTTAGAAAAAAATTTTCGAAAAAAATTTTGAAAAAAAATTTCGAAAAACATTTTCAAAAAAATTTTCGAAAAAAATTTTTCGAAAAAAAATTGGAAAAAAAATTTCGAAAAAAGTTTTCAAAAAAATTTTCGAAAAAATTTTGCAAAAAAAATTTTCGAAAAAAATTTTCGAAAAAAATTTCAAAAAAAAATATTCGAAAAAAATCTCGAAAAAAAATTTTCGAAAACAAATTCGGAAAAAAATTCCAAAAAAAATTTTCTAAAAAAATTTTCGAAAAAATTTTGGAAAAAAATATTTCGAAAAAAATTTTGAAAAAAATTTTCGAAAAAAATTTCGAAGAAAATTTTCGAAAAAAATTTCGAAAAAAAATTTTCGAAAACAATTTTGAAAAAAAATTTCGAAAAATATTTTGGAAAAAAATTTTCAAAAAAAATTTTAAAAAAAAAATTCGAAAAAAATTTTTAAAAAAATTTCGAAAAAAATTTCGAAAAAAATTTCAAAAAAAAATTTCCGAAAAAATTTTGAAAAAAAATTTCAAAAAAAATTTTGGAAAAAAATTTTCAAAAAAAAATTTTGAAAAAAAATTTCGAAAAAAATTTTTAAAAAAATTTTCGAAAAAAATTTCGAAAAAAAATTTTCGAAAAAAATTTTGAAAAAAAATTTCGAAAAAAATTTTCAAAAAAATTTTCGAAAAAATTTTGGAAAAAAATTTTTCAAAAAAAATTTCGAAAAAAAATTTTTAAAAGATATTTTGAAAAAAAATATCGAAAAAAAATTTTTAAAAAATTTTCGAAAAAAATTTCGAAAAAAAACTTTCGAAAAAAATTTTGAAAAAAAATTTCGAAAATAATTTTCAAAAACATTTTCGAAAAAATTTGGAAAAAAATTTTTCGAAAAAAATTTTCAAAAAAATTTTCGAAAAAAAATTCGAAAAAAAATTAAAAAAAAAAATTAGAAAAAAATTTTCGAAAAAACTTTTATAAGGAAATTTCGAAAAAAATTACGAAAAAAATTTTTAAAAAAATTTTCGAAAAAAATTTCGAAAAAAAATTTTCGAAAAGAATTTAGAAAAAAATTTTCGAAAAAAATTTTGAAAAAAAATTTCGAAAAACATTTTCAAAAAAATTTTCGAAAAAAATTTTTCGAAAAAAAATTGGAAAAAAAATTTCGAAAAAAGTTTTCAAAAAAATTTTCGAAAAAATTTTGCAAAAAAAATTTTCGAAAAAAATTTTCGAAAAAAATTTTCGAAAAAAATTTCAAAAAAAAATATTCGAAAAAAATTTCGAAAAAAAATTTTCGAAAACAAATTCGGAAAAAAATTCCAAAAAAAATTTTCTAAAAAAATTTTCGAAAAAATTTTGGAAAAAAATATTTCGAAAAAAATTTTGAAAAAAATTTTGAAAAAAAATTTCGAAAAAAATTTTCAAAAAAATTTTCGGAAAAATTTTGGAAAAAATTTTTCGAAAAAAATTTGGAAAAAAAATTTCCAAAAAAATTTCGAAAAAAAATTTTGAAAAAAAACCGAAAAAAATTTTCAAAAAAATTTTCCAAAAAATTTTGGAGAAAATTTTTTCGAGAAAAATTTCGAAAAAAAATTATCAAAAAAAAATTTGAAAAAAAATTTCGAAAAAAATTTCTTTAAAAATTTTCGAAAAAAATTTCAAAAAAAAATTTTCGAAAAAAATTTTTAAAAAAATTTTCGAAAAAAATTTTTAAAAAAAATTTCGAAAAATATTTTCGAAAAAACTTGGAAAAAAATTTTCAAAAAAATTTACAAAAAAAAAATTTCGAAAAAAAATTTTCAAAAAAAAATTGGAAAAAAATTTTTCAAAAAAAATTTCAAAAAAAAATTTAAAAAAAAAATTTGAAAAAAATTTCAAAAAAAAATTTTAAAAAAATTTTCGAAAAAAATTTCGAAAAAAAATTTTCGAAAAAAATTTTGAAAAAAAATTTCGAAAAAAATTTTCAAAAAAATGTTCGAAAAAAATTTGCAAAAAAAATTTTCAAAAAAATTTTCGAAAAAAATTTCGAAAAAAAATATTTGAAAAAAATTTCGAAAAAAATTTTCGAAAAAAAATTCGTAAAAAAATTTCGAAAAAAATTTTCAAAAAAATTTTCGAAAAAATTTTGGAAAAAAATATTTCGAAAAAAAGTTTGAAAAAAATTTTTGAAAAAAATTTCGAAAAAAATTTTCGAAAAAAATTTCGAAAAAAAATTTCGAAAAAAATTTCGAAAAAAAATGTTCGAAAAAAATTTTCAAAAAAAATTTTGAAAAAAATTTCGAAAAAAATTTTTTAAAAAATTTTGAAAAAACATTTTCGAAAAAAATTTTGAAAAAAAATTTCGAAAAAAATTTTCAAAAAAATTTTGGAAAAAAATTTTTCGAAAAAAATTTTCAAAAATATTTTCTAAAAAAATATCGAAAAAAATTTTTCGAAAAAAAATTTAAAAAAAAAAATTTCGAAAAAAAATTTTTGAAAAAAATTTCAAAAAAAAAAATATTCGAAAAAAATTTTCAAAAAAAATTTTGAAAAAAAATTTCGAAAAAAATTTTGAAAAAAAATTTCGGAAAAAAATTTTGAAAAAAATTTTTAAAAAAAAATTTCGAAAAAAATTTTTAAAAAAATTTTCGAAAAAAATTTCGAAAAAAATTTTCGAAAAAAATTTCGAAAAAAAATTTTCGAAAACAATTTTGAAAAAAAATTTCGAAAAAAATTTTGGAAATAAATTTTCGAAAAAATTTTGAAAAAAAATTTTTCGAAAAAAATTTCCAAAAAAATTTTCGAAAAAAATTTCGAAAAAAAATTTTCGAAAAAAAATTTTTAAAAAAATTTCGAAAAAAAATTTTCAAAAAAAATTTTGAAAAACAATTTCGAAAAAAATTTTTAAAAAAAATTTCGGAAAAAAATTTTGAAAAAAATTTTTTTAAAAAATTTCGAAAAAAATTTTCGAAAAAATTTTGAAAAAAAATTTTTCGAAAAAAATTTTCAAAAAAATTTTCGAAAAAAATTTCAAAAAAAATTTTTGAAAAAAAAATTTTAAAAAAATTTCGAAAAAAAATTTTCGAAAAAAATTTCAAAAAAAAAATATTCCAAAAAAATTTTCAAAAAAAATTTTGAAAAAAATTTTGAAAAAAAATTTCAAAAAAAATTTGCAAAAAAATTTTCCAAAAAATTTTGGAAAAAAAATTTTCAAAAAAAATTTTCGAAAAAATTTTGGAAAAAAATTTTTCAAAAAAAATTTCGAAAAAAAATTTTCAAAAAAAATTTTGAAAAAATCTCGAAAAAAAATTTTGGAAAAAAACTTTGAAAAAAAATTTCGAAAAAAATTTTCAAAAACATTTTCGAAAAAATTTCGAAAAAAAATTTTCGAAAAAAATTTTGAAAAAAATTTTCGAAAAAGTATTTTCGAAAAAAATTTTAAAAAAAAAATTGAAAAAAATTTTCGAAAAAACTTTTCTAAGGAAATTTCGAAAAAAATTACGAAAAAAATTTTTAAAAAATTTTCGAAAAAAATTTTGAAAAAAGATTTTCGAAAAAAATTTTGAAAAAAAATTTCGAAAACAATTTTCAAAAAAATTTTCGAAAAAAATTTCTCGAAAAAAATTTTAAAAAAAATTTTCGAAAAAAATTTCGAAAAAAAATGTACGAAAAAAATTTTTAAAAAAAATTTCAAAAAAAATTTTCAAAAAAATTTTCGAAAAAAATTGTTCGAAAAAAAATTGGAAAAAAAATTTCGAAAAAAGATTTCAAAAAAATTTTCGAAAAAATTTTGCAAAAAAAATTTTCGAAAAAAATTTTCAAAAAAAATTTCGAAAAAAAATTTTCGAAAAAAAATTCAAAAAAAAATTTCGAAAAAAATTTTCAAAAAAATTTTCGAAAAAAATTTCGAAAAAAATTTTGAAAAAAAATTTCGAAAAAAATTTTCAAAAAAATTTTCGAAAAAAATTTGGAAAAAAATTTTCAAAAAAATTTTCGAAAATAATTTCAAAAAAAATTTTCGAAAAAAAATTTAAAAAAAAATTTAAAAAAAAATTTCGAAAAAAAAAATTCAAAAAAAATTTCAAAAAAAAAAATATTCGAAAAAAATTTTCAAAAAAAAATTTGAAAAAAAATATTTCGAAAACAATTTTGAAAAAAATTTTCGAAAAAAATTTCGAAAAAAATTTCGAAAAAAATTTTCGAAAAAAATTTTGAAAAAAAATTTTGAAAAAATTTTGAAAAAAAATTTTGAAAAAAAATTTTGAAAAAATTTTGAAAAAAAATTTTGAAAAAAAATTTAAAAAAAATTACGAAAAAAATTTTCGAAAAAAATTTCGAAAAAAATTTTCGAAAAAAATTTTGAAAAAAATTACGAAAAAAATTATGAAAAAAAATTTCTAAAAAAATTTTGAAAAAAATTTCGAAAAAAATTTTTAAAAAAATTTCCGAAAAAAATTTTGAAAAAAAATTTTTCAAAAAAAATTTTGGAAAAAAATTTTTCAAAAAAAATTTTCAAAAAAAATTTTCAAAAAAATTTTCGAAAATAATTTCGAAAAAAAATTTTCGAAAAAAAAATTTTAAAAAAATTTCGAAAAAAAATTTTCGAAAAAAATTTCAAAAAAAAAAATATGCGAAAAAAATTTTCAAAAAAAAATTTTGAAAAAAATTTTCAAAAAAAATTTTGAAAAAAATTTCGTAAAAAATTTTGAAAAAAAATTTCTTTTCGAAAAAAATTTCGAAAAAGATTTTTCGAAAAAAAATTTCGAAAAAAATTTTCAAAAGAAATTTTGAAAAAAAATTTCAAAAAAATTTTTTAAAAAAATTTCGAAAAAATTTTCGAAAAAAAAAAAAAAAAAACCGAAAAAAAATTTCAAAAAACTTTTCGAAAAAATTATGGAAAAAAATTTTTCGAAAAAAAATTTCAAAAAAATTTTCGAAAAAATTTTAGAAAAAAAAATTTCGTAAAAAATTTTGAAAAAAATTTCGAAAAAAATTTTCAAAAAAATTTTCGAAAAAATTTTCGAAAAAAAATTTCAAAAAACTTTTCGAAAAAAATTTCGAAAAAAAATTTTCGAAAAAAATTTCGAAAAAAATTTTTGAAAAAAATTTCGAAAAAAATCTTCGAAAAAAATTTCGAAAAAAAATTTTCGAAAAAAATTTTGAAAAAAAATTTCAAAAAAAATTTTGGAAAAAAATTTTCAAAAAAAAATTTTGAAAAAAAATTTCGAAAAAAATTTTTAAAAAAATTTTCGAAAAAAATTTCGAAAAAAAATTTTCGAAAAAAATTTTGAAAAAAAATTTTGAAAAAAATTTTCAAAAAAATTTTCGAAAAAATTTTGGAAAAAAATTTTTCAAAAAAAATTTCGAAAAAAAATTTTTAAAAGAAATTTTGATAAAAAATGTCGAAAAAAAATTTTTAAAAAATTTTCGAAAAAAATTTCGAAAAAAAATTTTCGAAAAAAATTTTGAAAAAAAATTTCGAAAATAATTTTCAAAAACATTTTCGAAAAAATTTGGAAAAAAATTTTTCGAAAAAAATTTTCAAAAAAATTTTCGAAAAAAAATTCGAAAAAAAATTAAAAAAAAAAATTAGAAAAAAATATTCGAAAAAACTTTTATAAGGAAATTTCGAAAAAAAATTACGAAAAAAATTTTTAAAAAAATTTTCGAAAAAAATTTCGAAAAAAAATTTTCGAAAAGAATTTAGAAAAAAATTTTCGAAAAAAATTTTGAAAAAAAATTTCGAAAAACATTTTCAAAAAAATTTTCGAAAAAAATTTTTCGAAAAAAAATTGGAAAAAAAATTTCGAAAAAAGTTTTCAAAAAAATTTTCGAAAAAATTTTGCAAAAAAAATTTTCGAAAAAAATTTTCGAAAAAAATTTCAAAAAAAAATATTCGAAAAAAATCTCGAAAAAAAATTTTCGAAAACAAATTCGGAGAAAAATTCCAAAAAAAATTTTCTAAAAAAATTTTCGAAAAAATTTTGGAAAAAAATATTTCGAAAAAAATTTTGAAAAAAATTTTCGAAAAAAATTTCGAAGAAAATTTTCGAAAAAAATTTCGAAAAAAAATTTTCGAAAACAATTTTGAAAAAAAATTTCGAAAAATATTTTGGAAAAAAATTTTCAAAAAAAATTTTAAAAAAAAAATTCGAAAAAAATTTTTAAAAAAATTTCGAAAAAAATTTCGAAAAAAATTTCAAAAAAAAATTTCCGAAAAAATTTTGAAAAAAAATTTCAAAAAAAATTTTGGAAAAAAATTTTCAAAAAAAAATTTTGAAAAAAAATTTCGAAAAAAATTTTTAAAAAAATTTTCGAAAAAAATTTCGAAAAAAAATTTTCGAAAAAAATTTTGAAAAAAAATTTCGAAAAAAATTTTCAAAAAAATTTTCGAAAAAATTTTGGAAAAAAATTTTTCAAAAAAAATTTCGAAAAAAAATTTTTAAAAGATATTTTGAAAAAAAATATCGAAAAAAAATTTTTAAAAAATTTTCGAAAAAAATTTCGAAAAAAAACTTTCGAAAAAAATTTTGAAAAAAAATTTCGAAAATAATTTTCAAAAACATTTTCGAAAAAATTTGGAAAAAAATTTTTCGAAAAAAATTTTCAAAAAAATTTTCGAAAAAAAATTCGAAAAAAAATTAAAAAAAAAAATTAGAAAAAAATTTTCGAAAAAACTTTTATAAGGAAATTTCGAAAAAAATTACGAAAAAAATTTTTAAAAAAATTTTCGAAAAAAATTTCGAAAAAAAATTTTCGAAAAGAATTTAGAAAAAAATTTTCGAAAAAAATTTTGAAAAAAAATTTCGAAAAACATTTTCAAAAAAATTTTCGAAAAAAATTTTTCGAAAAAAAATTGGAAAAAAAATTTCGAAAAAAGTTTTCAAAAAAATTTTCGAAAAAATTTTGCAAAAAAAATTTTCGAAAAAAATTTTCGAAAAAAATTTTCGAAAAAAATTTCAAAAAAAAATATTCGAAAAAAATTTCGAAAAAAAATTTTCGAAAACAAATTCGGAAAAAAATTCCAAAAAAATTTTCTAAAAAAATTTTCGAAAAAATTTTGGAAAAAAATATTTCGAAAAAAATTTTGAAAAAAATTTTCGAAAAAAATTTCGAAGAAAATTTTCGAAAAAAATTTCGAAAAAAAATTTTCGAAAACAATTTTGAAAAAAAATTTCGAAAAAAATTTTGGAAAAAAATTTTCAAAAAAAATTTTTAAAAAAAATTTCGAAAAAAATTTTTAAAAAAATTTCGAAAAAAATTTCGAAAAAAAATTTCAAAAAAAAATTTCCGAAAAAATTTTGGAAAAAAATTTTTCGAAAAAAATTTTCAAAAAAATTTTCGAAAAAAATTTCGAAAAAAAATTTTCGAAAAAAAATTTTAAAAAAAAATTCGAAAAAAAATTTTCGAAAAAAATTTCAAAAAAAAAATATTCGAAAAAAATTTTCAAAAAAAATTTTGAAAAAAAAATTTGAAAAAAAAAATTTGAAAAAAAATATTTCGAAAACAATTTTGAAAAAAATTATCGAAAAAAATTTCGAAAAAAATTTTCGAAAAAAATTTCTAAAAAAATTTTCGAAAAAAATTTCGAAAAAAAATTTTCGAAAAAATTTTGAAAAAAAATTTCGAAAAAAATTTCGAAAATCATTTTGAAAAAAAATTTCGAAAAAAATTTTCAAAAAAATTTTCGAAAAAATTTTGGAAAAAAATTTTCAAAAAAAATTTCGAAAATAATTTCGAAAAAATATTTTCGAAAAAAATTCCAAAAAAAAAATTCCAAAAAAAAAATATGCGAAAAAAATTTTCAAAAAAAATTTTGAAAAAAAATTTCTTAAAAAATTTTCAAAAAAATTTTCGAAAAAATTTTGGAAAAAAAATTTTCAAAAAAAATTTTCGAAAAAATTTTGGAAAAAAATTTTTCAAAAAAAATTTCGAAAAAAAATTTTCAAAAAAAATTTTGAAAAAATCTCGAAAAAAAATTTTGGAAAAAAACTTTGAAAAAAAATTTCGAAAAAAATTTTCAAAAACATTTTCGAAAAAATTTCGAAAAAAAATTTTCGAAAAAAATTTTGAAAAAAATTTTCGAAAAAGTATTTTCGAAAAAAATTTAAAAAAAAAAATTGAAAAAAATTTTCGAAAAAACTTTTCCAAGGAAATTTCGAAAAAAATTACGAAAAAAATTTTTAAAAAATTAAAAAAAAAATTTCGAAAAAAGATTTTCGAAAAAAATTTTGAAAAAAAATTTCGAAAACAATTTTCAAAAAAATTTTCGAAAAAAATTTCTCGAAAAAAATTTTGAAAAAAATTTTCGAAAAAAATTTCGAAAAAAAATGTACGAAAAAAATTTTGAAAAAAAATTTCAAAAAAAATTTTCAAAAAAATTTTCGAAAAAAATTGTTCGAAAAAAAATTGGAAAAAAAATTTCGAAAAAAGATTTCAAAAAAATTTTCGAAAAAATTTTGCAAAAAAAATTTTCGAAAAAAATTTTCAAAAAAAATTTCGAAAAAAAAATTTTGAAAAAAAATTCAAAAAAAAATTTCGAAAAAAATTTTCAAAAAAATTTTCGAAAATAATTTCGAAAAAAATTTTGAAAAAAAATTTCGAAAAAAATTTTCAAAAAAATTTTCGAAAAAAATTTGGAAAAAAATTTTCAAAAAAATTTTCGAAAATAATTTTAAAAAAAATTTTCGAAAAAAAATTTTAAAAAAAATTTAAAAAAAAATTTCGAAAAAAAAAATTCAAAAAAAATTTCAAAAAAAAAAATATTCGAAAAAAATTTTCAAAAAAAAATTTGAAAAAAAATATTTCGAAAACAATTTTGAAAAAAATTTTCGAAAAAAATTTCGAAAAAAATTTCGAAAAAAATTTTCGAAAAAAATTTAGAAAAAAAATTTTGAAAACATTTTGAAAAAAAATTTTGAAAAAAAATTTTGAAAAAATTTTGAAAAAAAATTTTGAAAAAAAATTTAAAAAAAATTACGAAAAAAATTTTCGAAAAAAATTTCGAAAAAAATTTTCGAAAAAAATTTTGAAAAAAATTACGAAAAAAATTATGAAAAAAAATTTCTAAAAAAATTTTGAAAAAAATTTCGAAAAAAATTTTTAAAAAAATTTCCGAAAAAAATTTTGAAAAAAAATTTTTCAAAAAAAATTTTCGATAAAATTTTGGAAAAAAATTTTTCAAAAAAAATTTTCAAAAAAATTTTCGAAAATAATTTCGAAAAAAAATTTTCGAAAAAAAAATTTTAAAAAAATTTCGAAAAAAAATTTTCGAAAAAAATTTCAAAAAAAAAAATATGCGAAAAAAATTTTCAAAAAAAAATTTTGAAAAAAATTTTCAAAAAAAATTTTGAAAAAAATTTCGTAAAAAATTTTGAAAAAAAATTTCTTTTCGAAAAAAATTTCGAAAAAGATTTTTCGAAAAAAATTTTCAAAAAAAATTTCGAAAAAAATTTTCAAAAAAAATTTTGAAAAAAAATTTCAAAAAAATTTTTTAAAAAAATTTCGAAAAAATTTTCGAAAAAAAAAAAAAAAACTTCGAAAAAAAATTTCAAAAAACTTTTCGAAAAAATTATGGAAAAAAATTTTTCGAAAAAAAATTTCAAAAAAATTTTCGAAAAAATTTTAGAAAAAACATTTTCGTAAAAAATTTTGAAAAAAATTTCGAAAAAAATTTTCAAAAAAATTTTCGAAAAAATTTTCGAAAAAAAATTTCAAATAACTTTTCGAAAAAAATTTCGAAAAAAAATTTTCGAAAAAAATTTCGAAAAAAATTTTTGAAAAAAATTTCGAAAAAAATCTTCGAAAAAAATTTTGAAAAAAAATTTCAAAAAAAATTTTGGAAAAAAATTTTCAAAAAAAAATTTTGAAAAAAAATTTCGAAAAAAATTTTTTAAAAAATTTTCGAAAAAAATTTTGAAAAAAAAATTTGAAAAAAATTTTCAAAAAAATTTTCGAAAAAATTTTGGAAAAAAATTTTTCAAAAAAAATTTCGAAAAAAAATTTTTAAAAGAAATTTTGAAAAAAAATGTCGAAAAAAGATTTTTAAAAAATTTTCGAAAAAAATTTCGAAAAAAAATTTTCGAAAAAAATTTTGAAAAAAAATTTCGAAAATAATTTTCAAAAACATTTTCGAAAAAATTTGGAAAAAAATTTTTCGAAAAAAATTTTCAAAAAAATTTTCGAAAAAAAATTCGAAAAAAAATTAAAAAAAAAAATTAGAAAAATATTTTCGAAAAAACTTTTATAAGGAAATTTCGAAAAAAATTACGAAAAAAATTTTTAAAAAAATTTTCGAAAGAAATTTCGAAAAAAAATTTTCGAAAAGAATTTAGAAAAAAATTTTCGAAAAAAATTTTGAAAAAAAATTTCGAAAAACATTTTCAAAAAAATTTTCGAAAAAAATTTTTCGAAAAAAAATTGGAAAAAAAATTTCGAAAAAAGTTTTCAAAAAAATTTTCGAAAAAATTTTGCAAAAAAAATTTTCGAAAAAAATTTTCGAAAAAAATTTTCGAAAAAAATTTCAAAAAAAAATATTCGAAAAAAATTTCGAAAAAAAATTTTCGAAAACAAATTCGGAAAAAAATTCCAAAAAAAATTTTCTAAAAAAATTTTCGAAAAAATTTTGGAAAAAAATATTTCGAAAAAAATTTTGAAAAAAATTTTCGAAAAAAATTTCGAAGAAAATTTTCGAAAAAAATTTCGAAAAAAAATTTTCGAAAACAATTTTGAAAAAAAATTTCGAAAAAAATTTTGGAAAAAAATTTTCAAAAAAAAATTTTGAAAAAAAATTTCGAAAAAAATTTTTTAAAAATTTTTCGAAAAAAATTTTGAAAAAAAAATTTGAAAAAAATTTTCAAAAAAATTTTCGAAAAAATTTTGGAAAAAAATTTTTCAAAAAAAATTTCGAAAAAAAATTTTTAAAAGAAATTTTGAAAAAAAATGTCGAAAGAAGATTTTTAAAAAATTTTCGAAAAAAATTTCGAAAAAAAATTTTCGAAAAAAATTTTGAAAAAAAATTTCGAAAATAATTTTCAAAAACATTTTCGAAAAAATTTGGAAAAAAATTTTTCGAAAAAAATTTTCAAAAAAATTTTCGAAAAAAAATTCGAAAAAAAATTAAAAAAAAAAATTAGAAAAATATTTTCGAAAAAACTTTTATAAGGAAATTTCGAAAAAAATTACGAAAAAAATTTTTAAAAAAATTTTCGAAAAAAATTTCGAAAAAACATTTTCGAAAAGAATTTAGAAAAAAATTTTCGAAAAAAATTTTGAAAAAAAATTTCGAAAAACATTTTCAAAAAAATTTTCGAAAAAAATTTTTCGAAAAAAAATTGGAAAAAAAATTTCGAAAAAAGTTTTCAAAAAAATTTTCGAAAAAATTTTGCAAAAAAAATTTTCGAAAAAAATTTTCGAAAAAAATTTTCGAAAAAAATTTCAAAAAAAAATATTCGAAAAAAATTTCGAAAAAAAATTTTCGAAAACAAATTCGGAAAAAAATTCCAAAAAAAATTTTCTAAAAAAATTTTCGAAAAAATTTTGGAAAAAAATATTTCGAAAAAAATTTTGAAAAAAATTTTCGAAAAAAATTTCGAAGAAAATTTTCGAAAAAAATTTCGAAAAAAAAATTTCGAAAACAATTTTGAAAAAAAATTTCGAAAAAAATTTTGGAAAAAAATTTTCAAAAAAAATTTTTAAAAAAAATTTCGAAAAAAATTTTTAAAAAAATTTCGAAAAAAATTTCGAAAAAAATTTCAAAAAAAAATTTCCGAAAAAATTTTGAAAAAAAATTTCAAAAAAAATTTTCAAAAAAAAATTTTGAAAAAAAATTTCGAAAAAAAAATTTCGAAAAAAAATTTTTAAAAGAAATTTTGAAAAAAAATATCGAAAAAAAATTTTTAAAAAATTTTCGAAAAAAATTTCGAAAAAAAATTTTCGAAAAAAATTTTGAAAAAAAATTTCGAAAATAATTTTCAAAAACATTTTCGAAAAAATTTGGAAAAAAATTTTTACGAAAAAAATTTTCAAAAAAATTTTCGAAAAAAAATTCGAAAAAAAATTAAAAAAAAAAATTAGAAAAAAATTTTCGAAAAAACTTTTATAAGGAAATTTCGAAAAAAATTACGAAAAAAATTTTTAAAAAAATTTTCGAAAAAAATTTCGAAAAAAAATTTTCGAAAAGAATTTAGAAAAAAATTTTCGAAAAAAATTTTGAAAAAAAATTTCGAAAAACATTTTCAAAAAAATTTTCGAAAAAAATTTTTCGAAAAAAAATTGAAAAAAAAATTTCGAAAAAAGTTTTCAAAAAAATTTTCGAAAAAATTTTGCAAAAAAAATTTTCGAAAAAAATTTTCGAAAAAAATTTTCGAAAAAAATTTCAAAAAAAAATATTCGAAAAAAATTTCGAAAAAAAATTTTCGAAAACAAATTCGGAAAAAAATTCCAAAAAAAATTTTCTAAAAAAATTTTCGAAAAAATTTTGGAAAAAAATATTTCGAAAAAAATTTTGAAAAAAATTTTCGAAAAAAATTTCGAAGAAAATTTTCGAAAAAAATTTCGAAAAAAAATTTTCGAAAACAATTTTCAAAAAAAATTTCGAAAAAAATTTTGGAAAAAAATTTTCAAAAAAAATTTTTAAAAAAAATTTCGAAAAAAATTTTTAAAAAAATTTCGAAAAAAATTTCAAAAAAAAATTTCCGAAAAAATTTTGGAAAAAAATTTTTCGAAAAAAATTTTCAAAAAAATTTTCGAAAAAAATTTCGAAAAAAAATTTTCGAAAAAAAATTTAAAAAAAAAATTCGAAAAAAAATTTTCGAAAAAAATTTCAAAAAAAAAATATTCGAAAAAAATTTTCAAAAAAAATTTTGAAAAAAAAATTTGAAAAAAAAAATTTGAAAAAAAATATTTCGAAAACAATTTTGAAAAAAATTATCGAAAAAAATTTCGAAAAAAATTTTCGAAAAAAATTTCTAAAAAAATTTTCGAAAAAAATTTCGAAAAAAAATTTTCGAAATAATTTTGAAAAAAAATTTCGAAAAAACTTTCGAAAATCATTTTGAAAAAAAATTTCGAAAAAAATTTTCAAAAAAATTTTCGAAAAAATTTTGGAAAAAAATTTTCAAAAAAAATTTCGAAAATAATTTCGAAAAAATATTTTCGAAAAAAATTCCAAAAAAAAAATTCCAAAAAAAAAATATGCGAAAAAAATTTTCAAAAAAAATTTTGAAAAAAAATTTCTTAAAAAATTTTGAAGGAAAATTTCAAAAAAAATTTTGAAAAAAAATTTCGAAAAAAATTTTGAAAAAAAATTTAGAAAAAAAATTAAAAAAAAATTTTTTTAAAAATTTTCGAAAAAAATTTCAAAAAAAAATTTCATAAAAAAATTTCGAAAAAAATTTTCCAAAAAATTTTTGAAAAAATTTTGAAAAAAAATTTTTCAAAAAAAATTTTCGAAAAAATTTTGGAAAAAAATTTTTCAAAAAAAATTTCATAAAAAAATTTAAAAAAAAAATTTGAAAAAAATTTCAAAAAAAAATTTTGAAAAAAATCTCGAAAAAAAATTTTGGAAAAAAATTTTGAAAAAAAATTTCGAAAAAAATTTTCAAAAAAATTTTCGGAAAAATTTTGGAAAAAATTTTTCGAAAAAAATTTGGAAAAAAAATTTCCAAAAAAATTTCGAAAAAAAATTTTGAAAAAAAACCGAAAAAAATTTTCAAAAAAATTTTCCAAAAAATTTTGGAGAAAATTTTTTCGAGAAAAATTTCGAAAAAAAATTATCAAAAAAAAATTTGAAAAAAAATTTCGAAAAAAATTTCTTTAAAAATTTTCGAAAAAAATTTCAAAAAAAAATTTTCGAAAAAAATTTTTAAAAAAATTTTCGAAAAAAATTTTTAAAAAAAATTTCGAAAAATATTTTCGAAAAAATTTGGAAAAAAATTTTCAAAAAAATTTACAAAAAAAAAATTTCGAAAAAAAATTTTCAAAAAAAAATTGGAAAAAAATTTTTCAAAAAAAATTTCAAAAAAAAATTTAAAAAAAAAATTTGAAAAAAATTTCAAAAAAAAATTTTAAAAAAATTTTCGAAAAAAATTTCGAAAAAAAATTTTCGAAAAAAATTTTGAAAAAAAATTTCGAAAAAAATTTTCAAAAAAATGTTCGAAAAAAATTTGCAAAAAAAATTTTCAAAAAAATTTTCGAAAAAAATTTCGAAAAAAAATATTTGAAAAAAATTTCGAAAAAAATTTTCGAAAAAAAATTCGTAAAAAAATTTCGAAAAAAATTTTCAAAAAAATTTTCGAAAAAATTTTGGAAAAAAATATTTCGAAAAAAAGTTTGAAAAAAATTTCGAAAAAAATTTTCGAAAAAAATTTCGAAAAAAAATTTCGAAAAAAATTTCGAAAAAAAATGTTCGAAAAAAATTTTCAAAAAAAATTTTGAAAAAAATTTCGAAAAAAATTTTTTAAAAAATTTTGAAAAAACATTTTCGAAAAAAATTTTGAAAAAAAATTTCGAAAAAAATTTTCAAAAAAATTTTGGAAAAAAATTTTTCGAAAAAAATTTTCAAAAATATTTTCTAAAAAAATATCGAAAAAAATTTTTCGAAAAAAAATTAAAAAAAAAAAATTTCGAAAAAAAATTTTCGAAAAAAATTTCAAAAAAAAAAATATTCGAAAAAAATTTTCAAAAAAAATTTTGAAAAAAAATTTCGAAAAAAATTTCGAAAAAAAATTTCGGAAAAAAATTTTGAAAAAAATTTTTAAAAAAAAATTTCGAAAAAAATTTTTAAAAAAATTTTCGAAAAAAATTTCGAAAAAAATTTTCGAAAAAAATTTCGAAAAAAAATTTTCGAAAACAATTTTGAAAAAAAATTTCGAAAAAAATTTTGGAAATAAATTTTCGAAAAAATTTTGAAAAAAAATTTTTCGAAAAAAATTTCCAAAAAAATTTTCGAAAAAAATTTCGAAAAAAAATTTTCGAAAAAAAATTTTTAAAAAAATTTCGAAAAAAAATTTTCAAAAAAAAATTTGAAAAACAATTTCGAAAAAAATTTTTAAAAAAAATTTCGGAAAAAAATTTTGAAAAAAATTTTTTTAAAAAATTTCGAAAAAAATTTTCGAAAAAATTTTGAAAAAAAATTTTTCGAAAAAAATTTTCAAAAAAATTTTCGAAAAAAATTTCAAAAAAAATTTTTGAAAAAAAAATTTTAAAAAAATTTCGAAAAAAAATTTTCGAAAAAAATTTCAAAAAAAAAATATTCCAAAAAAATTTTCAAAAAAAATTTTGAAAAAAATTTTGAAAAAAAATTTCAAAAAAAATTTCCAAAAAAATTTTCCAAAAAATTTTGGAAAAAAAATTTTCAAAAAAAATTTTCGAAAAAATTTTGGAAAAAAATTTTTCAAAAAAAATTTCGAAAAAAAATTTTCAAAAAAAATTTTGAAAAAATCTCGAAAAAAAATTTTGGAAAAAAACTTTGAAAAAAAATTTCGAAAAAAATTTTCAAAAACATTTTCGAAAAAATTTCGAAAAAAAATTTTCGAAAAAAATTTTGAAAAAAATTTTCGAAAAAGTATTTTCGAAAAAAATTTAAAAAAAAAAATTGAAAAAAATTTTCGAAAAAACTTTTCTAAGGAAATTTCGAAAAAAATTACGAAAAAAATTTTTAAAAAATTTTCGAAAAAAATTTTGAAAAAAGATTTTCGAAAAAAATTTTGAAAAAAAATTTCGAAAACAATTTTCAAAAAAATTTTCGAAAAAAATTTCTCGAAAAAAATTTTGAAAAAAATTTTCGAAAAAAATTTCGAAAAAAAATGTACGAAAAAAATTTTGAAAAAAAATTTCAAAAAAAATTTTCAAAAAAATTTTCGAAAAAAATTGTTCGAAAAAAAATTGGAAAAAAAATTTCGAAAAAAGATTTCAAAAAAATTTTCGAAAAAATTTTGCAAAAAAAATTTTCGAAAAAAATTTTCAAAAAAAATTTCGAAAAAAAATTTTCGAAAAAAAATTCAAAAAAAAATTTCGAAAAAAATTTTCAAAAAAATTTTCGAAAAAAATTTCGAAAAAAATTTTGAAAAAAAATTTCGAAAAAAATTTTCAAAAAAATTTTCGAAAAAAATTTGGAAAAAAATTTTCAAAAAAATTTTCGAAAATAATTTCAAAAAAAATTTTCGAAAAAAAATTTAAAAAAAAATTTAAAAAAAAATTTCGAAAAAAAAAATTCAAAAAAAATTTCAAAAAAAAAAATATTCGAAAAAAATTTTCAAAAAAAAATTTGAAAAAAAATATTTCGAAAACAATTTTGAAAAAAATTTTCGAAAAAAATTTCGAAAAAAATTTCGAAAAAAATTTTCGAAAAAAATTTTGAAAAAAAATTTTGAAAAAATTTTGAAAAAAAATTTTGAAAAAAAATTTTGAAAAAATTTTGAAAAAAAATTTTGAAAAAAAATTTAAAAAAAATTACGAAAAAAATTTTCGAAAAAAATTTCGAAAAAAATTTTCGAAAAAAATTTTGAAAAAAATTACGAAAAAAATTATGAAAAAAAATTTCTAAAAAAATTTTGAAAAAAATTTCGAAAAAAATTTTTAAAAAAATTTCCGAAAAAAATTTTGAAAAAAAAAAAATTCAAAAAAAATTTTGGAAAAAAATTTTTCAAAAAAAATTTTCAAAAAAAATTTTCAAAAAAATTTTCGAAAATAATTTCGAAAAAAAATTTTCGAAAAAAAAATTTTAAAAAAATTTCGAAAAAAAATTTTCGAAAAAAATTTCAAAAAAAAAAATATGCGAAAAAAATTTTCAAAAAAAAATTTTGAAAAAAATTTTCAAAAAAAATTTTGAAAAAAATTTCGTAAAAAATTTTGAAAAAAAATTTCTTTTCGAAAAAAATTTCGAAAAAGATTTTTCGAAAAAAAATTTCGAAAAAAATTTTCAAAAGAAATTTTGAAAAAAAATTTCAAAAAAATTTTTTAAAAAAATTTCGAAAAAATTTTCGAAAAAAAAAAAAAAAAAACCGAAAAAAAATTTCAAAAAACTTTTCGAAAAAATTATGGAAAAAAATTTTTCGAAAAAAAATTTCAAAAAAATTTTCGAAAAAATTTTAGAAAAAAAAATTTCGTAAAAAATTTTGAAAAAAATTTCGAAAAAAATTTTCAAAAAAATTTTCGAAAAAATTTTCGAAAAAAAATTTCAAAAAACTTTTCGAAAAAAATTTCGAAAAAAAATTTTCGAAAAAAATTTCGAAAAAAATTTTTGAAAAAAATTTCGAAAAAAATCTTCGAAAAAAATTTCGAAAAAAAATTTTCGAAAAAAATTTTGAAAAAAAATTTCAAAAAAAATTTTGGAAAAAAATTTTCAAAAAAAAATTTTGAAAAAAAATTTCGAAAAAAATTTTTAAAAAAATTTTCGAAAAAAATTTCGAAAAAAAATTTTCGAAAAAAATTTTGAAAAAAAATTTTGAAAAAAATTTTCAAAAAAATTTTCGAAAAAATTTTGGAAAAAAATTTTTCAAAAAAAATTTCGAAAAAAAATTTTTAAAAGAAATTTTGATAAAAAATGTCGAAAAAAAATTTTTAAAAAATTTTCGAAAAAAATTTCGAAAAAAAATTTTCGAAAAAAATTTTGAAAAAAAATTTCGAAAATAATTTTCAAAAACATTTTCGAAAAAATTTGGAAAAAAATTTTTCGAAAAAAATTTTCAAAAAAATTTTCGAAAAAAAATTCGAAAAAAAATTAAAAAAAAAAATTAGAAAAAAATATTCGAAAAAACTTTTATAAGGAAATTTCGAAAAAAAATTACGAAAAAAATTTTTAAAAAAATTTTCGAAAAAAATTTCGAAAAAAAATTTTCGAAAAGAATTTAGAAAAAAATTTTCGAAAAAAATTTTGAAAAAAAATTTCGAAAAACATTTTCAAAAAAATTTTCGAAAAAAATTTTTCGAAAAAAAATTGGAAAAAAAATTTCGAAAAAAGTTTTCAAAAAAATTTTCGAAAAAATTTTGCAAAAAAAATTTTCGAAAAAAATTTTCGAAAAAAATTTCAAAAAAAAATATTCGAAAAAAATCTCGAAAAAAAATTTTCGAAAACAAATTCGGAAAAAAATTCCAAAAAAAATTTTCTAAAAAAATTTTCGAAAAAATTTTGGAAAAAAATATTTCGAAAAAAATTTTGAAAAAAATTTTCGAAAAAAATTTCGAAGAAAATTTTCGAAAAAAATTTCGAAAAAAAATTTTCGAAAACAATTTTGAAAAAAAATTTCGAAAAATATTTTGGAAAAAAATTTTCAAAAAAAATTTTAAAAAAAAAATTCGAAAAAAATTTTTAAAAAAATTTCGAAAAAAATTTCGAAAAAAATTTCAAAAAAAAATTTCCGAAAAAATTTTGAAAAAAAATTTCAAAAAAAATTTTGGAAAAAAATTTTCAAAATAAAATTTTGAAAAAAAATTTCGAAAAAAATTTTTAAAAAAATTTTCGAAAAAAATTTCGAAAAAAAATTTTCGAAAAAAATTTTGAAAAAAAATTTCGAAAAAAATTTTCAAAAAAATTTTCGAAAAAATTTTGGAAAAAAATTTTTCAAAAAAAATTTCGAAAAAAAATTTTTAAAAGATATTTTGAAAAAAAATATCGAAAAAAAATTTTTAAAAAATTTTCGAAAAAAATTTCGAAAAAAAACTTTCGAAAAAAATTTTGAAAAAAAATTTCGAAAATAATTTTCAAAAACATTTTCGAAAAAATTTGGAAAAAAATTTTTCGAAAAAAATTTTCAAAAAAATTTTCGAAAAAAAATTCGAAAAAAAATTAAAAAAAAAAATTAGAAAAAAATTTTCGAAAAAACTTTTATAAGGAAATTTCGAAAAAAATTACGAAAAAAATTTTTAAAAAAATTTTCGAAAAAAATTTCGAAAAAAAATTTTCGAAAAGAATTTAGAAAAAAATTTTCGAAAAAAATTTTGAAAAAAAATTTCGAAAAACATTTTCAAAAAAATTTTCGAAAAAAATTTTTCGAAAAAAAATTGGAAAAAAAATTTCGAAAAAAGTTTTCAAAAAAATTTTCGAAAAAATTTTGCAAAAAAAATTTTCGAAAAAAATTTTCGAAAAAAATTTTCGAAAAAAATTTCAAAAAAAAATATTCGAAAAAAATTTCGAAAAAAAATTTTCGAAAACAAATTCGGAAAAAAATTCCAAAAAAATTTTCTAAAAAAATTTTCGAAAAAATTTTGGAAAAAAATATTTCGAAAAAAATTTTGAAAAAAATTTTCGAAAAAAATTTCGAAGAAAATTTTCGAAAAAAATTTCGAAAAAAAATTTTCGAAAACAATTTTGAAAAAAAATTTCGAAAAAAATTTTGGAAAAAAATTTTCAAAAAAAATTTTTAAAAAAAATTTCGAAAAAAATTTTTAAAAAAATTTCGAAAAAAATTTCGAAAAAAAATTTCAAAAAAAAATTTCCGAAAAAATTTTGGAAAAAAATTTTTCGAAAAAAATTTTCAAAAAAATTTTCGAAAAAAATTTCGAAAAAAAATTTTCGAAAAAAAATTTTAAAAAAAAATTCGAAAAAAAATTTTCGAAAAAAATTTCAAAAAAAAAATATTCGAAAAAAATTTTCAAAAAAAATTTTGAAAAAAAAATTTGAAAAAAAAAATTTGAAAAAAAATATTTCGAAAACAATTTTGAAAAAAATTATCGAAAAAAATTTCGAAAAAAATTTTCGAAAAAAATTTCTAAAAAAATTTTCGAAAAAAATTTCGAAAAAAAATTTTCGAAAAAATTTTGAAAAAAAATTTCGAAAAAAATTTCGAAAATCATTTTGAAAAAAAATTTCGAAAAAAATTTTCAAAAAAATTTTCGAAAAAATTTTGGAAAAAAATTTTCAAAAAAAATTTCGAAAATAATTTCGAAAAAATATTTTCGAAAAAAATTCCAAAAAAAAAATTCCAAAAAAAAAATATGCGAAAAAAATTTTCAAAAAAAATTTTGAAAAAAAATTTCTTAAAAAATTTTCAAAAAAATTTTCGAAAAAATTTTGGAAAAAAAATTTTCAAAAAAAATTTTCGAAAAAATTTTGGAAAAAAATTTTTCAAAAAAAATTTCGAAAAAAAATTTTCAAAAAAAATTTTGAAAAAATCTCGAAAAAAAATTTTGGAAAAAAACTTTGAAAAAAAATTTCGAAAAAAATTTTCAAAAACATTTTCGAAAAAATTTCGAAAAAAAATTTTCGAAAAAAATTTTGAAAAAAATTTTCGAAAAAGTATTTTCGAAAAAAATTTTAAAAAAAAAATTGAAAAAAATTTTCGAAAAAACTTTTCCAAGGAAATTTCGAAAAAAATTACGAAAAAAATTTTTAAAAAATTAAAAAAAAAATTTCGAAAAAAGATTTTCGAAAAAAATTTTGAAAAAAAATTTCGAAAACAATTTTCAAAAAAATTTTCGAAAAAAATTTCTCGAAAAAAATTTTGAAAAAAATTTTCGAAAAAAATTTCGAAAAAAAATGTACGAAAAAAATTTTGAAAAAAAATTTCAAAAAAAATTTTCAAAAAAATTTTCGAAAAAAATTGTTCGAAAAAAAATTGGAAAAAAAATTTCGAAAAAAGATTTCAAAAAAATTTTCGAAAAAATTTTGCAAAAAAAATTTTCGAAAAAAATTTTCAAAAAAAATTTCGAAAAAAAAATTTTGAAAAAAAATTCAAAAAAAAATTTCGAAAAAAATTTTCAAAAAAATTTTCGAAAATAATTTCGAAAAAAATTTTGAAAAAAAATTTCGAAAAAAATTTTCAAAAAAATTTTCGAAAAAAATTTGGAAAAAAATTTTCAAAAAAATTTTCGAAAATAATTTTAAAAAAAATTTTCGAAAAAAAATTTTAAAAAAAATTTAAAAAAAAATTTCGAAAAAAAAAATTCAAAAAAAATTTCAAAAAAAAAAATATTCGAAAAAAATTTTCAAAAAAAAATTTGAAAAAAAATATTTCGAAAACAATTTTGAAAAAAATTTTCGAAAAAAATTTCGAAAAAAATTTCGAAAAAAATTTTCGAAAAAAATTTAGAAAAAAAATTTTGAAAACATTTTGAAAAAAAATTTTGAAAAAAAATTTTGAAAAAATTTTGAAAAAAAATTTTGAAAAAAAATTTAAAAAAAATTACGAAAAAAATTTTCGAAAAAAATTTCGAAAAAAATTTTCGAAAAAAATTTTGAAAAAAATTACGAAAAAAATTATGAAAAAAAATTTCTAAAAAAATTTTGAAAAAAATTTCGAAAAAAATTTTTAAAAAAATTTCCGAAAAAAATTTTGAAAAAAAATTTTTCAAAAAAAATTTTCGATAAAATTTTGGAAAAAAATTTTTCAAAAAAAATTTTCAAAAAAATTTTCGAAAATAATTTCGAAAAAAAATTTTCGAAAAAAAAATTTTAAAAAAATTTCGAAAAAAAATTTTCGAAAAAAATTTCAAAAAAAAAAATATGCGAAAAAAATTTTCAAAAAAAAATTTTGAAAAAAATTTTCAAAAAAAATTTTGAAAAAAATTTCGTAAAAAATTTTGAAAAAAAATTTCTTTTCGAAAAAAATTTCGAAAAAGATTTTTCGAAAAAAATTTTCAAAAAAAATTTCGAAAAAAATTTTCAAAAAAAATTTTGAAAAAAAATTTCAAAAAAATTTTTTAAAAAAATTTCGAAAAAATTTTCGAAAAAAAAAAAAAAAAACTTCGAAAAAAAATTTCAAAAAACTTTTCGAAAAAATTATGGAAAAAAATTTTTCGAAAAAAAATTTCAAAAAAATTTTCGAAAAAATTTTAGAAAAATCATTTTCGTAAAAAATTTTGAAAAAAATTTCGAAAAAAATTTTCAAAAAAATTTTCGAAAAAATTTTCGAAAAAAAATTTCAAATAACTTTTCGAAAAAAATTTCGAAAAAAAATTTTCGAAAAAAATTTCGAAAAAAATTTTTGAAAAAAATTTCGAAAAAAATCTTCGAAAAAAATTTTGAAAAAAAATTTCAAAAAAAATTTTGGAAAAAAATTTTCAAAAAAAAATTTTGAAAAAAAATTTCGAAAAAAATTTTTTAAAAAATTTTCGAAAAAAATTTTGAAAAAAAAATTTGAAAAAAATTTTCAAAAAAATTTTCGAAAAAATTTTGGAAAAAAATTTTTCAAAAAAAATTTCGAAAAAAAATTTTTAAAAGAAATTTTGAAAAAAAATGTCGAAAAAAGATTTTTAAAAAATTTTCGAAAAAAATTTCGAAAAAAAATTTTCGAAAAAAATTTTGAAAAAAAATTTCGAAAATAATTTTCAAAAACATTTTCGAAAAAATTTGGAAAAAAATTTTTCGAAAAAAATTTTCAAAAAAATTTTCGAAAAAAAATTCGAAAAAAAATTAAAAAAAAAAATTAGAAAAATATTTTCGAAAAAACTTTTATAAGGAAATTTCGAAAAAAATTACGAAAAAAATTTTTAAAAAAATTTTCGAAAAAAATTTCGAAAAAAAATTTTCGAAAAGAATTTAGAAAAAAATTTTCGAAAAAAATTTTGAAAAAAAATTTCGAAAAACATTTTCAAAAAAATTTTCGAAAAAAATTTTTCGAAAAAAAATTGGAAAAAAAATTTCGAAAAAAGTTTTCAAAAAAATTTTCGAAAAAATTTTGCAAAAAAAATTTTCGAAAAAAATTTTCGAAAAAAATTTTCGAAAAAAATTTCAAAAAAAAATATTCGAAAAAAATTTCGAAAAAAAATTTTCGAAAACAAATTCGGAAAAAAATTCCAAAAAAAATTTTCTAAAAAAATTTTCGAAAAAATTTTGGAAAAAAATATTTCGAAAAAAATTTTGAAAAAAATTTTCGAAAAAAATTTCGAAGAAAATTTTCGAAAAAAATTTCGAAAAAAAATTTTCGAAAACAATTTTGAAAAAAAATTTCGAAAAAAATTTTGGAAAAAAATTTTCAAAAAAAAATTTTGAAAAAAAATTTCGAAAAAAATTTTTTAAAAATTTTTCGAAAAAAATTTTGAAAAAAAAATTTGAAAAAAATTTTCAAAAAAATTTTCGAAAAAATTTTGGAAAAAAATTTTTCAAAAAAAATTTCGAAAAAAAATTTTCGAAAAAAATTTTGAAAAAAAATTTCGAAAATAATTTTCAAAAACATTTTCGAAAAAATTTGGAAAAAAATTTTTCGAAAAAAATTTTCAAAAAAATTTTCGAAAAAAAATTCGAAAAAAAATTAAAAAAAAAAATTAGAAAAATATTTTCGAAAAAACTTTTATAAGGAAATTTCGAAAAAAATTACGAAAAAAATTTTTAAAAAAATTTTCGAAAAAAATTTCGAAAAAAAATTTTCGAAAAGAATTTAGAAAAAAATTTTCGAAAAAAATTTTGAAAAAAAATTTCGAAAAACATTTTCAAAAAAATTTTCGAAAAAAATTTTTCGAAAAAAAATTGGAAAAAAAATTTCGAAAAAAGTTTTCAAAAAAATTTTCGAAAAAATTTTGCAAAAAAAATTTTCGAAAAAAATTTTCGAAAAAAATTTTCGAAAAAAATTTCAAAAAAAAATATTCGAAAAAAATTTCGAAAAAAAATTTTCGAAAACAAATTCGGAAAAAAATTCCAAAAAAAATTTTCTAAAAAAATTTTCGAAAAAATTTTGGAAAAAAATATTTCGAAAAAAATTTTGAAAAAAATTTTCGAAAAAAATTTCGAAGAAAATTTTCGAAAAAAATTTCGAAAAAAAAATTTCGAAAACAATTTTGAAAAAAAATTTCGAAAAAAATTTTGGAAAAAAATTTTCAAAAAAAATTTTTAAAAAAAATTTCGAAAAAAATTTTTAAAAAAATTTCGAAAAAAATTTCGAAAAAAATTTCAAAAAAAAATTTCCGAAAAAATTTTGAAAAAAAATTTCAAAAAAAATTTTCAAAAAAAAATTTTGAAAAAAAATTTCGAAAAAAAAATTTCGAAAAAAAATTTTTAAAAGAAATTTTGAAAAAAAATATCGAAAAAAAATTTTTAAAAAATTTTCGAAAAAAATTTCGAAAAAAAATTTTCGAAAAAAATGTTGAAAAAAAATTTTGAAAATAATTTTCAAAAACATTTTCGAAAAAATTTGGAAAAAAATTTTTACGAAAAAAATTTTCAAAAAAATTTTCGAAAAAAAATTCGAAAAAAAATTAAAAAAAAAAATTAGAAAAAAATTTTCGAAAAAACTTTTATAAGGAAATTTCGAAAAAAATTACGAAAAAAATTTTTAAAAAAATTTTCGAAAAAAATTTCGAAAAAAAATTTTCGAAAAGAATTTAGAAAAAAATTTTCGAAAAAAATTTTGAAAAAAAATTTCGAAAAACATTTTCAAAAAAATTTTCGAAAAAAATTTTTCGAAAAAAAATTGAAAAAAAAATTTCGAAAAAAGTTTTCAAAAAAATTTTCGAAAAAATTTTGCAAAAAAAATTTTCGAAAAAAATTTTCGAAAAAAATTTTCGAAAAAAATTTCAAAAAAAAATATTCGAAAAAAATTTCGAAAAAAAATTTTCGAAAACAAATTCGGAAAAAAATTCCAAAAAAAATTTTCTAAAAAAATTTTCGAAAAAATTTTGGAAAAAAATATTTCGAAAAAAATTTTGAAAAAAATTTTCGAAAAAAATTTCGAAGAAAATTTTCGAAAAAAATTTCGAAAAAAAGTTTTCGAAAACAATTTTCAAAAAAAATTTCGAAAAAAATTTTGGAAAAAAATTTTCAAAAAAAATTTTTAAAAAAAATTTCGAAAAAAATTTTTAAAAAAATTTCGAAAAAAATTTCAAAAAAAAATTTCCGAAAAAATTTTGGAAAAAAATTTTTCGAAAAAAATTTTCAAAAAAATTTTCGAAAAAAATTTCGAAAAAAAATTTTCGAAAAAAAATTTAAAAAAAAAATTCGAAAAAAAATTTTCGAAAAAAATTTCAAAAAAAAAATATTCGAAAAAAATTTTCAAAAAAAATTTTGAAAAAAAAATTTGAAAAAAAAAATTTGAAAAAAAATATTTCGAAAACAATTTTGAAAAAAATTATCGAAAAAAATTTCGAAAAAAATTTTCGAAAAAAATTTCTAAAAAAATTTTCGAAAAAAATTTCGAAAAAAAATTTTCGAAAAAATTTTGAAAAAAAATTTCGAAAAAACTTTCGAAAATCATTTTGAAAAAAAATTTCGAAAAAAATTTTCAAAAAAATTTTCGAAAAAATTTTGGAAAAAAATTTTCAAAAAAAATTTCGAAAATAATTTCGAAAAAATATTTTCGAAAAAAATTCCAAAAAAAAAATTCCAAAAAAAAAATATGCGAAAAAAATTTTCAAAAAAAATTTTGAAAAAAAATTTCTTAAAAAATTTTGAAGGAAAATTTCAAAAAAAATTTTGAAAAAAAATTTCGAAAAAAATTTTGAAAAAAAATTTAGAAAAAAAATTAAAAAAAAATTTTTTTAAAAATTTTCGAAAAAAATTTCAAAAAAAAATTTCATAAAAAAATTTCGAAAAAAATTTTCCAAAAAATTTTTGAAAAAATTTTGAAAAAAAATTTTTCAAAAAAAATTTTCGAAAAAATTTTGGAAAAAAATTTTTCAAAAAAAATTTCATAAAAAAATTTAAAAAAAAAATTTGAAAAAAATTTCAAAAAAAAATTTTGAAAAAAATCTCGAAAAAAAATTTTGGAAAAAAATTTTGAAAAAAAATTTCGAAAAAAATTTTCAAAAAAATTTTCGGAAAAATTTTGGAAAAAATTTTTCGAAAAAAATTTGGAAAAAAAATTTCCAAAAAAATTTCGAAAAAAAATTTTGAAAAAAAACCGAAAAAAATTTTCAAAAAAATTTTCCAAAAAATTTTGGAGAAAATTTTTTCGAGAAAAATTTCGAAAAAAAATTATCAAAAAAAAATTTGAAAAAAGAAAAAAAATTATCAAAAAAAAATTTGAAAAAAAATTTCGAAAAAAATTTCTTTAAAAATTTTCGAAAAAAATTTCAAAAAAAAATTTTCGAAAAAAATTTTTAAAAAAATTTTCGAAAAAAATTTTTAAAAAAAATTTCGAAAAATATTTTCGAAAAAATTTGGAAAAAAATTTTCAAAAAAATTTACAAAAAAAAATTTCGAAAAAAAATTTTCAAAAAAAAATTGGAAAAAAATTTTTCAAAAAAAATTTCAAAAAAACTTTAAAAAAAAAATTTGAAAAAAATTTCAAAAAAAATTTTAAAAAAATTTTCGAAAAAAATTTCGAAAAAAATTTTCGAAAAAAATTTTGAAAAAAATTTCGAAAAAAATTTTCAAAAAATGTGTCGAAAAAAATTGCAAAAAAAATTTTCAAAAAAATTTTCGAAAAAAATTTCGAAAAAAAATATTTGAAAAAAATTTCGAAAAAAATTTTCGAAAAAAATTCGTAAAAAAATTTCGAAAAAAATTTTCAAAAAAATTTTCGAAAAAATTTTGGAAAAAAATATTTCTGAAAAAAAGTTTGAAAAAATTCGAAAAAATTTCGAAAAAAATTTCGAAAAAATTCGAAAAAATTTCGAAAAAAAATGTTCGAAAAAAATTTTCAAAAAAATTTTGAAAAAAATTTCGAAAAAAATTTTTAAAAAATTTTGAAAAACATTTTCGAAAAAAATTTTGAAAAAAAATTTCGAAAAAAATTTTCAAAAAAATTTTGGAAAAAAATTTTTTCGAAAAAAATTTCAAAAATATTTCTAAAAAATATCGAAAAAAATTTTCGAAAAAAATTTAAAAAAAAAAAATTTCGAAAAAAAATTTTCGAAAAAATTTCAAAAAAAAAAATATTCGAAAAAAATTTTCAAAAAAAATTTTGAAAAAAATTCGAAAAAAATTTTGAAAAAAAAATTTCGGAAAAAAATTTGAAAAAAATTTTTAAAAAAAAAATTCGAAAAAAATTTTTAAAAAAATTTTCGAAAAAAATTTCGAAAAAAATTTTCGAAAAAAATTTCGAAAAAAAATTTCGAAAACAATTTGAAAAAAATTTCGAAAAAAATTTTGGAAATAATTTTCGAAAAAAATTTGAAAAAAAATTTTCGAAAAAAATTCCAAAAAAATTTTCTGAAAAAAATTTCGAAAAAAAATTTTCGAAAAAAAATTTTTAAAAAAATTTCGAAAAAAAATTTCAAAAAAAATTTTGAAAAACAATTTCGAAAAAAATTTTTAAAAAAAATTTCGGAAAAAAATTTTGAAAAAAATTTTTTTAAAAAAATTTCGAAAAAAATTTTCGAAAAAATTTTGAAAAAAAATTTTTCGAAAAAAATTTTCAAAAAATTTTCGAAAAAAATTTCAAAAAAAATTTTTGAAAAAAAAATTTTAAAAAAATTTCGAAAAAAAATTTTCGAAAAAATTTCAAAAAAAAATATTCCAAAAAAATTTCAAAAAAAAATTTTGAAAAAAATTTTGAAAAAAAATTTCAAAAAAAATTTCCAAAAAAAATTTTCCAAAAAATTTTGGAAAAAAAATTTTCAAAAAAAATTTTCGAAAAAATTTTGGAAAAAAATTTTTCAAAAAAATTTCGAAAAAAAATTTTCAAAAAAAAATTTTGAAAAATCTCGAAAAAAATTTTGGAAAAAAACTGAAAAAAATTTCGAAAAAAATTTTCAAAAACATTTTCGAAAAAATTTCGAAAAAAAATTTTCGAAAAAAATTTTGAAAAAAATTTTCGAAAAAGTATTTTCGAAAAAAATTTTAAAAAAAAAATTGAAAAAATTTTCGAAAAAACTTTCTAAGGAAATTTCGAAAAAAATTACGAAAAAAATTTTTAAAAAATTTTCGAAAAAAATTTTGAAAAAAGATTTTCGAAAAAAATTTTGAAAAAAAATTTCGAAAACAATTTTCAAAAAAATTTTCGAAAAAAATTTCTCGAAAAAAAATTTTGAAAAAATTTTCGAAAAAAATTTCGAAAAAAAATGTACGAAAAAAATTTGAAAAAAAATTTCAAAAAAAATTTTCAAAAAAATTTTCGAAAAAATTGTTCGAAAAAAATTGGAAAAAAAATTTCGAAAAAAGATTTCAAAAAATTTTCGAAAAAATTTTGCAAAAAAAATTTTCGAAAAAAATTTCAAAAAAAATTTCGAAAAAAAAATTTCGAAAAAAATTCAAAAAAAAATTTCGAAAAAAATTTTCAAAAAAATTTTCGAAAAAAATTTCGAAAAAAATTTTGAAAAAAAATTTCGAAAAAATTTCAAAAAATTTTCGAAAAAAATTTGGAAAAAAATTTTCAAAAAATTTTCGAAAATAATTTCAAAAAAAATTTTCGAAAAAAAATTTAAAAAAAAATTTAAAAAAAAATTTCGAAAAAAAAAATTCAAAAAAAATTTCAAAAAAAAAAATTATTCGAAAAAAATTTCAAAAAAAAATTTGAAAAAAAATATTTCGAAAACAATTTTGAAAAAAAATTTTCGAAAAAAATTTCGAAAAAAAATTTCGAAAAAAATTTTCGAAAAAAATTTTGAAAAAAAATTTTGAAAAAATTTTGAAAAAAAATTTTGAAAAAAAATTTTGAAAAAATTTTGAAAAAAAATTTTGAAAAAAAATTTAAAAAAAATTACGAAAAAAATTTTCGAAAAAAATTTCGAAAAAAATTTTCGAAAAAAATTTTGAAAAAAATTACGAAAAAAATTATGAAAAAAAATTTCTAAAAAAATTTTGAAAAAAATTTCGAAAAAAATTTTTAAAAAAATTTCCGAAAAAAATTTTGAAAAAAAATTTTTCAAAAAAAATTTTGGAAAAAAATTTTTCAAAAAAAATTTTCAAAAAAAATTTTCAAAAAAATTTTCGAAAATAATTTCGAAAAAAAATTTTCGAAAAAAAAATTTTAAAAAAATTTCGAAAAAAAATTTTCGAAAAAAATTTCAAAAAAAAAAATATGCGAAAAAAATTTTCAAAAAAAAATTTTGAAAAAAATTTTCAAAAAAAATTTTGAAAAAAATTTCGTAAAAAATTTTGAAAAAAAATTTCTTTTCGAAAAAAATTTCGAAAAAGATTTTTCGAAAAAAAATTTCGAAAAAAATTTTCAAAAAAAATTTTGAAAAAAAATTTCAAAAAAATTTTTTAAAAAAATTTCGAAAAAATTTTCGAAAAAAAAAAAAAAAAAACCGAAAAAAAATTTCAAAAAACTTTTCGAAAAAATTATGGAAAAAAATTTTTCGAAAAAAAATTTCAAAAAAATTTTCGAAAAAATTTTAGAAAAAAAAATTTCGTAAAAAATTTTGAAAAAAATTTCGAAAAAAATTTTCAAAAAAATTTTCGAAAAAATTTTCGAAAAAAAATTTCAAAAAACTTTTCGAAAAAAATTTCGAAAAAAAATTTTCGAAAAAAATTTCGAAAAAAATTTTTGAAAAAAATTTCGAAAAAAATCTTCGAAAAAAATTTCGAAAAAAAATTTTCGAAAAAAATTTTGAAAAAAAATTTCAAAAAAAATTTTGGAAAAAAATTTTCAAAAAAAAATTTTGAAAAAAAATTTCGAAAAAAATTTTTAAAAAAATTTTCGAAAAAAATTTCGAAAAAAAATTTTCGAAAAAAATTTTGAAAAAAAATTTTGAAAAAAATTTTCAAAAAAATTTTCGAAAAAATTTTGGAAAAAAATTTTTCAAAAAAAATTTCGAAAAAAAATTTTTAAAAGAAATTTTGATAAAAAATGTCGAAAAAAAATTTTTAAAAAATTTTCGAAAAAAATTTCGAAAAAAAATTTTCGAAAAAAATTTTGAAAAAAAATTTCGAAAATAATTTTCAAAAACATTTTCGAAAAAATTTGGAAAAAAATTTTCAAAAAAATTTTCGAAAAAAAATTCGAAAAAAAATTAAAAAAAAAAATTAGAAAAAAATTTTCGAAAAAACTTTTATAAGGAAATTTCGAAAAAAAATTACGAAAAAAATTTTTAAAAAAATTTTCGAAAAAAATTTCGAAAAAAAATTTTCGAAAAGAATTTAGAAAAAAATTTTCGAAAAAAATTTTGAAAAAAAATTTCGAAAAACATTTTCAAAAAAATTTTCGAAAAAAATTTTTCGAAAAAAAATTGGAAAAAAAATTTCGAAAAAAGTTTTCAAAAAAATTTTCGAAAAAATTTTGCAAAAAAAATTTTCGAAAAAAATTTTCGAAAAAAATTTCAAAAAAAAATATTCGAAAAAAATCTCGAAAAAAAATTTTCGAAAACAAATTCGGAAAAAAATTCCAAAAAAAATTTTCTAAAAAAATTTTCGAAAAAATTTTGGAAAAAAATATTTCGAAAAAAATTTTGAAAAAAATTTTCGAAAAAAATTTCGAAGAAAATTTTCGAAAAAAATTTCGAAAAAAAATTTTCGAAAACAATTTTGAAAAAAAATTTCGAAAAATATTTTGGAAAAAAATTTTCAAAAAAAATTTAAAAAAAAAAATTCGAAAAAAATTTTTAAAAAAATTTCGAAAAAAATTTCGAAAAAAATTTCAAAAAAAAATTTCCGAAAAAATTTTGAAAAAAAATTTCAAAAAAAATTTTGGAAAAAAATTTTCAAAAAAAAATTTTGAAAAAAAATTTCGAAAAAAATTTTTAAAAAAATTTTCGAAAAAAATTTCGAAAAAAAATTTTCGAAAAAAATTTTGAAAAAAAATTTCGAAAAAAATTTTCAAAAAAATTTTCGAAAAAATTTTGGAAAAAAATTTTTCAAAAAAAATTTCGAAAAAAAATTTTTAAAAGATATTTTGAAAAAAAATATCGAAAAAAAATTTTTAAAAAATTTTCGAAAAAAATTTCGAAAAAAAACTTTCGAAAAAAATTTTGAAAAAAAATTTCGAAAATAATTTTCAAAAACATTTTCGAAAAAATTTGGAAAAAAATTTTTCGAAAAAAATTTTCAAAAAAATTTTCGAAAAAAAATTCGAAAAAAAATTAAAAAAAAAAATTAGAAAAAAATTTTCGAAAAAACTTTTATAAGGAAATTTCGAAAAAAATTACGAAAAAAATTTTTAAAAAAATTTTCGAAAAAAATTTCGAAAAAAAATTTTCGAAAAGAATTTAGAAAAAAATTTTCGAAAAAAATTTTGAAAAAAAATTTCGAAAAACATTTTCAAAAAAATTTTCGAAAAAAATTTTTCGAAAAAAAATTGGAAAAAAAATTTCGAAAAAAGTTTTCAAAAAAATTTTCGAAAAAATTTTGCAAAAAAAATTTTCGAAAAAAATTTTCGAAAAAAATTTCAAAAAAAAATATTCGAAAAAAATTTCGAAAAAAAATTTTCGAAAACAAATTCGGAAAAAAATTCCAAAAAAATTTTCTAAAAAAATTTTCGAAAAAATTTTGGAAAAAAATATTTCGAAAAAAATTTTGAAAAAAATTTTCGAAAAAAATTTCGAAGAAAATTTTCGAAAAAAATTTCGAAAAAAAATTTTCGAAAACAATTTTGAAAAAAAATTTCGAAAAAAATTTTGGAAAAAAATTTTCAAAAAAAATTTTTAAAAAAAATTTCGAAAAAAATTTTTAAAAAAATTTCGAAAAAAATTTCGAAAAAAAATTTCAAAAAAAAATTTCCGAAAAAATTTTGGAAAAAAATTTTTCGAAAAAAATTTTCAAAAAAATTTTCGAAAAAAATTTCGAAAAAAAATTTTCGAAAAAAAATTTTAAAAAAAAATTCGAAAAAAAATTTTCGAAAAAAATTTCAAAAAAAAAATATTCGAAAAAAATTTTCAAAAAAAATTTTGAAAAAAAAATTTGAAAAAAAAAATTTGAAAAAAAATATTTCGAAAACAATTTTGAAAAAAATTATCGAAAAAAATTTCGAAAAAAATTTTCGAAAAAAATTTCTAAAAAAATTTTCGAAAAAAATTTCGAAAAAAAATTTTCGAAAAAATTTTGAAAAAAAATTTCGAAAAAAATTTCGAAAATCATTTTGAAAAAAAATTTCGAAAAAAATTTTCAAAAAAAGTTTCGAAAAAATTTTGGAAAAAAATTTTCAAAAAAAATTTCGAAAATAATTTCGAAAAAATATTTTCGAAAAAAATTCCAAAAAAAAAATTCCAAAAAAAAAATATGCGAAAAAAATTTTCAAAAAAAATTTTGAAAAAAAATTTCTTAAAAAATTTTCAAAAAAATTTTCGAAAAAATTTTGGAAAAAAAATTTTCAAAAAAAATTTTCGAAAAAATTTTGGAAAAAAATTTTTCAAAAAAAATTTCGAAAAAAAATTTTCAAAAAAAATTTTGAAAAAATCTCGAAAAAAAATTTTGGAAAAAAACTTTGAAAAAAAATTTCGAAAAAAATTTTCAAAAACATTTTCGAAAAAATTTCGAAAAAAAATTTTCGAAAAAAATTTTGAAAAAAATTTTCGAAAAAGTATTTTCGAAAAAAATTTAAAAAAAAAAATTGAAAAAAATTTTCGAAAAAACTTTTCCAAGGAAATTTCGAAAAAAATTATGAAAAAAATTTTTAAAAAATTAAAAAAAAAATTTCGAAAAAAGATTTTCGAAAAAAATTTTGAAAAAAAATTTCGAAAACAATTTTCAAAAAAATTTTCGAAAAAAATTTCTCGAAAAAAATTTTGAAAAAAATTTTCGAAAAAAATTTCGAAAAAAAATGTACGAAAAAAATTTTGAAAAAAAATTTCAAAAAAAATTTTCAAAAAAATTTTCGAAAAAAATTGTTCGAAAAAAAATTGGAAAAAAAATTTCGAAAAAAGATTTCAAAAAAATTTTCGAAAAAATTTTGCAAAAAAAATTTTCGAAAAAAATTTTCAAAAAAAATTTCGAAAAAAAAATTTTGAAAAAAAATTCAAAAAAAAATTTCGAAAAAAATTTTCAAAAAAATTTTCGAAAATAATTTCGAAAAAAATTTTGAAAAAAAATTTCGAAAAAAATTTTCAAAAAAATTTTCGAAAAAAATTTGGAAAAAAATTTTCAAAAAAATTTTCGAAAATAATTTCAAAAAAAATTTTCGAAAAAAAATTTTAAAAAAAATTTAAAAAAAAATTTCGAAAAAAAAAATTCAAAAAAAATTTCAAAAAAAAAAATATTCGAAAAAAATTTTCAAAAAAAAATTTGAAAAAAAATATTTCGAAAACAATTTTGAAAAAAATTTTCGAAAAAAATTTCGAAAAAAATTTCGAAAAAAATTTTCGAAAAAAATTTAGAAAAAAAATTTTGAAAACATTTTGAAAAAAAATTTTGAAAAAAAATTTTGAAAAAATTTTGAAAAAAAATTTTGAAAAAAAATTTAAAAAAAATTTCGAAAAAAATTTTCGAAAAAAATTTCGAAAAAAATTTTCGAAAAAAATTTTGAAAAAAATTACGAAAAAAATTATGAAAAAAAATTTCTAAAAAAATTTTGAAAAAAATTTCGAAAAAAATTTTTAAAAAAATTTCCGAAAAAAATTTTGAAAAAAAATTTTTCAAAAAAAATTTTCGATAAAATTTTGGAAAAAAATTTTTCAAAAAAAATTTTCAAAAAAATTTTCGAAAATAATTTCGAAAAAAAATTTTCGAAAAAAAAATTTTAAAAAAATTTCGAAAAAAAATTTTCGAAAAAAATTTCAAAAAAAAAAATATGCGAAAAAAATTTTCAAAAAAAAATTTTGAAAAAAATTTTCAAAAAAAATTTTGAAAAAAATTTCGTAAAAAATTTTGAAAAAAAATTTCTTTTCGAAAAAAATTTCGAAAAAGATTTTTCGAAAAAAATTTTCAAAAAAAATTTCGAAAAAAATTTTCAAAAAAAATTTTGAAAAAAAATTTCAAAAAAATTTTTTAAAAAAATTTCGAAAAAATTTTCGAAAAAAAAAAAAAAAAACTTCGAAAAAAAATTTCAAAAAACTTTTCGAAAAAATTATGGAAAAAAATTTTTCGAAAAAAAATTTCAAAAAAATTTTCGAAAAAATTTTAGAAAAAAAATTTTCGTAAAAAATTTTGAAAAAAATTTCGAAAAAAATTTTCAAAAAAATTTTCGAAAAAATTTTCGAAAAAAAATTTCAAAAAACTTTTCGAAAAAAATTTCGAAAAAAAATTTTCGAAAAAAATTTCGAAAAAAATTTTTGAAAAAAATTTCGAAAAAAATCTTCGAAAAAAATTTTGAAAAAAAATTTCAAAAAAAATTTTGGAAAAAAATTTTCAAAAAAAAATTTTGAAAAAAAATTTCGAAAAAAATTTTTTAAAAAATTTTCGAAAAAAATTTTGAAAAAAAAATTTGAAAAAAATTTTCAAAAAAATTTTCGAAAAAATTTGGGAAAAAAATTTTTCAAAAAAAATTTCGAAAAAAAATTTTTAAAAGAAATTTTGAAAAAAAATGTCGAAAAAAGATTTTTAAAAAATTTTCGAAAAAAATTTCGAAAAAAAATTTTCGAAAAAAATTTTGAAAAAAAATTTCGAAAATAATTTTCAAAAACATTTTCGAAAAAATTTGGAAAAAAATTTTTCGAAAAAAATTTTCAAAAAAATTTTCGAAAAAAAATTCGAAAAAAAATTAAAAAAAAAAATTAGAAAAATATTTTCGAAAAAACTTTTATAAGGAAATTTCGAAAAAAATTACGAAAAAAATTTTTAAAAAAATTTTCGAAAAAAATTTCGAAAAAAAATTTTCGAAAAGAATTTAGAAAAAAATTTTCGAAAAAAATTTTGAAAAAAAATTTCGAAAAACATTTTCAAAAAAATTTTCGAAAAAAATTTTTCGAAAAAAAATTGGAAAAAAAATTTCGAAAAAAGTTTTCAAAAAAATTTTCGAAAAAATTTTGCAAAAAAAATTTTCGAAAAAAATTTTCGAAAAAAATTTTCGAAAAAAATTTCAAAAAAAAATATTCGAAAAAAATTTCGAAAAAAAATTTTCGAAAACAAATTCGGAAAAAAATTCCAAAAAAAATTTTCTAAAAAAATTTTCGAAAAAATTTTGGAAAAAAATATTTCGAAAAAAATTTTGAAAAAAATTTTCGAAAAAAATTTCGAAGAAAATTTTCGAAAAAAATTTCGAAAAAAAATTTTCGAAAACAATTTTGAAAAAAAATTTCGAAAAAAATTTTGGAAAAAAATTTTCAAAAAAAAATTTTGAAAAAAAATTTCGAAAAAAATTTTTTAAAAAATTTTCGAAAAAAATTTTGAAAAAAAAATTTGAAAAAAATTTTCAAAAAAATTTTCGAAAAAATTTTGGAAAAAAATTTTTCAAAAAAAATTTCGAAAAAAAATTTTTAAAAGAAATTTTGAAAAAAAATGTCGAAAAAAGATTTTTAAAAAATTTTCGAAAAAAATTTCGAAAAAAAATTTTCGAAAAAAATTTTGAAAAAAAATTTCGAAAATAATTTTCAAAAACATTTTCGAAAAAATTTGGAAAAAAATTTTTCGAAAAAAATTTTCAAAAAAATTTTCGAAAAAAAATTCGAAAAAAAATTAAAAAAAAAAATTAGAAAAATATTTTCGAAAAAACTTTTATAAGGAAATTTCGAAAAAAATTACGAAAAAAATTTTTAAAAAAATTTTCGAAAAAAATTTCGAAAAAAAATTTTCGAAAAGAATTTAGAAAAAAATTTTCGAAAAAAATTTTGAAAAAAAATTTCGAAAAACATTTTCAAAAAAATTTTCGAAAAAAATTTTTCGAAAAAAAATTGGAAAAAAAATTTCGAAAAAAGTTTTCAAAAAAATTTTCGAAAAAATTTTGCAAAAAAAATTTTCGAAAAAAATTTTCGAAAAAAATTTTCGAAAAAAATTTCAAAAAAAAATATTCGAAAAAAATTTCGAAAAAAAATTTTCGAAAACAAATTCGGAAAAAAATTCCAAAAAAAATTTTCTAAAAAAATTTTCGAAAAAATTTTGGAAAAAAATATTTCGAAAAAAATTTTGAAAAAAATTTTCGAAAAAAATTTCGAAGAAAATTTTCGAAAAAAATTTCGAAAAAAAATTTTCGAAAACAATTTTGAAAAAAAATTTCGAAAAAAATTTTGGAAAAAAATTTTCAAAAAAAAATTTTGAAAAAAAATTTCGAAAAAAATTTTTTAAAAAATTTTCGAAAAAAATTTTGAAAAAAAAATTTGAAAAAATTTTGGAAAAAAATATTTCGAAAAAAATTTTGAAAAAAATTTTCGAAAAAAATTTCGAAGAAAATTTTCGAAAAAAATTTCGAAAAAAAATTTTCGAAAACAATTTTGAAAAAAAATTTCGAAAAAAATTTTGGAAAAAAATTTTCAAAAAAAAATTTTGAAAAAAAATTTCGAAAAAAATTTTTTAAAAAATTTTCGAAAAAAATTTTGAAAAAAAAATTTGAAAAAAATTTTCAAAAAAATTTTCGAAAAAATTTTGGAAAAAAATTTTTCAAAAAAAATTTCGAAAAAAAATTTTTAAAAGAAATTTTGAAAAAAAATGTCGAAAAAAGATTTTTAAAAAATTTTCGAAAAAAATTTCGAAAAAAAATTTTCGAAAAAAATTTTGAAAAAAAATTTCGAAAATAATTTTCAAAAACATTTTCGAAAAAATTTGGAAAAAAATTTTTCGAAAAAAATTTTCAAAAAAATTTTCGAAAAAAAATTCGAAAAAAAATTAAAAAAAAAAATTAGAAAAATATTTTCGAAAAAACTTTTATAAGGAAATTTCGAAAAAAATTACGAAAAAAATTTTTAAAAAAATTTTCGAAAAAAATTTCGAAAAAAAATTTTCGAAAAGAATTTAGAAAAAAATTTTCGAAAAAAATTTTGAAAAAAAATTTCGAAAAACATTTTCAAAAAAATTTTCGAAAAAAATTTTTCGAAAAAAAATTGGAAAAAAAATTTCGAAAAAAGTTTTCAAAAAAATTTTCGAAAAAATTTTGCAAAAAAAATTTTCGAAAAAAATTTTCGAAAAAAATTTTCGAAAAAAATTTCAAAAAAAAATATTCGAAAAAAATTTCGAAAAAAAATTTTCGAAAACAAATTCGGAAAAAAATTCCAAAAAAAATTTTCTAAAAAAATTTTCGAAAAAATTTTGGAAAAAAATATTTCGAAAAAAATTTTGAAAAAAATTTTCGAAAAAAATTTCGAAGAAAATTTTCGAAAAAAATTTCGAAAAAAAAATTTCGAAAACAATTTTGAAAAAAAATTTCGAAAAAAATTTTGGAAAAAAATTTTCAAAAAAAATTTTTAAAAAAAATTTCGAAAAAAATTTTTAAAAAAATTTCGAAAAAAATTTCGAAAAAAATTTCAAAAAAAAATTTCCGAAAAAATTTTGAAAAAAAATTTCAAAAAAAATTTTGGAAAAAAATTTTCAAAAAAAAATTTTGAAAAAAAATTTCGAAAAAAAAATTTCGAAAAAAAATTTTTAAAAGAAATTTTGAAAAAAAATATCGAAAAAAAATTTTTAAAAAATTTTCGAAAAAAATTTCGAAAAAAAATTTTCGAAAAAAATTTTGAAAAAAAATTTCGAAAATAATTTTCAAAAACATTTTCGAAAAAATTTGGAAAAAAATTTTTACGAAAAAAATTTTCAAAAAAATTTTCGAAAAAAAATTCGAAAAAAAATTAAAAAAAAAAATTAGAAAAAAATTTTCGAAAAAACTTTTATAAGGAAATTTCGAAAAAAATTACGAAAAAAATTTTTAAAAAAATTTTCGAAAAAAATTTCGAAAAAAAATTTTCGAAAAGAATTTAGAAAAAGATTTTCGAAAAAAATTTTGAAAAAAAATTTCGAAAAACATTTTCAAAAAAATTTTCGAAAAAAATTTTTCGAAAAAAAATTGAAAAAAAAATTTCGAAAAAAGTTTTCAAAAAAATTTTCGAAAAAATTTTGCAAAAAAAATTTTCGAAAAAAATTTTCGAAAAGAATTTTCGAAAAAAATTTCAAAAAAAAATATTCGAAAAAAATTTCGAAAAAAAATTTTCGAAAACAAATTCGGAAAAAAATTCCAAAAAAAATTTTCTAAAAAAATTTTCGAAAAAATTTTGGAAAAAAATATTTCGAAAAAAATTTTGAAAAAAATTTTCGAAAAAAATTTCGAAGAAAATTTTCGAAAAAAATTTCGAAAAAAAATTTTCGAAAACAATTTTCAAAAAAAATTTCGAAAAAAATTTTGGAAAAAAATTTTCAAAAAAAATTTTTAAAAAAAATTTCGAAAAAAATTTTTAAAAAAATTTCGAAAAAAATTTCAAAAAAAAATTTCCGAAAAAATTTTGGAAAAAAATTTTTCGAAAAAAATTTTCAAAAAAATTTTCGAAAAAAATTTCGAAAAAAAATTTTCGAAAAAAAATTTAAAAAAAAAATTCGAAAAAAAATTTTCGAAAAAAATTTCAAAAAAAAAATATTCGAAAAAAATTTTCAAAAAAAATTTTGAAAAAAAAATTTGAAAAAAAAAATTTGAAAAAAAATATTTCGAAAACAATTTTGAAAAAAATTATCGAAAAAAATTTCGAAAAAAATTTTCGAAAAAAATTTCTAAAAAAATTTTCGAAAAAAATTTCGAAAAAAAATTTTCGAAAAAATTTTGAAAAAAAATTTCGAAAAAAATTTTCAAAAAAATTTTCGAAAAAATTTTGGAAAAAAATTTTCAAAAAAAATTTCGAAAATAATTTCGAAAAAATATTTTCGAAAAAAATTCCAAAAAAAAAATTCCAAAAAAAAAATATGCGAAAAAAATTTTCAAAAAAAATTTTGAAAAAAAATTTCTTAAAAAATTTTGAAGGAAAATTTCAAAAAAAATTTTGAAAAAAAATTTCGAAAAAAATTTTGAAAAAAAATTTTGAAAAAAAATTAAAAAAAAATTTTTTTAAAAATTTTCGAAAAAAATTTCAAAAAAAAATTTCATAAAAAAATTTCGAAAAAAATTTTCCAAAAAATTTTTGAAAAAATTTTGAAAAAAAATTTTTCAAAAAAAATTTTCGAAAAAATTTTGGAAAAAAATTTTTCAAAAAAAATTTCATAAAAAAATTTAAAAAAAAAATTTGAAAAAAATTTCAAAAAAAAATTTTGAAAAAAATCTCGAAAAAAAATTTTGGAAAAAAATTTTGAAAAAAAATTTCGAAAAAAATTTTCAAAAAAATTTTCGGAAAAATTTTGGAAAAAATTTTTCGAAAAAAATTTGGAAAAAAAATTTCCAAAAAAATTTCGAAAAAAAATTTTGAAAAAAAACCGAAAAAAATTTTCAAAAAAATTTTCCAAAAAATTTTGGAGAAAATTTTTTCTAGAAAAATTTCGAAAAAAAATTATCAAAAAAAAATTTGAAAAAAAATTTCGAAAAAAATTTCTTTATAAATTTTCGAAAAAAATTTCAAAAAAAAATTTTCGAAAAAAATTTTTAAAAAAATTTTCGAAAAAAATTTTTAAAAAAAATTTCGAAAAATATTTTCGAAAAAATTTGGAAAAAAATTTTCAAAAAAATTTACAAAAAAAAAATTTCGAAAAAAAATTTTCAAAAAAAAATTGGAAAAAAATTTTTCAAAAAAAATTTCAAAAAAAAATTTAAAAAAAAAATTTGAAAAAAATTTCAAAAAAAAATTTTAAAAAAATTTTCGAAAAAAATTTCGAAAAAAAATTTTCGAAAAAAATTTTGAAAAAAAATTTCGAAAAAAATTTTCAAAAAAATGTTCGAAAAAAATTTGCAAAAAAAATTTTCAAAAAAATTTTCGAAAAAAATTTCGAAAAAAAATATTTGAAAAAAATTTCGAAAAAAATTTTCGAAAAAAAATTCGTAAAAAAATTTCGAGAAAAATTTTCAAAAAAATTTTCGAAAAAATTTTGGAAAAAAATATTTCGAAAAAAAGTTTGAAAAAAATTTTTGAAAAAAATTTCGAAAAAAATTTTCGAAAAAAATTTCGAAAAAAAATTTCGAAAAAAATTTCGAAAAAAAATGTTCGAAAAAAATTTTCAAAAAAAATTTTGAAAAAAATTTCGAAAAAAATTTTTTAAAAAATTTTGAAAAAACATTTTCGAAAAAAATTTTGAAAAAAAATTTCGAAAAAAATTTTCAAAAAAATTTTGGAAAAAAATTTTTCGAAAAAAATTTTCAAAAATATTTTCTAAAAAAATATCGAAAAAAATTTTTCGAAAAAAAATTTAAAAAAAAAAATTTCGAAAAAAAATTTTCAAAAAAAATTTCAAAAAAAAAAATATTCGAAAAAAAATTCAAAAAAAAATTTCGAAAAAAATTTTCAAAAAAATTTTCGAAAAAAATTTCGAAAAAAATTTTGAAAAAAAATTTCGAAAAAAATTTTCAAAAAAATTTTCGAAAAAAATTTGGAAAAAAATTTTCAAAAAAATTTTCGAAAATAATTTCAAAAAAAATTTTCGAAAAAAAATTTAAAAAAAAATTTAAAAAAAAATTTCGAAAAAAAAAATTCAAAAAAAATTTCAAAAAAAAAAATATTCGAAAAAAATTTTCAAAAAAAAATTTGAAAAAAAATATTTCGAAAACAATTTTGAAAAAAATTTTCGAAAAAAATTTCGAAAAAAATTTCGAAAAAAATTTTCGAAAAAAATTTTGAAAAAAAATTTTGAAAAAATTTTGAAAAAAAATTTTGAAAAAAAATTTTGAAAAAATTTTGAAAAAAAATTTTGAAAAAAAATTTAAAAAAAATTACGAAAAAAATTTTCGAAAAAAATTTCGAAAAAAATTTTCGAAAAAAATTTTGAAAAAAATTACGAAAAAAATTATGAAAAAAAATTTCTAAAAAAATTTTGAAAAAAATTTCGAAAAAAATTTTTAAAAAAATTTCCGAAAAAAATTTTGAAAAAAAATTTTTCAAAAAAAATTTTGGAAAAAAATTTTTCAAAAAAAATTTTCAAAAAAAATTTTCAAAAAAATTTTCGAAAATAATTTCGAAAAAAAATTTTCGAAAAAAAAATTTTAAAAAAATTTCGAAAAAAAATTTTCGAAAAAAATTTCAAAAAAAAAAATATGCGAAAAAAATTTTCAAAAAAAAATTTTGAAAAAAATTTTCAAAAAAAATTTTGAAAAAAATTTCGTAAAAAATTTTGAAAAAAAATTTCTTTTCGAAAAAAATTTCGAAAAAGATTTTTCGAAAAAAAATTTCGAAAAAAATTTTCAAAAAAAATTTTGAAAAAAAATTTCAAAAAAATTTTTTAAAAAAATTTCGAAAAAATTTTCGAAAAAAAAAAAAAAAAAACCGAAAAAAAATTTCAAAAAACTTTTCGAAAAAATTATGGAAAAAAATTTTTCGAAAAAAAATTTCAAAAAAATTTTCGAAAAAATTTTAGAAAAAAAAATTTCGTAAAAAATTTTGAAAAAAATTTCGAAAAAAATTTTCAAAAAAATTTTCGAAAAAATTTTCGAAAAAAAATTTCAAAAAACTTTTCGAAAAAAATTTCGAAAAAAAATTTTCGAAAAAAATTTCGAAAAAAATTTTTGAAAAAAATTTCGAAAAAAATCTTCGAAAAAAATTTCGAAAAAAAATTTTCGAAAAAAATTTTGAAAAAAAATTTCAAAAAAAATTTTGGAAAAAAATTTTCAAAAAAAAATTTTGAAAAAAAATTTCGAAAAAAATTTTTAAAAAAATTTTCGAAAAAAATTTCGAAAAAAAATTTTCGAAAAAAATTTTGAAAAAAAATTTTGAAAAAAATTTTCAAAAAAATTTTCGAAAAAATTTTGGAAAAAAATTTTTCAAAAAAAATTTCGAAAAAAAATTTTTAAAAGAAATTTTGATAAAAAATGTCGAAAAAAAATTTTTAAAAAATTTTCGAAAAAAATTTCGAAAAAAAATTTTCGAAAAAAATTTTGAAAAAAAATTTCGAAAATAATTTTCAAAAACATTTTCGAAAAAATTTGGAAAAAAATTTTTCGAAAAAAATTTTCAAAAAAATTTTCGAAAAAAAATTCGAAAAAAAATTAAAAAAAAAAATTAGAAAAAAATTTTCGAAAAAACTTTTATAAGGAAATTTCGAAAAAAAATTACGAAAAAAATTTTTAAAAAAATTTTCGAAAAAAATTTCGAAAAAAAATTTTCGAAAAGAATTTAGAAAAAAATTTTCGAAAAAAATTTTGAAAAAAAATTTCGAAAAACATTTTCAAAAAAATTTTCGAAAAAAATTTTTCGAAAAAAAATTGGAAAAAAAATTTCGAAAAAAGTTTTCAAAAAAATTTTCGAAAAAATTTTGCAAAAAAAATTTTCGAAAAAAATTTTCGAAAAAAATTTCAAAAAAAAATATTCGAAAAAAATCTCGAAAAAAAATTTTCGAAAACAAATTCGGAAAAAAATTCCAAAAAAAATTTTCTAAAAAAATTTTCGAAAAAATTTTGGAAAAAAATATTTCGAAAAAAATTTTGAAAAAAATTTTCGAAAAAAATTTCGAAGAAAATTTTCGAAAAAAATTTCGAAAAAAAATTTTCGAAAACAATTTTGAAAAAAAATTTCGAAAAATATTTTGGAAAAAAATTTTCAAAAAAAATTTAAAAAAAAAAATTCGAAAAAAATTTTTAAAAAAATTTCGAAAAAAATTTCGAAAAAAATTTCAAAAAAAAATTTCCGAAAAAATTTTGAAAAAAAATTTCAAAAAAAATTTTGGAAAAAAATTTTCAAAAAAAAATTTTGAAAAAAAATTTCGAAAAAAATTTTTAAAAAAATTTTCGAAAAAAATTTCGAAAAAAAATTTTCGAAAAAAATTTTGAAAAAAAATTTCGAAAAAAATTTTCAAAAAAATTTTCGAAAAAATTTTGGAAAAAAATTTTTCAAAAAAAATTTCGAAAAAAAATTTTTAAAAGATATTTTGAAAAAAAATATCGAAAAAAAATTTTTAAAAAATTTTCGAAAAAAATTTCGAAAAAAAACTTTCGAAAAAAATTTTGAAAAAAAATTTCGAAAATAATTTTCAAAAACATTTTCGAAAAAATTTGGAAAAAAATTTTTCGAAAAAAATTTTCAAAAAAATTTTCGAAAAAAAATTCGAAAAAAAATTAAAAAAAAAAATTAGAAAAAAATTTTCGAAAAAACTTTTATAAGGAAATTTCGAAAAAAATTACGAAAAAAATTTTTAAAAAAATTTTCGAAAAAAATTTCGAAAAAAAATTTTCGAAAAGAATTTAGAAAAAAATTTTCGAAAAAAATTTTGAAAAAAAATTTCGAAAAACATTTTCAAAAAAATTTTCGAAAAAAATTTTTCGAAAAAAAATTGGAAAAAAAATTTCGAAAAAAGTTTTCAAAAAAATTTTCGAAAAAATTTTGCAAAAAAAATTTTCGAAAAAAATTTTCGAAAAAAATTTCAAAAAAAAATATTCGAAAAAAATTTCGAAAAAAAATTTTCGAAAACAAATTCGGAAAAAAATTCCAAAAAAATTTTCTAAAAAAATTTTCGAAAAAATTTTGGAAAAAAATATTTCGAAAAAAATTTTGAAAAAAATTTTCGAAAAAAATTTCGAAGAAAATTTTCGAAAAAAATTTCGAAAAAAAATTTTCGAAAACAATTTTGAAAAAAAATTTCGAAAAAAATTTTGGAAAAAAATTTTCAAAAAAAATTTTTAAAAAAAATTTCGAAAAAAATTTTTAAAAAAATTTCGAAAAAAATTTCGAAAAAAAATTTCAAAAAAAAATTTCCGAAAAAATTTTGGAAAAAAATTTTTCGAAAAAAATTTTCAAAAAAATTTTCGAAAAAAATTTCGAAAAAAAATTTTCGAAAAAAAATTTTAAAAAAAAATTCGAAAAAAAATTTTCGAAAAAAATTTCAAAAAAAAAATATTCGAAAAAAATTTTCAAAAAAAATTTTGAAAAAAAAATTTGAAAAAAAAAATTTGAAAAAAAATATTTCGAAAACAATTTTGAAAAAAATTATCGAAAAAAATTTCGAAAAAAATTTTCGAAAAAAATTTCTAAAAAAATTTTCGAAAAAAATTTCGAAAAAAAATTTTCGAAAAAATTTTGAAAAAAAATTTCGAAAAAAATTTCGAAAATCATTTTGAAAAAAAATTTCGAAAAAAATTTTCAAAAAAAGTTTCGAAAAAATTTTGGAAAAAAATTTTCAAAAAAAATTTCGAAAATAATTTCGAAAAAATATTTTCGAAAAAAATTCCAAAAAAAAAATTCCAAAAAAAAAATATGCGAAAAAAATTTTCAAAAAAAATTTTGAAAAAAAATTTCTTAAAAAATTTTCAAAAAAATTTTCGAAAAAATTTTGGAAAAAAAATTTTCAAAAAAAATTTTCGAAAAAATTTTGGAAAAAAATTTTTCAAAAAAAATTTCGAAAAAAAATTTTCAAAAAAAATTTTGAAAAAATCTCGAAAAAAAATTTTGGAAAAAAACTTTGAAAAAAAATTTCGAAAAAAATTTTCAAAAACATTTTCGAAAAAATTTCGAAAAAAAATTTTCGAAAAAAATTTTGAAAAAAATTTTCGAAAAAGTATTTTCGAAAAAAATTTAAAAAAAAAAATTGAAAAAAATTTTCGAAAAAACTTTTCCAAGGAAATTTCGAAAAAAATTATGAAAAAAATTTTTAAAAAATTAAAAAAAAAATTTCGAAAAAAGATTTTCGAAAAAAATTTTGAAAAAAAATTTCGAAAACAATTTTCAAAAAAATTTTCGAAAAAAATTTCTCGAAAAAAATTTTGAAAAAAATTTTCGAAAAAAATTTCGAAAAAAAATGTACGAAAAAAATTTTGAAAAAAAATTTCAAAAAAAATTTTCAAAAAAATTTTCGAAAAAAATTGTTCGAAAAAAAATTGGAAAAAAAATTTCGAAAAAAGATTTCAAAAAAATTTTCGAAAAAATTTTGCAAAAAAAATTTTCGAAAAAAATTTTCAAAAAAAATTTCGAAAAAAAAATTTTGAAAAAAAATTCAAAAAAAAATTTCGAAAAAAATTTTCAAAAAAATTTTCGAAAATAATTTCGAAAAAAATTTTGAAAAAAAATTTCGAAAAAAATTTTCAAAAAAATTTTCGAAAAAAATTTGGAAAAAAATTTTCAAAAAAATTTTCGAAAATAATTTCAAAAAAAATTTTCGAAAAAAAATTTTAAAAAAAATTTAAAAAAAAATTTCGAAAAAAAAAATTCAAAAAAAATTTCAAAAAAAAAAATATTCGAAAAAAATTTTCAAAAAAAAATTTGAAAAAAAATATTTCGAAAACAATTTTGAAAAAAATTTTCGAAAAAAATTTCGAAAAAAATTTCGAAAAAAATTTTCGAAAAAAATTTAGAAAAAAAATTTTGAAAACATTTTGAAAAAAAATTTTGAAAAAAAATTTTGAAAAAATTTTGAAAAAAAATTTTGAAAAAAAATTTAAAAAAAATTTCGAAAAAAATTTTCGAAAAAAATTTCGAAAAAAATTTTCGAAAAAAATTTTGAAAAAAATTACGAAAAAAATTATGAAAAAAAATTTCTAAAAAAATTTTGAAAAAAATTTCGAAAAAAATTTTTAAAAAAATTTCCGAAAAAAATTTTGAAAAAAAATTTTTCAAAAAAAATTTTCGATAAAATTTTGGAAAAAAATTTTTCAAAAAAAATTTTCAAAAAAATTTTCGAAAATAATTTCGAAAAAAAATTTTCGAAAAAAAAATTTTAAAAAAATTTCGAAAAAAAATTTTCGAAAAAAATTTCAAAAAAAAAAATATGCGAAAAAAATTTTCAAAAAAAAATTTTGAAAAAAATTTTCAAAAAAAATTTTGAAAAAAATTTCGTAAAAAATTTTGAAAAAAAATTTCTTTTCGAAAAAAATTTCGAAAAAGATTTTTCGAAAAAAATTTTCAAAAAAAATTTCGAAAAAAATTTTCAAAAAAAATTTTGAAAAAAAATTTCAAAAAAATTTTTTAAAAAAATTTCGAAAAAATTTTCGAAAAAAAAAAAAAAAAACTTCGAAAAAAAATTTCAAAAAACTTTTCGAAAAAATTATGGAAAAAAATTTTTCGAAAAAAAATTTCAAAAAAATTTTCGAAAAAATTTTAGAAAAAAAATTTTCGTAAAAAATTTTGAAAAAAATTTCGAAAAAAATTTTCAAAAAAATTTTCGAAAAAATTTTCGAAAAAAAATTTCAAAAAACTTTTCGAAAAAAATTTCGAAAAAAAATTTTCGAAAAAAATTTCGAAAAAAATTTTTGAAAAAAATTTCGAAAAAAATCTTCGAAAAAAATTTTGAAAAAAAATTTCAAAAAAAATTTTGGAAAAAAATTTTCAAAAAAAAATTTTGAAAAAAAATTTCGAAAAAAATTTTTTAAAAAATTTTCGAAAAAAATTTTGAAAAAAAAATTTGAAAAAAATTTTCAAAAAAATTTTCGAAAAAATTTGGGAAAAAAATTTTTCAAAAAAAATTTCGAAAAAAAATTTTTAAAAGAAATTTTGAAAAAAAATGTCGAAAAAAGATTTTTAAAAAATTTTCGAAAAAAATTTCGAAAAAAAATTTTCGAAAAAAATTTTGAAAAAAAATTTCGAAAATAATTTTCAAAAACATTTTCGAAAAAATTTGGAAAAAAATTTTTCGAAAAAAATTTTCAAAAAAATTTTCGAAAAAAAATTCGAAAAAAAATTAAAAAAAAAAATTAGAAAAATATTTTCGAAAAAACTTTTATAAGGAAATTTCGAAAAAAATTACGAAAAAAATTTTTAAAAAAATTTTCGAAAAAAATTTCGAAAAAAAATTTTCGAAAAGAATTTAGAAAAAAATTTTCGAAAAAAATTTTGAAAAAAAATTTCGAAAAACATTTTCAAAAAAATTTTCGAAAAAAATTTTTCGAAAAAAAATTGGAAAAAAAATTTCGAAAAAAGTTTTCAAAAAAATTTTCGAAAAAATTTTGCAAAAAAAATTTTCGAAAAAAATTTTCGAAAAAAATTTTCGAAAAAAATTTCAAAAAAAAATATTCGAAAAAAATTTCGAAAAAAAATTTTCGAAAACAAATTCGGAAAAAAATTCCAAAAAAAATTTTCTAAAAAAATTTTCGAAAAAATTTTGGAAAAAAATATTTCGAAAAAAATTTTGAAAAAAATTTTCGAAAAAAATTTCGAAGAAAATTTTCGAAAAAAATTTCGAAAAAAAATTTTCGAAAACAATTTTGAAAAAAAATTTCGAAAAAAATTTTGGAAAAAAATTTTCAAAAAAAAATTTTGAAAAAAAATTTCGAAAAAAATTTTTTAAAAAATTTTCGAAAAAAATTTTGAAAAAAAAATTTGAAAAAAATTTTCAAAAAAATTTTCGAAAAAATTTTGGAAAAAAATTTTTCAAAAAAAATTTCGAAAAAAAATTTTTAAAAGAAATTTTGAAAAAAAATGTCGAAAAAAGATTTTTAAAAAATTTTCGAAAAAAATTTCGAAAAAAAATTTTCGAAAAAAATTTTGAAAAAAAATTTCGAAAATAATTTTCAAAAACATTTTCGAAAAAATTTGGAAAAAAATTTTTCGAAAAAAATTTTCAAAAAAATTTTCGAAAAAAAATTCGAAAAAAAATTAAAAAAAAAAATTAGAAAAATATTTTCGAAAAAACTTTTATAAGGAAATTTCGAAAAAAATTACGAAAAAAATTTTTAAAAAAATTTTCGAAAAAAATTTCGAAAAAAAATTTTCGAAAAGAATTTAGAAAAAAATTTTCGAAAAAAATTTTGAAAAAAAATTTCGAAAAACATTTTCAAAAAAATTTTCGAAAAAAATTTTTCGAAAAAAAATTGGAAAAAAAATTTCGAAAAAAGTTTTCAAAAAAATTTTCGAAAAAATTTTGCAAAAAAAATTTTCGAAAAAAATTTTCGAAAAAAATTTTCGAAAAAAATTTCAAAAAAAAATATTCGAAAAAAATTTCGAAAAAAAATTTTCGAAAACAAATTCGGAAAAAAATTCCAAAAAAAATTTTCTAAAAAAATTTTCGAAAAAATTTTGGAAAAAAATATTTCGAAAAAAATTTTGAAAAAAATTTTCGAAAAAAATTTCGAAGAAAATTTTCGAAAAAAATTTCGAAAAAAAATTTTCGAAAACAATTTTGAAAAAAAATTTCGAAAAAAATTTTGGAAAAAAATTTTCAAAAAAAAATTTTGAAAAAAAATTTCGAAAAAAATTTTTTAAAAAATTTTCGAAAAAAATTTTGAAAAAAAAATTTGAAAAAATTTTGGAAAAAAATATTTCGAAAAAAATTTTCAAAAAAATTTTCGAAAAAAATTTCGAAGAAAATTTTCGAAAAAAATTTCGAAAAAAAATTTTCGAAAACAATTTTGAAAAAAAATTTCGAAAAAAATTTTGGAAAAAAATTTTCAAAAAAAAATTTTGAAAAAAAATTTCGAAAAAAATTTTTTAAAAAATTTTCGAAAAAAATTTTGAAAAAAAAATTTGAAAAAAATTTTCAAAAAAATTTTCGAAAAAATTTTGGAAAAAAATTTTTCAAAAAAAATTTCGAAAAAAAATTTTTAAAAGAAATTTTGAAAAAAAATGTCGAAAAAAGATTTTTAAAAAATTTTCGAAAAAAATTTCGAAAAAAAATTTTCGAAAAAAATTTTGAAAAAAAATTTCGAAAATAATTTTCAAAAACATTTTCGAAAAAATTTGGAAAAAAATTTTTCGAAAAAAATTTTCAAAAAAATTTTCGAAAAAAAATTCGAAAAAAAATTAAAAAAAAAAATTAGAAAAATATTTTCGAAAAAACTTTTATAAGGAAATTTCGAAAAAAATTACGAAAAAAATTTTTAAAAAAATTTTCGAAAAAAATTTCGAAAAAAAATTTTCGAAAAGAATTTAGAAAAAAATTTTCGAAAAAAATTTTGAAAAAAAATTTCGAAAAACATTTTCAAAAAAATTTTCGAAAAAAATTTTTCGAAAAAAAATTGGAAAAAAAATTTCGAAAAAAGTTTTCAAAAAAATTTTCGAAAAAATTTTGCAAAAAAAATTTTCGAAAAAAATTTTCGAAAAAAATTTTCGAAAAAAATTTCAAAAAAAAATATTCGAAAAAAATTTCGAAAAAAAATTTTCGAAAACAAATTCGGAAAAAAATTCCAAAAAAAATTTTCTAAAAAAATTTTCGAAAAAATTTTGGAAAAAAATATTTCGAAAAAAATTTTGAAAAAAATTTTCGAAAAAAATTTCGAAGAAAATTTTCGAAAAAAATTTCGAAAAAAAAATTTCGAAAACAATTTTGAAAAAAAATTTCGAAAAAAATTTTGGAAAAAAATTTTCAAAAAAAATTTTTAAAAAAAATTTCGAAAAAAATTTTTAAAAAAATTTCGAAAAAAATTTCGAAAAAAATTTCAAAAAAAAATTTCCGAAAAAATTTTGAAAAAAAATTTCAAAAAAAATTTTGGAAAAAAATTTTCAAAAAAAAATTTTGAAAAAAAATTTCGAAAAAAAAATTTCGAAAAAAAATTTTTAAAAGAAATTTTGAAAAAAAATATCGAAAAAAAATTTTTAAAAAATTTTCGAAAAAAATTTCGAAAAAAAATTTTCGAAAAAAATTTTGAAAAAAAATTTCGAAAATAATTTTCAAAAACATTTTCGAAAAAATTTGGAAAAAAATTTTTACGAAAAAAATTTTCAAAAAAATTTTCGAAAAAAAATTCGAAAAAAAATTAAAAAAAAAAATTAGAAAAAAATTTTCGAAAAAACTTTTATAAGGAAATTTCGAAAAAAATTACGAAAAAAATTTTTAAAAAAATTTTCGAAAAAAATTTCGAAAAAAAATTTTCGAAAAGAATTTAGAAAAAGATTTTCGAAAAAAATTTTGAAAAAAAATTTCGAAAAACATTTTCAAAAAAATTTTCGAAAAAAATTTTTCGAAAAAAAATTGAAAAAAAAATTTCGAAAAAAGTTTTCAAAAAAATTTTCGAAAAAATTTTGCAAAAAAAATTTTCGAAAAAAATTTTCGAAAAGAATTTTCGAAAAAAATTTCAAAAAAAAATATTCGAAAAAAATTTCGAAAAAAAATTTTCGAAAACAAATTCGGAAAAAAATTCCAAAAAAAATTTTCTAAAAAAATTTTCGAAAAAATTTTGGAAAAAAATATTTCGAAAAAAATTTTGAAAAAAATTTTCGAAAAAAATTTCGAAGAAAATTTTCGAAAAAAATTTCGAAAAAAAATTTTCGAAAACAATTTTCAAAAAAAATTTCGAAAAAAATTTTGGAAAAAAATTTTCAAAAAAAATTTTTAAAAAAAATTTCGAAAAAAATTTTTAAAAAAATTTCGAAAAAAATTTCAAAAAAAAATTTCCGAAAAAATTTTGGAAAAAAATTTTTCGAAAAAAATTTTCAAAAAAATTTTCGAAAAAAATTTCGAAAAAAAATTTTCGAAAAAAAATTTAAAAAAAAAATTCGAAAAAAAATTTTCGAAAAAAATTTCAAAAAAAAAATATTCGAAAAAAATTTTCAAAAAAAATTTTGAAAAAAAAATTTGAAAAAAAAAATTTGAAAAAAAATATTTCGAAAACAATTTTGAAAAAAATTATCGAAAAAAATTTCGAAAAAAATTTTCGAAAAAAATTTCTAAAAAAATTTTCGAAAAAAATTTCGAAAAAAAATTTTCGAAAAAATTTTGAAAAAAAATTTCGAAAAAAATTTTCAAAAAAATTTTCGAAAAAATTTTGGAAAAAAATTTTCAAAAAAAATTTCGAAAATAATTTCGAAAAAATATTTTCGAAAAAAATTCCAAAAAAAAAATTCCAAAAAAAAAATATGCGAAAAAAATTTTCAAAAAAAATTTTGAAAAAAAATTTCTTAAAAAATTTTGAAGGAAAATTTCAAAAAAAATTTTGAAAAAAAATTTCGAAAAAAATTTTGAAAAAAAATTTTGAAAAAAAATTAAAAAAAAATTTTTTTAAAAATTTTCGAAAAAAATTTCAAAAAAAAATTTCATAAAAAAATTTCGAAAAAAATTTTCCAAAAAATTTTTGAAAAAATTTTGAAAAAAAATTTTTCAAAAAAAATTTTCGAAAAAATTTTGGAAAAAAATTTTTCAAAAAAAATTTCATAAAAAAATTTAAAAAAAAAATTTGAAAAAAATTTCAAAAAAAAATTTTGAAAAAAATCTCGAAAAAAAATTTTGGAAAAAAATTTTGAAAAAAAATTTCGAAAAAAATTTTCAAAAAAATTTTCGGAAAAATTTTGGAAAAAATTTTTCGAAAAAAATTTGGAAAAAAAATTTCCAAAAAAATTTCGAAAAAAAATTTTGAAAAAAAACCGAAAAAAATTTTCAAAAAAATTTTCCAAAAAATTTTGGAGAAAATTTTTTCGAGAAAAATTTCGAAAAAAAATTATCAAAAAAAAATTTGAAAAAAAATTTCGAAAAAAATTTCTTTATAAATTTTCGAAAAAAATTTCAAAAAAAAATTTTCGAAAAAAATTTTTAAAAAAATTTTCGAAAAAAATTTTTAAAAAAAATTTCGAAAAATATTTTCGAAAAAATTTGGAAAAAAATTTTCAAAAAAATTTACAAAAAAAAAATTTCGAAAAAAAATTTTCAAAAAAAAATTGGAAAAAAATTTTTCAAAAAAAATTTCAAAAAAAAATTTAAAAAAAAAATTTGAAAAAAATTTCAAAAAAAAATTTTAAAAAAATTTTCGAAAAAAATTTCGAAAAAAAATTTTCGAAAAAAATTTTGAAAAAAAATTTCGAAAAAAATTTTCAAAAAAATGTTCGAAAAAAATTTGCAAAAAAAATTTTCAAAAAAATTTTCGAAAAAAATTTCGAAAAAAAATATTTGAAAAAAATTTCGAAAAAAATTTTCGAAAAAAAATTCGTAAAAAAATTTCGAGAAAAATTTTCAAAAAAATTTTCGAAAAAATTTTGGAAAAAAATATTTCGAAAAAAAGTTTGAAAAAAATTTTTGAAAAAAATTTCGAAAAAAATTTTCGAAAAAAATTTCGAAAAAAAATTTCGAAAAAAATTTCGAAAAAAAATGTTCGAAAAAAATTTTCAAAAAAAATTTTGAAAAAAATTTCGAAAAAAATTTTTTAAAAAATTTTGAAAAAACATTTTCGAAAAAAATTTTGAAAAAAAATTTCGAAAAAAATTTTCAAAAAAATTTTGGAAAAAAATTTTTCGAAAAAAATTTTCAAAAATATTTTCTAAAAAAATATCGAAAAAAATTTTTCGAAAAAAAATTTAAAAAAAAAAATTTCGAAAAAAAATTTTCAAAAAAAATTTCAAAAAAAAAAATATTCGAAAAAAATTTTCAAAAAAAATTTTGAAAAAAAATTTCGAAAAAAATTTTGAAAAAAAATTTCGGAAAAAAATTTTGAAAAAAATTTTTAAAAAAAAATTTCGAAAAAAATTTTTAAAAAAAAATTTCGAAAAAAATTTTTAAAAAAATTTTCGAAAAAAATTTCGAAAAAAATTTTCGAAAAAAATTTCGAAAAAAAATTTTCGAAAACAATTTTGAAAAAAAATTTCGAAAAAAATTTTGGAAATAAATTTTCGAAAAAATTTTGAAAAAAAATTTTTCGAAAAAAATTTCCAAAAAAATTTTCGAAAAAAATTTCGAAAAAAAATTTTCGAAAAAAAATTTTTAAAAAAATTTCGAAAAAAAATTTTCGAAAAAAATTTTCGAAAAAAATTTTCAAAAAAAATTTTGAAAAAAAATTTCGAAAAAATTTTTTAAAAAAATTTCGAAAAAAATTTCGAAAAAAAATTTTCGAAAAAAATTTTGAAAAAAAATTTCGAAAAAAATTTTCAAAAAACTTTTCGAAAAAATTATGGAAAAAAATTTTTCGAAAAAAAATTTCAAAAAAATTTTCGAAAAAATTTTGGAAAAAAATTTTCAAAAAAATTTTCGAAAAAAATTTCGAAAAAAAATTTTCGAAAAAAAATTTTTAAAAAAATTTCGAAAAAAAATTTTCGAAAAAAATTTTCAAAAAAAATTTTGAAAAACAATTTCGAAAAAAATTTTTAAAAAAAATTTTGGAAAAAAATTTTGAAAAAAATTTTTTAAAAAAATTTCGAAAAAAATTTTTGAAAAAATTTTGAAAAAAAATTTTTCGAAAAAAATTTTCAAAAAAATTTTCGAAAAAAATTTCAAAAAAAATTTTTGAAAAAAAATTTTTAAAAAAATTTCAAAAAAAAATTTTCGAAAAAAATTTCAAAAAAAAAATATTCCAAAAAAATTTTCAAAAAAAATTTTGAAAAACATTTTGAAAAAAATTTTTAAAAAAAATTTCGAAAAAAATTTTTAAAAAAATTTTCGAAAACAATTTTGAAAAAAAATTTCGAAAAAAATTTTGGAAAAAAATTTTCGAAAAAATTTTGAAAAAAAATTTTTCGAAAAAAATTTTCAAAAAAATTTTCGAAAAAAATTTCGAAAAAAAAATTTCGAAAAAAATTTTTTTAAAAATTTCGAAAAAAAATTTTCGAAAAAAATTTATGAAAAAAATTTTGAAAAAAAATTTCAAAAAAAATTTCCAAAAAAATTTTCGAAAAAATTTTGGAAAAAAAATTTTCAAAAAAAATTTTCGAAAAAATTTTGGAAAAAAATTTTTCAAAAAAAAATTCGAAAAAAAATTTTCAAAAAAAATTTTGAAAAAATCTCGAAAAAAAATTTTGGAAAAAACTTTGAAAAAAAATTTCGAAAAAAATTTTCAAAAAAATTTTCGAAAAAATTTCGAAAAAAAATTTTCGAAAAAAATTTTGAAAAAAATTTTCGAAAAAGTATTTTCGAAAAAAATTATCGAAAAAAAATTTGAAAAAAAATTTCGAAAAACATTTTCGAAAAAAATTTCGAAAAAAAATTTTCGAAAAAACTTTCGAAGGAAATTTTGAAAAAAATTTTCGAAAAAAATTCCGATAAAAAATTTTTGAAAAAAATTCCAAAAAAAAATTTTCGAAAAAATTTTGCAAAAAAATTTTTCCAAAATAATTTCGAAAAAAAATTTTGAAAAAAAATATCGAAAAAAATTTTTAAAAAAATTTTCGAAAAAAATTTCGAAAAAAAATTTTCGAAAAAAATTTTGAAAAAAAATTTCGAAAAAAAATTTCGAAAAAAATTTTCAAAAAAATTTTCGAAAAAATTTTGGAAAAAAATTTTTCGAAAAAAATTTTCAAAAAAATTTTCGAAAAAAATTTCGAAAAAAAATTTAAAAAAAAAAATTGAAAAAAATTTTCGAAAAAACTTTTCTAAGGAAATTTCGAAAAAAATTACGAAAAAAATTTTTAAAAAATTTTCGAAATAAATTTCGAAAAAAAATTTTCGAAAAAAATTTTGAAAAAAAATTTTGAAAAACAATTTCGAAAAAAATTTTTAAAAAAAATTTCGGAAAAAAATTTTGAAAAAAATTTTTTAAAAAAATTTCGAAAAAAATTTTCGAAAAAATTTTGAAAAAAAATTTTTCGAAAAAAATTTTCAAAAAAATTTTCGAAAAAAATTTCAAAAAAAATTTTTAAAAAAATTTCAAAAAAAAATTTTCGAAAAAAATTTCAAAAAAAAAATATTCCAAAAAAATTTTCAAAAAAAATTTTGAAAAACATTTTGAAAAAAATTTTTAAAAAAAATTTCGAAAAAAATTTTTAAAAAAATTTTCGAAAACAATTTTGAAAAAAAATTTCGAAAAAAATTTTGGAAAAAAATTTTCGAAAAAATTTTGAAAAAAAATTTTTCGAAAAAAATTTTCAAAAAAATTTTCGAAAAAAATTTCGAAAAAAAAATTTCGAAAAAAATTTTTTTAAAAATTTCGAAAAAAAATTTTCGAAAAAAATTTCAAAAAAAAAAAAATATTCGAAAAAAATTTTCAAAAAAAATTTTGAAAAAAAATTTCAAAAAAAATTTTGAAAAAAAATTTTGAAAAAAATTTTGAAAAAAAATTTTAAAAAAACTTTCGAAAAAAATTTTTAAAAAAATTTTCGAAAAAACTTTCGAAAAAAAATTTATGAAAAAAATTTTGAAAAAAAATTTCAAAAAAAATTTCCAAAAAAATTTTCGAAAAAATTTTGGAAAAAAAATTTTGAAAAAAAATTTTAAAAAAACTTTCGAAAAAAATTTTTAAAAAAATTTTCGAAAAAACTTTCGAAAAAAAATTTATGAAAAAAATTTTGAAAAAAAATTTCAAAAAAAATTTCCAAAAAAATTTTCGAAAAAATTTTAGAAAAAAAATTTTCAAAAAAAATTTTCGAAAAAATTTTGGAAAAAAATTTTTCAAAAAAAATTTCGAAAAAAAATTTTCAAAAAAAATTTTGAAAAAATCTCGAAAAAAAATTTTGGAAAAAACTTTGAAAAAAAATTTCGAAAAAAATTTTTAAAAAAATTTTCGAAAAAATTTCGAAAAAAAATTTTCGAAAAAAATTTTGAAAAAAATTTTCGAAAAAGTATTTTCGAAAAAAATTTTCGAAAAAAATTTTGAAAAAAAATTTCGAAAGACATTTTCGAAAAAAATTTCGAAAAAAAATTTTCGAAAAAACTTTCGAAGGAAATTTTGAAAAAAATTTTCGAAAAAAATTTCGATAAAAAATTTTTGAAAAAAATTCCAAAAAAAAATTTTCGAAAAAATTTTGCAAAAAAATTTTTCCAAAATAATTTCGAAAAAAAATTTTGAAAAAAAATATCGAAAAAAATTTTCGAAAAAAATTTCGAAAAAAAATTTTCGAAAAAAATTTTGAAAAAAAATTTCGAAAAAAAATTTCGAAAAAAATTTTCAAAAAAATTTTCGAAAAAATTTTCGAAAAAAAGTTTTCGAAAAAAATTTTCAAAAAAATTTTCGAAAAAAATTTCGAAAAAAAATTTAAAAAAAAAAATTGAAAAAAATTTTCGAAAAAACTTTTCTAAGGAAATTTCGAAAAAAATTACGAAAAAAATTTTTAAAAAATTTTCGAAAAAAATTTCGAAAAAAAATTTTCGAAAAAAATTTTGAAAAAAAATTTCGAAAAAAATTTTCAAAAAAATTTTCGAAAAAAATTTCTCGAAAAAAATTTTGAAAAAAATTTTCGAAAAAAATTTCGAAAAAAAATGTACGAAAAAAATTTTGAAAAAAAATTTCAAAAAAAATTTTCAAAAAAATTTTCGAAAAAAATTGTTCGAAAAAAAATTGGAAAAAAAATTTCGAAAAAAGATTTCAAAAAAATTTTCGAAAAAATTTTGCAAAAAAAATTTTCGAAAAAAATTTTCAAAAAAAATTTCGAAAAAAAATTTTCGAAAAAAAATTCAAAAAAAAATTTCGAAAAAAATTTTCAAAAAAATTTTCGAAAAAATTTTGGAAAAAAATATTTCGAAAAAAATTTTGAAAAAAATTTTCGAAAAAAATTTCGAAAAATATTTTCGAAAAAAATTTCCAAAAAAAATTTTCGAAAACAATTTTGAAAAAAAATTTCGAAAAAAATTTTGGAAAAAAATTTTCAAAAAAAATTTTGAAAAAAAATTTCGAAAAACATTTTTAAAAAAATTTCGAAAAAAATTTCGAAAAAAAATTTCCGAAAAAAATTTTGAAAAAAAATTTCGAAAAAAATTTTCAAAAAAATTTTCGAAAAAATTTTGGAAAAAAATTTTTCGAAAAAAATTTTCAAAAAAATTTTCGAAAAAAATTTCGAAAAAAAATTTTCGAAAAAAAATTTTAAAAAAAATTTCGAAAAAAAAATTTCAAAAAATATTTCAAAAAAAAAAATATTCGAAAAAAATTTTCAAAAAAAAATTTGAAAAAAAATATTTCGAAAACAATTTTGAAAAAAATTTTCGAAAAAAATTTCGAAAAAAATGTCGAAAAAAATTTTTGAAAAAAATTTCGAAAAAAAATTTTCGAAACAAATTTTGAAAAAAAATTTCGAAAAAAATTTTCAACAAAATTTTCGAAAAAAATTTCAAAAAAAAATTTTCAAAAAAAATTTTGAAAAAAATTTTTGAAAAAAAATTTTCGAAAAAATTTCGAAGGAAATTTCGAAAAAAAATTTTGAAAAAATTTTCAAAAAAAAATTTTCGAAAAAATTTTCGAAGGAAATTTCGAAAAAAAATTTCGAAAAAAATTTTGAAAAAAATTTTCGAAAAAACATTTTCGAAAAAAAATTTGAAAAAAAATTTGGAAAAACAATTTTGAAAAAAAATTTCGAAAAAAATTTAGAAAAAAAATTTTCGAAAAAAATTTCGAAGAAAAATTTTCGAAAAAAATTTCGAAGAAAAATTTTCGAAAAAAATTTTGAAAATTTTTGAAAAAAATTTCGAAAATTTTTGAAAAAAATTTCGAAAAAATTTTCGAAAAAAATTTTTAAAAAAATTTTCGAAAAAAATTTACAAAAAAATTTTCGAAAAAAATTTTTAAAAAAAGTTTGAAAAAAAAAAAAAAAAAATTTCGGAAAAAATTTTCGAAAGAAATTTTGAAAAAAATTTTCGAAAAAAATTTCGAAAAAAATTTTCGAAAAAAATTTTGAAAAAAATTTCCAAAAAAAATTTTCGAAAAAAATTCTTAAAAAAATTTTCGAAAAAAATTTTTAAAAAAAATTTTCAAAAAAATTTTCGAAAAAATTTTGGAAAAAAATTTTTCGAAAAAAATTTTCCAAAAAAAATTTCGAAAAAAAATTTTGAAAAAAATTTTGAAAAAAATTTTCGAAAAAATATTTTCGAAAAAAATTTTCAAAAAAAATTTTGAAAAAAAATTTCGAAAAACATTTTCGAAAAAAATTTCGAAAAAAAATTTTCGAAAAAACTTTCGAAGGAAATTTTGAAAAAAATTTTCGAAAAAAATTTCGATAAAAAATTTATGAAAAAAATTCCAAAAAAAAATTTTCAAAAAAATTTTGGAAAAAAATTTTTCATAAAAAATTTCGAAAAAAAATTTTAAAAAAAAATTTGAAAAAAAATATCGAAAAAAATTTTTAAAAAAATTTTCGAAAAAAATTTCGAAAAAAAAATTTCGAAAAAAATTTTGAAAAAAAATTTCGAAAAAAATTTCGAAAAAAAATTTACGAAAAAAATTTTGAAAAAAAATTTCGAAAAAAATTTTCAAAAAAATTTTCGAAAAAATTTGGGAAAATAAATTTTTCGAAAAAAATTTTCAAAAAAATTTTCGAAAAAAATTTCGAAAAAAAATTTCGAAAAAAAATTTTCGAAAAAAATTTTCGAAAAAAATTTCAAAAAAAATTTTTCAAAGAAAATTTCGAAAAAAAATTTTTAAAAAAAATTTTGAAAAAATCTCGAAATAAAATTTTGGAAAAAAATTTTGAAAAAAAATTTCGAAAAAAATTTTCAAAAAAATTTTCGAAAAAATTTTGGAAAAAAATTTTTCGAAAAAAAAATTTCGAAAAAAATTTCGAAAAAAAATTTTCAAAAAAATTTTCGAAAAAATTTTGGAAAAAAAATTTTCGAGAAGAATTTCGAAAAAAAATTTTCAAAAAAAAAAAAAAAATTTCGGAAAAATTTTTTTTTTAATTTTCGAAAAAAATTTCGAAAAAAAATTTTCGAAAAAATTTTGGAAAAAAATTTTTCAAAAAAAATTTCGAAAAAAAAATTTCGAAAAAAATTTCGAAAAAAAATTTTGAAAAAAAACCGAAAAAAATTTTCAAAAAAATTTTCGAAAAAATTTTGGAAAAAAATTTTTCGAGAAAAATTTCGAAAAAAAATTTTCAAAAAAAATTTTGAAAAAAAATTCCAAAAAAATTTTTTTTTTTAATTTTCGAAAAAAATTTCGAAAAAAAATTTTCGAAAAAAATTTTCAAAAAAATTTTCGAAAAAATTTTGGAAAAAAATTTTTCGAAAAAAATTTTCAAAGAAATTTTCCAAAAAAAATTTCAAAAAAAAATTTTCGAAAAAAATTTCAAAAAAAAATTTTCGAAAAAAATTTGGAAAAAAATTTTCAAAAAAAATTTCTAAAAAAAAATTTTAAAGAAAAATTTGAAAAAAAATTTCAAAAAAAAATTATAAAAAAATTTTCGAAAAAAATTTCGAAAAAAATTTTCGAAAAAAATTTTCGAAAAAAATTTAGAAAACAATTTTTCAAAAAAAATTTTCAGAAAAATTTTCGAAAAAAATTTCGAAAAAAAATTTTCGAAAAAAAATTTAAAAAAAAAATTTCGAAAAAAAATTTCGAAAAAAAATTTTCGAAAAAAATTTTCGAAAAAAATTTCAAAAAAAAAATATTCGAAAAAAATTTTCAAAAAAAATTTCGAAAAAAAATTTCGAAAAAAAATTTTCAAAAAAAATTTTGAAAAAAAATTTCAAAAAAAATTTTGATAAAAATTTCGAAAAAAATTTTTAAAAAAATTTTCGAAAAAATTTTGGAAAAAATCTCGAAAAAAAATTTTCAAAAAAAATTTTTAAAAAACCTCGAAAAAAAATTTTCGAAAAAAATTTCAAAAAAAAATTTACGAAAAAAATTTTGAAAAAAAATTTCGAAAAAAATTTTCGAAAAAATTTTGGAAAAAAATTTTCAAAAAAATTTTCGAAAAAATTTTGGAAAAAAATTTTTCGAGAAATATTTCGAAAAAAAAATTTGAAAAAAAATTTCAAAAAAATTTTTTTAAAAAAATTTCGAAAAAAATTTTCAAAAAAATTTTTGAAAAAATTTTGGAAAAAAATTTTTCAAAAAAAATTTTGAAAAAAATTTCCGAAAAAAAATTTTCGAATAAAATTTTCGAAGGAAATTTCGAAAAAAAATTTCGAAAAAAATTTTGAAAATAAAATTCGAAAAAAATTTTTCAAAAAAAATTTTTAAAAAAATTTTCGAAAAAAATTTCGAAAAAAAATTTTAGAAAAAAATTTTGAAAAAAAATTTCGAAAAAAATTTTCAAAAAAATTTTCGAAATCGAAAAAAAATTTTCGAAAAAAATTTTGAAAAAAAAATTCGAAAAAAATTTTCAAGAAAAATTTCGAATAAATTTTGCAAAAAAAATTTTCGAAAAAAATTTTCAAAATTATTTTCGAAAAAAATTTCGAAAAAAAATTTTCGAAAAAAATTTCGAAAAAAAATTTTCGAAAAAAATTTTGAAAAAAAATTTCGAAAAAAATTTCCACAAAAATTCTTAAAAGAATTTTCGAAAAAAAATTTTAAAAAAATTTTCGAAAAAGTATTTTCGAAAAAAATTTTCGAAAAAAATTTTGAAAAAAAATTTCAAAAAAAAATTTTTAAAAAAAATTTTGAAAAAAAATATTGTAAAAAAAATTTTCGAAAAAAATTTCGAAAAAAAATTTTCAAAAAAATTTTCGAAAAAATTTTGGAAAAAAATTTTTCGAAAAAAATTTTCAAAAAAATTTTCCAAAAAAAATTTCAAAAAAAAATTTTCGAAAAAAATTTTCGAAAAAAATTTGGAAAAAAATTTTTCAAAAAAAATTTCGAAAAAAAAATTTTTAAAAAAAATTTGAAAAAAAATTTCAAAAAAAAATTTTAAAAAAATTTTCGAAAAAAATTTCAAAAAAGAATTTTCGAAAAAAATTTTGAAAAATATTTCGAAAAAAATTTTCGAAAAAATTTTGGAAAAAAATTTTTCGAAAAAAATTTTCAAAAAAATTTTCAAAAAAAATTTCGAAAAAAAATTTTCGAAAAAAATTTCGAAAAAAAAATTTCGAAAAAAATTATGAAAAAAAATTTCGAAAAAAAATTCGGAAAAAAATTTCAAAAAAAATTTTCGAAAAAATTTTCGAAAAAATTTTGGAAAAAAATATTTCGAAAAAATTTTGGAAAAAATCTAGAAAAAAAATTTTCAAAAAAAATTTTTAAAAAATCTCGAAAAAAGGTTTTCGAAAAAAATTTCAAAAAAAAATTTTCCAAAAAAATTTTGAAAAAAAATTTCGAAAAAAATTTTCGAAAAAATTTCTAAACAAAAATTTTAAAGAAAAATTTGAAAAAAAATTTTCGAAAAAAATTTTCGAAAAAAATTTCAAAAAAAAAATATTCGAAAAAAATTTTCAAAAAAAATTTCGAAAAAAAATTTCGAAAAAAAATTTTCAAAAATAATTTTCAAAAAAAATTTTGAAAAAAAATTTCAAAAAAAATTTTGATAAAAATTTCGAAAAAAAATTTTAAAAAAATTTTCGAAAAAATTTTGGAAAAAATCTCGAAAAAAAATTTTCAAAAAAAAATTTTAAAAAATCTCGAAAAAAGATTTTCGAAAAAAATTTCAAAAAAAAATTTTCGAAAAAAATTTTGAAAAAAAATTTCGAAAAAAATTTTCGAAAAAATTTTCGAAAAAATTTTGGAAAAAAATTTTTCGAAAAAAATTTTCAAAGAAATTTTCCAAAAAAAATTTCAAAAAAAAATTTTCGAAAAAAATTTCAAAAAAAAATTTTCGAAAAAAATTTGGAAAAAAATTTTCAAAAAAAATTTCTAAAAAAAAATTTTAAAGAAAAATTTGAAAAAAAATTTCAAAAAAAAATTATAAAAAAATTTTCGAAAAAAATTTCGAAAAAAATTTTCGAAAAAAATTTTCGAAAAAAATTTAGAAAACAATTTTTCAAAAAAAATTTTCAGAAAAATTTTCGAAAAAAATTTCGAAAAAAAATTTTCGAAAAAAAATTTAAAAAAAAAATTTCGAAAAAAAATTTCGAAAAAAAATTTTCGAAAAAAATTTTCGAAAAAAATTTCAAAAAAAAAATATTCGAAAAAAATTTTCAAAAAAAATTTCGAAAAAAAATTTCGAAAAAAAATTTTCAAAAAAAATTTTGAAAAAAAATTTCAAAAAAAATTTTGATAAAAATTTCGAAAAAAATTTTTAAAAAAATTTTCGAAAAAATTTTGGAAAAAATCTCGAAAAAAAATTTTCAAAAAAAATTTTTAAAAAACCTCGAAAAAAAATTTTCGAAAAAAATTTCAAAAAAAAATTTACGAAAAAAATTTTGAAAAAAAATTTCGAAAAAAATTTTCGAAAAAATTTTGGAAAAAAATTTTCAAAAAAATTTTCGAAAAAATTTTGGAAAAAAATTTTTCGAGAAATATTTCGAAAAAAAAATTTGAAAAAAAATTTCAAAAAAATTTTTTTAAAAAAATTTCGAAAAAAATTTTCAAAAAAATTTTTGAAAAAATTTTGGAAAAAAATTTTTCAAAAAAAATTTTGAAAAAAATTTCCGAAAAAAAATTTTCGAATAAAATTTTCGAAGGAAATTTCGAAAAAAAATTTCGAAAAAAATTTTGAAAATAAAATTCGAAAAAAATTTTTCAAAAAAAATTTTTAAAAAAATTTTCGAAAAAAATTTCGAAAAAAAATTTTAGAAAAAAATTTTGAAAAAAAATTTCGAAAAAAATTTTTAAAAAAATTTTCGAAATCGAAAAAAAATTTTCGAAAAAAATTTTGAAAAAAAAATTCGAAAAAAATTTTCAAGAAAAATTTCGAATAAATTTTGCAAAAAAAATTTTCGAAAAAAATTTTCAAAATTATTTTCGAAAAAAATTTCGAAAAAAAATTTTCGAAAAAAATTTCGAAAAAAAATTTTCGAAAAAAATTTTGAAAAAAAATTTCGAAAAAAATTTCCACAAAAATTCTTAAAAGAATTTTCGAAAAAAAATTTTAAAAAAATTTTCGAAAAAATATTTTCGAAAAAAATTTTCGAAAAAAATTTTGAAAAAAAATTTCAAAAAAAAATTTTTAAAAAAAATTTTGAAAAAAAATATTGTAAAAAAAATTTTCGAAAAAAATTTCGAAAAAAAATTTTCAAAAAAATTTTCGAAAAAATTTTGGAAAAAAATTTTTCGAAAAAAATTTTCAAAAAAATTTTCCAAAAAAAATTTCAAAAAAAAATTTTCGAAAAAAATTTTCGAAAAAAATTTGGAAAAAAATTTTTCAAAAAAAATTTCGAAAAAAAAATTTTTAAAAAAAATTTGAAAAAAAATTTCAAAAAAAAATTTTAAAAAAATTTTCGAAAAAAATTTCAAAAAAGAATTTTCGAAAAAAATTTTGAAAAATATTTCGAAAAAAATTTTCGAAAAAATTTTGGAAAAAAATTTTTCGAAAAAAATTTTCAAAAAAATTTTCAAAAAAAATTTCGAAAAAAAATTTTCGAAAAAAATTTCGAAAAAAAAATTTCGAAAAAAATTATGAAAAAAAATTTCGAAAAAAAATTCGGAAAAAAATTTCAAAAAAAATTTTCGAAAAAATTTTCGAAAAAATTTTGGAAAAAAATATTTCGAAAAAATTTTGGAAAAAATCTAGAAAAAAAATTTTCAAAAAAAATTTTTAAAAAATCTCGAAAAAAGATTTTCGAAAAAAATTTCAAAAAAAAATTTTCCAAAAAAATTTTGAAAAAAAATTTCGAAAAAAATTTTCGAAAAAATTTCTAAACAAAAATTTTAAAGAAAAATTTGAAAAAAAATTTTCGAAAAAAATTTTCGAAAAAAATTTCAAAAAAAAAATATTCGAAAAAAATTTTCAAAAAAAATTTCGAAAAAAAATTTCGAAAAAAAATTTTCAAAAATAATTTTCAAAAAAAATTTTGAAAAAAAATTTCAAAAAAAATTTTGATAAAAATTTCGAAAAAAAATTTTAAAAAAATTTTCGAAAAAATTTTGGAAAAAATCTCGAAAAAAAATTTTCAAAAAAAAATTTTAAAAAATCTCGAAAAAAGATTTTCGAAAAAAATTTCAAAAAAAAATTTTCGAAAAAAATTTTGAAAAAAAATTTCGAAAAAAATTTTCGAAAAAATTTTGGAAAAAAATTTTCAAAAAAATTTTCGAAAAAATTTTGGAAAAAAATTTTTCGAGAAATATTTCGAAAAAAAAATTTGAAAAAAAATTTCAAAAAAATTTTTTTAAAAAAATTTTGAAAAAAATTTTCAAAAAAATTTTCGAAATCGATAAAAAAGTTTCAAGAAAAATTTCGAATAAATTTTGCAAAAAAAATTTTCGAAAAAAATTTTCAAAAATATTTTCGAAAAAAATTTCGAAAAAAAATTTTCGAAAAAAATTTCGAAAAAAAAATTTCGAAAAAAAATTACAAAAAAAAAATTTGAAAAAAAAAAAAAAAAATTTTGGAAAAAATTTTCGAAAGAAATTTCGAAAAAAATTTTCGAAAAAAATTTCGAAAAAAAAATTTCGAAAAAAATTTTGAAAAAAAATTTCGAAAAAAATTTCCACAAAAATTCTTAAAAGAATTTTTGAAAAAAAATTTTAAAAAAATTTTCGAAAAAGTATTTTCGAAAAAAATTTTCGAAAAAAATTTTGAAAAAAAATTTCAAAAAAAAATTTTTAAAAAAAATTTTGAAAAAAAATAGTGTAAAAAAAATTTTCGAAAAAAATTTCGAAAAAAAATTTTCAAAAAAATTTTCAAAAAATTTTGGAAAAAAATTTTCAAAAAAACATTCGAAAAAAATTTCGAAAAAAAATTTTAAAAAAAAATTTGAAAAAAATTTTCGAAAAAAAATTTTCGAAAAAACTTTTCTAAGGAAATTTCGAAAAAAATTTTGAAAAAAAATTTCAAAAAAATTTTGGAAAAAAATTTTCGAAAAAATTTTGGAAAAAAATTTTTCGAAAAAAATTTTCAAAAAAATTTTCGAAAAAAATTTCGAAAAAAAATTTTGAAAAAAAATTTTTCAAAAAAAATTTTCGAAAAAATTTTGGAAAAAAATTTTTCAAAAAAAATTTCGAAAAAAAATTTTCAAAAAAAATTTTGAAAAAATCTCGAAAAAGAATTTTGGAAAAAAATTTTGAAAAAAAATTTCGAAAAAAATTTTCAAAAAAATTTTCGAAAAAATTTTGGAAAAAAATTTTTAGAAAAAAATTTCGAAAAAAAAATTTCGAAAAAAATTTCGAAAAAAAATTTTGAAAAAAATCTCGAAAAAAAATTCTGAAAAAAAATTTTGAAAAAAAATTTCGAAAAAAATTTTCAAAAAAATTTTCGAAAAAAATTTTTCGAAAAAAATTTCGAAAAAAAATTTTGAAAAAAAACCGAAAAAAATTTTCAAAAAAATTTTTGAAAAAATTTCGAAAAAAAATTTTGAAAAAAAACCGAAAAAAATTTTCAAAAAAATTTTTGAAAAAATTTCGAAAAAAAATTTTGAAAAAACATTTCGAAAAAAATTTTTTAAAAAAATTTCGAAAAAAATTTTCAAAAAAATTTTCGAAAAAATTTTGGAAAAAAATTTTTCGAAAAAAATTTTCAAAAAAATTTTCCAAAAAAAATTTCAAAAAAAAATTTTCGAAAAAAATTTTCGAAAAAAATTTGGAAAAAAATTTTTCAAAAAAAATTTCGAAAAAAAAATTTTTAAAAAAAATTTCAAAAAAAATTTCAAAAAAAAATTTTAAAAAAATTTTCGAAAAAAATTTCAAAAAAAAATTTTCGAAAAAAATTTTGAAAAAAAATTTCGAAAAAAATTTTCGAAAAAATTTTGGAAAAAAATTTTCAAAAAAATTTTCAAAAAAAATATCGAAAAAAAATTTTCAAAAAAAATTTTGAAAAAAATTTTCGAAAAAAAATTTTCGAATAAAATTTTCGAAGAAAATTTCGAAAAAAAATTTTCAAAAAAAATTTTGAAAAAAAATTTCGAAAAAAATTTTCGAAAAAAATTCGAAAAAAAAGTTTCAAAAAAATTTTCGAAAAAAATTTCGAAAAAAAATTTTCGAAAAAAATTTCGAAAAAAAAATTTCGAAAAAAATTATGAAAAAAAATTTCGAAAAAAAATTCGGAAAAAAATTTCGAAAAAAATTTTCAAAAAAATTTTCGAAAAAATTTTGGAAAAAAATATTTCGAAAAAAATTTCGAAAAAAATTTTCGAAAAAAATTTCGAAAAAAAATTTTCGAAAAAAATTTTCATAAAAAAATTTTGAAAAAAAATTTCAAAAAAAATTTCCAAAAAAATTTTGGAAAAAAATTTTCAAAAAAAATTTTGAAAAAAAATTTCGAAAAAAATTTTAAAAAAATTTCGAAAAAAAATTTCTGAAAAATATTTTGAAAAAAAATTTCGAAAAAAATTTTTAAAAAAATTTTTAAAAATTTTAGAAAAAAATTTTTCGAAAAGAATTTTCAAAAAAATTTTCGAAAAAAATTTCGAAAAAAAATTTTCGAAAAAAAATTTTAAAAAAAATTTTGAAAAAAAATTTTCAAAAAAAATTTTGAAAAAAAATTTCGAAAAAAATTTTCTAAAAAAATTTTGAAGTAAAATTTCCGAAAAAAAATTTGAAAAAAAATTTCAAAAAAAAATTCAAAAAAATTTTCAAAAAAATTTTGAAAATTTTTCGAAAAAAATTTTCAAAAAAATTTTCGAAAAAAATTTTGAAAAAAAATTTCGAAAAAAATTTTCAAAAAAATTTACGAAAAAAATTTCGAAAAAAAATTTTCGAAAAAAATTTTGAAAAAAAATTCCGAAAAAAATTTTCAAAAAAATTTTCGAATAAATTTTGCAAAAAAAATTTTCGAAAAAAATTTTCAAAAAAAATTTCAAAAAAAATTTCGAAAAAAAATTTTCGAAAAAAATTTCGAAAAAAAAATTTCAAAAAAAATTATGAAAAAAATTTCGAAAAAAATTTTCAAAAAAATTTTCGAAAAAATTTTGGAAAAAAATATTTCGAAAAAAAAAAAATAGAAAATAAATTTTGAAAAAAATTTTCGAAAAAAAATTTTCGAAAAAAATTTTCGAAAAAAAATTTCGAAAAAAAATTTTCGAAAAAAAATTTCGAAAAAAAATTTTCGAAAAAAATTTTGAAAAAATTTTCGAAAAAAAATTTTGAAAAAAATTTCAAAAAAAATTTTCGAAAAAATTTTGGAAAAAAAATCTCGAATAAATTATTTTGGAAAAATTACGAAAAAAAAATTTCGACAAAATTATGAAAAAAATTTTCAAAAAAAAATTTGAAAAAAAATTTCGAAAAAAATTTTCAAAAAAATTTTCGAAAAAATTTAGGAAAAAAAATTTTCGAAAAAAATTTTCGAAAAAAATTTTGAAAAAAATTTTCGAAAAAAATTTCAAAAAAAATTTTGAAAAAAATTTTCGAAAAAAATTTCAAAAAAAAATTTTCGAAAAAAATTTCAAAAAAAAAATATTCGAAAAAAATTTTCAAAAAAAATTTTGAATTAAAATTTCGAAAAAAAGTTTGAAAAAAAATTTCGAAAAAAATTTCGAAAAAAAATTTTAAAAAAATTTTCGAAAAAACATTCGAAAAAAAATTTTCGAAAAAAATTTTGAAAAAAAATTTCAAAAAAAATTTCCAAAAAAATTTTCGAAAAAATTTTGAAAAAAAATTTTTCGAAAAAAATTTTCGAAAAAAATTTCGAAAAAAAATTTTCGAAAAAAATTTTGAAAAAAAATTTCGAAAAAAATTTCCACAAAAATTCTTAAAAGAATTTTCGAAAAAAAATTTTAAAAAAATTTTCGAAAAAGTATTTTCGAAAAAAATTTTCGAAAAAAATTTTGAAAAAAAATTTCGAAAAACATTTTCGAAAAAAATTTCGAAAAAAAATTTTCGAAAAATCTTTCGAAGGAAATTTTGAAAAAAATTTTCTAAAAAAATTTCGATAAAAAATTTTTGAAAAAAATTCCAAAAAAAAATTTTCGAAAAAATTTTGGAAAAAAATTTGTCAAAAAAAATTTCAAAAAAAAATTTTTAAAAAAAATTTTGAAAAAAAATATTGTAAAAAAATTTTTAAAAAATTTTCGAAAAAAATTTCTAAAAAAAATTTTCGAAAAATATTTTGAAAAAAAAATTCGAAAAAAATTTTCAAAAAAATTTTCGAAAAAAATTTCTAAAAAAAATTTTCGAAAAAAATTTTCAAAAAAACTTTCGAAAAAAATTTCGAAAAAAAATTTAAAAAAAAAATTTGAAAAAAATTTTCGAAAAAAAAATTTCGAAAAAACTTTTCTAAGGAAATTTCGAAAAAAATTTTGAAAAAAAATTTCGAAAAAATTTTTGGAAAAAAATTTTCGAAAAAATTTTGGAAAAAAATTTTTCGAAAAAAATTTTCAAAAAAATTTTAGAAAAAAATTTCAAAAAAAAATTTTCGAAAAAAATTTCAAAAAAAAAATATTCGAAAAAAATTTTAAAAAAAAATTATGAAAAAAAATTTTTCAAAAAAAATTTTCGAAAAAATTTTGGAAAAAAATTTTTCAAAAAAAATTTCGAAAAAAAATTTTCAAAAAAAATTTTGAAAAAATCTCGAAAAAAAATTTGGAAAAAAATTTTGAAAAAAAATTTCGAAAAAAATTTTCAAAAAAATTTTCGAAAAAATTTTGGAAAAAAATTTTTCGAGAAAGATTTCAAAAAAAATTTTTCGAGAAAGATTTCAAAAAAAAATTTTGAAAAAAAATTTCGAAAAAAATTTTTTAAAAAAATTTCGAAAAAAATTTTCAAAAAAATTTTCGAAAAAATTTTGGAAAAAAATTTTTCGAAAAAAATTTCCAAAATAATTTTCGAAAAAAATTTCGAAAAAAAAATTTCGAAAAAAATTTCGAAAAAAAAATTTCGAAAAAAATTATGAAAAAAATTTTCGAAAATAAATTCGGAAAAAAATTTCGAAAAAAATTTTCAAAAAAATTTTGAAAAAATTTTGGAAAAAAATATTTCGAAAAAAATTTCGAAAAAAATTTTCGAAAAAAATTTCGAAAAAAAATTTTCGTAAAAAAATTTTGAAAAAAAATTTCAAAAAAAATTTTGAAAAAAATTTCCAAAAAAATTTTGGAAAAAAATTTTCAAAAAAAATTTTGAAGAAAAATTTCGAAAACATTTTTTAAAAAATTTCGAAAAAATATTTTCGAAAAATATTTTGAAAAAAAAATTCGAAAAAAATTTTTAAAAAAATTTTTGAAAAAATTTTAGAAAAAAATTTTTCGAAAAAAATTTTCAAAAAGATTTTCGAAAAAAATTTCGAAAAAAAATTTTCGAAAAAAAATTTTAAAAAAAATTTCGAAAAAAAATTTTCAAAAAAAATTTTCGAAAAAAATTTCAAAAAAAAAATATTCGAAAAAAATTTTCAAAAAAAATTTCGAAAAAAAAATTTCAAAAAAAATTTTGAAAAAAAATTTCAAAAAAAATTTCGAAAAAAAATTTTTAAAAAAAATTTTAAAAAAAAATTTCGAAAAAAATTTCGAAAAAAATTTTCGAAAAAATTTTGGAAAAAAATTTTCAAAAAAATTTTCCAAAAAAAATTTCGAAAAAAAATTTTCGAAAAAAATTTGGAAAAAAATTTTTCAAAAAAAATTTCGAAAAAAAATTTTCAAAAAAAATTTTGAAAAAATCTCGAAAAAAAAATTTTGGAAAAAAATTTTTAAAAAAAATTTCGAAAAAAATTTTCGAAAAAAATTTTGAAAAAAATTTTGGAAAAAAATTTTTCGAAAAAAATTTCGAAAAAAAAATTTCGAAAAAAATTTCGAAAAAAAATTTTGAAAAAAAACCGAAACAAATTTTCAAAAAAATTTTCGAAAAAATTTTGGAAAAAAATTTTTCGAGAAAAATTTCGAAAAAAAATTTTGAAAAAAAATTTCGAAAAAAATTTTTTTAAAAAATTTCGAAAAAAATTTTCAAAAAAATTTTCGAAAAAATTTTGGAAAAAAATTTTTCGAAAAAAATTTTCAAAAATATTTTCGAAAAAAATTTCGAAAAAAAATTTTCGAAAAAAATTTCGAAAAAAAAATTTCGAAAAAAATTATGAAAAAAATTTTCGAAAAAAAATTCGGAAAAAAATTTCGAAAAAAATTTTCAAAAAAATTTCCAAAAAAATTTTGAAAAAAAATATTTCGAAAAAAATAAAATAAAAAATAAATTTTGAAAGAAATTTTCGAAAAAACATTTTCGAAAAAAATTTTCGAAAAAAATTTCAAAAAAAAAATATGCGAAAAAAATTTTCAAAAAAAATTTTGAAAAAAAATTTCGTAAAAAATTTTGAAAAAAAATTTCGAAAAAAATTTTGAAAAAAAAATTTTTTAAAAATTTTCGAAAAAAATTTCGAAAAAAAATTTTGGAAAAAAATTTCATAAAAAAATTTCGAAAAAAATTTTCTAAAAAATTTTGGAAAAAAATTTTTCAAAAAAAATTTTCGAAAAAATTTTGGAAAAAAATTTTTCAAAAAAAATTTCATAAAAAAATTTTCAAAAAAAAATTTAAAAAAAATCTCGAAAAAAAATTTTGAAAAAAAATTTCGAAAAAAATTTCTTTAAAAATTTTCGAAAAAAATTTCGAAAAAAAATTTTCGAAAAAAATTTTTAAAAAAATTTTCGAAAAAAATTTTTTAAAAAAATTACGAAAAATATTTTCAAAAAAATTTTCGAAAAAATTTGGAAAAAATTTTTCAAAAAAATTTCCAAAAAAAATTTCGAAAAAAAATTTTCAAAAAAAATTTTTCAAAAAAAATTTCGAAAAAAAATTTAAAAAAAAATTTGAAAAAAAATTTCGAAAAAAATTTTTAAAAAAATTATCGAAAAAAATTTCAAAAAAAAATTTTGAAAAAAATTTTCGAAAAAAAAATTTTCGAAAAAAAAAATTTCGAAAAAAATTTTGAAAAAAATTTTCGAAAAAAAATTTTCGAAAAAAATTTTGAAAAAAATTTTGGAAAAAAAATTTTGAAAAAAAATTTCGAAAAAGACAAAAATTTTCAAAAAAATTTTGGAAAAAAAATTCTCGAAAAAAATTTTTGAAAAAGATTTCGAAAACAAAATTTCGAAAAAAATTATGAAAAAAATTTTCGAAAAAAAATTTGGAAAAAAAAATTGAAAATAATTTTCGAAAAGATTTTGGAAAAAAATATTTCGAAGAAAATTTGAAAAAAATTTTCGAAAAAAATTTCGAAAAAAATTTTGAAAAAAATTCTCGAAAAAAATTTTCGAAAAAAATTTCGAAAAAATAATTTAAAAAAATTTCGAAAAAAAATTTTCGAAAAACATTGAAATTTTGAAAAAAATTTTTCAAAAAAATTTCGAAAAAAAAATTTCAAAAAAAATTTTGAAAAAAAATTTCGAAAAAAATTTTGAAAAAATTTTTCGAAAAAAATTTCGAAAAAAAATTTTCGAAAAAAATTTTTAAAAAAAATTTGGAAAAATAATTTCAAAAAAATTTTCGAAAAAATTTTGCAAAAAAAATTTTCGAAAAAAATTTTCAAAAAAATTTTCGAAAAAAATTTCGAATAAAAATATTCGAAAAAAATTTCGAAAAAAAATTTTCGAAAAAAAATTCGGAAAATTCGAAAAAAATTTTCGAAAAAAATTTCGAAAAAAAATTTTCGAAAAAAATTTTGAAAAGAAATTTCAAAAAAAATTTTCGAAAAAAATTTTCAAAAATAAATTTTGAAAAACAATATTTCGAAAAAAATTTTTAAAAAAATTTTCGAAAAAATTTCGAAAAAAAGTTTTCGAAACAAATTTTGAAAAAAAATTTCGAAAAAAATTTTCAAAAAAATTTTCGAAAAAATTTTGGAAAAAAATTTTTCAAAAAAAATTTTCGAAAAAATTTTGGAAAAAAATTTTTCAAAGAAAATTTCGAAAAAAAATTTTCAAAAAAAATTTTGAAAAAAATCTCGAAATAAAATTTTGGAAAAAAATTTTGAAAAAAAATTTCGAAAAAAATTTTCAAAAAAATTTTCGAAAAAATTTTGGAAAAAAAATTTTCGAGAAGAATTTCGAAAAAAAATTTTCAAAAAAAAAAAAAAATTTCGGAAAAATTTTTTTTTAAATTTTCGAAAAACATTTCGAAAAAAAATTTTCGAAAAACATTTTTAAAAAAATTTTCAAAAAAAATTTTAAAAAAAAATTTTTAAAAAAAATTTCGAAAAATATTTTCAAAAAAATTTTCGAAAAAATTTTGGAAAAAAATTTTTCGAAAAAATTTTGGAAAAAAATTTTTCGAAAAAATTTTCAAAAAAATTTTCCAAAAAAAATTTCGAAAAAAAATTTTCGAAAAAAATTTTTCAACAAAAATTTCGAAAAAACAATTTTTAAAAAAAATTTCAAAAAAAAATTCGAAAAAAATTTTTTAAAAAATTTTCGAAAAAAATTTCGAAAAAAAAATTTCGAAAAAAATTTTGAAAAAGAATTTCGAAAAAAAATTTCAAAAAAATTTTCGATAAAAATTTCTAAAAAAAATTTTCAAAAAAAATTTTGAAAAAATTTTCAAAAAAAAATTTTCGAAAAATTTTTGAAGGAAATTTTGAAAAAAAAATTTCGAAAAAAATTTTGAAAAAAATTTTTGAAAAAAAATTTTCGAAAAAAAATTTGAAAAAAATTTTGGAAAAACAATTTTGAAAAAAAATTTCAAAAACAATTTAGAAAAAAAATTTTCGAAAAAAATTTCGAAAAAAAATTTTCGAAAAAATTTTGAAAATTTTTGAAAAAAATATCGAAAAAAATTTTCGAAAAAAATTTTTAAAAAAATTTTCGAAAAAAATTTACAAAAAAATTTTCGAAAAAAATTTTTAAAAAAAAGTTTGAAGAAAAAAAAAAAAAAAAATTTTCGGAAAAAATTTTCGAAAGAAATTTCGAAAAAAATTTTCGAAAAAAATTTCGAAAAAAAGTTTCGAAAAAAATTTTGAAAAAAATTTCCAAAAAAAATTTTCGAAAAAAATTCTTAAAAAAATTTTCGAAAAAAATTTTTAAAAAAAATTTTCAAAAAAATTTTCCAAAAAATTTCGAAAAAAAATTTTGAAAAAAATTTCGAAAAAAAATTTTGAAAAAAATTTTGAAAAAAATTTTCGAAAAAATATTTTCGAAAAAAATTTTCGAAAAAAATTTTGAAAAAAAATTTCGAAAAACATTTTCGAAAAAAATTTCGAAAAAAAATTTTCGAAAAAAATTTCGATAAAAAATTTTTGAAAAAAATTCCAAAAAAAAATTTTCGAAAAAATTTTGGAAAAAAATTTTTCAAAAAAAATTTCAAAAAAAAAATTTAAAAAAAATTTTGAAAAAAAATATCGAAAAAAATTTTTAAAAAAATTTTCGAAAAAAATTTCGAAAAAAAAATTTCGAAAAAAATTTTGAAAAAAAATTTTCGAAAAAAATTTTGAAAAAAAATTTCGAAAAAAATTTTCAAAAAAATTTTCGAAAAAAATTTCGAAAAAAAATTTTCAAAAAAAATTTTCGAAAAAAAAATTTTCGAAAAAATTTTCGAAGGAAATTTCGAAAAAAAATTTCGATAAAAATTTTGAAAAAAATTTTCGAAAAAAAATTTGAAAAAAAATTTGGAAAAACAATTTTGAAAAAAATTTTCGAAAAAAATTTTGAAAATTTTTGAAAAAAATTTCGAAAAAAATTTTCGAAAAAAATTTTCGAAAAAAATTTTGAAAAAAAATTTCGAAAAAAATTTTTAAAAAAATTTCGAAAAAAATTTCGAAAAAAAATTTACGAAAAAAATTTTGAAAAAAAATTTCGAAAAAAATTTTCAAAAAAATTATCGAAAAAATTTTGGAATAAAATTTTTCGAAAAAAATTTTCAAAAAAATTTTCGAAAAAAATTTCGAAAAAAAATTTTCGAAAAAAAATTTTAAAAAAAATTTTCGAAAAAAATTTCAAAAAAAAAAAAAATTCGAAAAAAATTTTCAAAAAAAATTTTAAAAAAAATTTCGAAAAAAAATTTTCGAAAAAAAATTTCGAGGAAAATTTCAAAAAAAAAATATGCGAAAAAAATTTTGAAAAAAAATTTCGTAAAAAATTTTGAAAAAAAATTTCGAAAAAAATTTTGAAAAAAAATTTTCAAAAAAATTTCATAAAAAAATTTCGAAAAAAATTTTCAAAAAAATTTTCGAAAGAAATTTCGAAAAAAAATTTCGATAATAATTTTGAAAAAAATTTTCGAAGAAAAATTTTCAAAAAAAAAATTTGAAAAAAAATTTAGAAAAACAATTTTGAAAAAAAATTTCGAAAAAAATTTAGAAAAAAAATTTTCGAAAAAAATTTCGAAAAAAAATTTTCGAAAAAAATTTTGAAAATTTTTGAAAAAAATTTCGAAAAAAATTTTCGAAAAAAATTTTTGAAAAAAATTTTGAAAAAAAATTTCGAAAAAAATTTTCATAAAAATTTTTGAAAAAAATTTCAAAAAAAAATTTTGAAAAAAATTTTCTGAAAAAATTTTCGAAAGAAATTTCGAAAAAAATTTTCGAAAAAAATTTCGAAAAAAAATTTTCGAAAAAAAATTTTAAAAAAAATTTCGAAAAAAAATTTTCGAAAAAAATTTCAAAAAAAAAAATATTCGAAAAAAATTATCCAAAAAAATTTTGAAAAAAAATTTCGAAAAAAATTTTGAAAAAAAATTTCGAAAAAAATTTTGAAAAAAATTTTTAAAAAGAATTTCGAAAAAAAATTTTAAAAAAAATTTCGAAAAAAATTTTTAAAAAAATTTTCGAAAAAACATTCGAAAAAAAATTTTCGAAAAAAATTTTGAAAAAATATTTCAAAAAAAATTTCCAAAAAAATTTTCGAAAAAATTTTGGAAAAAAATTTTTCAAAAAAAATTTTCGAAAAAATTTTGGAAAAAAATTTTCAAAAAAAATTTCGAAAAAAAATTTTCAAAAAAAATTTTGAAAAAATCTCAAAAAAAAATTTTGGAAAAAAATTTTGAAAAAAAATTTCGAAAAAATTTTGGAAAAAAATTTCGAAAAAAAAATTTCGAAAAAAATTTCGAAAAAAAATTTTGAAAAAAATCTCGAAAAAAAAATTTGAAAAAAAATTTTGAAAAAAAATTTCGAAAAAAATTTTCAAAAAAATTTTCGAAAAAATTTTGGAAAAAAATTTTTCGAATAAAATTTCGAAAAAAAAATTTCGAAAAAAATTTCGAAAAAAAATTTTGAGAAAAAACCGAAAAAAATTTTCAAAAAAATTTTCAAAAAAATTTTCAAAAAAATTTTGGAAAAAAATTTTTCGAGAAAAATTTCGAAAAAAAATTTTGAAAAAAAACCGAAAAAAATTTTCAAAAAAATTTTTGAAAAAATTTCGAAAAAAAATTTTGAAAAAAAATTTCGAAAAAAAATTTTTAAAAAAATTTCGAAAAAAAATTTTGAAAAAAAATTCGAAAAAAATTTCTTTAAAAATTTTCGAAAAAAATTTCGAAAAAAAATTATCGAAAAAAATTTTTAAAAAAATTTTCGAAAAAAATTTTTTAAAAAAATTTCGAAAAATATTTTCAAAAAAATTTTCGAAAAAATTTGGAAAAAATTTTTCAAAAAATTTTCCAAAAAAAATTTCGAAAAAAAATTTTCAAAAAAAATTTTTCAAAAAAAATTTCGAAAAAAAATTTAAAAAAAATTTGAAAAAAAATTTCGAAAAAAATTTTTAAAAAAATTATCGAAAAAAATTTCAAAAAAAAATTTTGAAAAAAATTTTCGAAAAAAAAATTTTCGAAAAAAAAAATTTCGAAAAAAATTTTGAAAAAAATTTTGAAAAAAAATTTTGGAAAAAAAATTTCGAAAAAGACAAAAAAATTTTCAAAAAAATTTTGGAAAAAAAATTCTCGAAAAAAATTTTTGAAAAAGATTTCGAAAACAAAATTTCGAAAAAAATTATGAAAAAAATTTTCGAAAAAAAATTTGGAAAAAAATATCGGAAATAATTTTCGAAAAGATTTTGGAAAAAAATATTTCGAAGAAAATTTGAAAAAAATTTTCGAAAAAAATTTCGAAAAAAATTTTGAAAAAAATTCTCGAAAAAAATTTAAAAAAATTTTTCGAAAAAAATTTCGAAAAAAAATTTTTAAAAAAAATTTCGAAAAAAAATTTTCGAAAAACATTGAAATTTTGAAAAAAATTTTTCAAAAAAATTTTGAAAAAAAAATTTCAAAAAAAATTTTGAAAAAAAATTTCGAAAAAAATTTTAAAAAAATTTTTCGAAAAACATTTCGAAAAAAAATTTTCGAAAAAAATTTTTAAAAAAAATTTGGAAAAAAAATTTCAAAAAAATTTTCGAAAAAATTTTGCAAAAAAAATTTTCGAAAAAAATTTTCAAAAAAATTTTCGAAAAAAATTTCGAATTAAAATATTCGAAAAAAATTTCGAAAAAAAATTTTCGAAAAAAAATTCGGAAAAAAATTTTTGAAAAAAATTTCGAAAAAAATTTTCGAAAAAAATTTCGAAAAATAATTTTCGAAAAAAATTTTGAAAAGAAATTTCAAAAAAAATTTTCGAAAAAAATTTTCAAAAATAAATTTTGAAAAAAAATATTTCGAAAAAAATTTTTAAAAAAATTTTCGAAAAAATTTCGAAAAAAAATTTTCGAAACAAATTTTGAAAAAAAATTTCGAAAAAAATTTTCAAAAAAATTTTCGAAAAAATTTTGGAAAAAAATTTTTCAAAAAAAATTTTCGAAAAAATTTTGGAAAAAAATTTTTCAAAGAAAATTTCGAAAAAAAATTTTCAAAAAAAATTTTGAAAAAAAATATTGTAAAAAAAATTTTAAAAAAATTTTCGAAAAAAATTTCTAAAAAAAATTTTCGAAAAAAATTTTGACAAAAAAAATTCGAAAAAAATTTTCAAAAAAATTTTCGAAAAAATTTTGGAAAAAAATTTTTCGAAAAAAATTTTCAAAAAAACTTTCGAAAAAAATTTCGAAAAAAAATTTAAAAAAAAAATTTGGAAAAAAATTTTCGAAAAAAAATTTTCGAAAAAACTTTTCTAAGGAAATTTCGAAAAAGATTTTGAAAAAAAATTTCGAAAAAATTTTTGGAAAAAAATTTTCGAAAAAATTTTGGAAAAAAAATTTTCGAAAAAAATTTTCAAAAAAATTTTCGAAAAAAATTTCAAAAAAAAATTTTCGAAAAAAATTTCAAAAAAAAAAATATTCGAAAAAAATTTTCAAAAAAAATTATGAAAAAAAATTTTTCAAAAAAAATTTTGGAAAAAAATTTTTCAAAAAAAATTTTGGAAAAAAATTTTTCAAAAAAAATTTCGAAAAAAAATTTTCAAAAAAAATTTTGAAAAAATCTCGAAAAAAAATTTGGAAAAAAATTTTGAAAAAAAATTTCGAAAAAAATTTTCAAAAAAATTTTCGAAAAAAATTTGGAAAAAAATTTTTCGAGAAAGATTTCAAAAAAAATTTTTCGAGAAAGATTTCAAAAAAAAATTTTGAAAAAAAAATTTCGAAAAAAAATTTTTAAAAAAAATTTCGAAAAAAATTTTCAAAAAAATTTTCGAAAAAATTTTGGAAAAAAAATTTTCGAAAAAAATTTTCAAAAAAATTTTCGAAAAAAATTTCGAAAAAAAAATTTCGAAAAAAATTTCGAAAAAAAAATTTCGAAAAAAATTATGAAAAAAATTTTCGAAAATAAATTCGGAAAAAAATTTCGAAAAAAATTTTCAAAAAAATTTTGAAAAAATTTTGGAAAAAAATATTTCGAAAATAATTTCGAAAAAAATTTTCGAAAAAAATTTCGAAAAAAAATTTTCGTAAAAAAATTTTGAAAAAAAATTTCAAAAAAAATTTTGAAAAAAATTTCCAAAAAAATTTTGGAAAAAAATTTTCAAAAAAAATTTTGAAGAAAAATTTCGAAAACATTTTTAAAAAAATTTCGAAAAAATATTTTCGAAAAATATTTTGAAAAAAAAATTCGAAAAAAATTTTTAAAAAAATTTTTGAAAAAATTTTAGAAAAAAATTTTTCGAAAAAAATTTTCAAAAAAATTTTCGAAAAAAATTTCGAAAAAAAATTTTCGAAAAAAAATTTTAAAAAAAATTTCGAAAAAAAATTTTCAAAAAAAATTTTCGAAAAAAATTTCAAAAAAAAAATATTCGAAAAAAATTTTGAAAAAAAATTTCGAAAAAAATTTTCAAAAAAAATTTCGAAAAAAAATTTTCAAAAAAAATTTTGAAAAAAAATTTCGAAAAAAATTTCGAAAAAAATTTTCGAAAAAATTTTGGAAAAAAAATTTTTCGAAAAAAATTTTCAAAAAAATTTTCCAAAAAAAATTTCGAAAAAAAATTTTCGAAAAAAATTTGGAAAAAAATTTTTCAAAAAAAATTTCGAAAAAAAATTTTCAAAAAAAATTTTGGAAAAATCTCGAAAAAAAAATTTTGGAAAAAAATTTTTAAAAAAAATTTCGAAAAAAATTTTCGAAAAAAATTTCGAAAAAAATTTTGGAAAAAAATTTTTCGAAAAAAATTTCGAAAAAAAAATTTCGAAAAAAATTTCGAAAAAAAATTTTGAAAAAAAACCGAAACAAATTTTCAAAAAAATTTTCGAAAAAATTTTGGAAAAAAATTTTTCGAGAAAAATTTCGAAAAAAAATTTTGAAAAAAAATTTCGAAAAAAATTTTTTAAAAAAATTTCGAAAAAAATTTTCAAAAAAATTTTCGAAAAAAATTTTGGAAAAAAATTTTTCGAAAAAAAATTTCAAAAATATTTTCGAAAAAAATTTCGAAAAAAAATTTTCGAAAAAAATTTCGAAAAAAAAATTTCGAAAAAAATTATGAAAAACATTTTCGAAAAAAAATTCGGAAAAAAATTTCGAAAAAAATTTTCAAAAAAATTTTCGAAAAAATTTTGGAAAAAAATATTTCAAAAAAAATTTCGAAAAAAATTTTCGAAAAAAATTTCGAAAAAAAATTTTCGAAAAAAATTTTCGTAAAAAAATTTTGAAAAAAAATTTCAAAAAAAATTTTGAAAAAAATTTCCAAAAAAATTTTGGAAAAAAATATTTCGAAAAAAATAAAATAAAAAATAAATTTTGAAAGAAATTTTCGAAAAAAAAGTTTCGAAAAAAATTTTCGAAAAAAATTTCAAAAAAAAAATATGCGAAAAAAATTTTCAAAAAAAATTTTGAAAAAAAATTTCGTAAAAAATTTTGAAAAAAAATTTCGAAAAAAATTTTTTAAAAATTTTCGAAAAAAATTTCGAAAAAAAATTTTGGAAAAAAATTTCATAAAAAAATTTCGAAAAAAATTTTCGAAAAAATTTTGGAAAAAAATTTTTCAAAAAAAATTTTCGAAAAAATTTTGGAAAAAAATTTTTCAAAAAAAAATTCATAAAAAAATTTTCAAAAAAAAATTTGAAAAAAATCTCGAAAAAAAATTTTGAAAAAAAATTTCGAAAAAAATTTCTTTAAAAATTTTCGAAAAAAATTTCGAAAAAAAATTTTCGAAAAAAATTTTTAAAAAAATTTTCGAAAAAAATTTTTTAAAAAAATTTCGAAAAATATTTTCAAAAAAATTTTCGAAAAAATTTGGAAAAAATTTTTCAAAAAAATTTTCCAAAAAAAATTTCGAAAAAAAATTTTCAAAAAAAATTTTTCAAAAAACATTTCGAAAAGAAATTTTAAAAAAAATTTGAAAAAAAATTTCGAAAAAAATTTTTAAAAAAATTATCGAAAAAAATTTCAAAAAAAAATTTTGAAAAAAATTTTCGAAAAAAAAATTTTCGAAAAAAAAAATTTCAAAAAAAATTTTGAAAAAAATTTTCGAAAAAAAATTTTCGAAAAAAATTTTGAAAAAAAATTTTGGAAAAAAAATTTTGAAAAAAAATTTCGAAAAAGACAAAAAAAATTTCAAAAAAATTTTGGAAAAAAAATTCTCGAAAAAAATTTTTGAAAAAGATTTCGAAAACAAAATTTCGAAAAAAATTATGAAAAAAATTTTCGAAAAAAAATTTGGAAAAAAATATCGAAAAAAATTTTCGAAAAGATTTTGGAAAAAAATATTTCGAAGTGAATTTGAAAAAAATTTACGAAAAAAATTTCGAAAAAAATTTTGAAAAAAATTCTCGAAAAAAATTTTCAAAAAATTTTTCGAAAAAAATTTCGAAAAAAAATTTTTAAAAAAAATTTCGAAAAAAAATTTTCGAAAAACATTGAAATTTTGAAAAAAATTTTTCAAAAAAATTTCGAAAAAAAAATTTCAAAAAAAATTTTGAAAAAAAATTTCGAAAAAAATTTTGAAAAAATTTTTCGAAAAAAATTTCAAAAAAAAATTTTCGAAAAAAATTTTTAAAAAAAATTTGGAAAAAAAATTTCAAAAAAATTTTCGAAAAAATTTTGCAAAAAAAATTTTCGAAAAAAATTTTCAAAAAAATTTTCGAAAAAAATTTCGAATAAAAATATTCGAAAAAAATTTCGAAAAAAAATTTTCGAAAAAAAATTCGGAAAAAAATTTTTGAAAAAAATTTCGAAAAAAATTTTCGAAAAAAATTTCGAAAAAAAATTTTCGAAAAAAATTTTGAAAAGAAATTTCAAAAAAAATTTTCGAAAAAAATTTTCAAAAATAAATTTTGAAAAAAAATATTTCGAAAAAAATTTTTAAAAAAATTTTCGAAAAAATTTCGAAAAAAAATTTTCGACACAAATTTTGAAAAAAAATTTCGAAAAAAAATTTCAAAAAAATTTTCGAAAAAATTTTGGAAAAAAATTTTTCAAAAAAAATTTTCGAAAAAATTTTGGAAAAAAATTTTTCAAAGAAAATTTCGAAAAAAAATTTTCAAAAAAAATTTTGAAAAAAATCTCGAAATAAAATTTTGGAAAAAAATTTTGAAAAAAAATTTCGAAAAAAATTTTCAAAAAAATTTTCGAAAAAATTTTGGAAAAAAATTTTTCGAAAAAAAAATTTCGAAAAAAATTTCGAAAAAAAATTTTCAAAAAAATTTTCGAAAAAATTTTGGAAAAAAAATTTTCGAGAAGAATTTCGAAAAAAAATTTTCAAAAAAAAAAAAAAATTTCGGAAAAATTTTTTTAAAAATTTTCGAAAAAAATTTCGAAAAAAAATTTTCGAAAAACATTTTTAAAAAAATTTTCAAAAAAAATTTAAAAAAAAAATTTTAAAAAAAAATTTCGAAAAATATTTTCAAAAAAATTTTCGAAAAAATTTTGGAAAAAAAATTTTCGAAAAAATTTTGGAAAAAAATTTTTCGAAAAAAATTTTCAAAAAAATTTTCCAAAAAAAATTTCGAAAAAAAATTTTCGAAAAAAATTTTTCAACAAAAATTTCGAAAAAAAAATTTTTAAAAAAAATTTGAAAAAAAAATTCGAAAAAAATTTTTAAAAAAATTTTCGAAAAAAATTTCGAAAAAAAAATTTCGAAAAAAATTTTGAAAAAGAATTTCGAAAAAAAATTTCAAAAAAATTTTCGAAAAAAATTTCGAAAAAAAATTTTCAAAAAAAATTTTGAAAAAATTTTCAAAAAAAAATTTTCAAAAAAATTTTTGAAGGAAATTTTGAAAAAAAATTTCGAAAAAAATTTTGAAAAAAATTTTCGAAAAAAAATTTTCGAAAAAAAATTTGAAAAAAAATTTGGAAAAACGATTTTGAAAAAAAATTTCAAAAAAAATTTAGAAAAAAAATTTTCGAAAAAAATTTCGAAAAAAAATTTTCGAAAAAAATTTTGAAAATTTTTGAAAAAAATTTCGAAAAAAATTTTCGAAAAAAATTTTTAAAAAAATTTTCGAAAAAAATTTACAAAAAAATTTTCGAAAAAAATTTTTAAAAAAAAGTTTGAAGAAAAAAAAAAAAAAAATTTTCGGAAAAAATTTTCGAAAGAAATTTCGAAAAAAATTTTCGAAAAAAATTTCGAAAAAAATTTTCGAAAAAAATTTTGAAAAAAATTTCCAAAAAAAATTTTCGAAAAAAATTCTTAAAAAAATTTTCGAAAAAAATTTTTAAAAAAAATTTTCAAAAAAATTTTCGAAAAAATTTTGGAAAAAAATTTTTCGAAAAAAATTTCGAAAAAAAATTTTGAAAAAAATTTTCGAAAAAATATTTTCGAAAAAAATTTCCAAAAAAAATTTTGAAAAAAAATTTCGAAAAACATTTTCGAAAAAAATTTCGAAAAAAAATTTTCGAAAAAACTTTCGAAGGAAATTTTGAAAAAAATTTTCGAAAAAAATTTCGATAAAAAATTTTTGAAAAAAATTCCAAAAAAAAATTTTCGAAAAAATTTTGGAAAAAAATTTTTCAAAAAAAATTTCAAAAAAAAATTTTAAAAAAAATTTTGAAAAAAAATATCGAAAAAAATTTTTAAAAAAATTTTCGAAAAAAATTTCGAAAAAAAAATTTCGAAAAAAATTTTGAAAAAAAATTTCGAAAAAAATTTCGAAAAAAAATCTACGAAAAAAATTTTGAAAAAAATTTCGAAAAAAATTTTCAAAAAAATTTGGGAAAAAAATTTTTCGAAAAAAATTTTCAAAAAAATTTTCGAAAAAAATTTCGAAAAAAAATTTTCGAAAAAAAATTTTAAAAAAAATTTTCGAAAAAAATTTCAAAAAAAAAAAAATTCGAAAAAAATTTTCAAAAAAAATTTTAAAAAAAATTTCGAAAAAAAATTTTCGAAAAAAATTTTCGAAAAAAATTTCAAAAAAAAAATATGCGAAAAATATTTTCAAAAAAAATTTTGAAAAAAAATTTCGTAAAAAATTTTGAAAAAAAATTTCGAAAAAAATTTTGAAAAAAAATTTTGAAAAAAAATTTTAAAAAAAAATTTTAAAAAAAATTTTCGAAAAAAATTTCGAAAAAAAATTTTGGAAAAAAATTTCATAAAAATATTTCGAAAAAAATTTTCAAAAAAATTTTCGAAAAAATTTTGGAAAAAAATTTTTCAAAAAAAATTTTCGAAAAAATTTTGGAAAAAAAATTTTCAAAAAAAATTTCATAAAAAAATTTTCAAAAAAAATTTTGAAAAAAATCTTGAAAAAAAATTTTGGAAAAAAATTTTGAAAAAAAATTTCGAAAAAAATTTTCAAAAAAATTTTCGAAAAAATTTTGGAAAAAGTTTTTCGAAAAAATTTTGGAAAAAAATTTCTAAAAAAATTTCGAAAAATAATTTTGAAAAAAAACCGAAAAAAATTTTCAAAAAAATTTTCGAAACAATTTTGGAGAATTTTTTCGAGAAAAATTTCGAAAAAAAATTTTCAAAAAAAATTTTGAAAAAAAATTTCGAAAAAATTTCTTTAAAAATTTTCGAAAAAAATTTCGAAAAAAAATTTTCGAAAAATATTTTTAAAAAAATTTTTGAAAAAAATTTTTTAAAAAAATTTCGAAAAATATTTTCAAAAAAATTTTCGAAAAAATTTGGAAAAAATTTTTCAAAAACATTTTCCAAAAAAAATTTCGAAAAAAAATTTTCAAAAAAAATTTTTCAAAAAAAATTTCGAAAAAAAATTTAAAAAAAAAATTTGAAAAAAAATTTCGAAAAAAATTTTTAAAAAAATTTTCGAAAAAAATTTCGAAAAAAAATTTTCGAAAAAAATTTTGAAAAAAAATTTCGAAAAAAATTTTCAAAAAAATTTTCGAAAAAAATTTCGAAAAAAAATTTTCAAAAAAAATTTTCGAAAAAAAAATTTTCGAAAAAATTTTCGAAGGAAATTTCGAAAAAAAATTTCGATAAAAATTTTGAAAAAAATTTTCGAAAAAAAATTTTCGAAAAAAAATTTGAAAAAAAATTTGGAAAAACAATTTTGAAAAAAAATTTCGAAAAAAATTTAGAAAAAAAATTTTCGAAAAAAATTTCGAAAAAAAATTTTCGAAAAAAATTTTGAAAATTTTTGAAAAAAATTTCGAAAAAAATTTTCGAAAAAAATTTTCGAAAAAAATTTTGAAAAAAAATTTCGAAAAAAATTTTTAAAAAAATTTCAAAAAAAAATTTCGAAAAAAAATTTACGAAAAAAATTTTGAAAAAAAAATTCGAAAAAAATTTTCAAAAAAATTATCGAAAAAATTTTGGAATAAAATTTTTCGAAAAAAATTTTCAAAAAAATTTTCGAAAAAAATTTCGAAAAAAAATTTTCGAAAAAAAATTTTAAAAAAAATTTTCGAAAAAAATTTCAAAAAAAAAAAAAATTCGAAAAAAATTTTCAAAAAAAATTTTAAAAAAAATTTCGAAAAAAAATTTTCGAAAAAAATTTTCGAGGAAAATTTCAAAAAAAAAATATGCGAAAAAAATTTTCAAAAAAAATTTTGAAAAAAAATTTCGTAAAAAATTTTGAAAAAAAATTTCGAAAAAAATTTTGAAAAAAATTTTCAAAAAAATTTCATAAAAAAATTTCGAAAAAAAATTTTCAAAAAAATTTTCGAAGGAAATTTCGAAAAAAAATTTCGATAATAATTTTGAAAAAAATTTTCGAAGAAAAATTTTCGAAAAAAAATTTGAAAAAAAATTTAGAAAAACAATTTTGAAAAAAAATTTCGAAAAAAATTTTGAAAAAAAATTTTCGAAAAAAATTTTGAAAATTTTTGAAAAAAATTTCGAAAAAAATTTTCGAAAAAAATTTTCGAAAAAAATTTTGAAAAAAAATTTCGAAAAAAATTTTCATAAAAATTTTTGAAAAAAATTTCAAAAAAAAATTTTGAAAAAAATTTTCTGAAAAAATTTTCGAAAGAAATTTCGAAAAAAATTTTCGAAAAAAATTTCGAAAAAAAATTTTCGAAAAAAAATTTTAAAAAAAATTTCGAAAAAAAATTTTCGAAAAAAATTTCAAAAAAAAAAATATTCGAAAAAAATTTTCCAAAAAAATTTTGAAAAAAAATTTCGAAAAAAATTTTGAAAAAAAAATTCGAAAAAAATTTTGAAAAAAATTTTTAAAAAAAATTTCGAAAAAAAATTTTAAAAAAAATTTCGAAAAAAATTTTTAAAAAAATTTTCGAAAAAACATTCGAAAAAAAATTTTCGAAAAAAATTTTGAAAAAAAATTTCAAAAAAAATTTCCAAAAAAATTTTCGAAAAAATTTTGGAAAAAAATTTTTCAAAAAAAATTTTCGAAAAAATTTTGGAAAAAAATTTTCAAAAAAAATTTCGAAAAAAAATTTTCAAAAAAAATTTTGAAAAAATCTCAAAAAAAAATTTTGGAAAAAAATTTTGAAAAAAAATTTCGAAAAAATTTTGGAAAAAAATTTCGAAAAAAAAATTTCGAAAAAAATTTCGAAAAAAAATTTTGAAAAAAATCTCGAAAAAAAATTTTGAAAAAAATTTTGAAAAAAAATTTCGAAAAAAATTTTCAAAAAAATTTTCGAAAAAATTTTGGAAAAAAATTTTTCGAATAAAGTTTTGAAAAAAAAATTTCGAAAAAAATTTCGAAAAAAAATTTTGAGAAAAAACCGAAAAAAATTTTCAAAAAAATTTTCAAAAAAATTTTCAAAAAAATTTTGGAAAAAAATTTTTCGAGAAAAATTTCGAAAAAAAATTTTGAAAAAAAACCGAAAAAAATTTTCAAAAAAATTTTTGAAAAAATTTCGAAAAAAAATTTTGAAAAAAAATTTCGAAAAAAATTTTTTAAAAAAATTTCGAAAAAAATTTTCAAAAAAATTTTCGAAAAAATTTTGGAAAAAAATTTTCAAAAAAATTTTCCAGAAAAAATTTCGAAAAAAAATTTTCGAAAAAAATTTGGAAAAAAATTTTTCAAAAAAAATTTCGAAAAAAAATTTTTAAAAAAAATTTGAAAAAAAATTTCAACAAAAAATTTTAAAAAAATTTTCGAAAAAAATTTCAAAAAAAAATTTTCGAAAAAAATTTTGAAAAAAAATTTCGAAAAAAATTTTCGAAAAAATTTTGGAAAAAAATTTTTCGAAAAAAATTTTCAAAAAAAATTTCAAAAAAAATTTCGAAAAAAAATTTTCAAAAAAAATTTTGAAAAAAATTTTCGAAAAAAAATTTTCGAATAAAATTTTCGAAGAAAATTTCGAAAAAAAATTTTCAAAAAAAATTTTGAAAAAAAATTTCGAAAAAAATTTTCGAAAAAATTTCGAAAAAAAATTTCGAAAAAAATTTTCAAAAAAATTTTCGAAAAAAATTTCGAAAAAAAATTTTCGAAAAAAATTTCGAAAAAAAAATTTCGAAAAAAATTATGAAAAAAAATTTCGAAAAAAAATTCGGAAAAAAATTTCGAAAAAAATTTTCAAAAAAATTTTCGAAAAAATTTTGGAAAAAAATATTTCGAAAAAAATTTCGAAAAAAATTTTCGAAAAAAATTTCGAAAAAAAATTTCGAAAAAAATTTTCGTAAAAAAATTTTGAAAAAAAATTTCAAAAAAAATTTTGAAAAAAATTTCCAAAAAAATTTTGGAAAAAAATTTTCAAAAAAAATTTTGAAAAAAAATTTCGAAAAAATTTTTTAAAAAATTTCGAAAAAACATTTTCGAAAAATATTTTGAAAAAAAATTTCGAAAAAAATTTTTAAAAAAATTTTTAAAAAATTTTCGAAAAAAAATTTTCGAAAAAAAATTTTAAAAAAAATTTTGAAAAAAAATTTTCAAAAAAAATTTTGAAAAAAAATTTCGAAAAAAATTTTCTAAAAACATTTTGTAGTAAAATTTCCGAAAAAAAATTTGAAAAAAAATTTCAAAAAAAAATTCAAAAAAATTTTCAAAAAAATTTTGAAAATTTTTCGAAAAAAATTTTCAAAAAAAATTTCAAAAAAAATTTCGAAAAAAAATTTTCGAAAAAAATTTTGAAAAAAAATTTCGAAAAAAATTTTCAAAAAAATTTACGAAAAAAATTTCGAAAAAAAATTTTCGAAAAAAATTTTGAAAAAAAATTCCGAAAAAAATTTTCAAAAAAATTTTCGAATAAATTTTGCAAAAAAAATTTTCGAAAAAAATTTTCAAAAAAATTTTGGAAAAAGATTTTCAAAAAAAAATTTGAAAAAAAATTTCGAAAAAATTTTTAAAAAAATTTCGAAAAAAAATTTTCGAAAAATATTTTGAAAAAAAATTTCGAAAAAAATTTTTAAAAAATTTTAGAAAAAAATTTTTCGAAAAAAATTTTCAAAAAAATTTTCGAAAAAAATTTCGAAAAAAAATTTTCGAAAAAAATTTCGAAAAAAAATTTTCGAAAAAAAATTTTAAAAAAAATTTTGAAAAAAAATTTTCAAAAAAAATTTTGAAAAAAAATTTCGAAAAAAATTTTCTAAAAAAATTTTGAAGTAAAATTTCCGAAAAAAAATTAGAAAAAAAATTTCAAAAAAAAATTCAAAAAAATTTTCAAAAAAATTTTGAAAATTTTTCGAAAAAAATTTTCAAAAAAAATTTCAAAAAAAATTTCGAAAAAAAATTTTCGAAAAAAATTTTGAAAAAAAATTTCGAAAAAAATTTTCAAAAAAATTTACGAAAAAAATTTCGAAAAAAAATTTTCGAAAAAAATTTTGAAAAAAAATTCCGAAAAAAATTTTCAAAAAAATTTTCGAATAAATTTTGCAAAAAAAATTTTCGAAAAAAATTTTCAAAAAAATTTTCGAAAAAAAATTTTCGAAAAAACTTTTCTAAGGAAATTTCGAAAAAAATTTTGAAAAAAAATTTCGAAAAAAATTTTGGAAAAAAATTTTCGAAAAAATTTTGGAAAAAAATTTTTCGAAAAAAATATTCAAAAAAATTTTCGAAAAAAATTTCAAATTTCGAAAAAAAATTTTCGAAAAAAATTTTCTAAAAAAATTTAAAAAAAAAAATATGCGAAAAAAATTTTCAAAAAAAATTTTGAAAAAAAATTTCGTAAAAAATTTTGAAAAAAAATTTCGAAAAAAATTTTGAAAAAAAATTTTCAAAAAAATTTCATAAAAAAATTTCGAAAAAAATTTTCGAAAAAAATTTTGAAAAAAAATTTCGAAAAAAATTTTCATAAAAATTTTTGAAAAAAATTTCAAAAAAAAATTTTGAAAAAAATTTTCTGAAAAAATTTTCGAAAGAAATTTCGAAAAAAATTTTCGAAAAAAATTTCGAAAAAAAATTTTCGAAAAAAAATTTTAAAAAAAATTTCGAAAAAAAATTTTCGAAAAAAATTTCAAAAAAAAAAAATATTCGAAAAAAATTTTCCAAAAAAATTTTGAAAAAAAATTTCGAAAAAAATTTTGAAAAAAAAATTCGAAAAAAATTTTGAAAAAAATTTTTAAAAAAAATTTCGAAAAAAAATTTTAAAAAAAATTTCGAAAAAAATTTTTAAAAAAATTTTCGAAAAAACATTCGAAAAAAAATTTTCGAAAAAAATTTTGAAAAAAAATTTCAAAAAAAATTTCCAAAAAAATTTTCGAAAAAATTTTGGAAAAAAATTTTTCAAAAAAAATTTTCGAAAAAATTTTGGAAAAAAATTTTCAAAAAAAATTTCGAAAAAAAATTTTCAAAAAAAATTTTGAAAAAATCTCAAAAAAAAATTTTGGAAAAAAATTTTGAAAAAAAATTTCGAAAAAATTTTGGAAAAAAATTTCGAAAAAAAAATTTCGAAAAAAATTTCGAAAAAAAATTTTGAAAAAAATCTCGAAAAAAAATTTTGAAAAAAATTTTGAAAAAAAATTTCGAAAAAAATTTTCAAAAAAATTTTCGAAAAAATTTTGGAAAAAAATTTTTCGAATAAAGTTTCGAAAAAAAAATTTCGAAAAAAATTTCGAAAAAAAATTTTGAGAAAAAACCGAAAAAAATTTTCAAAAAAATTTTCAAAAAAATTTTCAAAAAAATTTTGGAAAAAAATTTTTCGAGAAAAATTTCGAAAAAAAATTTTGAAAAAAAACCGAAAAAAATTTTCAAAAAAATTTTTGAAAAAATTTCGAAAAAAAATTTTGAAAAAAAATTTCGAAAAAAATTTTTTAAAAAAATTTCGAAAAAAATTTTCAAAAAAATTTTCGAAAAAATTTTGGAAAAAAATTTTCAAAAAAATTTTCCAGAAAAAATTTCGAAAAAAAATTTTCGAAAAAAATTTGGAAAAAAATTTTTCAAAAAAAATTTCGAAAAAAAATTTTTAAAAAAAATTTGAAAAAAAATTTCATAAAAATTTTTGAAAAAAATTTAAAAAAATAATTTTGAAAAAAATTTTCTGAAAAAATTTTCGAAAGAAATTTCGAAAAAAAATTTTCGAAAAAAAATTTTAAAAAAAATTTCGAAAAAAAATTTTCGAAAAAAATTTCAAAAAAAAAAAATATTCGAAAAAAATTTTCCAAAAAAATTTTGAAAAAAAATTTCGAAAAAAATTTTGAAAAAAAATTTCGAAAAAAATTTTGAAAAAAATTTTTAAAAAAAATTTCGAAAAAAAATTTTAAAAAAAATTTCGAAAAAAATTTTTTAAAAAAATTTTCGAAAAAACATTCGAAAAAAAATTTTCGAAAAAAATTTTGAAAAAAAATTTCAAAAAAAATTTCCAAAAAAATTTTCGAAAAAATTTTGGAAAAAAATTTTTCAAAAAAAATTTTCGAAAAAATTTTGGAAAAAAATTTTCAAAAAAAATTTCGAAAAAAAATTTTCAAAAAAAATTTTGAAAAAATCTCAAAAAAAAATTTTGGAAAAAAATATTGAAAAAAAATTTCGAAAAAATTTTGGAAAAAAATTTCGAAAAAAAAATTTCGAAAAAAATTTCGAAAAAAAATTTTGAAAAAAATCTCGAAAAAAAATTTTGAAAAAAAATTTTGAAAAAAAATTTCGAAAAAAATTTTCAAAAAAATTTTCGAAAAAATTTTGGAAAAAAATTTTTCGAATAAAGTTTCGAAAAAAAAATTTCGAAAAAAATTTCGAAAAAAAATTTTGAGAAAAAACCGAAAAAAATTTTCAAAAAAATTTTCAAAAAAATTTTCAAAAAAATTTTGGAAAAAAATTTTTCGAGAAAAATTTCGAAAAAAAATTTTGAAAAAAAAACGAAAAAAATTTTCAAAAAAATTTTTGAAAAAATTTCGAAAAAAAATTTTGAAAAAAAATTTCGAAAAAAATTTTTTAAAAAAATTTCGAAAAAAATTTTCAAAAAAATTTTCGAGAAAATTTTTGGAAAAAAATTTTCAAAAAAATTTTCCAGAAAAAATTTCGAAAAAAAATTTTCGAAAAAAATTTGGAAAAAAATTTTTCAAAAAAAATTTCGAAAAAAAAATTTTAAAAAAAAATTTGAAAAAAATTTTCGAAAAAAAATTTTCGAATAAAATTTTCGAAGAAAATTTCGAAAAAAAATTTTCAAAAAAAATTTTGAAAAAAAATTTCGAAAAAAATTTTCGAAAAAATTTCGAAAAAAAATTTCGAAAAAAATTTTCAAAAAAATTTTCGAAAAAAATTTCGAAAAAAAATTTTCGAAAAAAATTTTCGTAAAAAAATTTTGAAAAAAAATTTCAAAAAAAATTTTGAAAAAAATTTCCAAAAAAATTTTGGAAAAAAATTTTCAAAAAAAATTTTGAAAAAAAATTTCGAAAAAATTTTTAAAAAAATTTCGAAAAAAAATTTTCGAAAAATATTTTGAAAAAAAATTTCGAAAAAAATTTTTAAAAAAATTTTTAAAAAAATTTTTAAAAAATTTTAGAAAAACATTTTTCGAAAAAAATTTTCAAAAAAATTTTCGAAAAAAATTTCGAAAAAAGAATTTTCGAAAAAAAATTTTAAAAAAATTTTGAAAAAAAATTTTCAAAAAAAATTTGAAAAAAAATTTCGAAAAAAATTTTCTAAAAAAATTTTGAAGTAAAATTTCCGAAAAAAAATTTGAAAAAAAATTTTAAAAAAAAATTCAAAAAAATTTTCAAAAAAATTTTGAAAATTTTTCGAAAAAAATTTTCAAAAAAAATTTCAAAAAAAATTTCGAAAAAAAATTTTCGAAAAAAATTTTGAAAAAAAATTTCGAAAAAAATTTTCAAAAAAATTTACGAAAAAAATTTCGAAAAAAAATTTTCGAAAAAAATTTTGAAAAAAAATTCCGAAAAAATTTTCAAAAAAATTTTCGAATAAATTTTGCAAAAAAAATTTTCGAAAAAAATTTTCAAAAAAAATTTCAAAAAAATTTTCGAAAAAAAATTTTCGAAAAAACTTTTCTAAGGAAATTTCGAAAAAAATTTTGGAAAAAAATTTCGAAAAAAATTTTCTAAAAAAATTTCAAAAAAAAAAATATTCGAAAAAAATTTTCAAAAAAAATTTTGAAAAAAAATTTTTCAAAAAAAATTTTCGAAAAAATTTTGGAAAAAAATTTTTCAAAAAAAATTTCGAAAAAAAATTTTCAAAAAAAATTTTGAAAAAATCTCGAAAAAAAATTTTGGAAAAAAATTTTGAAAAAAAATTTCGAAAAAAATTTTCAAAAAAATTTTCGAAAAAATTTTGGAAAAAAATTTTTCGAGAAAGGTTTCAAAAAAAATTTTTCGAGAAAGATTTCAAAAAAAAATTTTGAAAAAAAATTTCGAAAAAAAATTTTTAAAAAAATTTCGAAAAAAATTTTCAAAAAAATTTTCGAAAAAATTTTGGAAAAAAATATTTCGAAAAAAATTTCGAAAAAAATTTTCGAAAAAAATTTCGAAAAAAAATTTTCGTAAAAAAATTTTGAAAAAAAATTTCAAAAAAAATTTTGAAAAAAATTTCCAAAAAAATTTTAGAAAAAAATTTTCAAAAAAAATTTTGAAGAAAAATTTCGAAAACATTTTTAAAAAAATTTCGAAAAAATATTTTCGAAAAATATTTTGAAAAAAAAATTCGAAAAAAATTTTTAAAAAAATTTTTGAAAAAATTTTAGAAAACATTTTTCGAAAAAAATATTCAAAAAAATTTTCGAAAAAAATTTCGAAAAAAAAATTTCGAAAAAAAATTTAAAAAAAATTTCCAAAAAAAAATTTTCGAAAAAAATTTCAAAAAAAAAATATTCGAAAAAAATTTTCAAAAAAAATTTCGAAAAAAAATTTTCAAAAAAATTTTGAAAAAAAATTTCGAAAAAAATTTTGAAAAAAAATTTCGAAAAAAATTTTCAAAAAAAATTTCGAAAAAAAATTTTCAAAAAAAATTTTGAAAAAAAATTTCGAAAAATATTTTTCGAAAAAAATTTCGAAAAAAAAATTTCAAAAAAAAATTTTGATAAAAATTTCGAAAAAAAATTTTAAAAAAATTTTCGAAAAAAATCTCGAAAAAAAATTTTTCAAAAAAAATTTTCGAAAAAATTTTGGAAAAAAATTTTTAAAAAAATTTCGAAAAAAAATTTTCAAAAAAAATTTTCAAAAAAAATTTTGAAAAAAATCTCGAAAAAAAATTTTGGAAAAAAATTTTGAAAAAAAATTTCGAAAAAAATTTTCAAAAAAATTTTCGAAAAAATTTTGGAAAAACATTTTTCGAAAAAAAATTCGAAAAAAAATTTTCGAAAAAAATTTCGAAAAAAAATTTTCGAAAAAAATTTTTAAAAAAAATTTCGAAAAAAATTTCGAAAAAAATTTTCGAAAAAATTTTGGAAAAAAAATTTTTCGAAAAAAATTTTCAAAAACATTTTCCAAAAAAAATTTCGAAAAAAAATTTTCGAAAAATATTTGGAAAAAAATTTTTCAAAAAAAATTTCGAAAAAAATATTTTTAAAAAAAATTTGAAAAAAATTTCGAAAAAAATTTTTAAAAAAATTTTCGAAAAAATTTTGGAAAAAAATTTTTCGAAAAAAATTTTCAAAAATATTTTCGAAAAAAATTTCGAAAAAAAATTTTCGAAAAAAATTTCGAAAAAAAAATTTCGAAAAAAATTATGAAAAAAATTTTCGAAAAAAAATTCGGAAAAAAATTTCGAAAAAAATTTTCAAAAAAATTTTCGAAAAAATTTTGGAAAAAAATATTTCGAAAAAAATTTCGAAAAAAATTTTCGAAAAAAATTTCGAAAAAAAATTTTCGAAATAAATTTTCGTAAAAAAATTTTGAAAAAAAATTTCAAAAGAAATTTTGGAAAAAATTCCCAAAAAAATTTTGGAAAAAAATATTTCGAAAAAAATAAAATAAAAAATAAATTTTGAAAGAAATTTTCGAAAAAAAATTTTCGAAAAAAATTTTCGAAAAAAATTTCAAAAAAAAAAATATGCGAAAAAAATTTTCAAAAAAAATTAGAAAAAAAATTTCGTAAAAAATTTTGAAAAAAAATTTCGAAAAAAATTTTGAAAAAAAATTTTTTTAAAAATTTTCGAAAAAAATTTCGAAAAAAAATTTTGGAAAAAAATTTCATAAAAAAATTTCGAAAAAAATTTTCGAAAAAATTTTGGAAAAAAATTTTTCAAAAAAAATTTTCGAAAAAATTTTGGAAAAAAATTTTTCAAAAAAAAATTCATAAAAAAATTTTCAAAAAAAAATTTGAAAAAAATCTCGAAAAAAAATTTTGAAAAAAAATTTCGAAAAAAATTTCTTTAAAAATTTTCGAAAAAAATTTTTAAAAAAATTTTCGAAAAAAATTTTTTAAAAAAATTTCGAAAAATATTTTCAAAAACATTTTCGAAAAAATTTGGAAAAAATTTTTCAAAAAAATTTTCCAAAAAAATTTCGAAAAAAAATTTTCAAAAAAAATTTTTCAAAAAAAATTTCGAAAAAAAATTTTAAAAAAAATTTGAAAAAAAATTTCGAAAAAAATTTTTAAAAAAATTTTCGAAAAAAATTTCGAAAAAAAATTTTCGAAAAAAATTTTGAAAAAAAATTTCGAAAAAAATTTTCAAAAAAATTTCAAAAAAAAATTTTGAAAAAAATTTTCGAAAAAAAAATTTTCGAAAAAAAAATTTTCGAAAGAAATTTCGAAAAAAAAATTTCGAAAAAAATTTTTAAAAAAATTTTCGAAAAAAAATTTTGAAAAAAAATTTTGAAAAAAAATTTTGGAAAAAAAATTTTGAAAAAAAATTTCGAAAAAGATTTTCAAAAAAATTTTCAAAAAAATTTTGGAAAAAAAATTCTCGAAAAAAATTTTTGAAAAAAAATTCTCGAAAAAAATTTTTGAAAAAGATTTCGAAAACAAAATTTCGAAAAAAATTATGAAAAAAATTTTCGAAAAAAAATTTGGAAAAAAATATCGAAAAAAATTTTCGAAATGATTTTGGAAAAAAATATTTCGAAGAAATTTTGAAAAAAATTTTCGAAAAAAATTTCGAAAAAAATTTTGAAAAAAATTCTCGAAAAAAATTTTCAAAAAATTTTTCGAAAAAAATTTCGAAAAAAAATTTTTTAAAAAAATTTCGAAAAAAAATTTTCGAAAAACATTGAAATTTTGAAAAAAAATTTTCAAAAAAATTTCGAAAAAAAATTTTCAAAAAAAATTTTGAAAAAAAATTTCGAAAAAGATTTTGAAAAAATTTTTCGAAAAAAATTTCGAAAAAAAATTTTCGAAAAAAACTTTGAAAAAAAATTTGGAAAAAAAATTTCAAAAAAATTTTCGAAAAAAATTTCGAAAAAAAATATTCGAAAAAAATTTCGAAAAAAAATTTTCGAAAAAAAATTCGGAAAAAAATTTTTGAAAAAAATTTCGAAAAAAATTTTCGAAAAAAATTTCGAAAAAAAATTTTCGAAAAAAATTTTGAAAAGAAATTTCAAAAAAAATTTTCGAAAAAAATTTTCGAAAAAAATTTTCAAAAATAAATTTTGAAAAAAAATTTCGAAAAAAATTTTTAAAAAAATTTTCGAAAAAATTTCGAAAAAAAATTTTCGAAAAAAATTTTGAAAAAAAATTTCGAAAAAAATTTTCAAAAAAATTTTCGAAAAAATTTTGGAAAAAAATTTTTCAAAAAAAATTTTCGAAAAAATTTTGGAAAAAAATTTTCAAAGAAAATTTCGAAAAAAAATTTTCAAAAAAAATTTTGAAAAAAATCTCGAAATAAAATTTTGGAAAAAAATTTTGAAAAAAAATTTCGAAAAAAATTTACAAAAAAATTTTCGAAAAAATTTTGGAAAAAAATTTTTCGAAAAAAAAATTTCGAAAAAAATTTCGAAAAAAAATTTTCAAAAAAATTTTCGAAAAAAAATTTTCAAAAAAATTTTCGAAAAAATTTTGGAAAAAAAATTTTCGAGAAGAATTTCGAAAAAAAATTTTCAAAAAAAAAAAAAAAATTTCGGAAAATTTTTTTTTTAAATTTTCGAAAAAAATTTCGAAAAAAAATTTTCGAAAAAAATTTTTAAAAAAATTTTCAAAAAAAATTTTAAAAAAAAATTTTTAAAAAAAATTTCGAAAAATATTTTCAAAAAAATTTTCGAAAAAATTTTGGAAAAAAATTTTTCGAAAAAAATTTTCAAAAACATTTTCCAAAAAAAATTTCGAAAAAAAATTTTCGAAAAAAATTTTTCAACAAAAATTTCGAAAAAAAAAATTTTAAAAAAAATTTGAAAAAAAAATTCGAAAAAAATTTTTAAAAAAATTTTTGAAAAAAATTTCGAAAAAAAAATTTCGAAAATAATTTTGAAAAAGAATTTCGAAAAAAAATTTCAAAAAAATTTTCGAAAAAAATTTCGAAAAAAAATTTTCAAAAAAAATTTTGAAAAAATTTTCAAAAAAAAATTTTCGAAAAAATTTTCGAAGGAAATTTCGAAAAAAAATTTAGAAAAAAATTTTGAAAAAAATTTTCGAAAAAAAATTTGAAAAAAAATTTGGAAAAACAATTTTGAAAAAAAATTTCAAAAAAAATTTAGAAAAAAAAATTCGAAAAAAATTTCGAAAAAAAATTTTCGAAAAAAATTTTAAAAATTTTTGAAAAAAATTTCGAAAAAAATTTTCGAAAAAAAATTTAAAAAAAATTTTCGAAAAAAATTTACAAAAAAATTTTCGAAAAAATTTTTTAAAAAAATGTTTGAAAAAAAAAAAAAAAATTTCGGAAAAAATTTTCGAAAGAAATTTCGAAAAAAATTTTCGAAAAAAATTTCGAAAACAATTTTCGAAAAAAATTTTGAAAAAAATTTCCAAAAAAAATTTTCGAAAAAAATTCTTAAAAAAATTTTCGAAAAAAATTTTTAAAAAAAATTTTCAAAAAAATTTTCGAAAAAATTTTGGAAAAAAATTTTTCGAAAAAAATTTTCAAAAAAATTTTCCAAAAAAAATTTCGAAAAAAAATTTTGAAAAAAATTTTGAAAAAAATTTTCGAAAAAATATTTTCGAAAAAAATATTCGAAAAAAATTTTGAAAAAAAATTTCGAAAAACATTTTCGAAAAAAATTTCGAAAAAAAATTTTCGAAAAAACTTTCGAAGGAAATTTTGAAAAAAATTTTCGAAAAAAATTTCGATAAAAAATTTTTGAAAAAAATTCCAAAAAAAAATTTTCGAAAAAATTTTGGAAAAAAATTTTTCAAAAAAAATTTCGAAAAAAAATTTTAAAAAAAAATTTGAAAAAAAATATCGAAAAAAATTTTTAAAAAAATTTTCCAAAAAAATTTCGAAAAAAAAATTTCGAAAAAAATTTTGAAAAAAAATTTCGAAAAAAATTTCGAAAAAAAATTTACGAAAAAAATTTTTAAAAAAAATTTCGAAAAAAATTTTCAAAAAAATTTTCGAAAAAATTTGGGAAAAACATTTTTCGAAAAAAATTTTCAAAAAAATTTTCGAAAAAAATTTCGAAAAAAAATTTTCGAAAAAAAATTTTAAAAAAAATTTTCGAAAAAAATTTCAAAAAAAAAAAAATTCGAAAAAAATTTAAAAAAAAATTTTTAAAAAAATTTCGAAAAAAAATTTTCGAAAAAAATTTTCGAAAAAAATTTCAAAAAAAAAATATGCGAAGAAAATTTTCAAAAAAAATTTTCAAAAAAAATTTTTAAAAAAAATTTCTTAAAAAATTTTGAAAAAAAATTTTGAAAAAAATTTTGAAAAAAAATTTTGAAAAAAAATTAAAAAAAAAAATTTTTAAAAAATTTTCAAAAAAAATTTCGAAAAAAAATTTTGGAAAAAAATTTCATAAAAAAATTTCGAAAAAAATTTTCAAAAAAATTTTCGAAAAAAATTTGGAAAAAAATTTTTCAAAAAAAATTTTCGAAAAAATTTTGGAAAAAAATTTTTCAAAAAAAATTTCATAAAAAAATTTTCAAAAAAAATTTTGAAAAAAATCTCGAAAAAAAATTTTGGAAAAAAATTTTGAAAAAAAATTTCGAAAAAAATTTTCAAAAAAATTTTCGAAAAAATTTTGGAAAAAGTTTTTCGAAAAAATTTTGGAAAAAAATTTCTAAAAAAATTTCGAAAAATAATTTTGAAAAAAAACCGAAAAAAATTTTCAAAAAAATTTTCGAAACAATTTTGGAGAATTTTTTCGAGAAAAATTTCGAAAAAAAATTTTCAAAAAAAATTTTGAAAAATAATTTCGAAAAAATTTTTTTAAAAATTTTCGAAAAAAATTTCGAAAAAAAATTTTCGAAAAAATTTGGAAAAAAAATTTTTCGAAAAAAAATTTCAAAAAAATTTTCCAAAAAAAATTTCGAAAAAAAATTTTCGAAAAAAATTTGGAAAAAAGTTTTTCAAAAAAAATTTCGAAAAAAATATTTTTAAAAAAAATTTGAAAAAAAATTTCGAAAAAAATTTTTAAAAAAATTTTCGAAAAAACTTTCGAAAAAAAATTTTCGATAAAAATTTTGAAAAAAAATTTCAAAAAAAATTTCCAAAAAAATTTTCGAAAAAATTTTGGAAAAAAATTTTTCAAAAAAAATTTTCGAAAAAAATTTGGAAAAAAATTTTTCAAAAAAAATTTCGAAAAAAAATTTTCAAAAAAAATTTTGAAAAAATCTCGAAAAAAAAATTTTGGAAAAAAATTTTTAAAAATAATTTCGAAAAAAATTTTGGAAAAAAATTTTTCGAAAAAAATTTCGAAAAAAAAATTTCGAAAAAAATTTCGAAAAAAAATTTTGAAAAAAAACCGAAACAAATTTTCAAAAAAATTTTCGAAAAAATTTTGGAAAAAAATTTTTCGAGAAAAATTTCGAAAAAAAATTTTGAAAAAAAATTTCGAAAAAAATTTTTTAAAAAAATTTCGAAAAAAATTTTCAAAAAAATTTTCGAAAAAATTTTGGAAAAAAATTTTTCGAAAAAAATTTTCAAAAATATTTTCGAAAAAAATTTCGAAAAAAAATTTTCGAAAAAAATTTCGAAAAAAAAATTTCGAAAAAAATTATGAAAAAAATTTTCGAAAAAAAATTCGGAAAAAAATTTCGAAAAAAATTTTCAAAAAAATTTTCGAAAAAATTTTGGAAAAAAATATTTCGAAAAAAATTTCGAAAAAAATTTTCGAAAAAAATTTCGAAAAAAAATTTTCGAAAAAAATTTTCTTAAAAAAATTTTGAAAAAAAATTTCAAAAAAAATAAAATAAAAAATAAATTTTGAAAGAAATTTTCGAAAAAAAATTTTCGAAAAAAATTTTCGAAAAAAATTTCAAAAAAAAAATATGCGAAAAAAATTTTCAAAAAAAATTAGAAAAAAAATTTCGTAAAAAATTTTGAAAAAAAATTTCGAAAAAAATTTTGAAAAAAAATTTTTTTAAAAATTTTCGAAAAAAATTTCGAAAAAAAATTTTGGAAAAAAATTTCATAAAAAAATTTCGAAAAAAATTTTCGAAAAAATTTTGGAAAAAAATTTTTCAAAAAAAATTTTCGAAAAAAATTTGGAAAAAAAATTTTCAAAAAAAATTTCATAAAAAAATTTTCAAAAAAAAATTTGAAAAAAATCTCGAAAAAAAATTTTGAAAAAAAATTTCGAAAAAAATTTCTTTAAAAATTTTCGAAAAAAATTTCGAAAAAAAATTTTCGAAAAAAATTTTTAAAAAAATTTTCGAAAAAAATTTTTTAAAAAAATTTCGAAAAATATTTTCAAAAAAATTTTCGAAAAAATTTGGAGAAAATTTTTCAAAAAAATTTTCCAAAAAAATTTCGAAAAAAAATTTTCAAAAAAAATTTCGAAAAAAAATTTTAAAAAAAATTTGAAAAAAAATTTCGAAAAAAATGTTTAAAAAAATTTTCGAAAAAAATTTCGAAAAAAAATTTTCGAAAAAAATTTTGAAAAAAAATTTCGAAAAAAATTTTCAAAAAAATTATCGAAAAAAATTTCAAAAAAAAATTTTGAAAAAAATTTTCGAAAAAAAAATTTTCGAAAGAAATTTCGAAAAAAAAAATTTCGAAAAAAATTTTTAAAAAAATTTTCGAAAAAAAATTTGAAAAAACATTTTGGAAAAAAAATTTTGAAAAAAAATTTCGAAAAAGATTTTCAAAAAACATTTTCGAAAAAAATTTCGAAAAAATTTTGGAAAAAAATTTTTCGAAAAAAATTTTCAAAAAAATTTTCCAAAAAAAATTTCGAAAAAAAATTTTGAAAAAAATTTTGAAAAAAATTTTCGAAAAAATATTTTCGAAAAAAATTTTCGAAAAAAATTTTGAAAAAAAATTTCGAAAAACATTTTCGAAAAAAATTTCGAAAAAAAAATTTCGAAAAAACTTTCGAAGGAAATTTTGAAAAAAATTTCGATAAAAAATTTTTGAAAAAAATTCCAAAAAAAAATTTTCGAAAAAATTTTGAAAAAAAATTTTTCAAAAAAAATTTCGAAAAAAAATTTTAAAAAAAATTTTGAAAAAAAATATCGAAAAAAATTTTTAAAAAAATTTTCCAAAAAAATTTCGAAAAAAAAATTTCGACAAAAATTTTGAAAAAAAATTTCGAAAAAAATTTCGAAAAAAAATTTACGAAAAAAATTTTGAAAAAAAATTTCGAAAAAAATTTTCAAAAAAATTTTCGAAAAAATTTGGGAAAAACATTTTTCGAAAAAAATTTTCAAAAAAATTTTCGAAAAAAATTTCGAAAAAAAATTTTCGAAAAAAAATTTTAAAAAAAATTTTCGAAAAAAATTTCAAAAAAAATTTTGAAAAAAAATTAAAAAAAAAATTTTTTTAAAAATTTTCAAAAAAAATTTCGAAAAAAAATTTTGGAAAAAAATTTCGAAAAACATTTTCGAAAAAAATTTCGAAAAAAAAATTTCGAAAAAACTTTCGAAGGAAATTTTGAAAAAAATTTCGATAAAAAATTTTTGAAAAAAATTCCAAAAAAAAATTTTCGAAAAAATTTTGAAAAAAAATTTTTCAAAAAAAATTTCGAAAAAAAATTTTAAAAAAAATTTTGAAAAAAAATATCGAAAAAAATTTTTAAAAAAATTTTCCAAAAAAATTTCGAAAAAAAAATTTCGACAAAAATTTTGAAAAAAAATTTCGAAAAAAATTTCGAAAAAAAATTTACGAAAAAAATTTTGAAAAGAAATTTCGAAAAAAATTTTCAAAAAAATTTTCGAAAAAATTTGGGAAAAACATTTTTCGAAAAAAATTTTCAAAAAAATTTTCGAAAAAAATTTCGAAAAAAAATTTTCGAAAAAAAATTTTAAAAAAAATTTTCGAAAAAAATTTTGAAAAAAATTTTCGAAAAAAATTTCAAAAAAAATTTTGAAAAAAAATTAAAAAAAAAATTTTTTTAAAAATTTTCAAAAAAAATTTCGAAAAAAAATTTTGGAAAAAAATTTCATAAAAAAATTTCGAAAAAAATTTTCAAAAAAATTTTCGAAAAAAATTTGGAAAAAAATTTCAAAAAAAAAATATGCGAAGAAAATTTTCAAAAAAAATTTTCAAAAAAAGTTTTGAAAAAAAATTTCGTAAAAAATTTTGAAAAAAAATTTTGAAAAAAATTTTGAAAAAAAATTTTGAAAAAAAATTAAAAAAAAAATTTTTTTAAAAATTTTCAAAAAAAATTTCGAAAAAAAATTTTGGAAAAAAATTTCATAAAAAAATTTCGAAAAAAATTTTCAAAAAAATTTTCGAAAAAAATTTGGAAAAAAATTTTTCAAAAAAAATTTTCGAAAAAATTTTGGAAAAAAATTTTTCAAAAAAAATTTCATAAAAAAATTTTCAAAAAAAATTTTGAAAAAAATCTCGAAAAAAAATTTTGGAAAAAAATTTTGAAAAAAAATTTCGAAAAAAATTTTCAAAAAAATTTTCGAAAAAATTTTGGAAAAAGTTTTTCGAAAAAATTTTGGAAAAAAATTTCTAAAAAAATTTCGAAAAATAATTTTGAAAAAAAACCGAAAAAAATTTTCAAAAAAATTTTCGAAACAATTTTGGAGAATTTTTTCGAGAAAAATTTCGAAAAAAAATTTTCAAAAAAAATTTTGAAAAATAATTTCGAAAAAATTTTTTTAAAAATTTTCGAAAAAAATTTCGAAAAAAAATTTTCGAAAAAAATTTTTAAAAAAATTTTCGAAAAAAATTTTTTAAAAAAATTTCGAAAAATATTTTCAAAAAAATTTTCGAAAAAATTTGGAAAAAATTTTTCAAAAACATTTTCCAAAAAAAATTTCGAAAAAAAAATTTCAAAAAAAATTTTTCAAAAAAAATTTCGAAAAAAATTTTTAAAAAAAATTTCGAAAAAAATTTCGAAAAAAATTTTCGAAAAAATTTTGGAAAAAAAATTTTTCGAAAAAAAATTTCAAAAAAATTTTCCAAAAAAAATTTCGAAAAAAAATTTTCGAAAAAAATTTGGAAAAAAATTTTTCAAAAAAAATTTCGAAAAAAATATTTTAAAAAAAATTTGAAAAAAAATTTCGAAAAAAATTTTTAAAAAAATTTTCGAAAAAACTTTCGAAAAAAATTTTCGATAAAAATTTTGAAAAAAAATTTCAAAAAAAATTTCCAAAAACATTTTCGAAAAAATTTTGGAAAAAAATTTTTCAAAAAAAATTTTCGAAAAAAATTTGGAAAAAAATTTTTCAAAAAAAATTTCGAAAAAAAATTTTCAAAAAAATTTTTGAAAAAATCTCGAAAAAAAAATTTTGGAAAAAAATTTTTAAAAAAAATTTCGAAAAAAAATTTCGAAACAAATTTTCAAAAAAATTTCGAAAAAATTTTGGAAAAAAATTTTTCGAGAAAAATTTCGAAAAAAAATTTTGAAAAAAAATTTCGAAAAAAATTTTTTAAAAAAATTTCGAAAAAAATTTTCAAAAAAATTTTCGAAAAAATTTTGGAAAAAAATTTTTCGAAAAAAATTTTCAAAAATATTTTCGAAAAAAATTTCGAAAAAAAATTTTCGAAAAAAATTTCGAAAAAAAAATTTCGAAAAAAATTATGAAAAAAATTTTCGAAAAAAAATTCGGAAAAAAATTTCGAAAAAAATTTTCAAAAAAATTTTCGAAAAAATTTTGGAAAAAAATATTTCGAAAAAAATTTCGAAAAAAAATTTTCGAAAAAAATTTTCTTAAAAAAATTTTGAAAAAAAATTTCAAAAAAAAATTTGGAAAAAATTCCCAAAAAAATTTTGGAAAAAAATATTTCGAAAAAAATAAAATAAAAAATAAATTTTGAAAGAAATTTTCGAAAAAAAATTTTCGAAAAAAATTTTCGAAAAAAATTTCAAAAAAAAAATATGCGAAAAAAATTTTCAAAAAAAATTAGAAAAAAAATTTCGTAAAAAATTTTGAAAAAAAATTTCGAAAAAAATTTTGAAAAAAAATTTTTTTTAAAATTTTCGAAAAAAATTTCGAAAAAAAATTTTGGAAAAAAATTTCATAAAAAAATTTCGAAAAAAATTTTCGAAAAAATTTTGGAAAAAAATTTTTCAAAAAAAATTTTCGAAAAAATTTTGGAAAAAAATTTTTCAAAAAAAATTTCATAAAAAAATTTTCAAAAAAAAATTTGAAAAAAATCTCGAAAAAAAATTTTGAAAAAAAATTTCGAAAAAAATTTCTTTAAAAATTTTCGAAAAAAATTTCGAAAAAAAATTTTCGAAAAAAATTTTTAAAAAAATTTTCGAAAAAAATTTTTTAAAAAAATTTCGAAAAATATTTTCAAAAAAATTTTCGAAAAAATTTGGAAAAAATTTTTCAAAAAAATTTTTCAAAAAAATTTCGAAAAAAAATTTTCAAAAAAAATTTTTCAAAAAAAATTTCGAAAAAAAATTTAAAAAAAAATTTGAAAAAAAATTTCGAAAAAAATTTTTAAAAAAATTTTCGAAAAAAATTTCGAAAAAAAATTTTCGAAAAAAATTTTGAAAAAAAAGTTCGAAAAAAATTTTCAAAAAAATTATCGAAAAAAATTTCAAAAAAAAATTTTGAAAAAAATTTTCGAAAAAAAAATTTTCGAAAGAAATTTCGAAAAAAAAAATTTCGAAAAAAATTTTAAAAAAAATTTTCGAAAAAAAATTTTCGAAAAAAATTTTGAAAAACAATTTTGGAAAAAAAATTTTGAAAAAAAATTTCGAAAAAGATTTTCAAAAAAATTTTCAAAAAAATTTTGGAAAAAAAATTCTCGAAAAAAATTTTTGAAAAAGATTTCGAAAACAAAATTTCGAAAAAAATTATGAAAAAAATTTTCGAAAAAAAATTTGGAAAAAAATATCGAAAAAAATTTTCGAAATGATTTTGGAAAAAAATATTTCGAAGAAATTTTGAAAAAAATTTCGAAAAAAATTTTGAAAAAAATTCTCGAAAAAAATTTTCAAAAAATTTTTGGAAAAAAATTTTCGAAAAAAATTTCGAAAAAAAATTTTTAAAAAAATTTCGAAAAAAATTTTTCGAAAAACATTGAAATTTTGAAAAAAAATTTTCAAAAAAATTTCGAAAAAAAATTTTCAAAAAAAATTTTGAAAAAAAATTTCGAAAAAAATTTTAAAAAAATTTTTCGAAAAAAATTTCGAAAAAAAATTTTCGAAAAAAACTTTGAAAAAAAATTTGGAAAAAAAATTTCAAAAAAATTTTCGAAAAAATTTTGCAAAAAAAATTTTCGAAAAAAATTTTCAAAAAAATTTTCAAAAAAATTTTGGAAAAAAAATTCTCGAAAAAAATTTTTGAAAAAGATTTCGAAAACAAAATTTCGAAAAAAATTATGAAAAAAATTTTCGAAAAAAAATTTGGAAAAAAATATCGAAAAAAATTTTCGAAATGATTTTGGAAAAAAATATTTCGAAGAAATTTTGAAAAAAATTTCGAAAAAAATTTTGAAAAAAATTCTCGAAAAAAATTTTCAAAAAATTTTTCGAAAAAAATTTTCGAAAAAAATTTCGAAAAAAAATTTTTTAAAAAAATTTCGAAAAAAAAATTTTGGAAAAACATTGAAATTTTGAAAAAAAATTTTCAAAAAAATTTCGAAAAAAAATTTTCAAAAAAAATTTTGAAAAAAAATTTCGCAAAAACTTTTTAAAAAATTTTTCGAAAAAAATTTCGAAAAAAAATTTTCGAAAAAAAATTCGGAAAAAAATTTTTGAAAAAAATTTCGAAAAAAATTTTCGAAAAAAATTTCGAAAAAAAATTATCGAAAAAAATTTTGAAAAAAAATTTCAAAAAAAATTTTCGAAAAAAATTTTCAAAAATAAATTTTGAAAAAAAATTTCGAAAAAAATTTTTTAAAAAATTTTCGAAAAAATTTCGAAAAAAAATTTTCGAAAAAATTTTGGAAAAAAATTTTTCAAAAAAAATTTTCGAAAAAATTTTGGAAAAAAATTTTTCAAAGAAAATTTCGAAAAAAAATTTTCAAAAAAAATTTTGAAAAAAAATCTCGAAATAAAATTTTGGAAAAAAATTTTGAAAAAAAATTTCGAAAAAAATTTTCAAAAAAATTTTCGAAAAAATTTTGGAAAAAAATTTTTCGAAAAAAAAATTTCGAAAAAAATTTCGAAAAAAAATTTTCAAAAAAATTTTCGAAAAAATTTTGGAAAAAATATTTTCGAGAAGAATTTCGAAAAAAAAAATTTCAAAAAAAAAAAAAAAAATTCGGAAAATTTTTCTTTAAAATTTTCGAAAAAAATTTCGAAAAAAAATTTTCGAAAAAAATTTTTAAAAAAATTTTCAAAAAAAATTTAAAAAAAATTTCGAAAAATATTTTCAAAAAAATTTTCGAAAAAATTTTGGAAAAAAATTTTTCGAAAAAAATTTTCAAAAACATTTTCCAAAAAAAATTTCGAAAAAAAATTTTCGAATAAAATTTTTCAACAAAAATTTCGAAAAAAAAATTTTTAAAAAAAATTTGAAAAAAAAATTCGAAAAAAATTTTAAAAAAAATTTTCGAAAAAAATTTCGAAAAAAAAATTTCGAAAAAAATTTTGAAAAAGAATTTCGAAAAAAAATTTCAAAAAGTTTCGAAAAAAATTTCGAAAAAATATTTTCAAAAAAAATTTTGAAAAAATATTCAAAAAAAAATTTTCGAAAAAATTTTCGAAGGAAATTTCGAAAAAAAATTTAGAAAAAAATTTTGAAAAAAATTTTAAATTTGAAAAAAAATTTGGAAAAACAATTTTGAAAAAAAATTTCAAAAAAAATTTAGAAAAAAAATTTTCGAAAAAAATTTCGAAAAAAAATTTTCGAAAAAAATTTTGAAAATTTTTGAAAAAAATTTCGAAAAAAATTTTTAAAAAAATTTTCGAAAAAAATTTACAAAAAAATTTTCGAAAAAAATTTTGAAAAAAATTTCCAAAAAAAATTTTCGAAAAAAATTCTTAAAAAAATTTTCGAAAAAAATTTTTAAAAAAAATTTTCAAAAAAATTTTCGAAAAAATTTTGGAAAAAAATTTTTCGAAAAAAATTTTCAAAAAAATTTCCCAAAAAAAATTTCGAAAAAAAATTTTGAAAAAAATTTTGAAAAAAATTTTCGAAAAAATATTTTCGAAAAAAATTTTCGAAAAAAATTTTGAAAAAAAAATTTCGAAAAACATTTTCGAAAAAAATTTCGAAAAAAAATTTTCGAAAAAACTTTCGAAGGAAATTTTGAAAAAAATTTTCGAAAAAAATTTCGGTAAAAAATTTTTGAAAAAAATTCCAAAAAAAAATTTTTGAAAAAAATTCCAAAAAAAAATTTTCGAAAAAATTTTGGAAAAAAATTTTTCAAAAAAAATTTCGAAAAAAAATTTTAAAAAAAAATTTGAAAAAAAATATCGAAAAAAATTTTTAAAAAAATTTTCGAAAAAAATTTCGAAAAAAAAATTTCGAAAAAAATTTTGAAAAAAAATTTCGAAAAAAATTTCGAAAAAAAATTTACGAAAAAAATTTTTAAAAAAAATTTCGAAAAAAATTTTCAAAAAAATTTTCGAAAAAATTTGGAAAAAAAATTTTTCGAAAAAAATTTTCAAAAAAATTTTCGAAAAAAATTTCGAAAAAAAATTTTCGAAAAAAAATTTTAAAAAAAAATTTCGAAAAAAATTTCAAAAAAAAAAAAAATTCGAAAAAAATTTTCAAAAAAAATTTTAAAAAAAATTTCGAAAAAAAATTTTCGAAAAAAATTTTCGAAAAAAATTTCAAAAAAAAAATATGCGTAGAAAATTTTCAAAAAAAATTTTGAAAAAAAATTTCGTAAAAAATTTTGAAAAAAAATTTTGAAAAAATTTTGAAAAAAAATTTTGAAAAAAAATTAAAAAAAAAAATTTTAAAAAAATTTTCCAAAAAAATTTCGAAAAAAAATTTTGGAAAAAAATTTGATAAAAAAATTTCGAAAAAAATTTTCAAAAAAATTTTCGAAAAAATTTTGGAAAAAAATTTTTCAAAAAAAAATTTCGAAAAAATTTTGGAAAAAAATTTTTCAAAAAAAATTTCATAAAAAAATTTTCAAAAAAAATTTTGAAAAAAATCTCGAAAAAAAATTTTGGAAAAAAATTTTGAAAAAAAATTTCGAAAAAAATTTTCAAAAAAATTTTCGAAAAAATTTTGGAAAAAGTTTTTCGAAAAAATTTTGGAAAAAAATTTCTAAAAAAATTTCGAAAAATAATTTTGAAAAAAAACCGAAAAAAATTTTCAAAAAAATTTTCGAAACAATTTTGGAGAATTTTTTCGAGAAAAACTTCGAAAAAAAATTTTCAAAAAAAATTTTGAAAAATAATTTCGAAAAAATTTCTTTAAAAATTTTCGAAAAAAATTTCGAAAAAAAATTTTCGAAAAAACTTTTTTAAAAAATTTTCGAAAAAAATTTTTTAAAAAAATTTCGAAAAATATTTTCAAAAAAATTTTCGAAAAAATTTGGAAAAAATTTTTCAAAAACATTTTCCAAAAAAAATTTCGAAAAAAAATTTTCAAAAAAAATTTTTCAAAAAAAATTTCGAAAAAAATTTTTAAAAAAAATTTCGAAAAAAATTTCGAAAAAAATTTTCGAAAAAATTTTGGAAAAAAAATTTTTCGAAAAAAATTTTCAAAAAAATTTTCCAAAAAAAATTTCGAAAAAAAATTTTCGAAAAAAATTTGGAAAAAAATTTTTCAAAAAAAATTTCGAAAAAAATATTTTAAAAAAAAATTTGAAAAAAAATTTCGAAAAAAATTTTTAAAAAAATTTTCGAAAAAACTTTCGAAAAAAAATTTTCGATAAAAATTTTGAAAAAAAATTTTAAAAAAAATTTCCAAAAAAATTTTCGAAAAAATTTTGGAAAAAAATTTTTCAAAAAAAATTTTCGAAAAAAATTTGGAAAAAAATTTTTCAAAAAAAATTTCGAAAAAAAATTTTCAAAAAAAATTTTGAAAAAATCTCGAAAAAAAAATTTTGGAAAAAAATTTTTAAAAAAAATTTCGAAAAAAATTTTCGAAAAAAATTTCGAAAAAAATTTTGGAAAAAAATTTTTCGAAAAAAATTTTGAAAAAAAATTTCGAAAAAAATTTTTTAAAAAAATTTCGAAAAATATTTTCAAAAAAATTTTCGAAAAAATTTTAGAAAAAAATTTTTCGAAAAAAATTTTCAAAAATATTTTCGAAAAAAATTTTGAAAAAAAATTTTGAAAAAAAATTTCAAAAAAAATTTTCGAAAAAAATTTTCAAAAATAAATTTTGAAAAAAAATTTCGAAAAAAATTTTTTAAAAAATTTTCGAAAAAATTTCGAAAAAAAATTTTCGAAAAAATTTTGGAAAAAAATTTTTCAAAAAAAATTTTCGAAAAAATTTTGGAAAAAAATTTTTCAAAGAAAATTTCGAAAAAAAATTTTCAAAAAAAATTTTGAAAAAAAATCTCGAAATAAAATTTTGGAAAAAAATTTTGAAAAAAAATTTCGAAAAAAATTTTCAAAAAAATTTTCGAAAAAATTTTGGAAAAAAATTTTTCGAAAAAAAAATTTCGAAAAAAATTTCGAAAAAAAATTTTCAAAAAAATTTTCGAAAAAATTTTGGAAAAAATATTTTCGAGAAGAATTTCGAAAAAAAAAATTTCAAAAAAAAAAAAAAAAATTCGGAAAATTTTTCTTTAAAATTTTCGAAAAAAATTTCGAAAAAAAATTTTCGAAAAAAATTTTTAAAAAAATTTTCAAAAAAAATTTAAAAAAAATTTCGAAAAATATTTTCAAAAAAATTTTCGAAAAAATTTTGGAAAAAAATTTTTCGAAAAAAATTTTCAAAAACATTTTCCAAAAAAAATTTCGAAAAAAAATTTTCGAAAAAAATTTTTCAACAAAAATTTCGAAAAAAAAATTTTTAAAAAAAATTTGAAAAAAAAATTCGAAAAAAATTTTAAAAAAAATTTTCGAAAAAAATTTCGAAAAAAAAATTTCGAAAAAAATTTTGAAAAAGAATTTCGAAAAAAAATTTCAAAAAGTTTCGAAAAAAATTTCGAAAAAATATTTTCAAAAAAAATTTTGAAAAAATATTCAAAAAAAATTTTCGAAGGAAATTTCGAAAAAAAATTTAGAAAAAAATTTTGAAAAAAATTTTAAATTTGAAAAAAAATTTGGAAAAACAATTTTGAAAAAAAATTTCAAAAAAAATTTAGAAAAAAAATTTTCGAAAAAAATTTCGAAAAAAAATTTTCGAAAAAAATTTTGAAAATTTTTGAAAAAAATTTCGAAAAAAATTTTTAAAAAAATTTTCGAAAAAAATTTACAAAAAAATTTTCGAAAAAATTTTTTAAAAAAAAGTGAAAAAAAAAAAAAAAATTTTCGGAAAAAATTTTCGAAAGAAATTTCGAAAAAAATTTTCGAAAAAAATTTCGAAAAAAATTTTCGAAAAAAATTTTGAAAAAAATTTCCAAAAAAAATTTTCGAAAAAAATTCTTAAAAAAATTTTCGAAAAAAATTTTTAAAAAAAATTTTCAAAAAAATTTTCGAAAAAATTTTGGAAAAACATTTTTCGAAAAAAATTTTCAAAAAAATTTCCCAAAAAAAATTTCGAAAAAAAATTTTGAAAAAAATTTTGAAAAAAATTTTCGAAAAAATATTTTCGAAAAAAATTTTCGAAAAAAATTTTGAAAAAAAAATTTCGAAAAACATTTTCGAAAAAAATTTCGAAAAAAAATTTTCGAAAAAACTTTCGAAGGAAATTTTGAAAAAAATTTTCGAAAAAAATTTCGATAAAAAATTTTTGAAAAAAATTTGGAAAAAAATTTTTCAAAAAAAATTTCGAAAAAAATATTTTAAAAAAAATTTGAAAAAAAATTTCGAAAAAAATTTTTAAAAAAATTTTCGAAAAAACTTTCGAAAAAAATTTTCGATAAAAATTTTGAAAAAAAATTTCAAAAAAAATTTCCAAAAACATTTTCGAAAAAATTTTGGAAAAAAATTTTTCAAAAAAAATTTTCGAAAAAAATATGGAAAAAAATTTTTCAAAAAAAATTTCGAAAAAAAATTTTCAAAAAAATTTTTGAAAAAATCTCGAAAAAAATTTTTAAAAAAAATTTCGAAAAAAATTTCGAAAAAAATTTTCGAAAAAATTTGGAAAAAAAATTTTTCGAAAAAAATTTTCAAAAAAATTTTCGAAAAAAATTTCGAAAAAAAATTTTCGAAAAAAAATTTTAAAAAAAAATTTCGAAAAAAATTTCAAAAAAAAAAAAAATTCGAAAAAAATTTTCAAAAAAAATTTTAAAAAAAATTTCGAAAAAAAATTTTCGAAAAAAATTTTCGAAAAAAATTTCAAAAAAAAAATATGCGTAGAAAATTTTCAAAAAAAATTTTGAAAAAAAATTTCGTAAAAAATTTTGAAAAAAAATTTTGAAAAAATTTTGAAAAAAAATTTTGAAAAAAAATTAAAAAAAAAAATTTTAAAAAAATTTTCCAAAAAAATTTCGAAAAAAAATTTTGGAAAAAAATTTGATAAAAAAATTTCGAAAAAAATTTTCAAAAAAATTTTCGAAAAAATTTTGGAAAAAAATTTTTCAAAAAAAAATTTCGAAAAAATTTTGGAAAAAAATTTTTCAAAAAAAATTTCATAAAAAAATTTTCAAAAAAAATTTTGAAAAAAATCTCGAAAAAAAATTTTGGAAAAAAATTTTGAAAAAAAATTTCGAAAAAAATTTTCAAAAAAATTTTCGAAAAAATTTTGGAAAAAGTTTTTCGAAAAAATTTTGGAAAAAAATTTCTAAAAAAATTTCGAAAAATAATTTTGAAAAAAAACCGAAAAAAATTTTCAAAAAAATTTTCGAAACAATTTTGGAGAATTTTTTCGAGAAAAACTTCGAAAAAAAATTTTCAAAAAAAATTTTGAAAAATAATTTCGAAAAAATTTCTTTAAAAATTTTCGAAAAAAATTTCGAAAAAAAATTTTCGAAAAAACTTTTTTAAAAAATTTTCGAAAAAAATTTTTTAAAAAAATTTCGAAAAATATTTTCAAAAAAATTTTCGAAAAAATTTGGAAAAAATTTTTCAAAAACATTTTCCAAAAAAAATTTCGAAAAAAAATTTTCAAAAAAAATTTTTCAAAAAAAATTTCGAAAAAAATTTTTAAAAAAAATTTCGAAAAAAATTTCGAAAAAAATTTTCGAAAAAATTTTGGAAAAAAAATTTTTCGAAAAAAATTTTCAAAAAAATTTTCCAAAAAAAATTTCGAAAAAAAATTTTCGAAAAAAATTTGGAAAAAAATTTTTCAAAAAAAATTTCGAAAAAAATATTTTAAAAAAAAATTTGAAAAAAAATTTCGAAAAAAATTTTTAAAAAAATTTTCGAAAAAACTTTCGAAAAAAAATTTTCGATAAAAATTTTGAAAAAAAATTTTAAAAAAAATTTCCAAAAAAATTTTCGAAAAAATTTTGGAAAAAAATTTTTCAAAAAAAATTTTCGAAAAAAATTTGGAAAAAAATTTTTCAAAAAAAATTTCGAAAAAAAATTTTCAAAAAAAATTTTGAAAAAATCTCGAAAAAAAAATTTTGGAAAAAAATTTTTAAAAAAAATTTCGAAAAAAATTTTCGAAAAAAATTTCGAAAAAAATTTTGGAAAAAAATTTTTCGAAAAAAATTTTGAAAAAAAATTTCGAAAAAAATTTTTTAAAAAAATTTCGAAAAATATTTTCAAAAAAATTTTCGAAAAAATTTTAGAAAAAAATTTTTCGAAAAAAATTTTCAAAAATATTTTCGAAAAAAATTTTGAAAAAAAATTTTGAAAAAAAATTTCAAAAAAAATTTTCGAAAAAAATTTTCAAAAATAAATTTTGAAAAAAAATTTCGAAAAAAATTTTTTAAAAAATTTTCGAAAAAATTTCGAAAAAAAATTTTCGAAAAAATTTTGGAAAAAAATTTTTCAAAAAAAATTTTCGAAAAAATTTTGGAAAAAAATTTTTCAAAGAAAATTTCGAAAAAAAATTTTCAAAAAAAATTTTGAAAAAAAATCTCGAAATAAAATTTTGGAAAAAAATTTTGAAAAAAAATTTCGAAAAAAATTTTCAAAAAAATTTTCGAAAAAATTTTGGAAAAAAATTTTTCGAAAAAAAAATTTCGAAAAAAATTTCGAAAAAAAATTTTCAAAAAAATTTTCGAAAAAATTTTGGAAAAAATATTTTCGAGAAGAATTTCGAAAAAAAAAATTTCAAAAAAAAAAAAAAAAATTCGGAAAATTTTTCTTTAAAATTTTCGAAAAAAATTTCGAAAAAAAATTTTCGAAAAAAATTTTTAAAAAAATTTTCAAAAAAAATTTAAAAAAAATTTCGAAAAATATTTTCAAAAAAATTTTCGAAAAAATTTTGGAAAAAAATTTTTCGAAAAAAATTTTCAAAAACATTTTCCAAAAAAAATTTCGAAAAAAAATTTTCGAAAAAAATTTTTCAACAAAAATTTCGAAAAAAAAATTTTTAAAAAAAATTTGAAAAAAAAATTCGAAAAAAATTTTAAAAAAAATTTTCGAAAAAAATTTCGAAAAAAAAATTTCGAAAAAAATTTTGAAAAAGAATTTCGAAAAAAAATTTCAAAAAGTTTCGAAAAAAATTTCGAAAAAATATTTTCAAAAAAAATTTTGAAAAAATATTCAAAAAAAATTTTCGAAAAAATTTTCGAAGGAAATTTCGAAAAAAAATTTAGAAAAAAATTTTGAAAAAAATTTTAAATTTGAAAAAAAATTTGGAAAAACAATTTTGAAAAAAAATTTCAAAAAAAATTTAGAAAAAAAATTTTCGAAAAAAATTTCGAAAAAAAATTTTCGAAAAAAATTTTGAAAATTTTTGAAAAAAATTTCGAAAAAAATTTTTAAAAAAATTTTCGAAAAAAATTTACAAAAAAATTTTCGAAAAAATTTTTTAAAAAAAAGTGAAAAAAAAAAAAAAAAATTTTCGGAAAAAATTTTCGAAAGAAATTTCGAAAAAAATTTTCGAAAAAAATTTCGAAAAAAATTTTCGAAAAAAATTTTGAAAAAAATTTCCAAAAAAAATTTTCGAAAAAAATTCTTAAAAAAATTTTCGAAAAAAATTTTTAAAAAAAATTTTCAAAAAAATTTTCGAAAAAATTTTGGAAAAACATTTTTCGAAAAAAATTTTCAAAAAAATTTCCCAAAAAAAATTTCGAAAAAAAATTTTGAAAAAAATTTTGAAAAAAATTTTCGAAAAAATATTTTCGAAAAAAATTTTCGAAAAAAATTTTGAAAAAAAAATTTCGAAAAACATTTTCGAAAAAAATTTCGAAAAAAAATTTTCGAAAAAACTTTCGAAGGAAATTTTGAAAAAAATTTTCGAAAAAAATTTCGATAAAAAATTTTTGAAAAAAATTCCAAAAAAAAATTTTTGAAAAAAATTCCAAAAAAAAATTTTCGAAAAAATTTTGGAAAAAAATTTTTCAAAAAAAATTTCGAAAAAAAATTTTAAAAAAAAATTTGAAAAAAAATATCGAAAAAAATTTTTAAAAAAATTTTCGAAAAAAATTTCGAAAAAAAAATTTCGAAAAAAATTTTGAAAAAAAATTTCGAAAAAAATTTCGAAAAAAAATTTACGAAAAAAATTTTGAAAAAAAATTTCGAAAAAAATTTTCAAAAAAATTTTCGAAAAAATTTGGAAAAAAAATTTTTCGAAAAAAATTTTCAAAAAAATTTTCGAAAAAAATTTCGAAAAAAAATTTTCGAAAAAAAATTTTAAAAAAAAATTTCGAAAAAAATTTCAAAAAAAAAAAAAATTCGAAAAAAATTTTCAAAAAAAATTTTAAAAAAAATTTCGAAAAAAAATTTTCGAAAAAAATTTTCGAAAAAAATTTCAAAAAAAAAATATGCGTAGAAAATTTTCAAAAAAAATTTTGAAAAAAAATTTCGTAAAAAATTTTGAAAAAAAATTTTGAAAAAATTTTGAAAAAAAATTTTGAAAAAAAATTAAAAAAAAAAATTTTAAAAAAATTTTCCAAAAAAATTTCGAAAAAAAATTTTGGAAAAAAATTTGATAAAAAAATTTCGAAAAAAATTTTCAAAAAAATTTTCGAAAAAATTTTGGAAAAAAATTTTTCAAAAAAAATTTTCGAAAAAATTTTGGAAAAAAATTTTTCAAAAAAAATTTCATAAAAAAATTTTCAAAAAAAATTTTGAAAAAAATCTCGAAAAAAAATTTTGGAAAAAAATTTTGAAAAAAAATTTCGAAAAAAATTTTCAAAAAAATTTTCGAAAAAATTTTGGAAAAAGTTTTTCGAAAAAATTTTGAAAAAAATTTCTAAAAAAATTTCGAAAAATAATTTTGAAAAAAAACCGAAAAAAATTTTCAAAAAAATTTTCGAAACAATTTTGGAGAATTTTTTCGAGAAAAACTTCGAAAAAAAATTTTCAAAAAAAATTTTGAAAAATAATTTCGAAAAAATTTCTTTAAAAATTTTCGAAAAAAATTTCGAAAAAAAATTTTCGAAAAAACTTTTTTAAAAAATTTTCGAAAAAAATTTTTTAAAAAAATTTCGAAAAATATTTTCAAAAACATTTTCGAAAAAATTTGGAAAAAATTTTTCAAAAACATTTTCCAAAAAAAATTTCGAAAAAAAATTTTAAAAAAAAATTTTTCAAAAAAAATTTCGAAAAAAATTTTTAAAAAAAATTTCGAAAAAAATTTCGAAAAAAATTTCGAAAAAAATTTTCGAAAAAATTTTGGAAAAAAAATTTTTCGAAAAAAATTTTCAAAAAAATTTTCCAAAAAAAATTTCGAAAAAAAATTTTCGAAAAAAATTTGGAAAAAAATTTTTCAAAAAAAATTTCGAAAAAAATATTTTAAAAAAAAATTTGAAAAAAAATTTCGAAAAAAATTTTTAAAAAAATTTTCGAAAAAACTTTCGAAAAAAAATTTTCGATAAAAATTTTGAAAAAAAATTTTAAAAAAAATTTCCAAAAAAATTTTCGAAAAAATTTTGGAAAAAAATTTTTCAAAAAAAATTTTCGAAAAAAATTTGGAAAAAAATTTTTCAAAAAAAATTTCGAAAAAAAATTTTCAAAAAAAATTTTGAAAAAATCTCGAAAAAAAAATTTTGGAAAAAAATTTTTAAAAAAAATTTCGAAAAAAATTTTCGAAAAAAATTTCGAAAAAAATTTTGGAAAAAAATTTTTCGAAAAAAATTTTGAAAAAAAATTTCGAAAAAAATTTTTTAAAAAAATTTCGAAAAATATTTTCAAAAAAATTTTCGAAAAAATTTTAGAAAAAAATTTTTCGAAAAAAATTTTCAAAAATATTTTCGAAAAAAATTTCGAAAAAAAATTTTCGAAAAAAATTTCGAAAGAAAAATTTCGAAAAAAATTATGAAAAAAATTTTCGAAAAAAACTTCGGAAAAAAATTTCGAAAAAAATTTTCAAAAAAATTTTCGAAAAAATTTTGGAAAAAAATATTTCGAAAAAAATTTCGAAAAAAATTTTCGAAAAAAATTTCGAAAAAAAATTTTCGAAAAAAATTTTCGTAAAAAAAATTTGAAAAAAAATTTCAAAACAAATTTTGAAAAAAATTTCCAAAAATATTTTGAAAAAAATATTTCGAAAAAAATAAAATAAAAAATAAATTTTGAAAAAAATTTTCGAAAAAAAATTTTCGAAAAGAATTTTCGAAAAAAATTTCAAAAAAAAAATATGCGAAAAAAATTTTCAAAAAAAATTTTGAAAAAAAATTTCGTAAAAAATTTTGAAAAAAAATTTCGAAAAAAATTTTGAAAAAAAAGTTTTTTAAAAATTTTCGAAAAAAATTTCGAAAAAAAATTTTGGAAAAAAATTTCATAAAAAAATTTCGAAAAACATTTTCGAAAAAATTTTGGAAAAAAATTTTTCAAAAAAAATTTTCGAAAAAATTTTGGAAAAAAATTTTTCAAAAAAAATTTCATAAAAAAATTTTCAAAAAAAAATTTGAAAAAAATCTCGAAAAAAAATTTTGAAAAAAAATTTCGAAAAAAATTTCTTTAAAAAAATTTCGAAAAATATTTTCAAAAAAACTTTCGAAAAAATTTGGAAAAATTTTTCAAAAAAATTTTCCAAAAAAAATTTCGAAAAAAAATTTTCAAAAAAAAATTTCGAAAAAAAAATTTCGAAAAAAAATTTAAAAAAAAATTTGAAAAAAAATTTCGAAAAAAATTTTTAAAAAAATTTTCGAAAAAAATTTTGAAAAAAAATTTCGAAAAAGAAAAAAATTTTCAAAAAAATTTTGGAAAAAAAATTCTCGAAAAAAATTTTTGAAAAAGATTTCGAAAACAAAATTTCGAAAAACATTATGAAAGAAATATTCGAAAAAAATTTGGAAAAAAATATCGAAAAAAATTTTCGAAAAGATTTTGGAAAAAAATATTTCGAAGAAATTTTGAAAAAAATTTTCGAAAAAAATTTCGAAAACAATTTTGAAAAAAATTCTCGAAAAAAATTTTTCGAAAAAAATTTTCGAAAAAAATTTCGAAAAAAAATTTTTAAAAAAAATTGAAATTTTGAAAAAAATTTTTCAAAAAAATTTCGAAAAAAAATTTTAAAAAAAAATTTTGAAAAAAAATTTCGAAAAAAATTTTGAAAAAATTTTTCGAAAAAAATTTCGAAAAAAAATTTTCGAAAAAAATTTTGAAAAAAAATTTGGAAAAAAAATTTCAAAAAAATTTTCGAAAAAATTTTGCAAAAAAAATTTTCGAAAAAAATTTTCAAAAAAATTTTCGAAAAAAATTTCGAAAAAAAATATTCGAAAAAAATTTCGAAAAAAAATTTTCGAAAAAAAATTCGGAAAAAAATTTTTGAAAAAAATTTCGAAAAAAATTTTCGAAAAAAATTTCGAAAAAAAATTTTCGAAAAAAATTTTGAAAAGAAATTTCAAAAAAAATTTTCGAAAAAACATTCGAAAAAGAAATTTTCGAAAAAAATTTTTAAAAAAAATTACAAAAAAAATTTCCAAAAAAATTTTCGAAAAAATTTTGGAAAAAAATTTTTCAAAAAAAATTTTCGAAAAAATTTTGGAAAAAATTTTTCAAAAAAACTTTCGAAAAAAAAATTTCGAAAAAAATTTCGAAAAAAAATTTTGAAAAAAAACCGAAAAAAATTTTCAAAAAAATTTTCGAAAAGATTTTGGAAAAAAATTTTTAGAGAAAAATTTCGAAAAAAAATTTTCAAAAAAAATTTTGAAAAAAAATTTCGAAAAAATTTTTTTTTTTAATTTTCGAAGAAAATTTCGAAAAAAAATTTTCAAAAAAATTTTCTAAAAAATTTTGGAAAAAAATTTTTCGAAAAAAATTTTCAAAAAAATTTTCCAAAAAAATTTCAAAAAAAAATTTTCGAAAAAAATTTGGAAAAAAATTTTTCAAAAAAAATTTCGAAAAAAAAATTTTAAAGAAAAATTTTTAAAAAAATTTCAAAAAAAAATTTTAAAAAAATTTCAAAAAAAAATTTTCAAAAAAAATTTTGAAAAAAAATTTCGAAAAAAATTTTCAAAAAATTTTCGAAAAAATTTTGGAAATAAATTTTTTGAAAAAAATTTTCAAAAAAATATTCGAAAAAATTTTGGAAAAAAATATTTCGAAAAAAATTTCGAAAAAAAAGTTTCGAAAAAAATTTCGAAAAAAAATTTTCGAAAAAAATTTTCGTAAAAAAATTTTGAAAAAAAATTTTGAAAAAAATTTTGAAAAAAATTTTCAAAAAAAATTTTGAAAAAAAATTTTCAAAAAAAATTTGAAAAAAAATTTCGAAAAAAATTTTTTAAAAAATTTCGAAAAAAAATTTTCGAAAAATATTTTGAAAAAAAATTTCGAAAAAAATTTTTAAAAAAATTTTCGAAAAAATTTTAGAAAAAAATTTTTCAAAAAAAATTTTCAAAAAAATTTTCGAAAAAAATTTCGAAAAAAAATTTTCGAAAAAAAATTTTAAAAAAAATTTCGAAAAAAAATTTTCGAAAAAAATTTTCGAAAAAAATTTCAAAAAAAAAAATATTCGAAAAAAATTTTCAAAAAAAATTTCGAAAAAAATTTTCAAAAAAATTTTCGAAAAAATTTTGGAAAAAAATTTTTCGAAAAAAATTTCGAAAAAAATTTCGAAAAAAAATTTTGAAAAAAATTTTTTTTTAAATTTTCTAAAAAAAGTTCGAAAAAATATTTTCGAAAAAAATTTGGAAAAAATTTTTCAAAAAAAATTTCGAAAAAAAAATTTAAAAAAAAAAATTTGAAAAAAAATTTCAAAAAAAATTTTTAATAAAATTTTCGAAAAAAATTTCAAAAAAAAATTTTCGAAAAAAATTTTGAAAAAAAAATTCGAAAAAAATTTTCAAAAAAATTTTCGAAAAAATTTTGGAAAAAAATTTTTCGAAAAAAATTTTCAAAAAAAATTTCGAAAAAAAATTTTCAAAAAAAATTTTGATAAAAATTTTCGAAAAAAAATTTTCGAATAAAATTTTTGAAGGAAATTTCGAAAAAAATATTGAAAAAAAATTTTGAAAAAAAAAATTGAAAAAAATTTTCGAAAAAAATTTTTCGTCGAAAAAAAAACTTTTCGTCGAAAAAAAAACTTTTCTTCGAAAAAAAAATTTTCTTTGAAAAAAACATTTTTCGTAAAAAAAATTTTTCGTGGAAAAAAAATTTTTCGTGGAAAAATAATTTTTCGAAAAAATTTTGCAAAAAAATTTTTCGACAAAAATTTTTAAAGGAAATTTCGAAAAAAAATTTCGAAAAAAATTTTCGAAAAAAAAATTTCGAAAAAAATTTTGAAAAAAAATTTTCGAAAAAAAATTTCGAAAAAAATTTTGAAAAAAAAATTTCAAAAAAATTTCGAAAAAAATTTTGAAAAAAATTTTTGAAAAAAATTTCGAAAAAAAATTTTCGAAAATAATTTGAAAAAAATTTTCAAAAAAAATTTTCGAAAAAAATTTTTTAAAAAATTTTCGAAAAAATTTTGGATACAAATTTTTCGAAAAAAATTTTCAAAAAAATTTTCGAAAAAAATTTCGAAAAAAAATTTTCGAAAAAACTTTTTAAAAAAATTTCGAAAAAAAATTTTCGAAAAAAATTCCAAAAAAAAAAATATTCGAAAAAAATTTTGAAAAAAAAATTCGAAAAAACATTTTGAAAAAAAATTTCGAAAAAAATTTTGAAAAGAAATTTTGAAAAAAATTTTCGAAAAAAATTTGGAAAAAAAATTTTCGAAACAAATTTCGAAAAAAAATTTTCGAAAAAAATTTCGAAAAAAAATTTTCGAAAAAAATTTTCGACAAACATTTTGAAAATAAATTATGAAAAAAATTTTCAAAAACATTTTCGAAAAAAATTTGGAAAAAAATTTTTCGAGAAAAATTTCGAAAAAAAATTTTCAAAAAAAATTTTGAAAAAAAATTTTGAAAAAAATTTTTTTTTTAATTTTCGAAAAAAATTTCGAAAAAATATTTTCGAAAAAAATTTGGAAAAAAATTTTTCAAAAAAAATTTCGAAAAAAAAATTAAAAAAAAAGAATTTGAAAAAAAATTTCGAAAAAAATTTTTAATAAAATTTTCGAAAAAAATTTTCAAAAAAATTTTCGAAAAAATTTTGGAAAAAAATTTTTCGAAAAAAATTTTCAAAAAAAATTTCGAAAAAAAATTTTCAAAAAAAATTTTGATAAAAATTTTCGAAAAAAAATTTTCGAATAAAATTTTCGAAGGAAATTTCGAAAAAAAATTTCGAAAAAAATTTTGAAAAAAAAATTTGAAAAAAAATTTTCGAAAAAAATTTTGAAAAAAAATTTCGAAAAAAATTTTCAAAAAAATTTTCGAAAACATTTTGGAAAAAAATTTTTCAAAAAATTTGGAAAAAAAATTTTCAAAAAAAATTTAAAAAAAAAATTTCGAAAAAAATTTTTAAAAAATTTTTCGAAAAAAATTTTTAAAAAATTTTTCGAAAAAAATTTCGAAAAAAATTTCGAAAAAAAATTTTCGAAAAAAATTTTGAAAAAAAATTTGGAAAAAAATTTTCAAAAAAATTTTAGAATAAATTTTGCAGAAAAAATTTTTGAAAAAAATTTTCAAAAAAATTTTCGAAAAAAATTTCGAAAAAAAATTTTCGAAAAAAATTTCGAAAAGAAAATTTCAAAAAAAATTATGAAAAAAATTTCGAAAAAAATTTTCAAAAAAATTTTCGAAAAAATTTTGGAAAAAAATATTTCGAAAAATAAAAATAAAAAAAAAAATTTGAAAAAAATTTTCGAAAAAAAATTTTCGAAAAAAATTTTCGAAAAAAAATTTCGAAAAAAAATTTCGAAAAAAATTTTGAAAAAAATTTTCGAAAAAAAATTTTGAATATAAATTATGAAAAAAATTTTCAAAAACATTTTCGAAAAAATTTTGGAAAAAAATTTTTCGAGAAAAATTTCGAAAAAAAATTTTCAAAAAAAATTTTGCAGTAAAATTTCCGAAAAAAAATTTGAAAAAAAATTTCAAAAAAAATTTTCGAAAAAAATTTCGAAAAAAAAATTTCAAAAAAAATTATGAAAAAAATTTCGAAAAAAATTTTCAAAAAAATTTTCAAAAAAATTTTCGAAAAAATTTTGGAAAAAAATATTTCGAAAAATAAAAATAAAAAAAAAATTTTGAAAAAAAATTTCGAAAAAAAATTTTCGAAAAAAATTTTGAAAAAAAAAATTTTCGAAAAAAAATTTTCAAAAAAAAATTTCGAAAATAAAATTTCGACAAAAATTATAAAAAAAAATTTTCAAAAAAAAATTTGAAAAAAAATTTCGAAAAAAATTTTCAAAAACATTTTCGAAAAAATTTAGGAAAAAAAATTTTCGAAAAAAATTTTGAAAAAAATTTTCGAAAAAAATTTCAAAAAAAATTTTGAAAAAAATTTTCGAAAAAAATTTCAAAAAAAAATTTTCGAAAAAAATTTTGAGAAAAATTTTCGAAAAAATTTTGAAAAAAAATTTTGAAAAAAAATTTCGAAATCAATTTTCGAAAAAAATTTTCAAAAAAATTTTCGAAAAAATTTTCGAAAAAAATTTTTCAAAAAAAATTTTCAGAAAAATTTTCGAAAAAAAAATCTCGAATAAATTATTTTGGAAAAAATTTCGAAAAAAAAATTTCGACAAAAATTATGAAAAAAATTTTCAAAAAAATTTTCGAAAAAATTTAGGAAAAAAAATTTTCGAAAAAAATTTTGAAAAAAATTTTCGAAAAAAATTTCAAAAAAAATTTTGAAAAAAATTTCAAAAAAAATTTTGAAAAAAATTTTCGAAAAAAAATTTCGAAAAAAATTTCAAAAAAAAATTTTCAAAAAAAATTTTGAAGAAAAATTTCAAAAAAAATTTTGAAAAAAATTTTGAAAAAAATTTTCGAAAAAATTTTGAAAAAAAATTTTGGAAAAAAATTTCGAAATAAATTTTCGAAAAAAATTTTCAAAAAATTTTCGAAAAAATTTTCGAAAAAAATTTTTCAAAAAAAATTTTCAGAAAAATTTTCGAAAAAAAGTTTGAAAAAAAATTTTCGAAAAAAATATTGAAAAAAAATTTTGATAAAAAAATTTGAAAAAAATTTTCGAAAAAAATTTTTCGTCGAAAAAAAAACTTTTCGTCGAAAAAAAAACTTTTCTTCGAAAAAAAAATTTTCTTTGAAAAAAACATTTTTCGTAAAAAAAATTTTTCGTGGAAAAAAAATTTTTCGTGGAAAAAAACTTTTTCGAAAAAATTTTGGAAAAAAATTTTTCGAAAAAAATTTTCAAAAAAAATTTCGAAAAAAAATTTTCAAAAAAAATTTTGATAAAAATTTTCGAAAAAAAATTTTCGAATAAAATTTTCGAAGGAAATTTCGAAAAAAAATTTCGAAAAAAATTTTGAAAAAAAAATTTGAAAAAAAATTTTCAAAAAAAATTTTGAAAAAAAATTTCGAAAAAAATTTTCAAAAAAATTTTCGAAAACATTTTGGAAAAAAATTTTTCAAAAAATTTGGAAAAAATATTTTCAAAAAAAAGTTTTAAAAAAAATTTCGAAAAAAATTTTTAAAAAATTTTTCGAAAAAAATTTCGAAAAAAATTTCGAAAAAAAATTTTCGAAAAAAATTTTGAAAAAAAATTTGGAAAAAAAATTTCAAAAAAATTTTCGAAAAAATTTTGCAGAAAAAATTTTCAAAAGAAATATCGAAAAAAATTTCAAAAAAAAATTTTGAAAAAAATTTTCGAAAAAAAAATTTTCGAAAAAAATTTTGAAAAATTTGGAAAAAAAATTTTGAAAAAAATTTTCGAAAAAAATTTCGAAAAAAAATTGCGAAAAAAAATTTTCGAAAAAAATTTTGCAGTAAAATTTCCGAAAAAAAATTTGAAAAAAAATTTCAAAAAAAATTTTCAAAAAAATTTTCGAAAAAATTTTGAAGAAAATTTTTCGAAAAAAATTTTCAAAAAAAATTTCGAAAAAAATTTCGAAAAAAAATTTTCGAAAAAAATTTTGAAAAAAAATTTCGAAAAAAATTTTCAAAAAAATTTTCGAAAAAAATTTCGAAAAAAAATTTTCGAAAAAAATTTTGAAAAAAAATTCCGAAAAAAAATTTTCAAAAAAATTTTCGAATAAATTTTGCAGAAAAAATTTTTGAAAAAAATTTTCAAAAAATTTTCGAAAAAAATTTCGAAAAAAAATTTTCGAAAAAAATTTCGAAAAAAAAATTTCAAAAAAAATTATGAAAAAAATTTCGAAAAAAATTTTCAAAAAAATTTTCGAAAAAATTTTGGAAAAAAATATTTCGAAAAATAAAAATAAAAAAAAAATTTGAAAAAAATTTTCCAAAAAAAAATTTTGAAAATAAATTATGAAAAAAATTTTCAAAAACATTTTCGAAAAAATTTTGGAAAAAAATTTTTCGAGAAAAATTTCGAAAAAAAATTTTTAAAAAAAAATTTGCAGTAAAATTTCCGAAAACAAATTTGAAAAAAAATTTCAAAAAAAATTTTCGAAAAAAATTTCGAAAAAAAATTTTCGAAAAAAATTTCGAAAAAAAAATTTCAAAAAAAATTATGAAAAAAATTTCGAAAAAAATTTTCAAAAAAATTTTCGAAAAAATTTTGGAAAAAAATATATCGAAAAATAAAAATAAAAAAAAAATTTTGAAAAAAAATTTCGAAAAAAAATTTTCGAAAAAAATTTTGAAAAAAAAATTTTCGAAAAAAAATTTTCGAAAAAAATTTTCGAAAAAAATTTTCGAAAAAAAATTTCGAAAATAAAATTTCGACAAAAATTATAAAAAAAATTTTCAAAAAAAAATTTGAAAAAAAATTTCGAAAAAAATTTTCAAAAACATTTTCGAAAAAATTTAAGAAAAAAAATTTTCGAAAAAAATTTTGAAAAAAATTTTCGAAAAAAATTTCAAAAAAAATTTTCGAAAAAAATTTCAAAAAAAAATTTTCGAAAAAAATTTTGAGAAAAATTTTCGAAAAAATTTTGAAAAAAAATTTTGAAAAAAAATTTCGAAATCAATTTTCGAAAAAAATTTTCAAAAAAATTTTGAAAAAAAATTTTGAAAAAAAATTTCGAAATAAATTTTCGAAAAAAATTTTCAAAAAATTTTCGAAAAAATTTTCTAAAAAAATTTTTCAAAAAAAATTTTCAGAAAAATTTTCGAAAAAAATTTTGAAAAAAAATTTTCGAAAAAAATATTGAAAAAAAATTTTGAAAAAAAAAATTGAAAAAAATTTTCGAAAAAAATTTTTCGTCGAAAAAAAAACTTTTCGTCGAAAAAAAAACTTTTCTTCGAAAAAAAAATTTTCTTTGAAAAAAACATTTTTCGTAAAAAAAATTTTTCGTGGAAAAAAAATTTTTCGTGGAAAAATAATTTTTCGAAAAAATTTTGCAAAAAAATTTTTCGACAAAAATTTTCAAAAAAAATTTCGAAAAAAAATTTTCAAAAAAAATTTTCGAAAAAAATTTTCAAAAGAAATATCGAAAAAAATTTCAAAAAAAAATTTTGAAAAAAATTTTCGAAAAAAAAATTTTCGGAAAATATTTTCGAAATAAATTTCGAAAAAAATTTTGAAAAAAATTTTCGAAAAAAAATTTTCGAAAAAAAGTTTCGAAAAAAATTTTGCAGTAAAATTTCCGAAAAAAAATTTGAAAAAAAATTTCAAAAAAAATTTTCAAAAAAATTTTCGAAAAAATTTTGAAGAAAATTTTTCGAAAAAAATTTTCAAAAAAAATTTTGAAAAAAAATTTCGAAAAAAATTTTCAAAAAAATTTTCGAAAAAAATTTCGAAAAAAAATTTTCGAAAAAAATTTTGAAAAAAAATTCCGAAAAAAAATTTTCAAAAAAATTTTCGAATAAATTTTGCAGAAAAAATTTTTGAAAAAAATTTTCAAAAAAATTTTCGAAAAGAATTTCGAAAAAAAATTTTCGAAAAAAATTTCGAAAAAAAAATTTCAAAAAAAATTATGAAAAAAATTTCAAAAAAAATTTTCAAAAAAATTTTCGAAAAAATTTTGGAAAAAAATATTTCGAAAAATAAAAATAAAAAAAAAATTTGAAAAAAATTTTCGAAAAAAAATTTTCGAAAAAAATTTTCGAAAAAAAATTTCGAAAAAAAATTTTGAAAAAAATTTTGAAAAAAATTTTCGAAAAAAAATTTTGAAAATAAATTATGAAAAAAATTTTCAAAAACATTTTCGAAAAAATTTTGGAAAAAAATTTTTCGAGAAAAATTTTGAAAAAAAATTTTCAAAAAAAATTTTGCAGTAAAATTTCCGAAAAAAAATTTGAAAAAAAATTTCAAAAAAAATTTTCGAAAAAAATTTCGAAAAAAAATTTTCGAAAAAAATTTCGAAAAAAAAATTTCAAAAAAAATTATGAAAAAAATTTCGAAAAAAATTTTCAAAAAAATTTTCGAAAAAATTTTGGAAAAAAATATTTCGAAAAATAAAAATAAAAAAAAAATTTTGAAAAAAAATTTCGAAAAAAAATTTTCGAAAAAAATTTTGAAAAAAAAATTTTCGAAAAAAAATTTTCGAAAAAAAATTTCGAAAATAAAATTTCGACAAAAATTATAAAAAAAATTTTCAAAAAAAAATTTGAAAAAAAATTTCGAAAAAAATTTTCAAAAACATTTTCGAAAATATTTAGGAAAAAAAATTTTCGAAAAAAATTTTGAAAAAAATTTTCGAAAAAAATTTCAAAAAAAATTTTGAAAAAAATTTTCGAAAAAAATTTCAAAAAAAAATTTTCGAAAAAAATTTTGAGAAAAATTTTCGAAAAAATTTTGAAAAAAAATTTTGAAAAAAAATTTCGAAATCAATTTTCGAAAAAAATTTTCAAAAAAATTTCGAAAAAAATTTTGAAAAAAAACCGAAAAAAATTTTCAAAAAAAATTTCGAAAAAATTTTTGGTCAAAAAAAAATTTTTCGTCAAAAAAAAATTTTTGGTCGAAAAAAATTTTGAAAAAAATTTTCGAAAAAAAATTTTCGAAAAAAATTTTGAAAAAAAATTTGAAAAAAAAATTTCGAAAAAAATTTTGAAAAAAAATTTTCGAAAAAAAATTTCGAAAAAAATTTTGAAAAAAAATTTCAAAAAAATTCCAAAAAAAATTTGGAAAAAAATTTTTCAAAAAAAATTTTGAAAAAAATTTTTGAAAAAAATTTCGAAAAAAAATTTTCGAAAAAAAATTTGAAAAAAATTTTCAAAAAAAAATTTCGAAAAAAATTTTTAAAAAATTTTCGAAAAAATTTTGGATACAAATTTTTCGAAAAAAATTTTCGAAAGAAATTTCGAAAAAAAATTTTCGAAAAAACTTTTTAAAAAAATTTCGAAAAAAAATTTTCGAAAAAAATTCCAAAAAAAAAAATATTCGAAAAAAATTTTGAAAAAAAATTTCGAAAAACATTTTGAAAAAAAATTTCGAAAAAAATTTTGAAAAGAAATTTTGAAAAAGTTTCGAAAAAAATTTGGAAAAAAAATTTTCGAAAAAAATTTCGAAAAAAAATTTTCGACAAAAATTTTGAAAATAAATTATGAAAAAAATTTTCAAAAACGTTTTCGAAAAAAATTTTGAAAAAAAATTTCGAAAAAAAATTTTCAAAAAAAATTTTGAAAAAAAATTTTGAAAAAAATTTTCGAATAAAATTTTTAAAGGAAATTTCGAAAAAAAATTTCGAAAAAAATTTTGAAAAAAAAATTCGAAAAAAAATTTTCGAAAAAAATTTTGAAAAAAAATTTCGAAAAAAATTTTTAAACAAATTTTCGAAAAAATTTTGGAAAAAAATTTTTCAAAAAATTTCGAAAAAAAATTTTCAAAAAAAATTTAAAAAAAAAATTTCGAAAAAAATTTTTAAAAAATTTTTCGAAAAAAATTTCGAAAAAATTTTGAAGAAAATTTTTCGAAAAAAATTTTCAAAAAAAATTTCGAAAAAAATTTCGAAAAAAAATTTTCGAAAAAAATTTTGAAAAAAAATTTCAAAAAAATTTTGAAAAAAAATTTCAAAAAAATTTTCGAAAAAATTTTGCAGAAAAAATTTTCGAAAAAAATTTTCAAAAAAAATATCGAAAAAAATTTCAAAAAAAAATTTTGAAAAAAATTTTCGAAAAAAAAATTTTCGGAAAAAATTTTCGAAATAAATTTCGAAAAAAATTTTGAAAAAAATTTTCGAAAAAAAATTTTCGAAAAAAATTTTGAAAAAAAATTTGGAAAAAAAATTTTGAAAAAAATTTTCGAAAAAAATTTGAAAAAAAATTTCGAAAAAAAATTTTCGAAAAAAATTTTGCAGTAAAATTTACGAAAAAAAATTTGAAAAAAAATTTCAAAAAAAATTTTCAAAAAAATTTTCGAAAAAATTTTGAAGAAAATTTTTCGAAAAAAATTTTCAAAAAAAATTTCGAAAAAAAATTTTCGAAAAAAATTTTGAAAAAAAATTTCGAAAAAAATTTTCAAAAAATTTTCGAAAAAAATTTCGAAAAAAAATTTCGTAAAAAATTTTCAAAAAAATTTTCGAAAAAATTTTGGAAAAAAATATTTCGAAAAATAAAAATAAAAAAAAAATTTTGAAAAAAATTTTCGAAAAAAAATTTTCGAAAAAAATTTTCGAAAAAAAATTTTGAAAAAAATTTCAAAAAAATTTTCGAAAAAATTTTGGAAAAAAAAATCTCGAATAAATTATTTTGGAAAAAATTTCGAAAAAAAAATTTCGACAAAAATTATAAAAAAAAGTTTCAAAAAAAAATTTGAAAAAAAATTTCGAAAAAAATTTTCAAAAACATTTTCGAAAAAATTTAGGAAAAAAATTTCGAAAAAAATTTTGAAAAGAAATTTTGAAAAAAAGTTTCGAAAAAAATTTGGAAAAAAAATTTTCGAAAAAAATTTCGAAAAAAAATTTTCGAAAAAAATTTTCGACAAAAATTTTGAAAATAAATTATGAAAAAAATTTTCAAAAACGTTTTCGAAAAAATTTTGGAAAAAAATTTTTCAAAAAAAATTTTCGAAAACACTTTGGAAAAAAAATTTTCAAAAAAAATTTCGAAAAAAAATTTTCAAAAAAAATTTTGAAAAAAAATTTTGAAAAAAATTTTCGAATAAAATTTTTAAAGGAAATTTCGAAAAAAAATTTCGAAAAAAATTTTGAAAAAAAAATTCGAAAAAAAATTTTCGAAAAAAATTTTGAAAAAAAATTTCGAAAAAAATTTTCAAAAAAATTTTCGAAAAAATTTTGGAAAAAAATTTTTCAAAAAATTTCGAAAAAAAATTTTCAAAAAAAATTTAAAAAAAAAATTTCGAAAAAAATTTTTAAAAAATTTTTCGAAAAAAATTTCGAAAAAATTTTGAAGAAAATTTTTCGAAAAAAACTTTCAAAAAAAATTTCAAAAAAAATTTCGAAAAAAAATTTTCGAAAAAGATTTTTAAAAAAAATTTCAAAAAAATTTTGAAAAAAAATTTCAAAAAAATTTTCGAAAAAATTTTGCAGAAAAAATTTTCGAAAAAAATTTTCATAAAAAATATCGAAAAAAATTTCAAAAAAAAATTTTGAAAAAAATTTTCGAAAAAAAAATTTTCGGAAAAAATTTTCGAAATAAATTTCGAAAAAAATTTTGAAAAAAATTTTCGAAAAAAAATTTTCGAAAAAAATTTTGAAAAAAAATTTGGAAAAAAAATTTTGAAAAAAATTTTGAAAAAAATTTTCGAAAAAAATTTGAAAAAAAATTTCGAAAAAAAATTTTCGAAAAAAATTTTGCAGTAAAATTTACGAAAAAAAATTTGAAAAAAAATTTCAAAAAAAATTTTCAAAAAAATTTTCGAAAAAATTTTGAAGAAAATTTTTCGAAAAAAATTTTGAAAAAAAATTTCGAAAAAAATTTCGAAAAAAAATTTTCGAAAAAAATTTTGAAAAAAAATTTCGAAAAAAATTTTCAAAAAATTTTCGAAAAAAATTTCGAAAAAAAATTTTGTAAAAAATTTTCAAAAAAATTTTCGAAAAAATTTTGGAAAAAAATATTTCGAAAAATAAAAATAAAAAAAAAATTTTGAAAAAAATTTTCGAAAAAATATTTTCGAAAAAAATTTTCGAAAAAAAATTTTGAAAAAAATTTCAAAAAAATTTTCGAAAAAATTTTGGAAAAAAAAATCTCGAATAAATTATTTTGGAAAAAATTTCGAAAAAAAAATTTCGACAAAAATTATAAAAAAAAGTTTCAAAAAAAAATTTGAAAAAAAATTTCGAAAAAAATTTTCAAAAACATTTTCGAAAAAATTTAGGAAAAAAAATTTTCGAAAAAAATTTTGAAAAAAATTTTGAAAAAAAATTTGGAAATCAATTTTCGAAAAAAATTGTCAAAAAAATTTTCGAAAAAATTTTCGAAATAAATTTTTCAAAAAAAATTTTCAGAAAAATTTTCGAAAAAAATTTTTCTAAAAAAATATTGAAAAAAAATTTTGAAAAAAAAATTTGAAAAAAATTTTCGAAAAAAATTTTTCGTCGAAAAAAAAAATTTTCTTCGAAAAAAACATTTTTCGTAAAAAAACATTTTTCGTAAAAAAACATTTTTCGTAAAAAAACATTTTTCGTAAAAAAACATTTTTCGTGGAAAAATAATTTTTCGTCGACAAAAAAAATTTTTCTTAAAAAAAAAAATTTTTCGTCAAAAAAAAAATTTTACGTGGAAAAAAAATTATTCGTGGAAAAAAAATTTTTCGTCGGAAAAAAATTTTTCGTCGAAAAAAAATTTTTGGTCGAAAAAAAAATTTTCTTTGAAAAAAAATTTTTGGTCGAAAAAAATTTTTCGAAAAAAATTTTGAAAAAAATTTTCGAAAAAAAATTTTCAAAAAAAATTTTCGAAAAAAATTTTCAAAAAAAAATTTTCGAAAAAAATTTTGAAAAAAAAATTTTGAAAAAAAATTTCGAAAAAAATTTCGAAAAAAAATTTTCGAAAAAAAATTTTCGAAAAAATTTTGAAAAATTTATCGAAAAAAATTTTCAAAAACATTTTCGAAAAAAATTTCCAAAAAATAATTTTCGAAAAAAATTTTGAAAAAAATTTTCGAAAAAAAATTTTCGAAAAAAATTTTCGAAAAAAAATTTTCGAAAAAAAAATCTCGAATAAATTATTTTGGAAAAAATTTCGACAAAAATTATGAAAAAATTTTCAAAAAAATTTTCGAAAAAATTTAGGAAAAAAAATTTTCGAAAATTATTTTGAAAAAAATTTTCGAAAAAAATTTCAAAAAAAACTGAAAAAAATTTCAAAAAAAATTTTGAAAAAAATTTTCGAAAAAAATTTCAAAAAAAAATTTTCGAAAAAAATTTTGAAGAAAAATTTCGAAAAGAATTTTGAAAAAAATTTTGAAAAAAATTTTCGAAAAAATTTTGAAAAAAAATTTTGAAAAAATTTTGAAAAAAAATTTTGAAAAAAAATTTCGAAATAAATTTTCGAAAAAAATTTTCAAAAAAAATTTTCAGAAAAATTTTCGAAAAAAATTTTGAAAAAAAATTTTCGAAAAAAATATTGAAAAAAAATTTTGAAAAAAAAATTTGAAAAAAATTTTCGAAAAAACTTTTTCGTCGAAAAAAAAACTTTTCTTCGAAAAAAAAATTTTCTTTGAAAAAAACATTTTTCGTAAAAAAAATTTTTCGTGGAAAAAAAATTTTTCGTCGGAAAAGATTTTTCGTCGAAAAAAAATTTTTGGTCGAAAAAACATTTTTCGTAGGAAAAAAAAATTTTTCGTCGAAAAAAAAATTTTCCTCGAAAAAAAAAATTTTCCTCGAAAAAAAATGTTTTCGTCGGAAAAAAATGTTTTGGTCAAAAAAAAATTTTTCGTCGAAAAAATATTTTTGGTCGAAAAAAAATTTTCGAAAAAAATTTTGAAAAAAATTATCGAAAAAAAATTTTCAAAAAAAATTTTCGAAAAAAATTTTCGAAAAAAAAATTTCGAAAAAAATTTTGAAAAAAAACTTCGAAAAAAATTTTCAAAAAAAAATTCGAAAAAAGTTTTGGTCAAAAAAAAATTTTTCGTCGAAAAAAAATTTTTGGTCGAAAAAAAATTTTCGAAAAAAATTTTGAAAAAAATTATCGAAAAAAAATTTCCGAAAAAAATTTTCGAAAAAAAATTTCGAAAAAAATTTTGAAAAAAAATTTTCGAAAAAAAATTTCGAAAAAAATTTTGAAAAAAAAATTTCAAAAAAATTTTGAAAAAAATTTTGAAAAAAATTTTTGAAAAAAATTTCGAAAAAAAATTTTCGAAAAAAAATTTGAAAAAAATTTTCAAAAAAAATTTTCGAAAAAAATTTTTAAAAAAATTTTCGAAAAAATTTTGGATACAAATTTTTCGAAAAAAATTTTCAAAAAAATTTTGAAAAAAATTTTCGAAAAAAATTTCGAAAAAAAATTTTCGAAAAAACTTTTTAAAAAAATTTCGAAAAAAAATTTTCGAAAAAAATTCCAAAAAAAAAAATATTCGAAAAAACTTTTGAAAAAAAATTTCGAAAAACATTTTGAAAAAAAATTTCGAAAAAAATTTTGAAAAGAAATTTTGAAAAAAATTTTCGAAAAAAATTTGGAAAAAAAATTTTCGAAAAAAATTTTCGACAAAAATTTTGAAAATAAATTATGAAAAAAATTTTCAAAAACATTTTCGAAAAAAATTTGGAAAAAAATTTTTCGAGAAAAATTTCGAAAAACAATTTTCAAAAAAAATTTTGAAAAAAAATTTCGAAAAAATATTTTCGAAAAAAATTTGGAAAAAAATTTTTCAAAAAAAATTTCGAAAAAAAAATTAAAAAAAAAGAATTTGAAAAAAAATTTCGAAAAAAATTTTTAATAAAATTTTCGAAAAAAATTTTCAAAAACATTTCGAAAAAAAATTTTCGAAAAAAAATTCGAAAAAATTTTGGAAAAAAATATTTCGAAAAATAAAAATAAAAAAAAAATTTTGAAAAAAATTTTCGAAAATAAATTTTCGAAAAAAAATTTCGAAAATAAAATTTCGACAAAAATTATAAAAAAAATTTTCAAAAAAAAATTTGAAAAAAAATTTCGAAAAAAATTTTCAAAAACATTTTCGAAAAAATTTAGGAAAAAAAATTTTCGAAAAAAATTTTGAAAAAATTTTTCTAAAAAAATTTCAAAAAAAATTTTGAAAAAAATTTTCAAAAAAAATTTCAAAAAAAAATTTTCGAAAAAAATTTTGAGAAAAATTTTCGAAAAAATTTTGAAAAAAAATTTTGAAAAAAAATTTCGAAATCAATTTTCGAAAAAAATTTTTCAAAAAAAATTTTCAGAAAAATTTTCGAAAAAAAAAATCTCGAATAAATTATTTTGGAAAAAATTTCGAAAAAAAAATTTCGACAAAAATTATGAAAAAAATTTTCAAAAAAATTTTCGAAAAAATTTAGGAAAAAAAATTTTCGAAAAAAATTTTGAAAAAAATTTTCGAAAAAAATTTCAAAAAAAATTTTGAAAAAAATTTCAAAAAAAATTTTGAAAAAAATTTTCGGAAAAACATTTCGAAAAAAATTTCAAAAAAAAATTTTCGAAAAAAATTTTGAAGAAAAATTTCGAAAAAAATTTTGAAAAAAATTTTGAAAAAAATTTTCGAAAAAATTTTGAAAAAAAATTTTGAAAAAAAATTTCGAAATAAATTTTCGAAAAAAATTTTCAAAAAATTTTCGAAAAAATTTTCGAAAAAAATTTTTCAAAAAAAATTTTCAGAAAAATTTTCGAAAAAAATTTTGAAAAAAAATTTTCGAAAAAAATATTGAAAAAAAATTTTGAAAAAAAAATTGAAAAAAATTTTCGAAAAAAATTTTTCGTCGAAAAAAAAACTTTTCGTCGAAAAAAAAACTTTTCTTCGAAAAAAAAATTTTCTTTGAAAAAAACATTTTTCGTAAAAAAAAATTTTTCGTGGAAAAAAAATTTTTCGTGGAAAAAAAATTTTTCGTCGGAAAAGATTTTTCGTCGAAAAAAAATTTTTGGTCGAAAAAAAATTTTTCGTAGGAAAAAAAAATTTTTCGTCGAAAAAAAAATTTTCCTCGAAAAAAAAAATTTTCCTCGAAAAAAAATTTTTTCGTCGGAAAAAAATTTTTTGGTCAAAAAAAAAATTTTTCGTCGAAAAAATATTTTTGGTCGAAAAAAAATTTTCGAAAAAAATTTTGAAAAAAATTATCGAAAAAAAATTTCGAAAAAAATTTTGAAAAAAAACTTCGAAAAAAATTTTCAAAAAAAATTTCGAAAAAATTTTTGGTCAAAAAAAAATTTTTCGTCAAAAAAAAATTTTTGGTGGAAAAAAAATTTTCGAAAAAAATTTTGAAAAAAATTATCGAAAAAAAATTTCCGAAAAAAATTTTCGAAAAAAAAATTTCGAAAAAAATTTTGAAAAAAAATTTTCGAAAAAAAATTTCGAAAAAAATTTTGAAAAAAAATTTCAAAAAAATTCCAAAAAAAATTTGGAAAAAAATTTTTCAAAAAAAATTTTCAAAAAAATTTTCCAAAAAAAATTTCGAAAAAAAATTTTCGAAAAAAATTTTCAAAAAAGTATTTTCGAAAAATATTTTCGAAAAAAATTTTGAAAAAAAATTTCTAAAAAAAATTCGAAAAAAATTTCGAAAAAAATTTTGAAATAAATTTTCGAAAAAAAATTTTTTAAATAAATTTTGAAAAAAATTTTGAAAAAAATTTCGAAAAAAAGTTTCGAAAAAATATTTGAAAAAAAATTTGCAAAAACAATTTTGAAAAAAATTTTCGAAAAAAATTTAGAAAAAAAAATTTCGAGAAAAATTTCGAAAAAAAATTTTCGAAAAAAAATTTTGAAAAAAAATTTCGAAAAAAAATTTGAAAAAAATTTTCGAAAAAATTTTTTTTTTAATTTTCGAAAAAAATTTTGAAAAAAAATTTTCGAAAAAAATTTTTAAAAAAATTTTCGAAAAAAATTTTTTAAAAAAATTTCGAAAAAAATTTTCAAAAAAATTTTGGAAAAAAATTTTTCGAAAAAAATTTTCAAAAAAATTTTCCAAAAAAAATTTCGAAAAAAAATTTTCGAAAAAAATTTTGAAAAAAATTTTCGAAAAAGTATTTTCGAAAAATATTTTCGAAAAAAATTTTGAAAAAAAATTTCGAAAAAAAATTCGAAAAAAATTTCGAAAGAAAATTTGAAAATAATTTTCGAAAAAAATTTCGATAAAAAATTTTTGAAAAAAATTTCGAAAAAAAATTTTCGAAAAAATTTTGTAAAAACATTTTTCAAAAAAAATTTCGAAAAAAAATTTTTTAAAAAAATTTTGAAAAAAAATTTGGAAAAAAATTTTTTAAAAAATTTTCGAAAAAAATTTTGAAAAAAATTTTCGAAAAAAATTTTGAAAAAAATTTCGAAAAAAAGTTTCGAAAAAAAATTTGAAAAAAAATTTGGAAAAACAATTTTGAAAAAAATTTTCGAAAAAATTTAGAAAAAAAAATTTCGAGAAAAATTTCGAAAAAAAAATTTTCGAAAAAAAAAATTTTCGAAAAAAAATTTTCGAAAAAAATTTTCGAAAAAAAATTTCAAAAAAAAATTTTCGAAAAAAATTTAGAAAAAAAAATTTCGAGAAAAATTTCGAAAAAAAATTTTCGAAAAAAAATTTTGAAAAAAAATTTCGAAACAAATTTTGAAAAACATTTTCGAAAAAATTTTGAAAAATTTATCGAAAAAAATTTTGAAAAAAAATTCCGAAAAAAATTTTGAAAAAAATTTCGAAAAAAAATTTCGAAAAAATTTTGAAAAAAAAATTTGAAAAAAATTTTCGAAAAAATTTTGAAAAAAAAATTTGAAAAAAATTTTCGAAAAAAATTTTTCGTCAAAAAAAAAATTTTTCGTGGAAAAAAAATTTTCGTGGAAAAAAAATTTTTCGTCGGAAAAAAATTTTTCGTCGAAAAAAAATTTTTGATCGAAAAAAAATTTTTCGTGGAAAAAAAAATTTTTCGTCGGAAAAAGATTTTTCGTCGATAAAAAAATTTTCCTCGAAAGAAAAATTTTCCTCGAAAAAAAATTTTTTCGTCGAAAAAAAAATTTTTGGTAAAAAAAAAATTTTTCGTCGAAAAAAAATTTTTGGTAGAAAAAAAATTTTCGAAAAAAATTTTGAAAAACATTTTCAAAAAAAATTTTCGAAAAAAATTTTCGAAAAAAAATTTTCGAAAAAAATTTTCGAAAAAAATTTTGAAAAAAATTTTCGAAAGAAGTTTCGAAAAAAAAATTTCGAAAAAAATTTCGAAAAAAAAATTTCGAAAAAATTTTTGAAAAAAAACCGAAAAAAATTTTCAAAAAAAATTTCGAAAAAATTTTGGAAAAAAATTTTTCGAAAAAAATTTCGAAAAAAATTTCAAAAAAATTTTTAAAAAAAATTTTGAAAAAATTTTGGAAAAAAATTTTGAAAAAGATTTTTGAAAAAAATTTCGAAAAAAAATTTTCGAAAAAAAATTTGAAAAAAATTTTCAAAAAAAAATTTTCGAAAAAAATTTTTAAAAAAATTTTGGATATAAATTTTTCGAAAAACATTTTCAAAAAAATTTTCGAAAAAAATTTCGAAAAAAAATTTTCGAAATAAATTTTGAAAAAAAATTTCGAAAAAAATTTTCAAAAAAATTTTCGAAAAAATTTTCAAAAAAATTTTCGAAAAAATTTTTCGAAAAAAATTTTCAAAATTTCGAAAAAATTTCAAAGAAAAAGTTTCCGAAAAAAATTTTGAAAAAAATTTTCGAAAAAAAATTTTGAAAAAAAATTCCGAAAAAAATTTTGAAAAAAATTTTGAAAAAAAATTCCGAAAAAAATTTTCGAAAAAATTTTGAAAAGAAATTTTGAAAAAAAATTTCGAAATAAATTTTCGAAAAAAATTTTCAAAAAAAATTTTCTAAAAAAATTTCGAAAAAATTTTCGAAAAAAATTCTCAAAAAAAATTTTTCAAAAAAAATTTTCAGAAAAATTTTCGAAAAAAATTTTGAAAAAAAATTTTTGAAAAAAATTTTGAAAAAAATTTTCGAAAAAAATATTGAAAAAAAATTTTGAAAAAAAAATTTGAAAAAAATTTTCGAAAAAAATTTGAAAAAAATTTTCGAAAAAAATTTTTCGTCGAAAAAATAAATTTTCTTCGAAAAAAACATTTTTCGTAAAAAAACATTTTTCGTAAAAAAAAAATTTTTCGTGGAAAAAAGAATTTTTCGCCGACAAAAAAAGTTTTTCGTGGAAAAAAAATTTTTCGTCGAAAAAAAATTGTTGGTCGAAAAAAAATTTTTCGTGGAAAAAAAATTTTTCGTCGGAAAAAGATTTTTCGTCGAAAAAAAAATTTTCCTCGAAAAAAAAATTTTTCCTCGAAAAAAAATTTTTTCGTCGAAAAAAAAATTTTTGGTCAAAAAAAAATTTTTCGTCGAAAAAAAATTTTTGGTCGAAAAAAAATTTTCGAAAAAAATTTTGAAAAAAATTTTCGAAAAAAAATTTTCAAAAAAAATTTTCGAAAAAAATTTTCGAAAAAAAATTTTCGAAAAAAATTTTGAAAAAAATTTTCGAAAGAAGTTTCGAAAAAAAATTTTCGAAAAAAATTTTGAAAAAAATTTTCGAAAAAAAATTTTCAAAAAAAATTTTCGAAAAAAATTTTCGAAAAAAAATTTTCGAAAAAATTTTGGAAAAAATTTTGGAAAAAAATTTTTCGAAAAAAATTTCGAAAAAAAATTTTCAAAAAAAAATTTGAAAAAACATTTCGAAAAAAATTTTTTAAAAAATTTTCGAAAAAAAATATCGAAAAAAATTTTGAAAAAAATTTTCAAAAAAATTTTTAAAAAAAATTTCGAAAAAATTTTGGAAAAAAATTTTTCAAAAAAAATTTTGAAAAAGATTTTTGAAAAAAATTTCGAAAAAAAATTTTCGAAAAAAAATTTGAAAAAAATTTTCAAAAATAAATTTTCGAAAAAAATTTTTAAAAAAATTTTCGAAAAAATTTTGGATACAAATTTTTCGAAAAAAATTTTCAAAAAAATTTTCGAAAAAAATTTCGAAAAAAAATTTTCGAAAAAAATTTTGAAAAAAATTTTCGAAAAAAAATTTTCGAAAGAAATTTCGAAAAAAAAATTTCGAAAAAAATTTTGAAAAAAATGTTCGAAAAAATATTTTCGAAAAAAATTTCGAAAAAATATTTTCGAAAAAAATTTTTAAAAAATTTCGAAAAAAATTTCGAAAAAAAATTTTCGAATAAAATTTTGAAAAAAAATTTCGAAAAAAATTTTCAAAAAAATTTTCGAAAAAATTTTGGAAAAAAATTTTTCGAAAAAAATTTTCAAAAAATTTTCCAAAAAAAATTTCTAAAAAAAATTTTCGAAAAAAATATTGAAAAAAATTTTCGAATAATTATTTTCGAAAAAAATTTTCAAAAAAAATTCAAAAAAAAATTTCAAAAAAAAATTTTCGAAAAAAATTTTGAAAAAAATTTTGAAAAGAAATATCGAAAAAAATTTTGAAAAAAATTTTCGAAAAAATTTTGGAAAAAGATTTTCAAAAAAAATTTTGAAAAAAATTTTCGAAAATTTTTTTAAAAAATTATTTCGAAAAAAAATTTTCGAAAAAATTTTGAAAAAAATTTTCGAAAAAATTTTGAAAAAAAATTTCGAAAAAAATTTTCAAAAAAATTTTGAAAAAAAATTTCGATAAAAAATTTCCATAAAAAATTTTTCCTCGAAAAAAAATTTTTTCGTCGAAAAAAAAATTTTTGGTCGAAAAAAAAATTTTTCGTCGAAAAAAAAAATTTTTGGTCGAAAAAAAAATTTTTCGTCGAAAAAAACATTTTTCGTAAATTAAAAATTTTTCGTCGAAAAAAAAAATTTTCTTCGAAAAAAACATTTTTCTTAAAAAAACATTTTTCGTAAAAAAAAATTTTTCGTGGAAAAAAGAATTTTTCGTCGACAAAAAAAATTTTTCGTCAAAAAAAAATTTTTTGTGGAAAAAAAATTTTTCGTGAAAAAAAAATTTTTCGTCGAAAAAAAATTTTTGGTCGAAAAAATATTTTTCGTGGAAAAAAAAATTTTTCGTCGGAAAAAGATTTTTCGTCAAAAAAAAATTTTCCTCGAAAAAAAAATTTTTCCTCGAAAAAAAATTTTTTCGTCGAAAAAAAAATTTTTGGTCAAAAAAAAATTTTTCGTCGAAAAAAAATTTTTGGTCGAAAAAAAAATTTTTCGTCGAAAAAAAATTTTTCGTCGGAAAAAAGTTTTCGTCGAAAAAAAATTTTACATTTCAGGGGTTGTTTTTACCACAATATTTTCAAAACAAAAAACAGGTAATTCGGCGCAGAGAAGCAAACATGCATTTGGAAATTATTTTTCTGCTTTTATTTTTTATCCTATATATATATCATTCTATAAGCACTCTTCTTACAGAGGAGGATATAGGAGGATACTAATGTCTGGCCCAAACTACAATAGATGGAGAGCTGCGATTTTCAGTAATTGTAGATGGCATGGAGAAACTGCCAGAAAAATTGTGATCTCATACCTAAGTTTCATGGGTTCGACTCCAGAAATTCCTAAATTTCCATTTTTTCCCATAAGAAAAGCATTGCGACATATTTGAAAATTAATTTATGGCACTTTCCGACAAGGTAGAGAATTCAAACTTCGAGGGTTGTTAGATACCCAGGAGATCTATAGGAAACCGTTATCGCTTTAACCGCAAGTGTCCTGGGTTCGACTCCGGATGACCCGGTATATCTCCCATAAGAAAGCATGGAAAAAATGAATTCCTTCATATAGACCAAACAAAGAGGAATAAATAAATGATATTTTCAGGGTTTGTAGATGTCATGAGTATATCGCCATAGTATTTGACAACTCCTGCGTAGGTGCCACCGGTTCGATTGCAGGTAGCCTCAAATTTGAGATAATTTCCCAAATAGGTGCAGGGCTCTTTTGCATTTAGAATTTTTTGTCGGCTTTTAGTCTTTTTTATTAAATGAGAGAAAATGCTTGCAGAATGCAAGCACACATTCACTTGTATCCTATATCCTCCTCTGTAAGAAGAGTGCTTATAGAATGATATATAGGATATAGGAGGATACTAATGTCTGGCCCAAACTACTATAGTTGGAGAGCTGAAATTTAATACATAGCTGAAGAGGAAAAAATAATCGGACTAATAATTGCAAAATTTACAATGTTTATTTTTTTGGCCATTACAAATTATAAACTATTTTATTTACATTTCATGGTTTACGTACTTCTAAATGTGCTATGAAGCTGAAATTTTTTCTATGGGTAGAATTTGCCAAATAATGAAAACAGGAAAATAGGAATTTGAAAATTTTTATTCATTCGGCCGTAATAAATTATCAAATGTTAAACAAATTGACTAATGTTTATGTACTTTCTGAAGGTAGAGAAAGGTGAAAATTTGAAACAAGGTAGGGAATGATGCTCCGGTAGTAATAACATTGAAAATTTTAGAAATATTTATTATTGTGGCTGTTAAAAATTCAAAAAATTTAAACAATTGAATTTACAGAAATGTACTTCCAGAGGTGCTACATCGATGAAATTTAGCAAAAATGTGAGGTATTCGACACAAATGAGGAAAAACTAAAAAAAACTAAAATTACACATTTCAGGGGTTGTTTTTACCCCAATAATTTCAAAACAGAAAAACAGGTAATTCGGCGCAGAGAAGCAAACATGCATTTGGAAATTATTTTTCTGCTTTTATTTTTACTTTAAGGTTAGAGAAAATGCTTGCAGAATGCAAGCACACGTTCACTAGTATCCTATCATTCTATATCGACTCTTCTTACAGAGGATATACGATATAGGATATATATAGGATAATACTAATGTCTGGCCCAAACTACAATAGCTGGAGAGCTGGAATTTCATACATAGGTGAACCTAGAAAAATAATCGGAGGAATAATTGGAAAATTGCGACAATGTTCATTTTCTTGGCCGGTAAAAATTATAAACAATTTTACTAACATTTCATGGTTTAGGTATTTCTAAATGCGCTATCAAGCTGAAATTTTTTCTACTTGTAGAATTCGCCAAATAATGAAAACGGGAATATAGAAAACTGAAAATGTTTATTCCATCGGCCGTAATTAATTCTCAAATGTTTAACAAATCGACTAAGGTTTATGTACTTTCTCTAGATCCAGGAAGCTGAAAATTTTAACAGGGTTAGGAAATAATGTCCCGGTGGTAAATAACATTGAAAATTTTAGAAATATTTATTGCTGTGGCTGTTAAAAATTAATAAAGTTTAAACAATGAAATTCATATAAATGCACTCTTAGAGGTGCTGCATTGATGAAATTTCGCATGAATGTGAGGTATTCGTAACAAATGATAAAAACCTATAAATGTATTATAATTATAAATTTTGGGGGTTATTTTTACCCCAATATTTTCAAAACAGAAAAACACGTAATTCGGAGCCGAGATGCGAACTTATGCATTGAAAGTAATTTTTAGGCTTTTATTTTTACTTTTAGGTGAGAGAAAATGCTTGCAGAATGCAAGCACACGTTCACTAGTATATATACATATATCCTATATCCTCCTCTGTAAGAAGAGTGCTTATAGAATGATATATAGGATATAGGAGGATACTAATGTCTGGCCCAAACTATAATTGTTGGAGAGCTGGAATTTAATACACAGGTGAATCAAAAAAAATTATCGGATGAATAAATGCTAAATTGCAACAATGGTTATTTTCTTGGCCGTAGAAATTTATAAACAATTTTACTAACATTTCATGGTTTAGGTACATACTTCTAAATGGGCTATGAAGCTGAAAGTTTTTCAAGAGGTAGAATTTGCCAAATAACGAAAACAGGAATATAGAAATTTGAAAATTTTTATTCGTTCGGCCGTAATAAATTCTCAAATGTTTAACAAATTGACTAATGTTTATGTACTTTCTTAAGATCCAGGAAGATGCAAATTTTAACAGAGTTAGGAAATACTGTTCCGGTGGTAAATAACATTGAAAATTTTAGAAATATTTATTGTTGTGGCTGTTAAAAATTAATAAAATTTAAACAATGAAATTCATATAAATGCACTTCTAGAGGTGTTACATTGATGAAATTTTGCATAAATGTGAGGTATTCGTAATAAGTGCTGAAAATCTATAAAAGTTTTATAATTATAAATTTTTGGGGTTGTTTATACCCCAATATTGACAATAAGGAAAAACACGTAAACCGACAAGAAGATGCAAACTGTTTCGTTTAAAAATTATATGTCGGCTCATACTCTTTACTTTAGGGTGAGAGAAAATGCATGCAGAATGCAAGCACACCTTCACTAGTATCCTATATCCTCTGTAAGAAGAGTCGATATAGAATGATACTGTAACGTTTCCCGTTCACTCGGGAAAGAAAAAGATAGTTTATAGTTTCTAATCTTTTATAAAATGAGCAAGCACAAGAATACAATAACCAAAATGCAAAAGCGACAACTCGTAGCTCGTAGTTTTCGGCTTAGATTCAGACCATTATACGGTTCACAGTTTCGCTCCAAGGTTTCGAGAAAAGCGTGCAAGGCTTACGGGATTCAACTTACGCATATTGCCCCATATCATCCTCATGCGAACCCTGCGGAAAGAAGCATATAGACATAGAAAACAATGATCGCTATGTTCTGCAGCAACACGCAGAAAACCTGGGATGAACATCTTCCTCATTTCATGTTGTCCTGCGTACTGCTCATCATGAGACGATGGGATATTCACCTGCTAATCTTAATCTAGGCCGAGAATTACGAGCCCCAAACGAGGTATTTAGGGAGCTGAGAGATGCAGAGGGACACTCCTTTCATCCGAAGGCCTATCATAAAGACGTAAAAGAGTGACTAAATCGATACTATAATTGCGCTCGCGACCTCGTGCAAAAAGCAAGCGAGGAACAAGCACAATATTACAATTTGAGAAGGCGAGACACAAACTATGCGGTCGGAGAGTTGGTATGGAAGCGTAACCACCCCTTGTTAGACGCATCCAAATCTCGGGCCACTAAGTTGGAACCAAAATTTGAGGGCCTCTTTAGAGTGAAAAGGACACTTTTGCCGGCAGTGATCGAACTCAAAACCTTGCGGGGAAAGGCCGCTGGAACGGTCCATATATCGGACACTCGTCTTTTCCATTACCAATGTTTCTCTTATTACGGGGGGGAAGTGTTGTAACCATAAGAGTGGTTTATCAGCCCCTTTAAGCCAATGGTTTGGATTTGGCGCGGCGTCTGACTCCAAACGCCGGTTACTCCAGAAGTGAAAGGGGAAGTGAGAAGGGAGCAGAGGGAAAGTAAAGGAAGTGGTGATCGCGGAGGAGAGAGAACGGAGCTGAGTCGGGCTAGCTACGATAGGGGGAAGTGTGCATCCCTTGAGGTTGGTGGCCAAGGAGGCCGGCGGGAATTCAGATGAACAGAGGCGTGACGGGAGCTTTGACAAGCTCGTCGAAGGAAGGCGATCTCTATCGCCATGGACCTCCACAACACCAAGTAAGTGTCCACCTGCTCCCTCTTATCCCTCTCGACTACAAGTTGCAATCTTATTTATACATATATATATATACTACGGAAGAGGAAAGGTAAGTAAGGATATTTAGGGCAACTAGGTGTTGAAGGAAACCCAGTGAACACTTACCGGAAGTAGAGCCGCTGGGGTGTTGGAGAGACACATTTGTAGAGGTTAGAGCTTAGAGCTTTCGGGAAGAACCCTTCGTCAGCACAAGAGAGACACACAGTTAATAGCAATGATTAATAAACTGTTCATTTAAAATCACCATAATATATATTTTGTATTTCTTTATCCATAATTTTCCTTGGGGTTTGTCACACCCCACCACAGTAATGATGTAATTTTTTCCCACCACAGTAACGTAGGGTTAAACACAAAAGTGCCCTGCACCAATTTCAATGCTTTCCTTATGGGAAATAATATCAAATTTGGCTGCCTGGAGTCGAACCATTGACACCTATGCAGGAGTTCCTCCGCGATCACCACGTCCTTTACTTTCCCTCTGCTCCCTTCTCACTTCCCCTTTCACTTCCGGAGTAACCGGTTTTCGGAGTCAGCTGCCGCGCCAAATCCAAACCATTGGCTTAAAGGGGCTGATAAACCAATCTTATGGTTACAATATATATATACACACACACTAGCTGGGGTACCCGGCGTTGCCCAGGGAAATTTATCATTTGACTTTACTCCTTTCACTTGCAGCTTTGGCTTGTGATTGACTCGCCTCGCTCACAGCTGTTATAACACCTGTGGTGCAATGAATTCAACAAATTAAACAAGAACATGGAGTAGCAAATTTAGCTTTATTTGCATCATAAAGTATCAATCATCAATCAGTTTCATCTCTTCTGCAATCCTACCAATCCTAATGGGAGATAATTCCTGCCTATCCAGTCTGCCAATCATATCATTCCTATCTATGCTACTGAAGAGCTTTTGGATAGACAACATTGAGGGTTTTGCCAGTTGGTGCTAAGATAAATAGGTTTGAGAGAGATACAGGATGGGAAATAACCGTCACCATTCACCAAGGCGTCACTACACGCTCTCGGTAGTCTTATAGTGTGGACGTTTTGCTGAATAAATAGCTTTCGCCTCTGTTTAAAATGCTAATGTTCTATCAAATTTAATGTGGACAGTTAACGTTTTCACGAATTCATTCCATTTGCTAATCTTTAGAATGAAGTTAAATATGGAATATTAAGAAAGTCAAAAGAACACGAAAAATATGCCGCGCTTTCTCGTTATCCAAATATAAAGTCGCATATCTCGAGAACGAAGTAAGATATCGGAATGAATCCTTCAGTGCTGTCGATTTAATCCTTCGTCTACATTTCATAGGAGACACTTTGAGTGTATCTCTAATAGATCTGTAATTCGATACTCATTTTTCCATTACACCGACGTAAATTTTTTCGTCGGGTAAGGATACATAATTTTTATTTCACTAACGGCTGATGTTATTCACATTCTGTTAAGTTCCTCAGCGAGTGGAGATATGGAGCAATATGCCGTAATTTTCTCAACAATGTGAGTACAGCCATGTGTTCGGTATCGTCATTGACATTTTAAGAAAAAATTTTCGGAAATTTAGGAATTTTTCTAGTTGAACCGAGGTGAAAAGTCTCGGTGTTTTTACAGTGTACTCTGTATTTTACACTATTCCAAAAAATTTCAGCTCTCTATTCCATATGGTATACACGGTATGGTGGTTTAAATTTTTTTGCGTGTAATTAATCCATTAAAGCCCATTGGCAACTAAAGTTGCCATGCTACACTTTGTGTTTCAAAATGATAACAATGTAACCGATAACTGTAAATCTGCAGAAGAATAGGGAATAGACTTTGTATTATGGCTCAGGTGAAAATCTTTTATTTTGAAGTGATCGTGTCTGGTGGTCGGAAGAATCCAACCCTGCATAACACTAGAACATCCGGACTTTGCTCACCCCCTAGAACGCCCATAGGTGTCATTTCGACACCAGCCCTAAATGCGGTGAATTCTTTGAAATTTATGAGAACTGTGGTGTTTTCAAATAAGATATCTAATTTTTATTTTTTCTTGGCATAATTTAATATATATTTCCCCAAAAAAGTAGATACAGTTATGTTCAAATATAAAATAATAGTTACTCAAAGCATGAAGTTGAGAAAATCAATATTTATATCCTTTTCAGGATATAAATTACAATTTTTTAAAACAAAAAATGTTGTTTTATATCATTTTACAGAGTAATGTCTCTAAAATATAAATGAATAAAAAATAACCAGTCTTTCTACAGAATTAGGGTTTAGTTGGATGGGAAGCAATCCACACAAATATGCAGCACCTTTGACGTGCACTTTTTACATACCATTTTTTTTACAAGAATTACACTTTTTCATTGTCACATTGTTCTTGCATTTGGCAATTTGACACTTGCGCCATGTATTGCACTGATAATCATTATCATCTTCGTCTAATGGACACTTTGACTTGCAGCTTTTTTTGTAATTAGTCCACTATTCTTCTGACAACAACTGTATAAATTCTTTTCGTGTTATCCTCACGCCGGTAACTGATTTATAGATTACCCATGCATTTATAGCTGCCACATCTAGAATGTTGAAAAATACCTGCACGGGCCACCTCCTTGGTGCAGATTTAGTGGAATATTTCCGGGCCATTTGGTCAGTGACATCCACACCAAATTTGGTGCTATTATAGAATGCGACAGTTTCAGGTGTTTTCTTTTCTGTATTACTAACTGTCACATCAGAATGTATAGTATTAAGCAAAAGAACGTTTTTGTTACGTTTTCCTTGGTACACAGTAAGCATGATATTCTCGTGTTTGAATAGACGAGTTTGGTGCAAAGGTTCGCGCATGACTTTTATCGAGGAAGGTATCTCTCGCCTTATTCTATTTACTGTACTTACGATAGACGTAGCTTTCTTTAGTAGTGTCTTTGCTAGCCAAACTGAGGTGAAGTAATTATCTACAGTAACATTTCTGCCTTTGCATAGGCATGGCTCCATCAAACACATCACCACATATTCAGAAAGGCGTTGGTCATCGGCCCAGTGTTCTTCTTTTCCTAGGTAAGGAAATGCATTTACCATGTATTCAGAGTCAACAACAACCGCATGCCAGAACTTGATACCATATTTATCTGGTTTTGAGGCCACGTATTGAGTGAAACGACATCGGACTTTGGTTGGAAACAGTTATCACTTCCTCTCCATCAGACTCATCTTCGGATATCATCTGCAGAGCAGCCAGAATGTCACTGGGAGTAAGAACTCTTCCATGAACCATAATGTAAAACAATTCACAGCACACCGATCATAATCTCGTACTAATTACGTACTCGTAATGCGCAGACAAGCGACTGCCCGAAAGTGACTGATGCAGTCGCAGGGCAAAGGAAGGAAGGGAGGGGAAAGAGAAAACGAGAGGTATTATGTGGCAAATAAGCAAAGACAACATACAAAGAAACATACAGCACCTAAACAACATTGCTGCAATTTTTGAGCAGTGAGATAAGACGAGGAAATACAAAGTTAGCATTATTTTTGAACTGGTGTCGAAATGACACCTATGGGCGTTCGAGGTAAATCCGAGTTTAATACTTACATGCTATGAGATACAGTTCCAATTTTTTTTCTACACGTTAAGTATAATAATTAATTAAAAGTCACCAAAGGAAATTTACGTGCATGAAAATCTATGGAAACAGCAAACATATTTCTCCGCTTAATGTAAGTTATAAAGCATACTGTATGATTTATCTTGGATATAGAAATGAATTATGAAAATTAAAATACACCTTAGTATGTTTGGTTAAAAAGAAAATTCTAATATTCAATACATTTATTTTTATTACCTTTTCAATATCTCTGGCAACTAAAGTTGCCAACGAGCATTTAGATAAACAGTTTTGGTGGAAAATACTATTATTCTTGGTATAGCAATATTTCCTCTGATGTGAAGCTATCCAAAATTGATATGATGGTAGTATTAGAATTTATAACACTTCCTAACTAAATTTTGAAGTTAATTATACAAGAGTTATTACTTTTTTACATAATTACATAATACAAACGAACTCAAGCTTCAAAGCACAAACGTCTCTCTTCACTAAAATGGACTCCTGATGTTACAGAACTGACTTTAAAAATGTCTGAGCCTGAGTGCAATTACCGACCAAATACGGAAGATCTCTTGAAAGAATGAAGAGTCCCACCGAGGCTTTTAGGTGCTTCTTTACAGAGAATTTGTTGCAACACATTGTACGTGAAACAAACCGCTATGCTTCACAGAAACTCGTCCATGACTTAAATGCTACAGCTTCCGAAATTTTGACATTTGTTGGAGTGATGCTCCTGTCAGGATATCACACTCTTCCTTACAGGAGGCTTTATTGGAAACAGAACCCTGATGTGCATGTGCCTATTGTCTCTGACGCGATTTGTCATAATTGCTTTGACGAACTCATGAGTTACATTCATCTCGCTGACAATCAAGCTAATGATGGTACTGATCGCATGTATAAAGTTCGTCCTGTTTTTGACATGCTGAATTCTGCTTTCAAGCAAGTCAATCCTGGTCCAATGGTCAGCATCGATGAGAGTACGATCCCGTATTATAGAAGGCATGGAGCCAAACAATTTATATGCGGAAAACCTATTCGGTTCAGGTTCAAGTTATGGGTTGCTGTTGAACCTTCAGGCTACATCCATCACGTTGAACCCTATTGTGGTGCTTCAACTCGACTCCCAGACACTGGCCTCGGTCAAGGAGGTGATGTTGTCCTTGGGCTCGTTGACCACATGAAGCTGAAAAAAGGATTGAGGATGTACTTTGACAACCTCTTCACCTCCGTTGGATTGCTGCAAGAACTTAGTGCAAGAGGATTCGGTGGCACAGGAACTCTACGTGAAAATCGCTGGAATGAAACTTCCCAATAAGAAGACTTGGAAGAAGAAATCAAGAGGTGAAATGGCTACGTCCTCAACCGGCGATCTTCCGGCTGTTCGTTGGAATGAAAACAATGTTGTCAAAGTTATTACCAACTGTGAAAATGTGCAATCAATGAGCAAATCCAACCGGTATTCACGATCTGAAAAGAGGAAAACATCTGTGAATGTTCCACGGCCAATCGCACGCTACAACAGCAAAATGGGAGGTGTGGATATTGCAGATCAGTTAGTTGCTACTTACCGTTGCCGCATCAGATCCAAGAAGTGGTGGTGGCCGTTCTTTTCCTGGGATGTGGATATGCTGTATGGAAGGATGGCTGTTGTACCGACGATTTGGTAATGAAATGTCCTTGCTGGATTTCAAACGTCAATGTGCTACTCACATCCTGAGGTCATTTGGAACTCTGCCAATTTCTCCTGGTGTCTGAGCTTACCTACAATTCTCGCCTGCCCTCGAAGAGATCCACATTGATCGCACTGATCATATTGTGGAGAAGGGCGCATCAAAGTACTGTCGATGCAAGATATGCGGGAATCGAACTACCTACATGTGCATGAAGTGAGGAGTACCTCTGCATCCAAATGAATGTTTCAAGATATTCCATAGAGTAAATAAAGGAAGAACTCTGAACACGGTGAAGGCAATGAACAGAATAGGAAAAATTAAAAAAAACTCCAATTCACCGTAAAGGCGGTACTTACGTGTCAAGACTCCATAGAGCTTAAGAATTATTTTTACGTACCGTATTCACCTGAATCTAAGACGACCTTTTTTTCCAAATTTTCAGCTGTAAATATCAAGAGTCGTCTTACATTCGAATACGAAGTATATTTAAGCATTTAATCAATGGTTTTACAACAAATGGTATATTAGAGTAAACAATTCACAACAGCAAATTCAAGTACGTACATAAAGAAGTGAAATAAACAAATAGTAATAACAATAAGAAAAACATGATGGGAATAATAATTATTTAGACTAATAATCATCGTCGACGATCATAACACAGATGATGCACTTTCATCTTGCACGTAATGGCAACCGCAGTGTCAAAACCGTCAAAACAAATGAGAGCGGAAATCATTGGGATTCCCCTTTCAAACGACGCACCGCGATTCACTAAGTGTGACAGTAATTTTGAGTTGTGCATTCTTGATTTAAATGCACAACCCTTAAGTTAAAATGACAGATCATGTTGAAGTACGTGGCACGAGTGCAAAGGGAAAGTTAACAAAGGAATTAGACGGAGCTAAGATACAAATTTTAACCTGATCGTGATAAATTACGCCGAAAAAACTAATAACTGTGATGCGAGTAGAAAGTTCGGTGTATCTGAGGCAAATGTGCGTCGATGGGAACTCTCAAAACAGGAACTAGAAAAAGCCAAAGCCACAAGGATGTCGCTCAGTGGTCCAAAATTAGGCCGATTTCATGGCATTGAAGAAGAAGTAGTCAAGTTTGTGCGCACCATGAGGAAGAACGGTATGCCTGTTTCGACTGAAAGTATTATACTTAAAGCTAATGAAATTACTAGAGGACTTAATATATCATTGCAAGAATTCAAGGCCAGCAGAAGTTGGTGCGTGAGAATGATGCGACGAAATAATTTTTCTTTACGGCGACGAACTTCGCTGTGTCAGAAATTGTCAGAAGACTATGTTGAAAAACTTCTCGCTTACCAGAAATACGTAATTGGACTTAGAAAAACCAATAATTACCTTTTGAGCCAAATAGGAAATGCCGATGAAACTCCGGTTTTCTTCTACATGCCATCTAATTATACTGTGAACGAAAAAGGTGCGAAGTCCGTCCTAATTAAAACTACAGGCAACGAAAAAATGCGAGTCACGGTAATGTTGGCGGTTTTAGCAGATGGGACTAAATTACCACCATATGTGATTCTAAAGCGGAAAACAATACCTAAGAAACATTTGCCAAGTGGAATAATAGGTGTCAAGAAAAGGGGTGGATGACTAAAGAACTAATGAGAGATTGGTTACATGTGGTGTGGAATAGACGGCCAGGAGCTTTACTGAAACAAAGAGCAATGCTTTCACTGGATGCATTCTTCTGAAATTAAAAACATAATGAGTGCGATGAATATTGATCTTATTGTAATACCTGGAGGAATGACATCGCAACTTCAAGTTTTAGATGTTGCTGTCAATAAGTGTTTTAAAAATAATTTAAAGGTTTTGTATTCTGAGTGGTTACAGAGTGGAACTCACACTTTAACACCAAAAGGAAATCTTAAGAAACCTGAAGTTGCAATGCTCTGCCAATGGATCAAGGCATCGTGGCAACAAATAAATGCAAAAGTAATAGTGAAAGGATTTAAGAAATGCTGCTTATCTAATGCCATGGATGGGAGTGAGGATGATGTTTTGTGGGAGACTGATGATGAAGTTGAGAGTGATAAAGATAGTGAGCATGAGGAAAATAGTGAAGGTTGCATAGACAGTGATGATGACTAACACAATAAAATGATTTTATGCAGCACTTGGATTGAAATGTTTTTTTGTTGTCCTGAAATGAGTATGTTCTTTCAATGTATTTACTTTATTTTTAATGTTATCTTTAAATGAATGCTACCATTTAATTTGTTTGAAAACCTGAATGGTTCTATTTGTGATGTGATCTTATGATTTTAAAATGTTAAAAGACAATGACATTCAAGAAAAGTATAAGAGAAAATAAATATTTCACAAGATTTATAATTTTTGTAGTCATGAAGGTCAATTTGAGCTTTTTTCTCTTTTGGAATCATCAAAATGGGGGGTCGTCTTAGATTCAGGGTCGTCTTGGATTCGGGTGAATACGGTAACTAGTCGTTTATAGCCAATCCGTATATACCTTCAAAAGATTACAATTTTTTATAAAATTTAACAAGAATTAAATTTTGTAATGTTTTTCGAGTAAACTGTCATTTTACAATAATGTTTTAAAAAATAAAAGCATAAAAAAGTGTATCTAACGTTTTGAGCATTTTATCCAATTTTGATATCGTATCTTCCCAGTGGCAACTAAAGTTGCCACCCTTAAACTCATCGAAAATGTCATCGTAAACATTCCGTGGAAAAATATAATGATTCAGGTGTACTATGGGTCAGGAAAACAAAGTTTCATGAAAAAATTTCTCCCATGGAATTACGTGCTTTAATGGGTTAAACGGGGAATATTCCGGATGGAACCCACCAACCCACACGCACTTTGAGCTTTATTTAGTAAAGATATATATATATCCTATATCGTCTGTAAGAAGAGTCGATATAGAATGATATATATAGGAGGATACAAAATTATGAGGCACTTCCAGATGTCCTAGAAACTTGAACTTTGGTAGGATTATAGGTTTTTGGTCACAACCGAAGGAAAAAATTCAAAACTTTCGAAATTCCAATTTTGAGGGGCTATTTTGGCCTCTTTTTGCCCCATTTTTGGCCCATAAGAAAACATAAATCGGTGTCGAGGTTTTTATATTTGCATTTTAAAATTATTTCCCGTCAAGATTCGAACTCGTGACTTTAACTATCGGATAGGATATAAGTTGAGGAGTTGGGTGCAATAAGAGCGTTAGTGGTAAAAAGAATGTTTGAGAAAAATGCGTCTAAAGTTTCAACGAATGACAAGACATAGAAACATATATTTCAGATTGCAAGTTTGTTTATTTGTTGCATACTAACAATACAGAAGGTATTATTCACTTTTAACATTACTAATTTATCCAATAATAGAAATATAACAAATAATAAAATTGTAACTAACGCTGTTCTTGCATAGAAAAGGCATCACTTAGCTTACCCTAAACATTTCAGTCTGAAATAAGGCAGGAAAAGACAAAAAAATGGCAAGGTAACTGCTTACTTTCTCATTACAGATTCAGAGTTTGGGAAATTTGGGACTTCCTCAGAAACATTATTCAAGACATTGGAAAACCACTCTACATTGTTGGCTTTAGGTACATCATCAGAGATACCGTATCTGCCCGAATAGAAGCCGACCCCCCAAAATTTCCACAATTTTTTGGCAAAAACGTAAATTTCGTAGATTTTATGCTTAAGTGCATTCATGTACGTCTTAGAATACATTATTTGAGATTGAAGAAATGTGTGGGAAATGGTTAGTTGTTGACATTTTCAAATATTACTCCAATTAATAATTTTGTGTTGCTGAATAATGTACCACATTCAGTGAAAATAATTTCATTCATCTTCATTTTCACAAAAGGTCAAATATAGTAACAGTGATCTCGCCAAGATATTTTTTCATCCAAGTCTATTTCCAATGAAATTAGCATTTACATTGCCTTAATAAATTCCATTTTTATAATTACACACGTTCCATGTAATGTTTTACCAAAATTCAAACAGTTGAGCATTCAAAGCCGTCAACGCATTTTGCATAATCGTCAATTTACGCAAGCAATCTCACCAAGATATTTTTTCATTCAAGTCTATTTCCAATGAAATTAGCATATACATTGCCTTAAGAAACTGTATTTTTATAATTATACACGTTCCATGTAAAGTTCTACCGAAATTCAAACAGTTGAGCATTCAAAGCCGTCAACGGATTTTGCGAAAATCAAGTTACGCAAGCGATCTCGCCAAGAAATTTTTTCATCTAACAAGGAGAGGCTACGGAGTGTAACTCTCAGATTTGATTCATCTTCTACCAGTGGAAAGTTTAGGTCAAAAAAAAATACCATTTCGGAATTAGGGGCCAACGCCTCTTAGTTTAAGAGAAATAATTAATTAAAAAGTACAAAAATGGGCCAATCTCAATAAATACTAGTAACTTCGCTCTTACGTTCATAGGCAACCGTAGCCTAGGGGATAATGAATAGGACTTTCGATGCATGGTCTCGGGGTTCGAGACCGGCGTTGTTCAACTTTTTTTCTCGTGTAAGATTTCATTTTTCGTGCTGGTTTTTCTCCAATTTTTCGGAAAATAATTATTCACCGCAATTTTTATTTTTTTCATGCAGGATAATTATTTTTAATCACTAGACCACCATTTTCCCCCATTTTCAGAAAATATTTATACACCGCTATTTACGTATTTTATTCCCAACCTACTCCCTCAAGAAAATTAGTCGCGTCTGTCCATCACTGCATTGACACTCTCCGTAGACATTGGCGTATTCTTTAAAGGGTTTTGGCTTCTGCCATGACTCCTTCATAATATTCAGGTACCGAGTAGGAACTTCTATGTTTTCTACTCTCTTCAACAAAACAGTATACATTCTAAAGTTCCTGTCGCGCTGACTGTAGGAATGACCCCTAACTGGAAACATATGTTCTATTTCAATGTTCAAAACTTTGGCAAGCCATGCTGTGAACATGACAACAGAATTCTTATTTTGGCCTCCACACGAATCTGAAAAGAGAACTATTTTTTTTTACATTTTTAATACTTTAATTTGCTAAAGGAAGGGGTAGTTATCAGGAAATGAAAGAACTGGCAAGGAACAGGGAGGAATGGAGACAATGCTGGTGCCAGGGACCTGCCTAAGGGCTGAGAACCTGATGATGATGGATTTGCTTTATTACAAAATCGTACAAGAGAGAACATACTGTATCTGGATTCTTTTTGGATTCCGATTCTAAGAAACAGTAAAAGGAGTTTGTGTTATCATTATGACTATGCACGTTGAAATTATACAGCCATATCAGGCTTTTATAAAATTGGGCTGTTACATTTAGTTTTGGAATAGGGAGGTTCTGAGCATAATCAAACTCCAAAATTAGAATTCTGTTGTTTACATTACCCGACATTTCATTAAGATACTTTTGTTTCAAACCCTTACATGCCTTGACATTTATTTTATGAAGGTTATATTTAATTTTGCATTCATCTGCTGGGCTTGCTTCTAAAAGAACATCACACTCGGTGCAGAAGTCACACTTATCCGATCATGGCTGCCTAAATGAGTATTGTGAATGCTCTCTCCAATATCTGTGATATGTGCTGTATTTCATTTGTAGGGTTCCCCGTGATGTCATAATAGTATTGTTTAAAAGCAGAGTATTATATGATAATAGCCATCGTCTGTTGGTTGGTTGGTCACACTATACAAACGCTAATAACTCGAAAAATAATAATGAGAGAAACTCGAAATTTGGTAGGGATGCTGGATTAACACTTATTCAAAGAATAACAAATTTAAATCGTGAAAAAATTCCATGATTCGCCTCCAAGAGAGGCATTTCCATTTCCCATTACTTAACATGTAAAACGTGATTTTTCGACGTGCAGGCTTTTATTCATTTGGAAATTAAAATTAGAAGAAACTAACAGACGACCTTCAGATTTGAACCATTTTGAAGAAAAAGTTATAAAGTTTCTTATTCCGCTCGTCTTTTTTCGCCCACAGTTCGAAATATTCCATGTTAAACGTTTAATTTGCATATTTTGTGGAAATCTCGCCATTTTAACGTGATGTTGCTATGTCGACCATTATCATTGTTACACCTCAAAATACTATTATTGTACACATCCTTCTGGAAATAAGCGTGCCTTGAGTGCTTCAATACCATTCAATATGAGAGAGAGAGAGGAAGGAAGGGGAGAGAGTGGCGTGTTTTGTGGAAAATAAGTATATTAACGTAAATATAAATAATTTAAGTATCAACATTGTCATTTTAGAAAAATTGGAAATAAAAAGCATTCTTAAATTAAATTCTTTGTAAACCATATGTGCTTACGAATTTATATTGTTATTCCTCGAATTAATTTTATAACAATGGCCAAAGTTTGGAAATGAATATAAATTAAAACTCAATTAAAATTAAAAGGACATTTAAAATTGTTAACAGGCAATTTTCGAAGAAACAACAGTGGATCTTTTAATGAATTGATTTGTTTTTATAAAAGGAATTTTAGTGCTTACTTAATACAGGGTAAGTTCTAAGGCTTATAATCCATTTAACTCTAATAACAGTGGCGATTATAGTTTAAAGAAAGAACTTTATTTATTCACTTTACAGAATGAATTAATTTTAGGCTAACATTGCCTGTTATAAAAGGAGTTACTTTGGAATTTACAGTATGTAAAGTGGAAGTTGTACTGAATTGACTCAAGTATATTTCAAAGCAAAAATCAATTTAAAACTATTGAAAGTTGTTATTTCGGAAACTGAGAAGTTCAGAGTGGTGAGCAGACGCTAAACGATATTAAGGTACATTTTATTCCAAAATCTATCTAAAGCATTATCAGAGGTAATTGAAGATTGAACAAATTTTTTTGTTACCAGAATTCTGCTTATTTCATGAAATTGAAATGCTAATGCATTAATCCATTAAAATCTGTTAAGTGTGGCTATTTTAGTTGAAAGAAATATATGTACATGGTAGGTACTTTTATTCACTTTTCAGAATGAATGAATTCTAGGTTAACATTGCATATTATAAAAGGATTTCCTTTGGAATAAGAAGTTTGTTATGTGGTTATTTCAACTGAATTGATTCAAGTTCTCTTCTAAGTTTGAAATCCATTTAAAACTGGTGAAAGTGGTTGTTTCGGAAAATGAGAAGGCAAGAGTGCTGAGCAGACGATAAACGATATTGAGGTACATTATATTCCAAAATCTATTTAAAATATTATCAGAGGCAATTGAAGATTGAACCAATTTTTTGAAACCGGAATTCTGCTTATTTAATGAAATTGAAATCGTAATGCTATAATCAATTTAAAACTAATAACAATGCCTATTTTAGTAGAACGAGAGGTACTATATTATTCACAAGGAATTTCTGTGAGATTTTAGTTAATTAATTAAAACAGACTTACAATATAGAAATATTCGATGGTTAAAACAGTGCACAATTTTATTCTTGCGATTTTTACATGCTGCATTGACGAAAATTTAGATTCATTAAACCCATTGAAATTCAACGGGCACTTATGCTAGTAGTTTCATAACAGTTAATTCTGGGTTTCCAAAATACTTTCTATTAGATTTTGACCGACTGTAGTATCCCTCTTTGGGGGAGAAAAGTGACCAGTGTTCTTCAACATGCTTCCAGACAGTCTCTTTCATTTTTGTGGGACCATTGTTGTGTTTTCCACGTTTCTCTTCCAAAGTGGCACCTATAATATGACAAAATATCATCACGTATTCATCAAGAACTTTTGGAATTCTCAAATATCTGATTATAAGACAAGTAGTACATCATTCTGTAAAATTCTAGAGTAGCTACAAACCTGTTTTCATTGAATGATGTACCATCCTCATCCTCATTTCTGATATCAGAAAGACCGAAAGTAGGAATTTTCTACATACTGGTTTTTCAACAGTTTTTGGTTTCACACTATAACTCCAGAAATACTCTCTACGTTAAGTTTTGGGATTTATGGACTCAGTTTTCTTGTCCTTTTTCTTTATGCATCCTAACAAAACTGCATCTTGTAGTATTTTATCGCCCATATCCCAAAATGAAATGAACAGTTATTTTTGTTCGTCCGTATTCACACTCTCATAGCACATGATATAAAAATTAGTAAAAAATTAATTACCTTGAAATTCAGCAAGAAAGAAATTTGATGTGAATCAAACTTTAGTGTCTATAGTTAATAATCATACCTTTTCCTACAGCACTTGGTTATGGCCGTAAACTTCTTCGCAAGAACTTTTTTTTGGGTCTGAATCGAGACGCAACTTTTTCCTTTATTCCTGCACTTTTTGGCCACATTTCGTTGCCAACAATTGGGATCTCTTTTCCGTTTGATTCCTGAATTTTTAGAAACACATTCACCCCTATTATCACCAGTATTACTTTCACATTCCTCAACAGCAGAACTGTCACTCAACACTGGAAGCCATTTTCAGTCACTATTTCAGGTGGGTGTATGGTTGGCAGCGTCGGCAGAGAGAAAACAATTCTATGCAAGAACAGCACTGCAACTCGCTACCTTGAGGGACATCTCATGCCATCTGGAGGTAAGACTAAGCACTAACACTTACTATGCATGTATAGTAAGATTCAAACTTTCTGCTGAGCGCTTTTAAACATTAACAACGTTAAACGTCTAATGCAGTTACTACATCAAGTTCCTCAATTATAGTTTCTTATTTTTTAATACAATTAAAATCTGAGTAGAATTAGCGTAAAATTATAGTTTTTATCGCAAAAAAGTGGTAATTTTTCTGGGTTACAACAATCGGCTGCCTTGGCAACGAGCTTAATCCTTCCATATAGGTAAGCCATGGAAGAAATAATAGGAAGTGCAGCTTCGATCTTTTCCCGAATACCTATAGACGTCTCTGATTCTTGCGCCTGCAGCGATCCTATCGGTCAATGTGAGTCTAAAACTACCCATTCCACACTCATTATTCAAACCATGGAAGAAATAATTAATTATTAATAATAATAATTAATTATTCTTCCATGATTCAAACTGTTCAAACCAGTTCGTTGGAAATCGTGCGGGAAAGTGGTGGGGTCATCGAACAATAATAGGAAGCGCAGCTCCCGTAAGGACAATGGTAATATGTTGACGGCAGAGCGATCTAGCGGTCAATACGAACTGAAGCGCGCCTAATTTAAACTCAAGCGGCAGACCAAGTTTTGGCAGTACATTTGAATTAAGAAGCTAGATGACGTATTTAACATAAGTTTAGGACACAAATTAAAACAAAACAACTGGGTGCAAGATTTTTTATTTACTCACGTAAAGAATAACAATACAACATTTATAAAAACAACATTCTTTTCCAGATTGAAATACATTCATAAATAACAATAATATTTGTTCCGGCGACTCGTTGGTAAAGGCAAGTGGACAGTATAAATTAATAAATGCTAAAATTTTCTAAAACTTACCAAGATGGTTTGGTGTTGAGTGAGCTTTGGGAGAATGTAAAACATCCTCAGAATCCCTCGGCTCATCTACAAGAATTAGAATACGATAGGATTAAGTTAATGAAATTCGAAAAACCGGTATATAATAAAATCGAAGTTTCACTGTATACCATGTATAATACTCAAACTTGTTTTCATTCCTTCAAATACACAAGGAACGGCATTCGCTTTTAGGAGAGGCCGAGGGAATCTGCTGCGGAAATCATCATCTGTAAAATGATCACTGCAGACCCTATACTTCTTCATACAGTTGATATCCGCAGACATTAAATCCTCCCTCAGGCAAAATTTTGCCCTAAATTATAAAGCAGAAATGGGCATCAAGACTAATAACAAAAACATGTAATTCTTAACTTAAAACACAAGTATTCCGTTTTATGCGGTATCTCTTCTTTAAGCTGACCTTGAAATATCCTTCGGAAATCCGAAATCTTCTTGTCTACCCTGCAGCCGTTAAAATTGTTGCACCAATATGCTGCACAATAAGCATTCCGTTCCATTTCAACAATTAGAAAAACACGACGCTGAAAAACCCCACCACTTTCCCGCGCGATTTCCAACGAACTGGTTTGAACAGTTTGAATCATGGAAGAATAATTAATTATTATTATTAATAATTAATTATTTCTTCCATGGTTTGAATAATGAGTGTGGAATGGGTATTTTTAGACACATTGACCGATAGGATCGCTGCAGGCACAACCATCAGAGACATCTATAGGTATTCGGGAAAAGATCGAAGCTGCACTTCCTATTATTTCTTCCATGATGGGATTTTTCAGCGTCGTGTTTTTCTAATTGTTGAAATGGAACGGAATGCTTATTGTGCAGCATATTGGTGCAACAATTTTAACGGTTGCAGGGTAGACAAGAAGATTTCGGAAGGATATTTCGAGGTGAGCTTAAAGAAGAGATACCGCATAAAACGGAATACTTGTGTTTTAAGTTAAGAATTACATGTTTTTGTTATTAGTCTTGATGCCCATTTCTGCTTTATAATTTAGGGCAAAATTTTGCCTGAGGGAGGATTTAATGTCTGCGGATATCAACTGTATGAAGAAGTATAGGGTCTGCAGTGATCATTTTACAGATGATGATTTCCGCAGCAGATTCCCTCGGCCTCTCCTAAAAGCGAATGCCGTTCCTTGTGTATTTGAAGGAATGAAAACAAGTTTGAGTATTATACATGGTATACAGTGAAACTTCGATTTTATTATATACCGGTTTTTCGAATTTCATTAACTTAATCCTATCGTATTCTAATTCTTGTAGATGAGCCGAGGGATTCTGAGGATGTTTTACATTCTCCCAAAGCTCACTCAACACCAAACCATCTTGGTAAGTTTTAGAAAATTTTAGCATTTATTAATTTATACTGTCCACTTGCCTTTACCAACGAGTCGCCGGAACAAATATTATTGTTATTTATGAATGTATTTCAATCTGGAAAAGAATGTTGTTTTTATAAATGTTGTATTGTTATTCTTTACGTGAGTAAATAAAAAATCTTGCACCCAGTTGTTTTGTTTTAATTTGTGTCCTAAACTTATGTTAAATACGTCATCTAGCTTCTTAATTCAAATGTACTGCCAAAACTTGGTCTGCCGCTTGAGTTTAAATTAGGCGCGCTTCAGTTCGTATTGACCGCTAGATCGCTCTGCCGTCAGCATATTACCATTGTCCTTATGGGAGCTACGCTTCCTATTATTGTTCCATGGGTAAGCTTTAAATGGGAATCAGAGGCTTATATTTTAATGCCAATAATGTTAAACTTCGACTAATGAAGGAAATCCGATATTGATATAATCTGTTTTGCCCCAGTATTGCTCCATACGAGAACAAAAAAGATGAGGCAGCTCCATATGACTTTAAATTTGAAATAAATACAGCAATTTCATTGCAATCAAATATAAAATGAAATTTTGAAAAAATTCCTATTTTTAGGGTGGTTTTGTCCCATTTCTGCACCATACGAGTGTGAAAATTATAAGGCACTTCTTTATGAGATAAAAACTTGAAATTTGGCAGAATCATGGATTTTTAGTTACAACATGATATTGTAAAACTTCAAAATCTTAGGGACTGTTTTGCACCATTATTTCCCCATATGAGGATTAAAATTATAAGGTACTTCTAAATGAGCTAGAAACTTGAAATTTGACACGGTTATATGATTTTGTACAAAAACGATTATGAATAATTTGAATTTGTAAAAATGCTAAATTTAAAAATGCTTGCACACATTAACTAGTATATATATATGAACTAAATTTTCATATGAGGAACATTTCAAGAGATATTCAATTTTCTTCGAAATTGATGGTTAATGGGTAGCTCGCATGCATGGTAGTAACAAAAATTGAATCGCTGGCGCTGAAGCATGTCAGTTGAACTGTTCCTATTGCCGTATTTATTTGATTTTAGTTGACAACTTACGTATGGAGAAAGTCATGTGTTGGACACATAAATTTATTTTAATGTGACTTCTGTAATGATTCTGAACAACGATTACCTTACTGAAAAATATATAAAATTTATGTATTTACTATAAAAAATTAACAAACATAACATTCACCTAAAATTTTTAGTCACAAACATATTGTAGGCAGTTGTATTAGCAGAAGCAATATATGGCCACAGTTTAGATTACTCAAACTGAAAGAAAATACGAGAGCAAAACCATATGAAAAACATTTTGCGGATTTACTTCCCAAACTTGGTAATGGAGAGTTTGGAGATTCAGTAGAAATACTGGAGAATTGCTTTTCCAAGGAATCAAATTGTGTTAACTTCCTGTTTGGTGAATAAATATCTTCATTCTATATGTCTTACTATTTAAAATCAATCCTCTGCACCAAAAATGAAGATTCATTGGAACTTAATGAAAAAGTTAACTGATGAATTAAAACCAACTTTAGTTCAGAATACATATTCAATTGATTATACATTTGTTTTTTAGCATTATCCATTTAATTGTTTATACTACTGGTGTTAGTATTTGCCATTCAATAGTTTATAGAGCTGGTAGAACAATGGACCCATTCACTAATATATGAATCTCGTTTAATTGTTCATACTAGTGGTTGTTAAATTTCCAGATTGAAAATGCAACCTGTTAAACTGTTTCAAGTAATTCATGGTATGCTCAATATAGGATGAATAACAATTTTACAATTGACCGATCCCTTCCACCTCACGCAGGCTTTACTGGGTAAGAAACGCCCCGCGATGAACTGACCGGTGCTGAAACAGCAGCAGTGAACCATCCCATTCCGATAAAAAGGTCAGCTTACAATTGATTAAATATGATATTAAATCCTGAGAATCATTTTTTGAAATGATTTACAATCCAAAAAATAGTAATATTATGCAATGGAAATAAAAATTGTGTTTAATTCTAGCAAAGAATTTTTGCAACTGTTGAACAAAAATAATAAGATTTCTACCAACACATTCATATAAAGCTATTGAAGAAGTGTCAAACAGTTACTGATAGTCAATTTATGCAATTTTTTCCAACACTTAGCCATTTTTTCCTTAAAAAATATCACCATTTGGCTTACAGGAAAAATTAATGCTTCAATTAGATTGTGAACAAAGCAAAAAGTTTTCTAACAACAATGGAATATGAAGAACATCAAAGTTTTGACATTTTCAAAATAAAAATATGTATCTACAACCATAATGTTCAGAATGAATTCATCCAAGGACCATTGGGCTTGGCCCTCCTGAAATACCATTGCTTTGCATGGGATTGACAGATCCATTGGATGGTGCCAATGCTGCTCCCATGCCAGTCTTGAGGAGGCTGAACTCTGAGATGAATATGTCTCCTTGCAGATTATCTAATGTCTTGAGAGCTCGCCAATAAATGGCAGTGATATTTTCTGGACATCCTTTGTGCATCTCAAATTTCACGTACTCCATCCAAACATCTACAAGTAGAAAGCAGTAAAAGATCTCTTTTTTATAGGCTACTTTAATATTTCAAAAAAAAAAATAAATCCATAGAATTCTACAATACTTAATGAGCAAAATAATAGCAGTAGTTAAATTTGTGACAACAGAATAACACAAATATTTTTAACCACTCTCATCTTCGGCATAAAGGGAGGTCCCTCCCAAGACCCAGAACTTATTTTTCCATCCATTTCATTGTACTAAAACAGAATAAAATTTTTTTAAATTACATTGTCTGTATCCCTGTTATAAAAGCACTCAGGTATTGTTTTCAATTGATTTCATATATATATATATATATATAGTTGGTGAAGGACAAGAAGAAAATGTTGTCGGTCAACACACACTTGGGAAAAGAAACCGAGGAGGAGAAAAACTGGTAGAATTCTGTGTTAATAACGACTTAGTAGTGACTAATACATGGTTCAGAAACCATAAACGAAGGCTGTACACATGGAAAAGTCCAGGAGATAGAATGAGATGCCAAATAGATTACATCCTAGTAAAACAAAGATTCAGGAACAGCATAAAAAATGCTAAGACATTACCAGGAGCAGACATTGATTCAGATCACATCCTTCTAATAGTCGATGTAACTTCAAAGCTGAAACAAATAAGGAAAACGAGAAGAGATAGACAGACTTGGGACCTAGAAAAACTGAAAGAAAGGAAAGATGCCTTCAGCACGAAGTTGGAAGATCGCCTTAGAAATTTGGAAAACAAACCGAAGACCGTGGATACAGAATGGGAGGAAGTGAAAGCCAGCATCAAAGATACCTTGAATAAAGTGATTGGAAAACAAGAGAAGAAAATCAGAAACCCATGGATTACAAAGGAAATGCTGGAGAAAATGGAAAAACGTTACCAATAAAGAAGGTAGAGCAAACTATAGACGCATAAACAATGAGATGAGAAGGGTAACAGATAAAGCTAGGGAAAATTGGATAAAAGAAAAATGTGAGGAAATACAACAGATGGAGAAGTTAGGACGATACGATATGATGTACGCTAGGGCACTGGAGTTAGAAGATAAGAAGTCTAATGGGATTCGTGGTAAAGGAATTATTAATACAGATGGGAAAATAGTCTCAGAACCAAAGGATGTAGCACAGGTATGGGAAGAATACATTAAGGAACTATACAAAAAGCAGGCAGGATCGGTACAAATGGAACTGGAAGAAGAGAATTGCATTGAAAAAGACAACTTGGGACAAAGTATTATGAAAAGCGAAGTAGAAAAGGCGATACAGGAAGTAAAGAAAGGAAAAGCTACAGGCAGCGATGGAATACCAGTAGAGGTACTTAAAATCATCGGATCGGAAGGACTAAAAGTGATTACGAAACTAATTAACAAGGTTTACGACTCGGGAGAGTGGCCTCAGGATTTCTTAGATGTAACAATGATCCCCCTAAAGAAGAAGCCAAAGGCAATGCAGTGTAAGGACTACAGAACGATATCCCTACTGTCACACACTTCCAAGATCATCACGAGGATTCTTAATAAAAGACTAGAGAAAAAGGCCGAAGAAATGCTAGGGGAAGATCAATTTGGCTTCAGAAAAGGATGAGGAACCAGAGAAGCTATCGGTGTAGTGAGAATCATATCAGAAAGGGCAATAGAGTACAGTCAAGATGGCTGCGTATGTTTCTTCGACTGGAAGAAGGCCTTTGATAGAGTAAATTGGGTACTGCTGATGAGGATATTAAAGGATATAGGTGTAGACTGGAAAGACAGGAGACTGATCAGGAATCTATATGTGAATCAAGTTGTAAAGGTCAGGTTGGAGAATACGGACACCAGCGGAGTACATATCGGTAGAGGAATAAGACAGGGCTGCTGTCTATCGCCGATTCTGTTCAATATATATGGAGAGAGACTAATGCAGGAAGCGTTAGAAGGCACGGGAGATTTCAAAATCGGAGGAAGGATTATAAGAACAGTGAAATACGCAGATGATCAAGTACTTCTAGCAAGAAAGGAAAAGGAACTCCAGAAAATGATAAATAGATTAGTGATAACAGGTAGAAAATACGGTATGGAAATTAATACAGAAAAATCGAAGGTTATGCAAATATCAAGTAAAGAAGAAGAAAATTTGATTATAAGTGTAGGAGGAAAGCCATTAGAACTAGTTTCAGATTATAAATACCTTGGAAGCATCATAACGAGAGAAGCAAAATGTACTGATGAAATCAGGGCAAAAGCTTCTTTCAGAAGAAAGAAACTCCTACTAACAGGAAATATAATGCAGGAAATCCGCAAGAAGTTGATAAAATGTTATGTATGGAGTATAGCTTTGTACGAAGCAGAAACATGGACGCTAAGGAAAAATGATATTAAATACTTGGAAAGCTTCGAAATGTGGACATGGAGAAGAATGCTGAAGATAAAATGGACAGATAGGGTGAAAAATGAGGAAGTACTACGAAGAATAGGAGAGAAGCGAACGATTATACAGACTATCAGAAAGAGGAAGGCGAACTGGATTGGGCATTACCTGAGGAGAGAGTGCATGATTAAAGAAGTGCTAGAGGGAAAACTGGATGGAAAAAGAGAAAGAGGTAGGAAAAGGGAGTATATGGAGAAACAAGTTTAACCTAGAATAATCACGGACCTGTCAACGGACAGACTACGTATGATGATGCTGATATATATATATATTCCTTGTTTGTAAATTTATTTTCAGCAACGGCTATGATGTTAGGGAGGCCATCCTAGAGAGTAAACTAGCCATAGGATTTCCAGCTCAAAACTTGATCTCGACATCACTGGAGGTGTTACCCATGTTGCAAGTTCCAAGAAAATCCAATATGGAAATCCAAGAAAATCTGCAGTGACATGCTAGTAGAGCAAACATTATGTGTGTAGAAAGCATGGTGTGAAACCAGAGAATGTTCTAGGCGTGGGCGACCCCTCACCAAGGATGACTACCTAGCCTCTACAAGGCTTATTTGTGAATACAATGAAAACAAAGATATAAATGCAGATCTTTTTGATAATACAGTAAAATCTCCATATATTGAAATGGAAGGGATCTGAGTTTTGGAAATTATGATAAATGGCGGTGCACCAGAAAGAGGTTTTCCATAAGACCACCATATTATTACTTTCTCCATACGAAGTAATGGAAAAGTATTGTGATTACGAAAAAAATCGACTTCAAGATTTCAACGGAAATACACGTTTTGAGGTCCCTAGAACACGTTTAAACTATTTTCGGAATGATGTCTATATGCGTGTATGTGATTGTGGGCGCTCAAACAGTAGTTGCCATATCCTTACCAAACTTCATATATAACACCTTAGCATGAGCACAAAGAACTGATTAGTTTTTGGACAATTACGGTTAACAGAAAGTCGAGGTTTATTCAAAACCCGATTTGGTTTTTGCGATATTTCTCCGTTAAAACACCATTATTGTATATACAATCCTATACAAAGGTTATAGAGAATGAAATTTCCTACAACTTTATTTGAAACAATTTTCCATAGCAGTTATTGTTTAAGAATTATTTATAAATAATCGGTTTTTTCGGTTTCCGTCAAATATATCCTTAAAAACGTCGTTATTGGTAATCTTCGTGAGGACCAAAGTTGTAGAGAATAATATTTCTTCCAGGTTTTGTTTGAAACAAATTTTCGTAGAACCATCCATTTCGGAGATATTCAACTTTTTCTTAATTTCGAGTATACAGCGCCAATACCATGTAGCGGTGAATTCTGTAAACATATTCAAAATATACGTAATTTACAGCAATAAGGACAACTGTATTCTTTTAAGATACAAAATAATTTTGCCTTATAATGCTATTCATAATAATTTAAAAATCTATACCCCAAATATGGAGAAAGTAATGTTGGCCACATCAGATTTTTTTGTGAATGCAGAAACTGGTAATGAAAAAGTCTTCTTTAATTACTACCTTAACACCCGCATGCATGTGCACACACACGCATGCACACACACACACCGGACGTCGACCCAATCGAACACATTGAACTATTGAACATTGAACTATCTGATTTGTGCTGTTTCCTGCAGATTTCTTCTGTTTTTTGAGGTAGGGAAGTTTTGTTTTTATCTGTTTGTTAATGTTGCTCAGTTATTTGTTATTTCACCTGTTATTTTGGCTGTTATTGTTGTTTTCTCTTGCCCCGAGTGTTCGGTGGGAGCATTTGTCATTTGTTTCACCGACTGCTCGCTCTTGGTCTTGCCGGGCATCAAGAGGGTTATCGCCGGGGTTGTCTCTCCACCCTGGCCACAGTTAGAGGTTTCAGCTGACAATGAGCTTGTCGGAGGGGGAGAGACATCACTGCCCCTCCTCCTTTGGTTCTACCTCCCCTCCCACCTCCTGTTCGGGACTGGGCTTGAGGCGATCCTTTTCTGATCTATTCAACACCAAGCCTATTTTACGCTCTGCTTCTATGTGTGGTTAACCTGTTGGTGCCACTGTCTCTCCTTTGAAAAGCAACAAACTCTCATCCAGACTAAGTGTTTGGTCAGGAGAGTATACATCAATGAATCTACCACGCAAATGTTCCATCACCTCGTAAAATTTCCACAAATTTGGATGTGGTTGCTTTGTTGATTTCTTCATTGTTAGAGAAATGGATAAATTTCATGAGTAATAGAAACCTTTCTTGTGACATTAGTTCTGTAAAAATTGGTACATGAAGAATTCTTCTTTTTGACCACGTCATTACCTGATGTGGCATCTTGTGGATACCTTGTAACATCAACACTGCAAAAAATAACCTCATCTCTTTTTCACTAGTTGGTGTCCAATTTTTCAAACGTGATCTCTCTTTATATATATGCTTATTCTTATGTTGTTCAGCAAATCTATTCGTCTCTCTTACAATAATTTCTAACATTGTTTTGTCGAAAAAAGTTCAAAACAGTCCAATGGTCTAAATTTGGGAATTACATTACATCTGGTTTTGCAGTGAAAGGAAACCTTTGAGGTGGAGGTCGAATATTTTGCATGTCCAACTCATACCATGTTCTGGAAGACTCTTCTATATCCTCGTCATTATTTTCCAATTCATATTCATCCACACTTGACAAATCCTCTTCGCTTGAACTGTCCCCGCTTTCAAGATGAATGGAAACATTGTCCGAATCATCACTCTCCATTATGGGCATGTAATCTTCGCCGTCATTGACTTCATTATTACACTTAGAAATAGAGTTATCTTTGCTACAAGAAGCCATTATAAGCCCTGAATAAATAAAGCATAAACCTAATAAAACATCCGCTAAATTATACCATAATAAATTTAAAAAACAGGCCTAAAAAACACTGACGCAGTTGTTCCAATACCAAAACGAAAAAGCAAATATCCTCGTCACCTATACATTGACTTCCAATAACGAAATACAGGTCTCTGTATCACACGGAAAAATAAAGATTTTAACGAAGTTATCCTTAGATGGCTGGCTTAGCTGGCCGGAAGAAGCATTCAATCACCGGGAGAATACTCTGCACGTTGAGTACCGCTTCGTTCATTCACATAAAGATAAATGATCACATATGCCAACTATTGAAGATAAATGTAAACTACATAAAAGCATAAAACTAATAAAACACCTGCTAAATTATACAAAAAAAAGGCCTAAAAACACTGACGCAGTTGTTCCAATACCAAAACGAAAAAGCAAATATCCTCGTCACCTATACATTGACTTCCAATAACGAAATACAGGTCTCTGTATCACACGGAAAAATAAAGATTTTAACGAAGTTATCCTTAGATGGCTGGCTTAGCTGGCTGGAAGAAGCATTCAATCACCGGGAGAATACTCTGCACGTTGAGTACCGCTTCGTTCATTCACATAAAGATAAATGATCACATATGCCAACTATTGAAGATAAATGTAAACTACATAAAAGCATAAAACTAATAAAACACCTGCTAAATTATACAAAAAAAAGGCCTAAAAACACTGATGCAGTTGTTCCAATACCAAAACGAAAAAGCAAATATCCTCGTCACCTATACATTGACTTCCAATAACGAAATACAGGTCTCTGTATCACACGGAAAAATAAAGATTTTAACAAAGTTATCCTTAGCTGCTCAGAAGAAGATTCAAACTGGCTGGCTTAGCTGGCCGGAAGAAGCATTCAATCATCGGGAGAATACCCTGCACGTTGAGTACTGCTTTGTTCATTCACATAACGATAAATGATCACATACGCCATCTATTGAAGATAAATGTGAACTATGTGTACAAGGAAACCGAGAAAATCACTTGGTAAGGATGCACGGGGAAAAACGGGATACGCCAAAGAATAGAGCTAAAAAATATGATCACACGAGAATCACGGGATACACAAAATTGAACCAGTCATGCTACCCATGGAAATCACGGGATAAGCAGTTGGAGGGTTAATGTATAATTTTCCAGATCCATTAAATTTTGCATAACTGAACTTGGTACATCAGGAATGCCACCAAGAAATCTCTCGTACATATCTAAATTATGCATAGCTTCAGCATAAGTTGGTACTGATTCGTGGAGGTCTTCGTTTTCATCTTCTTCTGCCCCAGAATCTCCCTGCTGACAAAGCTCATCAACACTTTGAAACACACAATGTACAAGATTGGCATCTGCATTCATGTAATCCTCAAATGTGGCACTGAACTCCAGCTTTTCCTGAAGAACCTTCCATACGTCATCTTTCTGTACTTGTGTCTCCAAATCCTATCTTCTGAAAGCAATTTCTTATAATCTCTGGAGACACTGTGTCCCAAGATGCTGCCAGAAAAGACATTGCTTCAAAAAAATTCAATTTGTTTCTGGTTAAATAGTCACTTTATTGCGAAACAACTTGTAAATAAGGCGCTTTTGAAATCTTTCTTTTGAGACTTTTATAATGCCTTGGTACAAGGGCTGGAGTACAGATGTGGACTTGGCTGGCAAAAATTCTAAATGCACATTTTTCAGATGATAAACATCTTTAGGATGAGCTGCATGTTGCTCAATCTCTTACTATCATAAAAATCTGATGTGGCCAACACATGACTTTCTCCATATTTGGGGTATAGATATTTAAATTATTATGAATAGCATTATGAGGCAAAATTATTATTTCGTACCGAATAACAATACAGTCATTCTAACTGTCATAAATTATATTTTTAATATGTTTACCGAATTCACCGCTACATGGTGTTGGCGCTGTTTACTGAAAATTATGAAAAAAGTTGAATATCTCCGAAGTGGATGTTTCTGCGAAAATTAGTTTCAAACAAAAGTTGGAAGAAATATCATTCTCTACAACTTTGGTCCTCATGAAGATTATGAATAATGACGTTTTGAAGGAGATATTTGATGGAAACCGAAAAAACCGATTATTTATAAATAATTCCTAGAAAATAACTACTATGGAAAATTGTTTCAAATGAAAGTTGTAGGAAATTACTTTATCTATAACATTTGTATAGAATTGTATATATCATAATGATGTTTTAATGGAGAAATATCGCAAAAACCGAATCGGGTTTCGAATAAACCTTGACTTCCGGTTAACCGTTATTGTCCACAAACTAATAAGTTTTTTGTGCACATGCTAAAGTGTTATATATGAAATTTGGTAACTATATTTTTGAGTTAGAGCACCCACAATCACATACAGACACACACACACATGTACACACACGCGCACGCGCGCACAGACATCATTCTGAAAATAGTCTAAACGTGTTCTAGGGACCTCAAAACGTACATTTCCATTGAAATCTCAAAGTCACTTTTTTCGTGATCACAATACTTTCCCATTACTTCGTATGCAGAAAGTAAAAATGAAGTGGTCTGTCTGTCACTCAATCACGCAAAAACTACTTCACCGACAGAGCTGAAATTTTGCATTGACATAGCTGGGACACCCACTTAACACATAGGCTTTAAACAAAATTTGCTCTCCATCTTGAAAAAAATGGCGGCCTGCTATCTCAGAAACGGTTAGTCCAATTCTAACCAAATTTGATGAGATGGTCTGTGGGCCTATTTAAATAGTAAAAAGTATATTCTGAATTGCATCTGCCATCTTGAAACAAAATAGTCCGATCCTATTGCCGATGGTGGGTGGGCCAGTGGAGGGGGCACGAGAGTACTTGATGGACACGGTGGCCAGCAATGGTGCTGCCAATGCAAACGATCTGGGCCAAATGGTCATCCTGCTGTCCACGTTCACGGGCAGCCCGTGCAACATGCAGGACGCACTCACCTACGTGAGACACTACGGCCGTCCCGACCTCTTCATCACATTGACGTGCAGCCTTAAGTGGCCAGAAATAATAGTGGAGTTGCTGCTGGGACAGAAGGGCACGACATTGTGGCCCGTGTCAATTGTTTACAAGCAAGCTTTGAAATAAATATTAAAACATATTTTTCTAATTTATAATGCCTTCATCCTTTGGTAAAAAATGCGCAAAAGGTGAAATAATTGTATTACTATATAATACATAATTTTAATCACCAAAGACGTCTGCCATAACGCGGGCATCGCCAGGTACTTTTAGCTAGTTAATAATATAATTTTTCGATTTCTGGATGCCATTTTCTTATCTAAACATGTACAAAATTCTTCAAAGATTTTGCATGTCATCCATGCAGATTTATTATGCCTGTAAGTGCATGGCAGGGACTTCACATTTTTAAAACATCGTGGATTCTCAGACTTTCCAATAACTAGGAGTGGCAGCTATTCAGTTCCTTCCATATTTGCACTCACTAGAACTGTCACTCTTTCTTTGCTTCGTTTCCCCCTATGGCAATTTTCTCCTTTAAAAGCAAATGTATTGTCTGGGAGCAAATTAAAAAATAAGCCAAATTTGTCTGCATTAAATATATCCTTTTCATCGTACTGCTCCATCAATTTAGGAAGTACAACACTCTTCCATCCTTCAACTTTTTCAGTTTCTACACAATTTGATTCATCACTAATTGTTTTATAAACAAGTCCTGCCCGTTTTTGAACCGGTTGATCCAACCATTTGACGCGGTGATTCCAAGTTCATTTTAAGAGCTATCTCTTCTGCTTTTTCATGTATAACAGTTCCACTAACCTAAACCATTCCAACAACACACTTCCCAGTTCCTCATTTTTTGCAGATTTCATCTTCTTTTAACTTGGTTGTTGACAAGGGAATCCTTTAATATTTTGTCCCAATTAGCCATTACGTTGTTGAGCGTGGATACAGGAATATTAAATAATTCTGCCATCTTCACACATGTAGCATTTCAATTGACATTCACTTACTTCTAATTTCCAGTTTGTCACTTATGTTAGTGATAGTGGTTTCCTTTTAATTCCCCTTTTATAAGACATTCCTATTTTAAAATAATATACTAGGGGTTATAAATTGAATTAAAAAAAGGTAATCGACCACACAACCATGACCACTCAGTAGCTCAGAAGTTTTTTATACAAACATTTCGTTTAAATGAAATGCATGCTCGAATATGCAAATCGCATTCGTTTGTTATAATAGTAATTGGTGCTTGCATTCCGCAAGCATAAAATAATGGCTGATATTTTTTTTGCATTCAATTAAAAAATGCAAACAGGTAAAAAATGTGTATTAGAAAACTGAACGCTAAAAATGATGGTTGATATTCTTTTTTGCATTCAATAAAAAATGCGATCAGGTAAAAGAAGCGTATTAGAAAACAGAATCGACGATAAAAAAAATGGTTAATATTGTTTTTTGCATTCAATAAAAATCTGACGTGGCCAACAAATGACTTTCTCCATATCTGGAGTATAGATATTTTAATTATAATGAATAGCATTATGAGGCAAAATTATTATTTCGTATCGTAAAAGAATACAATAATCATCCTTATTGTCATAAATTATATTTTTATTATGTTTCCAGAATTCACCGCTATGTGGTTTTGGTGCTGTATACTGAAAATCATAAAAAACGTTGAATATCTCCGAAATCAATCGTTCTACGAAAATTTGTTTCAAACAAAACTAGGAAGAAATATTATTCTCTACAATTTTAGTCCTCACGAAGATTACCAATAATGACGTTTTTAAAGAGATATTTGACGGAAACCGAAAAACCGATTATTTATAAATAATTCCTAAAAAATAACTACAATAGAAAATTGTTTCAAATGAAAGTTGTAGGAAATTATGTTCTCTATAACCTTTGTATAGAATTGTATATACAATAATGATGTATTAATGGAGAAATATTGCAAAACCTGAATCAGGTTTCCAATAAAACTCGACTTCCGGTTAACCGATATTCTTCAAAAACTAATCAGTTCTTTGTGCTCATGGTAAAGTGTTATATTTGAGGTTTGGTAAGGATATGGCAAGAACTTTTTGAGTTAGAGCGCCCACAATCACACACACACACACACACACAGACATTTCAAAAATAGTCTAAACGTGTTCTAGAGACCTCAAAACGTCTATTTCCGTTGAAATCTCGAAGTCGATTTTTTTCATGAATACAGATATTTAAATTCTTCTCATGAATAGCATTATAAGGCAAAATTATTATTTCGTATCGTAAAAGTATACAGTCGGCCTTATTGCCGTAAATTTTGAATATGTTTACATAATCCACCGCTACATGGTGGTGCCGCTGTATACTGCAAATTAAGAAAAAGCAAAATATCTCCGAAATGGATGGTTCTACGAAAATTAGTTTCAAACAAAACTTGGAAAAATATTATTCTCTACAACTATGGCCCTCACGAAGATTACCAATAACGATGTTTTTAAGGATATATTTGACGGAAACCGAAAAAACCGATTATTTATAAAGAATTCTTAAACAATAACCGCTTTGGAAAATTGTTTCAAATGAAAGCTGTAGAAAATTACACTATCTATGACCTTTGTATATATGTGTGTATATATATAAACCCGATTCGGTTCTGGCGAAATATCTCCGTTAAAACATTTTATATATATATATATATATATATGTCAGAAAACACTACACCACTCTCCAACTTCCTCCTCGGGGAGGCACACCCGAAATAACACAACACGTCCAAGGGACTCCAACTTTATTTAAACCCGAATTACACCAGCATTCTGCTCTCCAGCAGAAGCTCTTCCACGAGCCAACACACGGCCCACACTACTACGAGTCCCGTCACACACTCTTCTCTCTCGCGTCACGTGATCTCTTAGTACTCTCCTTCTCCGTCTCGCTTCTGGTAGCACTTCTCGTGGCGGTCGTCCTCGCTTGCGTAACAGTCGGCCTTTCCTGACATCGGGGCCGTCCTCGGTCCCGGTCCGGTCTGCCTCCGGTTGAACTGCTCCTCTGGCGCTCGCGCCGTTCTCCATCCGCTTCTCGTCTTCTTTCCCTCTGCTGTCCGCGGCCTGGTCGTCATCTCCCTCGTCCTGGCTCTCGTCGGCCTGGTCGTCATCTCCTACTTCGCCTTGGGGGGGCTTACACCAGGGTTTCATTCGGTCTGCACTAAACACGGAATTGAACGCTCGCTGTGTCCTCTTTGCCCCTGGTATATCCATGAGAGAATACCTATCTCGCGCTAGCACTTCTGAGACAAGATACGGACCCTTAAATTTCGGAGCTAATTTTCGCGAACACCCTGTCGCTTGCGCTTCTCGTTCTACGATGACTAAATCTCCCTTTTGGTACACTCTCGGCACCTTATGTCTTTGATCGTAACGCTCCTTCTGTTTTTTCTGCGTCTCTGATATCTTTACTAACGCTTTTTCCCTTGCTTCGCCTAAGGTCTCTCTAGTCTCATCGAGCTCGCTTTCTTGCAACGCCAATATAACACGGTTTTGCAATAAATTCCTTGGGTTATAAGCAAACAATAGCTCATAAGCGCTCTTCTCAGTAGTTTTATTTGACATAGAATTCATGGCGAATTGGATGTTTCTCAAATTCGTGTCCCAGTCGCCTCCATCCTCTTGTGCATACATAGTGGATATGGCGTTTGTAATGGATGCGTTTGATCGCTCTACTTGTCCATTTGCTCGAGGGGTAGCAGTCGCATTCTTTATATGCTTTATCTGGTTTCTTTCGCATAATTCTTCAAATTCCTTCGCTGTAAATGCCGTACCTCGATCTGTAATTAAACGCTCAGGACACCCAAATAAGCTCGTAATCTCACTGATAGCTTCGCACACTGGTTTGGTTTTTGTGGTTTCCACTGCCTTTAGTAGGATGAACTTTGTAAAGTTGTCTTGATACACGAGAACATACTCGTTGCCCCTTTTACTCCTTGGGAATGGCCCTAAGTGGTCCACGTGAACTGTGTGAAATGGGATGGCTACACGCTCTAAACTGTGCAACTGCCCCTCTTTTTTACCTCCCGGTCTCTTATGATAAGCACACTCAATGCAAGCTGCAATATATTTCTTTACCCTTCTTCTCATCTTCGGAAACCAAAAATATCTCTTCACGTGTTCTAGGGTTTTCTCTTCTGCGTAATGTCCCATGTCATCATGACTTCCCTTTAGAATGCGCCAAATAGAGTTCTTAGGCACAACCCAACGGACCCCACCGTCTACCTTTCTACAGACACGGTTGTCTTTCAGCACATAGTCTGTGTGGATCTGCCTATCCTCATTGGCGACCGCAGGTTGCTGTAAGGTACGATGTATTTTCTGGATAGCTACATCCTGCAGCTGCATCGTTAGTAACCAATCATCCTGATTTATTCGCAACGTGAAGATTTTCAAGTCTGCTGTATCCGGTTCCTCGGAATCTCCCACGGGATTTCGACTGAGGGCATCAACGTGACTCATGTTGCGTCCTGGTCGGTACTCGATCGTGAAATCATACTCTTGTAATCGAAGCCACCACCTCGCTATCCGCGGTAACAATTCTTTCTTGGACATGGTGGTCTTTAAAGCATTACAGTCAGTAACAACTTTGAAGGGTCTGTTCAATAAATACATTCGAAATTTGTCTACGGCTTCAACTACTGCCAACGCTTCTAGCTCATAACTGTGATAGTTCTTCTCTAGATCTGTCGTCTGTCGGCTATAATATGCCACAGGTTTTTGAGATTCTCCTTCTCGGCGCTGTAAGATAATCCCCGCTAGTCCATTCTTACTGGCGTCAGTGTGAACTTCATGTTCGGCATTTACATCAAACAACGCAAGTGCCGGACGCTCGATTAATCTTTTCTTCAGCTCTTGAAATGCGTTTTCTTGTTTCTCTGTCCACTCGAATACCGTATCTCTCTTCGTCAAGAGCGTTAACGGCTTGCTTAACGTAGCGAATCCTAATACAAATCTTCTAAAGAAGCTCGTCAAACCAATAAATTGTCGCACTTCGTGAACATTCTCCGGCCTTCGAAATTCTTTAACTGCCTGAATTTTTCTCTCGCCTGGTCGGATCCCATCTTTGGTTATTTCAAAGCCCAAATAGTCTACTTTAGTTTTGAAAAATTCACATTTTGATACTTTTAGCGCTAGCCCCAATTTCTTCAGTACTTGCAACAGTCTTTCTAATCTCTCTAACCCTTCCTTCACCGTTTTGCTGGGTATCAACAGATCATCCATATAGACTAGGACCTCTCCTGGTTTTGTCATTCGCACTACCCTTTTCATCACTTGATTAAACACTGCAGGTGCGTTTACTACTCCGAAAGGCATTTTTGTGAACTCGTACAGTCCACTTGAGGTGACAAAAGCTGTCAAGGGTCTCGTCTCTGGGGCTACAGGGATTTGATAGTATCCCGACGCCAAGTCTAAAATGGTAAAATAACTGTTTCCTGCAAGCGCGTCTAATTGTTCCTCAATGGCTGGCATGGGGAATTTTATTTTTTTCGTCTTCAAATTCAATGCTCTGTAATCGACGCACAGCCGGTCTTCTCCGTTAGCTTTCTTCACTAACAATGCTGGGCTTGCGTATTCTGATGTCGACTCCTGCACGATACCCATTTTCATTAACTCATCGACTGCCTTTTGCATAGTCGCTCTTTGGGCGTACGGTAGGCGATACGGTCTTAAATTCACAGGGTGGTTATCCAACAATTCTATCTCGAAACTGGCAGACTCTACTGTACCCAGTTCACTCAAATTTTTCGCAAAACATTCTCGATACTCATTCACCATTTCGTATACCGCATCCTTCTCCTCTTCAGACAGGTCGTTATTCAAATTTATTTCTTCCATTTCTATCCCGGTCCTCTCTTTGACATTTCGAACTTTGGCTTCGAAGTTACTTTCTTCCTCCTGCCCATCAGTCTCTCTCCTAATTACAAGTTTCTGATAGCTCTTCTCAACTCGAATCCCCGATTGGTCTAGGGCGCTTCGTCCTAGAATTATGGCATCGTCTTGCGAACAGTTTGGGACCACAAGCACTTCTACCTCAATGCTTACGTCGTCCACAACAAGGGTTAACTGTTTGGAGCCTATTACGTTACTTTTCCCACAGCCGAATCCAATCAGACTTTTTTGACTCGCAAAGTATTCTACACCTAGCTGTTCAGCGACATCTTGCCTCATGGTCACAACATCGCTCCCTAAATCAATGAACCCAACAACTTGTTCATCATTAACCTTTATCCATTTATAATATTCGTCTTTAATTTGGTCGTTCGGCACCGAAATTCTTTGGACTCGCCTTTTCATTTCCAAATTCTGTCTATTAACTTGGGTTCCCTGAGGGCATTCCTTCACCATGTGTCCCTCTTTATTGCATCGGAAACATCGCCTGCTCTGCTGTCGTTCTGGGCAATCCTTAGCCATGTGTCCCTGGCCGTTACAATTATAACACCTCACCTGCGTTGTCTGCTTATTTCTCCTCACCACATTACCTTCGTTTGGCGGTTCAATTGGGACACTATAACGGTTAGCTAAAAACTGTCTTTCACCTAATCTCGCTCTTTCTGTAATACTTTCATAGCGCTTTATCTTGAGCAGTAACCCTTCAACATCTTTGAACTCACACAAAGCCAGCGACCTTACTAATTCCTTGTCACCTAAGCCGTTCAAAATGTATTTAATCAAGGATTCTTTATCTATGTCACCTCGTCGCGCTATCGCTTTCATGGCATACACGTATGACTCATAGGTTTCGTCGCGCTGCTTCTTCCTCTTCGTGAGACTCATGTGGACATCGGCCTGATCAGCTGTTGATGGGAAGCTATAAAGTAACCTTTCTTTAAAAGTCTCCCAAGAATACACTTCTTCCGCGACACTATTTAACCACAATTTAGCTACTCCTCTCAGCTTATTCACCGCATGAGTAAGCAATACGGAATTGTCCCACGAATACGCGGAAGCGACCCCTTCCACTCGCCGCACCCACTGTTCGGCGGTAAATCCTAAGGTCGTCGACGCGTCAAACTCGGGCAACAATCTTTCCGCCATGTCTCGGTGAGCAACTACAGTTGTCGCCATCGTACTACAATGTCTCGCTTCCATTATTTCTCTTTCGCGGTCTAACAACGCGCGCTCTCTCTCCAGCAACTGTCTTTCTCGTCGTAGAATCTCACGTTCAATGTCGTTATCGCTCGCCCTAGGCGCTAAGTGGTTCTTTGGTCGGGTCACAGAGGGCGTCGACATCGCTCTCGGTAGCTCAGGAAAGCTCGCTGCTCGCGTCAAGAACGCCTCGCTTACTCCTGTTCCCGCCACTGGATACGTCATTTCCGGTTCCCCACTAAACGCCATGCGGTCGCTTTTTTTTCGCTAATTTCGCTTTTTTTAGGTCTGTTTCGACGCTCACAACCCTAGTTATACTTGGGGTATTGTTCACTCGGGAATCACTTTTCTTTCACGTACTTACGGAGGGGTACAGTCTTCATCGGCAAACAGTCGGCTCTCTCACGACGTGCTCCTTTCCGAAAACTGGTTTTTGATCTTCTTATCCTTATCTGATCCCGATCCCGCCGCTGCTCTGTCAGAAAACACTACACCACTCTCCAACTTCCTCCTCGGGGAGGCACACCCGAAATAACACAACACGTCCAAGGGACTCCAACTTTATTTAAACCCGAATTACACCAGCATTCTGCTCTCCAGCAGAAGCTCTTCCACGAGCCAACACACGGCCCACACTACTACGAGTCCCGTCACACACTCTTCTCTCTCGCGTCACGTGATCTCTTAGTACTCTCCTTCTCCGTCTCGCTTCTGGTAGCACTTCTCGTGGCGGTCGTCCTCGCTTGCGTAACATATATATATATATATAAATAAACATCATTTTATATATATATATATATATATATATATATATATATAAACATCATTTTATATATATATATATATATATATATATATATATATATATAAAATGATGTTTTAACGGAGATATTTCGCCAGAACCGAATCGGGTTTCGAATAAACCTAAACTCTCGGTTAACCGGTATTGTCTAAAAACTACTCAGCTCCTCATGCTCACACAAAAGTGTTATATTTAAAATTTGGTAATGATATGGTAAGTACTTTTAAAGTTAGAGCCCACACAATCACATACAAGCATATCATTCCGAAAATAGTCTAAACGTGTTCTAGGGACCTCAAAACGTGTATTTCCATTGAAATCCTGTAGTCAATTTTTTTCATGAAAATAATACTATCTCTATAATACGTATATGGAGAAAGTAAAAATGATGAAAGCATACAGTCGATTTTATTGTGTTATTTTAATGGGAGATGTAAATGCCTTCCATTGGAATCGAACCCAGCACTTTTTTCGAGATTTTTTTCGTCACCACTTTATCATATGTGAATCGAGCATTCTTGCCAAATTTAGAGTTTCTCTCTATATTTTCTCTCGAGTTATCAATAGAGGGGGTGGTTAGCAATGTTATGGTTGCGGGTTTGAATCCTGCCGAGGTCATGTCAAAATAAAAATACCATTATTCTCATTTTTTCTAGCGAGCGGGTTTAGCGTTACTTCCGACAAACAAACCAACCAACAGATCGCGGAAAATATCTATAGAATTTGTGAGCTATATGAGCATAGGGGCATTCGGTGTATGGTTGGTGCAGCAGAGTATATATCGCTTGGCAGAAGAGCGTGGGGAGTTTGATATACCTAGGGAGGAATATGTTATTGCGGCAGTCAATGCAAATTGAGTGGCATAAATCAGGGGGTATTTCGTGTTTTGGGTGGTCTATATCGAGGGGCAATCAAGTGATTGATGGTCATATATATATTAGGCCTTAATTTGTTGTGCAAGTTGGGTGGCATATATTCCAGCTGATTTTAGATGCGTTTTTGGTAGCACACACTCACACATGCAATCCCTCACACACACACAACCTCACACACACACTAACCTCCACACACACAACCGCACACACACACACACACACACACACAACCTCACACACACACACAACCTCCACAAACACAACCTCCACACATACAACCGCGCACACACACCACACAAATGCCATCTCATTCACCCAACACACTGTTTTCTCTCACGCATTTACAGGCAGTCGTTTTCGCTCATTCGCTCACTCACGCATGCATCCCTTTACGTACTTCTTCATACGTGCTGGGATATCAAAAGAAATTTTCCCATTCTATTGTTACCGTAATATCCTCAGGCTATCTTTACCCATCGATACAGCTAACGCGACCTCGTAAATTAACCTAATACATCTCTGAATATTCCATTTAATCTTCTTCTAGATACATCTCAATCTACAACGTAGCAGCGAAATTAGTTGAACCATGTTTTCATCATTTTATAATTCCTTTATATCAACCTACAAATCATTCATTGCATTATTTATCCTCTTCTCTGGTCACATTAGCAGGTATAACATGCTCCCATGGCGGCAAGCTCTTATGGGAGCCAAATTTGAAACCCTCATTCGCCTGCGTGTTTCGGATACCATTGTCGTCGCCTGGTTGATGTAGGATGGGCTTGGTTGGGCAAATCGCAAAATTTGACGCACATGCATACAGGATCCCTCATGTAATTACACATACCTCATATGATGGAAAGGTATTAAAAACATAAAAACAATGTATTGCAGGAAAATGAATGGCGATTTTAACATAAAACATGAGTCATCAATGTTTTAATTCATATCACTGTTTTTTGACATATTTATTAATCTTCCTTTGCTTTGAGGCCGTATTGTATTTTGAAATATGATATGAAATCGAATAATTTCGCCATTCTTTGACTACACTGTCATCTACATCAATACATGTCATAACATTATTCGTGTAAAGCAAGCGCTCTGAAGGCCTCTTTGCGAGCTCAAGGAGTCTCTACTCGTCATCATCTTCTCTCTCGATCGCTGGAGTTTCTTTGGGATCATTCGAATCTTAGCGATTGCTAGAATATCCATTTAATTGTCAGGAAGTTGCTACCAAGCAATCGTCGAAATGTGCCGGATGGTGAGACATTTGGTTAGCTAAACAGAAAAACATTTTTTTCTTCAGAACTTGCTATTAGCTAATTACAGGTTTTTTTGGAAAGTGCAAATGATTTATTGTATTAGCAATTCCACTTCTTGTTAACAATAAAATACAAAACAAAAAAAAAGCTAGGAAAATACGGCAAAAGTAGATATTATAAGAAATATTATAATAATATGTTATAAGAAATATTAGAAGAAATATAATTCTCTACAACTTTGGCCCCCACGAAGATTACTAATAAAGACGTTTTTAAGGAGATGTTTGACGGAAACCGAAAAAACCGATCATTTATAAATAATTCCTAATCAATAACTACAATAGAAAATTGTTTCAAATGAAAGTTGTAGTAAATTACAGTCTCTATAATCTTTGTATAGAATCGTATCTACAACAGTGATGTTTTAATGGAGATATTTCGTCAAAACTGAATCGGTTTACGAATAAACCTCGACTTCCGGTTAACCGTTATTGTCCAGAAACTAATCAGCTCTTCGTACTCATACCAAAGTGTTATATACGTAATTTGGTGTTAATATGGCAAGTAATTTTTGAGTTAAAGCGCTCACAATGGCATACATCGACACACACACACACATCATTCCGAAAATAATGTAAACGTGTACTAGGGACCTCAAACCGTGTATTTCCGATGAAATCTCGAAGTCGATTTTTTTCGTGATCACAACAGTAAAAAATCTGATGTGGCCAACACATGACTTTCTCCATATTCTCCATATATTTAAATTATTATGAATAGCATTATAAGGCAAAATTATTATTTCGTATCGTAAAAGAATACCATCATCCTTGTTGCCGTAACTTACGTATATTTTGAATGTTTACAGAATTCTCCGCTACATGGTGTTGGCGTTGTTTACTGGTATTAAGATAAAGCGAAATATATCCGAAATGGATGGTTCTACGAAAATTAGTTTCAAACAAAACTTGGAAGAAATATTATTCTCTACAACTTAGGTCCTTACAAAGATTACCAATAACGATGTTTTTAAGGAGATATTTAATGGAAACCGAAAAACCTGTTATTTATAAATAACTCCTAAACAATAACCGCTATGGAAAATTCTTTCAAATGAAATTTGTAGGAAATTACATTCTCTATAACTTTTGTATAGAATTGTATATACAATAATGATGTTCTAACGAAGAAATATCGTAAAAACCGAATCGGGTTTGGAATAAACCTCGACTTCCGGTTATCCGTTATTGTCCAAAAACTAATCAGTTCTTTGTGCTCATGCTAAAGTGTTATATATGAAGTTTGGCAATGATATGGCAAGTACTTTTTTAGTTAGAGCGCCCACAATAACATACACACACACAGACATCATTCCGAAAATACCTAGTCTAAACATGTTCTAGGGACCTCAAAACATGTATTTCCGTTGAAATCTCGAAGTCGATTTTTTTCATGAATATAATACTTTCCCATTACTACGTATGGAGAAAGTAAAAACGCGATCAGTTAAAAGAAGCATATTAGAAAACAGAATCGATGTTAAAAATTATGGTTGATAATCTTTTTTGCATTCAATATAAAATATAAACAGGTAAAAAAGATGCATCAGAAAACAGAATAGACGATAGAAACTATGGTTGATATTTTTTTTGCAATGAATAAAAAGCACGAACATATGAAAAACACATATTAGAAAACAGAATTCAGGATAAAAATGGTTGATATTCTGTTTAGCATTTAAGTAGTAGTGGAAAACATAAAATGGGTAAATCTTTATTTTTTAAGCTTTGTAATGACCATCTTATGGAGGAAAACGTTTAAAGCAGGAACATATTAAACGGGGAAAATTACATTATTCTTATGAGAAAAACTCTGGGACCAAAAGATCTGAACATCTTAGGTGGGAAAACATCTTAAACGGGAACATCTTAAACGGGTTCTACTGTATATATACACACACCTGCAATAGAATTAACACATTCTTATGGTAATTATAAAACATTAATAGAACAAAAATATGCATTTGATTAAATTTTGCTTAGTAAGAAAAAACCTGGTTATTTCAATCTGTGTCATGAACTGAAAAATATCCGTGCAATCAATGCATGGGTACAGCTAGTCAGATATAAATGCTGCTTTCAGTAATGCAAAATGAAAAAACACATTGCATACTATTTCAAATCATTCCCTGAAAACTCATAACCACCTTTCCCATCGTATACCCATAAAGATTTTAACCTTAAAATCTCACCTGTGTTAGACTTTCCAAATTGATCACATGCAAGCTCAAAGCATTTTCTGGCATGTTTTAGGTTTACTTTTGGCTGCATACCCTCAAGGTGTGCCATTTTGGTATGCATCTCCAAACATAATGGAGGCTGAACACTAATTTGGTCATAAACTTTGCGGGCAGCTGAGATTCCTAAGAAAAATGTTAAATGTTCAATTTAAAAAACTTTTTCATACAGCTATTTGACCTAATATACTGCTATTTACATGAAATCAAGTAACCTATAAAACAGCTATTATGATAAGAACTATAAGGCGTTCTTCGGTGAAAGTAAAAAATGGATGCATCGTGATCAGTATGCAGTGTCATTAGGCCCACATGTTCCATCTCCAAAACTTTTGAGCAGAGTTTCATGAAATTTGATACTAAAGACTTCTGGACAGAAGCAATAAGAACATGTTATTGATGGCTCCAATAACAATCAGAAACGCCACTTGCCACTTTATTAGTTAAAAAAACAAACTTTCCATCACCTACTATAATATATTTTGAAGCATGTGTTTGTTGGTTTGTGTGTATGTTCATGGAACTCCTAAATGATAAAAGTTAGAATAACCAAATTTGGTACGATTCTTCCTTACATCCTAACTTAGTGAATGGTCAAGGCTTGGTCAAACAGGATTAATCAGTGCTGCCAATATAGGGGAATAACATTTTTCCATAAGATAGCACGTATGAATCCATTTCTTGACTTGCAAGGTACTCTTCCTTCAAGCATTAAAATACGTAAATATGGGCCGATTTTCTTCGTTTTTGCTTTATTCGATGAATAAAACTCTATACTGTCTTATTCCTGCAAAGGTTACATGTTACACGGTCAAAGTTTTCAGAAATACACTATATGTTTCAAAATTTTCTGGATTTTTCGTACCCCTTCCGAGTGTCGCCAAGGCGGCCGTCATTGTTACCTCCGATTCAATTAGCTTCAAAGAAGCTTACAAATAGACGAAAGTTTAGCATTATTTTTTTCGTTTTTCCTTTATTCAATGAATAAAACTCTATACTATCTTATTCCTGCAAATTTAACATGTTACATGGTCAAAGTTTTCAGAAATACACTATTTGTTTCAAAATTTTCTGGATTTTTTGTACCCCTTCCGAGCGTTGCCAAGGCGGCCGTCATTGTTACCTCTGATTCAATTAGCTTCAATGAAGCTTACAAATAGACGAAAGTTTAGCATTATTCGCTTCGCACTTTTGTTTAAGCAACGAAACAATTGATGTTTATGGATAGCAACGTAAATAGATACTGATTATTATACAGGAAGCATTCGTAACGATTGATGAAAGTAATTGAACCTTCTTTCGTCTATTGAATACTGGAATCTTACATTTTTTGTAAGTAAAATCATTATACTCTGCATTATAATGTTTATTAACGTAAATAAGCCCACGTATCTGCTGTACATTTACTGGTCAGTGTTCAATCATGGACAACTGTATGTTGCTTTTTCAAGGCATAAAAGTAAATATTTCAGCGAGGCATAATTACAAAATCTGATGTGGCCAACACATGACTTTCTCAATATTTGGGGTATAGATATTTAAATTCTTTTTATGAATAGCATTATAAGGCAAAATTATTATTTCGTATCGGAAAAGTATACAGTCGTCATTATTGCCGTAAATTACGTAAAGTAAAAAAGGTTGGCCTCTTCACTTATTCTCCGTCCATGAAACAAGATCTACCCAAGTTAAGCATCTTCTCCCTCCTACCTGCAATTTATTGGGTGATCTTTTTATGACAACAATACCAGAAATCATCTCCTCGATAGTCACGATTAACTCAGCAAACACAGATATCAGAAGATTTGGTAGAATTTGATAGTAAACTTTTAATGACATCTGCTTATTTTGAGTAACAATAATAAACTTAAAACTCATTTAAAAGGTGCAGCTTTAATATTATAAAAATATAACGTCCTCTCAATCTAGGGTTACCAGATAACCGAGGTAAAAAAGGAGGACATCGAAGGAGACATGCCGGACAAAGCCAGACAAGTACTGAGGGTCACATACAACCAATAAATTTTTCCCTTGCCTTTAACAGATATCATGGCATTTTATGACTAATATACAGGCAGTCCTTGACTTTAGTACATTCAACTTTCGTACAATTCGCTCTTTCGTACATTGTAAATTTTCACCCCTAAACCGCCTTTTGTACTCCGAACAACACCGAATTCAGACTTTTGTTCGTCAGCTGACGATCAAACATTTTGAGTATGGCATAATGGCACTGTCTGTCAGACAAGTCAACACCTTAAATAAATTAAAGTATGCTGCGTAATAATATACGTATTGTATGTAATGTAGGATTTGGGTTAATGTTTATTAATATTGTACTGAAATTTCACAAGATTAATACCACTGTAACGTCAGTTAATAATCAATAAATTATTATTATTATTCAGTCTCGGCAACGTTACCGTCTTTGTTTGTACGTACAGCAGTGTTTCTTTGTTTGTGCATTTTGCACGTATTATTTTATAAACTTGAGAGATAAACAGAAAACTGAAACTGCTAATACAAGTGGAAAGAAACGTAGGACTCATAAACTTAATACGATTGAAACAAAGATGGAAATAATTAGGCATGCCGAAAGCGGTGAATCTTGAGGTTCAATCAGACGCACATTGGACTTAAGCCAGTCAACTGTGTTCAATTGTGAAGGAGAAGAACAAATATAATAACACAATAAGTACTGGGGCATTCTAAATAAACGCCACATTTTATTAAAGAGCAAGGAACCGATCTACACACGCTTCGATGATGTTGGCGATTTTCCATTAGCAGACCGCGAAACAATTTGAGACATAATGATTGTGCAGTAGCTTGGCTTTCTCATGAATGACAATTGAACTCAGCGGGACTTTCTTGATCGCTTCTTCACTTTTCTTAATCGATCTCATTGTGGACTTGTTCACACCAAGTAATTTACCAACTGATGAAGCAAATTCATTATGCGGAAGCCTATCTAAAGCTTCAATTTTCTTCTCCAAACTCGTCCCTTTTTTTGCCCTTTTTACCTACTTTCATTTCAATCATCACTCTCTTTGGGACCAAGTTTAGGCAATATTACAAAAAAACTATGAAAATAGCAAATGCTTTAATGAAAAAAGAGGGATTTCATATGTGCACTTCAAGGGTCCTCAACTTTCTTGGGTTCGATATTCGTACAACTCGCACATTAATAATAATAATATTTCTTTACAGCCTGTAGTCACAAATCACAGAATAAGTTTCATTAATCACAAAGTAATTTATTAACCAACTCATAGCCTGTAAAACGGTATTAGGGTTCAGCAACAGCTGGTCTTCCACATCTTCCAGAAAAGACACTGCCATAAACAAAGATAATTTCACCAAAAATACAAAAACATACATAGACATAAACAAGAAAAAGCTGATGTGGCCAACACAAGACTTTCTCTATATTTGGGGTATAGATATTTAAATTCATTTTATGAATAGCATTATAAGGCAAAATTATTATTTCATATCGTTAAAGTATACAGCCATAATTATTGCCGTAAATTACGTAAATTTTGAATCCACCACTACATGGTGGTGCAGCTGTATACTACTGCAAATTAAGAAAAAGCAAAATTTCGCTGAAATGGATGGTTCTACGAAAATTTGTCTCAAACAAAAGTTGGAAGAAATATTATTCTCTACAACCTTGGTCCTCACGAAGATTACCAATAATGACGTTTTTAAGGATATATTTGACGGAAACCGAAAAAACTGATTATCTATAAATAATTCTTAAACAATAACCGCTATGGAAAATTGTTTCAAATGAAAGTTGCAGAAAATTACATTATCTATGACCCTTGTGTGTATGTATATAGTACAACAGTAAAACAGTAAAAAGCAAAATATCTCCAAAATGGATGGTTCTACGAAAATTTGTTTCAAACAAAACTTGGAAGAAATATTATTCTCTACAACTTTGGTCCTCACGAAGATTACCAATAACGATGTTTTTAAGGAGAAAACCAAAAAACCGGTTATTTAATAATAACTCCTAAACAATAACTGCAATAGAAAATTGTTTCAAATGATAGTTGAAGGAAATAACATTCTCTTAACTTTTGTATAGAATTGTAAATACAATAATGATATTTTAACGAATAAATATCACAAAAACTGAATCTGGTTTCGAATAAACCTCGACTTCCGGTTACCCGTTATTGTCGAAAAACGAATCAGTTCTTTATGCTAATATTAAAGTGTTATATATGAAGTTTGGTAATGATATGACAAGTACTTTTTGTGTTAGAGCTCCCACAATCACATACACACGCGCAAACACAGACACATCATTCCGAAAATAGTCTAAACGTGTTCTAGGGACCTCAAAATATGTATTTCTGTTGAAATCTCGAAGTCGATTTTTTTCGTGAATACAATACTTTCCCGTTACTACGTATGGAGAAAGTAAAAAGGGAACTTAATACCAACATATAATAACTATAGTCAACGAATAGATTATGGTAAGGTTGGAAGCACTGTATTACAAACAGTACGAATAAATGTAATTCTAACAGTAATAAAAATTTCTTGAGAAAAAAGAATGAAAAACAAATAATGATAAATTATAAAAAGATAATAATCAATTACACTATGTGTGTGATAACCTTAGGATGATACAAGGGAACAAGAACCCAAGACAGCATACATTGACACCCCTGAACCGCCTTATGTGCGCCGATCAGACTTTTGCGCGTCAGCTAAATGACGAACGAATATTTCGAGTGGTGCTGGTTGCCAGCAACCAGTTTCCACGGCGTTGCCATCTTTGTCTGTACAGCATTTAGTTGTGCAATTATTTAAATGTTTTATTGCATTTTGTCCTATCTCTCTATATTATAAAATCGACGATTGTGTCTAAAAGGCCCCTGCACCTAAAACTAAACATTTATACCATAATTAGAGATTTTATAATATTTTTTGGCTCTCTGGGAACGGAACCCCTCTATAACATGTAAATCTCTCTTCGACTTTCGTACATTCGACTTTCGGACACGTTTTCAGGAACGCATTATGTACGAAAGTCGAGGACTACCTGTAGTATACTTGTACAGTGGTGGACATAAAAACTGCACACCCTTGCGAGCGCTCCACCGAAATTTCAGTGAACTACTAGTCTCGAACGAGCTGTCACGCGATATGGCAACAGAGATGGTAGAGGAGGGCGTGAAGGGTCTTCTTCCTCTCTCTCCCCCCCTTAGAGAACGGTTTACGGTTCTCTCCTAGCTCTTAAGGATCGGATGTTTTCCCTCAAGATAATGGTTTTGAATTCAGTAGCGCTTACTTTCCCCATTGCGGCAACACGTGAATGAGTGTCAGATATAATTCTTTTCATTTCAAAATTAGTTAGAATCGAGACATGAACTCAGGAGTTTAACATACGGACGTCAAAAAGAACGATGTTTATTTTTCCATTCAAGGGAGTGTTTATATGGGGCGAGAAACTTCGTGATTAGTCGTTCGAGAATTCACGACCGCTTTCTCGATTCGTGTAAACGCGGCTATAAGAATCGAAAAGAATACACATTCTAACGCCTTAACAATGAAAAAATGTTATTTACCACTACTACTTAATGCATTATTTCGTTGCTTCGACGCCAAATACATATCTGTTTTTGAAAGCTATTAGTTGAATTTGAACAATATCTTTATGCTATTTTACAAAGCATTTATTTATAGTTTTTCTATACACGAAAGAGCTTTTGAGGATTCTTCTCAGTTATATGTCGGGATTACAGTCACTCAGATAGGCAAAATGAAAGAATAAGTTTACAATAGCGCAATAGGAATCTTTTTTGGAAGGCTAGGCAGGAGTGGGTTAGGATAAAGGATAAAGTGCAGACGGGTATGGGAGCCGGTGGGAGATGCCGACAAGAGTTCGTAGATGGGTAGAAAGGTTGCAGGTAGCAAGCAATGGGGGGTGAGTGGCGAAAAGTGTACTCATGGATAATGGAAGCAATATTTCTTGGAAGAACATAGAGTTATCTCAAGTTTTTCTCAAGGTGGCTCTTATTTACCACATGCAGGGCTTCCACAGAAAAGGAGGTTCTTGTGGTTTTGCTCCAACGACGTTATTGTCCACAGATCAAATGGAGTTCTTTTTAAAAAAAGTTTAGTTAGGTTGTTATAATTTCATTTAAAATATAAAATGAAGTAAATATTCAAGGTTTTGATCGTTCAACGACACAAAAGCAATAGAACTTCCCTACGCGGATGGAGTTTTTTTTGCGTATCGTCTCATGAGTAAATATTGGAAGGTTAGGAACAAACAAGTCCAAACACTTGAGATGTGGATTTCCTTCTTCCTTTCGAACGGTGAAATCTTTCATTCGCAACAAAATTTCACCATTCGGAATTCCTTGAAGTGGATGAGGGAAAATGACCGAACTTGAACCTAAATGGCAAACACTCAGTAGTCATTGAACTATAGCTATCAGTTAGTCGGCGTATTCTTTCCGCCGACTTTTGCGAGTTTTTGCAGCGTTGGCGTAACTTACACGTTTGCTTGGTCGCATAAATACGCGTATACTTCGTAGAATTACGAAAATAAACGTAGATGCAATCATATTGCAGAGAATTTACTATCGATACTCACAATTTATATAACCTGATCAGAAATCCTCGTGTAAGACGCGCACCCCCTTTTTTCCCCGGCGTTTCGGGAAAAATGTGCGTGGGGTACACGAGTAAATACGGTAATTCCTATTTAAGAATGCTAGTAATTTTATCGTTTAAAAAAATGTTTCGTTTATTAAAGTTATTTACTTAACTTTTGGTTACACATAATTCATAAACTTAAATTTAATAGTTTCTCACTTAATTCCTGAAATGTTACGTTTTTCATAGTTTTCTATACTTTGTTATTTTTTAAAATTGCTTATCTAAGTGCTAGGCATCCCGTCATATAACTGACCAAAATTCTCCTCCTATGTAAATGAATAAAGATATTGTTCAAATTCAACTTATAGCATTCATAAACAGATATTGGGCGTCGAAGCAATGAAATAATACGTGAAGTAGTCGCAACTAAACATTTCTCATTGTTAAGGCGTTGAAATGTGTATTCCTTTCGATTCCTAATAAATATTTATGCTAACTCGGAATTTAATTAATTTGATCTTGAATGGAAAAATAAACATCGTTCTTTTTGACGTCCGTATGTTAAACTCCTGAGTTCATGTCTCGATTCTAACTAATTTTGAAATGAAAAGAATTATATCTGACACTCATTCACGTGTTACCGCAATGGGGAAAGTAAGCGCTACTGAATTCAAAACCATTATCTTGAGGGAAAACATCCGATCCTTAAGAGCTAGGAGAGAACCGTAAACCGTTCTCTAAGGGGGGGAGAGAGAGGAAGAAGACCCTTCACGCCCTCCTCTACCATCTCTGTTGCCATATCGCGTGACAGCTCGTTCGAGACTAGTAGTTCACTGAAATTTCAGTGGAGCGCTCGCAAGGGTGTGCAGTTTTTATGTCCACCACTGTACCTTCAACATCAAAATTGCCATATTTAGAGAAAAAAGTGCTGATGACAGAGAAAAGGACAAAGATGTTAAAAACTATCAACCTTAATATTTGATTGTATTTTTTTTGTCATTTGTAATAAAATTAGTATAAATTGAATTTTTGTTTCAATTTTTCTACGACACCATTTATAGTTTTTTATCCTTCACTTTGCTTTTCCTGAAAAAATTATGGATTTCGTTCAGGTTGACTCCATATTGTGAAAGTTTTGATATACTAAACTAGGCATGTCAAACTCCAAGAGTTGTCAGGGCCGCATTAAAGCGATTGATATTACAGAAAGGCTGAATAGTAATTACAGTTGTTTAACAGTGGCCAGAATTGGTAATTTTATCTAGAAGATTGAATGTCATTTTTTGTCATTAAAAGTAACACTTTAGAAAATGCATTGTGTTGAGCCTTACTGAGAATGCCAACATATCGTCTTCTTCTCATAAAAATAAAATAAATAATATCTTATTAATATTTTAGTGTGTGTGTGTGTATATGTGTATGTATGTTCTGTATACGTTTTTACACCATTGAAGATATCACACTCAAAAGTTTCATGGGTCACCTTATGGACCAAAGGAAGAACTTGGTATGGGTTTGCAGACCGTGGGGTCTCTTATACCCCATGGGGTCAACAAAATACTATTTCCATAAGAATGCCTCAGAAATTGTGTAGAGGAATCCCAAAATGCCATGCAGCCCTTCACTGATGTGGATATAAATATACCTAAATACGGTAAAACCTGGTTAATTCGAAATTCAAGGGACCAAAGAAAATGCATTTCGAATTATGTAGAACCTCTATAATTCGAAATTTACAAAAAAATCGTGATTTATCAAATTAAAAAATGCAAATATAAATTACACAAAAACAAAAGAATACCACACCATATTAAAATACAGAAAAAAGGATGTAGTACACATACATACCTCAAAATATTATGTTGATGAATAAAATTCAAATTTAGGATTACTCATTTAAACATTGAAACATATGAACATACAGTTAAACCACTAAAATGTTAATAATTTGTCTTTCACTTATTTCAACTTAAAAGTAAATAAAAAAGTTTGTAATAAAATATTAATTTAAATTTATTTTTAAAAAGTCGGTTATTTTCCCGTTTCAATTTCGGGGCACTCCCTAGCGGAATGTGTTGCGTAATGTCGTCAACTTTTTCACAGATATTCATCGGCATGTCTGGCATCCCGGACACATACCTTTGAAGGGTATCTAAAGCTTTAAAAACATCCTCCTTGGATGGAAATGCCACATCTAACCTAGCATCAACGTTATCCTCATCGTCTTCTTCGTCGCTATCACTCGCAATGGTTTTCGATTCCTCGATCGTTGGGTCATACACAACAGACGTAGCCAAGTCATTATCAAAGGAAACGAAGTCTCCGAAACTGACAGGCCCCAATACATTGCTGTTGATTACTTCCTCCACTTCTGTACCTTCGAACACTTCAGCCGGCTGCGAAGATAGCCTGCTTTTCTGTTGTTGGCGATGGTTTGAGGAGTAACCAATTGCCCCGCCGATGACAAGGCCCGGCATGCGTCTAAAATCGTCCATTTATGTAAATCATCCTGCGAGCATCCATTTGTAATTTGCACCAAGTATGATGACAATAGTTTTTTTCTGTAATGGCTCTTTAAATTTTTAATGATGCCCTGGTCGAGTGGCTGCAGAACACTGGTTGTGTTCGGCGGAAAATACAGCAACTCAACATTGGGCATATTTATCTGAGCCAAATGGTGAGCAGAGCAGTTGTCTAGTGTCAACAAAATTTTACGATTTTGCACCACCATACGTTTTTGCATTCTTATTATAAAACTTTTGAATACGTCTCTTGTCATCCACACCTTTTTGTTATGTTCGTAAATTATCGGCAAATAATCACGATTAATACCTTTGAAACAGCATGGCTTGCCATATTTTCCGATAATTACAAGTTTTTCTTTATTCAACCCATCCATATTTGTACAGAGCACGGTGGTGAGATGCTCCTTACTACGTTTGCCGCTGTGACATTTTTCTCCTCGGAGAGCCAAAGTACGATTGGGCAACATGTTGAAAAAAATGCCCGTTTCATCCATATTAAAGATGTCCTTGGGCGCGTACTTCTCCAAAACATGTTTATTGCTTTGCAGCCAGGCGGTCACTTCCTCTTCATTAACTTTTTGGGCATCACCACATACTGCGAGACAAACAATATTGTGGCATCTTTTAAAACCATCCAACCACCCATTAGACGCTTTAAAATCTTCAATGTTCAAAGCGTTCGCAAGATTTTTTCTTTTTCAATGAGCATCGGACTTGTCACAGATAAATTCGCCGCTCGTACTTGTGAAAAAAAATCGAAGTTTTTCTTCGAGGTCTTCGTTTTTCGCAGGGCGTGAACGCTGACGTGTAGCGCTCTCATTAAATTTATAAAAATTTTCTTCAATCTTCGTCCGATTCTTTAAAATTGTGGATAAAGACGAGTTCGGAATCCCATAGTTTGAGGCCAGTTTTCCTTTCGATTCTAACTTCTTGTCAATGTCTTGCAGCAAAGACATTTTTTCAGCAAGAGTAAGAGTCTTATATGCACCACGAACCGGAGCCATTGGAGGGTACCTTTAAAAAAATATTTTACAACAATAAATTTAAATATAGTGTCCCTTGCAGTTATTAAACTAAGAATGTTATTTAAACAACTAAGAATGATGAATAACACAATCTAATACGAAACAAGCAATGAACCAAAGGAATACTGGAACGCGTTTTCCGCACAAACCTCTCAAAACAGTAGATAAATTGAGATAACCACACAAGGCCGACGCCCAAAGGATACTGGTAAATTGAGGAACACCATGATCAGAATGCGAAAAAAAACGTCAAGCAGAGCGAAGAAATTTGACATCGTCGCTTTGTTCTGTTTTAGCATCGAGACGGCACAGTAGTTTCTGCCCACTAAGCAAACGCTAACTTGTTTACACATTCAATAACATTGAAAATTTCATTAAAGTTTTATATTGTGGCTGTTGAAAATTCATAAAGTTTAGACAATTCAATTTATATAAATACATCTCTAGAGGTGCTACACCGATGATATTTTGCACAAATTTGAGTTATTCCTAACAAATGATGAAAACCTAGTAAAATATTATAATTATAAATTTTAGGGGTTGTTTGTACCCCAATATTGACAATAAGGAAAAACACGTGAATCGGCAAGAAGGTGCAAGCTGTTGCATTTAAAAATTATTTGTCTGCTCATACTCTTTACTTTAGGGTGAGAGAAAAAGCTTGCAGAATGAAACCACACCTTCACTAGTAATAGATATCAACAGATATTTGTTTGCCATGTATACACAGCAAAATTGCGCACAAATTGAAAAACGATATTTTCAACATTAAATGTTTTCTCGTTTCAATGCATTGGATTCAACTTTGGCGACAATGGGAGTTGTCAAGGTAATTTATATTTGGTGTTGTAATAAAACTGATAAAATTGCATCTTTTTCTTATTCTAAAGCAGGGGTCTCAAAAGCAAATCGTAAGTGGGCCAAAAACGAAAAAATTACTCTTCAAAAGGACTAAAAACTATTTTAAATCTTTAAATTAAAAAAATACTTCAATGCTGATTATATAATTAGAATAAGATCAGTGATAGGGCCGCATACAATGAACAAGCGGGCCACGTGCAGCCCTTGGGTCACGAGTTTGAGACCCCTGAGAGAAATGCATTTTTACGTTAATTCGGTCAAGATTCGGTTTCTGTCTTCAATAAAAATGAGTGTTATCCATGAGGAGGCTATTTTTGATCTTTTCCTTTTCGTTGTGGTTTCTTTTTCAGTGGGAAGGAACGTTTTCGATGCTGACCATTTGTCATTGGAAGCTTCACTTTCTGTCCTTTCTATGTCTGATTGTATCCCTCTTTCCCCCCCTCCCCCATGTGCTTAGGGTGTGGAGGAAGGCCAATTATACAAGACCATTAACCGTTCCCTTTCCCTCCTGATGTGGGACGAGCTCCTTCATGTATCCCTGGAAGAATCTGTCGACACATTCTACGACATAGGTCTTCAAACTGCATTCTGAGGCAACCCAAGCGTTCCGCAGAAGGTAAATTGGGTTCCGCGATAGACTGAGGAAGAGAGACATTCTTCCTTCTCTTATTTACAGCAGGAAACTTGAACTTCATTTGTAATCTGTAAACATGGCTCAAAAAATCACCCTGCATCCAATATGTGAAGTTACTAAATTCTACCTAGCGCAACTCCAAAATAAAAATGTTATTGTTTACTTAAACACATTATTATTATTCCATCATTATTATTACATTATTATTACTTTTAATCATTTAAAAAAAGGAATTATTGTAAACATTAAAGCTGGATAACACAAGATGATTATCATCAGTACGGCACCCAACTCTTCAGAGCTAAGCAGTAACCTTTTCTGAACTCTTACAAGCATTACTATCTATTAATGTCACACTTGCCATATTTATCTTATTATTTTTAATTAGGAAACATCCTTTACCTTTTGAAAGAAAGTTGAAATTATGATGATAATGGTGAATAACACGGAAGCTACAGTGCTATCCTTAAGTTCGAAAAGAAAATCGAGCGCAATTCGAAAACTCAAGTTAGAACAGTATGCCTACAGAAGGTTTTGAAGACGAAGAATTTTCGGGCTTTGAAGACGATTAAAGTTTTTGTTACAGAATGCTATTCAGAAATGATGTTTTATTATTCATTTAAGATATTTTCACTCTAAATGACTAAGCTACTAAGTCTTGACGATTGCTACTAAGTTTACCTACCAGAATTATCACTGAAGATTTATTCCATTTATACAGACTTATGTATCATGTTCCATATTAGTAGGAGTAAACATTAAATGCTTAAGTACACTAAAACATTTTTTCCTAAATATTCCCTGCTGAAATGGGAGTGCATCTTATATGCCTGTGCATCTTATATGCCCGTGCATCTTATATGCCCGTGCATTTTATATACTGTAAAATACGGTACTTAGAAACCTGGTACAGACTTGAGACGTAAATAGTTTTATGCATGAAAGAACAAAGTTTATTTTTATTGAAGACATAAACTGAATTTTGACTGAATTAGAGTATAAATGTGTTTAGAATCAGAAAAATATGCGATCTTTTCAGTTTTTTGACAATACAAATTATAAGCTATCATGACAACTCCCGTTGTTGCCAAAGTTAAGAGTGCATTTATATGAGAAAATTTTAACATACCGGCAGTCCTCGACTTTCGTACATAATGCGTTCCTGAAAACATGACTGAAAGTCGAATGTACGAAAGTTGAAGAGAGATTTACATGTTATAGAGTTTTGCAGTCTGCTAACGGGATATCGCCATCGTCATCGAAGCGAAGCTCTTTAATAAAATGTGGCGTTTATTCAGAACGCCACAGTGTGTATTTTATTATTATATTTTGAAGGGCAAAAATGCAAGTTACATGCTGGAATAGGGACTGTAAGACCCAAAACCTATTTTTTCTAAAAGACCCAATTACTTACCATTCATGAGGTTTTCCAGGAATGGCGAGGGACTACTGTAAATAAAAATCCCTATTTATGGGCAACAAACAAAACAGTTGTACCAATAATTACAGTCTGTACTTGAATTCATCAATACAAAAAATATAAACAATACAAATTTCTTTTTACTTCTTGCCTCAAATTCATTATTTTTTACATTTAGTAGACAAAAAACTGATTTTAATGTTGGGAAGAAGTACTTGCTGATGGTGTCTTATCAACTTTCTTGAAAAATCTGTCAAGAGAAAGTTGAACACTAGCGTTCCTTTTCTCTTGATAAAGGGGTCTGTAACAAGCTGTATCCCTATCAACAGCGCTACGTACTTGGGAACTTCTCTCTGCATTTGGATCATATTCTTCCATGATGCTTAAGAACCGTTCAAGGTGCGTGAAGGCTTCATTGACTTTCTTCACTGTCAAAGTGTTAGTGGGAGGAAGTTGATAGTTATCATCTTCGGCTTCAGGTGGTGTCTTATTTGCCTCTTGTAGGTCAATTAGATCTTTATTGGACATAGGTTGTGAATGAGATGCACACAATTCATCCACATCTTCAATGCTGACACCCAAGTCCAGTTCATTCATAAGCTGAACAACTTCCTTTGTGGCAACTTCAGGAGTCTCCTCAACACCTTTAAAATCTTGCACTAAATCTGGGCACAACCTCTTCCAGCAACCAATCATTGTTGATTCCTTTATCTCAGCCCAAGAGTCCCCAATATTGTTCACTGTATTCCAGATGTTATAATCTTTCCAGAATTCCTTCAGGGTAGGTCCACCTTCCTTGTCATTTGCCTGATAGCATGGTTGATTGTTCTTCTCATGTAGCACTGCTTGAAAGTGGCTATGACTGTCTGATCCATAGGCTGAATTTTGCATGTGGTATTTGGAGGCAGAAACAATTTTAATTTCTGGATAAAGTTCCTGTAACGATTGTGGGTGTCCAGGAGCATTGTCCAAAAGTAATATTGCCTTAAATACTAAATAATTCCTCCTGCAATATTGTCTAACTGCTGGAACAAAATGAAGATTAAACCAATCCTGAGAAATTGTTCCAGTAACCCAGGCACTTGAATTAGATTTCCAGATGACTGGCAGCATTTCCTTAGCCTTCCCCTTCAAAGCTCTTGGATTTTCCGAATGGTAGACTAGCATTGGTTTTATTTTAAGATCACCCACTGCATTGCCAACAAGAAGCAATGTGAGTCTGTCCTTAGCTGCCTTATGCCCAGGTGCAACTGCCTCTTCCTTTGCTAAATAGGTTCATGCAGGCATCCTTTTCCAAAATAATCCTCTCTCGTCAACATTAAAAATTTGACGAGCAGAATAACCCCCTTCTTCAATTATTTCAGAAAACTCTTTTAAAAATTCTTGTGCAGCTTTTTTATCTGCACTGGCAGATTATCCAATTTAATGTTATGTAAACAAGCCCTGCTCTTGAACTTATCAAACCAGCCTTGGCTTGTCTGAAATTCCGGAGTATCAGCAGTCCCTTCTCCTAAGCGTTTTTTCCAATCTTCATACAAACTGAGAGCCTTACCTTGTATTATTGCAAGACTCACTGGAACACTTTTTTGATGCTGATCCTCAATCCATAATGTTAAAGATCGCTCCATTTCTTCCATCACTACACCTCACCTTTTAGACACAATCTTTGACGAAATATTTCCGGCATTTTGTACATATTCTTTAATTTTGTCCTTCTCCTTCACAACTGACCCCACAGTTGACCAGCTTAAGTCCAATGAGCGTCTGATTGAAGCTAAAGATTCACCGCTTTCGGCATGCCTAATTATTTCCATCTTTGTTTCAATCGTGTTAAGTTTATGAGTCCTACGTTTCTTTCCACTTGTATTAGCACTTTCAGTTTTCTGTTTATCACTCATGTTTATAAAATAATACGTGTAAAATGCACAAACAAAGAAACACTGCTGTATGTACAAACAAAGACGGTAACGTTGCCGAGACTGAGTAATAATAATAATTTATTGATTATTAACCGACTTTACAGTGGCATTAATCTTGTCGAATTTCAGTACAATATTAAAAAACATTACATACAAATCTTACATTACATACAATACGTATATTATTACGTAGCATACTTTAATTTATTAAAAGTGTTGGCTTGCCTGACAGACAGTGCCATTATGCGATAGCTCGAAATGTTTGATTGTCAGCTGACGAACAAAAGTCCGAATTCGGCGTTGTTCGGCATACAAAAGGCGGTTTAGGGGCGAGAATTTATAGCGTACGAAAGAGCGAATTGTATGAAAGTCGAATGTACGAAAGTCGAGACTGCCTGTATTCTACATTTTATTCCGATGAACTTATTTTTTCAGCAGGTCTTCGTTTTTAAGAAGATAGTATTTAAATTCTTTCATACTGTATTAGGTCATAATTATACACTTTACTGACTGCACAGGCATTCGGTTCCTCTCAATTGTCTACTGAGCATTTACAAGAGAGAAGTCTTTCCGAATTTGCACTGTGCCCTTGGATGCTGAAGAGAAGTTTGCATATTTTGAGGAGCTCTGAAGAACAATATGTAATCTTACAGCTCCTAAAAAATGAGCTCCACTGTTGATAAATGGGTTCGTCAAAGAAATTTTCTTCTTTGTTTTCAATGAATGATTAATATTACAATACCAGTCTATTAATTTATTGTCATCAATAGTTATATCTTTTTCCTTAAGGTACATCAGGCGGGGCAATAATTTGTCAAATTTTTTATTTGTACCATTCTTAAAAATCATCCAGCGAAAACACTGAAATTCCTCAAATGGTTTTACCCACTTTTTCAAATAATTAATGTATTCTTGATACATTAGTAGCACAGAATAGAGACCTACGGAATCAGAAGGGACACTCAGTCCAGTTAGTGTTACAAAGTCTCCTATGCACATGTGCGGAAATCACTGCCGGCCGCCATCTTCCTGGTAAGTAAATCAGTCCTGCTCAGCATCTGTTGAAGTGTAGTCGCCGTGGTTCTATATCAGTTTTTACTGCATTCGTTTCTCCTGGAGTTATATTATATTATATTTATATATTATATGTGTAAGAAGCATCTATATATTATAGATATATTATATTTATAATATAATATAAATTAATATTTTTATTGGGCATTCCGTCACGTGCTTTTAAGTCCAAAATGGCTAAAGGTGCAGGTTGTTGGTGTGCAGCCATAAATTGCACCAACAACTTGAATAAATCAGAAGGCATCAGCTTCTTTCGCTAGCCAAAACAAGAGGAAAGGTAAGATAAATATTTTCTCATAATGAACTGAATTAACTTATGTATTGAATAAATAATGGTGTTTACGCTCTACTGTTGCATACTTAAATTGGCAAGTTCTTACAGATCAAGAAAGTGGGTGATAGCAACAAGAAGAGAAGATATGCTGAAAAAGGACAGCAAATACCTCTACAATAGCTGTAGGATTTGCAGCAAACACTTTGAGAGCCACATGTTTCTCAATGATCTCAAAAACCGCCTGCATACACATGCTGTTCCCACATTGTTTGCTATCCCCAATCCACCTCCTATTATTTCTTGTAAAAGGAAGTTGCCTTACCCTTGAAGTGTACCCTCAGTTGTAAAGAGGCCTTGTTTCACAGCAGCTTAGTGAAAAGAAATATGGTGTTAAAAATGTTTAAAGTATCTGTATTAAATATAAAATTTACTTTATTGCAAACTAACTATAATCACAGACAGTAATGCCATAAAATTGATTCTTCATGAATATTATGTTCTGTTGTAAACATAAAACTTTGGGAAATGAAGGTTCCATAAGTACTTCATGTCTTTAATTTCAGTAAACGATATGATATACAAAATAACACAGGCAAAAATAAATCTTTGAACAGTTAATACCTTAAAAATAGCAAAGTAGCATAATTATTTCAAATAATAATTTCAAGTTTTGATGAAAATATTGTTTACTAGGGATTATTTTTATTGTTTTTTTCAGTCCAAGTTAGTGCTGTTGGAAATCCCACTGTATTGGAGGAGCAGAACCTTGAAGACAGAATTGTACCAGCTGGTTCCTCTACTGAGGAACCATCAGTAATGAATATGCATTTAAGTGAGTCTTATTGCTGTAATTGATAACAGTGAAAGGCACTTTATGTAAATAAGTTCTTTGTTTAAAAATTTCAATCTTAGTTACAAGTTTGATGAAATTCAATTCTCTCTTGATCTGTAGTGAAAAGTCGTCAGGATAATTTATATTGATATTACTCATACGTTTTGCTTGTCTTACAGCATCTCTAGCATCGGTGGAGAGTTCTGAGCAGTCGCTACGTACTTCCTCATGAAGTTTGTGAGAGTGCTCTGTGGGAATCGAAACACCTGCTTCCCTGACTTATGGTACTCTGCAAAAAGTTGTTTTGCGAAAGAAAGTTAGGTCTCTAGAAATGGCCAAGAGGTGCTTGATGAGAAAATGTGAGGAAAGCAAGCTTACAGTTCCTTCAACCCTAGATGATTATAAAAATCTGTGTGACAAATTTCTGCCATCTTCTGCTGCTTCTATCATTAAAATACAGGCAGACATGACACAAAAGGTGGAAAAAGGCTGCAGGTATCCAACCTTCCTTAAGCAATTTGCATTGCATTTATATTTTTTGAGTGCTTCTGCATACTGTTTTCTTCAGAACACATTTATCCTGCCATCTCTTCATTCACTAAGGTGCATGACACAATCATTTAAGTATGAACCCGGTTTTAATGATGTATTGTTTCATGCTTTAAGATTCAAGGTCCAAGTTTTGTCTGATATGGATAAATTTTGTGCTTTAAGTGCAGATGAAATGTCTATTAAGACAAATTTCTTTTACATCATCTCATCAGATGAAGTAGTAGCATTTTGTCAGAATGGAACATCAAAAGAGTTTACACATGCCAGGAGTGTACTGGTACTTATGGCAAGAGGTATCAACTCCTCATGGAAGCAACCCCTGGCATACTTCTTTGTTAATGGAGTATGTCCTGCCCACCAACTAAAAGGTATCATTATTAACTGCATAGCAAAGTTGAATGGGGCAGGACTGAAAGTAGTAAGCCTAACTACTGATATGGGCTCAAACTTCATTCAACTCAGCAAGTTGCTTGGTGTAAGTTGTGAAAAGCCATTTTTTTCTGTTGAGGAGAATACTGTTCTTTATATTTTTGATCTCCTTCATTTGCTGAAATCTTTACGTAACAACATAATGAAGTACGATTTCCATTATAATTGCATGATGGAGTGACATCACAGCAGTTTACTCACATGACAAGCTGCTCAATTTAAAGATGATGCCCAAAATTACAGATGAGCATGTTTTTCCTAATAACTTCCAAAACATAAAGGTCAAGCTTGCAGCTCAAGTTATCAGTCATACAGTAGCTAGTGCTATAGAAACTTATGTCAGCCTAGGAAAGGTACGTGACCAAGTTCTGGGTACATCTTATTTTTTATTAGACCAAAGAGATAAATTGTTTGATTTGTTGAATTCCTCTAAGAGGATGAATTGTAAATGTTATAATAGGGCATTCATGGGAGCAAAATACCTAGCTCAACAAAAGAAATGCTTGAAAATATAAGTATCTATAGCAGGGGCAAAGAGATAACAAGAAATATAAAATTTATTAATGGCCTAAAATTACTGTTGGTGCCACTCATTTGTGGGAGGAATTGAAGAAAGTTGGCTTCTCCTTTATTTTGACTAGGAGGCTGAACCAACATAGTTTGGAGGATTATTTTGGTTCAGTCAGAAAAGTTAGTGGGAATGGTATGAATTCAATTTAAAGACGGCCTTTAAGAAACTACATATTTATGATAGACTATTTTCAGGGTGCTGCAAATACAAATTGTGAGGTAGACTTAGACATGGTTCTGGCCAAATTCAGCCAAGAGAAAGAGTTTAATGTTAATTTGCTACCCTCTACCCTAAAGAAAAGCGCGTTGAGGTTGAGCATAAACAAGTATTTAAGCGAAAATACAGGTTGACTTAATTAGCCTTATTGCAGTTTACTTACTTTTACTTACCAGCAAAATGGCGGCCGTAATTGGGAAATCGGCCGCTAGAGGTATGAATTGCCACAAGAACATCAAAGAGACCGACAACGTATGTCCCTTCTGATTCTGTAGGTCTCTATTCTGTGCTAGTAGTGTCTCCTCGAGGAAACTGTGGCATTTTTTGTCCTAACTCTTCACTTGTATATTTTTCATCAGTTTTTTTACACATAGTGGCACAAAATTTTCTCTTGGTCGTCCTTCCAAAGATGTAAGCAAGGACTGAAGAACGTTCACAATCTCTAATACAGAGTTATTTTATGTTTCTACAGCCTCAATTTTGTTCTGGAAGGCAGGAGATGGTGAGAGTATAACCAAGAGATACATTTCTGAAAATTCTTTTTCAAAAAAGTTTTTTATAATAGTTGGGGGCCTACTAACAGATTGAAAATATTCCTTCAACACAGGAAACAACCTTAAAAGTTTTTGTGGTGCTGGAAATAAACAAAGCCACCTGGTTATAGTTGAGGATAACAACTCTTGATAATTGATATCTACTTATTCACAAATATCTTTCAAAGCCTCCGTCCGAACGATGTAAACAGAAAAATAATTGAATATTTTCAGAACAAGAGATTCTACATCAACTTTCAACACACCTGCAGCATGCTGAATGTAGTTGTGTAGAATACGTGCAGGACATCCAATGCCCATGATGTTCCTTTTTAGTTTTCTGTTTCAAGAATGAGGAATCTATTTTGACTCAAATTCTATGCACACCTCCAAAATTAACATTGGCATTGTCACCTGTAAATGCAACACATTTTGAAGAGAACTCATATATTTTTCTAGTGTTTCCAATAAATAAGATGAAATGGTATCGGCAGTTTCACTGAGAGTGGCTTCTAGTTCAAGCACTTTTGTTTTGATTCTACCCGCTTTCCAATCAAAACACTGTACAAAAGTAAGAAAGATATGGAAGGGAGCCATCAATGCACTTCCCAGAAATAAAAGCTGGAAAAATCACTGAATTATAAATGTCGGCCCGACAAAGGACAGAAGGAGAAAAAGCCAGGCATGTCCAACTTTTGCCGTACGTCTGGTAACCCTATCTCAATTGTTAAAATGACCATCATGATCTGGAAGATGCAGTATAAACTGTGCATTTAAACCTTAAATGTTTGCTTGGGCATATAGGTATGCTTGTACTTCGTAGATTTCTTCGTCATTTGTGAATATAAACATAGACATATGTTGCAGTAAATTTACTATCGAGACTCGCAATTTATATAACCTGTTTAGAAATCTTCATGTATGATGCGAAGTACCATTTTTTTACAGAAATTTTGGGAAAAAAGATGCACGTGAGGTACACGAGTAAATATGACATAAAGAGTTTTGTAAGTGCAAAGTAATGGATAATATTTACAATGAAGGAATGAACCTCAAAGTAAAGATAACATTACAAATACTTAACTCAATTGAGGTATGTTATAAATTATGGCTGTCCAACTCCTTTGATGTGGTGGGCCAAATATGCTGAAAGCCACTGACTGCCGGGCCGGACTGGGGTTTGGGGTAGGGGGATAGTTTGAGCGAAGATCGGAGGTAGGCCAGAAAGCATGCACCCCCAATGTGCATCGTTATTGTATCGCCCATGCCCCCCCAACATAGTCTGTTTGCAGAAATTTCCAAGAGAAATATAGAACCATAATGGATACCCTTGTTAGTGGGTGTGAGAGGGAAATTTTTCGGTTGCTTCCATTTTCTCCATCCGTTTTTGCACATGGTGGTAAAAAATTCAGAAGGGGGAAGAGGCATGCAGGGAAGCATGTTTTATGACTGGTAGGGTTTAGGCAGCTTACCAGTATTCTACAGATACAAATGAATTGACGGGTAAGCACCCCTAGAGCTTTGGTGCTCCGGGCGGCTGCCCAACTCACCCATATCTTGGGCTGGATAAAATCATGCCATGGGCCACATCTGGCCCGTGGGCCGCCAGTTGGACAACCCTATTTTAAATAATTCTTGTTTGATTAACTACAACTTACTAGTAAATAAATCAATAAACAAAAAATTCAATATTTCTTCTGATATATCATTTTGCAGTTTTTAGTCACTATAATAAGCCATTAATATTCTCTCTTTTTTAATTAGTACATAAATCATAAGAAGCACCTCTGCCTCGCATACAAGGGGTGTTTGAAAAGTAATGAGACTGGCACCTCTGCTCGGCTGTAATGGCCTCAATCGATAAGACACATACGTCAACTTGCAACTTGATATTCAATGAGTCAGTAGTGCAATGTGCATTGTGTTCCATTCCGTATATGTGTCTCTTAGCTGTTTTACGAAATTTATTTTTCCATGGTAGCAGAGAATGATATTTTGTACATTTTAAGACAAAGTTGTGCTATAGAATTTTGTGACCCAGAATTGAAACAGCAGTCAAGTGTTTGGAAACACAAAAACTTGCCTCCACTGAAGAAATTTTGCACAGCATCTTCATCTGAAAAACTGATGCTGATATTGTTTTTTGACTCCAAAGGCATGATTCTTCAGCAATGGGTACCTCAGAAGCAAACTGCAACTGGTGAATATTACGCCAAGACACTTAACACTCATTTGTGGTACGTAATTCAAAAAAGACCAGAGTTCTTGATGAAACATTGGTTTTTGCTTCAAGACAATGCACAGCCACATACAGCACTTGTGGTGATGGAGGCACTGGCTGCCATCGTGGAACACCTGTAGACACCCACCCTAGTCCCAACCTCACCCTGTGGCATGATTTCTGGGTGTTTCCAACACTTAAACGTGAGCTACGAGGACACATATTTGGCTCTGACACAGAAGTGAAGCAAACTACCGCCGCTACCCTACACAAGATGTCTCAAAACAGTCTAATGCACGTATTTGAGAAGCAGATGGAGTGATGCAAAAAGTGTATAGTATGTGAAGGCAGGGCCACCGAGAGGGCAGGGATACCGGGGAAAATCCCTCGGGCCCGGGCCACTAAGGGGCCCGGTATTAGGATCGGTCGTAAGGTTTTCCTACAACAATACGCAGGTGCAAGGCAGGTGCATGGCAACCGATACCAACGGCCAGCATTTTCTCCATTTCTCATTTCCATTTCTCAGATTTGGATTTGTGTGTTCCCAACTCAATCCACTGCTTTTCTATCACCCCTTAACACCCTAAAACTCCTCCTCACTACTCTCATTTTTCTCCCCTTCGGAAAATTCCGTCTTTGGGCCCGAGGTCCGGACCCACAAGCACTCAGAGTGTCGTCGTACGGTCAGTTCTAATGAACAATATTATTTACTCCCAATTTTTTAAAGATATGGTAGCCTTTCTTTCTTTATTGACCATATTTTATAATGTTGAACTTGGAATATTTAAGTGCACTTAATATCGCATATAAGGCTGACACTACAATAATTTCCATCGAAGTAAACTTTACTAAAAGCGCATAAATAAGTAACTTACTTTGTTGAATCGTACAATTACAAAATCGCGACCATTCAATAACAGACTTAATGTTATGCTATTATAATATACAACCAAATTTATACGTAAATATTATGAAGGAAAAAGTTGCGATGTTGGTAAAAAATCAGGAGGAATCTAGAAAAATGCCTAGAACGCAAACACGGAACAATTATGATGGGAAACTCTCCTTCGGAGGATGGATTATCGGTATGGCCCCTATAAATGTAAATTCTATGAGAATTTATTAGTTAAAGTACTATAGGGACATCTGGCGATCGGTATTCATTCATACTAATTGTAAGATCTACTCCCATGTAATTCGTACTTTTGGAATCTGTTGCAGCACAAGATACGCAGTTACATAAAAATGTCATGGGGGACTTCAAATGCAGTGTAGGAAATTCCGATTCAAATGTGGTCTTCTGTTATGACAAGTACCGATTTTTTTAACGCGTTGCCTTTTTGGTACTACAATACATTTAGGTGTTAATTTTGAAAACCAAATTTAAAAACCATGACGTAATTTCGCAAAAAAATCAGTGATGAAAAACCTACACTTATCGACGACAATTCAATTTCGTCGAATATTTGATTTTTACAAATTTGCTGTTTATCGACATTAACCAAATCATACCAAGTCTAATTATGATGTGATACATATAGTATCAACATATATTTTATATGTAATTTTGATAAAAAATTTTAATTGGATGGAGTATGACAATTTCTGCTTATAAAAGTGCGAGCCAATACTGTAGAGAAGGGGGGAGGGGGAGTCAGCTATCCTGGGCCTGCCGAGCGGCCCAGTTCCCTTTTTGAACTTAAAACAAAGAAAAGGGGCCCGGCGATGGTATTTGCCCCAGGGCCCACGCTGGCTCTCGGCAGCCCTGTGTGAAGGACATTACTTTGAAAAGGAAACCATGCCCAAGCCTAAGGATACCTCAGATACCAAACAATGTGAGTGGTCTCATTACTTTTCAAACACCCCTCATATATGCACACATAATACATGCGTCTTTCCTCTCTTATTTTGTTCTTCATAATTAACTTTTACACAAACCTTTAGAAAGCACAATCCATTCTATGTAGAGGGGTTTAAATGCTAAAGCGATAGCAGGTCCCCTTCTTAGTGCATCTTGAAACAGGCTTTCAACACGGGTTGTGTTCCCCCTTGCCTGAAAATTAATGAAATCCATTCAATAAACCAAACTTTGCGCATCTCTCAAGTTAGCCATCATTATAGGAAATCCTACTACAAGCAGTGAAGCTAACATTCGCTCTCCCATTCTGCAAGAGAGGAAATCACCCTAACCCTAAGATGCACGCTTAAACACATTCATTACAAAAATACGAGATTTGGCATTGAGGGTTAGGGGTCCTTCAGATATGTAAGAAACATACTGGCAGCAAGAACTTTATTCTCTACCTCAATTGATAAAGGTGTTACGAATGGGAATGAGTAATATGCCACAGATATTTTAATCTCTTAAACTTCTTAGATTGTTTACAAAGATTTGTATGAAATATTTTATCTTATATATATTTTGAGAAGTTTGTTTGTTCATGGAACTCCTCCTAAATGATAAAAGCTAGAACAGCCAAATTTTGTATGATTATTCCTTACATCCTATCTTAGTAAATGGTTAAGGTTTCATGAACTGTTTGGGACCCTTAGGCCCCTCTGGGGCCAAAGGATCGCAACCATATGATTAACACTGGAATCATCAGACTACTTTTCACACAAATAAATTAAATTTATTATTCCAATCATACATTTTTGCCTTCTAATCAAAATTACTTAAAATTATGTTTATATATGAATTGTTGTTGTTTTTATCACAATTTTCAAAAGGTTGCCATGGCAAATTTCATTGTTGATATGGCATATGCGGCTCTACTAGGTACTACAGTACAGCACTGATTATCCAGAGTCAAATTATCCATTGAGTTGATTATCTGTGGTCTCAGATTGTCTCTAATAAGTAATTGAAGCGTCCAACCGTATAACAGTCTATGTAACATTTTTCAAATTTTTTGTTTTTGACAGAATAATGATCTACTCAACTTACTCTACAGTTTGGTTATATTTCAAGAATACTATGACAAAGGTGGAGGGGGAATATGAGCTGTGAGAGTGGGGTGTGCAGTGAGTAAATCAGTGGAACAACTGTCTATGTTGCATGAGGTTCGCATCAGTCACCAGATTGTTTAATAATTTCTGACCTTGAAGACATTCAATAGTAATAATGGTCTTAGTGAAAAGGTCGTGGTTCTCACTAAACCTTACAACTTTTATACTTTAAATACATCTCGTGAAAAATTTGTGAAATGTAACATAGACCGTTATTCGGGTGCACGCTTCAATTATATTTTTCTTAACTGCTCGCAACACAGGCTTATAATGTGTGCAACTCTACTCATCGCCTCAACTGAAAATTTATAATAAACCGGATATATTGTTATCTTTCAGCAAATGTTTATAGATGCAATAATACAGTGTACTACAGTGTAATACAATGTACTAAATCAGCATTCTCGGTAATCAATTTACGTGTCTCTTTATGTTTATTATGATAACAACTGTGATAATTGTTGCTATTGTCAGCTTTAGTGACCACTAATATATTTGTTTCGTCAGACTTTGTTGAAGCTACTTCGTGAGCTGTTTTACATACATACATATCCCTAAAATGTCGGACAAATGAAAACAAATTGTTTTAACGGATGTCAAAAAATGTGAAATTATGAAAAGATGCAAACAATGTGAAAATGTTCCATACCTAGCTGATACATTGGAATTGGGCAACAAACTGTGTGGGATATAATAAAAAACCAGGACAAGATTGAGGAATTTGTATTGTCTAAGAAGAATTTCCTCCAAAAAGTGCTTCTGTTACTAGATAATGCTCCATCCCATCCTCCTGTCGAAAAACTAACAGCAGAATATGGCAACTTAACTGCCATTTATCTCCCACCAAACGTTATATCTTTGATACAACCTATGGACCAGGGTGTAATTGAAACCATGAAAAGATGGTATAGGAAGTCCTTGATGATGGACTTGATTACAGAAGAAAAGAATCCCCTTTTATTTTGGGAGTCACTAACAATTAAAGATATCATTTATAACATTTCTACAGCTTGACGGGGAGTCAAAGGTGAAACAATTAAAAGATTGCTCCAAAAAATATTGCCCGATAAATTTTGATTGCTGAAGATAATTTTGAAGCGGGAGACGAAGAAAGCGCTTCTGAAATTTTAAAGTCATTAAAATAATTGAAGGATGGGAAGATGTGGATGATGAAAATATAAATCAGTAGTTCAATGTGGATAAAAATGAACCTGGATACAAGAGAATGACCGACAATGAATTAGTGTGCTAGAGATGCCAGCAACAATGGCAGGCCCGAGCATTTCTCCAGAAGCCGAGGACGAAGAAGAACTAAAACCATTTTGTAAAGTAAGTTGCAAAGAAGCTCTTAAAGCTGCAGAGACATTACTTCCATTCATGGAAAATCAAGATGATTTTGATTATATTGACCTTTTACAAATTCATGGTTACATAAGAAAAATAAAAAAAACAAAATAGGCCAACAGAAAAAACAAACAAAAATTATGGACTTACTATATAATCACTTTAAGTAAGAATGTTTAGTATATTTTGATATATGGTTTGCGATGTGAATACATATGTTTATATGTACAAATATATATATGTTCTTATTTTGCTTACATGGATGATGATAATTCTAATCTACTGTAATATATTTTGAAGTGTGTGTTTGTTGGTTTGTGTATCTGTGTGTTTGTTCATGGAACTCCTCCTAAACAATAAAAGCCAGAATAACCAAATTTGGTACGATTCTTCCTTACATCCTAACTTAGTGAATGGTCAAGGTTTGGTCAACATTAATCAGTGCTGCCAATATAGGGGATTAACATTTTTCCATAAGATAACACGTATGAATCCATTTCTTGATTTGCAAGGTACAGGCAATCCTCGACATCCGTACATATTGTGTTCCTGAAAACGTGTCTGGAAGTCGAATGTACGGATGTCGAACATAGATTTACATGTTATAGGGGGGCTTCCGTTCCCAGAGAGCCAAAAAATATTATAAAATCTCTAATTATGGTATAAATGTTTGTTTTTTTGTGCAGGGGCCTTTTAGACACAATTGTCGATTTTATAATATAGAGAGATAGGGCAAAATGCAATAAAATATTTAAATAATTGCACAAATAAACACTGCTGTATGGACAAAGATGGCAACGTGGTGGAAACTGGTGGCTGGCAACCAGCAACACTCGAAATATTTGTTCGTCATTTAGCTGACTCGCAAAAGTCTGATCGGCTCACATAAGGCGGTTCAGGGGTGTCAATCTATGCAATCTTGGGTTCTTGTTCCCTTGTATTATCATAAGGTTATCACACACATAGTGTAATTGATTATTATCTTTTTATTATAATTTATCGGTATTTGTTTTTCATTCTTTTTTCTCAAGAAGTTTTTATTACTGTAAGAGTTACATTTATTTGTACTGTTTGTAATACAGTGCTTCCATCCTCACCATAATCTAGTTGTTGACTATAGTTATTATATCTTGGTATTAAATTCCCTTTTTCTTGTTTATGTCTATTTATTTTTTTTGTATTTTTGGTGAAATTATCTTTGTTTATGGCAGTGTCTTTTCTGGCAGAGGTGGAAGACCAGCTGTTGCTGAACCCCTATACCGTTTTACAGGCTGAGTTGGATAAGAAATTACTTCCTGATTAATGAAACTTATTCTGTGATTTGTGACTACAATGTGATTACCGGCTGTAAATAAATATTATTATTAACATGTTCAACGCGGAGGACGTCAATTGACGTCCTCAGCCGTTCTATCGGGTGGTGGCAGACGTCAATTGACGTTGAAGGTCGCTTCCTTTTCCAAGGGACATTTGAGACTCTATGCCATCTCCCACCATCCTTTCTTTCAGCACAGTCATTGCTTGGCATCCCATCTTGGTACACATCTTTGCTGTTTCAAAACAGCGCTATTAAGAATTTTTCCATGATTTTTTTAATATTTCGATTTTTTTAGTTTTATTTGTGGCTATATGTTTAAATAAGAGAGGTACATATATATTTTTGAGTAATCCAAGGCTTTTTTCTATGGTAGTAGGTTACATATTTATTCCATTTACATGAAGGTTTGCGTGAATGTTTTGACCGTATTTTTTTTCAATGGGTAATTTACATTATAATCAATTGAGTGTGTACGAGTGGTTTCATTTTATGACCTGCAGAAGAACAATAGAAAGTGATTACGTAAAAGTTGAAAAGGTAAATAAGATGTCTATATGTTATACCTATTATAAAATACACCTCTTTAGATGAAAATAAAAATTAATATGATGTTTTTGCGCTGGTAAATTGGTTGGTAAGTATATTCGTGCTGGCAACGGAAAATTATCCCAACTACCCTTATATATGAAACTCGACAAATACTACACATGGAATGCCGATAGATCCTGTTATCCCTCGTTTCCGAAAACCCTGGCCTTCAAACCCTTCAAACTTTAGTGACGACTGGCGATAATTCTCAGAAGCAGAAAAAGAATGCGACTATTCTCAGAAATAGCGGTAAATGGGAGGTGATAAGAATTCTCCAAAATTTCTTGCTATTCAGCCATCACTTAGCGTCCAACCATCGTAGTGAGTTTTACCCTTCCCTCGAGTGTGGTTCGCTGCCGTGGTTCATCCCATTTCAGCATTTTTTTCCTGTGCATTTTCTGCATCTTTCCTGGAAGTTGAGAGGTGAGTTTCTTTTTATTTGTTGTAGTGTTTTTATGAATCATTTTGATGGTATTCGACTCCATTTGATGGAAAATTTTAAAGTTCTGATAAATTCTGTTTTATTTTTTCGTAAAGATTTATTCCGTTATTGCATATTTTCAGCGATCGTTTTCCTTCCACGGAGTTTTTTCGTGCAGCAGTAATATATTTTCTGTGTTGTTTCTGCTTATTTCTGGGAATTTAGAAGGTGTCTATTCTACTGTATTATAATGTTATTTACCACTTTTAGATTTAAAAAGTTTGGATGATAGCAGGACTATTTTTGAATATAAAATTATTAATTATATTTTCAAATTTGTATTTCGTTTTAGAATGGTTCGTACCCGTGGAGGTAAACGGAAGCAGTTGAGCGTCACTGACCCTCAGCCATCAACCTCTCGCGGTCTTGAGCCACTGACGGACCCAGACGACCCGCAGCCGTCAACTTCCCGGTGGTTCGATCTCCCGATGTATGCGGACGATTCTGAGCTTTCAACAGCCCAAAAGAAAAAAAGGTGGCTTGCCCCCAAATACGTCTCCGAAAGGGACGTAAGGAGTATTTTGGAGAAGAGCGACGATGAATTGAGCGGCAGGTCGAGTGATTTTTCAGGGGGCTCTGATTGGAGCAACAGTTGAGAGGAAGACTACGAAGAGTTGGATGACCCCTTGACAGGTCGGCAGAGCTCACCCTCCCCGACTACCGTTACCCCACAACCTACCGGCGCTACCCCTTCCCCACAACCCACCCGTGCTACCCCTACCCTTCCACCACTGGCTTCCACTTCTCAGATGAGACAATGGCACGGACAAAGACCGACGGTCACTAAAATCCCTTTCACTCAAACCCCTGGGTTTGAAGATGGACCCCCAGGGGATGAGCCGAGAAAATTTTTTGTCTTGGTTTTCACGGACGAAATACGGGACTTGACAGTACAAGAGACAAATAGAAATGCGGACAATTTACTAGCGGCAAATGTATCTCCGAAAGCAAGGATAACAAAATTGAAACCTCTCACCAACGACGAGTTCCTCGTATTTATAGGGATGCTTTTTCATATGGGAATCATTGCATTGCACAGGATATCAGAGTATTGGAGTACTGATATACTGTTCAATTTTCCTTTCTTTCGGAGATGCATGACTCGGGACAGATTTACCAGAATTTTTCAAGCATTGCATTTTGCAAAAAATCCAGAGCCGACTGACCCAAAATCAACTGACAGACTGTACAAAGTAAGACCATTATTGGACAGCTTTCATAAAACTATGACTGACATTGTGACTCCGAAAACAAATTGTGCATCGACGAGTCTATGGTCCTGTGGAGGGGGCGTTTTGTTTTCCGAATATACCTGAAGGGAAAGAGGCACCAGTATGGAATAAAGCTTTATATAGCCTTCCAGTTTAGTGCTTAGATTCCTTGTGTATACGGGGGCTACCGATACAGATGTAGGGGGTTGCGGCCACGTGGATAACGTGGTCCGAAACCTTATGGAGGGGAACCTCGATTCTGGGAGTTCTTTGTTCATGGACAATTATTATAACAGCGTGAACTTGGTGGAAGAGTTGCTAGAGTGAAGAACGTACTGCACAGGGACTCAACACATTAACCGGAAGGGCAATCCGTCGTATGTCCTTTCCCGAAAACTGAAGGTGAAATTGTGAATGCCTTCACCGACAATAATGTCTGCGTCCTCAAATGGAAAGATAAAAGGTATGTTCTGATGATTAGTTCCAAATTCGGTAGTGAAATGGTCAGTGTACCCCGCCGGCAAGGGAGAGGAGAAACGTTAAAGCCAGAGGCTGTGGCAAACTATAACGAGGCCATGGGAGGCATTGATCATTCCGATCAAATGATGGCTTATTACCCTATTGAGCGCAAGACTTTGAGGTGGTACAAAAAATTGGGCATTCACATATTTCACCTTTCTCTTGTCAACTCTTATTTCCTTTTCCTGAAAACCCAACCCAAAATTCCTCTGTACGATTTCTGTCTCTCTGTCATCAGATCTCTCCTCCTTTCTGCCTACAACTTCTCCCCCAGTCTTCCTTCTCACCAGCCACTCCACAAGACTGTAGACTTCAAAACACACTTCCCCAAGACGATCCCCAGACAATCAGGACAAAAACGGACTCCACAAAAGAAGTGCCGAGTGTGTAGTGAGAAGGGTATACGAAAAGACACTACAGTTTTCTGTCCTGCCTGCAAGGGGTCTCCAGCACTTTGTTTCGCAAAATGTTTTTTGGAATACCATAACGAAATTCAGCATCCTTGAAACATTTCGTTATGGTGTTTCATATCTAACAAGTCCAGTCGAAGCGAGGTATCCGCGGAGGGCATGGAGGGTGCCTGTTGGACTCTGCGACTCTTTTAGCAATGCGGAATTTGCCACACATTTTACTTACTGTCGTTCTGGGCAAGATCCCTCTGCCCTCTCTGACAATGAATTTGCAAGCTTTTTGTCTAGTTGTAGTTTAGTTGGTGTCGATAGTGTGTTATAGTGTATATAGTGAAACAAGTTTGAGGAAAGAACTTGCGAACGAGTTATTGTTATGGGGGCGAGTAATAGAATCCAAGGAAAGCATAAACAAAAAGAAAACGGGAAGGGTAAGAGGGAAGGGGAGCAGGCGACTTTGACGAGCTTATCTCCCCGCTCGGCTGGCTTCACTCGAGCGGAAGGAGGGCGTCTGTTGGACTCCAACGGGCGGGGTTATAAGTGCCGACGACTGACCATGAGGGTGCGGTATTTTTACTGTAGGTGGCTAATATAAAGAGGAATAGGAGATGCCAAAGGTTTAGAGCGTTCATCTCTATCCTAAACCTTCAATCCCTTGGGATTCTCGGAAGCACACGAGCATTCTGGCCGTTTGGCCCTATACATTGCATGTACAATAAAAATAAAGGTTGTGTGTGGGAGTGCAAAAAGAACTGAGGTGTTTCATTTCTCTCGGTCAACCCCGCGACCAATCCATGCTATATTTGTAAATGGGTAAATAAATAACTCATTCTTAAATTACTTCATTCAATTCATTCAATAATTAGTATTCACTCTTACTCTATTCTGACGTTGAATGTATGGCAAACCGGGTGTAGTACATAAATTTTTATACAGCATCTGAAATATACCGTATATACCTGAATATAAGACGAGGTTTTGTTCCAATTTTTATGGCCGAAAAATCGCTAGTCGTCTTATAATCGCACGGTGTGTAATAGTTTGACTGACAGAGGAACCGAATGCAGAGTATAATCGAAATATTCAATTCTTAAGAACAATTGAAACAATCAATTATTAAAAGTAGTAGTAGAAATTGAATCGATTCAAATGTATTCGAATACAAATACTCTTTTAAATTTTACCCTATATATTATGTGCGTAGTGAAGCTGCGTGCGTCCGTGAGTATGAAGTCTCGCGTAATTATATCGGCGTATTTCTCGAGAACCATTCATCGTAAAAGATATGCGGTAAACGGCGTTGTTTCTACTGGCTATGGAAAAATATTTTCGTTTGCTAAAGTGTCCCGGGTTCGAATCCAGGAAATAATTATATTTTCCCATAAGCTTACACGGGGTTTTCGATTTTTCAGAGTGCAAGGTTTTTTTCCTTCATTCATTAATATACGCAAATATGGACCAATTTTCTTCTTATTTGCTTTATTCGACGGCTAAAGCTCTATACTATCTTATTCTTGTGATGTTTACACGTTATACGGTCGAATTTTTCAGAAATACGCATTCTTTTTCGAAATTTTTCGGATTTTTCGTACTCATTCCGGGCGTTACCAAGGAGACTCGCATTGTTGCCTCCAATTCATTTAAGGCCAATTAAACCTTCAAAAAGATGAAAGAAAAGCGTTATTGTTATCTTCTCTTCATTGATAATCCAAGTAAACGCTTGCATTGATGTCGCCTTTATAGTAGGTCCTGTGAGAAGTTAAAATCAGTCATTGATAGACACTTGAAGGAAAGCAACTGTATATGCCAATTAACACTACAAAATTGCTTATTTCAATTGGTTCAATGTTTATTAGTCAATGGTATAATAAACCTCTGTCATTTGTGCATAATAAATTTTTTCCTTTTATTAGGAGTTCAAAATTGGAGGTCGTCTTATAATCAGAGTCGTCTTATATTCGGGTATATACGGTACATAAGTACTGAATATACACCTATATATACACCTGATACTGTATATATTATAGGTGTATATATAGTACTTAGTAAGCAAACAATAGTATGTGAAAAGCATTTCTTTTCCTAAAAACAAGGAATTTTTTGAAAAATTTCCTATTCTATTATTATCACTTGACAAATAAAAAAATAACTGAAACTTACGACTACGACCTATAGAATTCGTAAATATTCATAGGTAAGAAAAAGTTATGTTATGCAAAACAACTAAAAGAGTAATATATGGTGACGGCCAAGCAAGATAAGCCACTGCTCGTCTTCACGCTAATTGGATCACCGGTGGCGGCGGACGTCAATTGACGTCCAAGTTAATTATTACGTTTACGAATATTTATCTTATAACTAAATTGAAAAATAACGCAAAAGGCCATTATAGGCTGTTTCCATTATGATACAAAAAAAATTTTTCAGCCACCAGTAAAAAATTTTATTTTTATTGCTGCGTTGAACATGTTAATATGCAACTTGTATGAATATCGAATGCAAGAAAGTCAAGGACCGCCTCTTTTTTCATTCAAGCATTTGCTATTTTCATAGTTGTTTTGTAATATTGCTTAATCTTGGCCCCAAAGAGAGTGATCATTGTAATGAAAGAAAAGTCGGTAAAAAGGGCTAAAAGAGTGACGAGTTTGGAGAAGAAAATTGAAGCTTTAGATAGGCTTGCGCATAATGAATTTGCTTCATCGGCTGGTAAATTAGTTGGTGTAAAGGAGTCCACAATAAGATCGATTAAGAAAAGTGAAGAAGCGATCAAGAAAGTCCAGAGGAGTTCAACTGTCATTCAAAAGAAAGCCAAGCTACTGCACAATCATTAGATATGTCTTAAATTGTTTCCGGTCTGCTAACAGGATATCGCCAGCGTCATCCAAGCGTGTGTAGATCGGTTCCTTACTCTTTAAAAAAATGTGGCGTTTATTCAGAACACCACAGTACGTATTGTATTATTATATTTGTTCTGCACAACTGAACACACACTCAACCGGCTGAAGTCCAATGAGCATCCAATTAAAGCTAAAGATTCACCGCTTTCGGCACGCCTAATTATTTCCATCTTTGTCTCAATCGTGTTCAGTTTATGAGTCCTACGTTTCTTTTCACTTGGAATAGCACTTTCAGTTTTCCATTTATCACTCATGTTTATAAAATAATAGGGTAAAATGCACTAAGACACACTGCTGTACGTACAAACAAACATGGTAACGTTGCCGAGACTGAATAATAATAATAATAAGTTATTCATTATTAACCGACTTTAAAGTGGTATTAATCTTGTCAAATTTCAGTACAATATTAAAAAAACATTACATATAATACGTGCATTATTACAAAACATACTTTAATTTGGTAATTTATTAAAAGTCTTGGCTTGGCTGACAGAAAGCGCCATTATGCGATAGCTCGAAATGTTTGATCGTCATCTGACGAACCAAGGTCCGAATTCAGCGTAGAAAAGGCGGTTTAGGGGCAAGAATTTACAATGTACGAAAGAGCAAATTGTACGAATGTCGAATGTATGGATGTCGAGGACTGCCTGTATTCTTCCTTCAAGCATTAAAATATGTAAATATGGACCGATTTTTTTCGTTTTTGCTTTATACGACGAATAAAACTCATTACTATCTTATTCCTGCGAAGTTTACATGTTACACGGTCAAAGTTTTCAGAAATATGCTATTTGTTTCAAATATTTCTAGATTTTTCGTACTCCTTCCGAGCGTTACCTCTGATTCAATTAGCTTCAATGAAGCTTACAAATAGACGAAAGTTTAGCATTATTCACTTCACACTTTTGTTCAAGCAACGAAACAATTGATGTTTATGGATAGCAACGTAAATAGATACTGATTATTATTCAGGAAGCGTTCATAACGATTGATGAAAGTAATTGAACCTTCATTCGTCTATTGAATACTGGAATCTTACATTTTTTGTAAAATCATTATATTTTACATTATAATGTTTATTAACATAAATAAGCCCACGTATCTGGTGTACATTTACCGGAGTCAGTGTTCAATCTAGGACAACTGTACGTTGCTTTTTCACGGGTTTCTTGCTTACAGGACATAAAAGTAAATATTTCAGCAAGGCATAATTACACAAGAAATGAAGCTTGATTTGGTGAAAGTAATATGATAGAAAATAAAATTATCGTTATATTTGAATGCAATAGGCTTGGAAACGGATCGTTACAAGCAAATATGATTAATTGTTACGAAAAGCTAATTGTAATTTTAAAAGTATCTACTATATATTTTAAAGAGTTTGTATGTTGTGCTGTAGTAGCTTCACTAAATCCGTTGAAATTCAACAGGAAATTCTGCTGGTAAAATATAATTTGCATTAACCGTGTTTTTGGATTATCCTGCTTCCCCCAATTACAACAGCTAATTGGCACTCTACTGTATAACTATTCTAATTTAATATGAAACCCAGTCCTTATATGTTTACTTTCAGATGTTTTGTGGTCTTATTGTTAGAAGTGTTAATTTAAAAATGGTTTTTAATTATCATAGCTTTTATAACAAGAATGTGAAGAATTGCAGAGCAAATTACATAAGGGGCTGTTTTCCTGTTTTAAGATTACATTACATCAGAGCTGGGAAAGTTCCGGATCCAGAACAAGGAACGATTCAAAAATCAATCAGGTTCTTGGATCTGAATCAGGAATGGAAAAATTTATCGGAACCAGAACTCGAACGATGATGGTTCTGGAATGGTTTCCTTAAAAATGAATAAATTATTATTTATATTTTTGTTTTTTTTTAATTTAAAACTTTTTAATTTCTACTATTATATTTTTTATACAAAATTGAAAACGAATACTTTCTCTGATTATTCTTCTCCCTTGATAAGTTGGCTCTAGTGTTTGGACCTTGGCATACAATCCATCTACATTTGGTTTCCAGATTTTGTGTAATAGATTCTGGTAAAAAGCTGTTCAAAGATTACATAAAGCAGGAAATAACAAGTAACATTCAATTATTTACTCGAATACATTGTAAGAGCTCACTTACCAATCAGTTTTATTATCTTTCTGTGTATAGTCATAAAAAAATAATCTCTACAATAAAATTGTGGGCTTGGAAGATTAGCCGTTTTTTGATATTTTAATATCATCCATAATCGATAGAAAGGAATGCATTTGAAGAATATTATTAAGAATTTGAATTTGTTGTGTAATTAAGCAATTATGTTTTTTTAAGACGATGATTCAAGAAACGCATTATGGATTTGAAAACAAAGATATAAATCCAACGTCTTGATGCTGTCGACAAGATAAAACTATATCTTAATCATCCACCAAATAAAATTTTCTCATACAATGTATGTATTCATCTCATAAAGAACCAAAAGGTCACCCATAAATTGTTCCATGAACTGCAAGTTTGGGCAGAGGGTGGCAATTTTTGTGTAACTTCAAGGCGGCAAACTGTCTGAAGGTAACCGTGGCTATAAATAATGCATGGTGTAACTAATAAATTTTAAAGTTGGGGAAAAAAGAGAAGGGTTGATTAAATCCATATGATACACACTCGATCGAGTAGGAATAACGTACAGTCGATGTTGACATTGAAAAATTTTATCCATGCAAGGGTTGAAAAGAAAAGCACATACTTTCTGTCTAGGCCCAAATACGTAGGTATTACTTACCCTTGTTGCATACTGAGCAACCAAGCCGCTAATCGCTGAGGTAGAGGAAAGGTTTCCTAAACACTCACCCCCCGCTCTTGCTACCCTTGAGGGCAATGGTTCTTTCCCATCCATTTCAGCCCAGGAGCCATTGTTTTGTCTCTAGTAAGATAAAATCTGTTGTGTACTTCAATGGCCAGAAGAAAATTCTATGAATGTGGGATGAAAAATTAAGCAGTGAATTATTCTTATCTTTTCCGAACAACCCTTGCCCTGGAGTGCACTTCTTCATCTTCGAGAAATATTGTCTTCATTCTGCCAAAAGGGTTTTCCCCGAGTACTATGGATGAATGGTGAATTCCTACACCAGGGGGCAATATGCAACCGAATTCAACCCCTCCCCCACCCCTTATCCAGATAAATTTTTAAGAGAATTTCAGTCTTTCCTTTGCAGTGGAAACGATGATATTCATGATTTAGTGCTACTTAATTTTTGACGATTACTATTTGCCAAGTCGTTAGTTGAAGGTCGGTATATATATTATTTTTTTAAATTTGTTCTTATTTGTGGGTGGTGACATAACAATAACGAAGAATTATCAACGGTTAATTCCACTTTTATTTACACACACAGGCAGCATCGATAAAACATTCAAACATAATAAGAGGACTTCAAAATGTGTACTTCAGTTGAAATCTCGAATTCGATAATTTTCACGAATACAATACTTTCAAATACACTACGTATGGAGCAGGAAAAAGGAAATTTTCTTTTAAAAGGTGAGCTTTGGCCACACTACTTTTAAGACACTTTCATCATTTTTTAAGTACAGTAGTCCTTTGCCATTCGCAAGGGTTAGGTTCCTGAAAACCCTCACGAATGGCAAATTCGTGAATGGTAATTGGGTATATGAGAAAAATAGGGTTTGGTTCTTAGAGTCCTTATTCCAGCATGTAACTTGCATTTTTGCCCTTCAAAATATGATAATACAATATGTACTGTGGAGTTCTGAATAAACACCACATTTTATTAAAGAGCAAGAAACCGATCTACACACGCTTCGATGACGTTGGCGATATCCTGTTAGCAGACCACAAACCAATTTGAGACATAATGATTGTGCAGTTGTTTGGCTTTCTTACAAATGACAAGTGAACTCAGCAGGACTTTCTTGCGAGTTTGGGTCTCGATCCACAGGTTCAAAGCTTTCTCTGTCTTCTCTACATATGGATTCCTAGTACAAAAGACACTATTGTACTCGTTGAAGTACCACTTGCAACACTAGCTCTAATTGCTTCTTCACTTTTCTTAATTGATCTTATTGTGGACTAGTTCACACCGAGTAATTTACCAACTGATAAAGCAGATTCATTATGCGCAAGCCTATTTAAAACTTCAATTTTCATCCCCAAACTTCACTTTTTTCGCCCTTTTCGACAACTTTTCTTTCATTTCAATCATCACTCTCTTTGGGGCCATGATTAGGCAATATTACAAAAAACTATGAAAATATCAAAATGCTTTAATGAAAAAATCTGATGTGGCCAACACGACTTTCTCCATATTTGGGGTATAGATATTTAAATTATTATGAATAATATTACGAGGCAAAATTATTATTTCGTATCATAAAAGAAGACACGTCCTTGTTGCCGAAAATTACGTATATTTTGAATGTTTACAGAATTCACCGCTACATGGTGTTGGCGCTGTACACTGGTATTAAGATAAAGCGAAATATATCCGAAATGGATGGTTCTACGAAAATTAGTTTCAAACAAAACTTGGAAGAAATATTATTCTCTACAACTTTGGTCCTTACGAAGATTACCAATAACGATGTTTTTAAGGAGATATTTAACGGAAACTGAAAAACCGGTTATTTATAAATAACTCCTAAACAATAACACCTATGGAAAATTCTTTCAAATGAAAACTGTAGGAACTTACATTCTCTATAACTTTTGTATAGAATTATATATACAATAATGATAATGAAGAAATATCGCAAAAACCGAATCGGGTTTCGAATAAACCTCGACTTTCGGTTATCCGTTATTGTCCAAAAACTAATCAGTTCTTTGTGCTCATGTTAAAGTGTTATATATGATGTTTGGTAACGATATGGCATGTACTTTTTGAGTTAGAGCCCCCCCAATAACATACACACACACAGACATCATTCCGAAAATAGTATAAACGTGTTCTAGGGACCTCAAAACATGTATTTCCGTTGAAATCTCGAAGTCGATTTTTTTCATGAATACAATACTTTCCCATTACTACGTATGAGAAAGTAAAAAGAGAGGGATTCCGCATATGCACTATAGATATTACCACGAGACTGTTATAGAAAAAGTGCTAGTGGCTCTGCATGGCATTTGGAAAATTAGCTAAGAAGTCTCAAAAAAATAAAGAGTGAGCGATACTTAAGTGACCATTTGGAGATATGCAAATTTCAGCCTTGCGAAAGGAAAAAATCTGATGTGGCCAACACGTGACTTTCTCCAGATTTGGGTATAGATATTTAAATTATTATGAAAAGTATTATGAGACAAAATTATTATTTCGTATCGTAAAAGAATACAGTCATCCTTAATGCCGTAAATTATATTTTGAATATGTTTACAGAATTCATTGCTACTTGGTGGTGGTGCTGTATACTGGAAATTTATGAATAAGCAAAATATCTCCGAAATGGATGGTTCTACGAAAATTTGTTTCAGACAAAACTTGGAAGAAATATAATTCTCTACAACTTTGGTCCTCACGAAGATTACCAATAACAACGTTTTTAAGGAGATATTTGACGGAAACCGAAAAAACCGATTATTTATAAATAATTCCTTAATAGTAACTGCTATGGAAAATTGTTTCAAACGAATGTTGTAGGAAATTACGTTCTCTATAACCTTTGTATAGAACTGTATATACAATAATGATGTTTTAATAGAGAAATATCGCAAAAATCGAATCGGATTTTGTATAAACCTCGACTTCTGTTTAACCGGTATTGTCCAAAAACAAATCAGTTCTTTGTGCTCATGCTAAAGTGTTATAAATGAAATTTGATACTAATATGACAAGTACTTTTTGAGTTAGAGCGCCCACAATCACATACACACATACATACCAGGGGCATAGCCAGAAATTACTTAGGGAGAGGGGGGATCCAAGTTTGTGATCCTCCCCCCCCAAAAAAAATATATATTATATAATAACATAATATATGATAATATATAATATAAAATATATACAGTGGAACCTCGATCTATCGTTCACGTATGCATTGTTTTCCCGGATGTATCATTCATTTTCCGAAGTCCCGGCAGATGCTCATAGAGAACAATTTTAAATAATACCTCAATCATTGCTCCTCGAATTATCATTTTCCCGCATCTATCGATAAAATTTCTTGGTCGCTACCCAAGCTTTACCTCGATGACTAACTTTTCTTTTTTAACGAGACGAAGCAGCTTTTCAGGAAGGGTCTCGGAAACTATTTTTTCTGTTTGCACAGCAGGTTACTTCCACACCTTCCCACCACTACCATCGGAATCCAAAATTTCGTCGCATCAAATGAGTGGATTACCCGCTTCAAAGACCTGTGATGGCCTCATGTATAAAAAGGTTTCAGGAGAAAGTGCCGTCGTTGATGAAGAGACGGTCGAGTTTTGGTTGGAGAAGTTGCCGATGTTACTGAAGGGTTACGCACCGAGTGATATCTATAATGCCGACAAGACCAGACTTTTCTTCAATTGTTTACCAAACAGAACCTTCAGTTTAAAGGGTTAATCCTGTCATGGTGGCAAAAGAGAGGATAACAGTGTTGTTGTGTTCCAATAGTGACGGCAGCGATAAATTAGAACCGACTGTGATTGGAAAATCAGTAAAGCTGCGATGCTCTAAAAATGCACAAACCTTGCTGGTTAAATATTATGCCAATAAAAATACTTGGATGACTGCAGAAATTATTATAAAATTCTTAAGGTCTCTAGACACTGTGATGGGTGCTAAGAATCGAAAAATAGTTTTGTTTGTGGGCAATTGCGCCGCTCATCCAAAAGACACATCATTCCTCAAGAACATTAAGGTTATATTTTATCCTCCGAATTGCACTAGCGTTCTGCAACCTCGTGATATCGGTGTCAAGTGTTTCAAGCAATTCTATCGAAAGCAGCTTGTGCAAAGAGCTGTGTGCCTTATGGACTCGGAGGAAGCAACGATAAAAATAAACGTTCTGCAAGCCATGCATTACGTTCTTGCAGCATGGTGGCAGGTTACTAAAACCTCGATAGCGAAATGTTTCCTAAAGTACAGCTATGGGGATGAAAGTGATAATAATGAAGTTTCGCAATTCATAGCAGAAGAAGAGATAGACTCTTTCCAAAGTGACTTGAGACGAGTTACCGCAGGGGACAAAGTCGATTCTGACAGCTACGCACTTTGTGACAGTAAGCTGGCTACCTGTGGTATCGAGAGTATAGAAGATTTGTGTGATGACAACGAGGGGAGGAGTGGTGAAGAGGATGATGGAATCGACAAAGAGCCCGAGTCTGATCCTATTCTGACATTTTCCAAAGCGCAAGATGCATTAGAAAAACTAAAAACTTTTTTCTACGCCCATCCTATTGAAGATAGTGAAAAGTATAAACTGTTAAGTGTAGAAGAATCCTTATTTAATTTAAAATGCAAAACTTCAAGAAAACAGTTATCCATCACTAATTACTTTATGAATAAATAAAGTATTTTTACGGTAAACATGATTTTAATGCTTCTTTTTGTTTGACCGTTATTATTATTCTTCTCTTTATTTGTTTTAATGCTTATTTTTCGGTAATGCTTTTAGTAGATCTAAGTAAGGTTTTCATACTTGTACATATTTCTAAATCGACTTCTTATTTCCCGCTTTCATCGTTTTCCCGCAATCATCGCTTTTTTTCTCGGTCCCTTCAAAAACGATAGATCGAGGTTCCACTGTATATATGTATCTCCGAAATGGATGGTTCTATGAAAATTTGTTTCAAACAAAACTTGAAAGAAATGTTATTCTCTACAACATTGGTCCTCACGAAGATTACCAATAATGACGTTTTTAAGGAGATATTTGACTGAAACCAAAAAAACCGATTATTTATAAATAATTCCTAAACAATAACTGCTATGGAAAATTGTTTCAAATGAAAGTTGTAGGAAATACATTCTCTATAACATTTGTAAAGAATTGTATATACAATAATGATGTTTTAACAGAGATATTTTACCAAAACCGAATCAGGTTTCGAATAAACCTCGACTTCTGGTTAACCGGTACTGTTCAAAAACTAATCAGCTCTTCATGCTCACACCAAAGTGTTATATATGAAATTTGGTAACGATGTGGCAAGTACTTTTCAAGTTAGAGTGCCCACAATAACACGCACGCACGCACACACACACACACACACACAAAGACATTCCGAAAATAGTCTAAACGTGTTCTAGGGACCTCAAAACGTATTTCTGTTGAAATCTCAAAGTCGATTTTTTTCATGAAAACGATACTTTCGCTATACTACGTACATATATGGAGAAAGTAAAAACAGATACTCAAAAAGAAAATCGTGGATACGCAAATATCACGAATGGCAAACTCGCGAATGGTGAGGGATTACTGTAAATGAAAAAAGTTGTAATCATGTAAAACTTTATCAATAAAAACCTTTTTTTAGAACTACGAACTGTTCCAGAAACGGATCCGAACTGGTCCTTCTTTTGATCTCTCCGAACCAAACTCAGAAAAGAACGAGTTGCAAAATTTAAGGTCAAAACCAGGGTTGTTAAACGAAACTGAACCCACTGAAAAGGAATGGTTCCAAATACATTCCGGTTCAAGGAACAGTTCACAGGAACCAAACCAAAAAAGGAACCAAAGTCATGGAACCAGAACGAAAGTGGAATGAAATCTTCGGAACGATATGTTGATGGAACGATACTGAACCATTCCGGATCGGGTTCGCACATGAAATAGTTTTGTTCTGGCTCCTTCTACAATTATCCAGCTTTGGTTCCAGCCTGTTTTCAATGGTTTTTACTCGCGCCTAACGGCGAGAGGGGAAGGCGAGAGGGGAATGCAAGAGGGGTGGTCGGGGATATGAGGGGGATCTTAGTTCCTAATATCACCACCGGGAAGATGGAAGATGTACAGTGCACAGTGAGTAGTGCACACCAACCTCGTACGGAGTTGTTTTTCTCGCTGACGGAAAATGAGAGTTCGTGGAAATATCGCCATATCATTAACACATTCAATGCCGCAGTCGGCGGTTGTTACCGTGCGCAGATGACAGGTGTCGACGCGTAATCTATGCATCTCCCGCTCCGTAACAACCGTACCGTTAAGCGACGTCTTCGCACATTGGCTTCTTGTAGGAAGCCGGCTCCTCAGTTTAGTGTTTGTCAGTTTGCTCATCGGTTGGTTTGTATTTAGTGCAAAGTTTTTCGGAAAAAGGATATTTTAAAAAATGGCAAAAGTTTGGTTGGCCATTGGGGATGGATTTAAAAAACCAAGAAGGTATTGAATGTGTTAAAACAGCTTGCATTAGAAGAATAAAATTAAGCCTAATTAAGCCCCTAAGGTGCCACGTATGATTTGCGGGTTTCTACTCTATGCGAGTACCTCGCTCTCTTCTCCGCCCCACGACCAGAGTAATGGTGCAGTTTGCTTGGAACAAAACTACTGAACGTATCTCCCAATAACTCTCAACTTGAACCCGAACCCATTCAAGAAAAGGAACCGTTCCGGAACGAAATATTTCGTTCCGACTAAACAATTATGTTCCGGAACGGAACTAAACCCATCACGGAACTTAGTTTCGTTACGAACCAAAACTAAATGGTAAGAAAAAAGATATAGTTTCATTCCAAATTGAAACTATTTTTTAGGATCGGTTTCATTTAACAACCCTGGTCAAAACCAGAGTGCTCAGAACCGAATTGGAACTTCCCAGCTCTGGATGTAATCATAGGATTACATATTTGGTGATATTTAAATTCCTTTTAAAATCATTAGTGTGTCCTTGGTTTAACATTGCCTCAATTAACGTTGATTCACGTTAACGTCATTTAAAAATTAATACCCATATTCGAATTAACGTCGTCAATGATTTGAGTTAATGTCGCCCTGACTCGGTGCTGAAATGACACGAAAATATATCGCATCTGTTGCAAAAGTTGCGGATAATTGCCTTATTTGAGTGGGAAAAGCTTTCTGGATTGATGCATTTTTATTAAATTTGCTATAACTGCATGGTGATATTTTGTTGAAATGGATCCAAAGAGATGTGGTACTAATGGCAGAATGTCAGCATAGAAAAAATCGTGTAAGACAATTACTTAGAAGCAAATATTTTATATTATTATGTGCCGTGAACAAGGTGAAACAGCTGCAGACAGAGGCAGAGTTTTGGGATTGCCATCTACGATGGTAAGGACAATTCTGAAGGACTCAGACAAAATTAAAGAATTTTGAAGAGGAGAACTTGAGTTTAACATCTCCCGATTTAATTTTTGTTTTCAGCTGTGGCTCAACGAAGTGAATAAGCAAAACCCATAGTTAAATAAAAACAACTAAATACAGGCAGACCTCGTTTTTTGCAGCTTTATCTTTCGTACATTTCAATCTTACGCGGTTCTGCATTTGCGACCAGTTTTCGTCTTTCACAGGCTAATGTTTCACTCTTTCGCGGAAAAAATCACAGAAAAGGCACCGCGAAATTTTCTATGCATGGAATGTATCGCATTTTCCTCACATTTTCTCTCATAGGTCTGACAAATATTATTGCGTTATTCTAATATGTAAAAATATTTACGTAAGTGCATTAATGTAATACATAAGCATAATTTTAAAAAATTAGATGTGTATTACATATACTTTAAAATATTTTTATGATAAATCCTTCCACACTTTTCTGTCCCTTCACATGTGAAAAGTTACAAAATATAAGCTGGTATCACCATTCAGGAGCTTTCTTTCTTTTTGACAACAGAGAAGTCCCGAGGGGAAAGACTCAACCCTCTACTCTTGACCCTTCCTATTCAGGATCACTGGGGTATTTGCTCAGGTTTGACATAGTTCAAACACTTAAGCTTTGCGTTTTACGTATCATTTATTATTGGTGGAGTTTCGTGGAGGTTTTCAGGAAAGATGAGGTCTGTTGTATTTGGGAAATTAGCCTCTGCAAGTTAGGCAACCGCCCATTCATTTTTCTCGATTATACTATGGAACTTAAATAAGATTTTTTTTCTGATTCTTTTTTCATGTTCTTTTATCTTAAGTCTCTTTCATTGAAGTTCATTTTCTTTCTCTATTTTTCTGCAGTCACCAATACAGAGGACAAATGATCTATTCTGGCTGAGATGGGAACCAAACCCTGTAATTACCATTGCCTTAATTACTTCTCTTTCACGATTTCGTCTTTTGCTGTGTTTTCAGTAATGTTACCCCTGCAAAAGACGAGGTCTGCCTTTAAATGTTTTATTTACGCCATCTTCACATTTGGATACTGTCTTTTTCTTTTTCGATGGGTGTTGAGTCAGAGATTTTGGAACCGATTATATTTTACAATGTGGGTTCTTATGGGAATTGTTGATTCAATTAATATTGTTTCGTTCCAATTTGTAAATTTCAAGAATGAATTAACGACGTTAATCGAGGGCACACTGTATATCAGTGGTTCTCAACCTTTTACCTCCATTGGGCACTTAACAAATTCTGGCATATGGAGGCAGGCTCAGATATTAAAAAAATGTTAGTAATCACGAGAAATGATGCTATAAGATATATAATTAAAGATATTTAACAATTAATATTTTTGATTAATGCTTGAAACAATTACATTCTGTGAAAAGGAAACAAACTGATTTTAATATTTTTTTACTTAACACCATGAGCAAGTACATACCACATTAACGGGATACTTGACAATCCATGTTGGTAGCTATCTGTTTATATCATGGCATTCTCACCATTTGAGAGGGTAGGGGTTTTCTTTGATGTATCTCCTTGAGGACATCTGTTGGGGCTGATTGATACTAGCATAGCTAGCTTGGTCCCAACCTAAGAAAATATTCCCGTTCTGAAACAGGAGAATTAGTCTGCCACGGTAGTTCAGTGGTAGAATATCCGCCCGGCAAGTGGAAGGCCCGGGTTCGATTCCCGGTCATGGCAGATTTTTTCACCTGTTTCCTCATCTCCCATCATAACAGCTTATGCCTGTCGCATAAGGATCTTCAGATCATCCTTTCTATCAAATAGACGCAGATGTTTGTTTGAGGCCCCATTTTCTGGCGAAGCAGGTGTTTGTGTATCACTTTCTTCTAATGTTACTCCTTTGCGATGTTTTGAAATTTTTTTTCTGATAACTTTGTAGAAAGCATCGTTACTGAGACAAAAATAAATACCTTCACGATGCTATAGCTTCAGGGTTAGGCTCAAAGGCAAGAATAAGATTGTGGAAGGATAAGTGTGCAGAAGAGATGAGACTATTTATTGCTCTGATTTTGACAATGGGTATAATTGACAAATCAGCACTGAAGTGTATTGGACTAGAGATTATATACTCAAGACTGAAATATTCTACGAAACTGTCTCTAAAAAGATTTCAATTGCTGCTACAATACCTACATTTTGTAAATGATGAAAACACTGATAACAATGACTGTCTCGGGAAAATCAGACCACTTTTGGAAATACTGCGTACTTCATTTAGATGAACTTATATGCCAGAGCAGAAAATATCTGTAGATGAAAGCCTTATGCTCTTCAAAGGAAAGTTAATCACGAAGCAGTATATCCCGCTGAAGGTTTGGGATAAAAATATTTTTCGTCTGTGAAGCAAAAACAGGTTATGCCTGGGACTTTTTTATTTATACTGGCAAAGATGAAGAGAGACAGGGTGGAGAGAGTGTTCTGCAAAAACCAGTGAGCCATGCATCAGTGACAAAACTTGTGCTCTGTCAAGAACTAATAGGAAAGGGCTACATTGTTTTCATGGACAGGTGGTTTTCAAGTCCTGCACTATTTCAGGAGCTGCAACATTACGGATTTGGAGCTTGTGGGACAGTAAACCTACAAAGGAAAGAAATGCCAAAAGAACTGCTGACTGCAAGAGTGAAGAAAGGAGACGTCCTTTGCTACACTTCAGGACATTTCTCAGCAACAAAGTGGCACAATAAAAAGGACGTATCAATGCTATCCACGATCCACAGAGGAACAATGAGTGACACAGGCAAAACTGACCAAAAGACAAAAGATGTGGTAAGGAAACCAGATGCAGTCATTGAATATAATGCAAGCATGGGGGGAGTGAACCAGTTGGACCAGAAAATAAAACCATAGGAGTGCCTCAGAAAAAGTGTTAGGTGATACAGGAAACTTTTCTTTCATCTACTGGACATAGCAGTTGTGAATTAACATATAGTGTATGAGAAAAGTGATGGGCAAAAATCCAGTCTCCTACATTTTCAATACAAGGTGATTCATGGACTGTTAGAGAAGTACACGATGGAAAGGAAATTATTTCAAGGAGGACGACCATCAAAAACAGATCCGTGTGCTCATCTTACAGAAAGACACTTCCCTACGCATATCCCTGCCACTGCAAAGAAGAAGTTCGCAAGCAGAGTCTGTTCAGGACGAAAGGAAAGGAGGGAATGTAAGAAGTGTGGGGACATTCAACTACACCCAGAAGGATGTTTTGGGGTCTATCACACCAAAAGAAAATACTAGCAATTTATTGTGATTAAATGTTCTTTCAAAATAGTTCAATAATTAACTATTATTACTAATAAAAAATGTGAACTTGCATTTTTAATGGGATTTTTAAATTCATAAACAAGACTGATCTTAAAAATTTTATTGTATTTTTTAATTATAACTGTAAATAAAATAAATTCACATGAAAATGAGAATAAATCTATAAAACTATATATGCACTGATTGTGACAATTATTATTTTAAAAAAACCACCCTGGGGAGAGTCGTATAGCAATTTTTAAGCCACCACTGAAGGGGTTAATGGCATTTATAGTAACGCCTACGTAAGCAATAGGGAACTTTCTGTGGAAGAGTCGATGAAAAAGTTCAAAGGTTGACTTTTTTTAAAACAATACTTCCCTCTAAACCATCTACAGTAATCTCCCCGTTATCTGGCACTCGTGCAACTGGAATTCTCAAGCAACCGGCATCTCTTGCATCTTGATTTTTTTTATTACTTCTAGTTCAGAATGTTCCCTCTAAAATTAGCACTTTTTGGCAGTCGCAATATGCAATTGTGGATGTTTCTTGCACTCGGTGTTTGTGTTAAATAGAATATTTCTCACACTCTTTTTAAATGCCTCCTAAAACTCCAATATGTGCTAAAGGTAACAAAAGGAAATGGGTTTTGCTAACCTTAACTCAGAAACTTGATATAATAAAAAATTTAGAGAAAAGTGAGAACTGCAATGTTTTAATGAAAGAGTTCAATGTTGGTTATTTCACTATTTCTAACGTTAAGACAGAAATTACAGTTAATGACATTCATTACGTCTTCTGAGACAACTAGAGGAAATGAATATCAATGCACTCTTTGTAAGCTGAAACTTGAGCAATTGGATATTGCTATTTATGAATGGTTTTCTATAAAGAATTCTGAGAAAGCTCCTATTTATGAACCAATGTTAATTGAAAAGGCCCATGATTTTTATAAACAAATGGAGAGTAGCGAACTGTGTGCATTTTTAGATGGATGGCTAACACGTTTTAAAATTAGGCAGAGGATCTAGATGTTTCGGGTGATAAAAAATCGGCCGACCAAGGGAGCTGCCAATAAATTTTGTGACTTCTTAGTTAAGGAATATGTCCTAATCCCTGAACAAATTTATAATGTCGACTAGACTGGTTTATTTTGGTGATGTTTACCACATTCAACTCTGGCTAGTTTAAGTGAGACACTGAAGGTTTTAAAGAAAATAAAGACCACTTAACTGTGTTTACATATGTATCAATTTGCCTCAAGAATTTCTGCTAATACATTGTGTTGGGTGCGGACAATTTCTCTCCTTTTCTTGGACAAAGAAACAATTTTTTTTGTCATAAAATCCTAAAGGTTGCACGAAGTTAACCCTTCCTTCACATTGTTATTAGAACAAAAGAGAAGCTGGTAGTGATATTCATACGAGAAACTCCGTTGGATGTAATGTAGTTGTAAATATTTAAATATTTTCATTACTTCCTTGAATGTCAAGGAATTATTAAACAACAATTGTGAGGAGAATACTTAGTCTACAGGTTAGCAATTCCAAGGTGAATATACAATTCCGCATCTGTTCCTTATTTTGGTATCCGAATGCTTTATTGAAGCCTATTCAATAAAACTCTCAAGCAACCAGAATAATCACTTAACCAGAAAACCCAATTCCCCAAGCATTCTGAATAACTGGGAGTTTACTGTACAAAGTGGGGAATAAAAGTTTGGTCTCTGTGCAACTCACACAGAGGTTTTTTATTAACATTTACATTTATGTCGGAAAAGAGAGTGGAAATCTTCAGGCAGATGGATTAGCATCAAGAGTGGTGGAGTCATTACTCAGTCGCTTAGAAAATAAGAGATATATTGTATTTATGGACAATTTTTATTCCAATGTTCTCCTTTATGATTTCCTAAGGTTGCGTAATATAGGAGCCTATGGCACAGTTCATGCCCATAGACGAGGATTACCATCTGACATTAAATCTATAACGGAGAAACGAGGAGCATTTTCCCATAATATGAGAAACTAAAACTTGGCAAAGTAAATATGCTATCATGGGAAATGCAGGTATTACACAAGTTGAAGTTAACTTCAAAAAAGGAAGGAGATTGGTATAAAAACCGAACATCCTACTACAGTACAATAAGTACATGGGTGGAGTCAGTGGCGTAGCCAGGATTTGACCAAGGAGGGGGGGTGTTCAGCTTCAGAGCTATGTACCGGATGGCGGGTTACCCCACCGCAGCGCATCGGAGGCAAAACATTTTTACTTTATTTAATGATTTACACACGTGTTCTGTAAATCCATATATAGATTTTTTTATTAAAAATGAATAAATTGTGTTGCCTCACCGAAATTAAAAATTTTCTTAAAATATAATGAAATTCATGGGATTTATAATTAATAAATGGGATATCGCCAACGTCATCGAAGCGTGTGTAGATCGGTTCCTTGCTCTTTAATAAAATGTGGCGTTTATTCAGAACTCCACAGTACATATTGTATTATTATATTTTGAAGGGCAAAAATGCAAGTTACATGCTGGAATAAGGACTCTAAGAACCAAACCCTATTTTCTCCATATACCCAATTATCATTCACGAGGGTTTCCAGGAACCTAACCCTCGCAAATGGCGAGGGACTACTGTACATTCATTTCCTATCATAAATGCATTTTATACACCATTAGTAACAAAGACGTAGCTAGGAATATTGGCGCCTATGGCAAAGTTATAAAAATTCGCCTTTTTATAACACAAGTATTTCTATAGTAGCATTTATGTATTATTTCTAAAAGCGATTGAGCGAATTACTTTTGTATGTATAATGTATGATTAAAATATAAAATATCTTGTATGCTTGGTTGATGTAACGTCAGTAATAAATATAAACTTTAGCAATAAAAATTAATTTATTTAAATTTTCATCTTAAGGATTCTGGAAAATACTAACAATAAGTCACATTGTCATTTATTAGAGACATTTAAATTTCTAGTTTAAAAACTCATTGCTACAAATACTGTTATTAAAATATGAAATATAAAATTCTATATAATGTTATAACTCCCATTCAGGGCTGTCGCGTCAAAAATTGCCGTCTGAGGCAAGTGTACTTTATGCCGCCCTTTTGCACAGTAACAGCATTTACCGTATTTCCCGGCCCATTAGATGCACTTTTTTCTCGAAAAATGTGACCTAAATTTGACCTGCGTCTTATGGGCCGACGGTAAGTATTATTTCCAACCTTAGGAATACACATACACGTACTAAAACCATTTAAATGTAAGAAATAATAATAGTGACACTGTTTTTGAACTACTAATCAGTAATAGTGGAATAGTTTTGGTATTTCCCCGACAGTTACAATACTTAGTAAACATTTTCATATGTAAATCTCAAACGCAAACAACGTAGCCTTTTTAATTTCATGCTTCCATCCGTAGACGCTCTTTCACAATTCTCGAATCATTGTATCACTTGTGAATAGCCTACTTTCCTATCCTGGGATTTACCCTAACGTATACATTGTATTACTGTCACCAGGCAGTAAGGGTTACATAATAGCCCTACTGATTTGCGTACCCGGGTACCTAAATAACCTGCTGAAGTAGCAGAGTGTAGTTCAAGTATACCTATCTGTTTTGTGTGCATTTATGTTTTTACAAACAGTAATTATAGAGTTACATTTAAAATTTCAAATCAAATAAAACCCTCATGGGATCAAAAGAGAGACGATTATCTTACAGTATTGCATTTAAACTTGAAGTCATGGATTACGCTGTAAAACATGGAAACAGGGCAGCTGAAAGGCGTTTCGGCCCACCTCCGACAGAGAAGATGATACGAGAATGGAGAAAGCAAAAGGAAGATTTAATCAATGCAGATAAGAGTAAAAAAACTTTACGTTCATGTGCTCCTAAATGGCCAAAACTTGAAGAACATGTTAAGAACTGGATAATAGATCACAGGAAGAACGGAATTGCTGTTTCAACGAAAATGATTTTAATTGAAGCGAGAAGACTAGCCACTGAAATGTCTATTACTGATTTTGCTGGGGCAACGTCGTGGTGTGAAAGATTTATGAGAAGAAATGGCCTGTGTATGCGTACTAAAACTACAATAGTGCAAAAACTACCAGTTGAGTATGAAAGAAAGATTATAGAATTCCATAAATATGTCATAAACATGAGAAAGAAGCTGTGTTTTGAGATAGGACAAATAGGGAACATGGATGAGGTACCTTTGACGTTTGATGTTCCATCGAACAAAACAGTGGACGTTAAAGGTGCTAAGACAATTATGATAAAGACTTCTGGTAATGAGAAGACGCGTTACACTGTTGTTCTTGCGTGTTGTGCTGATGGCACAAAGCTTCCACCTTTATTAATCTTTAAAAGAAAAACGCTGCCTAAAGATGTAATTCCACGTGGGATTTATGTTCATGTTCATCCTAAAGGATGGATGGATGGAGAAGGAATGAAGTTGTGGTTAGAAAGGTATGGTCCAAGCGTCCAGGTGGTCTTCTTAAAAAACCGTCTTTATTAGTGTTCGATCAGTTCAAGGCACATGTAACAGAGTCAACAAAAAGGCTTGCCACTGAACTGAAGACGCATCTTGCAGTGATTCCTGGTGGATTAACTAGTCAATTACAACCTCTGGACGTTTCAGTTAATAAACCGTTCAAGGGATTTATGCATGAGGAGTGGATAAAGTGGATTGAGGCACCAACTCATCTCGTTACACCGACAGGAAGAATGAAACGGCCTTCGATTTCTAGTGTTTGCGAGTGGGTGAAAAAGTCCTGGCAGCGAGTTAAAACTGAGACTATTGTAAAGTCTTTCAAAAAATGTGGCATTAGCAATGCACTAGATGGAAGTGAAGATGACATTTTGTATGAAGAAAGTGACGCTTCGAGTGAAAACAACCGTGAGGATGATTTTAGTGGGAGTGATGACGATTTTCTGGGTTTCTACGATGAATAAATTATATTATGGTTGCTGATTTTGGTATGTAACAACCCTGTTTTCTTCCTATAAATTACTAAAATTAAAATACATTCATTATTATTTTTTCTAAAATTTCTAACAAACGATCACGGTGTGTCTTATGGGCCGGGAAATACGGTATATTTTTTAGACCCAATGAATTTTCTTAATTCCGAAAAATCTTGATATATATCAAAAGAGGAACCTTTGGCCTTTACTTTTTCAGCTCCATTCTACAATTTAGTGCATATAATGTATATTAATTTTTGCATTTTTATTTTCATGCAAGTAGCGAAATGTAGAACTCGTCTACGTAAAAACCCCATATAATTCTGAGACGAATCTCATCTCAGTACAAAAGGAAGGAGCCATCGTCCACACGTATCTTATGTCAGTTACAATGAAACCCCTCAAAGAAATTGACGATGTTTATTTCTTGACCGAGAGTGAGTCCGAGATGCGAGGGAAAGATTCTCGCTTTCAAGTTGCATAGAAAACCCTCTCTCGTCACCATATCTCCGGTTCTAATGAACAAAATGCAACAATTTTTTGTGTAAGACTTCTGTAATGTTTATGAATAATGATTTTGTAACAATAACTTCTGTATTATTAATGAACTGTATATAAAAAATCATAAACGCAATATTTTCTTGAAAATTTCCAGTCGAAACGTCAAAAAATTGACCTGTGGTAAACTTTTCCCCTATTTGTTTTAGACAGGTACACCCAGCAGATGAAATGTTTAGAAATGTTCACATGTTTCTTTGAATAAGATCGCATAGCAGTAGATTCAGTAGTGTTCACGATACTGTAAGCTATATGAATACCGCGAACGCACCGATCTTGGCCAGTACCTTAGATAGTTTTTTCGATTTGAAAATTAATTACTATTATTTAATTTATATTATGATTAAAATTCTGCGTTTCTACGATGATTACACAGGCCTGCAAAAATGAATTTTTTTTCTGCTGTTTCAAGTTGAATATGTGATCGTTATTAATTTGTGCATGCTGAATTCAAATCAAATGCCCATTTTTCCGTATCACGTCAGGATTTTTCAGAAATTACAAAACAAATTTACGCTAAAATCATGCATTTATGAATGTATATAAACAGAGACATGGAGAAGTCATACGATACATAGTCTGACAGGCCCATATAAACATCATCTAAGGTAAGAAGTTATTTAAATACCTTTAAATAGGATGATTAGGGTCAGGATGTTTCCGTTTTCGCTTTGTTCCAAATGAGCGTTCCATAGATTTCCGGTTATGTTCTTGACGAGTAACTTCTCTTTTTAAGGTCCAACAGTAGTCAGCCATCATGGACACATCCCACCATCCCTGATATCTTCTTTCCATCTCTTTGATGTCCTGATGAAATCTCTCACCCTGTTCTTCACTGAGGGCTCCTAAATTTTCGGCAAAGTAATCGAGATGAGAGTGTAAAAAATGTAATTTTAAACTCATGTTACATCCCAGTTTCTGCAGCTTGTCTAACATATTCCCCACGATTTTTTTATACTGGGGATCTTTTACATTGCCGAGGAACTTCTTAACGACGTTCTTGAATGCATCCCATGCCTGAAGTTCTATTTCACTCATGGTATCAGTAAATTCGGTGTCCTTCATGAATTGTGGAATTTGTGGTCCATCAAATATGCCCTCTTTCACTTTAGCTTCAGATACAGATGGAAACTTACGGTAGAGATATCAGACGGACGAGCCACTCTTGTCCAGCGCTTTTACGAATTGCTTCATGACACCAAGTTTTATATGCAAAGGTGGCAATAAAACTTTCTGTGGGTCAGCTAAACTGGCATGTTTCACATTTTTCGTTCCTGGCATGAATCTTTCCATTTTAGGCCAATTTATATTTGTCCAATGTTTGTCTCTCGCTCTACTATCCCATTCACATAAGAAACAAGGGAATTTAGTATAGCCTCTTTGTTGACCCAATAAAATCCCAGAAACCTTTGGATCACCGTTCATCGTAAAAGATATGCGGTAAACGGCGTTTTGTTTCTACTGGCTATGAGGTTCCTGGAAAAATATTTTCGTTTGCTAAAGTGTCCTGGGTTCGAATCCAGGAGACAATTATATTTTCCCATGAGTTTACATGGGATTTTCGATTTTTCAGAGTGCAAGGTTTTTCCCCTTCATTCATTAAAATACGTAAATATGGACCGATTTTCTTCTTTTTTGCTTTATTCAATGGCTAAAGCTCTATACTATCTTATTCTTGCGATTTTTACATGTTACATGGTCAAATTTTTCAGAAATACGCATTCTTTTTCGAAATTTTTCGGATTTTTCCTACTCATTCCGGGCGTTGTCAAGGAGTCTCTCATTGTTGCCTCCGATTCATTTAAGGCCAATTAAATCTTCAAATAGATGAAAGAAAAGCGTTATTGTTACCTTCTCTTCATTGATAATCTAAATAAACACTTGCATTGACGTCGCCTTTATAGTAGGTCCTGTAAGAAGTTAAAATCAGTCGTTGATAGACACTTGAAGGAAAGCAACTGTATATGCCAATTAACACTACAAAATTGCTTATTTCAATTGGTTCAATGTTTATTAGTCAATGGTATAATAAACCTCTGTCATTTGTGCATAATAAATTTTTTTCTTTTATTAGGAGTTCAAAATGGGGTGTCGTCTAATATTCAGAGTCATCTTATGTTCGGGTATATACGGTATAAAACATTAAAAATATTTTTTAATTTTTCTACTATTTTGACATTTTTGCAAGGGTAGGTAACTTTACATCACGAGATAAAGGACTACCTAAGACTGGTTTAGACAATTGAACTCTAGCACTGAAAAAATAAATCTGACAGCATAGGGAAAACAAGGGCACTTCAAAGGGATTCTATTCTTTTAAGCTCCTTTTTTCACTTTGATGAGGGTTTTGGGAATGCCGGAGTGTTTGGGGCATTACAGCAGCCACGTGTACAACACGCTTGCGGTACGTAGCGAGAGAAATTTTACTACGCAGTATTTTTGTTTTGGTTTAGAAAATCGTGTTTTACGGCAAAAGTTGTAACAATAGCATTTACTTAATAAGTTACATAAAGGAAATTTTATGTTACCAGACTTTAGCTGGCGTTAGGGTAGTGAGGCGTGGCAACACCGCGTGCCATTTACCCAGTACTGAAACTTAAAGATGGAATGCTCTATAGATAGGTTCTCATTAGTAGCTCTTTGTGGTAAACGTTGAAAACCAACTGAATACGTAACTTTTATTTAAATAAAGGACTTAAAAATATTTTTTCATTAATATTTTTTGTGCTACATATTCATTTACTTTTATTATTCTGTTTGTTGTTATACTATCATCTCTAATGTACAGTGTTAAAAATAGCTTGGCCATTGAAATATTTTGAATACTGAAAAAGTAAATTTAGTATAAAGTAATCCCAATCTTGATAAATAATAATGATAAAGCTCAGTAGTTCTGCATCAAAAATTGCCACATCATATAAATTGTTTTTACTATGAAAATTGATCTATGTTACAGGAATGAAAAAAACAATATATTGCTTTTTATCATAAAGTGAATATTTTGGAAACATTCTTTAACTAAAACATTCGTGTTGAACTAAATTATAACCAACAATAATACGCTAATATGTATATACAATGAATCTGAAAAAACCTCCATAAAAAGAACCTCCTTACAACAGAGTGCCAAAAATTGGGTCCCTTCAATTTCATTATAAAGAGGTTTTACTATATCCTCGGGGAATTTATCAAACTTTAATAGGCAATTCAAACTGCATCCATGATACGTGTTTATGTTTCGATCGGAGACTGAGTTCAATCAGTTGTTTGGTTAATCAGATACTTATTCTGGCTTTAAGGGATCAACAAAATCCGGAGGAAAATTGAAGACCAAGTGGGTTGATATTTGAGTATACAGTGAGAATGATATTAGTTGTTTCATATTTGATCACACCGTGAGAATGATTTTAGGTCACCTAACAGCATCCACGTGTACTTAAGCCAATCAAAATCAACTTAGGTTATTATTACAGAACTCATAAACCAGTTGTAGAATGATCATTTGTAGCATTGGCAGCAATTGATATCGTGACTTACAGGCAGCTCCTGTGGCAATTCAATTAAGTTCCATGTAAGTATATAACTGTTTCTTGAATTACGCATGTTTAATGGTTAACTTTTTGTGCCATGCTTGTAGAATACCTATATAAGTGGCAATTATAACAGCTACATGTAATAATTACATTTCCTTTTATGTCCAGGCTTACTATCATATTATCTATTTTGCTGCCAACCAGAAATTTTATTTTTTGCATTTCACTCTGAGGTATTGCATCGCTTCAGTGTGTCACGTGACTCTTTCTTAATCATACATTGTTGTGTGCTAATTTGTTGTATTATGGTTGGTGAAACCCTCAGAAGGTGACAATTTTAATAACATATGCATCCATCCTATGTTTAATGCTAGGTAAATATTTTATCACTGATTATTTTGAGACTGGGTAGTCCATGAAAGAGAAATTAACACATATCTTAATGGGTGATGTAGTTTTTAGCATGTTTTATTAAATAAAAACAAGATGTTTTCACTTTTCATGCCTGTTATCTCACTAAATTATAAACTGCGGCTACATTACAATACAAAGATATGAAATTGTTAAGATGTTTTTATCGTAATATCATTTGCTTTGCAATGTTTTTCATCCGAAAGTGGCTCAAGGTTGCAGAGGGTCTGAGGTTAAGGTTAAAAAGAAATTGAAGTCACTTTAAATGCTAGTGTAACCACATCTATTATAACTACCGTATCTGCCCGAATAGAAGCCGACCCTGGATTTGAGCCGACCCCCCAAATATTTCCACAATTTCTTGGCAAAAACGTAAATTTCGTAGATTTTATGCTGAAGTGTGCTGGGCATTCATGTGCATCTTAGAATACAATATTCAAGAACGAGGAAATATGTGGTAAATGGTTTAGTTGTTGACATTTTGAAATATTACTCCAATTAATAATTTTGCGTTGCTGAATAATGTTCCACATTCAGTGGCAATAACTTTATTTATCTTCATTTTCCCAAAGGTCAAATATAGTAACAGTGATCTCGCCAAGATATTTTTTCATCCAAGTCTATTTCCAATGAAATTAGCATATACATTGCCTTAAGAAACTGCATTTTTATAATTATACACGTTCCATGTAAAGTTTTACCAAAATTCAAACAGTTGAGCATTCAAAGCCGTCAATGCATTTTCCGTAATCGTAAATTTACAGAAGCAATCTTGCCAAGATATTTATATATATATATATATATATATACAGATATCCCTCGCCGTTCGCGGGTTCGCTGTTCACGGTTTTGCTCATTCGTGGTTTCTCAGCAATACCCATTACTCATTTTTTTGTCTTACCGAACGGGGAAATCTTCCGGTTTCCTGAAGGATCCACAGAATACTGAACGGGGAAATCTCCCAGTTTGCTCCACTCTATGTTCTATTTATTTTTCTCGCCACCTGTGTAAACAGTATTAAGTCTGCTTGTTTTACGCGGAATAAATATGGCCATCGGACTAAAAGACACGCGGCTTGTTGAAAAAGGGACTTTTACGGGAATACGGGGGGACCTTCGCAAGCTTCCGTTTTCCACATTTATATTAGTTTCTGTTCTATAGTGCCGCAAGCAACAGGACTTGATATCCTTGGTGTGTTTGTGGTATTAATGTGATGTTTCATTTTATTCTCTCATTTTAAATTAGACATGACTACGCTTAGTGACGCTGGCAATGTATTATAGTAGAGTGCTTTTATAAACATTGTTAATTTTTTAATTAACCCATTCTTTTACATTACTATGGCATCCAAACACGTTAATATAAGTGGAAGGGACGCATTAGCTAAGAGACAGCGTAAAGCCATCACTTTGAGGGAAAAGATCATGATATTAGATAAGTTACAAAGTGGAGCAAGTTACGCTTTCATTGGTAGAGAATATGAATCAACCACACGTTCTATAAAAAGGGTCGAAGACAAAATACGAAGTAGTGTAATGGCTTCTACTCCGTCTAGTGCTAAAGTTTCTTTTGTAAGTAGACGTGACCCTGTGTTAGAAAAAATGGAAAACTCTTAAGTGTGTGTATAGAGGATAAAACACAGAAAAATGCTCCCCTTAGCACGGAGTTAATAAGAAATAAAGCACTTAACCTATATGAACATTTAAAGAGTGGAACTGAAGACGATGATGAAGAGAATTCTTCTATCTGTTTTTTAGTGAGTAAGGGCTGGTTTGATAATTTAAAGAAGCTTTTAAATTTGCATAACATTAAGCTATCAGGAGAAGCTGCATCAGCTGATCAAGAGGCAGCGAGGGAATTCCCCGATGAATTTTTGAAGCTTATCGAGGAGAAAGGTTATAAGCCAGAACAAATTTTCAATGTCGATGAAACCAGTTTATATTGGAAAAGAATACCAAATAGGACCTTTATTTCCAAAGAGGAACGTACTGCTCCAGGTTTTAAGGCTGCAAAAGATCGATTCACTGTAATATTATGTGGAAACGCTTCGGGAGATTTTAAATGCAAACCAATGGTAATTTACCGTTCAGAAAATCCTCGTGCTCTAAAAGGGAAGATTAAATCAGATCTACCTGTCTTTTGGAGGTCTAATAAGAAGGCATGGGTTACTTGTAAACTATTCGAAGATTGATTTGCCAACTGCTTCATCCAGTAGGTGAAGATCTATCTGAGGCAGACGAATTTGCCATTTAAAGTGCTTCTCGTATTGGATAACGCTCCGGGTCATCCAGTTTCTCTTGCAGAAGGCTATTCTGACGTAGAAGTTGTATTCCTACCACCAAACACAACACCACTCTTACAGCCGATGGGCCGAGGGATCATTGCGACCTTCAAATCTTATTATATTCGCCGAACTTTCAAACATATTTTACAGCAAATGGACACCAATTCTTTGATTTCTGTTCGTGAATGTTGGAGTTCATTCAACATTCGAACAGCCATTCATATGATAAAAGAATCATGGGACGAAGTAAAACAATCAACATTAAATGCATGTTGGCGGAAACTTTGGCCCGAAGCTGTTCATTCCAAAGTTTATCCCAGCATTCGCGGAGAAGTTGAAGAGATCATCGAAATGGCTAGAAATGTAGGTGGAGAGGGCTTTGAAGATCTAAAAGAGGAAGAAGTGGAGGAATTGCTCACATTTCAACAAGAAGAATTAGCAAATGAGGAGCTTGAAGAATTTGCACAATCAAGTGAGAGCGAAAACAAAGAAGATGTAGAGCCTAAGTTAAAACAGTTTTCAGCGAAGACCTTAGCAGAAATTTTAAATGTGGCTAACGAGTTGAAAGAGAAAGTAATGCAGGCTGATCCATCTATGGAAAGGAGCATCAATTTTAAGAGAACAATTGACTCTTCAATATCTCCCTATGACGAAATTTATAAAAAATCAAAACAAAGGGGAAACAGCTCCAAATCACAGAATACCTGAAGCCAAGTCCCTCATCTTCCTCTTCCATCTCCAAATAATGCTCTTCCAAAACACCTCCATTGTCAACATCCTACGTATACTATACATAATTCACGGTGAGCTAATAAACTTCTGTTTTCTTAGTTTTCCTAAATTTAAACGTTCGTCGGTTTGGTTTTCCTTTCATATTTTAAGCTTACTATTTGTTTCTCTGGCCTACAGTCGTCAGTAAGGTAAAGTAAATAATCACTTAGGACCACTTTAGCGGATGTAGGAACGGAATCCCAGTCTTCCATTAGTTTATGCATTTGCCGTTCGCGGTTCATGGAGTCTTCGGGAACGTAACCCCCGCAAACGGTGAGGGATACCTGTATATATTCATCGTAGCTCAAAAATTTACGAAAAATATAGTACTATCATTTGAACGCGAAGGCAATGAGAGACTTTGAGATTTAACCATATCCCAAATTTTCCTCGGACTCGCATTTAAGCCGAGGGGTGATTTTTTCATGATAAATTTTGACAAAAAACATCGGCTTGTATTCGGTCAGATACGGTATTCTTCTATTGATGGCACACTAGACATAAGATCGGACTCGAAAATAAATTCTAGCAGAACCAGAGATGTTTACGGTTTCCAATTCAAAATGTCTATTTAGCTACTTATTTGATTTGAAGTGAGTGAAACAGAAAAATAAAATGTGATACGAACGCATAGTAACTTAATGCATTTATCTTTTTTCTATTTCTATTTGGCATCACTAAGGGAGAGGTGGATTAAATATTCAAGCTCTCTCTCCACTGATAAATGTAATTTATATGTGTATATGAATGTATACCACATTTACTCATTAAGTGGCAGAAAAACATTTGGCTTAACTTAGCCCAATGGAAAATAATTACTATATTATTATTATTATTAAATTGTGAATAGTTTGGCAGTCATAAGTTGAAATTACAAATTTTTATTACCTTTGACTCTATCCTACAGAACAGGAGAAGTGGGGTCAGAGTTCCAACATGTGCAGCAGTAGGGTGGGCCGAAAAAATCGATTTTCACCGGATGGAATTTGGCGTATGCGCAAATGTTGCGTATTGATATGAGTATTATCCATGCAAAATTTTTTTGAAATCGGATAATATTTAACCCTGCCGCCAGAGCACTAAAGTTTAAAATTTTACGAAAATTCAGGCTGAATCTTGAAGGAGATGCATGTGAAAACCTAAATATTTTGAGCACGGATATACTACTATGTGCGAAGAATACCTTGCTCCATCCACATTAACGTGAGAAAATATTATTTGTTTAAAATAAAATGTCTGTCTCTGAGAACGTTTAATAAATATCTAGAATTTGGAGTATAGGCAACCCGCACAGCAGTCGCCTCTGACCTGCGATATGGGACAATTTATCGGGTCGTAATTACGCCTTTTTCTTGCGGAAGAAGGGTTGGAACCTTTACGAAGACATTTCCATTAAAAAAAGATAAGTTTACAGCGTCTGAGGTCTCAAAATCGGAAAATTCCGCGCATTGTCCCATATCGCAGGTCAGTGGCGACTGCTGTGCGGGTTGCCTATACTCCAAATTCTAGATATTTATTAAACGTTCTCAGAGACAGACATTTTATTTTAAACAAATAATATTTTCTCACGTTAATGTGGATGGAGCAAGGTATTCTTCGCACATAGTAGTATATCCGTGCTCAAAATATTTAGGTTTTCACATGCATCTCCTTCAAGATTCAGCCTGAATTTTCGTAAAATTTTAAACTTTAGTGCTCTGGCGGCAGGGTTAAATATTATCCGATTTCAAAAAATTTTTGCATGGATAATACTCATATCAATACGCAACATTTGCGCATACGCCAAATTCCATCCGGTGAAAATCGATTTTTTCGGCCCACCCTAATGTGCAGTCAACGCGCTCAAGCAGGCAACATCGCGATCTGTTGTCTAAATTGGGATTAGCCCCAGTTTTGCTATGCATGGTTACATCTTTGGAGACTGTGATTTGTCACTGAAATTAAGTTGATTATTTTCATATTAGTAATTTATTATGGCAGCACCCTTGAATATAAGCAAGAAAAGGAAAGTTGATAGTGAATGTCGCGCTTTCAAAAACTGTTGAATCCCTGACATTTTTGTTATTGAGTACAATGGTGGCATATTATTTCTGATATGCTAAAAGAAAATAGCTGTTTTTAAGGAATACAATATCGAACGACATTATTCTGCAAAACACTCCAGAAAGTTTGACAAACTCATGGGTCAGGTGAGAATCGACCAAGTGAATTCGCTGCAAAAAAATATTACTGGGCAGCAATCATTTTTCAAAGCTGCAAAGGAGAACTCTGAAGAAGCAACTAAAATCAGTTTCTTGATAGTAAAAGTAATTTCCAAGAGAGGCAAACTGTTGACTGATGGGGAATTTGTGAAAGACATTCACATCTGTTGCATGTCCTGACAAAAAGCCGTTAGTACAGAAAATCAGCCCTTCACATCAGAGCATTGCTAGAAGAGTAAATGAGCTAGCATCTAACATTCATAATTCTCTCATCAAAAGAGTTAATGCCTGTCAGTTTTATAGTTTAGCAATTGATGAAAGCACAGATATGTGCGATACAGCTCAATTGGCAATATTTGTGCGAGAAGTCACTGAAACTTACGAGGTTGTTGAGGAACTTCTTTAACTTTGTCCAATGAAAGGAACAACGGGAAAAGGCATTTACAATGAAGTAAAAAGTGTTGATGAAGTTTCAACTTCAAGAGGACAAACTTTGTGGTCTAACAACTGATGGTGCCCCGGCAATGACAGGAAAGCAGAATGGGTTTGTAAGTCTAAGGCCGGCCGCACACCGACGCGTCAAGACAGAGACGTTAGTCAAGACACGGCGTCTGCGACGTGACGCAAGGAAAGGAACACAATGGAACACAATGGGTAAATGAAAACCGCCGCACACTGGTCTTAGTCATGCCGCCGACGTCAGCATCATGTCTGAGACAAGCCCCAAAAGACACCGCGTGTTCCTTTTTCTGCGTCATGCTGCAGTCATCCTTTAGCTGTCAGCGAAGGAGGAATCATGTCCGAGGAAGAAATTAATGTAAAATTAGTGCAAGCGGGACCAAACTTTGCAAATTGACTTCATATGACTCTACGAGTAACATAGGGTACTTCGGATTTCCATAATCGACCCGGGTTCGATTCCAGGAGACTTTTATTTTCCCATAAGTTTACACAGGATTTTCGATTTTTCAAAGTGCAAGGTTTTTTCCTTGATTCGTTAAAATACGTAAATATGGACCGATTTTCTTCGTTTTTACTTTATTCGACGGCTAAAACTATACTATCTTATTCTTGCGATGCTTACATGTTACACTGTCGAATCATTCAGAAATACGCTATTGTTTTTGAAATTTTACGGATATTTCGTATTCTTTCCGACGTTGTCAAGGCGACCGTAATTGTTGCCTCCGATTCAATTAATGCCAATTAAACCTTCAAATAGGTGAAAGAATAGCGTTTTCGCTTCGAACTGTTGTTTAAGCATCGAAATTAATTATGTATAGCAACGTACATAGTTAAGGATAATTATTCTGTCGACTGCGTATGGGAAGCGTTTATAACGACAATTCATCGTGTGTATGCTGGAATCTTACCTTTTAGTAAGTAAAACCTTTATATTATACATCTGTAATGCTTACTAACGCACATTTATAATACTGTCCATAGAAGTCACTCGACATCAGTTTGTGGTTGTGAATAAAACGTCTAATCTATACAAGTTTTTCTAGGACGCCAACATTTCCCCAGAAAGTGACAAATGCTTCTTTGGTTCGTAAATGACACACATACCGCACAGCAATATATGGGGCATTTGCTGTAATTAGAAGGTAAGTATGCTTCATTAAATATTCGATTCCATTTGAATGTTCTTACAAGTTAAAATTCTTAAGATTTATGGATAACAGTGTAAAGACAACTTTCTCTTGGTCACTTGGTTATGTGTTTGGCATAACCCGGGCATCGCCGGGTACTTTCAGCTAGTTTCCTATAATTTTTGATTATTCATTACCTGGGCATGGTAACAGGGATGAGCTCGAGAAAGCCTGGCGTGAAATATCTAAGGAAACCGATTAAATGTTAATTAAAAATTTTATATTTACTATCAAAATGAATGATTTCCATATGATGTACAGCCTCGAGTATACAGAATAATTAATGTCGCCCTTTTCCGGATAATGAAATAGTCTGCAAAATCTGCAAATATAGTCTGCAAAATGCCTTGGAGAAAGTGTCATGAGTTAATTCAATAAACATGTATTTTCTTTTAAAAATGTATTACAAGTAAAAATACCTTTTCCATTAAATTGACATTAGACATGTATTAAAAATACATTGAAAAAGTTTTTTTTTAATATTTTTTCTACCTAAATTCTTTATATTATGTTAAAGTGCACCTGTTTTGCCAAGGAATAATTGCATTCGGTTTTAAAAATTACTACACAAACGATTTATCAGTTCGACGGCCTCAGAATTCGCTCTTCTGCAGCAAGATTGTAAATTTTATTGAGGTGTGTGGCAACTTTGTTCTTCGTTGTCTGGGAACAACCGATAGAATGGTTGAAATTTCTCGGGATCTTTCAACAAATCACGTGCCAAAATGTATCCACCATGCTCATCACAGGACTTGTTGAAGTCGTGGATCCATTTCCTTTTCTTTCTACGTAATTTAAACCATGCGTACTTTAAAATTTCATCCTCACTCGAAGAAGTCATAGTGCGAACTGGCCAAGTGACGTTCGTCTCGTTGCAGACGTGGTGTCGCTCCAGTGTGCGGGGGCTTGTCTGAGGCATGACTGAAACAAATATTGACTATGTCTTGACGCGTGTCATGACGCGTCGGTGTGCGGCCTACCTAATACAAAAATCAGTGCCTCAATACGTCATAACATATCACTGAATAATTCACCAGGAGCACCTGTGTGCAAAGATGCTTCAGTTGAAACGTGATGCAAGTACCATATTTAATCTATTTATTTATTAGGACACCAATAACAGCAACAGAGGCCTTTTACATTGGGTGTAGTAACAAATAAATTATTTAAAAAAAAAAACAAAATAACAAGATAACAGAAAAAAATATAATAGTAATAACAATAACAAGGATATAATAAGCATGATCTTATTGTTTATGCGATGTTTGATGAAAGAGATGAAAATATTAGGGGAGGTAAAGAGGTCCAAAGACGGATATTTTGCAGTACGGGTGTTGAAGAGGGAGGGGATTCGGTGGAATAGGGATTGGGGATTGCTTGGAAACAGATAAACGGAAGTGAGGGACGTGCAATAAGCTCACATTACGGGTGGGGCGAGGAGGAATGCGAAAGGAAAAGAAAGAGAGGAGGTCACCAGAGCGAAAATGTCCGTTCAGTACACCGTGTAATAATTTTAGGTCAGCTGTTAAGCGGCGGTGGAAGGGGTGGAAAAGTCCTAGGGATGACAACGCGACTTCTCGTGAGTGATACCTAAAGGAAGGAACGCGATATCAGACAATGGCTAGGAAGAAATTTACCGGGCGGTTGAGAAGTTTGAGAGTAGACCAGACGGGTAAGCAGTATTCCAGAATGGGGAGTACACAGCCGAGGAACACTGCTTTCAGTGCAAGGGGGTCAGTAATTTCGGAGAAACGGTACATTAAGCCAACTATGGATATTGCTCTCCCGGAAATGCTCTTAATGTGTTCTATGAGGAATAGTTTGTCATCAAAAATTACGCCCAAATCAGTGTGTGTTTTCACAGACGGGATAGGATGATGGGAGAGGGTGTAGGAAAATGAAATGCGATTGTGCTTGAGGGAAAAGGACTTAGTGGGGTTAACACGTATGTGCCATTTGGAACACCAAGCGTCGATAGATTTAAGAGTAGATTCAAGTGATAAAGAATCGGCTAGAGAGTCAACTCTTTTAAAGATTTTACAATCGTCTGCGTAAAGAAGTATATTGCAGCCCAATGGGAGGACGCATTCTATGATGTCATCCACGTAGAGGGCAAAGAGAAGGGGGCCGAGAACGCTACCCTGAGGAACACAGGAAGAGACAGGCAATAGAGGAGAAGAAAAGCCATCGATTAAAACTCTCTGATTGCGAGAGTTCAGGAAATTAGAAATTACTGATAAGAGGCGGCCATGGATATTGTAACGAGTCTCAAGTTAATGGAGGAGAAGGGTGTGGCTCACTGAATCGAAAGCTTTAGAAAAGTCGATGTAGCAGACATCGAGTTGAGATTTTAATTCAAAGGAGGAAATAATATGATGTTGTAAGACAGAAAGACTGGTGAGACAGGTGCTACCAGGAAGAAAATCATGCTGAAAGGGTGAGATGTATGGAAGAGTGAAATGTAGGATACGGTTGTGGATTATACGTTCAAAGATGATAGAGAGTACTGGCAAGATGGAAATAGGGCGATAATTTTCAATGTTGTCTTTTGATCCTGACTTTAAAATGGGGGTGACGTTCCGGCAACACAGTCTAGCTCGGAGCGATGTGAACAGCACGATGGCGAGAGACAAATTGACTTTCTCCCCTCCCCATCGACAGTCTCTCGAGCTTTAATTGGCTGCAGCAGTAAGCATACAACTAGGATTTTCAAGGTCAAGCTTCATAAGAGTAGAAAAGGAGTATAACGTATGTTATGTAATACGATGTCCCTATTTGATTGACGAGAAACGGCTATTTTTTTACGAGAATACGATCCCGGGGGATAACGAGGTCAAATTATTCTTTTCGTATGAGTTGTTATGAATAGGTGAATAAAACGTATTTTATGTCGCTGTAATTTTAGTTAATACTCTTTATTTAATTACGAACTGAAAATCTGAGGCGTTCATACCTGTTGGTATTTTGAAATAAATGACCCCAGCTGTCTAAGCACTTTAAAATCAAAATTTTTCCTTGCGCGGCCTTGTAAAAGGTGGGGGTTGGCTTACAATCGGTGTCGGTTTAGATTAGATTAAATACGGTAGTTGTTTCTACAGTAAATTTCATAAGGTCCCAAGGACTTAATCACAGACAGTTCCAGACCTTTCTTGCAGAGGTAGGATCAGACTATGGTGATATTGTTTACTTCAGTCATGTTCACTGGCTGAGCAGGGTGATTCTGCTCACTGCAGGAAGAAATAAAACCTTTCATGGCAAGCAAAGGAAAAGATGTTAGCATCATGAACGATGAAAGGTGCTTAAATGACTTAGCATTCTTAGTTGACACCACAAAGTACCTTGCAGACTTGAATGTAAAACTACAAGGAAAGGATCAATTTGTCATCAAACTGCATGAGCATGTTCAAGCATTTATTCAAAAATTAGAATTGCTTCAAAAACAGTTAACTTTCAAAAAGGTTGTCCATTTCACAATGCTATCAACAAGAAATGCTGAGACAGTGAACTATGATAAATATGCTGCAATGATTGGAAGCCTGAAAGATGAATTCAAGCAAAAATTTGCTGATATCAGGAAGTATTGTGATGAACTTAAACTATTTGCAGATCCATTTGGAACTGATGCTGCTGAAGTTCATGTTCCAACTAGAATTAATTGAGGTTCAAAATAACAGTGACATGAAGAGAGCTTTCGCGGAGAGCTTGGCAGCACATATTGCTGTGAACAGCTTTTTTCACTAATGAAAAACATTAAGTCAAAGTCAAGATCACCACTGACAGACGAACATCTATCCAGCATACTCAGTATCGCTACATCAAGCGTGTGGGCAGACATTGATTCATTGTGCATGCAAAAACAATGCTAAACATTTATGTGGTAAGGAAAGCCCCATTTATCTTTAAGGGCGACTTGAATATAACGGAACTGTAAATGGGGTGACACATAACTGAATGAACTGAACATAGGGTGACGCAGACAAAAAAAGATTGAGAACCACTGGCTTAATCTAATTAAAACAGTAATCAGTGAACCATGTATTCATTTAAACAGGAATTGACATTGAATAACAATGCCAAGAAAATGTTTATCTCATTACTAAAATAAATACATCTAAGCAAACAATTGACTTCTAATAAGATATTGTCTTCAGCTTCTGTTTGGGAGCTGTAATAGTTAAAGAAGCCTTAGCAAAAAGGAACTGAATTGAACTATATGATCATACAACTTGAGAGCTTGTGACATACTTCATAGCCCAATTATTTTAATTACTAAAAAGAATATTCTTGAAGAATTAACATAAGGTTTCATATCCGCTCTATTTAAGATAAATTTATTACCCTTAGCTTTTTTATTAATAACACAGTCCAACAAATGAAAAGTTTTTTTGTTTCCTTTGCTAAAATAGGTGGTTCTTATAGACATTTTTGTGCTGAATACTAATCTGTTTTTAAAAGTTTTGTATCACGTATACTTTTTGAGAAATGAACATAGTTGTGTTTACGATAAGAAAAGTGAAATATGCCTTCTCTTAACTAAAATATTTTGGCTGATAACTTCGTCGTGTAGGATGACTGTGGAATTTCTCGGATGAGACACCAACAATAATCAGCTAACATGGAAGAACTCCACTTTCCTTTATATCGTTGTTCCATGGTGGAAATATCTTGGTGGAACCTTTCTCCATGTTCGTCACTGACCTCGCCCAAATTGGCAGGATTAAAATGCAGATGGGAATCCAGAAAATGTAATTTAAGGGACATATTACAACCTAAATTATGATATGGCTGTAGCATTGCTGCCACAATATTTTCGTAATTTGAAGACTTCACTTTTCCCAAAATATTTTCTGTAACCTGCTTAAATCCAGTCCAGGCAGCACGTTCCTTCTGGTTTAAAGATTCTTCAAATTTTGTGTCTGAAAGTAGTTGCCTAATTTGAGGGCCAACAAAAATGCCTTCTTTCAGTTTGGACACGCTAATCTTCAGAAATTTACTATGGAGGTACTGAAAACCTGGACCATCACGGTTCATTACCTTCACGAAGTTTTTCATAAGCCCAAGCTTTATGTGTAATGGTGGCAAGTATACTTTATTTTTAATATTTTTTTCTCCTGGCATTAAACATTCACGATCAGGTCACTGCTTAACCACGTAATGATCCTTTTTCGCTCTACTATCCCATTCACAGAGAAAACAACAGTATTTTGTATATCCACTTTGTAATCCAAGAAGAATTCCTATTACCTTAAGGTCACCACATATATTCCATTTATACTTATCATAATTATTTTTTTCTAAGAGGGACTTCATATCTTTATAAGTTTCTTTCATATTGACTGAATGTGCAAGTGGGATGGATGGCTTAGTGTTACCATTGTGAAGAAGTCCAGCTTTCAAACTTATTTTTGATGAGTCAATGAAAAGTCGCCATTCTTCTGGTTTATGATCTTGTCCCAGGCATTTCATTAATCCATTTACATTGTTACAGAAAGTTAGTTTGCCTCATTCTGAGAAAAAGTTAATTTGGTCTTTTCGGCGATTCCGAAAAGCAGTTACTTTGGTTTCCTTTTCAAGAAGATTCCATCCTTGAATACGAGAGGCTAAAAGTTCTGTCTGAATTTTTGATAGATTGAGATCTCTAACAAGATCGTTTAACTCTGATTGAGTAACTAAATGGGGGCTTTTTGAATCATCAGCTTCAAAATCTGTATCATAACTATTGTTTTCTACAAACATCGGCTCTTCATCTCTGCTCTCCAAATCTGAATTTGTTGGTGGTCTTGGCACTGGTAAGTCAACAGAATGTGGAACTGGTCGAATAGCTGATGCGAGATTAGGCACAATTTCACCATCATCACGGAGTAAATACAACTACTCTCATTTCTCGAAATCTATACATGATACAAGAATTTTTAAAGTAGATTCGGATTCAGCATAAAAAAGCTCAGAATCACCTAAGATTTTTAAGGGAACAAAAACTGTGTTTAACCCATTCCATGCGGCATGACTGGAATTCCAGTCATGGTGGTTCAATCGAATGGCGGCATGACTGGAATTCCAGTCATAGCGCTACATCTGATTATAGCGGTCTAGATAAGGGACCGCCGGCGGAATGAGTTTCCTATGCGTCTCCAGCCATCAGTTTGACCCTAACCAGCGCTTGAGGAAAGTCCGTTTTGCAATTGGTAGATTTTCTTCGGATTTTCGACTTTTTCTTTTTTTGGGTACGTACTCACTCTGATTTTCCTTTAGTGATTGAGAATTAGTTTTATTATGAATTAAAGGTTATTTTATTTTCTTTCCAGTTCCTTTTTATATATAAGAAAATTCATTTGTACATCGTTAATTTTTTTTGACGATTTGCGTGTTTTTCCTCTAGTAATTTGTCGGTAAGGTCGGTAAGGACAAATTACCATCAGTGAATGAAAATTAGTCGTTTTATTAGCGATTAAAGGTTGTTTTCTTTTCTTTCCAGGTCCTTTTTATATTTTAGAAAAATTCATTTATATATTATAACTTTTTTTCGACGATTTGCATATTTTTCCTGTAATAACTTGTTGTATTGGTAAGTATTTTAAAAAATCGTTAAAACTCTATTTTTGCATTTTTTCGTTAAATTTTTTCATATCTGCATTTCTTGCACTAAATACTACTGGAAATGTAAGAAAACTGGATTCAGTCACCGGCAAAGAACTCGGATTTTCGGTGCCGCGTTGAATGGGTTAACAGTGTTATTTTTACGTGTCTGACATGGAAATATTTTTCGATTAAAAAAGCAAAGAAACAGTCGCGAACGCGACATCGCTCTTTTAATCAAAGTAAGGTATATCGGTGTAAGATTATGATTCTACTAGAGAGATTTACCTTATTTTATTCTACGTAATAATACTGAAATATTTTCGATGTTAGAATATTAACCTTTATTATATTTTATAGAATTGTTGTTATTGAACTCAATGATGCAGTTTATATAATTATCCTGGCAATAAATATCGTCTATACCTATTACATTTCTTTGAGGAATAAAAATCTATTTTTGTTTTCAATGTGCAAAAATAATTTTAATACTTAAAAGAATATTTGATGAAGAATAATTCACAGGACAACAGAAAAACACATTTTTGATTATTTGTTGAAAAGTTACTGCATTTGATGCGGCACAATGCGTGAGCTGAGAAGACTCTACGGATAGATTGCATCGCAGCCTAGCGGTGGTTATAGCGGCGACGAATCTAACCGTGGACTCTTCGAGCCATGTGCATCTCGGTGCTTCAAATGCTAATAACTTCTTAACAAATAATCGTAATTCAGTTCTTGAAATGGTGACTTAAAGTAGGGAAAATAAGCTTCAAATTTAGGCTTCCCAAAATTATTTACGATTTCTTTTCGGAGAGTTATGTCATTTTCAATTTAAAAAATTTCCATTTTTTCCCAAAAATGTCAGAGTTTTGTGCTTGTGGCTTCTACAGTAATTTATTTTTGAACTGATGCATTTTTTTATTCATAGTAGCAACCTTTTGCAATAATAAGCCGCAAATCAGATTGTGTTATCATTTTTTGTTGCCATGTGAGAATTTTCGAGAAAAAATTGACTGAAAAAATAGATTTTTGCAATTTTTAAAAAAATGGAAGGTGATGGAAAAAAACGGATTGCGGATTTGTTTTCAGCGTGCCGAAATCATAAAGAATCACCCTTCAAAGTTCAGGAAACAAAAATGCTGTCGAACAGTGTTATTTAAGTTACTTACATAGTTTTAAAAACATCTTGCTTTGGAGAACTCTGCGCCACACGAAAATATCATTAAAAACTATTTATTAGTAATATTTCAATTATAATCAACAAATATTAGGTTGTCATGTAAACAAAGCAAACTCGCACACACAAATTGAAAAACGATATTATGTTAAAAATTTTCCAATATAAATGCATTGGACTCTCAATTTCGGTGACAATGGGAGTTGTCATGGTAGCCTATAATGGGTATTGTAATAAAACTGATAAAATCACCTATTTTATTGATTCTAAATGCATTTTTATGCTAATTCGATCAGGATTCGGATTCTGTTTTCAATAAAAATAAACTTTGTTCTTTTCTTCATAGAACCATTTAAGTCTCAAGTTCGTACTGTGTTTCTAAGTAATTTTAAAATTCAAATGAAAAATAAGCTGCACTCGTCCCTGTGTTATTCAAATGAAAAAAGAAAATATTTTTAAAAATTAGACAGGTCAATCAAATCAATATAAAAACCTTACTACACACCTGTATTGCTATTAATATTTCTCTTTCGATGTACCGTATTCACCTGAATCTAAGACGACCTTTTTTTCCAAATTTTCAGCTGTAAATATCAAGAGTCGTCTTACATTCGAATACGAAGTATATTTAAGCATTTAATCAATGGTTTTTACAACAAATGGTATATTAGAGTAAACAATTCACAACAGCAAATTCAAGTACGTACATAAAGAAGTGAAATAAACAAATAGTAATAACAATAAGAAAAACATGACGGGAATAATAATTATTTAGACTAATAATCATCGTCGACGATCATAACACAGACGACGTTCTTTCATCGTGCACGTAATGGCAACCCAATGTCAAAACAAATGAGAGCGGAAATCATTGGGATTCCCCTTTCAAACGACGCACCGCGATTCACTAACTGTGACAGTAATTTTGAGTTGTGCATTCTTGATTTAAATGCACAACCCTTAAGTTAAAATGACAGATCATGTTGAAGTACGTGGCACGAGTGCAAAGGGAAAGTTAACAAAGGAATTAGACGGAGTTAAGATACAAATTTTAAGCTGATCGTGATAAATTACGCCGAAAAAACTAATAACTGTGATGCGAGTAGAAAGTTCGGTGTATCTGAGGCAAATGTGCGTCGATGGAAACTCTCAAAACAGGAACTAGAAAAAGCCAAAGCCACAAGGAAGTCGCTCAGTGGTCCAAAATTAGGCCGATTTCATGGCATTGAAGAAGAAGTAGTCAAGTTTGTGCGCACCGTGAGGAAGAACGGTATGCCTGTTTCGACTGAAAGTATTATACTTAAAGCTAATGAAATTACTAGAGGACTTAATATATCATTGTAAGAATTCAAGGCCAGCAGAAGTTGGTGCGTGAGAATGATGCGGCGAAATAATTTTTCTTTACGGCGACGAACTTCGTCAGAAATTGTCAGAAGACTATGTTGAAAAACTTCTCGCGTACCAGAAATACGTAATTGGACTTAGAAAAACCAATAATTACCTTTTGAGCCAAATAGGAAATGCCGATGAAACTCCGGTTTTCTTCTACATGCCATCTAATTATACTGTGAATGAAAAAGGTGCGAAATCCGACCTAATTAAAACTACAGGCAACGAAAAAATGCGAGTCACGGTAATGTTGGCGGTTTTAGCAGATGGGACTAAATTACCACCATATGTGATTCTGAAGCGGAAAACAATGCCTAAGAAACATTTGCCAAGTAGAATAATAGGTGTCAAGAAAAGGGGTGGATGACTAAAGAACTAATCAGAGATTGGTTACATGTGGTGTGGAATAGACGGCCAGGAGCTTTACTGAAACAAAGAGCAATGCTTTCACTGGATGCATTCAAGGACACTTATCTCCTGAAATTAAAAACATAATGAGTGCGATGAATATTGATCTTATTGTAATACCTGGAGGAATGACATCGCAACTTCAAGTTTTAGATGTTGCTGTCAATAAGTGTTTTAAAAATAATTTAAAGGTTTTGTATTCTGAGTGGTTACAGAGTGGAACTCACACTTTAACACCAAAAGGAAATCTTAAGAAACCTGAAGTTGCAATGCTCTGCCAATGGATCAAGGCATCGTGGCAACAAATAAATGCAAAAGTAATAGTGAAAGGATTTAAGAAATGCTGCTTATCTAATGCCATGGATGGGAGTGAGGATGATGTTTTGTGGGAGACTGATGATGAAGTTGAGAGTGATAAAGATAGTGAGCATGAGGAAAATAGTGAAGGTTGCATAGACAGTGATGATGACTAATTTACTTTATTTTTAATGTTATCTTTACCATTTAATTTGTTTGAAAACCTGAATGGTTCTATTTTTGATGTGATCTTATGATTTTAAAATGTTAAAAAACAATGACATTCAAGAAAAGTATAAGAGAAAATAAATATTCAAAGATTTATAATTTTTGTAGTAATGAAGGTCAATTTGAGCTTTTTTCTCTTTTGGAATCATCAAAATGGGGGGTCGTCTTAGATTCAGGTTCGTCTTGGATTCGGGTGAATACGGTATATAAGAGTTAAAAAGTAAACATTTTTCCTAGCATTCTAAAAAGAACGAAAAAATATATTGTCAGCGACCATAACGAATAATTCTGGATAAATGACAATGAACGTTAGGCTATGGGCTATGTTTGCTCCGGAGTAGCATAAAAACATTTGTTTTACAATGATAATCTAGAACTTGCTGAAACTTACTTGTCGCAATTGCAGCAACAGGCACTTAGTCGGTATTTTAATTGCGATGGGCTTCAAAACGGAACAAAATGGCTTTTTTGGCCAAAACAATGGAGACACGGCTAAGAAACGGGACGTATGGTCACCCTTGTATTAAATAAGTAAAAATGAGTCACCTGTTTGTGGCACTATATGTATTTCATGTGCGAAAAATGGGGAATAAAAACGTGATGTGATGGCACTCACGCAAACCTTCCACTTACATATACATTAAGGATAGTGGTTTCAAATTAAATGAACTGTTCATGAGTTACCGGTCCAGGTCATGACTTTGAATTTCATTGTAGATGTATTTAGAATAATCCATGCCAAAAACTATGCAAATTCCTATGGTGTTGGCTGGGGACTGAACTTAGCTTCGAATTACATCACACTTTGAATTATATGGGATCAAAATAATAGGGTTTTACTGTATTTGGAGCATATCAGTGACGATATTATTTTTTCCATGAATCCCCTGTGTGGTAGTCTTGTGGATCACCAGGAGGACCAGTTTGAAAACCAAATAGAATAGATCATTTGACTAGTAAAGAAATGAATTGTGGCAAACATGACCTTCACCTGAGTGTAGTGTAGCATAACCTTCCAAATGGGTACTGCATCTTGAATGTCACCCAGTTGAGCACTGGCCTGAGCAAACACTAGCTCTGGAATTGGAGTCTTTACTTGATGACCACTTGAACTGGGCTGATTACCACTTGGCACATCTATGTCATTGCTAGGAGTCTCTTTGGCTTCACTCCTCTTGTTCGCTGCAATAAAGGGAAATATATGGTTTCAATGCTCTATAAATGAAACATTCTTATGCTTTAGGCCTTAATTTGAAAAGGAACCCTGAGAGCCAGGAGCAAAATTTTCAATAACTTCCTGCTCGCAGGGATTTTTTTTAACCACATGGGGAAAAAATAAACCTTAGCCCAAACCAAACAATGGAAAATGCTCAAGTATTCTGTTTTATACATTTATAGGATTTTCAATTTTAAGAGGCTACAGAGACTTCTTGGAATTACATGTATTTAGGGATTGCAACCTGGAGGAATTTCATGAAATTTGATATTAAGGACACAATCAAATATAAGAAGAAAATCGCAAAAATGAATTTCGTACGCCAATCAGGGGTACCACTTTACTGGTGAGAAAAAATGAAATTTTCGTCATATCTCGTAAAGTATTGCTCATATCAAAATATTTTTCAAATAAAAGTTGTAGAACTGGTAAAGAAGAGTATTTCCTTTCCTATACATTTTTATTGTAGGAGTAGCCGTTATCGAGAAAATCAAACAAGAAAGTCTTATATCGAGTTGAACTTGGAAAATTTCTTGCATGGTTACTTCATTGTTGCTATCATAAACAATCTCCCAAACAAACGTTTAATTTCCTTACGTGTGCATGCAATATTTTTAAATAGGAAGAAAATGGATTATTTATGATGAAGAAAAGAACTTTAAAACGCTATTTCCCTTATGTACAGGTATATAATTTCTTTGTAATACTCCATTGCACGAAACTCGCCCATTTGTGATACGTTGTACACTTTCCTAACTTGTTTACTGTTTATTTTGTCTCTAAATATTCTCACTTTGTACGGTTAAGGATTATTTATGTTTTAATTTAATTAATTGATATCCTTTATTCGACATAATATGATTTCAAAAAAAGTATTTTGACGTATGCCATTATTTGCAGTAAAATAAAATGGGAAGGCCATTAAAACGTAGAACTTTAAGTCCAAGAACAAAAGCCAGAGAGAGAAAACGAAGACAGGGATCGAATGAAGACTTAACACTAAGGGAGCGAGTGAGCAAGGAACACTGAAGCGCATAGAAATGCACGTCAGGAAGGAGAAAGGAGAGAAGAAGAACAGGAAAGAAATATAGAAAGGCATAGGATTTCCCGTCAGGAAGAGGAAAGAAGAAAGGAAGAACAGGAGAGATATTCAGAAAGGCGTAGGATTTCATGTCAGGATGAGGATAGGAGAGAAGGAGAGCAAGAAATAAATACAGAAAGGCGTAGGAGTGCACGTCCAGATGAGGAAAGAAGAAAGGAAGAACAGGAGAGGAATACAGAAAGACGTAGGATTTCAAGTTTCAATTTAGTTAAACAATTAAACAGGTTACATTTTTAACTAACTTATATAGTATATTAACTATTGAAAGGAAAATACTAACACCAGAAGTATAAACAACTGAACAGGTAATGTTAAACAACACATGAAAAAGAATTTGAATATGTTGGATTATATCTATATCTAGTGTCCTGAGTGTGTCAGTACACTGCATGTACCTCCTAGTGGTAGGATGTGGGCAAGAATTGCTGGCTTGCAAGGTAATCTCTAATAGGGATCCTAGCTTGTACAGAATAGCGTAAGCGTGCTTGGGGTAATACTGAGCTTCGGTTGCGTTTGTGGCAGTCTGGCCAAAATATGCCAATACTGACCGGTAATGTGCCTTACCATTAGCAGGGAATGCTGCGTTGGCACAGGTAATACTTAGGCTGGTAACCTAGTCTACTCTAATTTACCATTACTAACAAAGCTATACGAAAAGCCTCGGATGGCCAAAGCCATGGTGGGTGGCAGAGGTCAAAACTAGTTGGCCCATCATTAGACGACTTACGCGAGTGGAAGTTAGGCACGTGGAATGTTAGAGGAGTGTATGGCAAAGAACATGAGTTGGTGAATGAAATGAATGTATGAGGATTGGATGTGCTGTGTGTATGTGATACAAAAAAGGAAGGGGAGTGATGCTGTGGTAATGAATGATGGTAGTTTGGCTCTGTGGTCTGGTGTGGATGTATGTACATATGGGAGTCAAGGAGTTGGTTTGATTCTGAATGAAAGAGCTAAAATGTATGTGAGAAAGTATGAATTTGTGTCACCCAGATTGTTGTGGGTTCGTATGAAAGTAGGAATTCGTAGAATTCTGCTGGTTGCATGTTATGCTCCTGTGGATAGTGAGAGTGAAACAGTTAGAGATGAGTTGTGGGAGAAATTGAGAGATGTGTTGAATAATTGTGATGCAGGTGAGAGAATAATTGTACTCGGTGATATGAATGGGTAGGTAGGTGTCAGACGGGAGGGTACTGAGAAAGTGGTGGGCCCCTTCGGTGACCCCAGAGTAAATGATAATGGTGAGAGTTTGATTGGAATTTGCATGGAAAAGAGTTTGTTTGTTTCAAATACATGGTATAAGCATAAGAACATCCACATGTACACATGGCAGAGGGGTGACTCAGAAAGTATGATTTATTTAGTTCTGTATGATGAAAGACTGAGAGATCTGGTGAAGGATACAAGAGTGATGAGAGGAGTTGAATGTGGGACAGACCATTTTTTCGTTGTCTCTAAAGTGGATCTTGGAAGGAAGTGGACCTGGAGGAAGAGTAAGGGTGGGAAACAGACTAGAGTGAAAGTAGAGAGATTGCAAAAGCGTGAGGTAAAGATTAACCCTCTACGATGGAGGAGTTTTTACGAATTCCCTCCTCAGCGGACGAAGGAGTTTTTTGAAAAACCACGAAATAGTTGCGAAAAATTTTAAAAAATCATAACTTTTGATATTTTCAATGTTTTTTGATGAAATTTTTTATGTAGTTACATAAAAGATGAAATTCTAAACAGTATCACTTAAAAAATCATACGTCACACACAAACATTGCTACACGCATTTGCAATGAAATTTTCATTTTTGCCCTGAAAAATCGGTGCGCCACCACCTTTTATTGCCTATTGACGCAAGGGATATTCATAAATCTTAATAACCTTTATATATTTTGAAAGAGGAAGCTTTGACCTTTCTAGTAATGCATATCTTATAATTTTAGTATAGTTTTTACAATCTACGTGAAAGTTTGCAATGAAATTTTCATTTTTGCCCCGAAAAATCGCTGATTACGCAAGGGAGATTCGTCAATCTGAATAAGATATATATATATTTTGATAGAGGAAGCTTCGGCCTCTTCAGTAATGTACGTCCTGTAATTTTACTATTGTTACTGTATTTTATAATCTAGGTGAAAGTTTGCGTTGAAATTTTCCCTTTTGCCCCAAAAATTCGGTGCACCAACACATTCTTTTGTCTAATTACGCAAGGCATATTGGTACATCTGAATAAGCTATACGCACTTAGACAGAGGAAGCATTGGCCTCTTCGGTAACGCACGACTTGTAATTTTACTATTGTTCTAACATTTTATAATCAACGTGAAAGTTTGCGTTAAAATTTTCCTTTTTGCCCCGAAAATTCGTTGCACCAACACATTCTTTTGTCTAATTACACAAGGCATATTGGTACATCTGAATAAGCTATACGCACCTTGATATAGGAAGCATTGGCCTCTTCGGTAATGCACGACTTGTAATTTTACTATTGTTCTAACATTTTATAATCAACGTGAAAGTTTGCGGTGAAATTTTCGTTTCTGCGCTGAAAATTTGGAGCGCAACCACAAACTTTTGTCTACATAGGCAAGGCATATTCGTCCATCTGAATAATCTATTCGTACTTTGATAGAGGAAGCTTTGGCCTCTTCAGTAATACATGGCCTGTAATTTTGCTATTGTAAATCATGTGTCACAAATTTTTTTGAGTGATTAATTTCTTAACATTAGTTACATATATTAGTTATGAAGCTAAATCGAATTTTTTATATTTTTTGTATTAGATGTTCATCATTTACACTTAAAAATATACACCGGTGCACATCTCGCACGCGCCCATGTTAGCCATTACACTTGTGTTCTGGGAAACATTGACCATGAAGATCCTTCTCACACTTTTTCGCTTCCCTGGCTTATTTCCACCTCTTTTGCTGCAAACACAACAGTCCTTTTCTTTCTTTCCCGATAATTTTTTCAGTGTCTTATTGCCTTCTGCCCCTGACTCCTCTGCTATTCCAGATCTCCTATTTTTTTGTTGAAGCCACTCCTCCCCAAGGGCCTCAACAATGTTTATAATGAAAAGCAAACGAGACATAGGAGTTTTACCTGAAGGAAGGTTTTCCCTATAAATTATATAGCTGTTGAGTATCATGCGCGAAAATATATGGAAACATATTTTTTTCAGTACTTTACTGTTCGTCGTTCATCTAGGTATGTATATAGCAACATATCTGATGTGTCGATTCCACCCATGAAATCATTATAAGATTTTATAGTAGAAGGTTTCTCTACATCCTTTACCTCACCACTATGCATACAGGAATACTTACTAATTTCCACTTTAAATTTTGTAGACAACAAGAGAACAGGAAAGGGTAGAGATTTCTTTTCTCGAAAAGCAACAGTGAGAATGGGGCCCTGATGATAATATTTCTTTTCCCCTATTGCAAATTTATTGTGAAATTCTTTTGGAAGAAATTTTCTATTCCTGCGAATAGTACCAGTAATACATGTGCCAAGCTCATACAAACTTTTTGCCAAAGGTATTGACACAAAAAAATTATCCATGAAAACATGATAACCCTTGGCTAAATAATTCCACATACTCAATAATCTTCTAACTTCCACGTATGCTAAGCCATTCTTTTGGATTTCAGCCTTATCTTCATTACTCTTTGCCCCTCTATATATCAAAAATGCCAAACAATAGTGAATCACATAGCATCGAAAATTTTATCCCCCATCGATGATGACGCTTATTCGGAAGATATTGTAACAGCTGCGTATGATTCTTGGTTCCAACCAAACTCTCATCAAGCAAGACATCCAATTGAGTCATCACTGTTAGATGAAAAAACCTCTTCATCAGTCGTATCTGATTCACCATTACTTCTATCAGACTCAAACAATAACTCTTCGACATTCTTAGTTTACAAATTCCTCGGCATTATCGAAGGGTGGAATGGTAAATTTTCCTATAGTAAAAGATTTCAAATAAAAACGATAATATTCAAACATTCTGGTAAATCATATGTGCATTGACAGAATATAATTTAGAATAATTGCATATAAAGAATATATACAGAATACTAAGTATTGTACGGAATTTTGAATTTTCAAGTGAAAATATTTCAAGACTGATATAATGGTACGATGAATATTTTTAAGAATAAATTTACAAAAAAAATTTTGTGGAGTACCTGAGATAACAGTAGATAAACACACTGCCTTTTGAAGTCCAAAATCTGCAGATAAGCCGTCAAAAATTAATGAAAACAACCACTAATGCGATGCGCCATCTAAAACACGTCAAGCTACTGACGAGAAAACGGCCGAAGTCCTCTCAGTAGATATAAAATCGAAAGACAAGCTATCCATAGGAGATTTAATACATTGTGGCAGGGAAAGCTTACTAGATGTCAACTAAGTGACTAAAAGAGTAATCTCACCCAGAAAGAAAATACAAAGTCATCGTAAACAAGTGCGGCCGATAGATCGGCCCGTGACATTCTTTGCACATGCAGCATGGGATGATAGATCGGCCGGCTGGCACTAAAAGGGTTAAACCGGTCAAGTGTGTGTTCAGTTGTGAAGGATAACAAATATAATAATACAATACGTACTGTGGCATTCTGAATAAACGCCACATTTATTTAAATAGCGAGGAACCGATACGCTTCGATGACGTTGGCGATATCCCATTAGCAGACCACGAAACAATTTGAGACATAATGATCGTGCAGTTGCTTGGTTTTCTCGCGAATGACAAGTGAACTCAGCGAGATTTTCTTGCACGTTTGGGTCTCGATTCACAGGTTTAAAGCCTTCTCTGTCTTCTCTAGGTACAAAAGACACTTTTGTACTCGTTGAAGTACCACTTGCAACACCAGCTCTAATCGCCTCTGCACTTTCCTTATCGATTTTATTGTGGACTCGGTCACACCAAGTAATTTACCAGATGCGCAAGCCTATCTAAAACTTCAATTTTCTTCTCCAAATTCATCGCTTTTTTACTCTTTTTACCTACTTTTCTTTCATTTCAATCATCACTCTCTTTGCGACCATGATTAGGCAATATTACAAAAAAACTACGAAAATAGCAAAATGCTTAAATGAAAAAAACTCGCGCTTTCGTTCATAATACATTTACACCCCTAATCCGCCTTCTGTATGCTGAATTCGGACTTTCGTGCATCAGCGAAAAGACAAACGAATATTTCGAGTGCTGCTGGTTGCCAGCCACCAGGCCACCAGTTTCCACCGCACCGGCATCTTTGTCTGTACAGGAGTATTTATTTGTGCAATTATTTAAATATTTTATTGCTTTCTATTGCTTTTATTGCTCTCTACATTATAAAATCGACGATTGCATCTAAAAGGCTCCTGCTCAAAAAACAAAACATTAATACCATAATTAGAGATTTTATAATATTTTTTTGCTCTCTGGGAACGGCACCCCCCCTATAACATGTAAATCTATGTTTGACATACGTACATTCGATTTCCGGAACGCATTATGTACAGGTGTCAAGGATTACCTGTACTTAGCTGTACCAACAGAGTCCAGACAAATTCAAAGCACATGCAAATATACAACTTTATAGAAAAATCAAGCGAAAACTGATGCAGCAGGCACAGGCGAAGTATGGGTTAGTTGTATGGGGCAGAGTTTCAGCGAGCCTTGGCAAGGTGTGAGGCCGTGCGGGTGTCAGAAAGCAGGTAGCAGACCGATAGCAAGAGAGTGCCCTTCCATCCTGCGGGACCTTGCTTATATCTCTCCCTGACCTGCCCTGACCTTCTCCTTCGGGAAGGTGGCACTGCATTTACTAAATTAGAGGCATCTGCTAGAGACGTATAAGTAAAGGTAATACCTTATCTCGTCACAATATATACAGGCAACCCTCAGGGTCCCGACTTGCGTAAATCCACACGTAAGTGACCCCAAAAATTGCATACGGAAAAAATTTCGCACTCCTTACTCTAGCGGTTTCTGTGAGCAAGCGCGAACTAAATCTTTATCCATGTACATAAAGAAAGAAGGTAAGAGTGGGCTGTAATGTGATATTACCCCGCCGATGTTTTAGTGATTTTTTCACTTTCTCTCAAGACTTTGGTGTCAAATTGCACCCGAAAAAAATGCCACTGTGAATACCGCCTTATGTAGTGAATCGATCTAACAATGTACCAAATTCTAGCGACTAGCTATAATTGCGGCATAATCTGCACTCAAATGAATACATTGACAATAGATAACATTGTTCTTGCATGTCTGCGTGGTACCGTGGTTTCTCTCCCAATCCTGTCTTTATCCGATTGTTGATGCATGTGGTCTTCGTATGAGTTTATGCTTTACGTTTCGGGCGTGCGTTTCACTTTTAAACAAACCACTTAAGTGTTGCCCTTGTAATCATGGCTGATAAGCGATGGAATGAATGTAAAAGTGGGAGTGCAGCTAAAAAGTGACGTACAATAACTTTGGAAGAAAAACTGGACATCATGAAGAGGTATGAAGATGGCCAGTCGCTCTCTCACATTTCACGTGCTCTTGGTTTGGTGGTGTCGACCATAAATAAAATAGTAAGAGACAAGGAACGCATAAAAGAGCATGTAAAAGGCCATTAATTCCCCTTCTCCTGTACTTTCCGTAGTAATTTCCGACTTATGCAAATTTCAAGTTACGTAACGAGTTCCGGAATGCATTACTTATGTAGCCTGAGGGTTGCCTGTATATGGATGCGCAGTCGCGCAGCTTAGAGGAAACCATGCCTGTAATACTGTTTCAACTTAATGTAGTAGTGTTCTATCTTATTGCCGGTTCAGATTTGTATTTTCATGAACCTGTCAGTGTCATTAGCATTTCAATTTGCTATGATAGAAGACATTTATTAAGCAAAGCATAACCTAACCTTCTCGTAATGCAGGTAGATTAAACGTCAAAAATGTAATCTTGAAAAATTAAAATATGTTACCTTTGATATATTTAAAAACATATACAGTAGAACCTCATAAACCCGGCATTCAAAAACCTGGCATTCTCAAAAACTCGGCACTTTTTGAAACTTCTATGTAAAAAATCCTAATCCTCCAGAAATTACTTTAAATGATGTATGCTTATCTATTTTCATTGTTTCGATTACCTCATTAGAACCACATGTTTAGATACGTGGCAATAGCAATTGCTTTTCGTTAATGCAGTTAGTACTTTTGTTAAATTTTATTTTGACATGACTTCAAAAAAAGAATACAACCCGTAAATGGTGTTGCGAAACGTAAACAGAAAAATCTCACGATTGGAAAAGAGTGGAATTACTAAGAAAACTTGAAAAAGGTACTTCAGTGGAGAGACTTTGCAAAGAATATAGCATTGGTAGTTCCACTGTGTATGACTTAAAGAAGAAAAAAAACGGAAATATTGAAATTTTATGCAGAGAATGATACACCTAAAGCTATGTGTAGCCATAAAACAGTACACGTCTTGGGTAAATATTTTTGATAAGGTATTGTTTGAGTGGTTTCGTCAGCGAAGAAGTGAAGGTGTACCTATTTCAGGCCTAATGCTGATACAGCAAGCGAAAATTTTTCACAATAGCAAAAAGAATGAAAACTGGGTTGATATCGACAATGATGCGCCTGTCGTACTTCAGCTAACTGGTGTGAAATAGTCGAAATAGTAGAAATGGTTTTGAAACCTGAGTATGAAAAAGATAAAGAAAATGAAAGTGACGATGATAAATAGTTAAGAACAAACCTTCAATAGATCACTGTTAAATAGATCACTGTTGATCACAGACACAATATCTGTTTTAGAACAATGCTCTTGCATTGATTTTCAAAAGATTACGTGTTTGTATCGAATACAAGATAAACTTATGAAGGAAAAATCAAAATACATGTAGCAAGCTAGTTTGCCTGATCTGTTTAAAAAAAATTCTCAGAATAATGTGATTAAAATAACGTTGTAAATGTGTATTATTAGATATAAGCATTATTTCACATTCGTTATTAACTTTTATAATTCCTCATTTTAGTGCATGTATAAGCAATAGTCTTTATTGATAATGGATTCCCTTTTAATTGTTATTCATCGTTTGAATTATGTAATCAATTACCAAAAATGTAATTACTTAAGGAGTTTTTATAAATTTTCAAAAACTCGGCATCTATACATAAAGGAATAAACACCGATAGATATATGACATGCAACACAATATATACCATCCGTCCCACCCTGTATCTCAAAAGCCGTCCATCTTAGAGATATGCGGTAAACTGTGTTTTGTTTCTACAAAACTATTCTCATTTTCATAAAGTCCCGGGTTCGAATCCTGGAGCCAATTATATTTTCCCATAACTTTACACGGGATTTTCCATTTTTCAGAGTGCAAGGTTTTTTTCCTTCATTTATTAAAACACGTAAATATGGACCGATTTTCTTAGTTTTTGCTTTATTCAATGGATAAAACTCTATACTGTCTTATTCTTATGATGTTTACACGTAATACGGTCGAATCATTGAGAAATACGCAATTGTTTTCGAAATTTTACGGATATTTCGTACTCTTTCCGGACGTTGTCAAGGCGACCGTCACTGTTGCCTCCGATTCAATTAATGCCAATTAAAACTTCAAATAAGTGACAGAATAGCGTTATTCACTTCGCACTTTAAGTATCGAAATTATTACTGTAGCAATGTCAACATTTATACACAGCAACATAAATATTTATGTATAAATATTCAGTTAACTGTGGTTAACTGCATATGGGAAGCGTTTCTAACGATTCAATCAAAGCAGTTGAATCTTCCTATTATCGTTTGAATGCTAGAATCTTATCTCTTTCTAAGTAGAATCATTATATTATACATACATGATGTTTATTAATGCAAATAGGCTCAAGCATAAATTTTAAATTAAATGAGAATAGGGATGTTATTTTTTTAAACACATTACATGGTTATCTTCTCTTCGTTGATAATCTACATAAACGGTTGCATTGATTGTTATATAAAAAAGAAAGGATATATATCATCTATTATATTATAAAGGAATAAACGCCCGGCTTCGCTCGGTAAAGAGTGGCAAACGATTTTTATTGCTCGAGGCAAACGTTCCCCATTCCTTAATTACGCAAGCAATGCTTACATTAACATTTACTATTTTATGTATTGTATTGTACGCATTAACATCTTGCTTAATACCGTATTTGACCGAATATAGCCTCCCTGTTTTTGGCCAAAAGTGAAGTGCAAAAGTTGAATGGGGGGAGGCTATTTTCGGGCACTAAAAATTAGGTGGGTACAAACAAGTGTGCAAAGCTTCAATAATGATGAATTTCATTCGAGTCAGTAAGTGTTTCTATCCATTGTAAGACTAAACCTCTCGGGTTGCGAATATTTATTTGCAAGGCTGACTGACGTCACCATATAGGAAGGATTTTTCAATTACCTGATCGCTCTCATTATTGTCAAATTGCAACTTTTACTGTATATGCTCGTGTAAGCCGCGCACCCGTGTATCCCGCGCACCACGGTTTTTGGGCCAGCTCTAGGGAAAAAAATTTATTTGAGCCGAAAAAGGGTTTCTTAAATCACCAATTCCTATTTCTCAAAAATGCTACGCTCAAGTTAAGCATCTTCACACTCCTACGTGACGAATTTATTGGGTGATCTCTTTATATCGGTACTAGCAGAAATCTCCTCGGTAGTCCTCTTTTGTTAAACACTTAACTGTTTTTGTCGTCATATTGGTCATGTTCGGCAGAAATCGCTCTGGTAGCGATCATTCCGCTGTACGTAATTTTCCAGCCATATGGTCACTGATCCCTACCGTAGCGGTAGTCATTTTTTTGGCGAACTAAAATTATGATCAGTGATCATTCAATGATCACCACGGTGGCTATGACTTTCATAGACGTATCATAGAATAAAGGAAGCATTCCGTATCTGAACATGGTAGGCGTCGTCTGCCGTGAGAACAAAACCCCCACCAACCCAAACTGGTCGCGCATGCGCCGTGGCCTCCGTGACGATTGCAGCAGAAAGCCGTTGAGTTTGGGGAGCACCCGTTAATAAACTTAAAACTCATTTAAAATTTTTACACAATGAATGAAAATGACTAAATACAACGAAATTTAGAAATAGAATAATAGATGTGGCATGGGTGCTAGCTTAACGTATATTTGTTTACCGACACAACATTTTGGGAAAAAAGGTGAGCGGCAAATAAAAGAATTCGTGTAAGACACGCACCCCCTCTTCTCCGCCGGCGTTTTGGGAAAAAAGGTGTGCAGCTTACACGAGCAAATATGGTAATACCAATAAAATTAACCTTACCCGAGAATGGACTAATTGCCTGGCTAAGCTGGAATTATTAATTACACAAACGAAAGATAGATTAGCACTGCGCATCGAAATATGAGCAAAGTGCGAATTTATATTGCTGCATAAATTGGTATGTTATTTCGACTTGTTAATATTGCTGCATTAATTAGTATGTTATTTCGACTTTTTAAAGTTTATTTTTACTCCCTAAAAATGTATTTTTGTTCATTTCCTTGTCAAATATCTCTTTCGTTAGTATACCCTCTGAATTCTGAGGAACAAATCTGAAAACCTTAAAATTCCAATTAGCATGGCGTTTATCACTTGCTAATTGATACTTTTTTATTAAATGAGTGCAAGTTTGATATTTCTTCAAATTATACAGCATGTTTCATGACATTAAAGTCCTAAAAATGATCATGTCCTTTCAGGGTATTAAAATATTTTCTAGACTTGTGTGAGAAAAGATGGGTAGGGGGGCTATGTTCGGAGGGGGGCTATATTCGGTCAAATACGGTATTCAATTGGATAGATGCACCGAAGCCTTTAAATCAGCAATAAAATTATATGGATTATGTCAATACTATTAGCCAAAACGTAAACAATAAAGAATATCTTGGTTACCGAGCAAATGTAAGTAGATTTATCGATTTATGTTGTGATAAATCTTTCAATGTTAATGGTAAAAGATAACAATGTTCTAATATTCCTTAAAAATCATTTGACTCACTTTAAAAGTATTCATAGACTATATTTTTGGAATATCTTGGCGTTAGCTATTCTTTCTCTATGGCGTGCCACGCCGTGGATTTTCCTTGCATTAATCTTTACGTGTATATCTCTCCCTTTGAAGAGGACAACAATTAATAAATTTAGCTTTGTTGCCGCCTGGAAAATGGACATCTAAAGCGATAAATTTTGCGCTTAAAGGAAAATTACGAGCGATTTAGCATGTAATATCACGAAACATGAACAGAATTATAATCGTCAGTCTTTCATGCATAAAATAATCCATTTCCCATGATCGTAAGTTAATATTTAGGTATATTTATATCCACATCAGTGAAGTGCTGCATAGCATTTTGGGGTTTCTCCACACCATTTCCCATGATCCCATGATTGTAAGAGACCCCACGGTCTGCAAACCTAGACCAAGTTCTTCCTTTGATCCATAAGACAGCCCATGAAACTTTTGAATTCGATAGCTTAAATGGTGTAAAAATGAATAAAGAACATACAAACACTCTAAAATATTTATAAGATGATGTCACACAATACAATATATACCATGCCACCATTATAGCTTACTTATCCATGGGTGAATTTTAATTATTTAATATATTTTTAAATGTAGGCCTTACAGATCATATAAGGGCTAGGGAAAGCAAAATTGGTTTCTCAATTGTCCATTATGGTATTAACTTGCATAGCAACAGACTTAAACAAATTTGTTATCAACATAAAGATGCGAGTATTATTGATTACCTAATAATAAATAATTATTTATAGTTACATTATTTCAAGCGGAATTTGGTGCTAAGTTACTGTGGGTTTAGAATTTTTCAAATTAACTTATTTCGAAGGATGGAACCGACATGTTCAAATAATTCTCAATGCAACTGACGGGAATATTACCGTATTAGCGCCTGATTGCGACGTGCCAATGAGACTAAAGAAGAGTGGCGGCAAAGATTAATTCAAATGTCACAACGTCAACAAGAACAGTTAGCAGAAGAGACAGAATCGCAACGAGAGGCAAGATTGGCTAGTTTCACAGAATCGACGACAACGTTTGGAAATGGAGACAGAAAGGAACGCCAGCAACGTCTGGAAACACTATCACAGAATCGACGGCAACGGTTAGAAAGAGAAAATTCGGAAGAAAGAGAACAAAGAAGATATCAGGAAGCGAGGCATCGAAAGCAAGCACTGGGAAGATTTCATCGTGCAGTGAAACAGCCTGGAAATGTAGAACTGAATGACATTGGCTTAATGTCAGTCCAGTGTGTAAACTGCCGCGTGCTTCATTTTAGTAGAGAAAAATGACGAAGAGGAATTGAATTCAATTCTTGCTGCAATTTTGGAAACGTTGTTCTTGAAGGTAGGTAGTAGGTAGGATTGGGATTTTGTAGGTGCGTCGACAGCTAAGGTCATTTAGCACCTTACAGCACAGTATATTACATTTAATTTATTTAACTAGAATGTCACGTTTATAATTAAAATTCAATGATACTTGAACAAGGTAACCGCGGTAATGAGTACTGGAGTCAATGTTTAAAACCTGTGAAAGAGGCCAGCCTCCTTCAGGAAGGATAAAACTCTATCTACTCTTGAAGAATTGTCGCCAAGGATGTCGTCTAAATCACCAGTGATAAGATATTTGCTGCGCAGATCAGAGTACTTACGACAGTCTGTCAGAAGGTGTCTTACAGTGACTAGAGAGTGGCAATCCTCGCATTGAGGTGGTACCCGAGGGATGGAGAACAGGTACGAATGTGTCAGGGCACTATGCCCAATCCTCAACCGAGTGATGACTACCTCCTCTCTTCTACTGTCTCTGACAGAGGACGCCCAGTGCCTTGTGTCATTCTTGATCAGACGCAGCTTGTTCGCTTTATTAGAATGCCATGAAAGGTGCCAATCCTTCAGAGCTGAGCTGAATGCGGCCCGTAGGTCTCCCGAGACGACGGCATCCCTATCGATCTCGGGTTTGCCGAGAGCTTCCTTGGCTGCTTTATCAGCAGCCTCATTGCCTGCTATTCTTACGTGGCCAGGGACCCACATGAATTTAACATAGGTCCCTCTTTCCTTAAGGTGAGTCAGAGAGATTTGTACAGCCTTCACTAACGGGTGTACAGGATCGTAGCAGACAATGGCTTTCAGTGCACTCATTGAGTCGGAGCAAACCAGGATCAGATTGTCATGACAATCAATGCCATCCAGGGCGAGCTTTATGGCTGTAAGCTCCGCTGTATAGACACTACACATTGGATGTAGCTTAGCCCCAAAGGATCTGTGCGAGGTGACAAAAGCACAGGCACACTCTGTCTCGGACTTCGACCCGTCTGTAAAGATGACTTCGAAGTCCGGACATTGGTGTAGGACCTCGGCAAAGGAGGACCTGAGCTCGGCAGGGACTGAATCTTCTTTCGATCTACCCGCTATTACGAAAGAGATGTCTGGCCGAGGGATGTGCCATGGAGGAACGCGAGAGGGGCATATTCTGGACACAGTAGGGAGTGTAAAATCAATATTCTCTATAAAATTATAAAATCGAACACACAGCGGCTTAGTTGCACGTGGTCTCATGTTAAAAACATTCAATAAATTATGGTTAAAAACTATTTTAAAACACGGGTGCGACGGAAGCGCCATAAGTTTGCTGACATAGTTGCACATCAGGGCAGTTCTCCTGATCTCTAAAGGTGGTTCGCCAGCATCGCTATAAATGCTGACGATAGGGCTAGTTCTAAATGCCCCAGTTGCCATTCTCAGGCCTGCATTGTGCAACGATGTCAGCGGACGCAAATACGATGGTCGTGTCGCACCATAAATAAAACAGCCGTAGTCGAGTTTAGACCTCATCGATGCCCTGTAAAGGAGGAGCATTGACGTGCGGTCTGCTCCCCAGGACTGGCTTGTTAGAACTTTTAAAATATTCATGGAAGACTGTACCTTCAATTTTATTTTTTTAATATGAGCCCTCCAGTCGAGTCGACGGTCTAAGTGCATTCCAAGAAAGCGAACGGATTCCACGAAATTTAGAACGTGGTTTCCCAACCGTAATGTAGGTTGGGGGAAAATACCACGGCGCCGGTGAAAGTGGACACAACAAGTCTTCTCGACAGAGAAACGAAAGCCGTTCATAATAGACCACTTCCACAATCGTTGAAGCATCATTTGCAATTGCCTCACTGAAGTAGAGAGCTTGGACGACCGACAGAATATTCCCAGGTCGCACACAAAGAGAGAGGCTTCGACTGGTGATGAGATGCAGGACACCACGTCGTTTATGGCGATTGCAAGTAACGTGACGCTTAATACAGATCCCTGTGGAATACCATTCTCTTGGGCATAAGAGCTGGAGCTGTTACCCACCCTTACTTTAAAAGTTCGATCTGTTAAAAAATTTTTTATAAGTCAATAAATTACCTTTAAAACCCCATTTACGCAAAGTTTTTAAAATCTTAAAACGCCAGGTAGTGTCGTAGGCTTTCTCCAAGTCAAAGAAAATGCCTAAGACATGTTGTCCTCGAAGAAAAGCCACTTTGATGAAGGAGTCTATCCGAACAAGATGATCGATTGTACTCCTGTGCCTCCGAAAACCACATTGGATATTAGAGAGAAGGTTACGCCCCTCAAGACACCAAACTAGACGTCTATTAACCATTCTCTCCATCAGCTTGCACAGACATGAAGTAAGAGAGATTGGTCGGTAGTTTCCCAGGACAGATTTGTCTTTTCCCTGCTTGGGATAGGGATCACTACCGACTCGCGCCAAGAATCTGGGAATGCTCCATCCTTCCATATACGGTTGAATGTGTCAAGTATCTCTTCCATTCTTTCCTGGGAAACATGCCTCAGAAATGCGTTGTGGATACCATCCGCACCTGGAGCACTGTCCCTCAGGTCAGCAATGGCTGATTGGAGCTCCCACGGCGTAAAGGGCTCATTGTAGCTAGCAGAAAATCGACCCGGACGAATAGGAGCTGCTGCACCCTCCTCGCGACATTTGATTGTCACGAATGTCTGGTCGTAATTGACTGAGCTACTAATTTGTGCATAATGCTCCCCAAATGCCTCTGCGACATCCACGGGTTGCATCACTATGGTCCCGTTCACTTCCACAGATGGTGTAGTGGAAGAGTGAAAGACGCCTGAAATTCGCTTCACTTTCCTCCATATCTGTGCAACTGGTGTGCGCGAGTTTATGGATGTGACATAATCCATCCAGGATTTACGCTTAGCATCATCCACTACCTGGCGGGCTTTCGCACGTAGTTTGCGAAAAGCCTCGAGATTCCTACTCGTAGGATGTTTATTAAAGATCCGTAGGGCCTTCTTTCGCTTTTTGATAGCTGCAGCACAATCATCGTTCCACCAAGGCACTGGTGGACGACGTGGCCTGCCTGAAGAGAGCGGAATGCTCTGTTCTGCTGCTCGTATAATGGCCGTGGTGAGGGCCGCTACATTTGTGATGGCGCTTCGAGTAGGCTCGTATAGAAATTTAAAATTTTCCTTAAAAACTTCCCAGTTGGCTCTCTTCAGAAGCCATTTGTTCTTGAACCTCTTCGAGTCGTTCCATAATTGCTTCAGCATTTGTTCAACGGAAATCATGCTCATGCTGCGAACTTTAAGCAGTACATAAGAAATTACAACAATGCCTTGGCAATTGTTTCAATGGGAGCAAAACTGTCAACACCACAAGGACAAGGGCCTTTTTGTTTTAGAATACACGGTATGGTTTATCATCGTATTGGTCCAGCAGCTCCATCACAAAACGATCAACTAAATTATAGCGCTCTTTATTTTATGGATTCTTAATAAGCTTTACAAGAACATCTTGGAAATCCAGCAAACATTGGATGTCTTCCAGAACTAACAGATGGGCACGAGTTTTCGCCTTACAAGCAGTTTCTGAGGAACAAATTAAGCTCGTAAACCGAGGGATTACTGTACGTTGACGCACAGCTGACAGCGTCGCTTTCGCCATTTATATTTGTTATCCCATGGGTGCAAGTTGTGTCTCATTACTGTACTGCTCTTCATAAACAAACTATAAACCCTCATCACATAAGTACTACTTTTTTAGCTTTAACTATCTATTGAAACGAACGTATATGTCAAAATATATATCGTATTTAAGCATTGTTGGACTTACACGGTTTTCAAATTACAAGGCGACCTTCGTAACGAATTAACCGTGTAAGTTGGGGACTTATTGTATATGTTATTTCCTGTCAATAGACACCTATATTGATTGTGATTCATTAGGATTTCTCCCTCCCTCCCACTAACTACCCCTCCCCCCCCCCACAATCTAAATGTGCTAATTGATTGCATATCACTATACTCTAATAGACATATGGAACGACCATTTACACTAACTGTAGCCAGAATGCAACATCTTCAAATTCTTATACATGTGTTGTTTAACATTACCTGTTCAATTGTTTATACTTCTGGTGTTAATATTTTCCTTTCAATAGTTAATATACTAGGTAAATTAGTTAAAAATGTAACCTGTTTAATTGTTTAACTAAATAGATAGCGGTAAACATCGGCAAAAAAATGCCAGGTGGGGCTTTTGTCACTTTTTGATGGTTAGGGCCCTGACTTCTGCTATGTTCGAATTCGCCGTGTATAGTAACTTGTAAGGCCCATTCATTTGTAGAACGAATGGATAAGATTCTGTTTAATGGTTTTGCTGCCCAAGTAGCTGATTGTGATAAAGTTTGATTTTTATGAATGTTTGTTTATTTCGAACCCGGATACTTCAAAGTCGTAATTTTTGGTCACTTGAACTTTGAAATGACTACGTTCTACTCTTGTAGGTTTTTTAGACATGTTGTCATCTATCATAAAATCATGGGCTCAAAACCACAAGCATTCATTTTCTCCATTTGATAAACACAAGAATGAATGTAGCATATCAATCATTTACAATTTTAATTACTTAGAAGAATGGTACAAATTTAGGATTTGGATAGCTCTATGCTTGAAAGAACAAAGTTTGCTCATTTTAAAAGAAACAATTTGAATGTGTCCTATTAGCATAACAATGTGTATCGAATTACAAAGTGAATGATTGCTTTTAGGTTATTAACAATGATAAACATAACCTATCATAAGAGCTAGCCAAATTTGAGAGTCCAATGCTTTAAATGAGGAATAATTCACGTTTACTTTGTGTCTGTTTTATGTTCACCCCAAACACTTAAATGTATGCATAGCTGTGAGCACCTACATTTGCTGTGCACTTAAAGCATGCACAGGAAATAAGGGTTAATATTTGCACCTACACCTGTTGCTATTGTCAAATTCATATGAATTATTAAAATGTTAGTTGATTTGGTCTATCTTAGGAATATGTTCCTGGATAATAAATTACCTGATGATCCAAAACCACTATTATGACAGATATGATGTCTTAATCGTGTCATCCACAATTCTGACGACTGTGGCAATCTTTCTGTTGCAGCTGCTAGGATACGGGCTACCTTCTTGTGTTGGCCAACTGCACGCTTGCCTTTCTTTTCCTTTTTGCCACCGACTCCTGCACCCCCCACACCTACAGCACCAGCTTTGCCCTTGCCCTTGACACCCTTCATCCCCTTCTTCACTTTTCCGATGCCAGAGAGAGCGGCAAGCGTTGCATTTGGAGTGTTGTCCCCTTGAAGCATGTCCACCTGTAGAGAAATGAAACAGAGTGATGTGACTAAACTAGGAAAGGAAAGATATTGAGAGGAAAATTACTCAGTAAATATAATATAGATCCTATTAAAATTTCAACCATAAAGAAAATCCTTCTTTGCTACATTAATAATGGCAGTTTTTAGAAAATCTTACAAATGACCCATTGATAATACCTAGCAGTAGGATATTGAAACATAACTTACCCACATTAAATAGTATCTTTCTGTCATCTTACGAGCATTGTGAGCTGCTTTGAATGCCTGAAGTATGAGCTTTCTTGTAAAACGTGGAAAGGGATTTGGCTGAGGATTATTCACACTTTTCACTGGGCTGCCATCAGCACTACTGTCTCTGACCCTTCCTGTGCCACTTGCGCCATTGCCTAGAAGCTCAAGTAAGCATTCAATGTACAAAGCCCACATGCGCTCGGTGTCTAACTGTTTGACAGCTGCATCATAAACAGCACAGCAGCTCCTGAAGCAACAAAAGAAATGAACATCATACAAAAGCTTACCAAAAGACATCGTTCCATTCTACAAGAAAAAAATTATTTATCCAATTACCTTATTCTCTCCTTTAATGAAACCTTTCTCTTCTTTCTGACCTTGGTTGGAGTTGGCTTTCCTGGCATCTGTGGCAAAACGGTTGGAATGGACGTTGTTGGAACCTCTGTGGCCACTGCACCTAATACACTCTGCCCTATGCTTGGGGTAGCATTACCCATTGTGGTTGAAATCGAGTTGTTTGGGGCAATGAGTGAATATGACAACCCTTCCAATTCACGTCTTGCCATTGTGTCCCAAGTAAGCTCCTCATTTGGAAAATATGTCAACAAATCACTGCAAAGTAAGTGTTTTTAATAAAAAATTAACTCATTATTCAGTATTATTTCATTATTAAGGAGCTCTACAACAAATAGCAAACAATTCAGAAACCTGGATACCAACAAAAATCACTCCTCTAACCTTGATGATTTGAGCATGCACTTTTGGCACAAAAAATGTATTGATTTACGGACGAGCATGTACAATCATCCCATTGTGTCATTGTGATCTTTAGATGCCTCCAACGCAATATGCAGCATGGGTCTGTGTCAACACTTTTATATTACCAAAACTTCATTTATGTCTAAGAGGGGAAAAATTTTTTTTTGTGCCTTTCCGAATGAAATACAACCTTTCCTTTTGGCAGAGACTAAACAGATGCCATTTCTGGAGTGGGTCATCTGAGGTGTTTACCTTTGGCTTCTCATGAGATGGCAAGTTGGCTTTCCTAGTGATACCGATGCTTTGGTTATGTTCTTATTTGTCTCTGTACATTTTTTTATACTTTTTATATTGATGGTTCAGAATATGGAGCTGTCTTGCTTCTCATAAGCTTGTCGACGGTTGCTATCATTCATGTGTGTCTGCAAAAATTAAGTTTTTGTCTGTGATATTTTTCTTTATTATTTTATCGTTTGTTTTATTTAAAATTTTAGTTCATGTTTATTATTTGGGAATTGTTTCATTTAAAAATTTAGTTAAGTTTTAAATTAAGTGAAAATGGAATGAAAAGAATCATCTTACTGAAGAAGACATCGAGAGGGAAGTGTTTTTGCAATAATAATAATAATATTTTATTTAATACATACAGAAAAGTCCCAATTATATGAATTTTAATAAAGACAAACACAACATCCATGCTCGAAGCGGGATTTGAACCCGCAACCTTTGGGTTAGAAGGCAGGCGCACTGCCTACTAGTCTAACCCGGCTGGCAGATCAGATTTGGAAGACGATATTGAAAGAGCAATTCAAATAGATAATATTTATGAAAGTGAAGTAGAATCATCTTGGTGCCACCCTTCACGTAGTTACAAGGCTATCATTAATCCTTTCAACGAATCATCTGCAGGGTTAAATGCAAATGAAGCCCCACTTACGGTTAGTAATCCATCGATTCTTTTTCCAGTGTTTTTCAATGACCATGTTTTTCATCTTCTTCTAACAGAATATGCAGGGAAAAAACCCAGGATCCTAAAGGTTAATAAAATTGCATCTACCAGGTGTAACCCATAAGTTCCCAGCCTTATGATATGCAGGCTATTTCAAATGTAACCAACACTATACTGTGGCGCATATAGTTTCATGCTCGTTTTTATGACATGGAATCATTCAAAGCATTTCATTATAAAAAAAGTTATGTTAGATTGAGTAGTAATTAAAAAATACAATATCTTATCAAGGTTATAATGGATTCAGTGTTAGCATAAATCATCATCATCATAGGTAGTCTGTCCATAGACAGGTCCATGATTATTCATGGTTAAACTTGGTTCTCCATATACTCCTATTTTCCGCAGTTTTCTTCATGTCTTGATAGCTCTCTTTCCCTTTCAAGTCGTCTACTAGCTGAAACCTTTTCCTACCTCTTTCTCTTTTTCCATCAAGTTTTCCTTCTAGCACTTCTTTAATCATGCACTCTCTCCTCATGTAATGTCCAATCCAGTTCGCCTTCCTCTTTCTGATAGTCTGTATAATCATTCGCTTCTCTCCTATTCTTCCTAGTACTTCCTCATTTTTCACCCTATCTGTCCATTTTATCTTCAGCATTCTTCTCCATGTCCACATTTCGAAGCTTTCCAAGTATTTAATATCATTTTTCCTTAGCGTCCATGTTTCTGCTCCGTACAAAGCTATACTCCATACATAACATTTTATCAACTTCTTGCGGATTTCCTGTTAGTAGGAGTTTCTTTCTTCTGAAAGCGGCTTTTGCCCTGATTTCATCAGTACATTTTGCTTCTCTCGTTATGATGCTTCCAAGGTATTTATAATCTGAAACTAGTTCTAATGGCTTTCCTCCTACACTTATAATCAAATTTTCTTCTTCTTTACTTGATATTTGCATAACCTTCGATTTTTCTGTATTAATTTCCATACCGTATTTTCTACCTGTTATCACTAATCTATTTATCATTTTCTGGAGTTCCTTTTCCTTTCTTGCTAGAAGTACTTGATCATCCATGTATTTCACTGTTCTTATAATCCTTCCTCCGATTTTGAAATCTCCCGTGCCTTCTAACGCTTCCTGCATTAGTCTCTCTCCATATATATTGAACAGAATCGGCGATAGACAGTAGCCCTGTCTTATTCCTCTACCGATATGTACTCCACTGGTGTCCGTATTCTCCAACCTGACCTTTACAACTTGATTCACATATAGATTCCTGATCAGTCTCCTGTCTTTCCAGTCTACACCTATATCCTTTAATATCCTCATCAGCAGTACCCAATTTACTCTATCAAAGGCCTTCTTCCAGTTGAAGAAACATACGCAGCAATCTTGACTGTACTCTATTGCCCTTTCTGATATGATTCTCACTACACCGATAGCATCTCTGGTTCCACATCCTTTTCTGAAGCCGAATTGATCTTCCCCTAGCATTTCTTCGGACTTTTTCTCTAGTCTTTCATTAAGGATCTTCGTGATGATCTTGGAAGTGTGTGACAGTAGGGATATCATTCTGTAGTCCTTACACTGCATTGCCTTTGGCTTCTTCTTTAGAGGGATCATTGTTACATCTAAGAAATCCTGAGGCCACCCTCCCGAGTCGTAAATCTTGTTAATTAGTTTTGTAATCACTTTTAGTCCTTCCGATCCCATGACTTTAAGTACCTCTACTGGTATTCCATCGCTGCCTGTAGCTTTTCCTTTCTTTACTTCCTGTATCGCCTTTTCTACTTCGCTTTTCATAATACGTGGTCCCAAGTTGTCTTTTTCAATGCAATTCTCTTCTTCCAGTTCCATTTGTACCGATCCTGCCTGCTTTTTGTATAGTTCCTTAATGTATTCTTCCCATACCTGTGCTACATCCTTTGGTTCTGTGACTATTTTTCCATCTGTATTCATATTCCTTTACTACGAATCCCATTAGGCTTCTCATCTTATAACTCCAGTGCCCTAGCGTACATCATATCGTATCGTCCTAACTTCTCCATCTGATGTACTTCCTCACATTCTTCTTTTATCCAAATTTCCCTAGCTTTATCTGCTACCCTTCTCAACTCATTGTTTATGCGTCTATAATTGGCTATACCTTCTTCACTGTTAACATTTTTCCATTTTCTTCTCTCATCCATTTTCTCCAGCATTTCCTTAGTGATCCATGGATTTCTGATTTTCTTCTCTTGTTTCCCAATCTCTTTATTCAAGGTATCTTTGATGCTGGCTTTCACTTCCTCCCATTCTGTATCCATGGTCTTCGGTTTGTTTTCCAAATTTCTAAAGCAATCTTCCAACTTCGTGCTGAAGGCATCTTTCCTTTCTTTCAGTTTTTCTAGGTCCCAAGTCTGTCTATCTCTTCTCGTTTTCCTTATTTGTTTAAGCTTTGTAGTTACATCGACTATTAGAAGGATGTGATCTGAATCAATGTCTGCTCCTGGTAATGTCTTACAAGGGGAGTGTCAGGTTAATGGGAAAGGAATTTGTCTGAAAATTTGCGAACTGGTAGAGGTAGACTTGGGACTTACCCCCCTTTTGGGCATAGACGGTCAATAGTTTAAATAATAAATGGATTTGTTTATTTAGACTCCGTACAAGAACCTTGTTAGTTTCACTTGCTTGCTAAGCACGTTTGGCTGTGAGGTAATAATTAGCATTACGAAGTCAGAGGTCACTGGTTCAAATCCTGGTGACTTCTTTTGTTTGCGTTTGTTATATTTATTTTTAAATATTGTTTTCAATTTGTATTTTTTCATATATTCTTTGTTTTTTTTACTTTTAACGTTTGTGTTATTTTTTTCAATTTTATTCGTATATTCTTTATTAGAGTTGCTATAATGTTTTAAAAGTTTTTCTCATTTTTTAAAGTGCCTTTCTCATCTTCTATTACTTTCTTAAAATGGATTTCACATTGAACCCACACAGTTTCCTGGATGATACATATCGTAGAAGCAGCGGAAGCAATAATATTTTCGACATCGCGCACATTTGAAGAAACATTGTTCGCCAAAGTGACATTATTGGATTCGGCTTCTCGGCTCATTGTCATACACTGAAATTCTGATAGAGATAAAATATAAAAATACGTAATGGCAACGCTATTACTAGAGCTCGTAAAGAACCATATCTTTAAATATGGAAGCAGACAGTTGATTGTGCACAAGAGCATGTATTTTTATCATGTCCGCTCGTCTAGTAATATCGCGTTTTTCTTGCAGTAGAACTGCTGCATTTTGTAATCACGAAATAAATATCTTTACCTGACAGTAAAAATACATGTTGCAAGGTTGGCATATGGGGGTGCATTTTGACGGAATTACCTTCACGGTGCATGTCGGCTGATTTTCGTCATCGATGAAGCGCTCGTCAATGTAATTTATCAATGCATTAACAAAACCGGCATCATATCATAAAATCAGAAAACAATCCTTAAATAATTTATCACTACTTACCACTGCGACAAATTAAATAAAACGTGCTTTCTTTTACTTGAGAATAAGTCTTTCGAAAGGTCAGAAACCAACTAGAAAGACTGGCGAGTGCAGAAGAAAATCTCACTGCAGATCTCCTACAACAAATTATCATTCACTGGAATGTGTGGCGTATGGCTGATGTAAACCGATTCACCTCGCACGTCACTCACAACATCCAACTCTCTCCCTACCTCGGCGGCTACTGCTTGCCCACACTTCCACCCGCGACATTGTCTAGCTCGATCGCTTTACGCACCCGCCCGAGAGAATGTCTTCCGACTCGCGACAATGCATAAAGCGAACGAGCTCTAGTAATAGCTTTGCCATTACATATTTTTATATTTTATCTCTATCAGAATTTCAATGTATGACAATGAGCCGAAAAGCCGAATCCAAGAATGTCACTTTGGCGAACAATGTTTCTACAAATGTGCGAGGTGTAGAAAATATTATTGCTTCCGCTGCTTCTACGATATGTATCATCAAGGAAACTGTGAGGGTTCATTGTGAAATCCCTTTTAAGAAAGTAATAGAAGATGAGAAAGGCACTTTAAAAAATGAGAAAACTTTTAAAACATTATACAGTAAAAGCCCATTCTAAAGGCACCCACGGGACCAAAGTTGTGCCGCTAAAATGAATGTGCCGCTATTACGAATGGTGCCGCAAAATCACATTCCAATTACTTTGAGAACATAATTGGTATCTTTTAACGTTCTTCTTCCCTATAAGATATTGTATATGTTGTTCTTCGTTACCTAATTTACTATTTTTTGCCGTAATTATTACGGTGTAATAAATCTAACTATATATTAATTTTACGTTGACGTCTGTCGACGTTTGTGTATAATTTATATCTGCGTATTTCTCGAGAACTGTTCATTGTAAAGATACGCGTTAAACGGCATTTTGTTTCTACTGGCTGAGAGGTCCCTGGAAAAATATTTTTGTTTGCTAAAGTGTCCTGGTTTGAATCCAGGAGACAATTATATTTTCCCATAAGTTTACATGGGATTTTTTGATTTTCCAGAGTGCAAGGTTTTTTCCTTCATTCACCAAAATATGTAAATATGGACTAATTTTCTTCGTTTGGGCATTATTCGTCGGCTAAAACTCTATAGTATTTTATTCTTGTGATTTTTATATGTTACACGGTCGACGTTTTCAGAAATACGCATTCTTTTTCAAAATTTTGTGGATTTTTCATACTAATTCCGGGCGTTGCCAAGGAGACTCATTGTTGCCTCTGATTCATTTAATGCCAATTAAACCTTCAAATAGACGAAAGAAAAGTGTTATTCGCATCGATCTGTTGTTTGAGCATCGAAATTAATAAAGCATAGCAACATAAATATTTAAGGACAATTATTCTGTTGACTGCGTATTGCTGCGTATGGGAAGTGTTTCTAATGATTTAGTCGAAGCAACTGAATCTTCATTTCATCGTTTGAATGCTGGAATCTTACTTTTTTGTAAGTAGAATCATCATATTACAAATCTGTAATCCTAATTAACGCCAATAGGCTCACGCATAAATTAAAAATTAGATGAGAATAGGGACGCACGTTATTTTGTAAACACATTATATGCTTATCTTCTCTTCATTGATAATCTAAATTAACGGTTGTGTTTATTTAAATCGCATTGAGGATCGGAGATCCGGAGCTGCCCTAGTAATTTTATTAATTTTTGTAATGCTCATTCTGGGAACCAAAAGGGTCCATCGAAAATAACATTATTACTACAACCATCATTTAATATTCACAATTAACAGATTATTTTGCTTTTTTCGTTGAAAGTAAATATCACAATTCGTATATTCACGAATGTGCAGCCTCACTATCAGCTGATTTAAGTTCACCTGAGACATCCAGTTTTCGTATCCCGTGACGATGTTTAAAGCGAGATAGTCACCCATCAGAAAAAATACATCGCTGATAAAAGTATTTTGCCTTTTCAATTAATAGTGGATCTGTGATTGGGAAACCTTCAGAACGTTTCACTTTAAACCACTCGTATAATATTGCTTTGGCTTCCTTAAATTTTTACGTTTTTGGATATTTTTATTTGTCTCAGATCCAGCAAAAATTTTTAGAAGTTGCCGTTTTCTTGCTTTAATACCATATATCGTAGATGAGCTTATATTGTACTCATTCATTAATATATGTCTATTTGCCCCATTATCCAGACGTTGGCAAATGTCAATTTTCTGTCGTAAAGTAAGCACCATTTGCTTCTCTTGTTTTCTACTACTGCTGCCACTACTCATGTTGTTTAGGGTTTCTTTAAATGTTTATAAAATGAGGTTAATAACAAATAAAATTATTACGCAGTACATCACGACTGTTGACACCTTGAAACAGAAGAGGAGCTACTCGCAATATGTGGTTAAGCTTACGGAGATCGGTCATGACTGTGGCGACATCTATAAGATAATTGGAAAATGTAAGTTCACTGAAGATGCCGTTAGAGCGTGTTTGCCGCTAGAATGGGTGCCATTAAAACGAGCTTTTACTGTAGTAACTTTAATAAAGAATATACGAAAAAAATTGAAAAAAACAACACAAACGTTAAAAGTAAAAAAAACAAAGAATATATGAAAAAATACAAATTGAAAACAATATTTAAAAATAAATATAACATAAACGCGAAAAAAAAAAGAAGTCACCAGGATTCGAACCAGGGACCTCTGACTTTGTAATGCTAATTATAACCTCACGGCCAAACGTGCTTAGCGAGCAAGTGAAACTAACAAGGTACTTGTACGGTGTCTAAATAAACAAATCCATTTATTATTTAAACTGCTGACCGTCTACATCCAAAAGGGGGGTTAATCATGATTCCCAAGTCTAGCTCTACCAGCTCGCAAATTTTCAGACAAATTCCTTTCCCGTTAACCTGACACTCCCCTTGTTAGCATTTTTTATGCTGTTCCTGAATCTTTGTTTTACTAGGATGTAATCTATTTGGCATCTCACTCTATCTCCTGGGCTTTTCCATGTGTACAGCCTTCGTTTATGGTTTCTGAACCACGTATTAGTCACTACTAGGTCGTTATTATCACAGAATTCTACCAGTTTTTCTACTCCTCGGTTTCTTTTCCCAAGTCCGTATTGACTGACAACATTTTCTTCTTGTCCTCCACCAACTATGCTGTTCCAATCTCCCATTGTTATGCAGTTTACCTTTCCTCTTACATCTTCTTCGTAAATCTCGTTAATTTGTTCATACATCTCCTCAATTTCTTCTTCTTCATGAGTGGACGTTGGCATATATACCTGGATTATCAACATGTCCACTGGGACTGCTTTTAGCTTTATTGCCATCAACCTATCGTTCGTTGCTGTTATTTTTGTCACGCTCTTCATCATATCTTTCCTAAGTACCAGAGCTACTCCCCTTGCCCCATTATTTCCTCCTGAGTAAACTACCGTGAATTCTTCCGAGTCGAACTGTCCTTCTCCTTCCCATCTAGCTTCGCTCAGCCCTATGATATCAATCCTATTTCTTCTCATTTCTTCTTTCAGGTTCTCTAGCTTTCCTGCCTTCCTCATGGTTCTTACATTCCAAGTACCTATGCATAAGTTACCTTCGACAAATGCTTCCTTCAAGGCAGTCCCTGCCTGGAGATCAGATTGTGGGACTATTTTACCTCCGAAATATTTTACCTCAAGAGAACTCATATTGTCCAACCATATAATCATTACTAGGGAATGGTAATGTGATAGTTTCCCTCCTGCTTTCCACATCGCAGTACTGTAGCTGTTCAAATCCTCCCGATCATGCCTACAGCTCTATTGGATATAGACCCAGCCAACATCATTTGTTTTCAGCTCTATACCATACTGACAGTACTGCTGCCTACTGCCAGGGACCGATGATAGTTTTTTTTTTGTGAAAAACCTCCATTCACGGGGATCGAACTCTGGAACTTTGTAACGGAAAGCCAACATGCTGACAACTAACCTGAAATATTTTTCTGTCTCTTTGAGGAAAGAAACATTAAAGCAATTTGTTAAGAATAAAACTACAATTTATTGTCTATTTTATTGCATTATAAAGTATACATGTATATTATTCTTTATTCCATAATGCTACATATGCAAGACTTTTTGTATGATGTTTTTAAAATTTCTAAATTTTTGTGGGCAGACCCAGGATTTAGAGTTATGCAACCATTGAAAACATCAGATTTTTACCAGGGAAAAATTGTTCGCTGCCATCTAATTTCATCAAATTACATTCATTTAAGCCAGAGATAGCAAATTTAGAAAGTTGCATTAAGATTTTCAAAGTTCATGGAAGATTTCATGGCTACCAAAGCAGAGCCATAAAGTTGCCACCATACATCACCCTACCAAGTAATCCCCTGTTTCTCTCACACCAATCATAAAGATACAACAATTTGACAGCCATTAAACATATAGATCAAATATATACAACCACATCATAATAAACTTTCATACTAAACAATAGTATTTTTGAGTCTATTTCCAAAAACTTTACTCCTTAATAAGGGATTAAGTAGTCCTTAAGGTAATTTATTCCATTTCACTGTGGCTAAGTTTATGTTAGGATATTTACCCTTTTGTTGGGATTCAGTCCTTACTTTACAGAGTAAAACCTCTCTAACAAGGAAGAGTCTCGTGAGCGGGAGATGGATTTCTTTGAAAATTGGTGGGCACGGAGTACTCTTCACCACGATCAACAAGGATCATAACTCACTTATAGTTTAAACAATAAATGGGTTTATTTATTTTAAGTGTGTACAGTACACATTACGATGAAGCTAGAACGGTGGTCATGCATGTTAAGTGTCCGAGTTCTATACTGCAGGCCACTTTTGAATCCTCTTTATTTTACTTTATCAATTATTTCTTTTTAAGGTTAAAACGGAATTATTCCTTAATTTTTAATTATTTAATTAGTTATTATTATTTTTTGGGATTTTGTTTTTACTTTTTTGTTTATTTTCATATTTCTTTTAGCGTTTAAAATTTCTATTTTACATTTCTACTTCTCTTCTCTTTGATTTTATTCTTCATCCTCACAGACACTGATGCAACATATCATGAGAGCAATGGAAACAATAAAATTCGCGACACCGCGAACATCTAGCAGAACATTGCTACACACAGGTAATTTATATTTTATAACCTGTTCAGGAAAAAAGATCTGCTTTACATTGCAAAACATTTTACGTTCTCTTGCCAGTCATGAAGCGAACGAGGCATACCAAATCATTTCCTTGAAAATAGAAGCCGACGACTGATTTTAGAACAATGCGTGGATTTTAATTATGTCCACTTGACCCATGATATCGCAATTCTTACGCAACAGAATTGCTGCATTTTTCAGCCATGAAATAAAGATTGGTGTGTATATATAAGAGAAGAAATGGTAACAGTAAATGTTGCAAGACCAAGAATGTTACATTTTAAAAGATATCCATTCCTCAACTAGCCACATGACCGCCTAAAGGTACATTTTCCGGGTAAAAACAATATCCCAAAAAATAATTAAAATTAATGAAATAATTAATTAAAAATTAAGAATGAGTAAGTCCATTTTAACCTTAAAAATAAATAATTGGAAAAAAGTGAAATAAAGAGGATTCGAACCATAGTATAGAACTCTGACACTTTACGTGCATGACCACCATTCCAACTTCATTGGAACATGTACTGTATGCACTTAAAATAAATTAAAATAAATCAACCCATTTATTGCTTAAGCAATAAGACAGTTACGCCCAAAAGGAGTGTGATCCTTGATCCTGGTGAGGAGTACTATGTGCCTATCAAGTTTCAAAGAAATCTGTCTCCTGGCCATGAGTCCCTTCCCTTGTAAGACAACCTACACTATGGCAACTCAAAGGATTTGGTTGCTTCAACAGGCATAAGGAAATAAGATTTAGTTGAGAGGAGGGAAAATATAATTTTGATAATTTGAGTAGACAGGAATATATCCTGAAATGTATCTATTGTCAATAAAGACAATGATGAAACAAATATTGGTAGTAGCTTAGAGAAATCTAAAAGAACAATCAACCATTCTATTGATATAAAATCCTATAGAAATGCTTACTGTATAATCTTCTCTTGTAGGTGCTGGGTGAAGTCATATTCCTTTGCAATGGACAGCAGACTAATTATAAAGCCTACTTCCTTCACCTTTTTGACAGATGATTCATACATCAACATTGCCAGCTTTCCCTCCATGACCTGAGAAAAGAATTTATGCTGTGAGAAATAACTGATGGGATCAAAAAAATATTATTGCATATTGTTCTTCGCATGAACTGCACAAGTACTGCATATAAGATAAACTAAAATATTTGAAGAACATGAACCAGACATCATAAATGAAATCAGGCCTTAAAAACTTTAGTTCATCGTTTGTTTGTACTATGAACTATCAGGACCACCACTCTTGCATCCAGTACCCCTTCATTATACAGTAAGACCTACATATTATTATTTTTGAATGCACAAACTGGTAATGAAAAATACTGTCTCATTTAATACACAAAATAGAGTTCATATATTCATAATGTAATTAAAACAAGTAAGAATTTTTAAAAAATTCAAAATAAAATCATTTTGTTTTATAAAATAGGCAGCCATAAAAGGATAAAACAAGAAAACCTTCAGATTATTTGTTCATTATAAAAGATCTTGGTGTCATCTTCTTTTCATTACCATTGCTTTGATATCATTTACGTAATAATTTCGGTTTATTAGGAGGTTTTCAAGGTTGAGCTTCATTAAAAAAATGTGTTTTTCTATTAACTTTATATTCAAAATCCATTTACTCCAGCTTATGGAATGAGATTATTACGTAAATGATATGTAAAGTTCAAGTAATGACAAGTACATGGCACCAAAATCTTTTATAACGAACAAATAATCTGAAAATTTTCTTGTTTTACCCTTTTGAGGCCACTTATAATAAAGCAAAAAGATTTTATTTTTGAATTTTTTTAAAATTCTTACTTGTTTTCATCTTTTAAGTGTGAAAATGAATAACATTCAATGAAATATAACAGGCATAAATAATTTACCTCAATCACTTTCTTACAATGATTGATGTCAAAGTTTGTGATTTGTGGAACTTTGTGACTTCAAATGACTCTAGCGCTTATAGGCTCGTCAGTTTAAATCACAAAGCAAATAAGATGAGAAATCCGGTACCGGCAGTAACCTACTCTTTTCAAAAGCACCAAGGAGGATCAACGGCTTTATGTCCCTTCCGAAGGATGAAGCGTTGATTCACATGCTCTCCTCTAAACCAGGGATGTGAACCGAAATGAAACTAAATCTTACTTTTCAATTCACCTTGGATAGAAAGTATTTTATGTTCTAAAAATGTTTTGCTTCGTAGCGTAACGATTGGGGAACGAACTGTTTTGTTTCACTCCAGAAGCAGAACACTTTCAGTGGTGTGGAATTAAATCATAGGAAGCGTTACAAGATGAGTTTTTTTTTGGTTTCAAAACTGTTAGTGGAGGGGGTAAGCAACAGAAGTAAAACCACTCTGGAGCGATTTTAATCCCATTCCGTTTCGGTCCTAGAATTTTGCTTCGAGTAAAACGCGTTCAGGCTTCTTGACTCAATCGGAGGTTTAGACCCCGTGATGCCCAAGCTGTACGGAAAGCCCTCTTTAACTTGAGTCTTTGGTGCTCATTAGACATACATGCTGTATTGGGATGGATCCATGGGCCTCCTCTACTCGCTTGCGAGCGTCAATAACGCGAGTGAACGCACACGCCGAGTATTGTACCAAAGCAGTCTATCCAATACCTCCTATATACAAGGCCTGTGCGCTATGACGTCAGCATGGCATGATGTCAGAAATAGTAGGGACACAGCACCTTTTTGGCTTGCTGTGTAAATGAGTGTTTGACTTATTTCACCAGTGTTAGTACTATATTTGTAGTGCGTTTTTGTTGTTAGCGCATTGTTTTTATTATTTATATATATATATTTGTTTCACGGTGAGGGCCATCCGCGCCCTCTCGGACGACGCTTCCGCCCCCCAACTCCGTCAATGGGAACTCGCCCATATCCAAATCTTAAACTCTTTCTCTCCTCCCGGCCTCAATATCCGTTAATATTTCCTTCTTTCCACCCTCTCTTTCCCCCCTCCCCCTTCTACATCCTCCAATCCCCGACCTTTCCACGCTCCCTTCCCTTCCACCCCCACACCTTCACCCCAGTGTCACTGCCATATCAGTTGTGTCTCTCTTGTGCTGACGAAGGGATCATCCCGAAAGCTCTAACCTCTACAAATGTGTCTCTCCAACACCCCAGCGGCTCTACTTCCGGTAAGTGTTCACTGGGTTTCCTTCAACACCTAGTTGCCCAAAATATATATATATATATATATATATATATATATATATATATATATATATATATATTGTGGCGGTACAGGTTTAACCTGTAGCACTGTTGACCACATTAAAGCCTTGGTTGCGAAATTGAATAGGATTTTGGGCGCGCCGAAGACGAAGGAGAAATCGATGTCAGCGTGACCTTCCAGGTTCGTGGCCTGCGAGTCACGTTGCCGGAAGGGGGAGTGGAAAACGCAGTGCATCACCCGCGCCCTATATAAGAAGGCGTCTCCGACGCCTAAAAAAAGACTTCACCTGGGTCGCATCGGTGCAACAGTTCGAGTCAGTGGTATAATTTTTACAAAGAGTGCCTCAAGTCGTCGTCTGACGAAGAAACACGCAACCTAGAGGACTTCTGTTCGTAAACGGAGGAGCAAGTACGCTGTGGACTGGTCTTGAGTTTTAATCTCAAAATTTGAGGACTATAAGGTTTTCTGGAATTACTTTTGTTGAAGAACTTTATATACCTTTTGTTTAAGAAACTAGAGTCTACATAATTTGTGGTGTATTATTAGATAATACGTGTGTGATCTTTAAAAATGTTTGTGAATTAAAAACAATAACTTTGGAATGTGAACTAAATGATTGTGACTTTGGTTGTTCTTGAACTATCTTGTGCACTTGCGACACGCTCGGTTCCGAACCTTGTAAATTAAATCGAAGCGAAAAATTTCACCTTTTCGGCTACAATATATATATATATATATATATATATATATATATATATATATATATATATATATATATCTCCCCTATATATTATGCGCGTAATGAAGCTGCGTGCATATGAAGCCTTGCGTAATTATATCAGCGTATTTCTCGAGAACCGTTCGTCCTAAACATATGCGGTAAATGGTGTTTCGTTTCTACTGGCTATGAGGTCCCTGGAAAAATATTTTCGCTTTCTAAAGTGTCCCAGGTTCGAATCCAGGAGACAATTATATTTTTCCATAAGTTTACACGGGATTTTCGATTTTTCAGAGTGCAAGGTTTTTTCCTTCATTGGTTAAAATAGGTAAATATTGACCGATTTTCTTTTTTGCTTTATTCGTCGGCTAAAGCTCTATACTATCTTATTCTTGCAATATTTACACGTTATGCGGTCGAATTTTTCAGAAATATGTATTCTTTTCAAAATTTTACGTATTTTTATATACTTTTATTGATTTTCACTTGGATCTTTCTTTCTTTCTTGTATTGATTTTCACGTGGATCTTGTTTGTCACCAACATTTTTCCCATTTAAAATGCACTGTGCCATTTTCGAAAATTAATTTCGGGCACTTCCCGATAAGTTATAGAAATGAAATTTCGTTTTTCTAGATAAATATTGTTATTGAAAAATTTGTATGCTTCATAAAAGTGGATGGCTTATTGTGGGAAATGATACTGGTATAATAGAAGAAATTAGTTGGTTGATTAAAAAATCCATTCACTTTTATGAAGCATACAAATTTTTCAATAACAATATTTATCTAGAAAAAAATTTTTTTTGCTTTTGAGTGCATTTTCATTCACAAATAAGTGTATTCCGAGACTCTCATTGTTGCCTCCAATTCATTTAAAGCCAATTAAACCTTCAAATAGATGAAAGAAAAGCGTAATTGTTATCTTAATCTAACAATAAATGTTTGCATTGACGTCGCCTGTATAGTAGGTCCTGTAAGAAGTTAAAAGCAGTCGTTGATAGACACTTGAAGCAAAGCAACTGTTTATGAGTTTGTCTATAAGGGACAACATTTCTCTTTTACTCATGCTCCTAAACCACAATTTGACATGTGCCATGCAACGCATCCTCAAAGTTGACGTACAAAAACTCAAACGTTATAAGGGACACACACCGACGATCCCATAAGACTCCTATTATTCATTTTTTAATGATAAAAGTAGTCTAAAAAGGAGAGATATATACAACTTATATTTGAGATAAATATTTATTTTGAATATTTCAAGTTGTAAACTTTTCCTTTGAGATGTTAAATAAATATTTTACATTTTAAATGGTGACATAACCAATAGCGGTCCACCGTGCAAAGATAAGATTTCGGCCTATGAGCAGTGGCAGATCCAGGGGGGGGGGGGGGGGGGGGGGGGCGATTGCCCACCCCTTGGATAACCCCATTGCACTCCACTGCGAGCTTTCTTAAATTCTTTCCGTGCAGAGATCCTCAATTACATGCTGCAGATTAGGTCTGTATAGCAGGGAAAGAAGGATTCTGATAGTGGTAGGGATTTTCAAAATATAGGGCAGTTGGCAGGGGCGGATTTGATAGGTGGAGGGGCAATCCCCCCCCCCCCCCCCCCCCCCCCCCTTGAGAAGTTTCTGGATCCGTCCCTGCCTATGAGTCATAGGTATTCTCTGTATATTACTGTTGTGGATCCAGTGCAATGATGCAATGGGTGATTCTGGGAATTCACATCAGTCGGGTGGCACGGAAACATTCATTCCTACCAATAAAGTGGGAGTAAGCACGGTTTAGCATTGGAGTGGAAAAGACAAGGGTCGCCTCCGTCGTCTCGCACCGCATAGACTCGGCGCACTCGCACCGCCTCGCGCGCCTGTCCAAACTTCTCATCCTTTGATCGGCTGCAGGCCGACAATGCCACCATCGACCAATCACACCTACCGCAGCAGCTGTGGATGGAGCGAAATTTATTGCTCTCTGAAAAGATCCGGACCGAAACGTTATATCTGTGGACCTGAACTAAAACACTTTATTTCGCTCCAACCGGAATTACGGTCCAAAAAGTTTCCGTACATTTTGGTTCTACTCCAGGTTGGATACAAATGTTTCGGTTCGGTTACACTGAAAGTGTTCCTGTAACGGAACCCTCCGAGAATCGCTTCGTATTGTTTCGTTTCGTTTAGGTTCACATCCCTGCTCTAAACACACAAATAGGGGGCCGTAAGATCTATTGAAAAAATGCAATTTTTGCAGGTTTTCAATGTGTTTGCTCAGCATAGCATGCCAATGCACTCACCACTGCGCCATGGCACCCAATTTTGCAAGTTTTGAAATTTCAAAGATACTCTTCTACCCAGAAGCCCTACCGCAGCATAAGGAATAAAAATACTTTCCCAAAGGAATCATCTACTGATTACGAGTTCTCAACTGTTTAATAAAAAAGTTTCAATATCTTAAACTAATAGTGAACATTATAGAGGTATAAAATGACAATAGAAATAAGCTAAAATTATCGTACAATTAAGCGTTATAACATCTCTTGCCATATATTGGTCAAAATGACTACTCACATTAAAATCCATATTTCCCGCTATCATTTGTAACGTAGAGGTTAAAATGCTGTGAATATGTAGTAGTTCAATTTATTGCTACTTAAACACCCCCAGACTCACCGGCTGAGCCACCGCAACCAAATAGTCTTTTGGAAAGTTTGAACATTCACGGTTTAACTTCTAAATGAGATACAAAATTGTTTATGGGCTAAATCCATCTGCAAGCCATACGCTTTCAAACAATAACATTCTTTACGATCTGATCATTCGTTCAAGAGATATGAAGGAACAAAAAATGGTCTACCCCAAACTATATATAAAAATAAATAAATATATAAATATCGGACAAATGCATATAAAAGATTTTATAAAAAACTAGCTGCCCATACACCTCTGATATCAGAGCTCTGTAGGAGTATATGTTAAGAAGGGTATACCATCAACTCGCTGCGGTCAATACGTCGCATGACAAACTCGTCGTGCATCAATTCGTCGCAGAGGAAATTCTTCGGGCATCAACGCATTGCATCATGAGAATATAATATTTTAAGGAAAAAAACAAAAAAATCTTAAACTATGTAAACCGCAATATGCCATATATTATCAGAATTGAAATTTTAATTTTCCGGGGCTGTTTTTGCCCCATTATTGCCCAATAAGAAACGTCCATAAGTCTGTGTATAGGTTTTTATGTTTGCTGTTTAAAATTATTTCCCGAAAAGTTTCGATCTCGCAATTTAAACTATCAAAAAGATTTAGCATAAATTATTAGTTATTATCGGAAAAAGTGGGAATTTTTCTGGATATCAACAATCGACTATGAAATTATCGTTGCATCAAAGCCAGTATTCAATCGTGGACAATGTTGCCTTTTCACGGGTTTCATGCTTACAAAACATAAAAGTAAACATTCCAGAAAAACACAATTACACAAGAAATGAAGCTGGATTTGGCGAAAGTGATATGATAGGAAATAAAATTATCTTTACATTCAAATGCAATACACTTGGAAATGGAATGTTTACAAATAAATTTGGTTAATTGTTAAGAAAAGCTAAGTGAAAAAGTATTCTTTATAGGTGGTTTTCAGTTCTTCGCAGAATAAAATGTTTTTGTATATTCTGCATATGCCCTAGAATTGGTAGCGATCCACTGAAATTCAACAGGCACTTACACTACTTTAAACATAAAATGTCATATCTCGGCATCTATTACTCCAATAGGTACAATTATTTTTATTGTGCCTCTTGAAAGATTGCTTATAACAACTGTAGAAATCAAAAACACATTATCAATCAAACACCTTTGAAAAATTAATAACATTACTCAAAACGTTCTGCTATCTACGTCTTTATTTCTCTTTAACCTTTAAACGGGCAAGTGGGGTCATATTTGACCCCACACTTGCATTTTGTTTGATTTTGAGCTCAAGTCTTTATGTATCACTTTCACGTTTTTTGTATTTTCCTATTTTTGTCTCAGTTTATTCTGTGTAGCAAAAAGATTTTTTAATTTTAATTTTAAAGTAATTTAAAAAAATATATTTCTCGATGGGGTCATTTTTGACTCCACTTGTCCGGCAACGACACCTTTTGCCAACAAAAGTTTTTCATGGACCTGATATAATAATTCGTAATTATTGACACTTTTGTTTATATTAATCACTCAATGACATGTGATTCAGTTTGAAAAATACCTAAAACATATTTCCATGGCATTTGTAGTGATTTGAAGCATAAGAATATGGTTATAAATCTTCGTGAGCATGCACCCATGGTCACATCATGTTTTTTTCCTGGACTAAATTAGGAAGTATCTAATATTAGTTGGGACCATCCGAAAAAATAATCAAGATGTTCCCAGAGAGATGCTTTTATCTTTGATGAAAGCTGAATCCCAGTCAACAAAGTATTTATTTTCGAATTTATTTACGCTTGTCGGGTACACGCCCAAAAAACGCAGAGTTGTACTTTTGCTATCTAGTCAGCACCATGAGGTAGAAATGGATTCATAAAATGGCAAAAAACCATGCATAATTTCCCATTATAATGTGACTCAAGGGAGTGTGGACACCCTTGATCATTTGATTTCCGAGTATTCATGCAGTCACCGAGCACAAAGATGACCTTTGCGATTGTTTATGAATTGGCTTGACGCGGCTGCATACAATAGCTTAGTAATCTTCCAGCATAACAATGAAAAAAACTATGCAGTCTTACAATAGATAGGGAAACGTAGAAAGTTCTTGCAGGTGCTAGGAAAAGAGCTAGTAATCCCATGAAGCAAAGGGCAGCGACCGTACCGAACCCCACTTCTCAATACGAAGAGCCATGGAAATGTGTGGAGTTCAGAAGAGCAAAATTGAGATTGGTAACGAAGATAACATGAGACAAACCAAGAGAGGAAGATGTAAGATGTGTGACAGAAAGCATGACAAAAAAGTGCAAAACAGATGTACAAAGTGCAGTCATTTCATATGTGACCAGCATAGCGAGACACTTCGAATGTGCCATGAAAGTAAACACAAAGAGAATTCTGATTCTATGTAAAATTCTATGTACAGTCATTTGTAAAAGTCTGTGGGCAAGCTCGGTCGCGACGCTCACGGCCAAACAGTGAAGTTAAAATTTATGTTGGCACTACGTGATTCGCAGCGAGAGAGGGGAAGGGTGGTGTGGGGTATATGTTTTGGAAGTTCAAGCGAATGAGGGAAATCAAGAAATGGCCGTAGAATTGCAGGCCACCGGGGTCGAATTGAGACCGCGCCTCGACCCTTAGGAAAGGTCTCGAAATAGAGACCCAGAGATGGAAAAGCCTTTTCCATGCTTATGCCAGACCCGGCTACGATTCAGCGCAAATCCTCGAAGATATTCCACGTCTCTGATATGGTTCACCAAGGAGGTGGTTTTCCATTTTCGCCGATATACCGAGAGCTTGTGTAATGGAAAGGGGAGTGAAGGAAGAGGATAACGGGAAATGAGGTTAATGAAATTTACCAAGGGCTTGTTTAGCATCCACCCGCATAACTTAAAATTAAGAATTATATTAATCCTTCAATTTAACTTTAATTTGTGTAACTCACCGATTGTATGTGGAAAGAAGGAGTTGGAAACCTCATGAAAATGAAGCTATTAAATTCTCTAATACGTTTAAATACGTTTTTATTATCAAAAATTACTATTTTGGTTAGTATTAAGATTTAGTAGACCTACTGTTTTGCTCATTTTTTAACTTCTTCTGACAAGTAGGTTTTTAAACGGGTGGATTGGGCTACCGGGACACTGGACAAAATTCCGGTGGGCCGATGGTCTGTGGACCTGTGGTGCCGCCTTGGCCAATAGGTTGGTAGCCTGAGTGTTACCAAAATGAGCCAGAAGCGGGCATTTTTCCGGTCCGTTTCCCACTTCCAATTCGCCCCTAGTTATACACTCGCAGTTAACATTCATCGGGCATTGGAAATGGATCGAGCTCCGTTTGCTGAGACTTCGCCTGCGGTCAGAGGGGAGATTGTGGGGAGGGTGGCTGCTGGACATTCGGTCGCCGAAGGAGCAAGGCAGCCTATTTGCATTAATAAACATCATGGATGTATAATATAATGGTTCTACTTACAAAGAGATAAGATTCCAGCATTCAAACGATGATAGGAAGATTCAACTGCTCTGATTGAATCGTTAGAAACGCTTCCCATACGCAGTTAAATACAGTTAACTGAATATTTATCCGTAAATATTTATGTTGCTATGTATAAATGTTGACATTGTTACAGCACTAATTTCGATGCTTAAACAAAGTGCGAAGCGAATAACGCTATTCTTTCACCTATTTGAAGTTTTAATTGGTATTAATTGAATCGGAGGCAACAATGACGGTCGCCTTGAAAACGTCCGGAAAGAGTACGAAATATCCGTAAAATTTCAAAAACAATTGCGTATTTCTGAATGATTCAACCGTGTAACATGTAAGCATCACAAGAATAAGATAGTATAGAGTTTTAGCCGTTGAATAAAGCAAAAACGAAGAAAGTCGGTCCATATTTACGTGTTGTAATGAATGAAGGAAAAAAACCTTGCACTCTGAAAAATCGAAAATCCCCTGTCACCTTATGGGAAAATATAATTGTCTCCTGGATTCGAACCCGAGACTTTATGAAAATGAGAGACTTTATGAAAATGAGAAGAGTTTCTGGGGGCCTTCCTAGCTTGTAGAAACAAAACGCAGTTTACCGCATATCTCTACGACGAACGGCTTTTGAGATACAGTGTGGGATGGACGTACGGTCGGCTATTATAGATATAAATAGAATCTTCCGAAATACTCGCACTAATTTAGGGCTTTTAGTAGTTATTACTGATAAACAATGCAATGCTTATAAAACAACTGAATTCTATTTAATGTATTTGTTGAAAAGAAGAACTTCTCAAAGTTCTCTGGTAATGGTAAAAATTTGATTAAATGAAACATAATTCTAATAATGCAACAAAATATACTGCAATTTTCGTCTATTATGTATTTCTAGTGCCAATGTAGATTTAATGTTTGCTTCCAGTAAATTGGAATACTTATTCGAATAACAGATACGGATTTATCTATTGTTATTAAAACTTACAATTTTCTGCCCTAGAAAATCATCTTTTCGGTTTTCATTAAAAAATAACTCTAAAAATACAAACTCAATTCCATGAAATAAGCGAAAATTTAAATTAAAAATTTTTGTATTAACGCACGCGTCCACATCCTTTACTCCGTTGTCGGTTCAAGTCCCTAGCGACCACGGCAACGCAGCCAGTATTCGTCCAGCATAAATGGAAAGCCATATCCTTTGGTGAACCGTTTCAGACGTGGAATATCCTCGAGGATGAGCATGGAAAACACTTTCCCGTCTTTGGATCTCTCCTTCGAGGCCCTTCCACTGGGGCGAGAAGCGGTCTCCATTCGACCCCGGTAGCCTGCAATTCTACGGCCATTTCTTGATTCCCCTCATTCGCTCGAACTTCCAAAACATATACCCCACACCATCCTTACCCTCTCTCGTTGCGAATCACGTAGTGCCAACATAAATTTTAACTTCACTGTTTGGCCGTGAGCGTCGCGACCGAGCTTGCCCACAGACTTTTACAAATGACTGTACATATGTTAATGTGAATGAATATAGCTGAACTAGTAATAAAAGATAATATTTTTTTTTCTTTTTTGCAAAATATTGAACTTCATTTAAATAGACCTAAAATTTCATAAACAAAGGTTGTGTAAGGTAATGTTCAATAACAAAAGATATCAATATTAGTATTACTAATATGGAGCTAAAACCATGTTTAATAAACCTAAAGCAATGAAAAATATGAGAAAATAAAGTAATTGTCTACTCAGTGACCTTCTACGAACAAAATAAATTTGGGGTCAAATATGACCCCACACGACTGGATACGTAACAAATTAGCCTTGCCCATTTAAAGGTTAAACATAATACGTCATATCTCAGATTCTATTAATCCAATAGGGATATTTTTTTATTGTACCTCATGAAAGATACTATCTTTAAGATAGCTTATAACAATGGCAGAAATCAAAAACATATATTATTACTCAAATAAGGATATGGTAAACTATAGACCAATATTGCTGTTACCAGCAATAAGTAAGATTATAGAAAAGTATGTAGTTGGTTATTTAATGGAGTTCTTTCAAAAATTTAAAATAATTTCTGAAAAGCAATTTGGCTTTCAGAAAAGTAGGGGTACAAGAGAAGCTTTGGAAACTTTTTCAGATATAATAAATAAAAACTTAGATAGGAATAACAAGGTCATTACCATATTTGTGGATTATAAAAAAGCCTTTGACACTGTTAATTCTGAAATCTTGATACAGATATTATGGGGTATTGGAATCAGAGGCATTGTCTTGGATTGGTTTAGAAGCTATATGCGAGATAGAGTTATCAGTGTAAAATTTAATAATGTTTATAGTTATTCTAGTACATTGAAGTATGGAGTATCACAAGGGTCTATACTGGGCCCAATTTTGTTTCTAGTTTATATAGATAGTACAGTAAACTGTCAAAAATTGTGATATCTTATTGTATGCAGATGACACTGTACTAATATCAGCTCATAAAGATATGCATGTAGCCACATCTAATATGCAAACAGACTTAGATAACGTATCCAAATGGTCTCATGAACATGACTTGATAATAAATACAAAGAAATCGAAAGTTATGTACATAGTTAGTAACACAGGGAAATGGCAACCAGTATCTCTCATGCTACACACACATGAGTGTCTTCAATGGAAAGAAAATGCATGGATTTGTAAATGTGAGAGATTAGAACAGGTCACATCATACAAATATCTGGGTATAATTGTGGACCAAACTTTTACTTTTAGAGAACATTGTAGCAAATTATGTAGTAAATTAAGAAAAGTATTTTATCAAATATTTCACATTCATGTATGTGTCAAAAAAAGAATATATTTTGCTTTTGTTGAATCCCTATTAAGATATGGAATTACAATATGGGGTCATACTAGTAGTGTACACAAATATAACCTTTATAATATGCAAAACAGGATAATAAAATTAATATATAAAAGGGATGATAGAATTGGTGCTAATTTGGTGGCACAAAATGAGTGTGAAATTGAGTAATATATAATGAATTGCAAATACTACCATTAGAAAAATTGTTAATTTATATCTTGGTAACTGAAAATTATTATACTAATAAAAATAAGGTATTAAAAATAAGTGAACATATGATGGATCAGAGAAATAAAGCTAGCTATAATGTACCTAAATACTTTAATAAATATGGTGGTAATAGACTAAATGTTGTTATACCCAAAATAGTTAATAGTTTACCAAAATGCATGCAAAACTTAAGAACAATAAGTTAAGTTAAAAGTAGATTGAAAGAATACCTTCTAAGATCAGAAGTTATTTGAATATATGTATATTTTATAACGCTAAAGAACCACTTAAAGAAGAATGTTGTAGAATTTGGGTAAGTTATAACTGTGTGTTTGTAAAATTATTATGTTGTACAGCAGATAATTTTGTTAATCTGAGCACCCCCTGACGAGCCATTTTTAGGCTCAGGAGGACTCTAATGTATATATAATATTATGATGTATATATGGGTATGTGTGTGTATGTATGTATAAATAGGAATATGTGTATGTATAGATTTCTAAAATGATAATTTACATTTATATGCTTAGGATTTTCATAATTTTGGCTTGTAATTGTAAACATTTTTTTTTATATATTTGACTGTTTCTTTTTCATAATTTTGGCTTATAATTGTAAACATTTAAAAAATAAAGCCTAAATTTCTTGACTGAAAAAAAAACGAATAACTTTTCTCATTCACCGAAATTTTTGCTTGGGACATGTAAAAGTCGGTCTGCGGAAAACGTTTTCGATAATTGATTTAAGAAGGATACATTCAGCGAATAAAATGTACAGAAATGTTGAAATTTACTATTGGAAAAGAAACCAATCCAATACCATTTGTAGTTCTCATGATATGAGTGTGTAAACAAAAGCACAGTCTGCGCCGGCCGATAAATAGACAGAAGCAATATTTTCATGTTGTGCCTCCCTAACTTTTTTTAAACCAAGGCTGCTTAAAGCCATCCAACATATTTTGTGGTACCCGCTTTATAATTCAACTAATAAAAGCTGAGCCGTATAATTTTTAATTTTTTCACTAGAAAAATAATGCCAAGTTATAATAATAAATTCGCAATTTGAGGTATACTTTTGATAATATTATAATGCTACTAGCGGAAGTGCCCGTTGAATTTCAACTTCAACTGCGTAACATGTAAACTTTGCATGAATAAGGTAGTGCACAGTTTAACCGTCAAATAAAGCTAAAATGAAGAAAATCAGTCCATATTTAGGTATTTGATGATTGAAGGAGGAAAATCTTGCACCGTGAAAAATCTAAAATTATGTGTAAACTTATGGAAAAATAATTATTGAACCAAGCACCCCCTGCCCCCAAATTTTTTATTGTCATATAGCCTATGTTACCCGCAGGGGAACATTATAGATCTATGCAAAGTGTGATGATGATATCTTCAAAGGTGTGGAAATCACAACTTGTGGAACATCTACATCTAATTATTTACATTACTGATGAAGTTTTAAAAACTGTTTGCTTATGGAGAACTCTATGCCACACGAAAATATCATTGAAATCATTTATTATTAATACTAGCACTGCAAGCATTTTTTTAAATTTTCAATTTTTACAATTTCGTATTTTTCCAATTGGTTTTATCCAAAAACATAACTGTTCCAAATTTCAAGCTCATCTGAAAGTGCCCTATAATTTTTATCCTTGTATGAGACAATAATATCATTAGAAACCATTTATTAGTAATATTTCAAAAAATCAACAAATATTTGGTTGCCAAGTAAACAAAGCAAAATCTCACGCAGAAATTGAAAAACGATATACAGGCAGTCCTCGACATTCGTACATTCAACTTTAGTACAATTCGCTCTTTCGTACATTGTAAATTCTCGCCCCTAAACTGCCTTTTGTACGCCGAACAACACCGAATTCGGACTTTCATTCGTCAGCTGACGATCAAACATTTTGAGGTATCGCATAATGGCACTGTCTGTCAGCCAACCCAACACTTTTAATAAATTAAAGTATGCTACATAATAATATACGTATTGAATGTAATGTAAGATTTGTGTGTAATGTTTTTTTAATATTGTACTGAAATTTGACAAGATTAATACCACTGTAAAGTCGGTTAATAATCAATAAATTATTATTATTATTCAGTCTCGGCAACGTTACCGTCTTTGTTTGTACGTACAGCAGTGTTTCTTTGTTTGTGCATTTTACACGTATTATTTTATAAACATGAGTGATAAACAGAAAACTGAAAGTGCTAATACAAGTGGAAAGAAACGTAGGACTCATAAACTTAACACGATTGAAACAAAGATGGAAATAATTAGGCATGCCGAAAGCGGTGAATCTTTAGCTTCAATCAGACGCTCATTGGACTTAAGCTGGTCAACTGTGGGGTCAGTTGTGAAGGAGAAGGACAAAATTAAAGAATATGTACAAAATGCCGGAAATATTTCGTCAAAGATTGTGTCTAAAAGGTGAGGTGTAGTGATGGAAGAAATGGAGCGATCTTTAACATTATGGATTGAGGATCAGCATCAAAAAAATGTTCCAACGAGTCTTGCAATAATACAAGGTAAGGCTCTCAGTTTGTATGAAGATTGGAAAAAACGCTTAGGAGAAGGGACTGCTGATACTCCGGAATTTCAGACAAGCCAAGGCTGGTTTGATAAGTTCAAGAGCAGGGCTTGTTTACATAACATTAAATTGGATAATCTGCCAGTGCAGATAAAAAAGCTGCACAAGAATTTTTAAAAGAGTTTTCTGAAATAATTGAAGAAGGGGGTTATTCTGCTCGTCAAATTTTTAATGTTGACGAGAGAGGATTATTTTGGAAAAGGATGCCTGCATGAACCTATTTAGCAAAGGAAGAGGCAGTTGCACCTGGGCATAAGGCAGCTAATGACAGACTCACATTGCTTCTTGTTGGCAATGCAGTGGGTGATCTTAAAATAAAACCAATGCTAGTCTACCATTCGGAAAATCCAAGAGCTTTGAAGGGGAAGGCTAAGGAAATGCTGCCAGTCATCTGGAAATCTAATTCAAGTGCCTGGGTTACTGGAACAATTTCTCAGGATTGGTTTAATCTTCATTTTGTTCCAGCAGTTAGACAATATTGCAGGAGGAATTATTTAGTATTTAAGGCAATATTACTTTTGGACAATGCTCCTGGACACCCACAATCGTTACAGGAACTTTATCCAGAAATTAAAATTGTTTCTGCCTCCAAATACCACATGCAAAATTCAGCCTATGGATCAGACAGTCATAGCCACTTTCAAGCAGTGCTACATGAGAAGAACAATCAACCATGCTATCAGGCAAATGACAAGGAAGGTGGACCTACCCTGAAGGAATTCTGGAAAGATTATAACATCTGGAATACAGTGAACAATATTGGGGACTCTTGGGCTGAGATAAAGGAATCAACAATGATTGGTTGCTGGAAGAGGTTGTGCCCAGATTTAGTGCAAGATTTTAAAGGTGTTGAGGAGACTCCTGAAGTTGCCACAAAGGAAGTTGTTCAGCTTATGAATGAACTGGACTTGGGTGTCAGCATTGAAGATGTGGATGAATTGTGTGCATCTCATTCACAACCTATGTCCAATAAAGATCTAATTGACCTACAAGAGGCAAATAAGACACCACCTGAAGCCGAAGATGATAACTATCAACTTCCTCCCACTAACACTTTGACAGTGAAGAAAGTCAATGAAGCCTTCACGCACCTTGAACGGTTCTTAAGCATCATGGAAGAATATGATCCAAATGCAGAGAGAAGTTCCCAAGTACGTAGCGCTGTTGATAGGGATACAGCTTGTTACAGATCCCTTTATCAAGAGAAAAGGAACGCTAGTGTTCAACTTTCTCTTGACAGATTTTTCAAGAAAGTTGATAAGACACCATCAGCAAGTACTTCTTCCCAACATTAAAATCAGTTTTTTGTCTACTAAATGTAAAAAATAATGAATTTGAGGCAAGAAGTAAAAAGAAATTTGTATTGTTTATATTTTTTGTATTGATGAATTCAAGTACAGACTGTAATTATTGGTACAACTGTTTTGTTTGTTGCCCATAAATAGGGATTTTTATTTACAGTAGTCCCTCGCCATTCCTGGAAAACCTCATGAATGGTAAGTAATTGGGTCTTTTAGAAAAAATAGGTTTTGGGTCTTACAGTCCCTATTCCAGCATGTAACTTGCATTTTTGCCCTTCAAAATATAATAATAAAATACACACTGTGGCGTTCTGAATAAACGCCACATTTTATTAAAGAGCTTCGCTTCGATGACGATGGCGATATCCCGTTAGCAGACTGCAAAACTCTATAACATGTAAATCTCTCTTCAACTTTCGTACATTCGACTTTCAGTCATGTTTTCAGGAACGCATTATGTACGAAAGTCGAGGACTGCCGGTATGTTAAAATTTTCTCATATAAATGCACTCTTAACTTTGGCAACAACGGGAGTTGTCATGATAGCTTATAATTTGTATTGTCAAAAAACTGAAAAGATCGCATATTTTTCTGATTCTAAACACATTTATACTCTAATTCAGTCAAAATTCAGTTTATGTCTTCAATAAAAATAAACTTTGTTCTTTCATGCATAAAACTATTTACGTCTCAAGTCTGTACCAGGTTTCTAAGTACCGTATTTTACAGTATATAAAATGCACGGGCATATAAGATGCACGGGCATATAAGATGCACAGGCATATAAGATGCACTCCCATTTCAGCAGGGAATATTTAGGAAAAAATGTTTTAGTGTACTTAAGCATTTAATGTTTACTCCTACTAATATGGAACATGATACATAAGTCTGTATAAATGGAATAAATCTTCAGTGATAATTCTGGTAGGTAAACTTAGTAGCAATCGTCAAGACTTAGTAGCTTAGTCATTTAGAGTGAAAATATCTTAAATGAATAATAAAACATCATTTCTGAATAGCATTCTGTAACAAAAACTTTAATCGTCTTCAAAGCCCGAAAATTCTTCGTCTTCAAAACCTTCTGTAGGCATACTGTTCTAACTTGAGTTTTCGAATTGCGCTCGATTTTCTTTTCGAACTTAAGGATAGCACTGTAGCTTCCGTGTTATTCACCATTATCATCATAATTTCAACTTTCTTTCAAAAGGTAAAGGATGTTTCCTAATTAAAAATAATAAGATAAATATGGCAAGTGTGACATTAATAGATAGTAATGCTTGTAAGAGTTCAGAAAAGGTTACTGCTTAGCTCTGAAGAGTTGGGTGCCGTACTGATGATAATCATCTTGTGTTATCCAGCTTTAATGTTTACAATAATTCCTTTTTTTAAATGATTAAAAGTAATAATAATGTAATAATAATGATGGAATAATAATAATGTGTTTAAGTAAACAATAACATTTTTATTTTGGAGTTGCGCTAGGTAGAATTTAGTAACTTCACATATTGGATGCAGGGTGATTTTTTGAGCCATGTTTACAGATTACAAATGAAGTTCAAGTTTCCTGCTGTAAATAAGAGAAGGAAGAATGTCTCTCTTCCTCAGTCTATCGCGGAACCCAATTTACCTTCTGCGGAACGCTTGGGTTGCCTCAGAATGCAGTTTGAAGACCTATGTCGTAGAATGTGTCGACAGATTCTTCCAGGGATACATGAAGGAGCTCGTCCCACATCAGGAGGGAAAGGGAACGGTTAATGGTCTTGTATAATTGGCCTTCCTCCACACCCTAAGCACATGGGAGAGGGGGGGAAAGAGGGATACAATCAGACATAGAAAGGACAGAAAGTGAAGCTTCCAATGACAAATGGTCAGCATCGAAAACGTTCCTTCCCACTGAAAAAGAAACCACAACGAAAAGTAAAAGATCAAAAATAGCCTCCTCATGGATAACACTCATTTTTATTGAAGACAGAAACCGAATCTTGACCGAATTAACGTAAAAATGCATTTCTCTCAGGGGTCTCAAACTCGTGACCCAAGGGCTGCACGTGGCCCGCTTGTTCATTGTATGCGGCCCTATCACTGATCTTATTCTAATTATATAATCAGCATTGAAGTATTTTTTTAATTTAAAGATTTAAAATAGTTTTTAGTCCTTTTGAAGAGTAATTTTTTCGTTTTTGGCCCACTTACGATTTGCTTTTGAGACCCCTGCTTTAGAATAAGAAAAAGATGCAATTTTATCAGTTTTATTACAACACCAAATATAAATTACCTTGACAACTCCCATTGTCGCCAAAGTTGAATCCAATGCATTGAAACGAGAAAACATTTAATGTTGAAAATATCGTTTTTCAATTTGTGCGCAATTTTGCTGTGTATACATGGCAAACAAATATCTGTTGATATCTATTACTAGTGAAGGTGTGGTTTCATTCTGCAAGCTTTTTCTCTCACCCTAAAGTAAAGAGTATGAGCAGACAAATAATTTTTAAATGCAACAGCTTGCACCTTCTTGCCGATTCACGTGTTTTTCCTTATTGTCAATATTGGGGTACAAACAACCCCTAAAATTTATAATTATAATATTTTACTAGGTTTTCATCATTTGTTAGGAATAACTCAAATTTGTGCAAAATATCATCGGTGTAGCACCTCTAGAGATGTATTTATATAAATTGAATTGTCTAAACTTTATGAATTTTCAACAGCCACAATATAAAACTTTAATGAAATTTTCAATGTTATTTACCACCGGAACATTATTTCCTAATTTTGTTAAAATTTTCAGCTTCCTGGATCTTCAGAAAGCACATAAACATTAGTCAATATGTTTAACATTTGACAATTTATTACGGCCGAACAAATAAAAATTTTCAGAAGTCTATAACCCCATTTTCATTATTTGGCAAATTCACCACTAGAAAAAATTTCAGCTTAATAGCACATTTAAAAGTACCTAAACCATGAAATGTTTGTAAAATTGTCTATAATTTTTAATGGCCAAGAAAAAAACATTGTTGCAATTTTGCAATTATTCCTCTGATTATTTTTTTTGATTCACCTATGTATTAAATTTCAGATGTCCAACTATTGTAGTTTGGGCCAGACATTAGTATCCTCATATATCATTCTATAAGCACTCTTCTTACAGAGGAGGATATAGGATACAAGTGAATGTGTGCTTGCATTCTGCACGCATTTTTTCTCACATAAATGTAAAGAATAAAAAAATCTAGATAATCTAAAATTTTGCACATCTGTGCCACATTATGTGTTTTTATTTTTGGAAAATTATGGAGTAAAAACAACCCCTAAAATGTATTATTATAAATATTATACAGGTTTTCATCCTTCTTTTCGAATACCTCACATTTTTGCTAAATTTCATCGATGTAGCACCTCTAGAAGTGCATTTCTGAAATTTCAATTCATTAAATTTTTTGAATTTTTAACAGCCACAATAATAAATATTTCTAAAATTTTCCATGTTATTTACTACCGGAGCATCATTCCCCACCTTGTTTCAAATTTTCAGCTTCCTGTACCTTCAGAAAGTACATAAGCATTAGACAATTTGGTTAACATTTGAGAATTTATTACGGCCGAACGAATAACAATTTTCAAATTTCTATATTCCTGTTTTCATTATTTGGCAAATTCTACCTCTAAAAAAAATTTCAGCTTCATAGATCATTTAGAAGTAGCTAAACCATGAAATCTTAGTAAAATTGTTTATAATTTTTACCGGACAAGAAAATAAGCATTGTTGCAATTTTGAAATTATTCCTCCGATTACTTTTTTTGATTCACCGATGTATTAAATTCCAGCTCTCCAACTATTGTAGTTTGGGCCAGACATTAGTATCCTCCTATATCCTATATATATCGTATATCCTCCTCTGTAAGAAGAGTGCTTATAGAATGATATCCTATATATATCGTATATCCTAGGGTGGACTTTATTTTTCGACCATCAAATTTCTTTCACACGACTCCCTAGATTTGTTTCATTGGTGAAACAATAATTTCTGCAAAATGAGAAGTCAGTCGGACAACGGGAAGGCGTGCCATAATTGACTTGAAGGTTTGAAATTTTAGTAATTTCACTTTCATTTCATAGTTAACTTTATTCTAACATTTTCACTGAAAAAGTTACTATTATTTAATAAAGGTATCACTTCTTAGTTGTTTTATAATAATATTTACTTATAGGTTTAAACAATTTATTCGAAACCTTTTGATTTTATCATTGAATTCATTGTATAATATTGCGCATGAGCTACCGCGTACACATACGGCTGTGGCCGTCAAAGATGTAAAGGAAAAAATCGAGTTTTCGCTACAAAGTTTGTGAGAGGTGCAGCGGAGGGAAGATTACAAGGAATTAATAGAATTAATGATTATTTTTCTTGGTGGAACTTCTTTTGGTGGGATCTGATTCGGAATCCCTGGCGCTTTCCACCATGCCAGATGGATGGCCAAGGTTATATATTGTTTTAAAATATATCTATTTTGAGATCAATTTAAAATGAGTCCTGAAGAAAAATTAGGAATTCTACATGTATCTTTTTAACGAATTTATATATCCAGGCGTGGATCCGGGCCCCAGTACCGATAATAGCTCCTCGTCAAGATCTCCAACTCTTTCGAGATCTTGACGAATACAAAAATGTTGATGAAGTTATAAGTAATGTAACAACTAAAATATTACGTTCCCATTTATGGTATTTGGCAACAGAAGATGCAGCACTATCCTTTTTTGACAGCGAAATTTCAATTAACACTAAAAGACTTATGGTTCAAGCCCTTAATAATGAATCCGATGATAATTTTAAAAAAGTAACCATTTCCCCTAAAGATGTAGGGCGATATAAACATTATGGTGTAGAAAACTTCATTTCTGTTCAATCGATGAAATTTTTTGAGCGATTTAGTATAACAACAGATTTCATGTCTAAAGATCCGTCAATGTGGGCAACGGATGATAATTTTAAAACCACATTAAAAATTGTAAATTAAAATTTGTGAATGATATTACTGAACGAGGAGTCAAATTAATGAAAGACTACAATGATTATTTGAGAAAAGGTGAAGCGAAAAAGCAGTTTATTTTACAAGTTGTAACCGATTACTAGCAGCGTTATCCTAATGTTAATAAGAGTATGTTAAGGAAAGATTTTAATTAAAAAGTTTATATCATTTCACCCTGAATTACACTTTTTTCTCTCCTCCTCCCTTTCTATATAAATTCGACTTTAGCGGTTTATAACGATTACTTTTGCTGATAAGTACTTATATGATTGTTAATAACAATAAATAATTAAATGTACATACACAAAACAATTTAACACTTCAATTCTTTTTGTTTTTTCTCAATACCATACTGAAAATGATGCAGAGTACAAAAATTATTAAATTTTGGATTAAAAGAATTTTCCAACTTATTAATAAACAATTGTTTTTGTTATAATAAGCTATTATAATCAGCATTTTAGCTTAAAATAACATCTAGTGACCAATAAAGTTAATGTAGTGTGTATTTTTTCATTTTTGGTGAAATTTAATTTTTTTATGAAAACGTCGGTTGTGGCACGTGTTTCCGTTGCCCGATCAATTTGCGCTTTTGTAGGAATTATTTTCTCACGCAATGGCACAACTTGGGGAGGTCGTGTGAAAGAAATTTCGAAAAAAAAATTTCACCAAGAGTAACTAAAGTCCACCCTAGTATATCCTCCTCTGTAAGAAGAGTGCTTATAGAATGATACAAGTAAATGTGTGATTGAATTCTGCAAGTATTTTCTCTCACCTAAAAGAGAAAATAAAAGCCGAAAAATAATTTTCAATGAATAAGTTCGCATCTGGGCTCTGAATTACGTATTTTCCTGTTTTGAAAATTTTGGGGTATAAAAAACCCCTAAAGTTTATAATTATAAAACATTTATATGTTTTTAGCATTTCTTAGGAATACCTCACATTTATGCAAAATTTCATGTATATAGCACCTCCAGAAGTGCATTAATGAGAATTTCATTGTTTAAAATTTATAAATTTTTAACAGCCACAATATAAAACATTCGCAAAATTTCAAATGTTATTTTCTACCAGAACATTATTTCCTAACTTGGATAAAATTTTCAGCTTCCTGGCTCTAACTAAAGTACATAAACATTACTCAATTTGTTGAACATTTAAGAATTTATTACTTCCGAACGAATAAATATTTTCAAGTTTCTTTATTCCCGTTTTCATTATATGGCAAATTCTACATGTAGAAAAAATTTCAGCTTCATAATTTATTTAGAAGTACCTAAACCATGAAATGTTAGTAAAATAGTTTATAAGTTTTACCGGCCAAGAAAATAAACATTGTTGCAATTTTCCAATTATTCCTCCGATTAATTTTTTCTGTTCACCTATGTATTAAATTTCAGCTCTCCAGCTATTGTAGTTTGGGCCAGACATTAGTATCCTCCTATATCCTATATATATCCTACATATATCGTATATCCTCCTCTGTAAGAAGAGTGCCTGTAGAATGATATATATATAGGAGGATACTAATGTCTGGCCCAAACTACAATAGCTGGAGAGCTGAAATTTAATACATAGGAGAACCGAAAAAAATAATCGCAGGATTAATTGGAAAATTACAACGTTTATTTTCTTGGCTTGTAAAAATTATAAACTATTTTACTAACATTTCATGGTTTAGGTACTTCAGCTGATATTTTTTCAAGAGGTAGAATTTGCCAAATTATGAAAACGGGAATATAGAAATTTGAAAATTTTTATTTGTTCGGACGTAATAAATTGTCAAATGTTAAACATATTGACTAATGTTTATGTACTTTCTGAAGATCCAGGAAGCTGAAAATTTTAACAGAGTTAGGAAATAATTTTCCGGTTGTAAATAACATTGAAAATTTTAGAGATAATTATTGTTGTGGCTGCTAAAAATTCATAAAATTTAAACAACACTTCTAGAGGTGTTACATTCATGAAATTTTACATAAATGTGAGGTATCCATAACAAATACTAAAAACCTATAAATGTTTTATAATTATATATTTGGGGGTTGTTTTTACCCTAATATTTTCAAAACAGAAAAACACGTAATTCGGAGCCGAGATGCAAACTTACGGGTTGAAATTATTTTTCGGCTTTTATTATTACTATAAGGTGAGAAAAAATGCTTGCACAGTGCAAGCACAATTAACTAGTACATATACATCTATAATATAAAGACGCTTCTTACACATGATATATATATCATACTAGTTAATGTGTGCTTGCATTCTGCAAGCATTTTCTCTCACCTTAATATAAAGAGTAAGTGCAGACAAATAATTTTTAAACACAAAAGTTTGCACCTCTGCGCCGATTTACGTGTTTTTCTTTATGGACAATATTGGAATAAAAACAACCCCTAAAATTTCTAACTGTCAATATTTTATAGGTTTTCATCATTTGTTGCTAATACCTCACATTTCTGCAAAATTTCATCTATGGAGCACCTCTAGAATTGCATTAATATAAATTTCATTGTTTAAACTTTATGAATTTTCAACAGTCACATAATCAACTTTTCTAAAAATTTTCAAATCTAATTGTAACTGAAACACAATTCCTTAATTTTCAGCTTTCTAGTTCGACCGAAGGTATATAAAGTTTAGTCAATTTTTTTTAACATTTATAAATTTTTAACAGCCGAATAAATAAACATTTTCAAATTTCTATAATTCGGATATCGTTATTTGGTAAATTCTACTGTCAGAAAATATTTCAGCATTGTAGAACATTTAGAAGTACTTAAACGATGAAATGTTTGTTTAAAAGTTCATAATCTTTAACGGGCAATAAAATAAAAATTATTGTAAATTTCGATTTTTCCTGTTGATTTCTCCATTACGATTACGCAAAATGCGTTGACGGCTTTGAATGCTCAACTGTTTGAATTTCGGTAAATCTTTACATGGAACATATATAATTATAAAAATGCAATTTCTTAAAGCAATATATATGCTAATTTCATTGGAAATAGACTTGGATGAAAAAATATCTTGGCGAGATCGCTTGCGTAAATTGACGATTACGCAAAATGCGTTGACGGCTTTGAATGCTCAATTGTTTGAATTTCGGTAAAACTTTACATGGAACGTGTATAATTATAAAAATGCTGTTTCTTAAGGCAAAATATATATATATATATATATATATATATGTTTTTCGTGTGTCCTCAGCACCCCCAGCGGCTCTTCATTCTAGGTAAGTGTCCACTGGGCTTCCTCCAACACCTTGTTGCTACCCTTATATATATATATATATATATATATATATATATATATATATATTTGCTAATTTCATTGGAAATAGACTTGGATGAAAAAATATCTTGGCGAGATCGCTTGCATAAATTGACGATTATGCAAAATGCGTTGACGGCTTTGAATGCTCAACTGTTTGAATTTCGGTAAAACATTACATGGAACATGTATAATTATAAAAATGCAATTTCTTAAGGCAATGTATATGCTAATTTCATTGGAAATAGACTTGGATCAAGAAATATCATGGCGAGATCGCTGGTACTATATTTGAACTTTTGTGAAAATGAAGTTGAATGAAATTATTGTCACTGAATATGGAACATTATTCAGCAATGCAAAATTATTAATTGGAGTAATATTTCAAAATGTCAACAACTAAACCATTTCCCACACATTTCTTCGATCTCGAATAATGTATTCTAAGATGTGCATGAATGTCCGGCACACTTCGGGATAAAATCTATGAAATTTACGTTTTTGCCAAAAAATTGTGGAAATTTCTGGGGCGTCAGCTTAAATCCGGGGTCGGCTTCTATTCGGGCAGATAAGGTATGTCCTTTTTTATAGAACAATCAGTGCAACCGTTTATTTAATTATCTATGAAGAGAAGATAACCATGTAATGTGTTAAAAAATAACGTGTCTCTATTCTCATCTAATTTGAAATTTGTGAGTAAGTATTTTTCGCAAGGGAATGGAGCATCAATCTAATCGCCGTTGCCACTTAAAGGGTTAAATTCTAAGAGTTTGTATTAAGCAGATATGTAGGTACTCAGGAGGAGCCTCTGTTCCTGCCTGGAGTTGAGGGGACTCCGATTTGTCCGTTTGGTGGGATATTTTTGTTAGAATTGAGCAACCCCCCCCCCCTCCCTCCCACCGTGGGTGCACGCCTGGTATACTTTGATACTTGGCACATTTAAGCCACAGGTCTAGATGAGCCAATACCCTGTAGCTGGGCTACCAAATGCCAAATTACTGTGACAGCACCAAAGATGGGTAAGCAAAGAAGTTATTGTTTATAAGTAATCCGTAATCTCCTTATGATATGACACAGCAGGCATTTTGAATTGGTAAAAGTAAACCATATTTGTGGGACTATTTACGTTATTAAAAACCAATAATATAGAATATCATGATTTTACTTACGAATTATGTACGGTTTCAATATTCAAATTTAGCTGCTTTGGCCAATACTTATATAATAATTATTTATCTCACTGTAGACTCCGCAGACTGAGCCTCTGAGCCCTATTCCAGCTACTCGTGTGGGCCCCTCGGGCCCTGCTCATATCCTTCTCCACTTCCCCTAAAGTGTGGCTGACAAGGAGTGGCTACGGACTGTAACTCACACATCTGATTAATCTTCTACCAGTGAAAAGTTTAGGTCAATATAAGAATTTATAACTTTATACTGCTGAAAATGATAAATCCTTTGCATCTCGTCGTTTGATGAGTAATCGTCTGAGAGTCCCGATAAGCGAGGGAATGGATGAATGAATGGAGGTTTGGTTATAATCGGTTATGGACGAATAAGCAAAACCATGAAAATTGGGAGGACAAATAGCGAGGGATGCCTGTACAATTAACAATGTAAGTAATTAAAAACCCGTAGAATTACGTTCATGAACTTAAGCTTAGCTGTCACGTTTCCTGTTTACAGATTTGTCTGTTAAATTTTTGAGCCACTCCTTCTATTAAACAGTTTTACAATGAGATAGGAAAGAGCAGACAAAAATCCAATATAAATCAAAATTCTTTCTATTTTATAGATCCCTTTTTGTGATTTAAAAGGATTGGCAGCAAGGTGCTACGGTTTTCTATGCGACATCAGTTTGGTCAATTGATTGTATGGTTGCTGCCATCTCAACCCAATCACTTCCATTATTGATGATGTCTCTTTAACAAGGGAAGGACCTGGACGTGGGGTCACGGATTATGCTGAAACTTCATAGGTGTGTAGCACTCGACTCCAGGATCACAGTCAACCCCCCCTTTGGGCGTATATGAGCAGTAGTTTTTCAGTAAACTGCACTTAAAGTTCACAATTCAATGGCCCACCATATAATTACCTGAATGACTGCAGAGTTTAGCAAGAACAGCCGTAGCACAGCACTAGGGAGTTGGACTAGGAAGCTGTAAGTCCAGAGTTTGCACCCGGTTTCTGTCACTTTTTTCTCTCGCTTTTTTTATTATTCTTGTTTTGCTTCTTTGCAGTGAAGTTTTATTCAATCTCCGCAATCACTTTAAAATTTTTTTTCATCTCTACATTTTCGTTCTCGGAATTTTTCATATCTTCTCTCGTTCACCGAATGGCAGACATGCTAGAATTTACTGTCAGATCTTCTTTCATTGATATCTGTATGTAACTATTATTATGGAGTTATGGAGCAGAAGCAAGGAACAGAGACCATACACTCGTGCTAGTTAATACACATTAAATATATTGTTATTGTATCTTAAAGACAATCGTGTAATGTTCTCCATGCTCAACATCTTTTTATGCCCACATGGTGCGATTGATTGTAGAAAAGCATTAATACAAAATCAGCTATCGGCTCCAGTATTTAAAGGGATGATTAGGTACGCGTGGTTTGCATGCAAACTCTCTGGTACTCGTGAGGTATTTTGTAATGTGAAACAGGTCATTTTCCCCGACAAGGTTTTAAATTCCACCTGCATCTGCAGTGAACAATCTTTTGCTAGATGTTCTTGGTGTAAAATTTTTTACTGTTTTCAATGCTACTTTGATTCCTACCATCAATGGATGTGAGAAATTTATAACTAAAAAAACGTTAATAACTAGTATGCCAATTCACAGAAATACCTTTCCCCTACTACCAAGCCTGTCTATGGTCCCAGTGATGATTGGTGGCTGTTGATTATTTCTATCTTACAATTAATCTACCCACCATATTTCTAAAGGATTCATAAAGAAAATAAATATTTTAATACTATTAATCAGCACGAGTGCATGGTTCCTATTCCTCGCTTCTGCTCCATAACTCTGATTTCGCAGTCCACTTGTAAGAATCCTAGGCAGATCATCACAGAAACATGATGAATAATATGAGCAAAGGATCAGGAAAAGGAATGGATACATCTACAACTGGCTTCACCAATTCATATTATTAAAAGACTGACAATGATTCTACTGCTGATATATTTTTCGCAAAATATTCTATGGATTTTAATATCATGTACTATGAATATCAATAATAGTTACATACAGAGATCAATGAAAGAAGATCTGATCTGACAGTATATTCTACCATGTCTGCTGTTCGGTGAACGAGAGAAGATATGAAAAATTCCGACAATGAAAATCTAGAGATGAAAAAAAATTAAAAAGTGATTGCGGATGCAATAAAACTTCACCGCAAAGAAGCAAAGCAGGAATAATAAAAAAAAAGCAAGAGAAAAAAATGCGACAGAAACCAGGCGCAAACTCTGGACTTACAGCTTCCTAGCCAAACTCCCTAGCACTGTGCCATGGCTGGTGTTGGCTACCTCAGCGGTCGTTTGGGTAATTATTGGGTGCCTCGCAAAATTGCCAACTTTAAATGCAATTTACAAAAAAACTACTGCTCATATACACCCAAAAGGGGGGCTGGCTGTGATCCTGCAGTCTAGCGCTATGCACCACGAAGTTTCAGCAAACTCCATGACCCCCACACACAGTGGTCAGAAGAGCTCCCTTTTCCGGAAAAAAGGCAAATTTTAAAGATTTCTGCAGGGCATTGAAAGCATTGCAAACATGATCTGTAATGTCTATTTAACATGGAGCAATTCCAAACCCATCGAAATTGTGATTATTCTGCCCACTATTTCACCGGGATTGACGGTCAAATTTTGAATGGTTGTTTTGCATGTTTTTCAGACCTATGTTTCAGGCAGACTATTTAAAACCAGAGGTATCTCGTGCCAACTAATTCTACTTGATCGGCTTCAGTGCAACCTCCTTTAATGATTCACAAGGTTTTCGATTAGATTTTCCTCCTTATATAGTATAGATATCCATATTTATCAAACAATGATAAACACGCACTATTTGAAAACATTCATAGAGATAAAGTGCTGCCACTATGTGCCACAGCATTCTGTGCGGGTGCGATCTTCAGTTCAAAGCCTATATTTTGAGGCCGTGAAATAAGTAGCTGCGTCTAGCTGCGGCTGTCGGAGATATTGGAGTGAATAGGATGCAGATGCGGTGGCAGCGGGACATAGAGGGGAGGTTGGGGAGGGGGGGTAGTGGGTAGCTGCGTGTGGGGAAGAGCGTGGTGGATCAAACATGTTGGAGCGGTGACGTTCAGTCTAGCACGCTGTCAACTGAGCACCTGTTAGGAGTTAAATTGAGCGCTGCAAGGTGACACTGCACTGTAGCCATGATTTCGAGGAGGGAATTGTTTTCTGAGCTGCGTAAGAAATGGCAGTGCAGCACCCAGGAAAGGCGAGATCATTTATTACAATATTTAGTCAGGTAAGGCTTCTTAAACTACTTTTTCAGGTCGTGTCATATTCTCAATGAATCAGTTGACACGCAAACGGTCGTTAGTGTCTCAAAAGGTACTTATTAAGGTGTATTTGATATTTATGTCGTCTGATGTTGTGAGGCGTTATTCCGATATGAACATGAGAGGTCTGTTGAACCGGGTTAGTGCATTTGGTACACACGTGCAAGAAAAGTGGCAGAAAAATTAATGATGATTGGCTTAACCAAGACGCAAACCAAGTACTTGATCATTCTTCTACTGCTGGAACCTCAGGTGGGTACTCTATGAAATACCTTTTGCAACAAATATCTTCTCTAAGTGTCATTTAAACAGACATTCATTCAGGAAAATAAACGTTAGTGCATCCGCCTACATTGTAGGTCATGTGGGGCTAGGCTGGTCCTTATTTTCGAAAGTTTGAAATGTTATGCTCCCACCCCCGGATTTGGTTTCTTTTAGTGTTGTAACACCACATGTAAAATTTCAGCTCAATCGGATATCATTAAGGGGTCTCGCATCGGCCCTGCAGTTCTGAAAATTAGCAATATTGTAACCACATGCTAAAACCAATTTTTTTTCACCACCTCCCATTAAGAATGCAACTCAAGTTCCAAAACTCTCAGTAGACACGTTTCGTCGGTTATCAGTTCCCAGCGGCGCCCTTCCCTGTTCTGGCCCGCTGAAATAACGTGTCCAAACCTGCGCTGCGCAGTATGCGTCACCCTCACAGCAGCGCACTCTCCGGCGACTTGTTAAATGAACAGTCAGTGCGAGGCGTGACTACGCGCTGTGTGATTGTTCAAACGATTTCGTAGTGCCGCCGATTATCAGAATGTCGCGAGAGAAAGTATACCTTGTCGAGTGTTGCCCTCAGTCCGACATCACTGGCTGCAAGTTGCCCTCAAACAAGCAAACCCTGAGTTTTTTTTTCTACCAGACGAAGGTTTTAAAGAAAAGAAAGTGTGCTGCCGCTACAATTGAAGCTATAAAGTCCATCTGGTTGAGGGCTAGAATACCAATGCGCCGAGATGATCATGCGGTAGATAAACTTCTAAAATAGTATAAAGAATGGAAAGTGTTGCGCGGCACCTACCACCGCAGGAATGCATCTCAAATAGCCAAGGAAGACTAATTTAAGAATAAGCTTGAGTGCTTGTTCGACATTGCCCATAAGGACGCGATGAAAATGATAACCATCGAGGAAGACAGAGTTTTTAAAGGCACAGAGAGAGAAAGGTAGGCGTGGGGCTATGGTTGGTAAGGATCTCACGTTGGCAGGCAAGGAAGCTCGGGCAGCAGAAAGATCGGCTAAACAGGAGACAAGATGTCGCAAGGAAGCACAGCGTCGTGCAGAAGAGGCCGCTGTTAGTTCACAGGACGCAATAGACCACGACGTGGAAGGTCTAGAGCCATCGCCGTCCACTGCTATTGTTAATCCTCCTCCCTCAAAGAAACGTGCTCGGCAATCGCTCATCACAGCTGAAGTAGCGTCAGCTCTCGATCGGGCCAATTTGAGCGATAGATTTGCTGTTTTGGTCATTGCCAGCGTTGTTTGCAGTATTGGTCACAGGATAGACGAGTTCAACCTAAACCGTTCGTCAGTGAAGAGGGATCGCGAGCGGATGCGAAGCCTGCGCGCACACGCTCTAAGGGAGCAGTTCAAACCTGCTGGAAAGCTGACAGTACATTGGGATGGTAAACTGATGCCCGATATAGCTGGCAGAGAGACAGTGGACAGACTCCCTGTACTGGTGTCCGGACCTGATCTCGGAAGTGATCAGTTGTTGGGAGTTCCGAAAATTGATTCCGGTACCGGGAAGCACCAGGCAGAAGCAGTGGACACAGCCCTCTCTGAGTGGGGTATTTCATCGGATACCGAGGGAATGTGTGCCGACACGACAGCATCAAATACTGGTACGTTCTATCGGTCGTAAATATGATTACCTAATTTTATCACAGACGCTTACGTCAATTTTTTTCAGGTTGCATTAAAGGGGCGTGTATACTTCTCCAGCAAAGATTGGGAAAGGAGTTACTCTACTATGCTTGCAGACGTCATATGTATGAATTCGTTATAGGGGCTGCTTTCGAATGTTCAGTCGAGTCATCAACCAACCCTGATGTTAATATTTTCAAGACATTTCGTAGTTCATGGCCGGAAATGAAGACTAACGAGTACTCACCTGGCACAGACGACATATTTATTAAACGGGCCTTAGCTGCTGATAAAGAGAATATTTTAACATATATAAAGCTGCAGTTGGAGGTACGATAAAGAAAAATTATAAGCAATCTACATATTCTTCCCGAAATAGAGTAGGTTAATATCGGGATTCTCATTTTGCAGGGTACCCAATCCAGAGAAGATTACCGCGAGTTCCTGGAACTCATCCCCGTGTTTCTTGGCGAAGTCCCTTGCGGCAAATACAGCTTTAGAGTACCGGGTACCATTCATTCCACACGCTGGATGAACAGAATATTGTATTCTCTGAAGATTTTCATGTTTCGGAAGCAGTTTGCCCTCACGTCAGCTGAACAAGCAGGCCTCCGAAATATGTGCATTTTTATTGTGAAACTGTATCTTAGGGCATGGTTTTCAACAAGCTCAGCTGTTTCTGCTCCAAACAATGACCTTCAGTTTATCCAAGCCCTCATAGAACACAACAATATCAACTGTACCATTTCTGTCGCTGCACGGGAAAAGTTTGCTGGTCATTTATGGTACTTGAACGAGGAACTTGTAGCCATAGGCTTCTTTGACGATACAGTTCCCCCGGATATCAAGCGGAAGATGGTGAAAGCCCTTAAGGAAACCCCTACTGATCTTCATGTCCAGGAGTCCGCAAAGCGAGTTCTTGTGGACGTAAGATGCAAAAGCTGGATGAAGACGTGGCAGGAAAAGGACCTCTCCGATTTCGTCACTGCCAAGACAGCCCAGTTCTTCAAACGATATGAGCTTTCAATGGCTTTTATGGATTTCGAGCCGGAGCAGTGGATCATGCACGAGAGTTACATGCATGGTCGCAAGTTCGTCAGTAAACTGAGGGTCGTGAATGACGTGCCTGAACGTGGAGTGGCTCTGATGTCACAGTACAATAAATGCATCATGAACAACGAACAGAAGAAACAGGAACTTCTCCTCGTGGTTCAAGATCATCGTCAATTGGTTCCTGACATGAAAAAATCCACAATTGCCGCTAAATTAGCCTAAATTATGAGGGGAGCAGATCACTGTGTCGTTAATTCTTTTCAAAAGATTGCTTGTTTTTAAAAAAAATGTGATATTTTACATAGCGGTATGAAAATCTGTTAAAATTAAAAATTATCTCAATTTAATGTAAATTCTTGAAATTTAAGGTCCGTGCGAGACCCCTTAACGTCATCCGATCGAGCTGACATTTTACAAGTGTTCTTACAACACTAAAAGGAACACTCTCCGGTGGTGGGAGCTGAGAAAATGTGAGAAAAAAATTTGAACCCCCTTTAAGGACCACCCTAATATGGGGCGTCCTAAGGAAGAATTTGTAAGTCTTACCAATAGAGGTCGTAACCATACAATTGGTTTATCAGCCACTTCTAGCCAAGCGTTTGGATTTGGCGCGGCGGCTTATTTCGAAAGCCGGCTTACTCCGGAAGTGAAAGGGGAAGTGAGAAGGGAGCAGAGGGGAAGTAAAGGAAGTGGTGATCGCGGAGGAGAGGAGAAAAGAAAACAGAGCACACAATCGGTCGTGAAGTCGAGGCGTCGCGACGTTGAGTACGAGCTCGACCTGAAGCATGCGTCCCGAGAGGTTGGCGGCCAAGGAGACCGGTGGGAACAAAGAGGAAGGGAGGAGGCGTGGAGAAGCCTTTACAAGCTCGTCAATATAGACGATCTCATTATACTTATACTTATTGTGACGGAGTTGTCGCTTTGTGTTTTTGTTATTGTATTCTGGTGTGTTTGCTCATTTAAAAAAAAGATTAGAAACTTTAAACTGTCTTTTTCAATCCCGCACGAACGGGAAATGTTACATGGCGCCCAACGTGGGGCTCGAGCAAACTTAATTCTTTAATTGGTGGTTCTGTCTTTACGTCGTTCGGATTTAGCTGGTTGTGCCTATATTCCCATTTGTTCCCCTTTCCAAGGTCCACCTGTTTCCTGTAGTTGAATGCCCCGGCAGACCTCGGGGAGAGAAGATATAGCAACCTTTCCAATCCTTTTGTCTAGGGTGCTTGTCGTAAGATGGAAGACCTGCCTCCTGGAATGAGTTGGATAGTGAAACTTTCCAAAGGGGAGCTGAGGAGGTGGTGTGATCGATTCAATATAGACGGCTCAGGCACACTGGATGAGCTTCGGACTAGATTGAGGTATGAGGTGAGAAAGATGACGGAGTCCGTCGTCAAGTCGGATTTAGGCGAAGAAGGAGCGAGCGGGGGAGAAAACCCGTCGAAACAGGAACCGATCACGGGTTCCTTGAGTAATCTGATTCAGGCTCTGTCGAACGTTTCGACGACGAGCGCATTTTCCCAGGAACAGCAAATTAGAAATCTCACGGTGGATATTAATCGTTGAGGTTTGCACTTTAACGGGGATGAGAAAGAAAGCGTGGCTCTCTTCTTAGAATGGGCAGAGACGTGTAAAGATTGTAAAAGGGTAACCGATGAGGAGATGTGGGAGCTAGTGCCGGAAATACTCGGGATCAGAGCAATACAATGGTTTAGAGCCAATAGGTTTGATGTAACTTTGTGAGGAAGTTTTAAAGAGCACGTGCATGGGGCGTATCTTCCTGCCGGATACGCGATTCGGTTGAAGAAGGACATGTTTTGTCGAACGCAAGGTGAAGGAGAACGGATTAACAAATTTGTGACTGTGTTAAGGGCTATGAATGCCCAATTAGATAAACCAATTTCAGAGGAAGAATTGCTCTCTCTTGTGTTAGATAACCTTCACCCGTTTTACTTAGAGAGAATCGTACCAAGGGGAATCGATAATTTTTCCGAGCTCTTACAGGCAGGCATAGAGTTAGAAGGCCTACAGGAGCGATGTAAGTGGTACCGTCCTCCGCCGAGACCACATGAAGTGGTGGAACGCAAATTTGGCTTCACTGCGAAGCCTGATAGCAAGAATAAATCGCGAATGCTAGATCGCAACCCTTGCTGGAGATGCGGTCGTGAGGGGCATATTACGAGACAATGTTCTTTCTCTCGTAAGTCACCCAAGGTTGGTCGAAAAGACGTGGTCTCCACGATCGATTTAAACGAGCAAGCGGCTCCCTAGTTACGGGCCTAAGGGGTCGCGGTAAACACCCGATAAATAACGCGGTAGAATGGAAAGTATGGGTTGCAAGGGTACGCGAGTTTATGCGGCCAGGCGACTTTAAAAGTTCGATTAGTTCCGACGGAAATAAAATCTTCACGCTGGTTAATGTCAGAGGACGCGCGATGAAGGCCCTGTTAGACAGTGGCGCGTCATTGTCGCTCATAAGCAAAGAAACTTCCGACTGTTTGATGGGACCGGACCACATTGGTTCTAGCTCTTTGGGGAAGCAAGTAGAAGTCACGGATGGGAGAACGGTCCAGTTAGATCCACCTGTGGAACTAACCGTAAACATCGGAACATTCTCGTGGAAAAGCGATTTTCATGTTCTGTGAGGCTTGGCGTGCAAAATACTACTCGGTGCCGATTTCTTTTTTCAGTGCCTCCCGACGATTCATTTTGGGTGGCAAATTATGGCATTCCCGGACGGATCCACCATCTCTTCAGCTCAGTTGTAACCAGCCTAGGCTGGCTGCGAAAATCGACATGATTGACGAATTTCTGGAGCGCGAAATGCAGTTATTTCGACATGTGCACGGCAGAACTGACACTATATATCATTCTATCGATACCGTAGACGTTGTCCCTATTAAACAAAGATATTATCCGGTCTTGCCAAAGATTCAAGAACAAAATTAATTCACAAGTCGATGAAATGCTCGTGGAGGAGCGGAGGAAAGGGAAAACAATTTCAGACCCATGGTATCTGGAATTGTATAAGGGTTTGAAGGAGAACACAGAAATCAGGCCCGAGTTTGTTCTAATCGACGAACAAATTTATTATCACGTTGAAAGTGAGAAGGACCCAGCGACGAAGGCGAAACTAGTGGTGCCGTGCGAATATCGACGTGACCTTCTCGTAGACAACAACGATCATCCCACGGCGGGACATTTGGGTTTCTTTAAAACTTATAGTAGATTGCAGCAATTTTATTTCTGGCCTTCTTTAAGGAAAGACGTATCGCGGCACGTTAGAGCATGTGAGGTGTGCCAACGATATAAAGTGGAACGACGGCGACCACCGGGTAAAATGACACTGAAGGACATGGTTCGACCCTGGTCGATAGTTGCTACTGATATCGTAGGCCCCCTCCCTAGGTCAAAATCGGGTAAGAGGTACATTCTATTATTCCTTGACACCAGCACGCGCTGGCCTATAGCAATTCCCCTTAAGTCGGTTAATGCGTCTGACATAGAAAAGCATCTGCTGTACAACGTGATAATCCACTGGGGCTGCCCGGAGGTGCTGCTGTCCGATAACGGTCCGCAGTTTCCCTCCAAGATTTCGAGAAAGGCGTGCGAGGCTTACGGGATTCAACTTACGCATATTGCCCCATATCATCCTCATGCGAATCCCACGGAAAGAAGCATACAGACATTGAAAACAATGATCGCTATGTTCTGCCGCAACACGCAGAAAACCTGGGATGAGCATCTTCCCCATTTCATGTTTGCCCTGCGTACCGCCCGTCATGAGACGACGGGATATTCACCCGCTAACCTCAACCTAGGCCGAGAACTACGAGCCCCTGACGAGGTATTTAGGGAGCTGAGAGATGCAGAGGGATGCCCCTTTCATCCGACGGCCTATCATAAAGAGGTAAAAGAGCGGCTAAATAGATACTATAATTGCGCTCGCGATCTCGTGCGAAAAGCAAGCGAGAAACAAGCGCGATATTACAATTTGAGAAGGCGAGACGGAAACTATGCGGTCGGAGAGTTGGTCCAGAAGCATAACCACCCCTTGTCAGACGCGTCCAAATCTCGGGCCGCTAAGTTGGAACCGAAATTTGAGGGCCCCTTTAAAGTGAAAAGGATACTTTCGCCGGCAATGATAGAACTCGAAACCTTGCAGGGAAAGGCCGTTGGACCGGTCTTTTCCATTACTAATGTTTCTCTTCTTACAGGGGGAAAGTGATGTAACCATAAAATTGGTTTATCAGCCACTTCATGCCAATGGTTTGGATTTGGCGTGGCAGCTGATTTCGAAAGTCGGCTTACTCCAGAAGTGAAAGGGGAAGTGAAAAGAGAGCAGAGGGGAAGTAAAGGAAGTGGTGATCGTGGAGGAGAGGAGAAAAGAAAACGGAGCATACAATCGGTCGGGAAGTCGAGGCGTCGCGACATTGAGTATGAGGTCGACCTGAAGCGTGCATCCCGAGAGGTTGGCGGCCAAGGAGACCGGTGGGAACAAAGAGGAAGGGAGGAGGCATGGAGAAGCCTTGACAAGCTCGTCAATATAGACGATCTCATTACACTTATACTTATTGTGACGGAGTTGTCGCTTTGTGTTTTTGTTATTGTATTCTGGTGTGTTTGCTCATTTAAAAAAAAGATTAGAAACTTTAAAGTCTTTTTCAATCCCGCGCGAACGGGAAACGTTACAAGGTAAGCGCAAACAAACAGAGGAATGTGCAAAACTACAAGCCCGGACGAACTGTCATATGCGGCATCTGCGAGTCTGCGCTCGTCAGGTCAACGTGTTGCTGCAAAAGTGCTGGATGAAGCCTTGTGCACTACTACGTGGGCATCCAAGATGCGAAAAGCATGGCTAGCAACTCAGGATGAGAAGTCGAAGGTGACTCCGTTCTCAGCAGATGAGGCATTGACTATTTTTGTGGACGCGAAACTCACAAATGGGCAATATTTGATCATTCAGAAGGCACTTAAAGCAAAGGTTGCAGATGTCCTGCCAAGTTATGATCGACTTCTGCAAGCTAAAGAGCGGTGTTATCCAGCATGAGACTGCTTTGCCATTCAAGATACCCATGCAGAAATAAAACTGCAACCATTGCTGGATCACAAAGTAGATCGTTTCCTATCTGTGCAAGAGCCTGTTCTGAAACATTTACCTCCTGAACAGCTGTCAAAGCTTACTCACATCAGCAAGTGGGGTTTTCGGTTGGTGTTTCGGGGCAATCAAGTTATAAGCAGCATGTGCCTCGTCCCAACTTCGATGACCGCAGCATATTTTCTACGTCAATTGTCCCTCTGCAGCTCTTCTGCACCATAGATTCAGATACAAGTTCAACGGAAAAAATAGTCGTGTGGCAGAATCCCCGAACATCGTCAACAAGATTCTGTAGACCTATCAAACAAGTTTATTAAAGAATCGAATGCAGTTATTTCAAAGGAAAGAGAAAATGTTCAACAGCAAATTGAAAATTTACGCCCATCTAAATCAAGTACCTTGGATTCCGAATGCTGTCACTCACGATCTCCATCTGACGATGATAGATGCCAAAGTATGCAATGCTCTAATAGCAAATAGTTCCTCTCAAACGTGCAAAGTATGCAAGGCAAAACCATCAGAAATGAATAATTTAGATAAGAGTGAAATGAAACTTTGTGTACATATGTATTTAGCTTCTTACACATATGAACACTATCGCTGCGATTTTTTTACGACTTTGATGCACCACGTATTATTTACATAATTTATTTCTTTGTAGGTGTTCAGTCATTTTTATTCTTTTTTTAATACATTTAAAGTAGATAGTTTACTTCCACTTTAGTACACTTATAACTCCCGTTATAATGTAACTACGGACATAAATTCAATGACTACTTTTTTTACACCGATTCTAACCGGAGTGGCGATTTCTGCGATGGTAAAAAGGTAAAAAAAGATCAGCTTACAATCGATTAAATATGGTAATTTTCATACTTAATCATACATAATTATACTTACATAAAAAGAAAACGATTACAATCTGCAAAAACACAAGCACATGTATTATCAGTGAGACTGGTGAGTCCTAGTAGTGGTCGAAATAGTACCTTTACCATGTAAATAGATGGCATTGATTATATATGGCGTCTGCTTTATAAAAGTGCATAAAATCCATTAACATTTATTTTTATATATAAATTTTGCTGTATAGAGATTCATTGTTAGTGGAACGGGTGCAATTTATATTTTATAATGAGATGTTTCGTAATTATCGGAGGTTCGTAATATAGAGGTTTTCTAAATAGTTAAGCTAATGAAATTGTCCGGACCGGCACTGCATTTCGTTATACGGAGTTCTTCGTTCTAAGGGAGTTTGTAAGGAAGAGGTTTTACTGTACACAGTAATACCTCGATTTACGACACTTCTATTTACGCCAATTCACTTTTACGCAGGTTGCAAAAATCAACCCCAAAAAAATTTTTAATTTTGAAAAAAATGTAGAAAAATCAGAAAAAACTCTGTATTAAAGTTATCTTGCAGCATGAAGCAGTTTCGGACATTGTTGCATTCAATTGGAATGCAGAGTGCAGTTCTTTGATCACTTGAGTGGAGAGGAGGTGGGTTGCTACAATGTACGAGGTCTAACAATAAAGTAATGAGACTGATTTTATTCCTGCTGTATTGACAATTCTGCGGCCTGCTACCACAGACCATGTTTGACCTTGATCCATCCCCCACCCTTACTCCATGTGGCACCGCCTTGCGTTACTTCAGTCTTGAGTAGTTGCTTGACAGGTGAGGATGTTTGTGCGCCTTGTCACGAAAATGGAAACACGGAACATCGCGCAGCGGTATGCAATCATGTTTTGTGTGAAACTCGGTGAAGGAGCCACCACAAGGTATGAAAAGCTTCAGCAGGTTTTTGAATAAGAGGTAATGTCAAGAGCACAAGGTTTCCGCTGGCACAAAATGTTTTCCGACGGCAGAACCAATGTTGAAGACGAGCAGTGCGCCGGGCGACCATCAACCACCTGGATGGACGACAACACAGCTCGGGTGAGAAAACTTCACTTCACAAAGAGTGGTTACCTCCTGGTCAGACAGTTAATCAACATTACTATGCAGAAATTCTCGAAAGATTGCAAAAGCGAGTCGTTCGGGCTCGTCCTAACATTGCGAAAAACTGGATTCTCCATCATGACAATGCGCCAGCTCATGCGGCACTGTCAGTAGGGCAGTTTTTGGCCTCCAAAGGCATTTTGAATCAACAGAAGTCATCCAAACAGCCATAACCCAGGCCTTAAACAACATTCCACAAGATGCGTTCCAGAAATGCTACAAGCAATGGCAAGACCATTGGCAAAAGTGTATGCAGTCACAAGGGAAGTACTTTGAAGGAGACCACATTGTAATTGATCAACAGACGGAATATAAAATTTTTTCGAACCAGTCTCATTACTTTATTGTCGGACCTCGTACATTAGAGGTCTGCACGGGCCGAAATCTTCGGCCCAAGCCCAGCCTGGCCCATACATACTTGAGCCCAAGCCTGGCCTGGACCAAGACTTCATCCCATTTTCGCACCCAGGTTCGGCCCGAGGCCCAAATTATTTTAAACTGACCAAATTTCGACCTGACCATGGAAATTTTGTGCATTCTTTGGAGGGATGCTTGATTAAAACATTTTCAGGTGATGACGAATATAAATCTCGAAAAAATTCCTGAGTTCGACTCCAAGGAAGGCATTTCCATTTTACATCAGTTAACATGTAAAACATGATTTTTTACATGCAGGTTTTTATCGTTTTGGAAATTAAAATTAGAAGTAATTAACCTCGACCTTTGGATTTGAACCATTTTGAAGAAAAAATTAGAAAATTGCTTGAGTCCTTTTTGGAAAGGCCATACTGTGTAGAAGACTTTTGATAACCACTTCTTTTCGCGTATCTCGATAAATAAACGAGATAATTCTGAAAATTCAATTTTCATGGGGGCATTTACGTTACATTTGTGGCATTACCAAGGAGACAGCGACAAATATGGTTGATGCAACTACTGCCAAGCATGGGTACAAATCTAATGTAACTTCGTACTAAGTTTCATCTCCCCTCATCGAACGGGGAAGACGCTATGGCATTGTTTCTAGGATACTGCATGAAGTACCAAAAAAAATCTTCTGGTTACCATAGCTCCGTAACCTAGGAGATTCGGACACATGCTTATAGGAACTTTTTTGCTTGAAATGACGTTTCCTACAGGTAGGTGAAGTTATGCAGTAGTGTTTTGAAACACCCTGTATATATACAGGGCCGTGCCCAGACATTTTGCCGCCTGAGGCGAGATATAATATGGCGCCCCCTTAATTTTTTACTAAGTAATTTTATTATATGTTAGTTGAAAACGATAGGAATTAATAAAAATCTATTTATTCAAATCCATAATCACTTATATTTATGAAAAATCTCAATTATACATAGTTTAATTTTCATAGCATTTGAGTCAGAATCTATTTTTAAATTTTCTTTGGGATCAATGAAAAAATTATTTTCTTCGTGATCTAATTGCTTATGCTTATGCCGTACTCTTAGTCTTTCTTCTGTAACAAACACTGGATCAATTTCAAGTTCTTCCACGATTTTTTTCTGCTGCTACTATTATGTCGTTGAAACCTGTAGTGTGATAATCTTAAAAAAAAATCAATAGTTTGATCAATGGCTTTAATACATTACGAAAGGTCAAGTTTAGGGTTTTTTAGTAATTTTGAGACAATGTTTGTTTTAAAAAGTAGCCTTTCTTTTGCAATATTCAACACCAGATAATTTTTTATGGCCAACCATCATCCGCTTTAAAAACTGTAAAATAGTAAGGTATGGCCTCTTAACTTTTTATAAGAGTAATATTGAAAATATACTAATGCTAACAATTATTTATAGTATTAATTGATATTTGTACTACAAAATACATATACTCCGTATTTTTGTGGACTGTCTTAATTAAAAAAGGATGCGATAATCTTGAAGTTATAAATCAGAGTATCTACAACTAATATATCTTTCAATCTACTATTTTCAACATTAAAATAACAAAATATTAACACGCAAAGGTTTCCAATTAGCCCATAATGAAGAAACCCGAAACTCTAAAAGAATAAATCTATTTAAATGAAATGCAATTTAGCTCATAAGTTGACAGGACTCAGATCTTCTGTTCGATTTATAAACATAAAAAACATGATGTTAGTCAGTCGCGCATTAAAATTTACTCTTAGCACCACCACCTATCAAGCAAAATTGTTTTATTTTTCAGTTTTTGTCGTGATTTTACCGAAAATAAAATTAATAAATATGGATTTAAAGTATACACGATTTTACTGCAAAAATAAATGAAAATGGTTTTCCTACGTCTCTCAATAAATGTTTAATATGATATGAAATACTGACACCTTTATAAACCATGTTCCTTTCAGTAAAAGGTATTTCGTTGATCTGCTAGTAGAAAACGTACAACGTATAACTTATAACTTTCCTTCCTTCTTGGAATGGCACAAAATATTTATATCCAACTAATTTAAGACACAGGCCAACAGAATGTCACCTAGCTCTTTCGCATTACTAAGTGAGAATGGTGAGAATGCAGCATAGGGCGCGCTTCATAGCAGATTGATATTCCCCAGAATGGTTAAGCATTTTGAATATACCAAGAAATAACAATGAAACAGAAATATAAGACATAGAGGGACGCGAAGCCCTGCCGGGAGTTTTTGCCGCCTTGATCTAAGTAGACCTCCCGTCACCAATATTTCTTGCAGATGGTCTCTTCGTTTTGCACCCCAGGGAATATTCCCCTGGGGGCAATGCGCTCTTTGACCATAGTTAGGCGCGGGATGGATGAGAGGCATGCATTCCCTTGGAGGGTGGGAGAGAGGTGATTAAGAAAGGAGAGGCGGGAAAGGAAAACGGGCATAACCCCCACCTCCCTCGTCCTAAGACTCGAAAGCTGATCAGTGGGAAACATTTTCAAAGGTTTCCAAGATCAAAGAGTCTTTGTAACCTGGTCAGGTTTTCCAATCCCTTCTCTGCTTGTGTAAGGCTTTGTTTTTCCAAATGGTATCTCCGGAAGTCTTCGCCTCGTTGTTACCCACTGAACAGTGTTTTGAGGTCGCATTTTTACTTATATTTTCAAGAAGAAAACACTAACTATATCTATCAAAAACAAAATTATGTAGATATTTTCCAAATATTTGTCAAATTTTCCGCCCCAAAAAATTCGGCGCCCCAAGTGGTTGCTTGGTCTGCTTGTATGGTTGAGCTGGCCCTGGGCTTAGAAAGTAAATTAACAAGTTAGAAAAGTGTCCAACATATAACAAATGGGCACGTTTCGTGCAATGGAGTATTAGAAAGAAATTATATACCTGTACGTAAGGGAAATTGCGTTTTAAAGTTCTTTTCTTCACCATAAATAATCCATTTTCTTCCTTTTTCATAATATTACATGCACACGTAAGTAAATTAAACGTTTGTTTGTGAGATTGTTTATGTTAGCAACAATGATGAAGTAACCATGCAAAAAAATTTCTAAGTTAAGCTCCAATTAAGACATTATTGTTTGATTTTCTCGATAACGGCTACTTCTATGATAAAAATGTATAGGAAAGGAAATACACTTCTTTACCAGTTCTACAACTTTTATTTGTAAAATATTTTGATATGAGAAATATTTTACGAGATATGATGAAAATTTAATTTTTTGTCACCAGTAAAGTGGTACCCCTGATTGACGTATGTGATTCATTTTTGCGACTTTCTTATTATATTTGATTGTAAGTCCTTAATATCAAATTTCATGAAAATCTGTTTGGTAGAAGCCGAGAACGAACATACGGACGGACGGACAGACCGATGATAATAGGCGCTCACGCTGGAAGCAGAACGTGCCTAAAATAGAGTCATACCAGCAAAATGATGGGTATATCGTACGATAGAAAGGAAATGAATCTAAATTACCACCTATCAAGAATAACCAAAGCCCATGTTACAACAAAGTAACACTTAGCAGTAGGTACATATATAATTAAATCAAGAAAAATTAGTCTAATCTCGTTTTCAGCTTCAGAAGCCACAATTATTTAAATTTCATTCGGTTGCAGTATACATTTCACTTATAAAAGCGATGAATTGTATTACAAGCATTAAACCTCAAAAAAGCCACAAATTTATTTTATAAAGAATTTTTCATTTTACGCTTTTTAGCAGAGCTGCAAACCGAACCGCAGTCATTTTGCTGAACCGCGAACTGAACCGAAACCACTGATTAATTTTTCAATGAACCAAAAACCGAACCGTAATTTTTTCCAAAAGTGGTTCGGTTTTGGTTCGATCTCAATCCACAAAGTACGGACCAACAAAAAGACCAGGAATTTCCATTGGAAACACCAGCGGGTATGCTTCAAAGGAAAGAGTGCCTATCTCTTTCCTCTCTGCTAATATTGTTAACCACAGACAACATTTATGGTGAGGGTTATGGGAACACCAACTGCGACAATATCCAGGTCAATCACTGTAGGCAGACACCGACCAACAGAATATAGAAAGATCTTTATCTGAACGCAGGCCAAAGAATCATTTTACAATGACCTAAAAAGGAGCCGTAATCCGCTTTCGTGCCGAAAGAAAAATCCATGCCCTTACCATCACCAGCATCCCCTTCAGCACTGTAATTAGCAGACCTGAGAAAATACGCCCTGCTGTGTCTTTCTTAGAACACCATTAACTCTCCTCATATCTTTTTCTTCAGAAAAATTCAAATTGTTGCTCTCAACGGCTTGAGCTTTCAACAACATCATTCCTTTTCCAGCTCTCGTGTGGTGTTCTTCTATTATAGGTATTTCCATTACTTGGTTGTTTATATTCCAGCATAAAAAGGCGAGGACTTCGGCAGATCCCTTGGATCGGAGGCATTCATTTCCCGCAGAATTCCTTGAATTATCTAAAGTGTGTATTTTTAATAATATTTTAGAAAACTTTATTTAAGAGACAAATAAAATTAATTAACATGTTAGTGTAATTTAAAGAGGGTCACTCTACGTTTTATAATAGTTTGTTTTGAACCCTAAGTGTCCGCACTCCGTATATTGAATAATCTGCCCCAAACTGTCGATTAATTTTAAATTATTCTTGTAACGTAATTTTACTATGATATTGATTTTTTGATTACTTTCTAAGGTGGCAAAAGAAAAAATTAGCAATATGTAATATGTTTGGAATCGAGCTCAAAGTGTCTTTTTGAATTTATTATATAATAATAAGAATTAATAATCGAATTTATTAGTTTTACATATAAATTCATTCGGAGTAATATTTTATTCCATATTATTTGACTAATTAACTAATTAAAATATATTATTTACATAAATTTATTATTGAAAGTTGGAAAAATTGAGACGCCGTGCATCATCGCCATTGGAAATCAAGAAACTGTCTACTTCAATAATTAAATCTATCATTCAATCAAGGAAATCTTAATAACGGCTTATGGAAGAGAATTTTCCTAGACCCTTGATAAATATAGCGAACATGTTTTATTTTATTTGTTATAAATGAACCAAAGGAATAACGCTTTGTAACTTCCATTGTTTTTATTTCTCTTACGGCCCGGGTTTCGACATTACAATGCTATCGTCAGGTGCAGATATGGTGAGAATAGAAAGTATATACAGAGAAATGGGTAGAGAGGGGGAAGGGAGGGTAGTTTGTAATATGGAAAGGAATGGAGAGGAGGGAAAGGATGAACCTATCTCATTGTCAGAGGGTTACAGCGGAGGGTAGGTTGTAAAAGGATAAAGGGGGAAGGGAAGGGAAAGGCTGGAGGGGGAAGACCATCTCGGGAGGGATTGGGGAAAGTTGGAGGAAGGACTATAGGACTAAAAAGAAAGGCCTTGTGGAAGACGGAGAGAGGGTGAACCCCAGAGAGAGGAGGGAGGAAATTACCAATGCAGCAATGGGTATGTGTGTGGGAATAAGAAAAATAAAGGCAAGTGCGGGTGGTAGAACTAAAGAGGTTAAATATTGGGAGATGGGTGGTAATGCCCTTGTTGTAAATCTTTTTTCCTCTAAATAAAGTGTATTACAGGAAAGAAACAGAAATAAAATGCCTGAGGAATTAACTTTCTTTGATTTTTAATGATTTCTTCAAAACACTTTTATGTTTTCAGTTTGTCTGTCCTTCCAGGGATAATCTCAAAAGCGGTTTAAGCTTGAGGCGCATTTTATTTCTGATTATGTATGATTGTGTATGTTGGTAAATGAATTTGAAGTGAATCCATTCAGAGAATTTTTAATTTATATGTAAACAACAATGAACATAAAAATCATGTTAGGATCAAAAATACAATTTTTTAAATATAAATAAATGAAGATGATGATGGTATTGTAATATATTTAAAATATAAATTTTTCCTTTCTTTAAATAAATTCTTCTTTCATTTAAAATAATAATGACTGCTGATTGATTTACTTAAAGATTGATACTGAATTTGTAATGTTTATATTGGATAAATTATTTCTGAATAGTATTTCAAATGATTAAATTAAATTTAGTTGAACCAAACCGCAAACCGAACCGAACCACTTGTCAAAATTCTCGTCTGAACCGAACCACTTCCAAAAATTTAGAACCGAACCGCGAACCGAACCACTCCAAATTTTGAAGTGGTTTGCGGCTCTGCTTTTTAGTGAGCAAAACATTTCCTATTTCAAATTATTACTTTTGAGAAAAATTGTCTAACTCACCGCATTGAAATAGTTTACGACAGCTTTTACGTTAACAACATAAAGAATCCTTACTTACATTGTCAAATACGAAGATTTATTTTGTGAACAACAATTAAAAATCCATATTTTCCTCTTCCTAGCTCTTATATGATCGGTGAAATACCGATTTAAAAAATTATTCGGAGAGAACAATATTTGCCACAAAAAAATATGCGAGAGCACATATTTATATAAAATATAAATGAGAAGTCCAACTATTTTTATTATTTAGATAAAGCAAAAAGAAGATTTCGAAAAAGCAAAAAGAAGCGTTGAGTGAAAGAAAAATACTCTACCGTTTTCAAATACGAGTGCCGAAATATGGAGTTTTGAAGTGATAAAAGCTATGAATTGTTTTCATGCATACTTTTTTACTTTCTCATATATGAAGTATATTGAGAAAATATTGTTATCGCGAAAAAATTTGACCTCGATATTTTTACGTTTTAGGTGTTGCTGAATCCGAAAAAGTGGTTTTCGCAATGCCGTCTGGCTGTCTATCTGTCTGTTACTGGATCTGGAGCCTAAATGGTAAAGCAAAAATGAATGGAATCTCGTACTTAAGCATACTGAGCAGAGACTGTGATGAAATGGTTGACATTGATGAGTAATTTTAAGAACAATTTGATTTTCTCAAAAATGGCTATAACGATTTTGATAAAATTTCATACCGTTACTTGAGTATACGTCTGGAATAATACTACATATTTCATTTTCCTCAATGAATGAATATAAGGCCAGTTTATTCTAGGCAACTTTAACAAAAATTGAAATTTCTAAAAACCGGCTGATACGATTTTCATTTTCTAAAGATAACTAAACGACGCATTAGTATATGATAGTGTTTATACAATGTATGTTGTACCGATTTTTTATTTACTCATATACGATTATATTTAGCAAGTATTGTTATCGCAAAAAAATTCAACCTCGAGATTTTTACGGAAAGATACGTTTTAGGTGTCGCTGAATCTGAAAAAGTGGTTTTCGCAATGCCATCTGTCTGTCTGTTACTGGCTCTAGAGCCTAAACGGTAGAGCGAAAATCAATGAAATCTCGTACTTATATCATACTGATCAGAAGCAGGGGCGCGCCTACCCTGGGTGTAGTGGGGCAATGCACCCAGGCTCCAACTAGCCGGGGCGCTTCTCGTCAAAGTATTTCTATCTATATATTATTGGAATTCGAATTGGGAATGTTTCCTCCTTTGTCCAAGTGAAAAGGGAAAGTTAGAGATTCTAAAATGACACAAAATCTTCCAGGCAAAATTTTTCCGATCCCTTACGATACGTGGTCACGTGACTCGGTCGCTAGAACATGCATCAGTAACAATAATTTGATTTTCTCAAAATCGGCTGTAACAATTTTGATAAAATTTCGTAACATTGCTTGAGTATAGGTCTGTAATAATACTACGTATTTCATTTTTCTCAATGAATGTATATAAGGCTAGTTTATTCCTGGGCAACTTTAACAAAAATTGGATTTTCTAAAAACGACGCATTAGTATATGAGAAAGTTTGTACAATATCTGTTGTACCCATTTTTAGGCGCGTTTCGCTTGCAGCGTGAGTGCCTATTATCGTCGGTCGGTCTGTCTGTCCGCATGTTCGTTCTCGGCTTCTACCAAACGGATTTTCATGAAATTTGATATTAAGGACTTACAATCAAATATAATAAGAAAATCGCAAACATGAATCACGTACGCCAATCAGGGGTACCACTTTACTGGAGACAAAAAATTAAATTTTCGTCATATCTCGTAAAGTACTGCTCATATCAAAATATTTTTCAAATACAAACGTTTAATTTCCTTACATGTGCATGTAATATTATTAAATAGGAAGAAAAGGGTTATTTATGATGAAGAAAAGAACTTTAAAACGCAATTTCCCTTACGTACAGGTATATAATTTCTTTCTAATACTCCATTGCACGAAACGCGCCCATTTGTGATACGTTTTACACTTTCCTAACTTGTTTTATCTTCGTAGGAAGGTTGCCAGAATTTATTTCATAAGAGCCGAGATATGTTGCGCCTTTATTTTTGTAACAACGTCGTTCACTCAACCATGCATAGTTAGGATGAGGTTTTCTTCTACAAATATGCTATTGTCCAACTCATGGTCAACTCAATATAAAACTGACTTTTTGCAGCATTGTTTAAAAAGGAATAAACGATATCGAAAAAATCATGAATATACATTGTGAGCCGGAGGTATCATATTTTGACGCATGGTCAATCAAACAAACAGTGCCCCCTTTACTTACAAAAATTTCACAAACATACCGTTAATTTTTATGTTCAACTATACGCTTTGTTGTAATAAATACGAAGTTGCTGCTTCGTTAATATGTGATTCACTTTGGAATACAAAAGAGAAATTTGCAATAATGGATAGATATAAAAAAGTTGTTTAAACTCTCTAACTACATTGACGCCTCATTTTTGTCAAATTTTGGCACTCCCCTTCGAGAGGCACCTGAGGCAGTTGCCTCCTCGCCTCACCCATCGGCACGGCCCTGTGTGTGTGTACACACACAAATATATATATACTAGTTAACGTGTGCTTGCATTCTGCAAGCATTTTCTCTCACCTTAATATAAAGAGTAAGTGCAGACAAATAATTTTTAAACACAAAAGTTTGCACCTCTGCGCAGATTTACGTGTTTTTCTTTGTGGACAATATTCGAAAAAAGCAACCCCTAAAATTTATAATTGTAAAAATTTTATAGGTTTTCATCATTTGTTGCAAATACTTCACATTTCTGCAAAATTTCACCTATGTATCACTTCTAGAATTGCATTTATATAAATTTCACTGTTTAAACTATGAATTTTCAACAGCCACAATAATAAACTTTTCTGAAATTTTCACATCTAATTGTAACTGAAACACAATTCCTTAATTTTCAGCTTTCTTGTTCGACTGAGGGTATATAAAGATTAATCAATTTTTTAACATTTATGAATTTTTAACGGCCGAATAAATACACATTTTCAAATTTCTATGATTCCGATATCGTTATTTGGTAAATTCTACTGTCAGAAAATATTTCAGCATTTAGAACATTTAGAAGTAATTAAACCATGAAATGTTTGTTTAAAAGATTATAATTTTTAAAGGCAAATAAAATAAAAATTATTGTAAATTTCAAATTTTCCTGTGAATTTCTTCATGCCACTACATTTTCTGAAAATTTCAGCTCTCCATCTAATGTAGTTTGGGCCAGACATTAGTATCCTCTTATATCCTGTATCATCCTCTGTTGCATTTTTACAATTTCGACCTATTCCAAATCGATTTTGTACAAAATCATATAACCATGTCAAATTTCATGTTTGTATCTCATTTAGGAGTTCCTTATAATTTTCACACTCGTATGGGGCAGAAATGGAACAAAACCGTCCCTAAAAATGACTTTTGCAATATTTTATTTTATCTTTGGTTGGAATGAAATTTCTATAATCGTGCCAAATTTCAAGTCACTAGGTCATATGGAGCTGCCTCATCTTTTTTGTTCTTGTATTGAGCAATACTGGGGCAAAAAAGCCAGTAAGATTTTGAATTTTTACAATAGCAGATTTCTTTATTCTATTATAACTAAAAACCCATAATTCTGCTAAATTTCAAGTTTGTATCTCATTTAGAAGTGCCTTATCAGTTTAATCCTCGTATGGGGCAATAATGGGGCAAAATAGCCCCTAATGTTTCGAATATTTACAATATCGGATTTCTTCATTTTGTTGTTACTAAAAACCAATAATTCTGCCAAATTTCAAGTTTGTAGACCATTTAGAAGTGCCTTATAATTTTATTCCTCGTATGGGGCAATAATAGGCAATACCACCCTTAAAAATTGGAAATTTTGCAGTATTTTATTTTATCTTCAGTTGCAATGAAATTTCTATAGTCGTGCCAAATTTCAAGTGTCAGGGTTCAGTGATGGGGAACCTTCCATTGCCCGCATGCCAATATAACTGAAATTGTAGAATATTTTCCGCCTCCCGTGCCACAAAAAAATCCTTGATTCTTTTTGAGTGCCAACTAAATTAAATTCGTGATCTAGACGTAACAGATTGAAATTTGTAGCCATAAAACTAATGTTTATAATAGTTTAATAAATAACAAAAATGTTTTTGCGGCACTAAAACAGCACAATAAATGCTTTGATTGGTTTTCAACTTTCATAGGTGTGCTAACTAAAATCCTCTTGCGTGCCACTTATGTGTCATAGCTTCGCCATCACTGGTCTAGATCATATGGTGCTGCCTCACCGTTTTTGTTCTCGTGTTGAGCAATACTGGGGCAAAACAGCCCCAAAAATGGGAATTATATCAGTATCGGATTTCCTTCATTAGTCGTAGTTTAACATTAATGGCATTAAAATATACACCCTTCCCTCTCCAACCGCGGGTTTATTAACCGCGGCCCTCGAATATACGCGGTCTACATATTGAGTCCCACCCTTCCCAACCCCGGACATTTCCCTTGTGTATCCACGGTTCGGACCAAGAAAACTTTTAAATACCTCGCATCTTATGACTTTGTTGTCATCTTAACTCACTCACAAAGACTTTGTTGTCGTTTTAACTTGCTCGCTATTACGTTGTTGCCGTACTGACACGATTACGTCTCCTTTTCGCGCGCCACAAGTCACTGCATTCAACACGATAATCCCACGCATCGTATGACTTTGTTGTCATCTGCAATCACTCACAAAGGCTATGTTGTTGTTCTAACTTGCTTGCTATTGCTTTGTTGCCGTAATGTACGATTACGCTTTTCGCCCGCCACAAGTCTTTACATTCCACATGATCAGTTGTGTATTATTCACATCAGCATACGCATGCTTTTCACGCACCACAAGTCCACACGACGTGTTTAGTTGTGTATTATTCATATCAGCATACTAAATAAATTAAACATTTAATATTTTTCTGAATTTGTGCATAATAATATTTGTTTAAATGCAAAATAACGCAGGGTAAGACTAGAAGACCGTAGTAAATTGTATAAAATGACGTGATGTACGTCGTAGTGCGCACGTAATTTCTCCGTTACCTACGGGCCATTTGTAATCCTTCAGTCGGTAATTGTTTTACTCAATAGTTTGACTTATGCATAGTGTGATACGTTTGAAGAAATTCTTAAGAAAAGAATTCATTCTGGGGTAGAATATGTAGTTCCGAACAGCGGAATGCAGCGGAAAGCTATTTCTCGCATTTAGTAGCACATAGACGGCAGTAATTGTTTTTCGTCATACATTTTTCATCTACGGGAGTTTCGACTATGCCATATTTATATAATGTATTTAAGTGAGAAATAAGCGAGTAATGTAAGTGATCAATAATATATGGTATAGTAATACGAACCGTGGAACCTTACCCCCAATTTCCATTATACTTAAGTATTTACCAACCGCGGTACTTTTCAGGAACGTAACCCCCGCGGTTGGCGAGGGAAGGGTGTATGCCTCTGATTCCCACTAAAAGCTTACCCATAGGAAAGCATTAAGCCCGTTGCCTAGGACGCCTATTGTTAAACCCAGAAAAATTACCACTTTTTTGCAATAAAAACTATAAATTTATGCCAATTCTACTCGGATTTGAATTCTGTCTTCAAAAATAAGAAACTACAATTTATATCCTATCCGACAGTTTAAGTCTCGAGTTCGTATCTTGATGGGAAGTAATTTTAAAATGCAAATATAAAAACCACTACACCAAATTCTTATGGGCAAAAAGGGGTCAAAACAGCCACTCAAAATATGAATTTCGAAAGTTTTGGATTTTTTCCTTCGGTTGTGACCAAAAACCTATAATACTACCAAATTTCAAGTTTTCAGCACATCTGGAAGTGCCTCATAATTATGCATCCTTCTATATATCTATAATATATAGATGCTTCTTACACATGATATCTATATATCATATCATTCAAGAAGCACGCTTCTTACAGAGGAGGATATACGACATAGGATACGAGTAAATGTTGCTTGCATACTGCAAGCACATTTATTAATCAAAGTAAGATAATGCATAGCAGAATAAACAGACTGCCGCGAAACTTCCAAGTAGCATTGAAAAATGCAAAGAGAGTCGCGAAACGTCAACAATTTCGGCACTCTTCAAATATCTAACAAGGAGAGTAGGGAGGCTAGTACCCTCGGATTTTGTTCAAATTTCACATGGTGATAGCTGATGTGTTCAATTTAACGTGTAACTTGCCGTTTGTGTGAATAGGCCTTGGTTGTCGAGATATCGCAGTTTGAATTTCGGCCGATTTCCGCGTGCGCGTTAAGACTCGTGAAAGTCGTTGCTAGGACGAGCAGGCCGGAGGCTGAGTTGGTAAGGCGGTGGGGTAGTAACCCAGGCGTCCGGGGTTCGAGTCCCAGTTGTGGAATTTTTCTTTTTTTATTTTTATCTTTTTTAATGCTGAAAAAATGTACAATTCCCATTATTAATTTATTACGACTGTAAAAAATTCAATTGTACTATTTTTCTCGATTATAAGAATATATTTTTTATCTTATAGTTGCGATTCAGCAATCTTTTTAAATAAATTTTTACACTTTTTATTGCTACAAAATAATTTGCATCATTATTTTGTATTATACATCAATACCTTATAAATTAATTATTCAGATTCTTCTTTTGAAAAAAAATCTGTCATGCGTGCCGGCAAAGTGGGGGATGAAAATTGTCATAAAAACAAACAAAGCACAAATGCTTCTGGCACCAGGAACACACAACAAACGCAACATTTTCGCATTCACATTTCCTCTTACGCAGGCTATCGTGGAAACAAACTTCATTTACGTTCATAAAAACACTCCTTGTCGTCGTTAATTTTGATGCAAACCACGCATATTTAATCATGTCTTCGAAAATGGGTGCACACAACTGGTGATGAATGATGGAGTGAATTTTCAATGCGTCGTCTCTTGTATTAATCTGACTATTCTCTCGCAATAAATACGTACTGTTTTGCAGGCGCTTTATGAAATTTTTGATTTGCCTGTAAAAATAGACCGCACGGTTGGCAGAAAGGCAATTTTGCAATTTTTCCTCCGATTATTTTTTTTATTCACCTCGGTATTAAATTCCAGCTCTCCAACTAGTATAGTTTGGACCAGACATTAGTATCCTCCTATATCCTATATCCTCCTCTGTAAGAAGAGTGCTTATAGAGTGACTATACTACGCACCAAACTTAATGATCGCTGACATGGAGTCCAAATATGAGGGCGTACCCTTCGTCAACTAATCAGAGGCATCCGGCATTGCCGCTTGTTTGGTTTCTGCTCAGGGACCCTTTCTAGTTGCGTAGCAGATTTTGGTTGAGGCGGAAGGGTTTATTGTGTGAGAGATGTCTGAGCGAAAATCTGTGAGACGTGTTCTTCAGAGTTCCGCGCGGAATTTAGTTTTAAGTGTACGAAATTACTTTGAGAGGGAGAAAAGTAATGGTGGATCGTTACTTGCTATTTCGAAGGTTGTAAAAAGATCAGCTGCTGCCCTTAACTTGGGAATGGCTAAGTCAGAAGAATAACCAACGAGAAGTATTCTCACGAAAACCATAGTAGAACACACAAAGAAAGTTATCGAGGAGGCTTGGATTAAAGAAGGAATATTGGAAGAGGGAATTCAAGAAATTATAATAGCATTTACCTCAAGTTCGGATTCGAATACTAGCAGTGATGTCAATATTAGCGAAGATAACGTTGGACTGGAAGAATTAGGAGTTTCACCTTTGTAAAAGGTAACTATAAAAATTATAGAAATTATTTATATTTGTTTCATTCTGTTTAAATACAAAGGAAGGTAGGTATTGATTGAATAATTACTCTTTGTTTAAAAAATTAAGTGTAAAATTAGATAATTACTAATATGCTGTATTGTTTTTCCATTTACTCATACAAATATCTCTCTTTTTTTGAACAGCTTCAATTGAACACTGCCAATAAGTCAACAATTTGTCTCCTGATTTAAATATATCTTAATGTTTTAATAGGTAAGAAGGTGAGGTGAATGATGAGTTATAATTTCCTCTTGACTTCTTATTAATAAGTTAAATTTTAAGTTTATGCCAAGTTGATCAGTTCCTCCATGGTGCCTTTGCCCAAATTTCCAGCTGCTAATTAATTTCCACAAGGTAAGTATATTGGAGTATTACATTACCACACTATTGTATGAGTGTTTTGAAATTCATTATGCTATTCCTCTCTTTTTTGCAGAGCCAGTTAATTTCAACCAATGTTCATACTTAAGTTTGATTATAACTATTAATTCATAAGTTAGAAGTTAAGGCAATGCTAATAATAAAAATAATCTGTAATGATATAACTAAAACCTTCATCAATTAATTAAGACATATTAATTAATTTTATATGGTGAAAAACCTTTCATTTTTTAAAAAATTTTCACTCTTTCCTGCAAGAAAAGTATATGATTCTGTTACATTCCTAAGTTATCTCTTAGGTGCAGTTTTGAATTCTTCCATGGCTTGCTGTAATCCCTACACTTCAAATGTGCAACAACAGTGCCTACTTAAAATCCCTGTAGTTTGTGTTCATCCATCTATCCCACAGTGCTTTTACTCCCATTTTTAGTGCTATAGTCTTGTCATTTCACGCTCAAATCGTGTGTGCTCCACCTTATTGGATATTCTTTATAATGGTTTACTTATTCAGTGCCGTTTCTACCAAATGTGGTTCTCCCTATTATCCTTATTAAAGTGTAAATTGTAATTTATTTGTATAGGGTCAGTCTGCTTGAAATCCCTGAAGTGTGAATGTGTTTTTCCCTCTATCCCACAGTGCTTTTCCCTTTTTGTGCTATAGTTTTTATATTTCATGCTCAAAGCATGTAAGTGCTTCTTCTTCTTTATAAGAACTTAGCTTATTAAAGTTTAAATTGCAATATATTTGTATAGTGGCAGGTTAGTGCCTGTGTGTACATGAAAGTGATGGATTTAAATTACTTTAAGGCAAGTGAAGATAAGTGATTATTTCAAAGGTATTTTTGTCTTAACTTTTCTCATTATTATGCATTTCCACTTTATTTTATTACTTACTGTTCATGCTTAGTATATAATTCCATTTCTCTTTATTTTATATCCTAAAATTGCTTCTCTTATTTTTACTTCATCTATTTACAAATAACCTAAATTTTATATGTAGCTACTCTATTTTTAATTCACTGTCTCTCTACCTATAATTATATTTCAATAGTGACATTGACGTGGCTATGATTAATCTAATGTCATATGTTTTTTCAGGCAGTTATATTACTTTCTTCTTTTTATGAAATTCAGCAATAATAATATGCTGACAAAAATGGTTATTTTATTCTAGTGTTGATCTTACTATTTATGTGCACAATTTAATCGTGTTTATCGTTATGTTTTCTAATCACTGCTTCTTTTACAGCTCTCTATATCTTAGTTTACCTCAGTAGGTTTCGCAGTTTTTCACATCCCTCTTCTTGTGGCCGTTTTTCTGCAAATGGGGTTTTTGCCTTACTGGTTTTTCCCTGTAAAAATGTTCAATTTGTTTGCAGTTTTAAATATAATAAGTAATTTTACTACTTTGAATTTCTTTATTACTCCCATATTCATTAAAACGTTTACTCTGAATCACAGTGTATATAATGTGTAATGGTTTGTTGTCTTTGGAATAAGTAAAAGCACCTACTCAATGAGAAGCGTTATTTTTATTCTGTTATCCAATCATGATTTCCTAATAAAATAATAATTATTAACTTGTGTGTTTGCTTTAATGTGTGTAATGTATTTGTTATATTATAATATTAGCAACATTAGAAGTAAGGAAATACTGGAAATGTTATTCTTCTGTAATCCAACTGCTACCTTTAAGAATATTTTGCTCTACTTCTTGATGTGATCTATTAACTATTTGCAATTATATAGAGTTGATTGTTAATAATAAAAATAAATAGATGAAATTAAATATTGCGTATTTATTCCTACTCCGCACCCTCTTCCCTTTCATGATGCATATTGTACTACTTGGTTTTTTTTAAATTAATAGTTCAATAAGATTTTGACCTAAACTTTTAGAATGCTGCATCTTTACAGTCTATGACTAAAATTTCTGTATTTTCAGCAATACGAGATAGGATAAGGAAAATATGGCAGTATTTTCATCTGGCTGAAATGTTAGGAGATGGTTCTACGCAGTTCTACCGTTATATACTTAACAGCTGCTTGAAAGCAGAAGCAAATAACTGTGTGAAAGGAACATATGTTGTGGTCATACGTGGTCCCTTAGAAATCCCACGCCATTCTTTTCCCTCGTCCTTCCCTCGTGTTTATTATACTACCTGCTCCGACCTTTGCCATTCGCACACCAAATAGTCTCATCTTCCTGTTTACTTTTTCTACGCATTCTCAAAAATGTAAAATATAACATCCTTTTCTCTTATTTGTCATTTAAGCAGAGAATATTCGATATTGTTTAAATGACAATCATATAAAATAGGTACACTATAACGTGGAAAATAATTTATATCTACTTATGAAAGATAAAGTAGGAAGTAATATATTCGTAGTTACTAAGATAATATTACCAAACGTAAATACTCGTAATTTCATTTTATGTAGCTTTAAATGTTAAAGTTTTCAACAGTTTCATAATTTCGTTTACTCAAATTCGCCTGTCGCTCCCGTATCTGACCCCACTCCTACAAAGTCTCTTATCCATCCAGCGTCTCTCCCACTTGCGAAGCACTATAATTGGTCCACGTTTGTGGACTGATTCGGCAACAAGGTTCCCTTTCCACACATTTTAACCCCGCCTCCCAGCGATCATTAAGTTTGGTACAGACCACAGTGATGGTGTGCCTGCATTCTGCAAGCATTTTTTCTCACCCTAAAGTAAAGAGTATGAGCCAACTAATAATTTTTAAATGTAATAGTTTGCACCTTCTTGTCTGTTTACGTGTATTTCCTTATTGTCAATATTGGGGTAAAAGAAACCCCTAAAATTTATAATAAAAATATTTTTTTTAGGTTTTCATCATTCGTTACGAATACCTCACATTTGTGCAAAATATCATTGGTGTAGCATCTCTAGAAGTGCATTTATATAAATTGATTTGTTTAAATTTTATGAATTTTTAACAGCTTGAGTAATAAATATTTCTAAAATTTGGAATATTATTTACCTCTGGAGCATCATGCCCTACCCTGTCTAAAATTTTCAGTTTCCTTGCTCTACCGAAAGTACATAAACATTAGGCAATGTTTAAAATTTTAGAATTTATTATAGCCGAACGAATCAAAATTGTGAAATTTTTATATTCCTGTTTTCATTATTTGGCAAATATTACATGTTGAAAAAATTTCAGCTTCATAGCTTATTTAGAAGTACCTAAACCATGAAATGTTAGTAAAATAGTTTATAATTTTTACCGGTAAAGAAAATGAACATTGTTGCAATTTTGCATTTATTCCTCCGATAATTTTTTTGATTCACCTGTGTATTAAATTTCCGCTCTCCAACTGTAGTAGTTTGGGCCAGACATTAGTATCCTCCTATATCCTATATATATCGTATATCCTCCTCTGTAAGAAGAGTGCTTATAGAATGATATATATATAGATATATATATATATGTGTGTGTGTGTGAGTGAGTATATATATATATATAAAGATATATATATATGTGTGTGTGTGTGTGTGTGTGAGTATATATATATAAATATATAAAGATATATATATATATATATATATAATTATATATATAACATATCTATAAAGTAAGGTGTTTGTATGTATGTATGTTCTGCTAAGGCTCAGAAACTACAACACGCAGAAAAAAGAGGAAGGTGTCATATTAACCGTTATCATGTGTACGGTGGTGTAGTAAGGTTTTTAAACCGATTCGGTGTACTATTTAATTATAATAAAATATTTTCGTTTATATGGGATTTCCATTTAAAATTTTTTCGTAAATTTCTCGAATTTTTAACTCCTTACATATATATCGCAGACATATGCTCTCGCAGACTTTTTTGTGGTAAATTATCTCCTCTTTTGGAATAATTTTTTAAAAGAGGGGCTTACAGATCAAATAAGACGAATTGAAGGGAAAATCTTATTTTTCATTATTGCTCAGCATTTGGATATACTTAGCAACCGATGTAAACAAATTACTTTTGAACTATAAACATATCGTAAACGTAGAAATAATTGATGAAATACTCATTTAATATCTCCTGATTTGATTATATGTTTTTCGTTCATTATCTATGGTCTTCTATACACTGGTTAATTCTGCGAATAAACATTAGTGAAGTTTCTTTTTCTGTAATCGTGTCATTCGCATTATAGGTATGTTTGGATATAAGTTAAATTGTTTTTATATGCCTTTTTACTTATTTTATTTCATATTTTGTTTAAGTGAAAATTACTGAAGATATATGATTCAATTACTAAGTTAAAGTTTTTGTTTTATGTTGATTTTAAGGTGTTTGTTTATCATGGAAACAGTTTATCAATAAAAAAGGAATTGAGTATTTCATGCTAACACGCAAGTTTTTTCCTATGCTCATCCATTTTGCGTTTCAATAATAATTAGATACTTTTTTGTAATATATAATATCGTTTTGAATTAAAAGAGAGTTTTATAAATTGGAAATAAGGTTCACTCTTGAATAATTGTTATTTTAATACGAGAACTAAATTAGATTAACATTTTGAACATGTAACGCAGTGAATTTCGAAAGATTTTATTTGAATAATACTTTTGTTGAACTTTATTATGTCTTCTGAACTAAAATAAGAATTCGTGTCTGCGGTTCCATGGGTAAAATGTAAACACTACCGATACACTCACGTAATTAATTACGTTGGAAAAGTAAAACATTTTACCACATTATTTAAAATCGATTCGTTCGAATATCTCAATCTATTATTCAATTAATTACGATGGAAAACACAATTAAGATCAATAATTTTATATCTATTTAGAGTAATAATAGGTATTCTGATTTAGTTTCTCCTGTTATTATGTTGACATACAAACTCATATTCCGCGTAATCAATATTTACTCAACACTACGACACGCTATTTTGTGATTGTTGGTTGTTTATTTTGCAACTGAATAGAAAGCGGCAGTCGCCATCATCAGATACATTGAGCTTGAGGAGATTAGTCGTTGGTTGGTTTCGGTTAGTTTGTTGTTTTCATTTGCTTCGTTTCGTGTCCATTTTTTGTGTTCTTTGTTGGTTTCCTTTGTTTTCGTTCTAACAATTAGTTGTTCATTTTGTATTCTTTGTTTATATTCTTTGGTTGTGCTCTTGATTTTTGTTCCTTGATTACTTATTTGTCGGTTTACACCTTTTATGGCGGCTATTGGTTAGAGTTTAATTCGTTTCATTTTTCTTGGTGGTTTTTCGAATTTAACGTTTTAATATCATTTTTTGACAAAATTTAGCGTTTTTAACGTGAAGTTGCCTTGCCAACAGGTTACAATGTTAAACTCGAAATCCTATTACTCTCACGTATGCTCACGTTCTCTCCGGACCTCCATGGACCCTCTCGGCCCAATTCATAGGTATCAGAGATATCTCAGAATTAGTTTTTACTTTCTCCAATATACGTAGTACAGAGAAAGTATTGTTTTCATTAAAAAATTCGAAATCGAGATTTCAACGGAAATACACGTTTTGAGGTGCGCAAAGGGAGAAATGATTGTATTACCATATAATACATAATTTTATTCGCCAAAGACGTCTGACATAACCCGGGCATCGCCAGGTACTTTCAGCTAGTATCCTATATATCATTCTATAAGCACTCTTCTTACAGAGGAGGATATACGACATATATATATAGGATATATATAGGATATAGGAGGATACTAATATCTGGCCCAAACTACAATAGCTGGAGAGCTGGAATTTAATACATAGGTGAACCGAGAAAAATAATCAGAGGAATAATTGGAAAATTGAGACAATGTTTAATTTCTTGGCCGGCAAAAATTATAAACAATTTTACTAACATTTCATGGTTTAGGTATTTCTAAATGCGCCATCAAGCTGAAATTTTTTCTACTTGTAGAATTCGCCAAATAATGAAAACTGGAATATAGAAATTTGAAAATTTTTATTCGTTCGGCCGTAATAAATTCTCAAATGTTTAACAAATTGACTAATGTTATGTACATTCTGTAGATCCAGGAAGCTGAAAATTTTAACAGGGTTAGGAAATAATGTCCCTGTGGTAAATAACATCGAAAATTTTAGTAATATTTATTGCTGTGGCTGTTAAAAATTAATAAAATTTAAACAATGAAATTCATATAAATGCATTCTTAGAGGTGCTGCATGGATGAAATCTCGCATAAATGTGGGGTATTCGTAACAAATGATAAAAACCTATAAATGTATTATAATTATAAATTTTAGGGGTTGTTTTTACCCCAATATTTTCGATACAGAAAAACACGTAATTCGGAACCGAGATGCGAACTTATGCATTGAAAGTAATTTTTCGGCTTTTATTTTTACTTTCAGGTGAGAGAAAATGCTTGCAGAATGCAAGCACACGTTCACTAGTATCGTATATCCTCCTCTGTAATAAGAGTGCTTATAGAATGATATATATATATATATAGGAGGACACTAATGTCTGGCCCAAACTACAATAGTTGGAGAGCTGGAATTTAATACATGGGTGAACCAAAAAAAATAATCGCAGGAATAATTCGAAAATTGCAACAATGTATTTTTTCTTGGCCAGTAAAATTATAAACAATTTTACTAACATTTCATGGTTTAGGTACTTCTAAATGCGCAATGAAGCTGAAATTTTTTCTACACGTAGAATTCACCAAATAATAAAAACGGGAATACAGAAATTTGAAAATTTTTATTCGTCCGGACGTAATAAATTCCTAAATGTTAAAAAAATTCACTAATGTTTATGTACTTTTGTTAGAGCCAGGAAGCTGGAAATTTTAACCAAGCTAGGAAATAATGTTCCCGTGGAAAATAACATTTGAAATTTCATGAAAGTTTTATATTGTGGCTGTTAAAAATTTAAAAATTTTAAACAATGAAATTCTTATAAATGCACTTCTAGAGGAGCTATATACATGAAATTTTGCATAAATGTGAGGTATTCCTAAAAAATGCTAAAAACCTATAAATGTTTTATAATTATAATTTTTAGGGGTTGTTTATACCCCAATATTTTCAAAACAGAAAAACACATCATTCGGAGCCGAGATGCGAACTTACGCATTAAAAATTATTTTTCGGCTTTTATTTTTACTTTAAGGTGAGAGAAAATGCTTGCAGAATGCAAGCACACGTTCACTAGTATATGTATATATATATATATATCCTATATACCATTCTATATCGACTCTTCTTACAGTGGAAATAGGATACTAGTGAAGATGTGCTTGCATTGTGCAAGCATTTTTTCTCATCCTTAATTAACGAGTATGATCTGACAAATAATTTTTAAACGCAACAGTTTAATCCCATATCCTCCTCCTCTGTAAGAAGAGTGCTTATCATTCTATAAGCACTCTTCTTACATAGGAGGAGGATATAAGATCTAGGATATAGTATCCTATACCCTCTGTAAGAAGAGTCGATATAGAATGATATATAGCATGGGCGTCGGCAGGGGGGTCAAGGGGGGGCAATTGCCCCCCCCTGGAAATGTGTAGAAACGTAAATATTATATTAGATATTATTTTAAAATGTAAAAAAACTGGGCATGCGAAAAAACTTAACACGTTGCGTAAGGATGGCGAGAATTCTCGCTCCCAACTTCGGTCTTACAGCAGGAGCGGCCACCCAGCTCATAGAGACATATATGCGAAAAATGGAGGGAAGTATAAAGCAAAACAAAGGCAACATGTGCGGGTCGGATCCACGAGGTAGTTTTTACAAGCTTTCCGTATCCTTTGTCTCCGAAGGTGAAGGAAAAAAGGGATGTTTTCAAGGAAGTAAGGGAGGGGGGGATTATCCACATTGGTCCCATCGGCATATTTGACCTAAAAGGACATAGGACATCCCTGATTCCAGCGATTATGTTTCCCTCTTATTTATATTATGAAGACAGAATTTTCCCCTTTCCACTCTCTGAGAATCCGGGAAACGGAACGATTTGCACGTGAGTTGAGAAAATATTTTCAAGCACTCTTTCGAATGTTTCTAAAGGAAAAGAATAATTGGAGGACAGGAACCGCTGTACCGTCTTTGACGGCTATTTCTGTATGGAAATTCCATGACCACCGGCATACGCCTTTCTTCTGAATGGGTGGACACGTCTTTCTTTCTTTTTGAAGGTTTTAGATTTTATGACCTTACGGGTGGCTAGAAAGAAATCTTACCGACGCGTCGGCAAACGTCGCGACGTTCCCAAGAAACCTTTCTGACACGTGTTTTACACATTGGTCTCTTCACCCTCTCTCCTTTTTCTTTTAAAATTTCTCGAAAAAGAAATTACTTCAAGACCCTCAGATTTTCTTAGTTTGTGGAAGAAGTAACATCGCAGAGAGAGTGAGTCGTGTCGTACTTTTGCAGTAAGAGTATGTGCATTTTGCGTAAAAATTAATAGGACTGGTTAGTATTTTAACTCGTGAAATATTTTAATTATTTGTTTTTAATTTCTTTGGTTTCGCTTTTGGAGTTTTTGTGAGAGAAACTGTTTTAATTTTGGTAGAAGGATATCCTAACGATCCAGATCTTCTCATCACTACGTGGGACATCTTCACTCACAACATTGTCAGTACATCGTCTTCCATTGGAGAGGTTAGTTTGAATTTAATGAACTGTTACTCTTTATATTAAACTTCTTTTAGAAATTTGATTTATTTCGAGAGATTTACTTCAATTATTTCTCGGTGTATTGTGACATTACTCGGAATAATTTTAAAGATAGAAACTAGCACAACAAGTAAAAGTCGCAGTTATATTATATTGTTACGACTGGTAAAGCAATATTCAAATAATTTTTTAATTTTATTGTACGTTCAATACATAATTCAACGTGTAAAAATGTTATGTCAGACAAAATTTAGGCTTGCCTTTTTGATACAAAGACGCTTTATATTTGACTCAGTAATAGAAAGAACTTGAAAAAGTTCTTCAACTACGTTCTTTATACATACCCTTTTAATATTTTTAATATGAGCCGTTGACGAACAACTTAATTCGCATAAATATGTTATTGAATTTGGAACGTTACGTCGATGGCATATTCACACCTTTAGCTTTAAGCCAAAATACATCTATAGGTAGCATAAAAATTTTAAGTGGTATGATCGTTGCTAAGGTCAATCAATTCCTCTCGTAGTTTCATGATAAATTCCTTGCATCATAAAATTAATTCGAGTTTGTTTGTTTAAAACGCTTTTAAAAATTAAATATACTCGGAGTGTGCGGCACACTAGTCCCTTCCTCTCGGCAAACTAATGCGCCACGGCACACCGGTTTAGAACCACTGCTTGAAGTTAATTTCGAGAGGATATTCAGTACAGTGATAATATAATTCATAGTGATTCATTGATGTGGATTTGTGGTCAGTTGGGGGCCGGTTAAGTAAAATTTTCCCGGGTTAAGAAAAAATCGTCCGCCCCTGGGTAATAGGCATTTTTGTGTTTTGCCCCCCCCCCTGCAAAAATTTCTGCCGACGCCCATGATATATAGGATATATATAGGAGGATACTAATGTCTGGCCCAAACTACAATAGTTGGAAAGCTGAAATTTAATACATTGGTGAATCGAAAAAAATAATCAGAGAAATTATTGCAAAATTGCTATAATTTTTATTGTCTTGGCCGATAAAAATTATAAACAATTTCACTAATATTTCATGGTTTAGCTTCTTCTAAATGTGCTATGAAGCTGAAATTCATTCTATTGGTTGAATTTGCCAAATAATGAAAACGGGATTATAGAAATTTGAAAATTTTTATTCGTTCGGCAATAATAAATTCTTAAATGTTAATAAAATTGACTAATGTTTATGTAATTTCTGAAGATCCAGGAAGCTGAAAATTTTAACAAACTTAGGAAATAATGTTCTGGTGGTAAATTACACTGAAAATTTTAGAAATAAATATTACTGTGGTTGTTAAAAATTCATAAAATTTAAACAATGAATTCATATTAATGCACTTCTAGAGGTGCTATATCGATGAAATTTTGCATAAATGTGAGGTATTCGTAACAAATGCTAAAACTTGAAAATGTTTTATAATTATAAATTTTAGGGGTTGTTTTTAACCCAATATTGACCATACAGAAAAACACGTAAATCGGAAAGAAGGTGCAAACTGTTGCGTTTAAAAATTATTTGTAGGCTAATACTCTTTACTTTAAGGGGGAGAAAAAATGCTTGCAGAATGCAAGCACACCCTCACTAGTATCCTATACCCTCCTCCTCTGTAAGTAGAGAGTTTATAATATATTATAGTATATTATTTGTCAACTCTTACTCTTTATAATAGGATTAGATAAATGCTTGCAGAATGCAAGTACATATTACTAGTCACCCTATAAGCACTATTCTTACAGAGGAGGATATAGGATAAGCCCATAGTATAGATATATAGGATTAATAGGACTAGCTGGAGTGCCTATTGAATTTCAACGGATTTAGTGAATTCAAAACTTCGACCATGTAATATGTAAGGAAGAAAATCTTGCAAAAAGAACATATAAACTCCTTCCCCCTCCCTTCCACCCTCTCCTTCCCTTCTCTACCTTCCTCTCCTCTCTCCATCCCTCTCTCTCTCTCTCTCTCTCTCTCCATTGCTCCCTCTCCCTCTCTCTTAAATGTACGAAGGGACTATATAGTCTCAATTTCACCCTCAATAATGTTGTTTGTCTGTCCTTCTGTCTCCCTCCCTCCATCTCTCTCCCTCACTCCCCCTCCCTCTCTCCTCCCCTTCCCCCTAATTCCCTCTCTCCATCTCTCCCGTCCGTTACCATCCATCTCTCCCGTCCGTTACCATCCATCTCTCTCCCTCCTTATTTTGTATTAAAAGCATTCAATGCAAACAAATAAACATTCTCCTTTATACATTAGATTAGAAGATAATTCAATTAACCTTTATCCGCCGGATTTAAATACCCTCTGGTGGGGTCCTGCTGCCGGATTTAATTTTGGACATTTAAATATTTTGTGTACGTCTTTTGCAAAAATCGCATATCTCGTGAACTACTGGTGATAAAATGTTCAAATAAAAAGCATTTTTTGGTCAAACTATCAGAGAATTACATCGTTCTGCCTATTTGTACAAATAAACAGGGTTAAATAACCCTAATAGACTAAATTACGATGCCGAAATAACTTATTGTTGATATAAATCAAAATAAAGTGCAAAAATACTGCATTTAGTCACTTTTTGGCAATGTTGTTCCTGCTCAGTCTGCAGCTGACACAACACTTCCCTATAGAGTCGAGCTTGTGTGATATTCCTCGAAGCAGGGCTCAACACATAGCCCCACGTCACACGCCTTGCACCTATATTTCGTCCTTGAGTTTTTGCTCTTTGAGGAACACACATGGCAGCAGATAAGGGTTCCCGAAATGGGCCAATGCTTACTGTCCTTGGCCTCTAAGCACTTTATTTGCATTCTACTAGCACCAGGTCACCCCCTTGAGAGAGTCTGGGAAGGAAGAGTCCTAGCACCCTCTTCAACCATTTGCCGCACAAGGGAAAGTCGGAATTGCCGATGTGAAAACGCGCCGCCGCACAAGGGAAGGAGAATCCAACTATTTAGGATAGATCGACTAAATGAAAAAATAATTTCTTTGCCCATTTCCAAGTGCGGTGACCGATGGTGTAGCTGTTAGCCATCCTATCTCAACTAGTTATATAAAAATAAAGGAATCACTAAAAAATAAACAGTCGAACAGCTACAGATATTTTGAACACACAAGTCTACATCCGCTCTACTTCGTGGTCTGCAAATGAATGAACGTAAACGTAGTAAAACATAGGTATATGCATATATGTGGAAAAGGAAGAAGAAAATAAGAAAGGGAAGGAAGCTTTGGGGTAGGGCTTAGTTCTGAGGTTCAGTTTATTGCATCTCTTTGGGTTGCAACGTAGTAAAACAGAAATGCGGAAAAGGAGGAATAACAAAGGGAAGGGACCTTTGGGGTTCAGCTTATTGCATCTCTTTGTGTTGCGAGACAGTCCCACCTCGGCGGAGACATACACTTTGAGTGAGGCACTCTCGATTGTTTGTTTACTCTCCCCTCCCCCAATATGCAAGACCTTCGGCCTTGGGAGAGCAGATGGAAAAGAAGGATGCCTCATCTTTCTTCTCCTCCAAAAATTTTGATTCTATGACAAAAACGACATCTGTGAGCGGCCTCGGAGCTAAGCGGGACACCGGTGTCCCTTTCGGCAGGCTTACCCAGAAATTTGCCGGGACACCGGTGTCCCTTTCGGCATTTAAAGGTTAAAAACAACAAATATTTGGTTTCCATGTAAACAAATTAAATTCGTACACAGAAATTGACAAATGATATAACGTTACAATTTTTCCCCTATAAATGCATTGAACTCTCAATTTCGGCGACAATGGGAGTTGTCATGGTAGCTTATAATGGGTATTGTAATAAAACTGATAAAATCACATATTTTATTTATTCTAAAGGAATTTTTATGCTAATTAGATCAGGATTCGGATTCCGTCTTCAATATAAATAAACTTTGTTCTTTTCTTCGTAGAACCATTCAAGTCTCAAGATCGTACCATGTTTCTAAGTAATTCTAAAATTCAAATGAAAAATAAGCTGCACGTGTCCCTATGTTATTCAAATGGAGAAAATAAAAAAAGAAAATGTCTTTTAAAATTAGACAGGTCAATCAAATCGATATAAAAACCTTACTATACCACCGTACTCATTATTCCGTTTAAAATGATACCTTTCTCTTGTTTCTACGATCTGTAGTTTTCGAGTTTTAAAATTATGATACACACAATCAATTTTATATATTAGAAGATATAGGAGTACACTAATGTCTGGCCCAAACTACATCAGATGGAGAGCTGAAATATGGTACATACGTAGGTTTTTTCACAAAACCACCAGAATAATTGGAAAATTGCAACGTTTATTTTCTTGGCCTTCAAAAATTATAAACATTTAAACGAACATTTCGTGGTTTAGGTACTTCTAAATGTGCTACAAAGCTGAAATTTTTTGTAACGGTAGAATTTACCAAAAAACAAAAACAGGATTATAGAAAGTTGAAAATGTTTATTTATTCGGCCGTAAAAAATTCTTAAATGTTAAACAAATTGACTAATGCTTATGTACTTTCTGAAGGTACAGGAAGCTGAGAATTTTTAAAAAGGTAGGTAATAATGTTCCAGTAGTAATTAACATTAAAAATTCTAGAAAAGTTTATTATTGTGCCTGTTAAAAATTCATAAAGTTTAAACAATTAAATTTATATAAATGCACTTCTAGAGGTGCTACATCGATGAAATTTTGCTGAAATGTGAAGTATTCGAAAATAATGACAAAAATTTATATAATGTTTCTAATTATACATTTAGGGGTTGTTTTTACCCCAAAATTTTCCAATAAGGAAAAAACATAAATCGGTGAAGAGTTGCAAACTTTTGCGTTTAAAAATTATTTTTCGGCTCTTACTGTTTATATTAAGGTGAGAAAAATGCTTGCAGAATGCATTCACTAGTATCCTATATCCTCCTCTGTAAGAAGAGAGCTTATAGAATGACAAGTAGAAAAGCCCGTTGTGATCGTAATATAACGGGCCTAGCGCTTCCTTTGTTTGCCGAAACGTTGCAAGATGTTTCCCTTCCGCTTGCTGCCTTTTTTTTAATTTTTATTTTTGTATTTTGATTTTTTTATATAAGACTTATTTTGGATTTTTGACAAATAGAGAAATTTAATTCCGAAAACTCCCATTAATATGTACACCATCCATGAAAAACCTAAATATTAAAATAGATTTATTTGTTTCTAAAATTTATTTCAAAAATATCTTCTGGTATGGAAATATTCTTATAATTTTTTTACTAAAATAAAAATATTATGTACAAAAAACAACATTTAACAAACAAAAAAAATTTATTTTTATAATTTGGTTTGAATATCAACGTCGAATAAAGTAAAAATAAAGAAAATCGGTTCATATTTACGTATTTTAGTGAATGAAGGAAAGAAACCTTGCACTCTGAAAAATCAAAAATCCCGTGTAAACTTATGGAAAAATATAATTGTCTCCTGGTGCTGTTCCAAGCCAAAATAAAAAAAACAAGCCCGAGGTGCACACCCTCAGGGTGCTCTTAGTATGTATCCCTAGTTTCAGCTTTCTAGGTTTATTGGTTTTGGAGTTACAGGGTTAACACACACACAAACTTCAAGTACACATGCACCAAAAAAAGCCACGGTGCCGGTCGGTTTAAGTGAATTATATAAGGAGATATATAGGATATAGGAGGATACTAATGTCTGGCCTAAACTACTATAGATGGAGAGCTGAAATATGGTATATAGGTAGGTTTTGTCACAAAACCACCAGAATAAATCGAAAATTACGTTTATTTTCTTGGCCGTTAAAAAATATAAACTGTAAAAGTAACTTTTCGTGGTTTAGGTAGTTCTACAATTCTGAAATTTTTTGAATGGTAGAATTTACCAAATAACGAAAACGGGATTATAGAAAGTTGAAAATGTTTATTTATTCAGCCGTTATAAATTCATAACTGTTAAACAAATTGACTAATGTTTATGCACTTTCAATAGAGCTAGGGAGTTGAAAATTTTGAGAAAATTAGGGATTAGTGTTCCAGCTGCAGCGATTTTCTCTAGCTCTACGCACTTAACAAAGCACTTGTCGAATAAACGCGACGAAAACGCAGAAAATCGCCGAATATCGCCACGGCGCATTTCGCTGTCGACGTCTTTCGCAGTCGGCGAACAGAACACCGAAGGCCTCACCGAATGACCCCGCCGAATGGCTGCTCCCACACCAACGCGCTTTATATAGGGCGAATATTACCCCTATTTCCCATTCCCTCCTTTTCGCATGGTTATATCACATAATCAGGAAATTAACCAATACGAAGTCGAGGAGTCGCCCATTTAAGCGACCCGCCGAACCTCCCCTGAACGGCGACAAGACACGAGAGTGGCCGTCGAGAGAACGAGGGCAGAGGCATCCTGAGAGACCGGGAGTCGACGGTCGCCGCCGAGGAGAGAGGGGTTAGAGAGAGTCGAGTGACGGAGACAAAAGCGAGAAGAGTTGTTCCTCGCAAGGGAGAGTGTGCTAAAGTTTCCTGTCGGACAGACTGTAACGATAAGTTGACATTTTCTGAAGTGGTTAAGCTGCGAGACTTACGTCTCAAGAGCATTTGTGTTGTTAATACTTTATTTCTTGTACAATATAGCATTTAGTTAGAGCAGTATGTGGCTATGTTTTTTGGTCGCCACACAGCGGTAAATAACACTGAAAATTGTCTGCTCTTACTCTTTATAATAATGTGACAAAATGCTTGCAGAATGCAAGCACACATTCTCTAATACAATATATGCTTCTCTCATTTGTCTGAGTATGAATAGAGCCATGACATAATTTTAACACTTTCCATTCCTCCAATATAGAGAAAAGCATTTCAAAGATGTAATCAATTACCTGATCCCTAGCTGCTTCGCCTGCAATGCCAATGTTCCCAAGAGGAGCCATTACTCCTAGTGCACCCTCTGGCACCAGAGACCCACCAATATCGAGTGTGTTACTTGCTGCTGCTGCAGCACTCACCCTGTCTCCACCACTCTCCACAGCACTACTTTCTTCAGCTTTGTGCTTCTTTTGTCGTAACTTTGAGGCATACATCAACTCCAACCTAAATGCCTGATGAATTTTCATAAGAAAAAAATGAGCAGTTAGTCAAGACAAATCGTTTTGCTTTATTTACTAGAAAGTTATAAAAAGTCAAAACATTTTGGTTATACAGTAAAACCTCTTTATAACGAAAGTAAAGGAACCCTATTTTTGGCACTTTCTTGTAAGGAGGTTCTTTGTATGAAGTTTTTTTCAGATTCATCATATATGCATATACCCTTCCCTCTCCAACCGCAGGTTTATTAACCGCGGCCCTTGACTATGCGCGGTCTACAAATTGAGTCCCACCCTTCCTAACCGCGGATATTTCCCTTGCGTATCCACAGTTCGGACCACGAAAACTTTTAAATACGCGCATCTTATGACTTTGTTGTCATCTTAACTCACTCACAAAGACTTTGTTGTCGTTTTAACTTGCTCGCTATTATGTTGTTGCCATACTGACACGATTATGTAACCTTTTCGCGCGCCACAAGTCACTGCATTCAACACGATAATCCCGCACATCGTATGACTTTGTTGTCATCTGCACTCACTCACAAAGGCTATGTTGTTGTTCTAACTTGCTTGCTATTGCTTTGTTGCCATAATTTACAATTACGCTTTTCGCCCGCCACAAGTCTCTACATTCCACACGAGGCGATCAGTTGTGTATTATTCACATCAGCATATGCATGCTTTTCACGCACCACAAGTCCACACGACGTGTTTAGTTGTGTATTATTCATATCAGCATACTAAATAAATTAAACATTTAATATTTTTCTGAATTTGTGCATAATAATATTTGTTTAAATGCAAAAAAACGCCGGGTAAGATAAAATGATGTGATGTACGTCGTAGTATTCACGTAATTTCTCCATTACCTACGGGGCGTTTGTAATCCTTCAGTCAGTAATTGTTTTACTCAATAGTTTGGCTTATGCATAGTGTGATACGTTTGAAGAAATTCTTAAAAAAAGTATTCATTCTGGGGTAGAATATGTAGTTCCGAACAGCAGAATGCGGCAGAAAGCTATTTCTCGCATTAAGTACCACAAGTAGCACATAAATGGCGGTGATTGTTTTTTGTGATATTTTTCATCAACGGGAGTTTCGGCTATGCCAAACCAGAGAGCTCGTAAGGAAAAAACAGCATGTTATTGTATTCGTAATATTTATATAATGTATTTAAGTGAGAAATAAGCGAGTAATGTAAGTGATCAATAATATATGGTATAGTAATACGAACCGTGAAACCTAACCCCCAATTTCCAATATACTTATGTATTTACAAACTGCGGTTTTACCAACCGCGGTACTTTTCAGGAACGTAACCCCCGCGGTTGGTGAGGGAAGGGTGTATTAGCGTATTATTGTTGGTTATAATTTATTTCAACACTAACATTTTAGTTAAAGAATGTTTCCAAAAAATTCACTTTATGATAAAAAACAATATACAGTAAAACCAGCCTAAGGTGACCACCTACAGGACTGTACAAAAGTGGTCACCTTAGACAGGTGGTCACTATAGCCAAAATTTTTGTTTTTTAGATAGAAAAACATTGTTAGAAAATTTAATGGCAGAGAAATTAATACGTAAATTAACAATGACTTATAGCTAGGAATTTAATTTATAATATCAGTAATGGAACTACTACTAAAATGCAGACACACCTGGAGAAACATAAAGTCGAAAAATTTGAAATGACATTACAGAATTTCGTCTTTAGTTACCAAATAGAATTTTATGCTGGGTCAAGTTATTATTTATATATACTCCTTCAGACCCGTGCCGGGCATATTTGCCGCCCGGGTGCAAGCAGTTTATGCCGCCCCTTACGGACTTATAAAAGTACCTTGGCCCAGATTTTTTTCGATTTTTAGATTAAAATAGAAATAATTGTGCAAAACACAAAATTAAGAGAAATTCTTGCCTCCGCCTGTGAATTGCCGCCCCTAATACGTTGCTGCCCGGGTGCGATGCACCCCTTGCACCATAGGGCAGTGCGTGCCTGTACTCCTTGTATATACTGTTTAGAAATATCATGAAAATCAGATTATAGATGGCAAAAATCGATGACGAATAAACTTACACGAATGCAAGCTAAAAAAAATCGCAATGTGTGCGTTCTCCCGGTGGATGCCCGCTTGCAGGTCCCCCGGGCCATGGCGGTCACCGGTGACCGCTGCATAAAATTTGCAATAACTTTCTTCTTAATGGTATTTTTCAATTTGTTCTATATTTTACGTATTTTGTTGATAACTAGAAGTCCTAGACCAGTGTTGGCCTGAAGAGGAATCTTTTCAAAATTTCCTTTGGCAGTCAATGTGTTAAGTAGAATTTTCCCGGGTTGGGAAAAATTGCATTCACCCCTGGGTAACAGACATTTTTGTGTTTTGCTCCCTCCTGCAAAATTTTCTGCCAATGCCCATGAGTAAGAGATTTATAAAGTCCTATACATATATGGAGCGTTTTATTGTATGGTTGTGAGACTTGGACAATAGGAACACAAGAAAAGAAAAGATTGGAAGCCATGGAAACTTGGTGTTACATGTAGAAGGATGTTGAAGATTAGCTGGGTGGATAAGATGACAAACGAAGAAGTTTTCAGAAGGTTGCAAGAAAGCAGGAGTCTATGGAAGGCCATTAAATGCAGAAGAGACAGTTTGGTTGGACACACTCTGAGACATGCGAAGGACTTGTGAAGGATATAATCGAAGGAAGAGTAGCAGGAAGAAACACAAGAGGAGGATGACGCCCTAAGTAGATTAGGATACATAGAACAGATTATAAATAGGGTATAAATTTTTTGGTTTTTACCTGAGTTTTACCAGATTTTTATCCTCCGAATGCCCCTTTTCAAATTCGGGTAAAACCGAAAATCATTACTACTCTAATAACACGCATCTTTTAGTTGTGGACCAAGGCTTTCTATTCTGGCACTTGTGAGCACTGCAGCACTTGAGTGCATTCTGAGATGCTCGTGATCAGTCTGTTTATTCTCTTTGTAAACAATTTATTCTTTTCAGAAAACGGCATCCGTATTAGATCCTTTTAATAAGCCTACGCATGACCTGGATACTAGTGCTCACGTAGAATTTTTGGGTTCATATGAAGATGTGGATGAGCAGGTCAAATGCAAATTTGCTGCCTATTTATTACAGCCAACACCTCTGAACAACGATTTTGATATTATTAGGTTTTGGGTAGATGATGAAGTGCAATATCCAAAATTAAGCAAGTTTGCCTTACTAATACTATGTATGCCCACAGGAAGCTGTGATGTTGAACATTCATTTAGCCATTTACGTCATCTGCAAACTCCAGAAAGGGGTAATATTACTGTGGAAACACTAGCTATAAAAATGCTAATTTATGTGAATCATAAATATAAATGCTGAATAACACATTTAAATTTTATTATTTTTATTTAAAACTCATTTTATTCTAATTATAAAATAATAAAACCAGAAAATTACACCAGACTGAACTTTTTTAAAACATCAAAAGATCCATAACCTTGTTAAACCCTTTAACCCGACAGCAAGTAAAAATAATAAAACCTGATATTTACCCTCCAAATGAACTTTTTTTAACCTGAAAAATTCATACCCTAACTATAAAGGATGTGGGATGCAGGACATATGAGGAGATGAAAAGGCTAGCCCAGGACAGGGTTGAGTGGAAAGCTGCTACAAACCAATCTATGGATTGATTACCTATGATGATGGTGATGATGATTCAGTTGGTCTTCAACATTTACCACTAAGAGCTACTATGAGAAATTATACACAGAAAATTTATTTATAAAAAGAATTTATATTTTATTAAATGTTTTTAATAAATTTTCATAATGAATTATACATACAGGCAGACCTCGTCTTTTGTGGGGGTTATGTTCCTGAAAACACTGTGAAAGACAAAATCACGAAAGAGAAGTAATTAAGGCAATGGGAAATATAGGGTTTGGTTCCCACCCCAGCAAGAACGGATCATTTGTCCTCTGTATTGGTGACTGCAGAAAAATAGAGAAAGAGATGGAAAAATGAACTTCAATGAAAGAGAGATAAAAGAACACAAAAATATTATCAAAAACTAAAATCTTATTTAAGTTCCATAGTAGAATTAAGAAAAATGAACAGTGGTTGTCTAACTTACAGGAGCTTATTTCCAAATACAGACTTCCCTGTAGTCAAAAAGAAAGAAAGTTCCTGCACGGTGATACCAACTTATATTTTGCAACTTTTCACATGTGATGGGGCCCAATAGTGTGGGATTGCATCCAAAAAATATTTAAAAGGATATACAGAGTGTATTTAAATTCCACCAACAAACTTCTAGGGCTTGTATATGGGTTTGAGGTATGATCCGAAAAATTAATCCGAGTTGTCTGCATCACTTCATTACCAAGATACAGGCCGATGAATGTACCGTTGCCCCTGTAGGGTTTGCAACCATCCCCACACCTCTATCGCTGCTTGTAGTTACGTAGTTGGGACTGCTATGCACGGTTCAACGTGACTGATCTGGCCGCAGTGACTGCACTCCTTGATACCTCGATCAGTAGCTTGTTAGCCTGGCACGTGCCACCACCTCTCTGTTGTGAGTTTGTTTGCATTAGTGCATGAGTGACTTCAGCAATGGATGCGTATATGTGGGAAGAAATTTCAGATATGCTCCTTGTGTACGGTGCAGCAGACGGAAATGGCAGGAAGGCTCAGCGGCTGTATCAGGGTCGCTTTCCTAATCGGCAACTTCCGCACCACAGCACGACAGTATAACAAGGCCATCAGCAAAAATTTTCCATCAATGTCTGGTGTGATATTGTTCATGATTTTTAATAGGCCCCTACGTACTTCCTCCGTGCTAGACAGGGCCAGGCTACAAGGATTTTTTGGAGCAGTCACTGCCAGAACTGCTGGAGGATATGCTCCTAGACTTTCACTGGAGGATGTGGTTCATGCACGACAGGGCCCCAGCAAATTTCAGCATGGATGCATGAGAATACCTGAATGCTGTTTTGCCTGTGTGATGGATTGGGTGCGGTAGTCCTGTTTCCTGGCCTGCTCGCTCACTTGACTTTTTCGTCTGGAGACATCTCATAAGTCTCTTTTACGAGACTCCAGTAGAGTGAGAAGATGATCTCCTGTTCAGGATCCAGGATGCATGCGACAACATATGACAGACACCTGGTATTTTCGAGCGAGTGTGACAGTCAATGGTGCATCACTGCGGGCTGTGCAATGAATTCAGTGGTCAACACTTTGAACAGCTGCTGTAGTTTCCATGTTAATGCTGAAAGGCCTGATCATCATAATATCATATTACCTTTGCACGATTAAATTTCCCACCCTTGTCCATCTAACATGGGAAGGCACCTAAGTGTAAGTGGCGGATCACGACCAAACTTCACAGGATGAAAGAAAACAGAAAATAATTAGACACGTATTTTCGGAAAGGCGCCTAACGAGCCCGCGTTTTCGAGATATTTGCAATTGAAAATTGAAAAACAAGTGGCCATCCTCTAATGCCATGACGAGCAATACCCTGACAACAGATGGAACAGATGGTGGTAGCCTAGTGATAAAGTGTCAGGCTGCAAAAATTTTGTCGCGGGTTTCATCCTCGACATCGCCGAATTTTTTTTCTTCTCCAATCAATGTTTTATGACTTTAGTTTTATGTAAGTTGTCCAAATTACATCATTAATAATTTTCTTTCTTTTTTCAGGCCAGTATTTTAATTTTAAATCCATTCCAATGCACTTTTTACGACATACTCGGATTATATAGATACTTGATACATATATACAACATTTTCTACGCACACCCTCCTCGATATTTCCACTGTAGAGATGCATAGCAATCCCAACTATGTAACTACAAGAAGCGAGAGGCACAGGGATGGTTGCAAACACTACAGGGGCCTGTATCTCGGTAATGAAGCGATGCAGACAACTCGGATTAATTTTTCGGATCATACCTAAAACCCACCTACAAGCCCTAGAAGACTGTTGGTGGAATTTAAATACACCCTGTATAAGACACGTGTATCTAATTTTTTTAATTACGCATATACAGGCAACTCCCGAGATTCAACAGTGATGCGTTCCTAAAAACATGGTTGAATCTCGAATTGTCAAATGTCGAACGCCGTTTTTCCATAGACTTGCATGTTATAATTGGGGGATACGTTCCCATATCTCGGCTCGCGCAAATCGTTTGTTACAAATGACTCGCGCAAGCCAGACCGGGCAGTCTGCAGCACATTCCCGCATACATCTATCTATACATACAACTATGTATCGCAGCGAAATTAATATAAAAGTTATTAAAAAGCACAAAATAAGTTGCAGCTTACCAGCTAATTTAAGGTCACCGAGCTCAGTCCTCTTATCGCCAAACTCATCCCCCTTTTATATTGGAGTTAACGTTTAACTTGTCTCATTGTCAATCCAAGTAACTCTTTTCACCGTAGACAGTCCCCATTCGCTTTCTCGCAACAAAAAGTAATCCTTGTCCAATCCACGCGCTCCTATTTCCCATCTAGCTCTCAAGTACACACATAAATTAAATTTATTAATCTTAGTTAGGTATGGCTTCCCAGAGGTCTTCTGTTGCTCTTTTCAAAAGCTCTGTTGAATGTGAGCTGCTCCAAGCGCGCATCACAGAACTTGAGAGGATGGTGGCGAAGCTCCTCTCTAAGGTTGCAGATTTGGATGCAGCTTGAAAGGGGAATGAAGATGCGGGGACCTCTGAGACGCCTTGTCGTACCAAGGTGGAACCTCGGGCTACCTCGAGAGCGAATGCCGGCTAGGTTGTCGAAGAGAGAGCCATGGTCGACACTAACCCAGAAGGGATGGCTTCATGTCCAAAACCCGACGGTTGGAAGGTGGCTACCCGAGGTCGCGGGGGAGTTGGGCGGACATTGCGGGGAGATGGGAAGGTGGAAGGTGACTCTAACCCCATCAAAAACAGATTCGAAGTGCTCTCAGAGATAGCACAACGAATTCTGTGGCTGCATCCGCTCCCTCCGCCTCGAGGGATGCTGCACCTAGAGGAAGTCGGGCTGGGAGGGGGGGAATATTGTTAATAGATAGCTCAAACGTCCGGCGTTTGGTGGCAACCGTGAGGGAAAGGGCTCGCCGGGAGAGAGATGAGCAGGTGTTCTCCTGGTGTATTCCAGGCGGAACAGTACCTCAGGTGATGAAGGCGGTTCGGGCGGTGGCAAGTGGCACGGGATGCTCCAAGCTGCGGATAGTGGCACATCTGGGCACCAACGATGCGCAGGATCAGGGTTCTGAGAAGATACTGGATTTTTTCAGGGACTTATGCTCCAAAGTACAACTCTGGCGGGTCATGGGAATCGACATGCGCATGACCGTATGCAGCATGGTCCTGCAAACCGACCGGGGTTCAGCGGTTTGGAGTTGAGTGATCGGCTTGAACCGGAGACTCTGGAAGATCTGTGGGGGCATGGGAGTAGATTTCGTGGACCTCAGGCTGGTTCTCGAATCGTGAAAGGTACCCATTAACCGCTCGGGAGTTCACTATACCGCGGAGGCAGCACAGTGGGTAGGTAGGATATACGAGCATAGTAGTTTTTTTTAGATTAGAGAGTAGGTTAGTGAGCAGGTCATATATGGGAAATTAAAGACTTGCACTAATTATCATAATAAATTTATTAACTCAGAACCTTAGATCAATATGTATGTCGACTTTAGGGCTCAATAAACCATGTGATAATACTATCAATAATAAAGCCGCTATTAGAAATGAGGGATGCACCTTCCAAATCACTGAAAAAATTCCAATAAGTGGCTCCCTAAAAATTTTAACTGTAAATTGCCAGAGTATCAGGAATAAGGCTGTGGAATTTCAGAATTTAGTAGAACAAACAGAGGCAGATATAGTGATAGGCACAGAGAGTTGGCTAACCTCGGATATTCATTCATTTCCCCTTACGATATATTATTCATAGACTAGATAGGACAAATAGGAGTGGTGGAGGGGTGTTTATAGAAGTGAATAATACACTAATAAGTTCTCCGGTCAAGTTTGCTGAAAACAATATTGAAAGCACTTGGTGTACTATAAACAGTGAAGGTTTGGGAAACATTCCTGTATGTGCATATTATAGGCCGCCAGCTTCAAACGCAGAAGAAATATACGATCTAGAGGCTCAAATAAATTCACTAATGAAGAAGAATAGTAAAAGCATTATCATAGTAGGAGGAGACTTCAATCAACCGTCGATAAATTGGCAAAGTTGTAGCTTCATACTATCCGGTAGTAATCGCGAGTCATGCGAAGAGCTAATAGACATCTTCAATAAACATTCCTTCATCCAGGTAGTCAAAAAACCTACGAGAGTGAATAATATATTAGATTTACTAAAAGTTAACATCCCCGAGCGTGTTTCCGAAGTAACTGTTGAAGAAGGAATCAGTGATCACCAATCAGTTCGAATACTTTTGGATATAACTGTCGCAAAATATCGCAAGCCTAAGCGAAAAGTGTACATGTATAAAATTGCTAACTTTGAGGATTTCAAAGAGAAACTCATCAAGGATTACGGCGATTTCAGCAAATCGACAAGCACAAAAAACGTTGAGGAAACTTGGAAAGCATTTCTATCAGAAATTAGAATGGATATTAATACATACATACCAAGTAAATTTATTAGTGATAATGTGGAACCACGGTGGTATAATCGGCAGGTTAGATGTGCCCTCAGACACCAAAGAAAGCTTCACTCCAAATTTAAATGCATCAAAAACTGTGTCACAGGAGGAAGTAATTTCAATTTCACATAAGTACAGAGATTGTCGAACTAAGACCAAAAAGGTTATGTACAAAGGATTAACAGACTTCAAGAAAAAGACTTTTAGTGAACATCTAAATGAAAATCCCAAATGCTTTTGGTCATATGTTAGGGAAGTTCAAGGTCGATGCCCAACCGTAGCCCGGTTAATACACGACAAAGGAGAGGTAGTTAGCGATAGCACAGATAAAGGAAATTTGTTAAACTTATTTTTTCAGGGAGTATTTACTACCGAAGACGTGAGAACGAAGGTCATGACGCCTGAACCAGGCAAGGAAAAAATGAACGATATAGTCATATCAGCAAAAGGGATAGCTCAACAGCTTAAAAATATCAAGTCAAATAAATCTCCAGGTCCAGAAGAGACACCAGCTAGAGTATTCAAAGAGTTAGCACTGGAAATAGCACCTTATCTCGAAATAGTTTTCAGTAAGTCACTTAGTCATGGCATTGTACCTAGGGAATGGAAATTAGCCTTTATAACGCCGTTACACAAAGGTGGGAAAAAAGACAACAGAGAGAAACTGAAGGCCAATTTCGCTTACCTGCCTATCTTGCAAGGTTCTCGAGCACATTATCCAGGGCCAGCACTAGAAATTGCAGGGCCCAATTAGAAAACTTTTGGCGGGGCCCCTACATCTAAAAGGCGTGGTCCACAAGCGTGATTCAGATGAATTTGTAAAGACTAGAGAACTATATTCAGAGCTAAAGGCAATATAGAGCGATTTGCTAAAAACGAAATTTGACAGCAACATTACGAAAAGGAAGGAAGATAGCGATAACGTCTTATTCGTCTACTAGGGCATTCGATACCAAATAATAAAAAACTGTCTTTTAATGTAGTTTGCCAGTTTGCAGTTTCCAAATCCGCAAGTTGTGCCCCTCCCCAAAAATATGTAGAGCAAGGTGCGGGGCCTCTTTAGTCACGGGGCCCGATTGGGTCCAATAAGGGCAATTGGCCTAAGGCCGGTCCTGACATTATCGTTAGCTCCGTGATGGACTTCTTAGATAGTCAGAACTTGCTAAGTAAATATCATCACGGCTTCAGGAGGACGAGATCTTGTGAAACACAGCTCGCTCTGTTCATTCACGATATACTAAGATCGGGGGACAGAAAGACTCAGTTAGACGCGGTTTTCCTTGACTTCAAGAAGGCTTTCGATAAAGTCCCGCATAGTAAGTTAGTGAAGAAATTAAATGACTGGAATTAATCGAAAGATAATCGAGTGGATCAGGGACTTTCTTAATGAGCGTGAACAAATAGTAGTTATAGATGGATTTAAATCAGATACAGTCAGTGTAGCCTCAGGTGTTCCACAGGGAAGTGTAATTGGCCCCCTAATATTCCTTTTATGGGTCTAGTAAAATACACCGACCACAATTCCCCAAAACACAATTCACCAGCCACAATTCACCGAAACCACAATTCACCGAAACCACAATTCACTGAATCGCAATTCACCGATTCACAATTCACCGAAAAGTAAATTCACTGAACCACAATTCATCAAATGTATTATTCATCGAAATTTCCAATTCACTTTATGAAGATGGGGGAGAGTAGAAGTAATATAAATGGAATGTTGGCAACAATAATAAGTAACAATAAACCATTAACGTTTAAGGAGGTGTGGGTATGGGGAGGAAAGAAGGAAGATGAAATAATATAACAAAATGAAATACTAGCATCATGGATGTCATTCAACTGCAAATAACTTGTACATGAATAATAAATAAACAAATTACGCTCACAGGAGTAGGGGGAGGAGAGGGGGAAGGTTAAACATTTAAAAACAGACTACTGGTACCATGGGTGTCAATCGATTGCAAATAACTGGTAGATGAATAATAAACAATAAATAGACAAAGGATGCACTCAAACTTAAACATCAAAAAACATAATATTGGCACCATGGGTGTCATTCAATTGAAAATAACTCGTAGATGAATAATAAACAATAAATAGACAAATCACGCAAAAATATATGCGGGAAGGCTACACAGAAACTAGGATTCATCACACACATAGTAGGTAAAAGTGAGGAAAAAGTCAAAGAGACATGTTACTTCTCGTTAGTAAGACCGCTATTAGAATACGCGTCGAGCGTATGGGATCCATACGAGAAACGATCAATCTCAGAGTTAGAAAGAGTGCAGCAAAAAGCCGCTAGATTCGTCAAAAATTGTTACGATAGAAACAAAAGTGTTACAGGCTTGATACAGGACTTAGGATGAGAATCACTAACTGAGCGCCGATCACACTCTAGGTTAAAACTTCTTGAAAGATTTAGAACACATATATTCTCCAGCGATGTCGAAGAAATAATAAGAGCACCAACTTATATTGGTAGAATGGACCATCCTCGTAAAATAAGAGAGACAGCCTGTAGGACTGAGAGGTACAAAGGCTCGTTTTTCCCTAGAACGATAGCTGAGCAGAATAGAAGTTACGATAAGAAATCAGCCGATGTAGGGTGATATTATTCATTATTATGCGCTTTCCCTTGGTGCTATTGCACCACCTGCCACGCACCATTGCGGTGGCTTGCAGGGTGAACTGTAGATATAGATAAGGTTATGCAAAACTGCCCTTCTCTTAAATCTGTCAAACGAGCCATCAAATTACATTAATTTGTCACGTTCTAGAATTTTCTCCTTCTGTTTCACATAAGTGCTAATAGTTGAACAACACTTTTATTTGATTCACTTGCATTATCACTATTACATTTCCTTTTAGATATCATGTCAAGTGATAAATTTATAAATAAATCAATAAAATAAATAAATTTAAATAAAAGATTAACAGAAAAAAGAGTGAAATCAGCACAAATTCAAACAATTAGTGCAGAAATAACTATGTCTACACTGAAACTAAGCCTTGCGTGGTTTGTCGGGACAAAAATTACTTCGCATAAACTAGCTCCCAATTCGATTGGCTGCGTCGAAATCTCGAATTTGTCAAATCTCGGGAGTCGCCTGCATTACATTAATGCACTTAAATATTTTTCCATATTAGAATAATGCAACAATATTTTTCATGCCTGACTATTAGAGGAAACGTGAGGAAAGGGTGATTCATTCCACTTAAAAAATTTCACAGCCTCTTCCATGATTTTTCTCCACGAAAGAGCGAAACTGGTGACAAATGCGGAACCACAAAAGATGGAAATATGTGAAAGACAAGGTATACCTGTCTACCTTATCACTCAAATTACAACAAATATTATGCTTCGGATCATTCAGGTGAGATCGTGATAACAGAGTTAACACCTGCATAGATGGCACTGATTTCTGCTTTACAACAGCACATACAATATTCTTTTTTTTAATTTTGCTATATAGAGGTTTGTTTTTAGTGGAAAGGGTGCAATTTTTATTTCATAACTGGGAGGTTTTATAATTATTGGAGGTTCGTCACATAAGAGTTTTTCTATATAGTTTTATTAGTGAATTTTAGGGACCGATGATATTTTCATTATATGGAGTTCATTCTAAGGGAGTTCATAAGGTAGAGGTTTTACTGTAATAATATTACTATAACATCACTCATTTTTAATAACATAGAACAGGGGTCTGCAACCTTTCCAGCCTTGAGGGCACATTTACAAATTCAGAGACGGATCGAGTGCGCAAATTGGGGGTACACAGAAAAAAAGCAACATTAATAAATAGGTTCAATTCCTTGTTTATTTTCAAACAAATATTTTGATTTGAATACAAAATTTATTAACAATAACGGAGGAGACTCTCAAAATTTTTTAATGTGAAACTTGATTTTGTACTTCAGCCAGCTGGTCATAATCAGGAATGTAATTTGAACAAGCTGCTCGTAGATAATCGTCAAGATGGACATCAGTCAAACCTGATCGAAGCTTAGATTTAATATGGTTCACAGTAAAAAACAGTGTTTTGCATAAATATGTCGATCCAAAACAAGACTAAAAATTTAGAGCAGTACTTTGTAGCACCGAATATTTATCTTTATCAACGAGTTTCCAAAAGCGTTCCTCATTAAAATAAGCTTTCAAGGATATATCTTTACAGAAGAAAGTGATTTCTAACGCTATATATTTTTATTTTTTAATAGTTAATATTTTTAATATACTGATGTGCAGTTTTGAAGAATTATTTGTAGCATACATAGCGGTTGGTTTTCCTCATCAATAAATTTTTCATTGTTAAGCGATTTATTAGTTTCTCCTCCCCATGAATTAACAATGAAAAGAAACTTATTGTCTTGCACATATTGTTTCACAATCATGACATTGTCGAAAAATACTTTTAAAGCATTTGGAAAAGGATCGAAGAGGAGCAATTTCAAGTGCTACAAGATCAGTACTGCTTCTTCCATCAGAGCACTGTGAGCATTTTAACTAGTGTGTTTCGAAGTGTATTTTTGCTATTTCAAAAATGGAATATACTGTTACAACATCTTCAGTGGTGAATCCTGTAACGAGCAAAAATGTTACACCTTTTATGTCTCCTCCTTTGGACGACAAAACAGCGAAAGATGTGTTGAACACCGCCATGCATTACTGCATGAAGCTCCACCGAAAAAATTGATTGATGTCGGATAAAAAAGTTCCCAAAAGTGAATGTGGCCGTAGTGTTGTAATGGCCCAAGAAATTTATACACGTGTTGTGGATATGCTTGGTGAGATGAACTTCCATGAAGATTACGATCAGGTGGGGCCTGGTGAAGTCGACGAAATGCACGGATATGAGGAAATCGAGTTAGCTTATAGTTATATATACTACCATTGTGATTAGGAATTTTATTTAGAAATGGATATTTAAACTTAATGCAATATTAGGAAATTAGGTAATAAATACTTAAAATGATTTAAGTGAAAATGTGGGAAAAAATGAAAAAAAAGTTTCAGAGCAAGGACTCGAACAACAGATCTTGAGATTTACAGCCAAGCTTTCTGACCACTACGCCAGCGCCGCTTCTTATGAGGTTCGTTACTGTGTTTGGTACTTAAGCAGTGACTCGGGAAATATTAACCTATTTTTATTAATAAAATAAAAACGGCTGGGTATTGGCCCTGATATGTATATTTACATCGTTATTTACAATCTTTATAAGGAACAATGTTACAGAAAATAACATTCCTTGCAACTTTTGTTTAAAACAATTTTTTGTAGAACTATCCATTTCGGAGATATTTAACATATTCTTAAATTTCCAGTATACAGCGTCACCAACTAGCGGTGAATTCTGTAAACATATTCAACATATAATTTACAGCAATAAGGATGGCTATTCTTCTACGATACGAAATAATAATTTTGCCTTATAATTCTATTCATAATAATTTAAATATCTATAACCCAAATATGGAGAAAGTCATGTGTTGGCGACATCAGATTTTTAGCAATTGGGACAATGCTAGATTCCCCTTTCAAAAATTTACATTTCACAGACCCAGTAACATCGGCACAGACGTTAAAACAAATAAAAAAGTTTATAGCCACCATTACTGCTCATGACCCTTCTTCTGCTTCATCTGATTCTGATGGATACAGAGGTTCCGCCACAGATATAGATTTGTGGAGCTTCCACAAAAATTTATCTTATAAATCATCTAAATGTTCTGGATGATTTGATATGGCAGCCGATTTGGATGCAGAAATTTCAAATTTAAAGCGAAACCCATTGGAATTATGGGACAAAATGAGGGCGGTTTATCCCAGACTGTATATTCTGGCAAGGAAGTATTTACATCCTGTAGCCACATCAGTCCCGGCAGAAAGATTACTTTCAAAAGCTGGGAGTACAATTACATAAACTAGAAATAGACTGTCTGGAAAGCTTTTATCAAAACTTCTTTTTTTGAGTGGGTTACCAGAAAAATTTTGGCAATAATGTTTATATAGGTATTTATAGAAAATATACTATTGCCTAGATGTAGTTATTGTATAGATGTGTATGTTTTGCGTATTATTTAAGTTTTTGTATCTTAATGAACCATATTTAATAATTAAATACTTTATATTATTACAATAATTAGTATTTCATTTGAAATCCAGTTTTCCAAATATTTTTAACTTTTTCAAAAACATCAATGTTTATCGATACATCGATGTTTTGAAACGATGTTTTCGTTGCCATCGATGTATTTGTATCAGTGTTTATCGATATCGATGTATCAATGTTTTTGCATTTTTTGCCATCTACTCCAGTGTGAGGAATGAAAATATGTACTTTCCCAAAGGAACCATAGCTCTATCTTCTACTGGTTATGAGTTATCAATGATTTTATAAAAAAGTTCAAATTTTTTAACTAATAGTGAACATTATAGAGGTATAAAATGACATAAGAGAATTAAGCAAAATTTTTTGTATGATTAAGCATTATCACTTCTCTCACCATCTATTCATCAAAATGAGAACCCTGGTAGAAATCAGTATTTCCCGCAATCATTTCTACTGTCAGAGCACAACATCAAAGTTACAACTATGAAATAGTTCAATTTATTGCTGCTAAAGGCAGGACTGTTGATTCTGGACAACCAATCAAAACACTCCCAGATCCACCGGCAGATTCACCAACACCAAATTGATTTGTGGAAAATTCGAACTTTCACAGTTTAAGTTCTAGATGAGATATGAAATTGATTATGGTTTAAGAACCATACACTTTCAATAAATGCAACATTCATTTCCACCCGACCATTCATTCAAGAGATCTTAGGGAACAAAAAATAGTCTACCCCAAAATACATAAATAAATAAATATCGGACAAAAACATAAAAGATTTTATAAAAAGTAGCTCTTCTTAGGAAAAAGTTTGCCGATCCCAGGTATAGACAAACAGGATATTTAATTACTTTCATCTCAGAAAACATTAAAAAACATCCTTATTGAATTTCTGTTACAGTAAAGACAACTATTCAGCAAATACATGTTCTTGAAGACTAATTCCATATAAATTTCATTAAGCTATTTCTTTTCAGTTATAGGGCGAAATTTCTGCAATTATTCGGGCATGTTCAAAAAACTATGTGGTAATATATGCTCATCATTACATGCATTACTATAGATTAAAACTGTAGTATGTACAGGTAGTCCCTGCTTAACAAAAGAGAGATACGTTCCTAAAATGTGTGGTGTTAAGCAAATCTGTGCTAAGCAAATGCATAAATATCATAAGAACCACGTGAAAGGTTGGTGTTATAGGGAGAGAGAGAGAGCATGCAAGAAAGCAGAGATTAATGCATTACAAGCATGAATGTGCATTTTACTTACATTTTTATGCATTAAATGTAATAACCAATAGTGTAAATGCAATACAATGCATAAACAATATACATAAGACGTATAAACACGGCTGTGTGCTATTTCCGCAGGTGCTTTAGAATCTAAATACTATAAATTATCTAATATTTTAAGAATAAATATAAATTAATATATACGTTCCAATAATGGCAATATTTTTTAATGTTTTTACGTAATGGATCGTGTTGCAACTCGTGTTAAAACAGTAGCTTCTTCGTGTAAATAGAACAGTTTCCCCAATTGGTAAATCATGCTAAAGTGAATTTCGTGTTAAGGAGGGGGACTACCCGTTTTATCAAATACTATAAATGCTGAAACAAGTATATCAAGTATTAAACTTACTTCAGCATATAAAACACTTGATTCCGGATGAAATCGTAATCCTCGAAGAAGGAACTGCCGTGCATTCTCCATAGAGCGCCCTTCTTCTATTTCCCACTTAGCCGCAAACTTCCACAGAGCAGGTCTCTCTGCACCATGCACTTGGAGCATTCTTACCAAGATATGGCTAACGTTTGTATTAAACCGCTGTAATGAAAAAGGTATCACGTTATGTGTACATTAACAAAGAAATTAGAACAATTACATCCTTACTTATTGATGTTTTTGAAAGCATGGCATTCCTTCAAGCTAAAGCAATAGGTTCAGATAAACGTTACAAGTAACACACAATATCATTCATCACACACCTGGTCAGGAACGGTTACTGACAGAAAATAATAGCAAGCACATATAAGACACTAGAGAATGCTCAAATTTAGCGGCAACCATGGCTTGCAGTTAAAAATTAGTCCTTGGAGGAATGGTGGTTTTTGTATCAAATTGATACAATTTAAGATATCAGAACTTGTTAACTAGCATTTAAGGCACAATTATGAACTTAAAAACATGTAAATGCCTTCCTTCAAAACTTTACATGCCAAAAACCTAAGGTAAAAGTTTATTAAATACATTTCACTTCAACAGAGAAAGTAACGTACCATTAGCTTGCAGAATTTCAAGTATGATAACCATATCTTTACATCATCTTGGAACCTGAAGCAAGCTTGTTTAAATATTTTATTAACCCGGTTGGCGATTGTATAATCAATTTCAGACTTTTTGGCCGTAATTCTGAGTTTTTCTCTTCGCGTCCCAATAAGTTGCAAAACATCCATCTCGTACTGTATGTATCTTAGAAAATCTTCTTTGCATTTCGTTCTTCGCTGGATTTTATATTCAAATTCTTTTCTTTTCTTCGCGATGGATTTAATTTCCATGTTGTCCACTAGATGAATCTTTTCCATCATCTCTAGCTCCGGTATCATCTCCTCCGCACGATATTCCACAAATTCCGCCATGATTTAATCTTTACCAATGATATTTAATGAGGAATTTTTAGTAACTTTCTTCAATTACTGAATTATATCTCACAATTTCCAGGAGTCAATAGAATCGTCCTAACTTCACGTGCAAAAACCTTTAACTGAAAAAATACAAGTAGGACTCCTATCACTCCTATCGACAATCCTTCCCAGGTCTCTGAAACTCCCTTAGAAACGGCTGTTCCGAAGTTTAGCGGAAGGGGATAACCAGATGGCAATAGCGTCGCTCTTAGCGTGACGTCATACAGCGGCTTTCTCAAATCTGTTTAAGCATAAGATTTGAACATCGAAGGTTCATTTTGTATCAAAATCACTATTACAGGAATTTCATGAATTTAAACTTATACGATATATGGGGTGAAGCATTGAAACAATCTATATATATATATAACGCTTAGGTATGTATGCTTTGTTGATTACCGTTACCAAGTAACCATTTATTACCCCATAAGCATTGGAATCGGTGCAAGGCATTTTTAATTTCTTTTTAAAATTACTTAAAATTATTATACGAAGTCCGAACTTGAAGTATTAAACGGAAAAATGAGTGAAAATAATTATTTTATAAAACAATACGAATTCATGCAGAATTTGCTTAAATATTTTAACTGCATAAGAACGAGAAGTTTTGAAATTTATAATGGGAAATTTTATTTTTTAGTTTTGTAATAATTCTCCAGAGACGATCATTAGAGTCAATGAAATATACACAAAAATAAATCCGAGGGAATTCATTATAAACAATGAGTATAATACAATGGAAATATGAATAAATTTATTTATTTAAAAATTTGGTGAAATCACATATACAAATATCTTGCACACGCTTTTAGGTTCACAGGAGGTAAAAATCATAACATTCACATAATGTAGAAATTTTATCAATACCAAGCAAAAATTTTATAACTTTTAATATACAATGCATTCAATGGAAATATGAATATATTTATTTAAACGTTCGATCAAATCACATATACAAATATCTTGCACACGCTTTTAGGTTCACAGAAGGTAAAACTCATAACATTTACATAATCTAGAATTTTTATTAATACCAAGCAAAAATTTTATAACTTTTAATATACAACGCATTATTAGATTACATTCATTAGTTTTCAGAAACTTTAATAAAAATTTACTTTGCGAGCTTGAACACTTTCCAGTTTAAATTATAGAAACTTAGAATTTTTTAAATAAAGTGGTGATTTTGGCTGTAACACTGACGAAGGAAGGGATATTTACATCAAAAATATTTTTTATTTGCCTAACTTAAAAGAAAAATATGCAGGAACTATATATCCCAATAAACACGCACACGCCTTTTTACAAAAGTAATATAATTGAAAAAACTTATATCATCTAAAGTTTCCCTAAACTTGGAAACACACCTTATTTACATAGCTAAATATGGGTACAAACCAGGAAGAGAGTTCCTTTTATTTTTTCACACAATGATACTAAAACTCTATCCCGCACATATTTTACAAAAGTAATGAAATTGAAAAAGTAATTATTTTACCTAAAAGTTACCTTCATCTTTTCACAACATTTTTCAATAATATCTCAATTTTAATACTTAATTTTCTTTAAAAACTGAATCATATCACATTTTACGAAATTTACACTGGATTATATTTTATAAACAAACTAGCTGAAAGTATCCGGCGATGCACGGGTTATGCCAGACGTCTTTGGCGAATAAATTGTTTTATATGGTAATACAATCATTTCACCTTGTGCGCATTTTTTTACCAAAGGATGAAGGCATTATAAATTAGGAAAATATGTTTTTATATTTATTTCAAAGCTTGCTTGTAAACGTGTATTTCCGTTGAAATCTCGATTTCGAATTTTTTCATGAAAACAGTACTTTCTCTATACTATGTATATTGGAGGAAGTATAAACTAATACAATACTAAAAAAATACGCGAATTTTAATAAGCAAAATAAAATAAGGTTGCCGGTGGAAATATCGATTATTCCATGTTGTCTTATGAGGAATGGAAATCATTCTCGGGAATTTGGAATTTTTTTTTCGTAAATGGCTTCTACTTTAAGAACCGAACATTCCTACCAAATGTCAATCTTCTAGCTACTCGGAAAGTTTGTTAAAAATAGCATTACTCTACATAAGGATTGATGGAAATCCGTTGGAGCAAGTTAGAGAATACAGATATCTTGGTAGCTTAATAACTAGAGATGCCAAATGCACAGATGAAATCCTTAGTAGAATAACGAAAGCAAAAGCCTCATTCAGAAAGAAGAAACAGTTGCTTTAACCACTTTCTCATTTGACAATGTGAAATTTTTGGATGGAATTAATTAATTAGAAACAGATTAATTTCATTCATTTTATTAACTTATTAGTACATTTACATTACTGTATTTACATATGTAAAATATATATTGTTTATACAAATAAATAAATGTAGGATAATATTTACAGAATTCACAGATTTAATATTTACAAAGGAGTGGAGGCTTAATATTTAGGCTTTAAATAGATAAGAAAATCATTTGCAATCATTTGATTCGGTCCTTTGCAAACATCCGGGGTAGTCCTCCCATCCAGTAACGCATCTCCTGTCTTCTGCTTCTTCAGATTTGTCTTCAGCTTTTCCCAGCATCTATTTCAATGCCCATGACAAATATTATTTAGTCATACAGAAACTCAAAATATCATCATATTTAAATTGTATAACTTGAAAAACATTCACTATGGAATTCCTATGCCATGCCCACAAACTTGTTTAAATTAATGAAAGCAATGCACAATAAAAAGAAGTCATACAAAACTTGTGCCTAACTATAACAATTTCATACGGGAATATATGATGGTACCCGATTTCTTCCTCTAACATAGCAAATTCTTGACAAATAATTTGTCCTCACAAATTCAAAGCAAATTTAATACAAAGCTATTTAATGAATTGTGGAGGCGAATAATGGAACTGAAATGGATTGTAAATTAAAATATTATGAATTTGCAATCATAAGGCACAGGAAGCCCAAAACAAAATAGCTTCAGTTAGGCAAACGTGAACAAATTAGACCGTCCTTAAATATCATACATACATGCAGACACATCACATGGTTTCTTTTGTGGTAGGCATAGAATAAAGCCAAATATCCCAACAAAAACTACCTCTATACATTTACATATTGACTCCCTTTAACTTATCTAATCTAGAATGTACTTTCCTTACACTGCTGTTACCACTGCTTCCAATATTTCCCAAGCATAATGTGCGCTTTCAATCTAGATAACCTAATCCCATCACTCATGGTGATATTAATTTAACTCCAGCATGCGCACATATTGCAACCCCAACTCGGTGGTATCTTGCAAGTTTTCACTTGATCATAAGAAGATAAAATAATAATTCTTCAAATACCCCCTTTCATGCAAACCCACACTGATTAATACTGCACTAACAACTCACATTTCCTGACATGCATATTGGCCATTTCATATAAAATCAGACCTCTGATCAAAGAGTCAAACCACCATAATCATAACAATGGGAATATAATTACTGTTTAGAATTAAAGCACTCCACCCGCCAAAATAACAATTTGTTCATTAGCATTTACCTTGATGTTGTCGTTCATACTGATATTGTGTTAAAATGGTATCAATATGGTTATTATGGTCGTTTCGGCCATCATAACCATATTGAGAGTTGCTGCACCCGTCAAAAGAACACAAATTCATTAACTTTCCGTTAATTAGTTCATAGCTTACCTCTTCAGCTGTTTGTCGTCCCTCCTTGCGACATCCCGATTGCTGTTAAACTCGCTGCAAATGTTTCTCCAGGCTGATTTTTTGGCCTCGCATGAAATTGGGTCCGTCCTTTTATTTTCTACGACGTTCTTATACCTTTCCACCAAGTCACAAATGATTTTCTTCTCCACCATCGAAAATGATACCTTCCTCGACGCCATATCAATAAGTTACAGAATCCGCGTGAAAACGTCAAACAACTGAACGTCGAAAACGACATCGTCGATTTTTCATCACATGGTTGCAATATCTCTTACCTGACAAGCCCCTACCTAGGGGTAACCTGGGTGTCGACTATAAATACCGCTACATGGTGTTGGCGCTGTATACTGGTATTAAGATAAAGCGAAATATCTCCGCAATGGATGGTTCTACGAAAATTAGTTTCAAACAAAACTTGGAAGAAATATTATTCTCTACAAATTTGGACCACAAGAAGATTACCAATAACGATGTTTTGAAGAAGATATTTGAGGGAAACCGAAAAAACTGATTATTTATAAATAATTCCTAAACAACTGCTATCGAAAATTGTTTCAAATGAAAGTTGTAGGAAATTACATTCTGTATAACCTTTGTATAGAATTGTAAATACAATAATGATATTTTAACGAAGAAATATCGCAAAAACCGAATCGGGTTTCGAATAAACCTCGACTTCCGGTAACTCGTTATTGTCGAAAAACTAATCAGTTCTTTAAGCTCATGTAAAAGTGTTATATGTGAAGTTTGGTAACGATATGACACGTACTTTTTGAGTTAGAGCGCCCACACTAACATACACACACACAGACATCATTCCGAAAATAGTCTAAACGTGTTCTAGGGACCTCAAAACATGTATTTCCGTTGAAATCTCGAAGTCGATTTTTTTCATGATTTACAATACTTTCCCATTACTACGTATGGAGAAAGTAAAAACACCGTTAAAAATTCACCGGGGAGTTTTTAATGACATCTACATCTACATGATACCCTGCAAATCACCAGACTGGTGGGTGGCAGGGGGTGCAGCACACCAAAACCTACCTAATAACGTCCCTCGTGGGAATCACTCTCCTGTTATGATCCCGTATGGTCCTTGGGAAAAAAGAGCTCTGATATCGCTCGGTCCTACAGTCGATCTCTCGTATTTTATTCTCGTGATCGTGCTTGCCCATGTACGTAGGTGCCTCTAATATTCCTGAGACCTCCTCTGAGAGAACTTCCGACCTAAATTTCTCCAGAAGCCTTAACCTACCGCTAATTCTGCGATCCTCTAGCGTTATCCAATTCAACTCCTTCAAGAGTGATGTGACGCTTAATTTTTGCTCATATTTTTGCTTAACGAATGTGGCTGCTCTGCGTTGGATTCTTTCTAACTCAAGTATCTGTCCCTTTTCGTACGGATCCCATATGCTGGAAGCGTATTCGACCTGAGATCTGACCAATGATAAATAACACGTTTCTCGTACCTGTTCTGTGATACTTCTTAATATTCTGCCTACGAAGCCCAATTTCTTATTAGCTGCGCCTACGATCCTTCGAATATGCATATTCCACGATAGATCACGACAAATGGTTACTCCTAAATATTTAACGTACTCCGCAGATTGGATATTCAATCTATCAATTCTGTACTCGGAGTCTAATTCATTGTTCTTCCTCTTCCAGAAACTCAATAGGGAACATTTGCTGTGATTAACTTCGATTTTCCAATCTTGACAACATGCAGAAAGGGCGTTTAAATCTTCCTGGAGCGATTTTTGGTCATCCTGACTCGTTATCTCATTATATAAAACGGTGTCATCTGCGAAAAGTCTTATTTTGCAGCGAACTACAGAGCAGATATCGTTTATATATATCAGGAATAGTAGTGGTCCTATGACACTTCCCTGTGGAACACCTGATGCGACTTTTACCGGGTATGAAGATTTCCCATCAATAACATTATCTGTTTTCTGTTGGAGAGGAAGTGTTTTAACCAACTCACGATATTAGGGTTTATGCCGTACATTCCTAATTTTCCTATTAATTTATTATGGGGTACTTTGTCAAACGCTTTTTTAAAATCAATGAAAATGGCATCAACCTGAGTGTTTTTCTTTCCGCATTGTAACAAATCTTTTACGAACAGGGCGAGCTGCGTTTCGCATGACCTACCTTCCGAAACCCGTGTTGGTTTTTCCTTAGCGAAGAACGACCATCTAAATAACGCAGAACAGAGCTAACGATTATATGTTCTAGAATCTTACACGATAATGACGTCAAGGAAATCGGTCTATAATTTTCGGGATTCTCTTTATCACCGCCTTTGTGGATGGGCGTTAGGTATGCTAGCTTACAGTCTTTTGGAACGGTACCATGTGCAACGGATTTTTCGAATATTATTTTCAAGTAGGGTGCGATTACACTTTCAACACACGCGCGGGTATGCCCTCCGGCCCGGGAGACTTATTTTGCTTAATCGACTCTAGCTGGTGCGCGATACCTGTTTCCGAGAATATCAAATCTTCCATCGAATTTCCCTCATTCAAAGCTGGTTCTTCAAATTCGTTGCTCACTGAAGTAAACGCTTTCTGAAAGTGTTCATTTAACAAGTTCGCTTTTTCCGCGCTGTCATGTACTACATCACCTGCCTCCGTTCGCAATGACGCTATTGTGGGGCCTCTACCATGAACCTCTCTAACGTACGACCAAAATGCTTTCGGATTTTCTTTCAAATTACTATGCAGAACTTTCTTTTTGTAATCATTAAATGCTTCTCGCATTGTTACTCTAGCTCTTGACTGCGCCTCTCTGTATTGATGCCGTATCACTGACCTCTGTTCCTCTGTGAATTTTGAAGAATTACTATTTAAGCGAGCGTGAAGTTTTCTTTGCCGTCTAAGAGCGCATCTAACTTTCTGGTTGTACTATCTTGGTTCCGCACCATCACGTTTAAGTTTATGTGGAATGAAATTATCCGTACTCTCTCGCATCATATACCTGAACACGCACCATAATTCCTCTGTACTAGCGTCGATAGATGCCTCGCAGAAATTAGGGAATTGTGTCTGTAAAAAAGACCTAAATTTGGAGAAATCGGCTTTGGCGTACATATATACGCGTCTTCTAGCCTTAACCTGTTTCTCCACTTTTAGCTTAAATTCTACGTACACAGCATTATGATCGCTTATTCCTTCCTCTATGGAAAGCTTGTCCATACGCTCGGGGTAGTACGTTACGAGTAAATCTAATATATTGTTGGATCTCGTGGGACATGTTACTATCTGACACAACGAGTGTTTAACGAAGGTTTCTATAAGTGCTTCGCATGATTCACGCTCTCTACCACCAGGATCGAAGCAATTATGATTCCAGTCTATTGAAGGAAAATCCATCTTCGCAGCTGAATATTTCGACAAAAGGCATACCGTGGGGGTGAAAGCGAACTTTCGTGGCATACTTTCATTATATCGAATGAAAGTCTGTTACGTGTGATTCTTTCGCATTGAAAGAGAATTCATTTAAGATATTATATATTAGATATAAAATTAGTTATTATGTACGGTGGTCGATACTAGTATGACAAATTATTTCGAACTTTAATAGATTGAAATGTAAGCCTTTTACTCGAAGGTTTAAAATAATGTGTGCGGATTATTAGAAGAGACTATATATATGAAGTAAGTAAGTCCGATAAAGTTTAACAATGAGCTGGGTGGACGAGATCTAATTTATTGTGTCCGAATCGGGGAAAATCGAAGAAATGAAATATGTATTTCTTTAATCTTATCGGTACTACTTTAGAGAAGAAACAAATTGAACACAGAGCACTGTGTAGTGAAACCATGGTCGTATCTGTATACGAAAATTAAGAAAGTGGAAAAAGTTCAAGTGTTCAATTTGTTTATTCTGCAAAAAACGCGTATCGCTTTGTCCGATGAGTCTTGCTATCGCTCGTGTCATATGTCCACCGAATGACCCTCTCGTGATCAACGTCAAATTCCCCTAATTTTTATCGTATTCCAATTCGACCGGGAGGTGGATCTCCGGAAGGCGCTTGACACATCGGCTCGTGTAACCTGGCCTTAACCTTGCTTAACCGTATCCGAAGCCCAATTAAGTAATATCTTGCAGCCCTTATCTTTTTCCTCCGAAATTCCTTCTTATTGTCCCGCAAGCCCACTCCCTTAACAAATTCTTGTTTCTTCTATCCGTCGCTAGTGGGAAAATGCTCACGCTAAGGAATGGAATGTAGATTCCTTACTCCTTGTTAGTGGTGCGAGTGATAAAGCTGGGTAGAAATTGTTTGAAGAAATCGAACTAAGTCCACGTTTTCTGGCGGGTATTGACTAAACATCCTTTGCCTGCGTTTTATGGCTGCGGATTATCCACCGTATTTTTCCATTTCACCGGTCTTCGTGGTATTTTAAAACTTTAGTTTTAATTGAAACGCTTGCGATTTCGTTAACAATCTTAATTGTTTAGTTGAACGGAACATTCTATTTCGCCACTCTCCAAAGTTTAATAGTATCGCTAGGTAACGAATCGGGAAATTATCTAGCGTAGTTCCCTTAGTTTTTATACGCCCCGCAAACTGATTACGCAAAAGCGACCGTTTAATTCTAATCAATGAATTTACATGACATTTAATTAAAATTGTTACATTGAGAAGTTTTAAAGTCAAATACATTTTCAAATAGCTTTTCCCCTCGACTAAAATACATAATGTCTTAAAAAAACTTCTGATTTAGATAGCTATTTCGGCCCGTCATAGCAACCGCACCTACTAATGCTTTCCACTATTTAAAAAAATCTGATGTAGCCAACACATGACTTTCTCCATATTGGGTGTATAGATTTTTAAATTATTATGAATAATATTAAGAGGCAAAATTATTATTTCCTATCGTAAAAGAAGACACGTCCTTGTTGCCGTAAATTACGTATATTTTGAATGTTTACAGAATTCACCGCTACATGGTGTTAGCGCTGTATACTGGTATTAAGATAAAACGAAATATATCCGAAATGGATGGTTCTACGAAAATTAGTTTCAAACAAAATTTGGAAGAAATATTATTCTCTACAAATTTGGACCACAAGAAGATTACCAATAACGATGTTTTGAAGAAGATATTTGAGGGAAACCGAAAAACCGGTTATTTATAAATAACTCCTAAAGAATAACTCCTCTGGAAAATTGTTTCAAATGAAAACTCTAGGAAATTACATTCTCTATAACATTTGTATAGAATTGTATATACAATAATGATGTTTTAACGAAGAAATATCGCAAAAACCGAATCGGGTTTCGAATAAACCTCGACTTCCGGTTAACCGGTATTGTCCAAAAACTAATCAGTTCTTTGTGCTCATATCAAAGTGTTATATATGAAATTTGGTTATGATATGGCACGTACTTTTTGAGTTAGAGCGCCCAAACTAACATACACACACACACACAGACATCATTCCGAAAATAGTCTAAACGTGTTCTAGGGACCTCAAAACATGTATTTCCGTTGAAATCTCGAAGTCGATTTTTTTCATGAAGACATTACTTTCCCATTACTACGTATGAAGAAAGTAAAAAGGAAAAAGCAAAATATCTCTGAAATGGATGGTTTTACGAAAATTTGTTTCAAACAAAACTTGGAATAAATAATATTCTCTACAACTTTGGTCCTCACGAAGATTACGAATAACGATGTTTCTTAAGGAGAAAACCGAAAAACCGTTTATTTATAATTAACTCCTAAGCGATAACTACAATAGAAAATTGTTTCAAATGAAAGTTGTAGGAAATTACATTCTGTATAACCTTTGTATAGAATTGTATATACAATAATGATATTTTAACGAAGAAATATCGCAAAAACAGAATCGGGTTTCGAATAAACCTCGACTTCCGATTACCCGTTATTGTCGAAAAACTAATCAGTTCTTTATGGTAATATTAAAGTGTTATATATGAAGTTTGGTAACGATATGGCACGTACTTTTTGAGTTAGAGCGCCCACACGAATATACACACACACACATACACACACACACAGACATCATTCCGAAAATAGTCTAAACGTGTTCTAGGGACCTCAAAACATGTATTTCCGTTGAAATCTGGAAGTCGATTTTTTTCATGAATACAATACTTTCCCATTAGTACGTACGGAGAAAGTAATAAGTTGGAAATATATGTCGCGTGGGCCATTGTAAATTTGCAAATTACATGAGCTGATAATATCATGCGACCGCAAGCAACATCTCCACGATTTCTCTTATTTTCTATTTGAAGTGCATTCGTCGAAGTAATGAATGCCCATTATATTTCTCACGTTCAAAAAAATAATTTTCTTCTCTTCCACCGAGATTTAAACCACGATGGGCAAGAATTGATCTTTGAATTTTGTATTCGATCCACTTTGCGGTAATCGTTAATGGTTTTATCAGCGTAAGTGGCCTTCGTTAATAACATGACTTGCAGTATTTTATATAATAATAGCCGTCGTCCGTTGGTTGGTTGGTCACGCTATGCACGCTAATAACTGGAGAAATAATAATGATAGAAACTGTAAATTTGGTAGGGATGCTTGATTAACACTTTTCAGATGATGACGAATTGAAATCGCGAAGAAATTCCTTGGTTCGTCTCCAAGAGAGGCATTTGTATTTCCCATTACTTAACATGTAAAACGCGATTTTTCGACTTGCAGGCTTTTATTCATTTGGAAATTAAAATGAGAAGAAATTAACAGATGACCTTCGGATTTGAACCATTTTGAAGAAAAAGTTATAAAGTTTCTTATTCCGTTCGTCGTTTTTCGCCCACAGTTCGAAATATTTTAAACGTTAAATATGCATATTTTGTGGAAATCTCGCCATTTTAACGTGATGTCGACCATTATCATTGTTACACCTCAAATTACTATTATTGTATACATTCTTCTGGGAATAAGCGTGCCTTGAGTGCTTCAATACGAGCAAATACGAGTGAATACGAGAGAGAGAGAGAGGAAGGAACGGGAGAGATTGGCGTGTTTTGTGGAAAATAAGTATATTAACGTAAATAATGAAAAATTTTAAGTATCAACAGCGTTATTTTAGAAAAATTGGAGATAAAAAGCATTCTTAAATTAAATTCTTTGTAAACCATACGTGCTTACGAATTTATATTGTTATTCCTCGAATTAATTTCGTAACAATGGCCGAAGTTTGTAAACGAATATAAATTAAAATTCAATTAAAATTAAAAGGACATTTAAAACTGTTAACAGGCAATTTTCGATGAAACAACAGTGGATCTTTTAATGAATTGATTTGTTTTTATAAAAGGAATTTCGGTGCTTATTTAATACAGAGTAAGTTCTAAGGCTTATAATCCATTTAAATCTAATAACACTGGCTATTATAGTTTAAAGAAAGAACTTTATTTATTCACTTTAGGTACAGAATGAATTAATTTTAGGCTAGCATTGCCTATTATAAAAGGAGTTACTTTGGAATTTACAGTATGTAAAGTTTCCAAATTGTACCGAATTGACTCAAATATATTTCAAAGCAAAAATCAATTTAAAACTATTGAAAGTTGTTGTTTCGGAAACTGAGAAGTCAGGAGTGCTGAGCGAACGATAAACGATATTGAGGTACATTATATTCCAAAATCTATTTAAAGTATTATCAGAGGCAATTGAAGATTGAACCAATTTTTTGGAACCGGAATTCTGCTTATTTAATGAAATTGAAATCCTAATGCTATAATCAATTTAAAACGGTACTTTCCTGTTAACGGGAATACCTCAAAAAATAAACATGTATTGTTGTGATATGTTACGACGTATCTGTTTGTTAACAATGCGTAAGAACGGGGGAATTACTTAAAAATCACACTTTTTTAAACTTATTTATTAATAAAAGGAACGTAATTACTAATACAATCTAAATTTATGTTACTAGGGGGTCAATATGTCTTTATGGCATTTAAAATAGCTGGAAATATATCGATTTCTTTGTTATGTTGTCGCCACATGAATTCTTCCGCTGAAAGGCTTTCACATTGTATTTCTAAAATATTCTGTCGCAGAAGTAAAGTTTCATAATATTCGCCCTTTAGATAATATACCATGGTCTTCAAGCAAAGATACAGCTTTTTCTTCGCTCTTCGGCAAGCTCCACAAATGCATCATTAAGGGATCAACGTAAATATCTTAACGAGATTTGTTACGCATTGTTAACAAACAAAATCTCACAACATATCAGAACAATACCTGTTTATTTTTTGAGGTATTCCCGTTAACAGGAAAGTACCTTTAAAACTAATAACAATGCCTATTTTAGTAGAAAGAAAGTTACTATTTTAGTCACAAGGAATTTCTGTGAGATTTTAGTTAATTAATTAAAACAGACATAATATAGAAATATTCGATGGTTAAAACAGTGCACAGTTTTATTCTTGCGATTTTTATATGTTGCATTGACGAAAATTTAGATTCATTAAACCCGTTGAAATTCAACGGGCACTTATGCTAGTGTATCAGTAATTGCGATCAAATAAATACAATAATGAAGACGAGAGCCAAATATGACTTTGAAACCAGCGAAGTTTTTTTCAAAGTGCGCTGCATATACGTAGATGAGTGGAATAGGGGCACAGATATCATTTCAGGATAACCTGGTAAAATGAAATAATTTCGGAGAACCGTATTACAATGAAATCTCGTTACAACGTACTTCAAATTACGTATATTTCAAATTAACGTACTTTTTTAAATCCCCGTCAATTTTCCCGTATAAATACTGTATAAATATTTCAAAATATCGTACTTCAACTTGAAATAATTTTCAATACTACGTATGAAATTCAGAGGTCCCGAAAAAGATATTTGTGGTTTTAACGTAGTATTTCATTCTTGCTCATTCAAGTCGTTTACACCAATTTTGAAGGCATCTATTGTCTTTAGTGCTGAAAGTTCTGTGGATTGCCGCCAAAATCCCAAAGAAGGAATTTTCCGAGCTGACAAATTTAGAACCGATGATCAGTTATCCCTATCTTTGTTTTCGCAATAGCATTGAGATATAGTCTTAAGGTGTAGGATATATATCTCTTGTTAGACTAATTATGGCCAGTTTCGGTTTGCGCGGGACCTGGGAGAATGCCGATCCCCCACTGAGATGATTCCAGAAAAAAAACTATACCTACTCCTTATGGGTATATTCAGCATGAAGTATAAAAATTCATACTCCGTAGAGATACGTTGTATCGAGATTTTACTGTAATCTGCCTCATAAGTTTCCCTTCACTTAAGAGTTGTTCGCGTTTTGTTTGCTTCAGGAGCGGATCCAGAAACTTCTCAAGGGGGGGGGGGGTGGGTGGGGGGGGGGGGGGGGCGATCGCCCCTACACCTATCGAATCCGCCCCTGCCGACTGCCCAAGATTTTGAAAATCCCTACCCAGTGGAGTGCAATGAGGTTCTCCAAGGAGGGGGCGGCCGCCCCTTTCGCCCCCACCCCCCGTGGATCCGCCCCTGGTTTGCTTGTTTGGTTGGTTTGACGTGATGAGGCAATATCTTGGGTTGTTTTTAGCAAGCTGGAGTAGCACTGATACGTATTTTATATTGGCAGATTAAACCATAAAGCCATATATTATACATATGTGTAATTGTGCATGGTAAACGATTGTCGACATGAATGAATCACTTCTCTTTATCTAATTTCAGCTTATTATATAACCGCATAGGTTGCAATAACCAAAATTTTATTCTTTTACAATAATATATTTTCATTATGTCTTAAACGCATTCTCATCTATTAACAAACTGTGTTTGTTTTGCCCTACTTTATTTTTGTAATACAGACCAAAAACCTGCGTCATTGATCATATCAAAAACTTATTAAAGTTTAACATTTAAAAACTATTGTGAGGAAAGGAAGTTTCCGTGGGTGGTTTTTTTCTGCCGTTGTTTTTTTTATGTAAACAAATCCCGTCATCCCGCCACAAAGACTGAACATTGGAACAATTTCTCAGACCAAAAGTAAATATATATCTCGCAGGTGAACACCCCCAGAGTCCCCTTCCTATGTTTGCAAATTATCAGGAATTTAATTTTCTTGGAGCTATGCTTCTGACACCGTGCACACACTCTGGATCTTGTATTTATATATATATATATGTATATATTAAGAGCTTGGAATTTTATGAAAGTCACTTTCCATCATCAGTGCATTCGGTCGGCGGTACGTCCAAAGTTATATAGGTGCGCACGATTGTTAAATGTTATAATTTTCCTCCTACCTTCAGCTCACAAGGATGATTTCAGAATCGAATGTGTTGAAGTTAAGACTACGAATAGCCAAATAAATGGAAGGCACGATTCTCCTGAAGAGAAGGGATACTGATATAAAATAACTAGCGTAATTGCCCGTCAATATGACGGGATATCTTTAGTTAACCTTAAAATAGCTGCCTCCCTCCCCCCTCTCTCTCTCTCCTCCTCCTCCCTTCCCTTCCACCCTATCCTTCCCTTCTCACTCACTTCCTCTCTCTCCATCCCTCTCTCTCTCTTAAATGTAAGAGGAGACTGTTAGTCTCAATTTCGCCCTCAATAAAGTCGTTTGTCTGTCTGTCTCCCTCCCTCCATCTCTCTCCCTCTCTTTCCCTCCCTCCATCTCCTCCTCCCTCCCTCCTTCTCCCTCCTTCTCCCTCCCTTCCCCTCACTCCCTACCTCTCCTCCCTCCCTCCGACTCCCTCCCTCCCCCTCACACTCTCCCCCTTTCTCTCTCCCTCCCTCTCCCTCCCTATCTCGTATCAAAAGCATTCAATGCACGCTTACACCCATAAGGATTGATATAACTATAGGATTTTGAGGTCTAACAGTGTAATTGGTAGCCAAGGCAACATCCCGTTAAAAAGGCAACATTTCCACAAAATATGTTAATTAAACGTATAACATGAGCGATATCGAATTGTATGCGAAAAAAGATGAACAGAATAAGATACTTTGTAATCTTTTCTTCAAATGGTTCACATCCGAAGATCGTAGGTTAAATCCTAGTTTTAATTTCCAAAACAATAAAAGCCTGCACGCCAAAAAATGGGTTTTTACGTGTTACCATACGGAAAATGGGAAATGTCTTCCTAGGAGTCGAACCCAGGACTTTTTTGGAGATTAATTTTCGTCATTACCTTAAAATATGTTAATCAAGCATCCTTGCCTAATTTGAATCTTCAACCTATTCCGGAAGTTTGTTAAAACGCTCTATATCGACCATCATGAAAGCGTGACCAACCAACCAACAATCCTGGGCTATTATAGTATAAAATTACAGCATTTTCTCCTGTGTGTTGGAAGTAGCCTAATTAACGATAATTGGCTAAATTATGGAAAGGCATTTTGGCAAATATAATTTTAAAAAATGTATGACAATCATATGACTAGTTTACATCTATGTACAATACTTATCTATTTAAATTGAAAATCTCTTAATTTCTTCGTCACTTTACAGCATACCGAACCATTTTAAAATTGCTCAAAAGGGAAATTGGTAAAATAATATATATAATATAATAAATACTCTTTTGAGCTTCAAAAATGTTCGCCTTATAACATTTTCATAGTCGTGATAGACCAAGCAATGAATACCAAAAGTATATCGACAGTTTCAACCACACGACGATAGATGTCGCCATATTGCTTGTCGGGACGTGCCTGTTGCCTGGGACTAGATGCAGTGTTGAGCAGTCGGTCGGCCAGTTCATATCGTACTCCGTCCTAAAGGACAGAGTGCGAATGTGGATTACGGATTGGTAACGAGTAATTACGGTTTGCATTTTTAATTTTATATTGTGTCTACACTTCGTTTCTATATTATACATATTACATTATATATTATATTAATAGTATTTTAAGGTTGTATATATATACATAATTGTAATCTACGTCTGTCTTTCCACCCCATCTAACGCACGACATGGCAGGAGGGTCGACCCCTTGCCACCCTCCCTCCCTCCCGGGGCCCCGACCTTGGCCAAGGTTCCCACCCTGTGTGCACACAAAATCCCAAACCACGATACGATTTCCACACGATCGATGTTTTACGCAATTGACACATGTACTATTATCCTATGTCATATTATTGTTTATTTTCCACGATAAATGCTAAATCGAATTTCGAAACGTATCTACCGCTAATATCTTTTCCCCTGAACGAAAACAGGTGATGCTGGAGACGTGCATTTCTTTTCCGAATGCACGAAGAGTGAAGAACGAAGACGCCCAGACACCATTCATCATGCAGGAGTAAGTATGTTTAGATGTAATTGTACTGTTTTTATTAATTTCTCCTTTTTAATAGTGATTTGTTTTTACAGAGCTCCTCTCCAACACAGGGTGTATCATCGCAGTGTGGCGCGGTTATCTCCTAGTGGAGGTAATTAATGGTTTCACTGGAGGGATGACACAGTGGTATGGTAGTCTTATTTTGATCTCAGGCATATAAAATGCCTCAGAAGTATAATCATAATTAATTAGCAATTTTTCTAAATTCTATAATTTCTCTGACGTCGTTAACGGCGACTGTAGTTTTGCTGTCGTATATTGGATTTAGCCAATATGAGTTTATATGTCTATGGTTTATTCGTCTGCCTTATCATCAGTTGAAGCAGAAGAAATTGTTGTGTTATTGCCAGAATTAAAGTGAAAATTAAGTATATCAATTCTTTAAACTGTATATCCTGATCTATTACATTTATTTGCTTTTTGAATATAGTGATTAAGTTTTAATGTCCATGCATAAGAAACAAATAAGTAGTAGACATATTGAACCAAATTTTGTGTTGCATTGAGTTGCAAAATGCAACGGTAATGTTTATTTATAATCAATTCTTAATTTAATATTTTTTAAGTATATCAGTCATTTTACTTGAGCAATTCAGTGTTTTATTACTTAACGTTGAATTGGTAATTAAAAATTATTTGTAATAGTTTTGTATGAGGCCTTAGTTCTCCTCATAATGACAAACGCTTACGGATAAAATACCTATAATCGTGCGTTAGAATAATAGACCGTTTTAGGAAATGTCTAAAATATTTTTGCTAATATAGTGATTGCTCTTAATTGCAGATAACCATCAACGCCACACTGGACAGACACGGACGCTCGCGGTAAGCTCAATTTCCCTTATTTATAATGCACACGTCATTTCGTGTAAGATATCACGAACATCATTCGAGAAATACGTTCGAACCGAATTGAATTAAGTCAGTATCATTTTCAGATGTAGTGTTGTTGTTGGTAGGCTTGCCACCTCTAGGACTTTGAACGGGAATATTTGTGTTTTTCCATAAATTTTCAGGCTCTTGATTAATTTTACTGAATTTTCTCAAATTAACCGATTATAAATACGAGGATGTTTTTTGGCGAAACGAACTTCCCGACGTTTTCACGTACTAAAATATCGAATGATCAATAGCTCTTTAATATATATGAATTTCAAGTTGGAAGTATTTTTTTCATTAATCTTGAATGAAATTCAATTTCGGTTCTGCTAATGTCTGGACGTATGCAGGTACTCAAATATCTCTTAAATATAATGACATATAATATATTTCTTCCGAATGTGGCAACTTCATCAGTTTACATGTTGAAAAAATTTTCGTAACTGTTGGATATTATTTATTATTAATATATATTTAGAATTCTTTGCCTGTTATATCAACCCGTTCATTTTCAAATAAATGCATCACCTGTACTTATTCTGCAGTCAGTAAGTTGAATAGAATATATCGCACTGTGTTTGTGATAATTAGCTGTTGTTCAATTTCAGCATGATCACACCATTGGGATATTTCAGATTAAGTATATATTTGCACTAAGGAATAGTACTGCAGTCAGGTTCTTCTGTAGCGTGTGAGGAAAATTCGGCTTGCTTTAACGTCACGAACAGAGACTTGGTGATGCGTTTATTCGGAAATGAAATATAAAAATATTTCTTCAGAAGATGATTTTTTAATTGTATTTTATTTTAAAGAGTTCAAAGATGAAAATTGTTGGTAATGTTTCTGTTTTCAATTTTGCTTCGGGATTTAAAACCTCAAAAGATGTAAATCAACTAGGCTTCACAATTTTCTCATACATATAAAGCCTGTAGCAATGTTAATTTTAAATTTGGTATAGGTAAAACTGGCACTATATGCAATACCTGAAGTGTATGTGGACATGTGGTAATTTCTTTTTGTAAACATTTACTCGGTTCTGTTATTTTAGAATTACGTATCATAAAGCTCACGGATACATAATTTTAGAATATAGTATAAATGAGCATGTGCTAAATATTCTTGAAACTACCATGCTGATTTTTTTGCAGGGAAGCGAGGACTACGCGAGTGGGTGGGAGCTGTGGACTTAGGAGCGTAGGTGCTGCTTAGTTAGGAGAGTGGGGGCTGCAAACTCGGCTTAGTAGGCTCGTCAACCTTTAGTAGGTTTGACAAACTTAGATTAGCAGGTTCGACGAAGTTAGATTTGTAGGTGCGACAAACTTAGATTAGCAGGTGCGACAAAGATTTGTAGGTGCGACAAAGATTTGTAGGTGCGACAAAGTTAGATTTGTAGGTAGAAGTAGTATTTAGGTGTGTGAATATGTGTATGATGGTTGTGCATGGTAGTGCATGGATGTGCGCGCGCACATCTTTGGGTAGTGGTGGTGGTGTGTGTGTGATGGGTGATGGTTGTATGTATGAATCATTTTGTCCTCGATTACATTCTTTAGCTAGACAGATGAGAGTACTTAAGTTTAGCAAGCGTTAGCATGGTGTAGGGCTGGGCGTAACCCAGCGAGCTCGCCATGTTAAATAATGAGCAACGATGGCCTAAGCATTACCTCCTGGGTGCCAATGGAAATATGCTTAACTTGAAGGGTATAGAAATCATTCCATTCATATTTTTAAAAAACCTCCAGTTATCAGATGCAAAACAAGTTCTAAAGGTTTCCCAGTTTAGGATTTATTACGTTATGACTGAGTCTTCATTAATTACGTTGAATTCTACTGTTGAAATGTTATTTACAGTTGTTTATCTTAAACTGTGATTTCTATTTCATAAAGAAATCTTGTATTGTTAGTTTCTACATTACTGTTTAATATCTGAAGATAATACTTTAGGCTAATAAATGTATGATGCAACTCTCTCTAAATAAAATGTTTTAATTTTACCATGAGTATTTATTTAAATTATAAATTAAGTAAACGTTCGATGACTTTAAATGATTCTTTGATTTTCTATATCAATTAATTTAATTTATACATCAAACTGTAGTGAGCTTAAATCTGACATAAGTTTTACAATTCGTTTATAAGATATTTCTATTGCCAGGAGTGTAATTATCGAATAGCATAATTGGCCATCAAAAAACAAATGAAGTTGCAATAGTGTCCCAGATAAGGAAATGTAAACTTCTTCCATCAAGTCTTTGAGGTAAAATGTCCTCTGTCCTACTCTAATGATAATTAGGATGCAAAATGTCCTACTTTGTGATACATTTCTGTTTGGGAGAAGATCTACCAGCAGCAATGCCCCTAATCAATCGCATGGCTACTGGGACCTAATGGGTGAGTTTTGCATTGCTGTTTATAACCTCTTCCCCCTACGTCTCCTCCACTCATACTTCGCATTTAAGAGATCGCAATAATATAGGATAGCAAGAATAGCAGCTTGTCACTGTTAGTTCTGCTTCATCTATCATCAAAGATTGGTCATGTTCAGTGAAGTGAGAATGCATCACATTTTAGTTCCGTTATATGTATTAATTAAATATAACAAATTTTCTGTCTTTTCTCAACAAGTTATATCAACATTTCTTGTAAATTTTGTTTTTCTAATAAGGAAAGCAGGCTTTACTTCCTGAAACTTGGGGAGATATCAAATCTGCATTTCCAATCAAAAGAGCATAGTTTGAATTGTTCTTCGGTATTTTCATTCATTTTCATAGAATTATGTAACATATTAAATTTTGAAGTTTTATTCAAATCATATTGCTGCCATGAGAGTGATTTTTGAAGGTTATTTTCAAATCTTGGCTTTATGGGTCCTTTTACAGCCTAACTATATTTTCCGTTTAAATTGGCTTCGATCAGGAGGAGATCCTGTGGAGAATTAGAGTGTCTTTGATGCCAAATTAGCCTTGAATTCTGAGTTATTATGACTTGAAAACTGACACGCTGCTGAGTCTACATTGTAAGTACTTTTATGACCAACCATCATGGATAATGGATTTACCACCTCTAAGAGCAATCAATATTATTTTGTGGAATTACATTATAACTAAATATCAGCTGTGGGTTCATCCTACAAATGTAAAACTAGCTAATATCAGAACATTTGGTGTAACAATAGCCCAAGAGGCCAAGTCACCAGAAAACACACATGTAATCAGAACATTTACTCATTAGTATGTACCATGAAATAGCAGATTATGAAAATTTCCAATTTTTTTCCTTGTATGAGTACATAGTCATTTAAAAAGTTAGTATCACCAATTTAAAGAGGTATTATTGAATTCATCATTGGCCTAGAAGAATATTAGCTATCCACACAGGGTAGAACAAATAATTAATATTTTAAATTAATATCCTTTTCCACACAATAATCACAATTTTTAGCTCATTTTCTTAAAAGCCAGAACTTTGTCCATCTGTCATTGGACAATCAACATTTTTTAAAGAGGTATTTAAAAAATTCTTTTTGAATTAGATAGCGCTTATCCATCCTTGAAGTTCACTGCAATTGTACTTTTCATGTAATTCATAGTTTTCCCTCTAGGTGACTTTTGAAATGGTATTTACCCAAACTACTGAAGCTAGAGGAGCGAAGAGTTTTCATGAATGGGAAGGTCTACGTTCCAACATTGCGGGTTTCCCCCTCTGCAACTAGGGAGGCAAAACAGAATTTTGAAATTTTTTAATAAAATGTGCTTCCACCTGTTGCTTTAGTAAGTGTATCTTACTTGTTTGAATTTAAAAATTTGTGAATTGCTTTTGGAGTAGACAAGTGTCTAAACTTAGGACACTGAACTTGTCATGGTTTGTGGCAATGTGATATACTGTTCGACAAAAATAAGGAAATTATGGTCTGTACCAAACTTAATGATTGCTGGGAGGCGGGGTTAAAATGTGTGTAAAGGGAACCTTGTTGCCGAATCAGTCCACAAACGTGGACCAATTATAGTGCTTCGCAAGTGGACAGAGTCGCTGGATGGATAAGACTTTGTAGGAGTGGGATCAGATACGGGAATTATGAAAATGTTGAAAACTTTAACATTTAAAGCTACATAAAATGAAATTACGAGTATTTACGTTTGGTAATATTATCTTAGTAACTACGAATATATTACTTCCTACGTTATCTTTCATAAGTAGATATAAAATATTTTCCACGTTATAGTGTACCTATTTTATATGATTGTCATTTAAACAATATCGAATATTCTCTGCTTAAATGACAGATAAAAGAAAAGGATGATATATTTTACATTTTTGAGAATACGTAGAAAAAAAGTTAGCAGGAAGATGAGACTATTTGGTATGCGAATGGCAAATGTCGGAGCAGGTAGTATAATAAACACAAGGAGGGAAGGACGAGGGTAAAGAATGGTGTGGGATTTCTAAGGGACCACATGTATATATAATTGCAAATAGTTAATAGACCACATCAAGAAGAAGAGCAAAATATTCTTAAAGGTAGCAGTTGGATTACAGAAGAATAATATTTCGAGTATTTTCTTACTTCTGTTGTTACTAATATTATAATATAACAAATACATTACACAAATTAAAGCAAACACATAAGTTAATAATTATCATATTATTAGGAAATCATGATTGGATAAAGGAATAAAAATAACGCTTCTCATTGAGTAGGTGCTTTTACTTATTCCAAAGACAACAAACCATTACACATTATATACACTGTGATTCAGAGTAAACGTTTTAATGAATATGGGAGTAATAAAGAAATTCAAAGTAGTAAAATTACTTATTATATTTAAAACTGCAAACAAATTGAACATTTTTACAGGGAAAAACCAGTAAGGCAAAAACCCCATTTGCAGAAAAACGGCCGCAAGAAGAGGGATGTGAAAAAACTGCGAAACCTGAGGTAAACTAAGATATAGAGAGCTGCAAAAGAAGCAGTGATTAGAAAACAGAACAATAAACACGATTAAATTGTGCACATAAATAGTAAGATCAACACTAGAATAAAATAACCGTTTTTGTCAGCATATTATTATTGCTGAATTTCATAAAAAGAAGAAAGTAATATAACTGCCTGAAAAAACATATGACATTAGATTAATCATAGCCACATCAGTGTCACTATTGAAATATAATGATAGGTAGAGAGACAGAGTGAATTAAAAATAGAGTAGCTACATATAAAATTTAGGTTATTTGTAAATAGATGAAGTAAAAATAAGAGAAGCAATTTTAGGATATAAAATAAAGAGAAATGGAATTATATACTAAGCATGAACAGTAAGTAATAAAATAAAGTGGAAATGCATAATAATGAGAAAAGTTAAGACAAAAATACCTTTGAAATAATCACTTATCTTCACTTGCCTTAAAGTTATTTAAATCCATCACTTTCATGTACACACAGGCACTAACCTGCCACTATACAAATATATTGCAATTTAAACTTTAATAAGCTAAGTTCTTATAAAGAAGAAGAAGCACTTACATGCTTTGAGCATGAAATATAAAAACTATAGCACTAAAAAGGGAAAAGCACTGTGGGATAGAGGGAGAAACACATTCACACTTCAGAGATTTCAAGTAGACTGACCCTATACAAATAAATTACAATTTACACTTTAATAAGGATAATAGGGAGAACCACATTTGGTAGAAAAGGCACTGAATAAGTAAACCATTATAAGCTGAAGCACACACATGGTTTGAGTATGAAATGGCAAGACTATAGCACTAAAAATGGGAGTAAAAGCACTGTGGGATAGATGGATGAACACACACTACAGGGATTTTCAGTAGGCACTGACAAATGCAAATAAATGTATGCACATTTGAAGCGTAGGGATTACAGCAAGCCATGGAAGAATTCAAAACTGCACATAAGAGATAACTAAGGCATGTAACAGAATCATATACTTTTCTTGCAGAAAAGAATGAAATTTTTTTTAAATGAAAGACTTTTCACCATATAAAATTAATTAATATGTCTTAATTAATTGATGGAAGTTTTAGTTATACCATTACAGATTATTTTTATTATTAGCATTGCCTTAACATAACTTATGAATTAATACTTATAATCAAACTTAAGTATGAACATTGGTTGGAATTAACTGGTTCTGCAAAAAAGAGAGGAATAGCAGAATGAATTTCAAAACACTCATTTAATAGTGTGGTAATGTAATACTCCAAAATACTTACATTGTGGAAATTAATTAGCAGCTGGAAATTTGGGCAAAGGCACCATGGAGGAACTGATCAACTTGGCATAGACTGAAAATTTAACTTATTAATAAGAAGTCAAGAGGAAATTATAACTCATCATTCACCTCACCTTCTTACCTATTAAACTTGAGGTAAATGCTATTATAATTTCTTGAATTCCCTCTTCCAATATTCCTTCTTTAATCCAAGCCTCCTCGATAACTTTCTTTGTGTGTTCTACTATGGTTTTCGTGAGAATACTTCTCGTTGGTTATTCTTCTGACTTAGACATTCCCAAGTTAAGGGCAGCAGCTGATCTTTTTACAACCTTCGAAATAGCAAGTAACGATCCACCATTACTTTTCTCCCTCTCAAAGTAATTTCGTACACTTAAAACTAAATTCCGCGCGGAACTCTGAAGAACATGTCTCACAGATTTTCGCTCAGACATCTCTCACACAATAAACCCTACCGCCTCCACCAAAATCTGCTACGCAACTAGAAAGGGTTCCTGACAATCCTTCCTAACTTGATAAACAAGTGAATGAGCATATTATGGTAGGGATGCCAACTATTATGTTTTCACGAAACCGGTGTGTCGCGGCACATTACTTCGCGGCGACAACGACCTCGGTGTGCCGCGGTAAAATTTGAAATAATAGGCATGGGAAAAAAATACATATTTTATTCTCCTAATGGTAAGACCACAGAAACCAAATAACTCATATGGTATGGTTCCTTAGGCCGTTTCCGCTACTTTAAACCAAAACCAAATTGCTTCGTAACTGGAGAATTGGAATTTTTATCACAGGATTAATTCGTAATCCTGGCTAAAAGATTTTAAAATTTTAGATTTTAGCAATAATTTTATTCAACTGTGTGATTTTATCTTTTTTGTTCCTACATGATCCATAAATTTGCTTCAGTGTGCCGCGAACTTCGAAATAACCCGAAAGGTTTCGGAGCACTGGTTTTTCCTACAACTTTAATTTGAAACAATTTTCCATAGCATTTATTGTTTAGGAATTATTTATAAACTGATAATACTTTAAATAGATTTTGGAATATAATGTACCTCAATATTGTTTATCGTCTGCTCAGCACTCTTGCCTTCTCATTTTCCTAAACAACCACTTTCACCAGTTATAAATGGATTTCAAACTAAGAAGAGAACTTGATTCAATTCAGTTAGAATAACCACATAACAAACTTCTTATTCCAAAGAAAATCCTTTTATAATATGCAATGTTAACCTAGAATTCATTCATTCTGAAAAGTCAATAAAAGGACCATGTGCATATATTTCTTTCAACTAAAATAGCCGCTCTTAACAGATTTTAATGGATTAATGCTTTAGCATTTCAATTTCATGAAATAAGCAGAATTCCGGTAACAAAAAAATTTGTTCAATCTTCAATTGCCTCTGATAATACTTTAAATAGATTTTGGAATAAAATGAACCTTAATATCGTTTAGCGTCCGCTCACCACTCTGGACTTCTCAGTTTCCGAAACAACAACTTTCAATAGTTTTAAATTGATTTTTGCTTTGAAATATATGTACTTGAGTCAATTCAGTACAACTTCCGCTTTACACACTGTAAACTCCAAAGTAACTCCTTTTATAATAGACAATGCTAGCCTAAAATTAATTCATTCTGTAAAGTGAATAAATAAAGTTCTTTCTTTAAACTATAATAGCCAGTGTTATTAGATTTAAATGGATTATAAGCCTTAGAACTTACACTGTATTAAATAAGCACCAAAATTCCTTTTATAAAAACAAATCAATTCATTAAATGATCCACTGTTGTTTCTTCGAAAATTGCCTGTTAACAGTTTTAAATGTCCTTTTAATTTTAACTGAAATTTAATTTATATTCGTTTCCAAACTTCGGCCATTGTTACGAAATTAATTCGAGGAATAACAATATAAATTCGCAAGCACGTATGGTTTACAATGAATTTAATTTAAGAATGATTTTATTGTCAATTTTTCCAAAATGACACAGTCGATACTTAAAATTTTTTATATTTACGTTAATATACTTATTTTCCACAAAACACGCCAATCTCTCCCCTTCCTTCCTGTCTCTCTCTCGTATTGAACCTAACAATGATAATGGTCGACATAGCAACATCACGTTAAATGGCGAGATTTCCACAAAATATGCAAATTAAACATTTAACATGGAATATTTCGAACTGTGGGCGAAAAAAGACGAAAGGAATAAGAAACTTTTTCTTCAAAATGGTTCAAGTCCGAAGGTCGTCTGTTAATTTCTTCTACTTTTAATTTCCAAATGAATAAAAGCCTGCACGTCGAAAAATCGCGTTTTACATGTTAAGTAATGGGAAAAGGAAATGCCTCTCTTGGAGACTAACCAAGGTATTTTTTCGCGATTTAAATTCGGCATCACCTGAAAAAGTGTTAATCGAGCATCTCTACCAAATTTCGAGTTTCTATCATTATTATTTCTCGAGTTATTAGCGTTTGCATAGCGTGATCAACCAACCAACCAACGGATGACGGCTATTATTATATAAAACTAGTTGAAAGTACCCGGCGATGCCCGGGTTATGTCAGACGTCTTTGGCGAATAAAATTATGTATTATATGGTAATACAATCATTTCTCCCTTTGCGCACCTCAAAACGTGTATTTCCGTTGAAATCTCGATTTCGAATTTTTTAATGAAAACAATACTTTCTCTGTACTACGTATATTGGAGAAAGTAAAAACTAATTCTGAGATATCTCTGATACCTATGAATTGGGCCGAGAGGGTCCACGGAGGTCCGGAGAGAACGTGAGCATACGTGAGAGTAATAGGATTTCGAGTTTAACATTGTAACCTGTTGGCAAGGCAACTTCACGTTAAAAACGCTAAATTTTGTCAAAAAATGATATTAAAACGTTAAATTCGAAAAACCACCAAGAAAAATGAAACGAATTAAACTCTAACCAATAGCCGCCATAAAAGGTGTAAACCGACAAATAAGTAATCAAGGAACAAAAATCAAGAGCACAACCAAACAATATAAACAAAGAATACAAAATGAACAACTAATTGTTAGAACGAAAACAAAGGAAACCAACAAAGAACACAAAAAATGGACACGAAACGAAGCAAATGAAAACAACAAACTAACCGAAACCAACCAACGACTAATCTCCTCAAGCTCAATGTATCTGATGATGGCGACTGCCGCTTTCTATTCAGTTGCAAAATAAACAACCAACAATCACAAAATAGCGTGTCGTAGTGTTGAGTAAATATTGATTACGCGGAATATGAGTTTGTATGTCAACATAATAACAGGAGAAACTAAATCAGAATACCTATTATTACTCTAAATAGATATAAAATTATTGATCTTAATTGTGTTTTCCATCGTAATTAATTGAATAATAGATTGAGATATTCGAACGAATCGATTTTAAATAATGTGGTAAAATGTTTTACTTTTCTAATGTAATTAATTACGTGAGTGTATCGGTAGTGTTTACATTTTACCCATGGAACCGCAGACACGAATTCTTAATTTTAGTTCAGAAGACATAATAAAGTTCAACATAAGTATTACTCAAATAAAATCTTCCGAAATTCACTGCGTTACGTGTTCAAAATGTTAATCTAATTTAGTTCTCATATTAAAATAACCATGGGCGTCGGCAGAAATTTTTGCAGGGGGGAGGCAAATACAAAAATGCCTATTACCCAGGGGCGGACGAAATTTTCCCAACCCGGGAAAATTTTACTTAACCAGCCCCCAACTGACCACAAATCCACATCAATGAATCACTATGAATTATATTATCACTGTACTGAATATCCTCTTGAAATTAACTTAAAGCAGTGGTTCTAAACCGGTGTGCATTAGTTTGCCGAGAGGGACTAGTGTGCCGCACACTCCGAGTATATTTAATTTTTAAAAGCGTTTTAAACAAACAAACTCGAATTAATTTTATGATGCAAGGAATTTATCATGAAATTACGAGAGGAATTGATTGACCTTAGCAACGATCATACTACTTAAAATTATTATGTTACCTATAGATGTATTTTGGCTTAAAGCTAAAGGTGTGAATATGCTTCAATATCTGAATATGCCATCGATATAACGTTCCAAATTCAATAACGTATTTATGCGAATTAAGTTGTTCGTCAACGGCTCATATTAAAAATATTAAAAGGACATGTATAAAGAACGTAGTTGAAGAACTTTTTCAAGTTCTTTCTATTACTGAGTCAAATATAAAGCGTCTTTGTATAAAAAAGTCAAGCCTAAATTTTGTCTGACATAACATTTTTACACGTTGAATTATGTATTTAATGTACAATAAAATTAAACAATTATTTGAATATTGCTTTACCAGTCGTAACAATCTAATATAACTGCGACTTTTACTTGTTATGCTAGTTTCTATCTTTAAAATTATTCCGAGAAATGTCACAATACACCGGGAAATAATTGAAGTAAATCTCTCGAAATAAATCATATTACTAAAAGAAGTTTAATATAAACAGTAACAATTCATTAAATTCAAACTAACCTCTCCAATGGAAGACGATGTAGTGACGATGTTGTGAGTGAAGATGTCCCACGTAGTGATGAGAAGATCTGGATCGTTAGGATATCCTTCTACCAAAATTAAAACAGTTTCTCTCACAAAAACTCCAAAAGCGAAACCAAAGAAATTTTAAAAAATAATTAAAATATTTCACGTGTTAAAATACTAACCAGTCCTATTAATTTTTACGCAAAATGCACACACTCTTACTGCAAAAGTACGACACGGCTCACTCTCTCTGCGATGTTACTTCTTCCACAAACTAAGAAAATCTGAGGGTCTTGAAGTAATTTCTTTTTCGAGAAATTTTAAAAGAAAAAGGAGAGAGGGTGAAGAGACCAATGTGTAAAACGTGTCAGAAAGTTTTCTTGGGAACGTCGCGACGTTTGCCGACGCGTCGGTAAGATTTCTTTCTAGCCACCCGTAAGGTCATAAAATCGAAAACCCTCAAAAAGAAAGAAAGATTGCCAGCAGTAGCATTTATGATCTTCGCATACGTGTCCTCCCATTCAGAAGAAAGGCGCATGCGGGTGGTCATGGAATTTCCATACAGAAATAAGCCATCAAAGACGGTACAGCGGTTCCTGTCCTCCAATTATTCTCTTCCTTTAGAAACATCCGAAAGAGTGCTTTAAAATATTTTCTCAACTTACGTGCAAATCCCGGATTCTCAGAGAGTGGAAAGGGGAAAATTCTGTCTTCATAATATAAATAAGAGGGAAACATAATCGCTGGAATCAGGGATGCCCTATGTCCTTTTAGGTCAAATATGCCGATGGAACCAATGTGGATAATCCCCCCCTCCCCCAATTTCTTGAAAACATCCCTTTTTTCCTTAACCCTCGGAGACAAAGGAGACGGAGAGCTTGTAAAAACTACCTCGCGGATCCGACCCGCACATGTTGCCTTTGTTTTGCTTTATACTTCCCTCCATTTTTCGCAAATATGTCTCTATGAGCTGGGTGGCCGCTCCTGCTGTAAGACCGAAGTTGGGAGCGAGAATTCTCGCCATCCTTACGCAACGTGTTCAGTTTTTTCGCATGCCCAGTTTTTTTACATTTTAAAATAATATCTAATATAATATTTACGTTTTTACACATTGCAACACCCTGCCGACGCCCATGAAAATAACAATTATTCAAGAGTGAACCTTATTTCCAATTTATAAAACTCTCTTTTAGTTCAAAACGATATTATATATTACAAAAAAGTATCTAATTATTATTGAAACGCAAAATGGATGAGCATAGGAAAAAACTTGCGTGTTAGCATGAAATACTCAATTCCGTTTTTATTGATAAACTGTTTCCATGACAAACAAACACCTTAAAATCAACATAAAACATAAAACAAAAACTTTAACGTAGTAATTGAATTATATATCTTCAGTAATTTTCACTTAAACAAAATATGAAATAAAATAAGAAAAAAGGCATATAAAAACAATTTAACTTATATCCAAACATACCTATAATGCGAATGACACGATTACAGAAAAAGAAACTTCACTAATGTTTATTCGCAGAATTAACCTGTGTATAGAAGACCATAGATAATGAACGAAAAACATATAATCAAATCAGAAGATATTAAATGAGTATTTCAACAATTATTTCTACGTTCACGATATGTTTATAGTTCAAACGTAATTTGTTTACATCGGTTGCTAAGTATATCCAAATGCTGAGCAATAATGAAAAAATCTGATGTGGCCAACACATGACTTTCTCCATATTTGGGGTATAGATATATAAATTATTATGAATAATATTACGAGGCAAAATTATTATTTCGTATCGTAGAAGAAGACACGTCCTTGCCGTAAATTACGTATATTTTGAATGTTTACAGAATTCACCGCTACATGGTGTTGGCGCTGTATACTGGTATTAAGATAAAGCGAAATATATCCGAAATGGATGGTTCTACGAAAATTAGTTTCAAACAAAACTTGGAAGAAATATTATTCTCTACAACTTTGGTCCTTACGAAGATTACCAATAACGATGTTTTTAAGGAGATATTTAACGGAAACCGAAAAACCGGTTATTTATAAATAACTCCTAAACAATAACTCCTATAGAATATTGTTTCAAATGAAAGTTGTAGGAAATTACATTCTCTATAACTTTTGTGTAGAATTGTAAATACAATAATGATATTTTAACGAAGAAATATCGCAAAAACCGAATCGGGTTTCGAATAAACCTCGACTTCCGGTTACCCGTTAATGTCGAAAAACTAATCAGTTCTTTATGCTAATGTTAAAGCGTTATATATGAAGTTTAGTAACGATATGGAACGTACTTTTTGAGTTACAGCGCCCACACTAACTTACACACACACATGCACACATGCACACACACACACACAGACATCATTCCGAAAATAGTCTGAACTTGTTATAGGGACCTCAAAACGTGTACTTCCGTTGAAGCCTCGAAGTCGATTTTTTTCATGAATACAATACTTTCCCATTACTACGTATGGAGAAAGTAAAAAGCAAAATATATCCGAAATTGATGGTTCTTCGAAAATTTGTTTCAAACAAAACTTGGAAGAAATATTATTCTCTACAACTTTGGTCCTCACGCTGATTACCAATAACGATGTTTTTAAGGAGAAAACCGAAAAACCGGTTATTTATAAATAACTCCTAATCAATAACTACAATAGAAAATTGTTTCAAATGAAAGTTGTAGGAAATTACATTCTCTATTTTATGTATAGAATAGTATATACAATAATGATGTTTTAACGAAGAAATATCGCAAAAACCGAATCGGGTTTCGAATAAACCTCGACTTTCGCTTAACCGTTATTGTCCAAAAAATAATTAGTTCTTTGTGCTCAAGCTAAAGTGTCATAAAAGAAGTTTGGTAACGATATGGAACGTATTTTTTGATTTAGAGCAGCGACAATCACATACACACACACACAGAAATCATTCCGAAAATAGTCTAAACATGTTCTAAGGACCTCAAAACGTGTATTTCCGTTGAAATCAAGAAGTAGATATCTTTCGTGAACACAATTTCCCATTACTACGTATGGAGAAAGAAAAAAGTACCTACTATGTAAAGATATAAAGGTGTGGAGAAATATTGTGAATGGTAGAGACATTTAGCTTGGTTACCCCGTAAGGGAACAAGTTCTTTATAACGTTTAAGAAATCAACATTATTGAGCATGAAGGAATTTATTAAACTGAAATTGTTGTAAATTTTGTCCCGCCGTATCAGACGAACCCAAGTTCAATAAATAAATTAAAATTTCCCTTTTACTTTCTCCATACGTAGTAATGGGAAAGTATAGTAATCATGAGAAAAATCGACTTCGAGATTTCAACGGAAATACACGTTTTGGGGTCCCTAGAACACGTTTAGTCTATTTTCGGAATGATGTCTGTGTATGCGTATGTGTGTATGTGATTCTGGGCGTTCTAACACAAAAGGTACGTGCCATATCGTTATCAAACTTCATATGTAACACTTTAACATAAGCACAAAGGACTCATTAGTTTTTGGACAATAACGGGTAACCGAAAGTCGATGTTTATTTGAAACCCGATTCGGTTTTTGCGATATTTGTTCGTTAAAACATCATTATTTAATATACAATTCTATACAAAGGTTATAGTAAAATGTAATTTTCTACCACTTTGAATTGAAAGAATTTTCTATTGTAGTTATTGTTTAGGAGTTATTTATAAATAACCGGTTTTTCGGTTGCCGTCAAATATCTCCTTAAAAACATCGCTATTGGTAATTTTCGTAAGGACTGAAATTATAGAGAATAATATTTCTTCCAAGTTTTGTTTGAAACAAATTTTCGTAGAACCATACATTTCGGAGATTAATTGCTTTTTCTTAACCCTCATGCGGATTCCTGATTTTTGTAGCGAAAACGGATTCTCGTCGCCGGCGCGGCGCGGAGACGCTGGTATGTCAAATATGGAGGTTTTAATGAAAAAATAAACATTTTCAAGAATACATATGTTTATCGAATATTGTGTATCACCCCAAAAATAAATGTAACATAATTACAATGTTAATTTACCTTTTTCCTTCTTTTCAAAATGCTTCTGAAGGACTTCTTTGAGAGTTGTATACTTTGAAAACAATAACAGTATAAAATAGAAAAATTAAAACAAATTAGGTAGTTTTTTGCAATCTTTGTCGGAGCATGTATCACAAATAATATGAGAAGGTTCCTTGCACACATTTTGATGACAAAATTCACAAATTTGGAATATTTGCCTTTTTGTGGAGCACAAGTGACATTGCGAACGCTTGAGTTTTTTTGGTGCAGGATCCCTACCCCTTTGACTTTCAACTAAAATACCCTGCGTAATAGAAATGCCTCTTCTTACACTTTTAGAACGTACGTTTTCCACCCGTCTCAATATATGTTTACTCATTATATCTTCTGCCAATAATTCTAAGAAACTATGCCGGCGGTACAGCTTATTCACCTTACACTGAGTATTGAGTTTAGTGAAAATCACGAAAGCTGCAATTCCGCTTATATCTAAAAGATTCATAAAAAATCACACGGCCACCTGTTTGTTTTTCTCTTGCACGTGTAAGACTGCACCATTTGGTCCATCAAATCCTTTGTTGCATTGTAGTGCAATATTATTTCCGGTTTATTTTTTTCTCCGGGACAATCGTTTTATCACAACTTTACCACAACTTCCTCTTGCAAACTACCTCTTCCATATATGCTTTCAACGGACTGAACAAAAGTACAAACTACCTCGTAAAGTGAAAGTAACTTATTTCCTAGAAAATCATCAGCGACAATTTTCTTGTATCCATTTGGGAATCCCTAAGCAGCAGGTGGTGTACATTTCAGGCCGAGGCATTGAATAGAGGGGAAAACCTGGGAGGATCAGCAAATAAGGAATAGAATATTGGACGACTTGTATAAAAATAGACATAACATATTCCAGGAAAAAATTCCCCAACGGATTGGAGAATTCCCCAACGGATTCGTCTCGAAACATGCACAACCTTTACCTGATCAAAGGATTTGACCAACAGCGAAGTGAAAATTGAAAATATTTGCGCATCAAGAATGAACAATAGAAAACGTTTATTGGGTACGATATTGCTATAACAATAATACAACCAACGCAACGGTGTGATTCCTAACTGAGAACTCCGGTGACAACCTTCCACAAAAATTTCATTGAAAATTGTCTCAAATACGACAAAATTCTACGTTACTCTCACAGAACAACAAAAATATTAACAATTTTCTTATTAATAACTATATATTTAACAGGAAACTACTAGTATATAATTTAATTAAGATCCGTATGACGAGTAATACAAATTGAACTGACATCAATACCTACAATATTTCATGGCGCCGCAGCGGCGCCAGCTATCCGTTTACGTAACATTTTCGAGAATTATTTAATACCCGTAAAATAAAATGCATATGCAGCTATTTACTTTTACTAGCTTACAGTGCCTCGAAAAATAATAGGCTACTGAAGGTCCCAAAACTTTTTTTCCAAAACTAACATTTCTAGGCAAATTCAAAAACCCAAAGCGCCGCGGCGGCGCCATGAATCCGTATGAGGGTTAATAGAGTTTTAGCTTAGCGTTTAACGGTGGCACGCTAAACGTTATATTTAATGTATCCAATAACGTAAACGATTAACGTGCCGTAATTTACAAGACTTTTAGCATACCGTAACAACAATTGACGATAAGAATGCACTTTCCTAGAGGGAGAGGTGTATATACAGTGTTCGGACGTTTTGCTATTTTGTCATTTGAGTTTTTTGAGAGTTTAAATATGAATGTTGATGACGTGGTGGAATTGTTAGTTTTAGGCGAGCTTTCATCTGATAAGGAGGATGAAATATTAGCTTATAATGCGCTACAATCGCGAGACTTTCGTGTGCGATCGAAGACATTTGGACGCCTCGACTAAAATTCTTTAAGCGAAGAAGAGTGCAAGCTCTATTTTCGGTTCGAGAAGGAGGATCTGGAAACATTAAGGATTAGCCTTGGTATTCCAACCAAAATAAGGACCCGGCAAAGACTCCATACGACTGGTAAGTTGACTAATTTTATTTCGAGTAAATTGTAAGATTCTTAAAATATGTTTAAAGTTTGTAAAAATTTGCAGGTATGGAAGCATTATGCATTTTGCTATGCCGTTTGGCATACCGGAACCGATTATCGGACCTTGAGCCTCTTTTCGGGTTATCGGCTCCATATATTTCCGTGATTGCAAATGAAGTCATAGAAATAATAAATAGAAAGATACACCTGTTAAAGGATCTCAAGAATTTAGCTTGGCTTGACGAGAAACAGCTGGAGGGTTATGCAAAGGTAAAACTATTCTTGATTAATGTAAGATTTGGAGTTAAAATTAAACTGAAATTAATAAATTTTAGTCTTTGAATAGGCAGTAGCACAGAAAGGATGCCCAATTGCGAATAGTTGGGGGTTTATCGATGGAACAGCAAGGGCTATTTGCAGACCATCGCAGAACCAGCAAGACTATTTTTCAGGACACAAAAGACAGCACTGTGTGAAATACCAATCAGTTGTATGTCCCGATGGTTTAATTGTTAGCCTTCATGGGGTATTCCATGGTAGAAGACATGACGCTGGTAATATATTTGTAAATTACTTTAGTTAAAATTTCTATTTATGCATAATGAATGATAGAGGACAGTTTTTGCAGGAATATTTAGAGAAAGCAACTTATACCACCAACTTGAGCTGGCTTGCAAATTTGGGAGTGGGAAAAAATTTGCTCTGTATGGAGATGCTGCATACCCAATAAAGGAATTGCTACTGTGCCTACACACAAACACAGAAATGGAACAAGAGAAGGCACTTTTTAATCAGGCAATGAGTCCAGTAAGACAATCAGTGGAATGGAGATTTGGGAAAGTTATTTCGCAGTTTGCTTTTTTAGATTATAAAAAAATCAAAAATTGCTACTGCAGGACATTAATGCAGCCTCTATCCTAGCAGACTGCCACACATGCTTATATGGCAGCCAAACCTCAAAATATTTTAACATTGAGCCACCTAGTTTGCAGGAATATTTATGTATATAAAATATTGCAAAATATACTTATATGTTTGTATATGTGACACATAACTTCCAGAAATAAAAACAAATAAACATGATTATTTTTCATTATTTATTTTCAATAGAGCCTCAATAATACTTTGCTGCCTTTCAGCTATTGTTAAGCGGTGCTCCTGCTCCTTCCTTTCCATTTCCATCTTGAACTGCCTTTCTTTTCTCTCCATTTCCAATTTCTCCTTTTCAACGGCTAACTTATTCTCTTCCAAGTCTATTTTCCTCTCTAAACTTAATTTCCTTCTCCCTCGTTGCCATAGCACTATTTTGCTTTTCCTTCAAGAAGGACAAATATGAATCTTGGTTAGATGCCCATGACCTTCGATCCCGGCGGGGATCTTTAATTAAGAAATTAAATAATTTAGAAAATACATTTTAAAAATTTTTGTAGACAGACCAAGAGAATATAATAATGCTTTGAAATGTGAAACTTATAAAATCATACCGTGAATATAATTCTGGGCCGGTGATGGTGGTTCACTTTCATTATTTAACGAACTGTGAGCTCTCTCCCTGGATACTTCACCACTTGCTGCTAAGTCCACAATTGCTATCTCTTCCGGAATCACATTAGCAATGTCACATTCTGCGACAACAATATCTGAATCCATTAATACAGAAAGAATTAAATCTTAAGCAATTTCGAATGAATCCCATGTATGTAATTATTATGCACATACCATTATGCAAGCACTTTCAATTAAATCAAACAAAGCTATTCACTTCAAAACTTATAGCAGCAAACAATGTATTACAGAGAGTAGTAGATTTTAAATAATGCAGAATTAGGCACTGGTCAAGGGGTGCCCACCATTTTGGGATAGTTATTATAATAATATTTTGGTAGTGGTAACAAAAAATATACAATACAGGTTTTTTTATGGATTTACTAATTCTCCCCTGATTACAAGCTTTTATTTTGGGATCAGTTCTACTTTTGTATTCAATATGAGTGCTTCTTGTACTGCAGGGAATGATGAAATCTTAGTGACCATCATTTGGTCATGCTATTGTATTATCACAGTCATGATATGAGAATTCATAATGACTTGCATATCAACCACACATGCACTAAATCCTCCAGTCTCAGGCCAAAAGCTATGGGTCTATGCTTATTTAACAAACTACTATCTGAAATTAAAGCAATCAATAAACTCACCCACTTTAAACTGAAAGAGTTCTTACATATAAAACTATATTATTCTACAGATAACTTTTTAAAGACAATATATAAAGTAATTCCAGCCTCTAGTAACATCTGTTATTCCTTTAGTTTTTATTTCATTTTTTCCTATTGTACTCATCCTTTAATATGTAACAACATATCCACATACAGTAAAACCTCTATATATCGAAATGGAAGGGACCAGATTTTTAGGCATTTTGATGAATGGAGGTTCACTATAAAGAGGTTTACCGTAAGACCTTCATATTATTATTCATAAATGCACAAACTGGTAATTAAAAGTACTATTGTCTTTTTAATTACTATATTAGTATATTTATATATACACAACATAAATTTAATATATTTACAATATAAATACCAACCTAACTGAACAAAAAATGAATATGTACTCTACCTATTGTTTACTGGAAAAAAAGCTGGTAATTTCAGTCTGTGTCATCTTTTTCTTAAATTCATTGGATACAACATTTTCTATTTTATTTAGTAGCAAGAGATTATCACCACTGCAATCCTCCATATTCATAAAAAATCTTTCTAGCACACTCAAAGCCTCTTGCACTTCACTCTTTTTTGGAGATGGAATTATTTCCTCTTCATCATTTTCTTCTTCTTCCTTATTAGTCTCTGTTATAGTCTCCCTTTCAACTTCTATATCCACTTCTACCATTTCTCCCTCAGTTGGTGCACAAGTTAATAGGGAAGTGTCAACATTAACAAAATCATTAAATGATGTTTGAAGATGAATTATTTTATTGATTTCATCCTATTCCAAATGTTCATCATCTGATACTTCATCTTCCTCATATGTTGTCCTCATAAATCCTGCCTTTATGAAGCATTTATTAATAGAGGCTGATTGAACATAATTCCATGATAGGCAGAGCCTATGCATGGCCTGCAATATATTCCATTTACATTTTGTAAGATCATTTGTTTCATCCACATTTCTTAAAATATAGAGCACCAACTGCTGTCTGTAATTTCTCTTAGCACTAGAAATTATGCCCTGATCTAATGGTTGCAGTTTACTTGTGGTATTTGGAGGAAAATACATTATTTTAACATGTCACAACACGATCCCCTCAACTTTATGAGCAGTGCACTGATCCAGAAAAAGAACTATTTTTCTATTCTTTATGCCCATCTTTGCATCAAGCATGCTTAGCCACTCACTAAATAAAGCTGCAGTTATCCATGACTTTTTAGAATTTCTGTATAAACAGGGAAGTTTTTTTATATTCTTAAAACATCTGGGTTTTTTATATTTCCCAATCACAAGTGGCTCTAATTTCTCAGTGCCATCTGCATTGGTACAGAAAAGCACTGTAAATCTCTCCTTGCTTTTTTTCCCTCCATGGCAGGGTTCTCCTTTAACTGCAATAGTTCTATCTGGGAGTAAGTTATAAAAAAATCCAGCTTCATCTTCATTGAAAATGTCTTTAGGATCATAACTCACTAAAATTGTTTGCAGAGTGTTTTTCCACTCTTCTACCACAATTGTACTTACAGAAGCTTCTTCCCCACACATTTTTAAAGTTCTTAGGTTCTAGCGCACTTTAAACTTCTGCAGCCATCCATTTGACCCTTTAAAGTCATCTATTCCCATTTTCAATGCCATTTCCCTAGCCTTCTGTTGTAGAATAGGCCCAGATATAGGTGTGCTTCTGGCTCTAGCTTCCATCAACCAATCAAACACACATTTATCTAATTCTTCATTTTTCACTGCCCGAAATTTTTTATTGATGAAACCTTGATGTGCTGCTACTTCAGTTTCTTTACGTTTATTTAAAATAGATGTTAGAGTCGACGGTGGTATGCCAAAGGTTTCTGCCACATCTATTTTTCTTTTCCCCTCATCAATGGCTTGGAAAATTGCTAACTTCATTTCTATTTTCAGCAGCCGTCTTTTTCTATGATTTACCATGTCCATTATGGGTCTAAAATTAATTTATTCATAAACATATTCATTAATTACTTGTGTATTATTTGTAAATATTGCACTTAATATTATACAAGGCATAATGAGGTATATTGTTACACACCTAACAAACTTTAATTATAATCGGAAAATTAATGCATTAATAACTACATGAAAGTTGTGATATAATAAATAATATACTCACGTGATTAAGGACAAAATTAACGTTAAAAAACACGTATTTGTAGATTATGTATCCACTATAGCTTAATGAAACAAATCAATGTGGTATAACCAGTAATTTTGACAAGCTCCTCGTATTAGGCAAACATAAGCACTACACGTTCATAGAAACTTGACGCATACCGGCGTATAGCTGGACGCCTGCATGAGGGGATAAACCGGGACGTGTGAGGGGATTCACCAGGCGAGAAATCTTCGCAGCAGAAGCAGTACCTATCATAAATATTATGTCTATGTAACATTATAGTCATGTATTCACGGTTCTTTTCAGATGTGGTAAAAAGTGATACATACGTAGCAGTGGTGCGTTGTTAACCTCAGGACCGCGAAAGAATTGACTTAAATATTGTCTTTGCAATGTTACAGTTATATATTCGTGGGTTTTTCAGAGGCAGTAAAAGTAACATGAGAATCACGAAAGAACTGACAATTAAATGCCTTTGCAACACTGTAGTCATATTTTCAGGGCTCTTTTCAAAGGCCGTGAAAATTAATAAATACGTAGCAATGGTGTGTTAGCTGAGGATCGAGAATTAATTTACGTTTAAATGACGTATCTTTGCAACATTGTAATAATGTTCTCGTGACACTTTTCACGAGTGATTAAAATTGATACGTACATAAGTAGCAGTGATGTGTAACTTGAGAATCACGGAAAAATTGACTATTGGTGCTTGCCCTTGTTTCCTTTTAGAAGGGGACCGTAAATCTGAGCGAGTTGAACTCGTAGGGCCTGGCATAGGTAATAAACTACGCAACCTAACTTCAACTTAAATTGTGCATATTTGTTGCATTATAATATTTTGGTGACTTTTTCGAAAGGCCACTACGGTGGTTGCTTCAACGGGATAACCTTGTACGTACGTATGCATATACCGTCGACTGTTTTCTTTTGGTTATTCACATGCAAATTTTCATTGCAAACTAGCTTAATTATTTTATCCGTAAACAAGAATACATTATTTTACTATAGGGAGGTTGTTTTTTATCAGGGGTGCATTTTCCCATTACGATATACGGAGAATTACGAAAATACGGAGGTACGATATTAAGAGGTTTGTCTATACCGTAACATACAGTTTTGGCGGGACCCAAAAGATATTACGAAATACGGAGGTTTACGATAAACGGAGGTTCACTATATAGAGGTTTTACTGTACTTCTTTTTCTTAGTTTTTGACTTATACTATGTCTGTGCTATACTGACATCTGGACAGATAAATTATTGTTATTGTGTAACCAACTGTATCCCAAGGACTTTGGCACCAACATCCTTCCATTCTCAGGCCCCAGCCAATTTATTTATCCCTTTGCAAGAAACTACTTGAAAGTCTACTAAAAAAATTAACAAAAACTATCCACAGTGTCAAAAAATAGCAAATTCATTTATCTGTACAGCTACTTATCACAGGACACACAAAAGAACTCATATGCCTGTTACCTTCTAGGACATAATAGAGATACAGTAATATATGTGACTATAATTTATGGGTTTCCTCACTTCAATCAAAAGCAATATACCTCACCTACGGCCTCACCAAATCTACCAGCTTCAGTCATAAGGCATTTCGACCTAACATACATAATAAACTTCCAAGTAACAGAAAAACATTGCAAAACTATGATACAACAATTGCTACTTTTAAGCTATCATTATTACATGAATAAATTTGTCCTGAATAATACCTATTGGTTATACTGTAGATATATATTCGTTAATTTAATGATTTACAGTTATCTTACTGTACAGATGCCTCTCATATCAATACATATTGATTAGTGAAGGAATAAAATACCATTCCAGTGAAATAGAACTTCATTTTACTAACCTTTCTTGAAACTTCGAGAAGCTTCTTCCCTAGCTTCTATTCCCATCCACTTTAAGCATTTTTCATTTTCTACATCCTACTTCAAAGTTTTCGCCTCGCGCAGCATTTCCTTTATATTTTGAAGGAGTTGTTCCTTCTCCGAATATTCTTCTTCAGTGCCAGATCTGTGAATTACAAAATTTTAAAATCATATACAAAACGTATACTTTGTGATCAAATAAATAAAGATTGGATATATAAATCGTTATGTACTTACTTCTTTAAGTTTGCATAATCTTCTTTTGCCCACAGCTTTAAAAGGTGTTGAACGTGGTCCTTAACTGTCCTCAATTGGAATGGCTTCCCAGTGACTTTTACCACTGTTTCCAACACTTCCTTCCATCCATTTTCGTATCGATTTACACCTAATACTTCCCGAAGTAATGCAAGATCGTCGGAGCTCGAAAATCACAATCTCTCAGCTTTGGCCATAGTCGCTTTGCTTCTTTACACACACGCTAAACTCCCCGTTAAATCACTGCTGTTAACCGACCACGCTCTCCTGATAAGGTGACGCTAAATAGTGCGCATGCGCACTAGTATAGTCATGTGATTTTAGCATTACCGTCACATCCGTTATATGTATGCTTAAACTCTCTAAAACCAGTATACAGCGCCACCACCATGTAGCGATGAATTCTGTAAACATACAAAATATATATAATTTATGGCAATAAGGACGACTGTATTCTTTTACGATACAAAATGATAATTTGCCTAATAATGCTATTCATAATAATTTAAATGTCTATACCCCAAATATGAAGAAAGTGGTGTTGGACACATCAGGTTTTTACTTTCTCCATACGTAGTATAGAGAAAGTATTGTGATCACTAAAAAATCGACTACGAGATTTCAACGGAAATACACGTTTTGAGGTCCCTACAACATGTTTAGACTATTTTCGGAAAGATGTCTGTTTGTGTGTCTGTGTGGATGTATGTGATTGTGGGAGCTCTAACTCAAAAATCACTTGTCATATTATTACCAAATTTCATATATAATAATTTAGCATGGGCAGAAAGAACTGATTAGTTTTTGGACAATACCGGTTAACCGGAAGCTGAGATTAATTTGAAACCCGAATCGGTTTTTGCGATATTACTCCGTTAAAACATCATTATTGTATATAGAACTCGATGCAAATATTATAGGGAATATAGTTTCCTACAACTTTTATTTAAAAAATTTTCCATAGCAGTTATTGTTTAGGAATTATTTATAAAAATCTGATGTGGCCAGAACATAACTTTCTCCATATTTGGGGTATAGATATTTAAATTATTATGAATACCATTATAAGGAAAATTATTATTTCGTATCATAAAAGAATACAGTCGTCCTTACTGCCGTAAATTAGGTATATTTTGAATATGTTTACAGAAACAAGTTTGGTCCTTACGACGATTACCAATAACGACGTTTTTAAGGCGATATTTGATGGAAACCGAAAAAAACGATTATTTATAAATATTTCCTAAACAATAACTGATATGGAAAATTGTTTGAAATAAAAAATGTAGGCAATTATAGTTTGTACATTTTTTGTAATGGGCAATGTATACAATAATCAAGGACGTCGGTAGAAAATTTAGCAAGGGGGTGAAAAACACAAAAATGCCTATTACCCAGGGGCGGACGCAATTTTTTCCAACCCGGGAAAATTTTACTTAACCGGCCCCTATCTGACCACAAATGCACACCAATGAATCACTATGAATTATATTATCACTGTACTGAATATCCTGTTGAAATTAACTTAAAGTATATTTTAAATGACTAATTTATTCCACAGGTGATGATTGGCCTTTCCCTTGAAGCTGTTTAAAATCTGTGCTTGAAATGGAAAATGTTACAAAACGGAATGCTTGTATTGGTAGTGGAATGGAAATTTTTACAAAACGGAAAACTGATTATAAGGGACGGTATTTCTACATGTCTGACGAAACTGAACGGTATCATTGGCGCGTGTGATGAGCTGGAGCGGCGTTCCAGTTCATTCCAAACACTGGATTCGGAATCCACTCTGATCGGCTAAATACTTCGACACAAATAACAAATATGTATTAATCTTTTATTCGCCTTAATTTTCAGGAAACGATTAACGTCCAATATACATATTGCATTTTTATAATATATTTAAAATATACACCTTTAACAAACGACAACGAATGTTCTGGCACATGAAAACATTTTTTTCGAACAGTTTTTGGATGATTTTGGATAAACTCCGAAATGGACGGTTCTACGAAAATTTGTTTCAAACAAAACTTGGATGAAATATTATTCTCTACAACCTTGGTCCTCACGAAGATTACCAATAACGACATTTTTAAGGAGATATATGACGGAAACCGAAAAAACGGATTACTTTATATAATGATAGCCGTCATGCGTTGGTTGATTGGTTGGTTGGTCACGCTATGCAAACGCTAATAACTCGAGAAATAATAATGATAGAAACTCGAAATTTGGTAGGGATGCTTGATTAATACTTCTTCAGAGAATGACGGATTCAAATCGCGAAAAAATTCCTTGCTTCGCCTCCAAGAGAGGCATTTCCATTTTCCATTACTTAACATGTAAAACTCGATTTTTCGACGTGCAGGCTTTTATTCATTTGGAAATTAAAATTAGGAGATATTAACAGACGACCTTTGGATTTGAACCATTTTGAAGAAAAAGTCACAAAGTTTCTCATTCCGTTCGTCTTTTTTTGCCCCCAGTTCGAAATATTCCATGTTAAATGTTTAATTTGCATATTTTGTGGAAATCTCGCCATTTTAACGTGATGTTGCTATGTCGATCATTATGATTGTTACTGTATACATCCTTCTGGGAATAAGCGTGCCTTGAGTGCTTCAATACCATTCAATACGAGAGGGAGAGGGAGGGGGAGGGAGAGAGGGGGGGAGAGAGGGGGGAGGGGGGGAGAGAGGGGGGAGAGAGAGGGGAGAGAGAGGGAGAGAGAGAGAGAGAGGGTGTCATTTACGAACCAAAGAAGCATTTGTCACTTTCTGGGGAAATGTTGGCGTCCTAGAAAAACTTGTATAGATTAGACGTTTTATTCACAAGTACAAACTTATGTCGAGTGACTTCTATGGAGAGTATTACAAATGTGCGTTAGTAAGCATTACAGATGTATAATATAAAGGTTTTACTTACTAAAAGGTAGGATACTAGCATACACACGATGAATTGTCGTTATAAACGCTTCCCATACGCAGTCAACAGAATAATTATCCTTAACTATGTACGTTGCTATACATCATTAATTTCGATGCTTAAACAACAGTTCGAAGCGAATAACGCTATTCTTTCACATATTTGAAGGTTTAATTGGAATTAATTGAATCGGAGACAACAATTACGGTCGCCTTGACAACGTCCGGATAGAGTACGAAATATCCGTAAAATTTCGAAAACAATTGCGTATTTCTGAATGATTTGACCTTGTAACATGTAAACATCGCAAGAATAAGATAGTATAGAGTGTTAGCCGTCGAATAAAGCAAAAACGAAGAAAATCGGTTCATATTTACGTATTTTAACGAATCAAGGAAAAAAACCTTACACTCTGAAAAATCGAAAATCCCGTGTAAACTTATGGGAAAATAAAGTTGTCTCCTGGAATCGAACCCGGGTCGATTTTGGAAATCCCAGGTACCCTATGTTACTCGTAGAGTCATATGAAGTCAATTTGCAAAGTTTGGTCCCGATAGCACAAAGGGCGTGGGAATCTATAAGGAACACACGGACAGACATTCAATTTTATTATATGTACTATGCGAATGATCCCGTTTAAAACGGCCTTTGTAAACAAACAATATAAAAATAAAACCAACAAACAAATGATAAAATTATAATATAATAATATTGGAAAGGGCTACAAATGAAAACAAAGGAATAGTTTTAAAAAATTAAGAGGAAAATAGTCTTATACCTCAATAATATTATTTTAGCTATTCAGTAGCTCTCTTATAACGACGTTCCTTGTAAATACTCTTTCGTTTAACAGCAATTGCCCTTGATTATCTTTATCCTTAACCCAAAATTTCAAATTATGTTTGTCATGTGTTCTACTTATGGCTACATACAGCTGTCCATATGAAAAGCAGTATTTGGTAAGTAATCACAATCAATCGTTCAATTCCACTAAACAGCAGTTAAGAACAATCTCAATACACACGCAATCAGCGCATATACCTTAATTACTTAGATAACAATGTAATAGTTGTTTGTTTGGTTACCCTACAATTGGATTGACGCGAATTAAAAATAAACAGCACGGAAAAAATTATTTTCATAATATCTGTCCTATTCAGATAATGCGAATGGACAGCGCAAGCAACTGCCTTTAATATACAGAAAGACTTGGATAAGACAACGAAGGCACGTTAAAATATCGTCGAAGTATTTCAAACATTAGCATGTTTTAAAATACGTAATTTACCGCATCTATCCATCCAATTTACGTAAACGAATATAGGTTTATATGAGCATATATGGCTTGAAACAACAATGCCCGTTTCCAAGGCGATCATTGACGAAAATGAACGATTTTTCTTACATCGGCGAATTTAAACGTAAAATTTGCGCAAAATGCACTGGCGACCACGTGTACAGTGCTCCTAGCGTCATATAGTTGAAGTCTTTACTTGAGCAAGTATCGGGCTGCTTGTTTTTTTTCTTATACAGTGTTTGACATGGAAGACACGCAAGTTCTCTTCAAACTGCATTTTTGTTAAATACTGTCCGAACTTTTCGTCATCGTTTTGTAGATCCTGAAATAAATGATGGCACTCTCCAAGTTGCCCTCTACTAATATTAATTTCATGAATCCACTTCCTCTTCTTTGGCTTTAACCCTTAAACCGAAGTATCTACTTTTTGTCTATTATTAGAAGTATGTGTATGTCAGACACGCATATTCAATTTTTATTGTTTTATTATTAAATTAAGTGTAATTATACATTAAGCTTATTCATTTATTACATATAATTACTATTCGCCATATAACAATGTAATATCTACATATTAATATTTAAAAATCTTTGCATTGAAAGTATACGTAATGTAAAAAATAGTTTGCGCTTACAAATCTCCATAACATATGTCACAAATCTTTTTGAAACATTGTAAGCCTTTGACATTTTATGCATTTATACCTGGTATTTCGATTTTGTGTGTACGGACATTAGCTACACTTCCTCTTTCTTTCAGGTCTGTCGCTCTCAGATTTCTGTTTTGGTTTCGGTGTGCCATCCTTGTTTGCTTCTTGTAAAACGCTTTCAATGAGTTTTTTCAAGTCTGAACGCAGATTTGGAACAGTAAGTCTGTTTCCTAGGTGTTGCCTCAAAAGTACAAGACTTAATTCTTTCAAAAATTGAATCTCTTTATATTTTTCCGAATTTTTGAAACATAAGTAGACTATGTAACTATTCACCACAGATATGTTTACAAACATATAAAATACTGCTAAGAGCCAACGTCGACTTCTTCTGTTAGAAGAATAATTAGCGCATTTATGATCCATTACATCGACGCCTCCTTTTGTTCGGTTGTAAAATCCCACTATTTCCGGTTTATTTGTGTCGATGCATGGTTGACACCATCAGCACCGCTTTATTCTTTTTTGGAACGTAACTGAGCAACGTGATATCATTACTAAATCCATACAATGTCGAACCAACTTCTCTTTTCCTCGATGGTAAAAACTTTGGGATTTTCGTTTTTTTCTCTTCAGTGTTCCTACGTACGCTAGCTTTTTTCTCGTAATATTTGCACCAATTCTTTGATGTACTACCGTCTTTCGAGGTGCTACGGCCTGCATCCATCCTTACTTCTGTAATAAACCTAAATTATAATTATATAATTCTAAAAATTGTTAAAAAAGAAATGAAAATAACATTTATTTGTGTGTCCACCAGACATGCGAAAAATATACGTTATGAGAAGTAGGTGTACACGAGACACTGTAACTTTTGAAAAACGATTTCTTACGAACGGTTGAGAAATTACGACTGCAAAAACAATGTATCACCCGCAGCAGGAAGTAATTTGAGGAAGGTACTGTGGGGTTTGGGCCGCCAGCTCAACCAGTGCAGCCACACTAACAAAATGAAAAATCGTATGTGGTTGTCAGACACATACTTCGGTTTAAGGGTTAAAGACAATGTTAACAACAGATATGCCTCGGCCATCTTGTAGAACTAAGCGAGTTTCCCGGGAAAAAATAAAACATATTATAGTATCTGGTGTGCGCATATTTATATCTTATCGCTAGCTATAACATCGCAGAAAAATATAGCGCTATATAGTATAGCGCCCGGTGTGCGGTGGCCTTAAGATTCCTCGAATTAATTTCGTAACAATGGCCGAAGTTTGGAAACGAATCTTCCTCTTCTTATATATTAAAATCCGTCGATGTCTATGTGACCGCCTGGCATTCACATAATTCCAGTCATAACTCGACAACTACGATAGCTAGAGAGACGCGGTTTTCACACGTCGTTTCCAAATTCCGTGTAGATTTGTCCGTTCTCATGCTAATTTCGAGAAAATGCGCGGGTTCGAATCCAGGGGACAATTATATTTTCCCATAAGTTTACAAGGGATTTTCCATTTTTCAGAGTGCAAGGTTTTTTCCTTCGTTCGTTAAAATACGTAAATATGGACCGATTTTCTTCTTTTTTGCTTTATTTGACGGCTAAAGCTCTATACTATCTTATTCTTGCCATGTTTATACGCTACACGGTCGAAGTTTTCAGAAATACGCATTCTTTTTCGAAATTTTACGGATATTCGTACTCTTTCCGGGCGTTGCCAATGCGACCGTCATTGTTGCCTCCGATTCAATTACTGTCATTTATTCCTTCAAATGGGTGAAAGAATTCGCTTCTCACTTTTAAGCATCGGAATTAATGATGCATAGCAATATAAATATTTACGGATAATTATTCTGTTGACTGTATATGGGAAACGTTTATTTACTGTTGATCGTTGATATGGGTATCTTTCCTAGCACATTAATATTAACACGATTGTTTTGAAGAATTAAAACGATTGTTTTGAAGATTTTATAGCGGAAATTGTAAGTATGGTATATTATTTTCATATTTTAAACTTGTACGCTTGTATTAAATGATAGTGCTAACTGGAAGAAAAGAACTTGATAAGAAACGAAAGGTGGTAAAAAAGAGCAATGCAATTGAGGAAGGTGTATCTTATGAGATATTTACTTATGAAAACACAGTGGTTAATATAATTTCTATTCTAGGCGATGGAAACTGTTTGTTTAATTCTGTTTCTATGCATTTGTTTGGTACTGTAGAACATCACTTGAAACTTCGCACACAAACTGTAGATTTTGTATTGACCAAATGGGATGACTATCAACTGTTTCTGTTAGGTTACGAAACCAATACTGGTGCTATAATAGATTCCCCTCGAAAGTGCGAAGCGCAGATGAAAACCAATGGGGTATACGGCGGTGAAGTTGAAATATCAGCTTTAGCTCATACACAAAGCGTTAAAATATATGTGTATGTTAAAGATCATCCAGAAGAACCTCCTAGTGAGTATGGAGTCCAGTTTGATCGTGCTATTCATCTATTATTCAGTGGTAGACTGGATAGAGGACATTACGATGCACTGATGATTGTCAAGAATGGGTCAGAATCAAGGCATAGAGGAAACAAACGTGTCGTTAAACACTGATGAAGTTAGGGCCAGTAGAATGGAAACCAATGCAGAAAGAGATGAAAATGAATTACAACAAAAGAAAGTATTACGAAAAAATCTGTGGCCAACACATGACTTTCTCCATATTTGGGGCATAGATATTTAAATTATTATGAATAATATTACGAGGCAAAATTATTATTTCGTATCGTAGAAGAAGACACGTCCTTGCCGTAAATTACGTATATTTTGAATGTTTACAGAATTCACCGCTACATGGTGTTGGCGCTGTATACTGGTATTAAGATAAAGCGAAATATATCCGAAATGGATGGTTCTACGAAAATTAGTTTCAAACAAAACTTGGAAGAAATATTATTCTCTACAACTTTGGTCCTTACGAAGATTACCAATAACGATGTTTTTAAGGAGATATTTAACGGAAACCGAAAAACCGGTTATTTATAAATAACTCCTAAACAATAACTCCTATAGAAAATTGTTTCAAATGAAAACTGTAGTAAATGACATTCTCTATAACTTTTGTATAGAATTGTATATACAATAATGATGTTTTAACGAAGAAATATCGCAAAAACCGAATCGGGTTTCGAGTAAACCTCGACTTCCGATTATCCGTTATTATCCAAAAACTAATCAGTTCTTTGTGCTCATGTAAGAGTGTTAGATATGAAGTTTGGTAACGATATGGCACGTACTTTTTGAGTCAGAGCGCCCACAATAACATACACACACACACACAGACATCATTCCGAAAATAGTCTAAACGTGTTCTAGTGACCTCAAAACATGTATTTCCGTTGAAATCTCGAAGTCGATTTTTTTCATGAATACAATACTTTCCCATTACTACGTATGGAGAACGTAAAAAGGCCAAGAAAGAAAAGGAGCAAACAAAGAGACAAACTGATGCTAAAAAGGAAGCGAGATTAAACGCTAAGTCTCAGAGAGATCGTGAGAGAAGGTTAAATGAATCTGATTCCGAAAGAACTGCAAGGTTGAAGGCGAAGTCACAGAGAGAGCGAGAAAGAAGGATGAATGAATCCCAATCTGAAAGAGCCGCACGACTTGATGCCATGTCACAGAGCAAGCGAGAGAGAAGGGTGACTGACAATGAGACTGATTCCGATCGAAATGCGAGACTCTCCAGAGTTATGGAATCTAACTGCAATAGACACAACTCTGAAAGAGATACATATCTCTCAGCTTATATAAAGGAAGGCCATAGCGATGAGTGCTCCCTATATGATTGTGGTGATTTTACCAGAACATCTACTCACTGTCATTCAAGAAATTTCGTAAAAGAAAACCCAAAAGAGAAAACTATTTTTACAAGGTGCTGTCATAGAAGTAAAATACAATTAGAGCCTTTGAAACCATATCCTCAATATTTACAGAACTTAATAAGTGGTTCAGACTCTTGATGCCATAAATTTATGGATAAGATTAGAGCATATAACAGTGCACTGGCTTTTGCATCTACGGGAGCTTCCCTTGTTAAAACAGCTGGTCATGATCCATACTGTTATAAACTTCATGGCCAGATTTACCATAATACCTCATCACTCTTTCCTGATGAGAATAAGTCTCCAAAATACGCACAATTGTACATCCTTGATGTTGAGGATGCGTTGAAGGAAAGGTGTAGTAATAATAAAGCCCAAAACTTGGATGTAGAGATTCTAAGGAATCTTGACAACCTAATACGTTCTGTAAACCTTTACGCTTAATCTTTCAAGATGTTGTAGGATGTTTACGAAAGTGAAAGAGAAAGACTTGGAAATATAAATATTGGTGGTGAAGTTCCTAAGGTGACTATGTGGATCATTAGGAATAGTATCAGTAACGATTATAGACATTATAATGTTCTAACTGTACATGAGATTGCGGTAGTATTTCGTAATACTGATGGGGAACCTCCAGTGAAACGAGACATATGTATACATCCAAAACATGGCGAAATTGTTCGCATAAATCCTCTGAGTTCAAATGTTGACCCTATGACGTATCCTCTGCTGTTTCCAAGTGAAGAAAGTGGTTGAAGTGTCGATATACCTCATTGTACAGGAAAGTCATGTTGTTACAATTTTACTCTTATCGACTCTGTGAGGGAAGGTTTCAACCAAGTATTGTATGGTGGAAAACTGACTCAACAATATGTTGTAGACGCTTATGTCAAAGTAGAGGGTAGTAGACTTGAGTATGTGCGACAAAATCAACGAAAGCTACGAGTTGAGTTATACAGTGGGTTAATGGATTACATACATAACGAATCCAGTATGAGAGGAGTTCCACCTGGTCGAATTGTAATATTGCCTTCAACTTTTCAAGAAGGCCCAAGATGTATGCAAGACAGGTACCAAAACGCAATGGCCGTTGTAAGGAAGTTTGGAAAACCTGATCTTTTTATTACGGTGACTTGCACTCCATTGTGGGATGAAATACAAAGAAACATTGAGAAGTATCAGCACCCTCATAACCGACCCGACATTGTTGCACATGTGTTCCATATCAAGCTTCAGGAAATTATGGATGATCTAATGAAAAAACACGTTTTGGGAGTTCCTCTAGCTATGGTAATGGTAATAGAATTTCAAAAAAGGGGTTTGCCTCATGCCCATATGTTATTGATTTTAAGAGATGCTGATAAAATCCGCTATTCAGATGATGTTGATAAAATTGTTTGCGCAGAAATTCCAGATCCAAATACACAACTCAGACTGTATAACACTGTTAAGTCTTCAATGATCCATGGACCATGTGGAAGATTTAATGATAAATCACCTTCTATGGAGAGTGGAGTGTGTACTAAGGGTTATCCTAAAAAGTATTGTAACGAAAGTCTGACTAATGTTGAAGGTTATCCGTCATATCGAAGAAGAAATAATGAGAGATTTATTGACATTCATAGAAGAGATGGTTCACTGAAGTATAGGGTGGATAACCAATGGATTGTCCCATACAATTCTTATTTGCTACAGAAATATAACTGCCACATAAATGTAGAAATACGTTCTGTGGTTAAAAGTGTAAAGTATCATTATAAATATATCTTTAAAGGCCACGATTGTGCTAATATTGAAATTCGACATGAGGGAGATTGTGTAATGAATTGGGATGAGGTTCAGATGTTTTTAGATACACGATATGTTAGTGCTCCAGTGGCAATCTGGCGATTATTTGAGTTCAAAATGCAAGACCAATCGCATTCCATTATTACATTGGCCGTTCACCTCCCTGAAGGGCAACCAGTATATTTCATTGCTGGCGAAGAAGAGGTTGCAGTGGAAAGATCCGCACGTAGGAATACAACACTAACAGCTTATTTTGAGTTGAATGCCAGGGATGAAAAAGCCAGAGAATGTTTGTATACTGAAATTCCACAGCATTATGTCTTCAGTAATGGTGCTTGGAAAGAGAGGGTTAGAGAAGCGGAGAAAATCATAAGTATGTATACTGTCAGTCCAATGGACAGCGAAAGATATCATTTACGACTATTGTTGTTGCATGTCAGAGGAGCTAAAAGTTTTGATGAATTGAAAATGGTGGAAGGAATTATTTGTGATTCATTCAAAGAAGCAGCTAGAAGGAGAAATCTTTTGGAAGATGATTCAGAGTGGGAAAGGTGTTTGGCTGAAGCTAGCACTTATCAAATGCCTAAACAGTTGAGGCAGTTGATGGCTTTCATTGTGTTTTGTGTCATCATGCCAATGCACAACAACTATGGATAGCACACAAAAATTACATGATTGAGGATTTTCTGCGTAACACACTCGGAGGCAGAGTCTGAAAATCTTGCTCTTGCAGACATTGAAATCACACTAATAACATATGGTAAAAGATTTGTAGATTTTGGGCTACCTGAGCCAAATGTCAGAGATGATCTAGACTACCTGTTGAATGAGAGTGGTAGAATAACTGATGTCATGAATATCAGTAATAAAGTTGAGACTTTAAATTTTGATCAAAAGAATGTCTTTGAAATTGTAATAAAAGCTGTGGAAGATGAATCATATTAACACCAATATATTTTCCTGGATGGTCCAGGAGGAAGCAGTAACACCTATTTGTATGCCACACTTATGTCATATCTTAGATCCATTGGAAAGTCTGTGGTGGCTATTGCATGGACAGGTATAGCAGCCACACTTTTAGAAGATGGTCGAACAGTACATTCCATATTTAAATTACCTGTTCCATTATTGGAGTCGTCTTCATGTGATCTTAGGTTAAGTTCACCTCAGGCACTTAAAATAACAGAGGCAGATCTAATTATCTGGGATGAGGTGACAATGGCATCATGTTATGCTTTAGATGCAATCAACAGGTTTTTAAGAGATTTGATGAATTCCCAACGACCGTTTGGAGGCAAAGTTGTAGTTCTTGGTGGAGATTTCAGACAATGTCTTCCTGTTGTTAAACATGGGTCGAAAGTACAAATCCTTAAACAGTGTGTCAAAAGGAGTTCATTATGGCCATTATTCACTTGCATGAAATTAAATATTAATGAGAGACTATGTTATGACGAAACTGAGTTTTCCCGATGGCTATTACAACTAGGAAATGGAGAATTAAATGAACACACTGCTTTTGGGAAGGAATGTGTGATGATTCCAAATGAATTTTTGACAGTGAATAATTTAGCTGATGAGATATTCGGCAAGTGCTTTTCATTTAAAGATTTAGAGAACATTAAAAAGCGTGTTATCTTAGCACAAACAAATGATGATGTAAATATAATGAATGAGGAAATTCTAAAACGACTGGAGGGTGAAGCAAAATGTTATACGAGTGTAGACTCCATAATCTGTGATCACTCGGAAGAGCAACTGAACTATCCCACAGAATTCATTAATAGATTATATCTATATCTATCTATATCTATAGTTCACCCTGCAAGTCACCGCAATGGTGTGTGGCAGGGGGTGCAATAGCACCAAGGTAAAGCGCATAATAATGTATAGTATCACTCTACGTCGGCTGATTTCCTTTCGTAACTTCTGTTCTGCTCAGCTATCGTTCTAGGGAAAAACGAGCCTTTATACCTCTCAGTCCTACAGGCTATCTCTCTTATTTTACGAGGATGGTCCATTCTACCAATATAAGTTGGCGCTCTTATTATTTCTTCGACATCGCAGGAGAATATATGCGTTCTAAATCTTTCGAGAAGTTTTAACCTAGAGCGTGATCGGCGCTCAGCTAGTGATTCCCATCCTAAGTCCTGTATCAAGGCTGTAACACTATTGTTTCTATCGTAACAATTTTTGACGAATCTAGCGGCTTTTCGCTGCACTCTTTCTAACTCTGAGATTGATCCTTTCACGTACGGATCCCATATGCTCGACGCGTACTCTAATAGCGGTCTTACTAACGAGAAGTAACATGTCTCTTTGACTTTTTCCTCACTTTTACCTACTATGCGTTTGATGAATCCTAGTTTCTGTTTAGCCTTCCCGCATATATTTCGTATGTGCATATCCCACGAGAGGTTGCTTGTTAAAGTAACGCCTAAGTATTTGACGGAATCGGCTAGTTTTAGCTGGACGCCTTCAACAGTGTAATTCGTCGTGTCAATGTTTTTGTTTCCCCAGAATCTCATAAAGGAACACTTTCCTAAGTTCAATGACACCTTCTGGAATGCCACCACATCGCCTTAATCTGTGATCACCCGGAAGAGCAACTGAACTATCCCACAGAATTTCTTAATAGTTTGACACCTTCTGGAATGCCACCACATCGCCTTTTTCTAAAAGTTGGTGCAATAGTAATGATCTTAAGAAATTTAAATACATTACGTGGCCTATGTATCGGTTCAAGACTTGTAATAGAAGGTTTGGGTGAAAATGTAATTGACTGTAAATTACTATCTGGAAGTAAACAAGGAGATAGAGCATTGATTCCCAGAATTTCTGTACGCTCATCAGCTGCTGAGTTACCTTTTGGTTTTACAAGAGTACAGTTTCCAGGCTGGCTTATGCAATGACAATTAATAAAGCACAGGGACAAACATTAGAGCATGTAGGAATATTATTACCCAGGCCAGTCTTCACACATGGACAGTTGTATGTAGCTTTTTCTAGATGTAAGAAAAAACAGAATATAAGAGTTTATGTTGCAGACACCAGGGAGCAAGGCAGAATGAAAGCTGGAATTTACACAAAGAATGCTGTGGATAAGGAAGTTTACGACTGAGCAAGTTAGCAGTTCTATTATGAATTTGCACATTTTTAATGAGTAATGTTCATTTGATTTTAAAGAATATGCTAATCATTATAACTAAAGTCAATCATTATGAAACTCACTGCAAGCTCATCGTGCAAGACCATGTTACTCTTAACTATTGTTAAAGAGTTACCAGAACTTCATAGTTACCTAACACTTTTGATTATTCATTGTAAAAATCATTAACATACTGAGGTATATTAAAGAATTGGGTAGGGTCAAGAAATGTAAATTTTAAATTAAATGAGGTGAAGGAATTAATCGAAGAAAAATGTGCATGTATTGGGATAGCAGAGTGACAGAATGTCTGCGAACGTATTAAAAAAATTGAAAATGATTACATAAAAAATGAAATGATAATGGATGATATTGTAAATGAAATAGTCATAACATCAGAATCGGGAGATTCGGATGAATCCGAATAAAAGAATATTCATGAAAATGTATCTTGTAAATGTAATAAAAATGTTTGTAAAATATACCCTTTCCTTTTAATAGAATTTCAAAAAAGGGGGAGTTTGCCTCTTGCCCGTATTTTATTGGTTTTAAGAGATGCTGATAAAATCCGCAATTCAGATGATGTGTATAACACTGTTAAGTCTTCAATGATGTTCTGGTTCTGTCTTTACACGCAGAATATCTGTGTAGGCCTGCTAGTATAAATTAAAATTAAAAGGACATTTAAAATTGTTAACAGGCAATTTTCGAAGAAACAACAGTGGATCTTTTAATGAATTGATTTGTTTTTATAAAAGGAATTTTGGTGCTTATTTAATACAGTGTAAGTTCTAAGGCTTATAATCCATTTAAATCTAATAACACTGGCTATTATAGTTTAAAGAAAGAACTTTATTTATTCACTTTACAGAATGAATTAATTTTAGGCTAGCATTGTCTATTATAAAAGGAGTTACTTTGGAGTTTACAGTGTGTAAAGCGGAAGTTGTACTGAATTGACTCAAGTACATATATTTCAAAGCAAAAATCAATTTAAAACTATTGAAAGTTGTTGTTTCGGAAACTGAGAAGTCCAGAGTGGTGAGCGGACGCTAAACGATATTAAGGTTCATTTTATTCCAAAATCTATTTAAAGTATTATCAGAGGCAATTGAAGATTGAACAATTTTTTTTGTTACCGGAATTCTGCTTATTTCATGAAATTGAAATGCTAATGCATTAATCCATTAAAATCTGTTAAGAGCGGCTATTTTAGTTGAAAGAAATATATGTACATGGTACTTTTATTCACTTTTCAGAATGAATGAATTCTAGGTTAATATTGCATATTATAAAAGGATTTTCTTTGGAATAAGAAGTTTGTTATGTGGTTATTTTAACTGAACTGAATCAAGTTCTCTTCTAAGTTTGAAATCCATTTAAAACTGATGAAAGTGGTTGTTTAGGAAAATGAGAAGGCAAGAGTGCTGAGCAGACGATAAACAATATTGAGGTACATACATTATATTCCAAAATCTATTTAAAGTATTATCAGAGGCAAATGAAGATAGAACCAATTTTTTGGAACCGGAATTCAGCACACGCAATGTTTCTGAGAGATACATGGCTCATATTTTTGTTTACTACTCGTGACTCACTATCTTGTGGACGCTGTGAGTCACAATACCTTTCACCTACTTCTCTAGGCATCTCTTATCAAATTTTGGTCAGTTTAGCTCAATTCGTCTTACTGTTAGTGTCGCTTTTCCACTGCAGCGTCTCGGATCGTATCTCCCAGATACGTTGTGTGCTCTTACGTTAGTGTTGAAGTAGAGTGAAAGCTCCTGCAACATTACGAAAAGAACTAGGTTGACGAAGTATTGTTGTAAATTTTATGATTCATATATTTGTTTAGAACATGCCAATATGATTTGTTCAAGTGGCTGTGAAAATCGAACATGTGGCTCAGGCTCAAATTCTAACAAATTTTATATCACTAAACAATTAAACAATTATTTAAAATTAAACAAAGTACATTTAGTAATGATATTTCTTTAGTTCTTACATTGATTAATTTTTGTTTTAATAAAAAATAATTAAATATACCATCACTCAAAATGCAATAATTAATTAATACTTGGAAACATTTTCTATATAACTGCAATTAATAAAAAATAAGCAAAACCTGGAGATTTAATATTTTATTACTTTCAACGGGTATCTGAGAGGGTAAAAAAATAAAATCAGTAACTTTGACAAGTGTAAAAATATTATAATCTTCATTAGAAACATAATGTATCTCACAGATACATGCGTGTGCTGATGTCTCTGAGGGCATTGCGTGTGCCGAAGGGTTAACGAAATTGAAATTCTAATGCTATAAACAATTTAAAACTAATAACAATGGCATTTTAGTAGAAAGAAAGGTACTGTTTTATTCACAAGGAATTTCTGTGAGATTTTAGTTAATTAATTAAAACAGACTTATAATATAGAAATATCCGATGGTTAAAACAGTGCACAATTTTATTCTTGCGATTTTTACATGTTGCATTGACGAATATTTAGATTTATTAAACCCGTTGAAATTCAACGGGCACTTATGCTAGTCAGTATATATTTACGTTGCTATCCATAAACATCCATCGTTGCTTAAACAAAAGTGCGAATCGAATAACGCTAAACTTTCGTCTATTTGTAAGCTTCATTGAAGCTAACTGAATCGGAGGTAACAATGACGGCCGCTTTGGCAACGCCCGGAAAGAGTATGAAAAATCCACAAAATTTCGAAACAAATAGCGTATTTCTGAAAATCTCGACCGTGTAACATGTAAACCTCGCAGGAATAAGATATTATAGAGTTTTATTCGTCGAATAAAGTAAAAACGAAAAAAATCGGTCCATATTTACATATTTTTATGCTTGAAGGAAGAATACCTTGCAAGTCAAGAAATGGATTCATACGTGCTATCTTATGGAAAAATGTTAATCGCCCATATTGGCAGCACTGATTAATCCTGGTTGACCAAACCTTGACCAATCACTAAGTTAGGATGTAAGGAAGAATCGTACCAAATTTGGTTATTCTAGCTTTTATCGTTTTGGAGAAGTTCCATGAACAAACACACAAACACACGCTTCAAAATATATTATAGATAATCGGTTTTTTCGGTTTCCGTCAAATATCTCCTTAAAAATGTCGTTATTGGTAATCTTCGGGTGGACCAAAGTTGTAGAGAATAATATTTCTTCCAGGTTTTGTTTGAAACAAATTTTCGTAGAACCATCCATTTCGGAGATATTCAACTTATTCGTAATTTCCAGTATACAGCGCCACCACCCTGTAGCGGTGAATTCTGTAAACATATTCAAAATATAATTTACGGTAATAAGGACAACTGTATTCTTTTACGATACGAAATGATAACTTTGCCTCATAATGCTATTCATAATAATTTAAATATCTATACCCCAAATATGGAGAAAGTCATGTGTTGGCCACATCAGATTTTTTGTTTATTTGTCTGTTAAAACTGTGCACACTATCCTTCATTCATCTAAATAAGTAAATGCGAAACGGTATTCTTCATTCGTGCAGGTACTATGTTATTCTTGCGATTTTTACATGTTACACGGTCGAAGTCTAAGATTCACCAAATCCGCAGAAATTCAACGGGCACTTTCGCTAGCTTTATTTATTTCTAATAGGCATTTACAAAACAATTCCAATTTACAGAATGTTTCCACTGATTTATTGAACAATGTTCGCAATCAAAATCGAAATGTGTACAAACAAAATTACGTGATGTCGTTAACAGGCTCAATTTTGTCTCAAGCTCAAATGTGGCGGCCATGGGAACTGAAATTTCTCAATGAAAATTTGCGTTTTTCGTATTAAAAACGGATTTTCCGGTATATTCATCCACACGCTCCAAAGGCGATCACCACGATCATCGAAAAATATATAAGCTTAAACATAGCTAACTCCATCGATGACGTGTCGTATGCTGGAAAAACCCTCCAAGCCAAATGGCCGCAAGGATGGTTAGCGAGAGGGGTGCGGTGCAGGAGAGGAGGCAGGACTGTAGTGAGTGGGGGGGGAGAGAGGGGAGGCAGCAGATAGGGGAAGGCCTAGACGCTTTTGGCTCCGAATAGAAGTTGGGAGGCAAAGCGTTGGCTGGGAGCTCCAGTCTTTTGTTGGACCGCCAGGGCTCGACGCGAAGAAATCGCTTCGCGTGCACACTCTTTAGAAGATGCTTGGCGGTCAGAGAATGCACGAATGTTCGAAAGGTTGATGTTTACACTTTTACTTAAACTTTTGATTTTTTGGAGCGATTACGTCACCAGAGGTGTGTCGAGAAGAAAGCCGCGTGTGATTGAGTGGCGATCGTAGTTTTAGAAATAAATTTCATTTGTTTCGGAGAGGAACAAGAGATGGAGCTGAGAGTGTATTCCAGCTCTTAAAAAACCTCTCGGTCACGTGAACGACAGAAAATAAGGAATCTACGTCGTTTCCCGCCACGAAACGGTAAGTGTGTTCTTCTTTTGTCGTCATACGTTCATTATGAATATATAACGAAGTTGGAAGATTCACTGCGGCGGATTGCGAATTTCAAATAGGCGACGAAACAGACTCGAGACGAAAGAGTAGCCCATATTTTCTAAATCTATCGATCTCAGAGATGAATCGATATAAGGCAGTCGGATAGTCATATAAGGACGGTAATTTATTAGAAACATGACCCGACTCGATAGTTGGAGTCGAGATGCTCTGAGATACGAAAAGCGTTTACTTCGGAGAGCGACGAATTTGAGGAAGCACCTACGAATGATGAGGGAATTTCCATGGAGGATTTGATATTCTTTGAAACAGGTATCGCGCACCAACGAGTCGATTAAGCAAAATAAGTCTCCCGGACCTGAGGGACATACCCGCGTGTGTGTTAAAAGAGCTAGCCTCCGTAATCGCACCTTATTTGAAAGTAATATTAGAACAATGAATTAGACTCGGAGTACAGAATTGATAGATCGAATATCCCATCTGCAGAGTACGTTAAATATTTAGGAGTCACCATTTGTCATGATCTATCGTGGAATATGCATATTCGAAGGAACATAGGCGCAGCTAATAAGAAATTGGGCTTCGTAGGCAGAATAGTAAGAAGTAGCACAGAACAGGTACGAGAAACGTGTTATTTATCATTGGTCAGATCTCAGGTCGAATACGCTTCCAGCATATGGGATCCGTAGGTCAGATACTTGAGTTAGAAAGAATCCAACGCAGAGCAGCCAGATTCGTAAAGCAAAAATGTGAGCAAAAATTAAGCGTCACATCACTCTTGAAGGAGTTGAATTTGATATCGCTAGAGGATCGCAGAATTAGCGCTAGGTTAAGGCTTCTGGAGAAATTTAGGTCGGAAGTTCTCTAAGAGGAGGTCTCAGGAATATTAGAGGCACCTACGTACATGGGCAGGCACGATCACGAGGATAAAATAAGAGAGATCGACTGTAGGACAGAATGATACCAGGGTTCGTTTTTACCAAGGAGCATACGGGATCATAACAGGAGGGTAGTTCCCGCGAGTGAAGTTATTAGGTAGGCTTTGGTGCGCTGCACTCCCTGCCACCCACCAATTTGGTGATTTTCAGGGTGTTATGTAGATGTAGAAAGGAATAACTTATTTCAATCTTATACATAATGACTTCCATAATAAAAGTTTAAAATTTCAGAGTGGTGTTTTCCACTCTCTGCCTGTGATAATGCCTTTCCAATTCTTTACCTGACTGTAAAAGAGAACGGACGTGCCTTTCACTTCCTCCAGCGTACAGTTTTGGAACCGGGAATTCCCGTTCCCGGTTTCCGGGAATTTACTCGATATTTCTTATTCTCGTTTCCCGGGAAGAATGTTAACGATTTCCGGGAATTGTTCCTTTGAATAACAGTAACTGAGTTGTTATGAGTTTGAGATTAAGGATCAGGTTGTGTTTATCGCCATTCATTCCATTTCAATGGAAAACTAATAAAATGTCAAAATATCGTCTTCTTGCATCCGTGAATGTTTTCAGTAAGCAAAAAGTCCAAAAAGTAAATTAGAGCATAAAAAAGAATTATCACTTCTAAATTGCCGTACTAGATGTTACAAGGATTTTTACAATTAAAAAATTGCATCATAAAAGCTCTAACGGATCTAAATATGATACATTACTGGAATATACCAATAGTAACTGAATTAACGGAGATTTTGGAACCAATTCGGCTTACGGTTGAAGCTTTAAGTCGGCAGGATTCTAATTTACTTAGATGTGAAGAAGCTCCTAATTTTTTATTTAAAAACTTAAAAAAATAAATACAACATTTAGCATTGAAGTAATGGAGACAATATCATATACAGGAAAGGCGAAATAGCAAGTTAATATCTTTAGTGAAATCTTTAGGAAAACCATGGGCGTCGGCAGGGGGGGCAGTTCCCCCCCCCCCCCCCCCCCCCCCCTGGAAATGTGTAAAAACCTAAATATTATATTAGACACTAGCGGAAGTGCCCGTTGAATTTCAACGGATTTAGTGAACCTAAAACTTCGACCGTATAACATCTAAACATCGAAAGAATAAAATAATAGGTGTTTAGGTGTTCTTTACAAAAATAAAAAAATGCCTTATGGTTTGATAAAGTTCCGTAGCCATTAAATATGAGAGAATATAAGGCATATTGTAATATAATCAGCATTACTGTTAAAAAATACTGTACGTTTCTGACAATAAATCGGCCGCCCCCATTGTTTGACTGCCCGTGTGCCTCGCACAGTCGCACATATGGACAGTTGTAACCGTCGAAAAAAGCAAAAACGCAGAAAATCGATCCATAATTAGGTATTTCGATGAATGAAGGAAAAAAACTTGCTCTGAAAAATCGAAAATTACGTGTAAACTTATGAGAAATAATTATTGAATTAAGCACCTCTTCCCCCCAACTTTTTTCTCGCCATATATCTTACGTTACTCGCAGGGTAAAATTATATACCTATGCGAAGTTTTGGCCGAAGCCTTCAAAAGTAAAATTTTCCCGGGTTGGAAAAAAATTGCGTCCGCCCCTGGGTAATAGGCATTTTTGTGTTTTGCCCCCCCTTGCAAAATTTTCTGCCGACGCCCTTGAGGAAAACCTTTGTGTCGAAACAAATCCGAACGATGCATTTTTTAAAATGAATTATAAAATATGCCAAATATACAATGAAAAAACCATTTGCAGATACTTATACTGAACTAAACGAAAAAATCGGAGATGAATACATTTCTCTGTGTTCAGTAGAAGAAGTCAAAATGTCACTAGCAGATGAATTAGATTATGAAATTTCTGAAAGTTTGAAATGCGCTCCCCCAATGAACGAATATAGTACATTAGTCGAAGAATTTAATTTCCATGGAAAAACTAGAAAAATAACACCAACTTTATTGTTGTTATTTAATGCACTAAAAAGTATAAAACCTACTTCCACCGAAAGTGAACGAGTGTTTTCCACAGCAAGCAATTTTGTGACCCGAAGAAAAGCTGATTTGAGTAGCAAGTCAGTTGATGCCTTGCGCTTTTAAAAATGTTTTTTCAATAAACAATTGTGTCATTCTGAGATACAGAATTTATTGTTATAATAAGATGTATGTTAAGTGATTAAGTGGATCTTTGTAAATTTGCCAAGTGCTTTGGATTTTGTTTTTCATTCTGTCGTTTTTACTTTCTCCATATACGTAGTATAGAGAATTATCTATTTCCGGAATGATGTCTGTGTGTGTATGTGATTGTGGGCGCTCTAACTCGAAAAGTACTTGCCATATCGTTACCAAACTTCATATATAACACTCTAATATGAGCACAAAGAACTGATTAGTTTTTGGACAATAACGGGTAACCAGAAGTCGAGGTTTATTCGAAACCCGATTCGGTTTTTGCGATATTTCTTCGTTAAAACATCATTATTGTATTTACAATTCTATACAAAAGTTATAGAGAATGTAATTTCCTAGAACTTTCATTTGAAACAATTTTCTATTGTAGTTAATGTTTAGGAGTTATTTATCAATAACCGGTTTTTCGGTTTTCTCCTTAAAAACATCGTTATTGGTAATCTTCGTGAGTACCAAAGTTGTGGAGAATAATATTTCTTCCGAGTATTGTTTGAAACAAATTTTCGTAGAACCGTCCATTTCGGAGATATTTCCTTTTTCCTTTTTACTTTCTCCATACGTAGTAATGTGGAAGTATTGTGCTCACGAAAAAATTCGACTTCGAGATTTCAACGGAAATACACGTTTTGAGGTCCCTAGAATATGTTTAGACTATTTTCGGAATGATGTCTGTCTGTGTGTGTGTGTGTGTGTCTGTGTGCGTGTGTATGTGATTGTGGGCGCTCTAACTCAAAAAGTACTTGCCGTATCGTTACCAAACTTCATATATAACACTTTCACATGAGCAGAAAGAATATTAGTTGTTGGACAATAACGGTTAACCGGAAGTCGAGGTTTATTCGAAACTCGATTCGGTTTTTGCGGTATTTCTCCGTTACAACATCATTATGATATATACAATTCTATACAAGTATTATAGAGAATGTAATTTCCTACAACTTTCATTTGAAACAATTTTCCATAGCAGTAATTGCTTTGGAATTATTTATAATTAATCGGTTTTTTTGGTTTCCGTCAAATATCTCCTTAAATACGTCGTTATTAGTAATCTTCGTGAGGACCAAAGTGTAGAGAATAACATTTCTTTCAGATTTTGTTTGAAACAAATATTCGTAGAACCATCCATTTCGGAGATATTCAACTTTTTCGTAATTTTCAGTTTACAGCGCCACAGCCATGTAGCGGTGAATTCTGTAAACATATTCAAAATATACGTAATTTACGGCAATAAGGACGACTGTATTCTTTTACTATACGAAATGATAATTTTGCCTAATAATGCTATTCATAATAATTTAAATATCTATATCCCAAATATGGAGAAAATCATGTGTTGGCCCAATAAGATTTTATTCTTCTTCTGTGTGGGTATGTTGAACTTAATCCCGGTCCTAATTCCCATTAATTTCTTAACGTCTATTACCAAAAAGTGAGAAGCTTAACCCTTATACGCACCCTTTAAAAATGTTACATTAACACACCCGTGGGGTCAATATGACCCCAAATAAAAAAACACTCTTTAACCCTTATACGCACCTATGGGGGTCAATTTAACCCATGCTTCTCATTTTGCTTATTTATTCTGTTTAGGACAATGGGAGTAGTGCGGTAATTTATGTATTCTTCATTTGGGCTTTTAAGATTATATTCCTGTGTAGAATATCAATAATTTCGAAACCACAAAGTAAAAATTATATGAAAACTGGAATGGGGTCATATTGACCCCAACGGTGCATTTATGTACCATGCATAACTTTCTTCTAACTAGAAATAAAAGTCATAACTCCACCTAGTGAGAGGAATTGGTAATGTTTGCCACCATAATGAATGGATAGCAAGGCCATACACGGCCTTGATGTAGCAAGGCTATGTAAATACATAGCCTTGTGATGTAGTAATCACATCTGCCATCTTATGGACATAGTTGGAACTAGGAGCTGGTATCCAGGTTTGCTGCCAACAATTGGCACAAAGTTGCTCTGTAAAGACTGCCGTAAGCCCTTTCAAGCGTTTTATAAAAGATAATGAGTGCAGGTCGTTTTACAGACAATGATGTTCAAGATATTTTGAATAACAGTAGCAGTGATGAAGAATGTGTTGACGAAGAAGACGTTAGTGAACACAACACTGTATCAGAAGAAAGTGGTTCTTCCTCGTACGATTCCGACGATGACAACAGCAATACACTCACTGGTAAAAACGGTTTTCACTGGAGAAGTGATCCTCCTGCAATGTCTAGAACGAGGTCAGTGAATATTATAACGACAAAATCGGGATCGCAGAATGAACCACAAAAGGGCGAAGTCTCCATTTGAAGCATTCTGTGTGTTCATAATACCATCTATTGTGAGTGGAATTGTGATTCGGACGAATGAGGGAATTGACGAAAAGAGGCATAAATTGATTCAGGGTGTACCAGGGAGATGCCAAGTTACGTACGCAATATTGACGACGTGGAGTTGTATGCATTTTTTGGCATTTTGTATTATGCTGGAGTTCATCGGGCAAGAGATGACAGTGTGGAAGAATTATGGAGTTCAGATGGGCGGCCCTTTTTCTGCGCAGTTATGAGTCGTAACCGATTTGCTTTTCTTTTGTCTTGTTTACGTTTTAAAAATCTAATTCCCCAACGGAGTCCTGCGGATTTACGAGCGACCATTGCAGCAGTAGCATTAGAGTAGAAGTAACCGTACTGTTAGGTAGAACTAACTTTTCTTTTACATTACCTGTTAACATTTCTTATAGTTTATTTACTTATACTAGTAGTTATCTGAACTAATAACCTCCTTGTCGTCTTTTTTAATTCGTAACACTTTGTAGTCATATACTGCCGTGTAGTAATTTTTTCTAACACTCCATTTGCGCATTGCTTTTTTACATCGACATTTATATCGTTTTGTTAATATTTTTTCTCTCTATACACGTAACTTCTTCCTATTATTAGAATTGTACGCTGTTTGTGTGCTAACCTGCGTTGTATTAACGTTGCTTCCTGCTTACTAACGTTGTTTGTACAGTGAATCACCCTTTCATTTTTTACCTGCGTTAACCCTAGATTACAGGGTTTAAGTCAGCCCACTAGTAAATTAGCCGCGTGCTTTGAGTTATATTTTAATGTATTTTAGCTAGTATAGATTAATTTAGAGCTTAGGATGGCTACTCCAAAGACTCCCGTTTACTCCTTTTTGCGCGACACTGCGCTGCTCAGTGGGCCGGATCAGGGCAAAACCCGCTCAAAAATATTATCGATGATATTGTCATACTGGTTTCATTACCAAAGGTTTAAGAGCAGACTAAAGACCAATATAAGATATTTTAAAAGCTATTAACTCACAGAATGAAGGTTTACAAAGCAAAAAATAAAATTTTTAGTGCTTACGTATCACCTCATTTTTAGTCACTATCAAACCCACTACACTCCAGCGATGGTGATGTAGGCCTAGTTTCTTCATCGAGCAGTTGTAGCACTGCAGGAGTGACTCTTTACTCCTCTTTGGAGTTCGTCGTAGAGAACTTAGGAGTGGATCAGATGACAGGAGGAGTCTATTAACGAGATCTTCATTTGTGGCTTCGCGAGAAATTTTTCGGGTATGATGTTCCCCGTATTTTTTAATGTCTTTATTCCTGGCTTCTTGGGCTTCCTCGGACATCTGTCCGATTGGGAGGATTGCTGCAGTTATGAGTAGAGACCCATGAAGGAGGATTTTATGCACACTTGCCTACATGGGATACCATGGAAACATTTTAACATAAAGAGTTGCAGTTTCCATGGCATACTGTTCGAGAGCCTTTGAGTTGATGTCATAGCCAGAGGTAATGGGGATCTAGGACAATTCACCGACCACAATTCACCGAAAGACAATTCACCTACCACAATTCACCGATTCACAATTCACCGAAACCACATTTCACTGAATCGCAATTCACCGAAAGGTAAATTCACCGAACCACAATTGATCGAATGTAGTATTCATCGAAATTTCCAATTCACAAAAATGTCATCAAAATAACAATAAAACATCAAAAGTTATGAATTTTTGAAAATCTTCGCAAATTTTCTCACCTTTACCTGTGTTTTAAGAAAACCTCATCCGGCGAATAAGGTAGGTTCTCATAAATCTCATCCGGGCTTGAGGGGTTAAAATTCCGCTCAGCAACCCTTGTTCCCATTGCAAATGAAAATTGGAAAATATGACATGTGTTCTACGGACCAAGAATATCAACAGGGTTGAATATCACCGAGATGTAGACGGGAAGAGGAAAGTGAGGGGAAGAAAGATCGGGTGTAGGGAGATGGGGTATTTGTGCCAAAGTATTAATCAGGTCGGAGTGGATTTTAACCAGCGCTCGAAATGGAAAATGTTACGAAACGGAATGCTTGTATTGGTAGTGGAATGGAAATTTTTACGAAACGGGACGCATGTTATAAGGGACGGTATTTCTAAGTGTCTGTCGAAAGAGAACGGTATCATCGGCGCGTGTGACGAGCCGGAGCGGCGTTCTGGCTCATTCCGAGATCTGATTCTAAGCTGCTTTAAGGGAAATAAATTAGCAATTTAAAATATAATTTGAGTTAATTTCAAGAGGATATTCAACACTGTGATAATATAATTCATAATGATTCAGTGGTGAGGATTTGTGGTCAGTTGGGAGCCGGTTAAGTAAAATTTTGCCGGGTTGGGAAAAATTGCGTCCGCACGTGGGTAATAGGCATTTTTGTGTTTTGCCCATGCCTGAAAAATTTTCTACCGACGCCCATGTTGTCCATGATTGAACATTGGCTTTGATTCAACTTTTTCGATAAAAACTAGTAAGTTACGCTAAAACCTCCCTCCCCCACCATCAGCGTTGAGTGGGTCATTTGTTTATTTATTGTTTAATATTCATCTACGAGTTATTTGCAATCGAATGACACACATGGTGCTAGTATTACGTTCCTTAATGTTTAACTTTCCCCCTCTCCTTCCCCTACCATAAGCTTTGAGTGCGTCATTTGTTTATTTATTGTTTATTATTCACCTACGAGTTATTTGCAATCGAATGACACCCATGGTGCTAGTATTCTGTTTTTAAATGTTTAACCTCCCCCTTCCCTCCCCCTACCATAAGCCTTGAGTGCGTAATTTGTTTATTTATTGTTAATTATTCATCTACCAGTTATTTGCAATCGATTGACATCCATGGTGCCAGTATTACGTTTTTTAATGTTTAACCTTCCCCTTCCCCTCCCCCTACTCCCGTGAGCGTAATTTGTTTATTTATTATTCATGTACGAGTTATTTGCAATGGAAGGATATCCATGATGCCATTATTTCATTTTGTCATACTATTCCATCTTCCTTCTCTCATCCCCATACGCACTCCTCCTTAAACGTTAATGGTTTATTGTTACGTGTCATTGTTGCCAACATTCCGTTTATATTACTTCCGCTCTTCCCCATCTTCATAAAGTGAATTGGAAATTTCGATGAATACTACATTCGATCAATTGTGGTACGGTGAATTTACTTTTCGGTGAAATGTGGTTGGTGAATTGTGGTTTCGGTGAATTGCGATTCGGTGAATTGTGGTAGGTGAATTGTCTTTCGGTGAATTGTGGTCGGTGAATTTTCCGTAAGCCAGGTAATGGTAGTCAGGATGACTCCGCAGCGCTCAATTAGAGTCTGGTCAATGCCCGTAATATCTGCTGAAGATGAAGGACTACTGAAAAAGCGTCTTGCGGTGTTTCCATTATTTGATGTGCCACTTCCGCCTGATTTGGGCGTATCTATTTTCAGACCAGTTTCAAGGCGGAACCGCTTCTGTATTGTTAACTTCCTGGCTCCCAAATTGGCTTTATCTGCTGGCTTAACACACCTCCACGACTTCACCTCTAGATGATAAGACAAATGCAAAAGCCACTCCATAAATCTTATCCAAGCGTGCAAAGGCGATATGCCAAATTCAACTGCCGACACATCAACGTCTCTCTTCTTCACAGTTTCCAAATGGTTCATTTGTTTAGGTGTGGCACCACAAATGAAGCACACCTCAGAGGACAATGTTTCAGTCAGTGCATTGCACACCTTATTGTCAACCATGGTTAATTTGAGTGCGTGCCTAACAGTTATTTCCTTTCCAGCAACACTTGACATGGTAGGCACCAGGTTACTAATCTGTGCTTCAATGTGCTCCCTCTCCCGCTTGGTGAGCTCAGAAGTCTCCTTTTTAAATTGGAGCCGTATTGGCCGGCAGTAGCGAGGAGAAGATGTCCGTGGATTTTGCCACAAAACTGTATTTTTATTGTAAACTCTCAGAGGAACTGTAGAAGTAAAAAAAATGTCACTCTCTTGAAAGCCCTCTGAAACCTTTTGCTTGTACACGGCTTGCCCACTGCTCCCGTCACAACCCCATTTCCAAATCATAGAGAATGTGGTGGGCACTCTCTCCGGAAGCGAATTTAAAACGAGTCCTGCATTTCTAATATGCGCCGGGTTGTTAGATCCAACAAAGCTTGTAATTTGATTTCAGCGGAATGTCAAAGTACAGTCAGGAAATGACAAAATCATAACAGTATTAACCAATATTTGTTATACATTCAAGCGTGCATGTAAAATTTCTCTCACCAGGATTTTATCCGTGGTAAAAGCGTCTAAATTCAGCGATAAAACTTCCCCTTGATTGAGCCATTGGGCATTTCAGCTGATAAACAGTCCCTTGCTGCCCTTTAAAGTATCGTATTTTTTATAATATCTTGCACAAAACACTGCAAGTTTTTTGTTGACTGTCCTGACCCGTTGTGTGTTATCATCAGGCACCCCATGCGCTTCAATACGACGCTAAGGAGGTGAGCGCGCTGCTCCTGCCGACCACGTGTAGCCTCCTCTCGCAATATAGAAATAAGCTCCATCCGTTTTATTTTAAATGCCATTTCTTACCTGCTCAATACCTGCCGCTAAAGCAGTCTTTGAAGCACTTGTTTACGTAGTTAACGTTGGGTTCACTAGTCAAAAGTTCGCCAAGTTCCACAGACGAGTCTGTTCCACTAGAGATTTCCCTCTCGACTGGCATACGATGCGTATAGAGGCAGGAATGATGTGCGCAGTAGCGTGCCCCAATATTTTTGTCGAGTGCGCGCTCGGATATCAGTCGCTCCCTTTCGGGAACCGCGTTGTATCGGGTCGTAATTCTTTGCACACGGCAAGAATAAACCCTAAAGTTTCCTTTCCAGTTGGTTTCAGCGTGTATACAGGTGTAATTTTTTTTGTAGGTTTACGAAAACTGCGAGAGAACCAGATTTTGAGTACCGTTCAGTTTCCGCTGTTTACGCTAAAAACGGTAAAAGATACAATTTTCATTCACAGTTGACGTGAAAGAGCGTAAAAGTCTTAATAAGCTACCCATTTGTTTTAATGGATACAAGTCAATATCAGCTGTTAGGAGACGCGGGCGCAAGTGCCTGTCTGTAAGTCGCTCATTCAACCGAGAGGAAACCTTCGATATCAGCCATGATTTCCAATATTAAAAACTCTTATATTTAAAAAAATTGACTTTATTTTAAAGCACTGATAACTTAGGAATACAAAAACATCTGCTATGTAAATTTTTAATGAACTTCGTAAAATGACTTTTGAGCGGGTTTGGCCTCGATCCGGCCCACTGTGCGCTGGTTTGGAGGCCATGAGGTCTCGAATCACGGAGCTTGAGATGGTGGTTGCGGACCTCCTTCAGAGGGTGGTAAAGTCCGAGGCGGTTTTGGTGCGTGTGAGGGGTGCGGGGTCATCCCTGAAAGCGAACCGCGCCAAATTGGCGACTCGGGTTCGCCCGGGTGCGGAAGTCGGTAGAGCGATCGGGGTTGTCCGTGACTCCTTATCGCGGGCTGAGGATGCTCGAGCCGGGAAACCCGAGGAGTGGAGAGTGGTGATCACTCGGGGTGATCGTGGGGTGGTGCTGCATATAAAAATTTTATATGCTATGCTATCCAGCGCAATATACGTAAGAGATATGAAAAAAGCAATCTTAAAATCGAATTCAGCAGCTCAAAAACCTTAGAGAACGACTCATAAAAGTGCATAAAACGTTAAAATAAAGTCGGTATTAATTTTGGCCAGCTTTTTTCGATTTGGTCCCACTGTGCGACGCCTCGAAGCGCGGCTCTGAGTAGGTTTTAAGTTCTTTTAAGAAGTAGGCCGCTGAGATTGCTCGTGTCCGAGAGGAGTCGAGTTCTGATGTGCGACATTGTCCCTCGGACGGACTGCGGTTCTATGGTTTGGAGCCGTGTGCTGGGGCTGGACCGTAGGCGGTGGGACTTCTGTAGGGGCCGGTGCTGGACTCATGTAGGGTACCCCTAAACCAGGGGTGGGCAAACTTTTTACGCGGCGGGCCATATAGGGAGCTGTTAATCATTCGGCGGCCACTAGAAATCGTAACTAAAGTAAAATTCATTGCGGTTGCTTTAGACCTCCTTTTAAGGCACTGGCACTGGCGCCACATATAGGTGAAAATTGGACCCACTGCTCGCTGTGCTATACTACAGCCGAAATAAATCTTCCGGTTTGTCAAAATGAAAGGAATAATATATTGCACAAAAACCAAATATGGCACATACAACAGAGAGCATGGATCTTACTTTTCGTCCGAAATGATCAGCACTTTTATCGTTTCTTTCTTTTTTCAACGAAAAACACCACCTATTATCCGTAATTGGATTACAAGAATAATCTCATTAATGCGAAACAGATTAAACACTGAGAAAACAATTGATACATGGATATAAAATTGAAATGCATAGTATTTGGAATTGTATAAGTCAGATATACCTATAATACTAAAGTATAGCAACAAAATTCTTCTCAATCATCAGTCTTTCTCATGAACTTATAAATATATCCAGTAATTCACTTTTATGGTGAGATAAATATTTTTAAGGCCTGTTATGCTGAACAAACATATGTAACGACAAAGTATAAACATTCATTTATACTAAATTGCATGCAATATTACATTTCAATTAATCATTATATTAGTTACAATTACTTTAGAGAAGAGGATTTTTGGATAATGACGGTTTATTTTTCAGAATGCTTGTATTCCTTTACGATACGGAATGATAATTTTGCCTCATAATGCTATTCATAATATTTCTAAATATCTATACCCCAAATATAAAGAAAGTCATGCGTTGGCCACATCAGATTTTTACTTTCTCCATACGTAGTAATGGGAAAGTGTTGTGATCACGAAAAAAATCGACTTCCAGATTTTAACGTAAATACACGTTCAGAGGTCCCCAGAACACGTTTAGACTATTTTCGGAATGATGTCTTTGTGTGTGTGTGAGTGCGTGTATGTGTATGTGATTATGGACGCTCTAACTCAAAATGTACTTGCCATATCGTTACCAAACTTCATATATAACACTTTAGCATGAGCACAAAGAGCTGATTAGTTTTCGGACAATTAAGTCTAACCGGAAGTCGAGGTTTATTCGAAACCCGATTCGGTTTCTGCAATATTTGTTCGTTAAAACATCATTATTGTATATACAATTTTACACAAATGTTATAGAGAATGTAATTTCCTACAAATTTCATTTGAAACAATTCTCCATAGCAGTTATTGTTTAGGAATTATTTATAAGTAATCGGGTTTTTTGGTTTCCGTCAAATATCTCCTTAAAAACGTCGTTATTGGTATTCTTCGCGAGGACAGAAGTTGTAGAGAATAATATTTCTTCCAACTTTTGTGTGAAACATATTTTCGTAAAACCATCCATTTCGGAGATATTTTGCTTTTTCTAGTATAGAACGCCGTACAGTGGTCAATTTCAGTGTTTTGGAGGGACAAAACCTCATTTTCCAACTGCATGATACTTGACAAAACAAAGCGTAAATAGGTAGTCATATAGGTAATACATCCAAACGTGCTAATGAAACCATGGTAACGTCGTAAATAAACATACGGCAACACCCGTGAGTCATTACCAAATTGGCAGAGCAGGCATCGACTCGTCAGTCTCGAATGAGAGAGCGCACATTTCCGATGTTTCCTGTAGCGAACATTGCAGAAAAACTCGAGTGTCTGGAGTTGGAAATATTAATGGATGTATGTATTTTTCATTAAATCAAGTGTTTTGCATTAAATTTGACATTTAATGATATTAAATTCATAATTTCTGTGACAGTAAAAATGCACTTTTTTTAAAGTAAATAGTAACTTTAAGAAGCCCTACAAAAAAGTTTTACGAGGTTTTAATGTTAATCCTGGCAAATTCCCTTACTCGGTATTTTATCTAACAATAAGTAGCTGTGTGTATTTCAGCTGCCCATTCTTGCCCTATGAACAGTTTACTCAAATTTTTCAGAGGCGCTGACTGTTGCTTCAGCCGCAGGGTGTCCCCACGTGTGGGTCGGGTTCTAGGGAGGCTCGCTGTGGTTGGCGATTACGGGCATCGATGAAAATCTGATTGCACGATTTTCATTTATTCTGACTGCTTTGTCGAGTGGAGACGACATAAATGTGGAAAAGTTTCGGCAACATGTTGGAGAGACCGCGGAACTTTACGTGAGACTGTATGGGTGGTTTTATATGCCAGCCAGCGTACATAAAATACTGATCCACGGAGCAGACATAATTGACTCTATGTTATTACCTATTGGACAGTTATCCGAGGATGCACAAGAGGCAAGACACAAAGATTGTAGAAATTTTACGGAGTTCCATTATCGAGAAATGTCAAGAGGAAATACAAATGAAGATCTCATGAATAATCTACTAATTTCATCAGACCCAATAATCAGCAGCATAAGGAAACTTCCTACCAAAAAGAGAACGGTATTCCTGAAGAAGTATTAAACTTGATAAAAGTCCTCAAATCTCCCTCAGAAAATGTTGGCCATAGTGTGTTTGATAACCCAGAAGAAAGTGACTCAGGCTCAGAAACGGACACCGACACATAATGTTTGAATATTTCCTGTTTAACGCCATATGAGCTGAATGCTGTACTCCTGTGTACATAGAATTACCTACATTATCTAATTTTCTGCTGCGTTACGATGATGTTGATGAGTAAATTATCATTTAATTACATGAAAAGGTTAAATAAGTCGACATTTTTACTTTAATTTAATTTTTACAATGAGCGCAGGTTTTGCCCCTCCAAAATGCCGAAATTGACCACAGTGCGCCGCCACCATGTAGCGGTGAATTCTGTAAACATATTCAAGATATACGTAATTTGCGGCAATAAGGACGACTGTATTCTTTTACGATAGGAAATAGTAATTGTGCCTCATAAGCTATCATACGAAATAATTTAAATATTTTCCCCCAAATATGAAGAAAGACGTGTTGGGCACATCAGATTTTTACTTTCTCCATACGAAGTAATGGGAAAGTAATGTAATCGCCAAAAAAATCGACTTCGAGGTTTCAACGGAAATACACGTTTTCAGGTTTCTAGAACACGTTTAGACTATTTTCGGAATGGTCTGTGTGTGTGCGCGTGTGTGTATGTCATTGTGGGCGCTCTAACTCAAAAAGTACTTGCCATATCGTTACCAAATTTCATATTTAACACTTTAGCATGAGCACAAAGAACTGATTAGTTTTTGGACAATAACGGCTAACCGAAAGTCGAGGTTTTTTCGGAACCTGATTCGGTTTTTGCGATATTTCTACGTTAAAACACCATTATTGTATATACAATTCTATACAAATGTTATAGAGAATGTAATTTCCTACAGTTTTCATTTGAAACAATTTTCCATAGCAGATATTGTTTAGGAATTATTTATAAAAATTCGGTTTTTTCGGTTTCCGTCAAATATCTCCATAAAAACGTCGTTATTGGTAATCTCCGTAAGGACCAAAGTTGTAGGGAATAATATTTCTTCCAGGTTTTGTCTGAAACAAATTTTCGTAGAACCATCAAATTCAACTTTTTTCGTAATATCCTGTTTACAGCACCAAAACCACGTAGCGACTTCTGGAAACATAATCAAAATATAATTTACGGTAATAAGGACGACTGATTTCTTTGACGATACGAAATAATAATTTTGCCTCATTACGATATTCATAATAATTTAAAGATCTACACCCCAAACATGGGGAAAGTCATGTGTTGGCCATATCAGTTTTTTTTTACTTTCTCCATACATAGTAATGGGAAAGTATTGTTCATGAAAAAAATCGACTACGATATTTCAAATACACGAATTAGTTTTTGGACTATACCGGTTAACCGCAAGTCGAGAATTATTCGAAACCCGATACGGTTTTTGCCCCGATACATTTCTGCGATAATACGTCATTATTGTATACATTGACTGTCACAAAAAATGTAGAAAATATAATTTCCTACATGTTTTATTTCCAACAGTTTTCCAAAGCTGTTATTCTTTAGGAATTATTAATAAAAAATAATCGGTTTTTTCTCTTTCCGTCAAATTTCTCCTTAAAAACGTCGTAACTGTACATTTTCGTAAGGGCCAAAGTTGTAGAGAATAATATTTCTTCCAAGATTTGTTTGAAACAAATTTTCGTAGAACCATCCATTTCGGAGACATTTTTCTTATTCGCAAATTCTCAATACACAGCTCCACCACCATGTAGCGTTGAATTCAGTGAACATATTCAAAATAAAATCTGTGTGGCCAACACATGACTTTCTCCATATTTGGGGTATAGATATTTAAATTATTATGAATAGCATTATAAGGCAAAATTATCATTTCGTATCGTAAAAGAATACAGTCGTCCTTATTGCCGTAAATTACGTATATTTTGAATGTTGACAAAATTCACCGCCACATGGTGGTGGCGCTGTATGCTGGTAGTAAGAAAAATCAGAATATCTCCGAAATGGATGGTTCTAAGAAAATTTGTTTCAAACAAAACTTGGATAAATATTATTCTCTACAACTTTGGTCCTTACGAAGATGACGAATTGCGACATTTTAAGATATTTGAGGAAAACCGAAAAAACCGATTATTTATAAATAATTCCTAAACAATAACTGCTATGGAAAATTGTTTCAAATGGAAGTTGTAGGAAATTATATTCTCTATAACATTCGTATAGAATTGTATATACCGTGATGATGTTTTAAAGGAGAAATATCGAAAAAACCGAATCAGGTTCCGAATAAACCTCGACTTCCGGTTAACCGATATTGTCCAAAAACTAGTCAGCTCTTTCTACTCATGCAAAACTGTTACATATGGCAAGTACTTTTTGAGTTAGATCACAGACAATCACATACACACACGCAACAGACAGACATCATTTCGAAAGAGAGAGAGAGGGAGAGGGATAAGGAGAGAGGGAGGGAGGGAGAATAATTTGTGAATTGAAATTCGAAACTACTGTCCGTCTCACGTTCTCTATGCAGCACAGGCTCTTATGGGTGTTTCTATTCCGATGTATTCTTCCCTATAGCGAAAAAATAGCCTCTCAAAGGTATCCTGCGCTTTAGGAAATATTGTTTAAGCGCGATTTATTGGTTTAATTACTTGTTTTTACAATACGGTTTTGTTCCAAATATATAGTTATGTATTAATTAATCATGACGTATGAGAATTATATTTATTAAACATAAATAACCTTCCTAAAAAGCAAGAACGATCGGGAAATGCCGCTTCTTCCGTTTCGGTGAAATAAAAATTGCGTTATCTCACTCCTATTTCATCAAAAGCCCTCGGTTTTCTTTCCAGAGGCTTCTTTCAAGAATGTAGATGGCGAATGTCTGCTTTGAAACCATGAATAGTTTTCGAAACTTTCCAAAAATTATGTTTGTATAACATACAGAAATATTACACTTCTGTCTCTCTCTCTCTCTCTCTCTCCCCCTCTCTCTCCCTTCCCTCTCTCTCTCCCCCTCTCCCACTCCCTCCCTCCCTCCCTCTCTCTCTCTCAAACGCGCTATTTTCAATGCAAATTTCTTTTCTTTTCCAGAAAAGCCTCCCAGTGAAATACATTTCAAGAAAGCATCATGGGGAGCCTTGACACACCCATTCACAACATTCACAGAATCCGAGATTTCGACATGGAAAAGGTAATTTTACAATATAATGGTTTACATCACCTACATCATTGTTAATTATATTACTGTAAATCGTCGTAGGCGAACTTTTTCTGATACCCTATCGATTTGTGTAAGATTTTTTTTCTTCCATCCATCAAAGTACGTAAATATCGACCGATTTTGTTCGGTTTAGCTTTATTCCGCGGCTAAAATACTATACTATCTTAATCCTGCAATGTTTTCATTTTACACTGTCGAAGTTTTCAGAAACACGCATTAATTTTTGAAATTTTGTGGATTTTTCGTACACGTTCCGGATGTTGCCAAGGCGACTCATTTTTGCTTCCGTTTCAATTATCGTCCAGTAAGACTTCTAATCAGGGCATCGAACCGGAACCGAAGCCAAAACCCGAACCGAAAAAACTAAATGTGTTGAACCCGAACCGAAACCGAAAACCGGTATTTATTTGGGCATATCCAAACTCGGCCAGCGGCTGGGTTAATCCCTAAGATATATCCAAACTCGGCAAGCGGTCAGAAAGGCACCCAAACTCGGTCAGGAACCACACGTACTTTCACATCGCAGTTACGCAAATTTTTACTCTGAACAAGCTACGAAAAATCTAATGTCTTACGCACATCATTTTCTTTATTATAACAGGGAAATTATAATAGAGAATTCGTTGTTTTGGAAATTATAATAGGGAATTCGCTTTTTTTTCATTTCTGTTCAAGCTTTTCCCATTTTAAAATCTGTAAACTTCCATTTAAAAATCTGTCAACTTCCATTATAAAATCTGTGAACTTCCATTTAAAAATCTGTCAACTTCCATTATAAAATCTGTGAACTTCCATTTAAAAATCTGTCAACATGAGGGTATATTAAAATTTACCCTCATGTTTGCAATAAATTTTGAATGTGCATTTCAGGAATTTGTGTCAAAATTCCAGCCAATAAGAGATCGTATATTTCTATTGGCTACTAAGCCACTAGTATATTTCTATTTGCTAAGGACATGTTGGAAAGGGGCCTAGAGACCTTCCTCCCCCAAAACCACAAAAATATCTGAAAAGGATAGTAAGTAAATGAATAACTCTGGTTTTCCCTAGAGTGGGAACCACTTTCACATTTCACCAACCGTAGGGGTTCCTCGAAGTGTAACCGCTGGCCGAGTTTGGATGTACGTTTCCGCTACCTGAAAAGGTCTACCTCTTTCCCACAGTGGTTCAAATTGCGAAAAAGCTGGACAAAACCTCAAAGAGATCTGATTTGCATGAAAATTGCTGTATAACGGTTTTTAGGGTCACTGATTATAAATGTAAAATCAATATTCTAAAAAACAAAATGGCGGATTCAATATGGCGGGCTGACTTATCAAAATGTTATCAGATTTCCTTGAAAATCAGTATATAATGGTTATCGGGGGAATAAATGGATAATGAACGCCGATAAAAAGAAAGGATTACATGAAAGCCTATGGAGAAAAAATAAGAAAAAACTTCGCGAGCAAAACAAGATTGGTATTCTTAAAATTAAATTATATTAAAAAATTAAAAATCAACTTAATGTGAAAGCGAAACGTCACTGGATCTCCAGTTCTATATAAATATTCTAAAACTAATGAGAATTTTAAACAAAATACTTAGTAACGGCCAATATTCATTATTCTTTCCATTACAGATTATCATCGAGATTGAAATATGAATGACTTTCCTTTCGTAAACGTGGCTGAAAGGTATTTACAGTGTTCACGTACGAACAAATCTCTAAAATACGCTAATTAAAAGGGTGAATAAAAAAAAAGTTTGACGAAGAAATCAAAAAAATAAGGGACACGCATTAGAGAAGAAAACTAGATAAATATTCTTCCGCTGCAAGCACAGATTTAATCGCAATATAACCAGTTTGAAAAAACAATATTTGAAATATGATATTCATGGGTTCAAAGTACACGGAAATAAAATCCAAAGGTATTTGAAGTTCGCCTGACCTAAATTTAGTAAATTGAATTTATAGAAAAACAGAGTACTTACCAGATTACGAGTACGTGTCCACGTTGATTCTCAAGGATGAGAGAAGATGAAGTTTTAATTGCAGACTCCGAAACACAAACCAAAAAAGAGCGTTCCCTTTTCGCTGACAAGCAACGCACTCAAAGTTAGAACCTTCTTGTACGAGTGCAAAGAGAAAAGTGATCGCTATTTCAGCAGAAATGAAAACGGAAATGCAGGAAGGGGCCAAAGTGGGAGCACTAAGCTCTGGTCCGTGAAATTTTCGGTTGTTCTGATAGTTCTCGGGTTTTCTGTCCATTTTCGCATACGTGCTAAAATCTTTAAAAGGCGGAAGGACAACGAAAGCACCCCCGCATCAAACTGTGTTCTTTGGTGAATATGGGGGCGAAACAGAAGATTTGGGAGGGCGGGGTGCTGCTCCCAAATCTTCTGTTCAGCCCTCCCTCCGAATCTTCTGCACCCCCTCTAAGCTTTGACACACCCAATGTCATGTGCCCCCGAAGCTTCAGCGCCCATGGAAACCGCAGGCAGCCAGCGACAAAGCGGTTATAATATATAGGATAAAGTGTTAAAACCATATCGTTTCCATTTTTAGTTATTACCTACTTTGAAAAAGTAAGACAAAGTTTAAAAAATGTCAAAATCGCTTGAGTTAAAGGTGGCCCTGAGAGTGCACCTACGACTAAAATTAAGTTTTTCAGCGAAAGGGGCAAAAACGGGCAATTCTTTCCTTCAGAATCTTCAAATGTATTCCTTATACTAACTTTTTATGAAAGAATTAGGACTGGACAATGCTGGACTTTTTTTTTAGGTCAATGAGATGAATGGTTTTAGCTGGAGTCAGAAAAAAAATGCATAGTTATATTACATTAACCGTTTGTACAATACAGAAGCGTAAATTGGCACAAAGTACTCATTTTAATAATCAGTAACGTTCATTATTTTATAATAAAACATTACTTTTCATAGGTATGGCTTCCGAACAAAAAAATCCTGCTTCAAAAAGTGGATTAAATAGCGTTTCGCGCCGACGAAAAAAACCGAGCCCTACATGCACTAACTTTGGAAGACTGTCACCAACTGAAGAATAATGAGGCAACCCCAAACCAGGCAGTTTTAGACGCACTGAACAATGTTCTATCGTATTCTAAGTTTGAAAGACCTTTTTTTTCAACTTCAAAAAATAGGTTTTGGCCAGGTTTTTGGCGTTCTGAACCACTGTGTGACAGCTGGCCGAGTTTGGATGTTCCTTTCGGCTACCTGAAAAGGTCTACCTCTTTCCCACTGACCGCTGGCCGAGTTTGGATACGCCCATTTATTTCGCTCCTTTATTTCGGTTCGGATAAACAGTATAAGCAAAAGGCGGAATTTTCCAACCGCTCAGTAACCTTCCATGTTCAAATGGCCATCGCCTCACTCACTCTTCCATACCCTATCGCCATGGGGTCCAAACCTCAGCCAAGTTCATTAATCCTCAAGTCCCTTGGTGCGTTCCACGAATATGAAATTAAGATAGTATCTAACGACTTCCGAAAATTCCATGCTAAAATTTGCCCATTTTAGAATTCCTTGAACCTTATGAATGCCTATAGTGGGAGAAGGGAAGTTTTCTCCAATGTTTCGTCTGCTACATATGTCCACAACCTTTCATTCCTTCATATAAACTGAGCATAGCATCCATCAATCTAGCTTTACTAATTATTGAAGAAAGATTGATCCAAGTTTGTTCTTTGCGCGTATTTCTGCATTAGTTGCCCGTAATACAAGGTTAGTAATTATAAATAGGTATATATGGTAAACTCGAAAAATTTCGTTTTATATCGGATGTTAATCCTTACTGAAAATAGGAATAAAAAATCTGATGTGGTCAACACATGACTTTCTCCATATTTGGGGTATAGATATTTAAATTATTATGAATAGCATTATAAGGCAAAATTATTATTTCGTATCGTAAAAGAATACAGTCGTTCTTATTGCCGTAAATTATATTTTGAATATGTTTACAGAATTCAACGCTACATGGTGTAGGCGCTGTATACTGAAAATTACTAAAAAAAAGTTGAATATCTCCGAAGTGGATGGTTCTACGAAAATTTGTTTCAAACAATACTTGGATGAAATATTATTCTCTACAACTTTGGTCCTCACGAAGATTACCAATAACGACGTTTTTAATGAGATATTTGACGGAAACCGAAAAAATATTTTTTATAAATAATTCCTAAACAATAACTGCTATGGAAAATTGTTTCAAATGAAAGTTGTAGGAAATTACATTATCTATAACATTTCTATAGAATTCCATATATCATAATGATGTTTTAACGGAGAAATATCGCAAAAACCGAATCGGGTTTCGAATAAACCTCGACTTCAGGTTATCCATTATTGTCCAAAAACTAATCAGTTCTTTGTGCTCATGTTAAAGTGTTATATATGAAGTTTGGTAACGATCATTCCGAAAATAGTCTAAACGTGTTCTAGGGACCTCAAAACGTGTATTTCCGTTGAAATCTCGAAGTCGATTTTTTTCATGAACACAATACTTTCCCATTACTACGTATGGAGAAAGTAAAAATCTGATGTGCCCAACACGTCTTTCTCCATATTTGGGGTATAGATATTTAAATTATTATGAATAGCATTATAAGGCAAACTTATTACCTCTTACCGTAAAAGAATACAGTCGTCCTTACTGCCGTAAATCTACATCTACATCTACATGATACCCTGCAAATCACCAGACTGGTGGGTGGCAGGGGGTGCAGCACACCAAAACCTACCTAATAACGTCCCTCGTGGGAATCACTCACCTGTTATGATCCCGTATGGTCCTTGGGAAAAACGAGCTCTGATATCGCTCGGTCCTACAGTCGATCTCTCGTATTTTATTCTCGTGATCGTGTCTGCCCATGTACGTAGGTGCCTCTAATATTCCTGAGACCTCCTCTAAGAGAACTTCCGACCTAAATTTCTCCAGAAGCCTTAACCTAGCGCTAATTCTGCGATCCTCTAGCGATATCCAATTCAACTCCTTCAAGAGTGATGTGACGCTTAATTTTTGCTCATATTTTTGCTTTACGAATGTGGCTGCTCTGCGTTGGATTCTTTCTAACTCAAGTATTTGTCCCTTTTCGTACGGATCCCATATGCTGGAAGCGTATTCGACCTGAGATCTGACCAATGATAAATAACACGTTTCTCGTACCTGTTCTGTGCTACTTTTTACTATTCTGCCTACGAAGCCCAATTTCTTATTAGCTGCGCCTACGATCCTTTGAATATGCATATTCCATGATACATCACGACAAATGGTGACTCCTAAATATTTAACGTACTCTGCAGATTGGATATTCAATCTATCAATTCTGTACTCCGAGTCTAATTCATTGTTCTTACTCTTCCAGAAACTCAATAGGGAACATTTGCTCTGATTAACTTCGATTTTCCAATGTTGACACCATGCTGAAAGGGCGTTTAAATCTTCCTGGAGCGATTTTTGGTCATCCTGACTCGTTATCTCCTTATATAAAACGGTGTCATCTGCGAAAAGTCTTATTTTGCAGCGAACTACCGAGCAGATATCGTTTATATATATCAGTAATAGTAGTGGGCCTATGACACTTCCCTGTGGAACACCTGATGCGCCTTTTACCGGGTATGAAGATTTCCCATCAATAACTACTATCTGTTTTCTGTCTGAGAGGAAGCCTTTTACCCAACTCACGATATTAGGGTTTATGCCGTACTTTCCTAGTTTTCCTATTAATTTATTATGGGGTACTTTGTCAAACGCTTTTTTAAAATCAATGAAAATGGCATCAACCTGAGTGTTTTTCTCTCCGCATTGTAACAAATCGTTTACGAACAGGGCGAGCTGCGTTTCGCATGACCTACCTTTCCGAAACCCGTGTTGGTTTTTGCTTAGCGAAGAACGACCATCTAAATAACGCAGAACAGAGCTAACGATTATATGTTCTAGAATCTTACACGATAATGACGTCAAGGAAATCGGTCTATAATTTTCGGGGTTCTCTTTATCACCGCCTTTGTGGATGGGCGTTACGTATGCTAGCTTCCAGTCTTTTGGAACGGTACCATGTGCAATGGATTTTTCGAATATTATTTTCAAGTAAGGTGCGATTACCGAGGCTAGCTCTTTCAACACACGCGCGGGTATGCCCTCCGGCCCGGGAGACTTATTTTGCTTAATCGACTCTAGCTGGTGCGCGATACCTGTTTCCAAGAATATCAAATCTTCCATCGCATTTCCCTCATCATTCAAAGCTGGTTCCTCAAATTCGTTGCTCACTGAAGTAAACGCTTTCTGAAAGTGTTCATTTAACAAGTTCGCTTTTTCCGCGCTGTCATGTACTACATCACCTGCCTCCGTTCTCAATGACGCTATGGTGGGGCCTCTACCATGAACCTCTCTAACGTACGACCAAAATGCTTTCGGATTTTCTTTCAAATTACTATGCAGAACTTTCTTTTTGTAATCATTAAATGCTTCTCGCATTGTTACTCTAGTTCTTGACCGCGCCTCTCTGTATTGTTGCCGTATCACTGACCTCTGTTCCTCTGTGACTTTTGAAGAATTACTATTTAAGCGAGCGTGAAGTTTTCTTTGCCGTCTAAGAGCGCATCTAACTTTCTGGTTGTACCATCTTGGTTCCGCACCATCACGTTTAAGTTTATGTGGAATGAAATTATCCGTACCCTCTCGCATCATATCCCTGAACACGCACCATAATTCCTCTGTACTAGCGTCGATAGATGCCCCGCAGAAATAAGGGTATTGTGTCTGTAAAAAAGACCTAAATTTCGAGAAATCGGCTTTGGCGTACATATATACGCGTCTTCAAGCCTTAACCTGTTTTTCCACTTTTAGCTTAAATTCTACGTACACGGCATTAAGACCGCTTATTCCTTCCTCTATGGAAAGCTTGTTCATACGCTCGGGGTAGTTCGTTACGAGTAAATCTAATATATTGTTCGATCTCGTGGGACATCTTACTAGCTGACACAACGAGTGTTTAACGAAGGTTTCTATAAGTGCTTCGCATGATTCACGCTCTCTACCACCAGGATCAAAGCAATTATGATTCCAGTCTACTGAAGGTAAGTTGAAATCTCCTCCTATTATAATGGCCCTCTCTTTATTTTTCGATATTAGCGTTGCTACTTGTTTCTCGAGATTATGAATAATTTCTAAACTTGCATTGGGAGGCCTATAAAATGCGCATATATTTGCTATAGTGTAATCGCTTCCTCTAACTCCACACCAAACACTTTCTATTTCGGCGTCATTAATCGGTAGTGGAAAACTTTCGTATGCCTTGCTGACTGCTATAAATACTCCACCTCCCATCCGGATACTACGGTCCTTTCTAAAAATTCTATAGTCTTGAGGGAATACCTCCTGACTTGCAATCTCGTCAGTGAGCCAACTCTCTGTACCGATCACGACATCGGCTTCTAGACTGCGAATAATATGCTCAAAATCGGCAATTTTCTTACGGATGCTGCGGCAGTTCAATACGACGACATTTAATTTCTCACTATCGCTTCTCAGATAAACCTCAGCCTTACCATTCGTAATCGTTCTAGGAATAGATCTACATGCGTTCTTCATACTATTATTCCGCCAATTGGTTGATATAGCATTTTCTTTCTGATCGCGTTTTATTTCACCATTTTTATCGAAATCCCAAACGTTAACACTATTGACATCGCGGATGTCAGCGCCTTCATCGCTCGGTAATGATTACAAAAAGAAAGTTTTGCATAATAATTTGAAAGAAAATCCGAAAGCATTTTGGTCGTACGTTAGGGAGGTTCATGGTAGAGGCCCCACCATAGCGTCATTGAGAACGGAGGCAGGTGATGTAGTACACGATAGCGCGGAAAAAGCAAACTTGTTAAATGAACACTTTCAGAAAGCGTTTACTTCGGTGAGCAACGAGTTTGAGGAACCAGATTCGAATGATAAGGGAAATTCGATGGAAGATTTGATATTCTCGGAAACAGGTATCGCGCACCAGCTGGAGTCGATTAAGCAAAATAAGTCTCCCGGGCCGGAGGGCATACCCGCGCGTGTGTTGAAAGAGCTAGCCTCGGTAATCGCACCTTACTTGAAAATAATATTCGAAAAATCCATTGCACATGGTACCGTTCCAAAAGACTGGAAGCTAGCATACGTAACGCCCATCCACAAAGGCGGTGATAAAGAGAACCCCGAAAATTATAGACCGATTTCCTTGACGTCATTATCGTGTAAGATTCTAGAACATATAATCGTTAGCTCTGTTCTGCGTTATTTAGATGGTCGTTCTTCGCTAAGCAAAAACCAACACGGGTTTCGGAAAGGTAGGTCATGCGAAACGCAACTCGCCCTGTTCGTAAACGACTTGTTGCAATGCGGAGAGAAAAACAGTCAGGTTGATGCCATTTTCATTGATTTTAAAAAAGCGTTTGACAAAGTACCCCATAATAAATTAATAGGAAAACTAGGAAAGTACGGCATAAACCCTAATATCGTGAGTTGGGTAAAAGGCTTCCTCTCAGACAGAAAACAGATAGTAGTTATTGATGGGAAATCTTCATACCCGGTAAAAGTCGCATCAGGTGTTCCACAGGGAAGTGTTATTGGCCCACTGCTATTCCTGATATATATATAAACGATATCTGCTCGGTAGTTCGCTGCAAAATAAGACTTTTCGCAGATGATACCGTTTTATATAAGGAGATAACGAGTCAGGATGACCAAAAATCGCTTCAGGAAGATTTAAACGCCCTTTCAGCATGGTGTCAACATTGGAAAATCGAAGTTAATCAGAGCAAATGTTCCCTATTGAGTTTCTGGAAGAGTAAGAACATTGACTTAAACTCGGAGTACAGAATTGATAGATTGAATATCCAATCTGCAGAGTACGTTAAATATTTAGGAGTCACCATTTGTCCTGATCTATCGTGGAATATGCATATTCGAAGGATCGTAGGCGCAGCTAATAAGAAATTGGGCTTCGTAGGCAGAATAGTAAGAAGTAGCACAGAACAGGTACGAGAAACATGTTATTTATCATTGGTCAGATCTCAGGTCGAATACGCTTCCAGCATATGGGATCCGTACGAAAAGGGACAGATACTTGAGTTAGAAAGAATCCAACGCAGAGCAGCCACATTCGTTAAGCAAAAATATGAGCAAAAATTAAGCGTCACATCACTCTTGAAGGAGTTGAATTGGATATCGCTAGAGGATCGCAGAATTAGCGCTAGGTTAAGGCTTGTGGAGAAATTTAGGTCGGAAGTTCTCTTAGAGGAGGTCTCAGGAATATTAGAGGCACCTACGTACATGGGCAGGCACGATCACGAGAATAAAATACGAGAGATCGACTGTAGGACCGAGCGATACCAGAGCTCGTTTTTTCCAAGGACCATACGGGATCATAACAGGAGAGTGATTCCCACGAGGGACGTTATTAGGTAGGGCTTGGTGTGCTGCACCCCCTGCCACCCACCAGTCTGGTGATTTGCAGGGTATCATGTAGATGTAGATGTAACTCTAATTTATTTACGGTATCGGCCGGATTTCTCGTAATATTGTTTTCTATTACCCTCTCAATTACACCTATTACCCTAAGACGCCTACACTGTACCCTGCTCTCTAGCCTAAAAAAGCCCTACTATGCTCAAGGATCCTACGCGCTACACCCTGGGATGCCTCCGGCGTGGAATGACCCCCCGAGCCATTTAGGGTTGCCCCACACGATCCGAGAATCGGACGAAGGTCAACGAAATCCACCCCCATGTCCCTACAGAAAGACCATAACCTTCGGTTTAGCCCCTCCACCCTACTCCAAACCTCAGAGCCACAGTCAATCCGCGGGACAATGCTGCAGATGGTTAAACGCACATCAACCCCAGACTCCTCTCGGACACGACCGACCTCGGAGTTTAAGTCCCTAAAGGAACTCAAAATCTCCTCGGAGCCGCGCTTCGAGGCGTCATTGGTGCCAACATGCGCCACCACCCGCAGACTAGAGCAGCCCGTGCCAACGACCTCTTCCCGAACCACCTTCGTCACCTGGGGCACCGTACCTCCTGGTATACACCTGGAGAACACCCGCTCCACCACTCCCTCCCGGCGGGCCCTTGATAGCAAAGGCGCCATCACACGCCGGACATTAGAGCTACCTATCACTAACAACCCTCCCTTCCCAACATTACGTATATTTTGAATATGTTTACAGAATTTACCGCTACATGGTGGTGGCCCTATACTGGAAATTAAGAAAAAGTTGAATATCTCCGAATTGGATGGTTCTACGAAAATTTGTTTCAAACAATACTTGGAAGAAATATTATTCTCTACAACTTTGGTCTTCATGAAGATGATCAATTACGACGTTTTTAAGGAGATATTTGACGGGAACCGAAAAAACCGATTTTTTATAAATAATTCCTAAACAATAACTGCTATGGAACATTCTTTCAAATGAAAGTTGTAGAAAATGACATTCTCTATAATCTTTGTATAGAATTGTATATGCAATAATGATGTTTTAATGGAGAAATATCGCAAAAACCGAATCGGGTTTCGAATAAACCTCAACTTCTGGTTAACCGATATTGTCCAAAAACTAATAAGTTATTTATGCTCATGCTAAAGTGTTATATATGAAGTTTGGTAACGATATGGCAAGTACTTTTTGAGTCAGAGCGCCCACAATCACATACACAGACATTCCTAAAATAGTATAAACGTGTTCTAGGGACCTCAAAACGTGTATTTTCGTTGAAATCTCGAAGTCTATTTTTTTCGTGAGTGTTAGCTTATCGGTTTGAATAACTAAGTGATGTTGCTGAAAAGATAAATTATCCAGCGTGGAACAATTAAGACTCATTTTCTATTTATGTACGTACTTTAATTTCAAGACAATATTCGGTATAGTGAGAAATTAATTTAATGTAATTCATTGTTGTGGCTTTTATGCAACTACTTACGTATTTGATAATGATCATTGAAATCAAAGCAAAAGTTTCAAGCATCAAATTTGTTTTAATTGCTGTTTTCATGAATCTTCCATTTATTCTGTTGCAGTTAATGTCAATGAATGTTTTCTTTGTGTATTTGTAAAATTCCGTCATAGTAAATTTGTACCATGTTAATAAACATTTCTCAGCCTTTCTGAATTCTCGGACCCTCAATTTCCGCGGGCTTCTTCCTCATAAAAATGTTATATATTTTTTCATCCATTTACGTGATCTTTGGATGAAAAATTAAATTTACATCATCATTTACATCAATAGCCTGCAAGCCGCTAAAAGCGTATGGCAGGGGGTGTCACAACACCAAGTGAACTCTAACTAATTCCTCTGTTGAACTGTCTTATCGCGTCTAGGAAAAAGGATATGTAGTATTTCTCTGTTCTAGCGATTGTTTCAACGTATTTTTTCTTGCACCCTGATCTAACATTACGTTCACTAATACCGATGGGGACGACTATGCCGCGTACGTCTTCAACGAATTCGGAGCTTTCGAATTTTTCAAATAGTTTCCTTTTGTATTCAATTCTTCTACTCTTCAACGTCTGCCATTTCAGATCCCTCAATATCTCTGATACACTCGCATCATACCGATATTCTCCTTTTACAAATCTAGCCGCTCTACGCTGAACCATTTCGAGCTCCCTAGTTAGACTTTCCTCGAAAGAGGCCCAGACGGCGCTACAGTATTCCACGACGTGTAGTATTAGAAGAAAGTATGAGATATCCTTCACGTTCGAGGGTAATCCCCGCAGGACTCTAGAGGAAAGCCCTTGAATTCTGTTTGCCGATGCTATAACTGTTTTGATATGCTCTCTACTAGACAAATTGCTACTGAGAGTTACTCCTAGGTATTTGTAACTATTGACGTATTTCAGCTTTAATTCAGATATTTGGTACGGGTAACGGTTGAAATTCATGGAGGCGCATTTCTCTATATTCAGGTCGCGTTGCCAATCTTTACACCATTTCGTAATAGCCGGCAGGTCTCTTTGCAAATGCTTCTGGTCGTATATTGTGTATATTTCTCCGTACACAAGTGTGTCATCCGCGAAGAGTCTAACTTTACACTTTATATTATCCGCTAAATCATTTATATATATATATATATCAAGAATAACAGAGGTCCGATTACACTTCCCTGAGGCACGCCGGAAGTCACTCTGACGACGTCTGATGCAACCCTATCGAGAACTACTCTCTGCGTTCTATCGGAAAGAAACGAGGCGATCCAATTTACAATTTTCTCGTTAATAATAAATAATAATAATAAAGAAGCCTTTAATTTTTGCACTAATTTCGCGTGGGAAACGGTGTCGAAGGCTTTCGTAAAGTCTAAAAATACTGCATCAACTCCTATTCCTTCGTCCGCTGCTTTCACAATATCATGTGTGAGTAGAGCTAACTGAGTCTCGCATGACCTGCCTCTCCGGAAACCATGCTGGTTTCTATTAAGCGCATTTTTTCTTTCGAGGAATCGCATTATTGAGCTACCGATAATGTGCTCTAAAACCTTACAGAAGATTGACGTCAACGATATAGGTAGTTCTTCATTTTAAATTTACTTCACGTTTTATGTATTGGTGTAACGTGGTCTTCGCTGACATCTTCGCTAAGAATAAAGGAGAGTCGGAAGTTAAATGTCTCATATGACAGGTGGACCTATTTGCGTCGTACGAGATCCTCCAAGTGCTGGATGCAGGATGGTTCGGCCAGGTGCTTCTTGCAGAACCGAAAGGTGTCAGCCGGAGGCGCAGGGATTCGAGCGGTGACGGCAGAGGGAGTGAAGTGGTGCTGAAGGCGGTGAGGAAAGGGCAGACGAACAGAGAGGACTTCCTCAGGGAATTCCATTACAGCGTGGAGCTAGGAAAGAGACACAAGGGTATTCTAAGGACACTCGGTAAGGCAATCTCCTTTTTTATAAAATCTTTTATATGCATTCGTCCGATATTTGTTTATTTATTAATATACTAGGCGAATGAGCCCGTTTTAAACGGCCTTTGAAAACAAACAATATAAAAATAAAACCAACAAACAAATGATAAAATTGTAATATTTGAATAAGATTGGAAAGGGTTGCAAATGAAAACAAAGGAATACTTTTAAAAAATTAAGAGGAAAACAGCCTTATACCTCAATAATATTATTTTAGCTATTCAGAAGCTCTCTTATAACGACGTTCCTTGTAAATACTCTTTCGTTTAACAGAAATTGCCCTTGATTATCTTTATCCTTAACCCAAAATTTCAAATTATGTGTGTCACGTGTTCTAGTTATGGCTACATACAGCTGTCCATGTGAAAAGCAATATTTAGTAAGTAATCACAATCAATCGTTCAATTCCACTAAACAGCAGTTAAGAACAATCTCAATAGATATCTCAATACACTGATACACACGCAATCAGCACACATACCTTATTTATTTAGATAAAAATGTAATCGTTGTTTGGTTGGTTACCCTATAATTGGATTGACGCGAATTAAAAATAAACAGCACGAAAAAAATTATTTTCATAATATCTGTTATATTCAGATAACGCGAAGGTACAGCGCAAGCAACTGCCTTTAATATGCAGAAAGACTTCAATAAGACAACGAAGGCACGTTAAAACATCGTCGAATTATTTCAAACATTAGCATGTTTTAAAAGACGTAATTTACCGCATTTATCCATCCGGTACTTCCGTATTAACGGGAAGCCCAACTTAATACGTAAGTACCGAATGATTTCTACCAAGATACCTGTAGTCTACAAAGGAATTACACCTCGCTTGACTGTTGAGCCGTAAATAGAGAGGATATTGGCGAGCCTTCGGCTCGCTTTCTTTTTATTTTAGTCGTCTCTGGGCGCTACCGCGGCCTTCGCCTCGCTGGAACCAAACTTTCCCTCCCCATTGTCCGGTGATCGGGTTTGTAAATGTCGCGACAGGCCGATCAGTCGAGACGCTTTTGATAGCATTTTAGAAGAAATTGCTAAATATTGGCCACCAGAAATTAAAATGTGATTGTTTTTTCTATTGTTATCTATAACAAAGCGATCAATCGATACGCTTTTGATACCATTTTAGAAGAAATTACTAAATATTGGCCACCAGAAATTAAAATGTGAGTTTTTTTATTGTTATCTATAACAAATCATTTAAATGTTAATTGGTTTCTTTTAATGTTCTTAAAAATTAAAACATGATTTAAATGGTATTTGTTTCATATATATATTTTTAAGTTGGGCTCCCGTTAATATGTACGTAAGTAACATCCATCCAATTTACGTAAATGAATGTAGGTGCGACCGCAATTAGTTATAGGAAGTGGCATGAGGGGCAGCACTAATTTTACTGGCAAGTGCTACATCTACCTTCCAGTTTGCATAACTAACTGATGAGTCCGTCCGCCCACACACCGACAAAGACATCAAGCGTTTTCTTATAGGAGATTGTGGGGTAGACTATTTTTTGTTCCCTCATATCTCTTGAACGAATGATCGGATCGCAAAGAATGTTACACTGTTTGAAAGCTTATGGCTTGCAGATGGTTTTTAGCCCTTAAACAAATTTGTATCTCATTCAGATGTTAAACTGTGAATATTCAAACTTTCTTAAATCTATCTCGTTGCGGTGGCTCTGCACGCATGATTGGGGGCGTTTTAGTAGCAAGAAATTGAACTACTACATAGGCAAGGCATTCTTTGCCCCAAAGATAGAAATAATAACGGAAATAGGGATTTCAACATAAGTTGTCATTTTGACCAATATATGGAGGGAGAAGTTATAACGCTTAATTGAACAAAAATTTTAATTATTTCTATTATGTCATTTTATACCTCAATAATCTTCACTATTGGTTTAAAAATATAACTTTTTCATAAAACAATTAACAACTCGTAATCAGTAGATGTTTCATTTGGGAATGTATTTTTATTCCTGACGCTGCGGTAGACGCTTCTAGGTAGAAAAGTATCCTGGAATTTCAAAACATGCGTAATGTGCTGCCGTGGCGTAGTGCCGAGCGCGTTGGCCTGGTATGCAAATATCTCCGAAATGGAAGGTTTTACAAAAATTTCTTTCAAACAAAACTTGAAAGAAAAATTATTCTATACAACTTTGGTTCTCACGAATATTACCAACAACGATGTATTTTAAGGATATATTTCACGGAAACAGAAAAACCCGATAATTTATAAATAATTCATAAAAAATAACTGCTACGGAAAATTATTTCAAATGAAAGTTGTAGAAAATTACATTCACTATATCGTTTGCATAGAATTGTATATACAATAATGATGTTTTAACGGAGAAGTACCGCAAGAACCGAACCGGGTTTCGAATAAACCTCGACTTCCGGCTAACCGGAATTCCCAAAAACTAACGAGCTCTTCGTACTAATACTAAAGTGTTAAATATGTAATTTGGTAATGATATGGAGAGTACTTATCGAGTTAGAGCACCTACAATCACATATACACAGATATCATTCCGAAAATGGTCTAAACGTGTTCTAGGGACCTCAATATATGTATTTCCATTGAAATTTCGAAGTCGATTTTTTCATGAAAACTATACTTCCTCTAGATGGGGAAAGTGAAAAATCTGATGTGGCCAACACAGGACTTTCTCCATATTTGGGGTATAGATATTTAAATTATTATGAATAGCATTATAAGGCAAAATTATTACCTCTTATCGTAAAAGAATACAGTCGTCCTTACTGCCGTAAATTAGGTATACTTTGAATATGTTTACAGAATTCACCGTTACATGGTGGTGGCGCTGTACATATTGGAAACTAAGAAAAAGTTGAATATCTCCGAATTGGATGGTTCTACGAAAATTTGTTTCAAACAATACTTGGATGAAATATTATTCTCTACAACTTTTGTCCTCACGAAGATTACCAATAACGAAGTTTTTAAATAGATATTTTACGGAAACCGAAAAAACCGATTATTTATAAATAATTCCTAAACAATAACTACTATGGAAAATTGTTTCAAATGAAAGTTGTAGGAAATTACATTTTGTATAATCTTTACGTAGAAATGTTTATACAATAATGATGTTTTAACGGAGATATTTCGAAGTTGATGTTTATAACGATTGTACATAGTTCATATTTTTCAAAAGATAATTTTACGACGCGTTAGTATATGAGAAAGTTTGTACAATGTATGTTGTACCAATTTATTTTCATTGAATGGTATTCATTTTCGCACTTAAAGATGAAAATAAGTAAGAATTTGGTTTATGTAGCAGATCTGGGGCCATGTTTTGGAAGACTACCTGTTCTTCCTAGCTCGGTGTAGTCTACCCTCACAGCGGGAGGTGGAATTACCGATCTATCATTGCAAATTGCAATACTTTTTGTAAATAAGACGAATTAAAGTTACATCATTGCATTGCGTTGAAAATGCTGATTACACTGTTCAACATGGAAATTGTTATGAAAACGAAATTAACTAATCTTAACTAATTTTTTGGTGCTGAACACGAAAATGACATTAAAAAATGTGAATTGGCTCTTGTATTCAAGTTACAGAAGGGATCCCATATCACCGAGTTATTCCTGCATAAGTGCTTACGGCTCTCAGAGCTGAGATGTGGCAGCACCGCATTCCAAGGTCACGACGCTTTTAGCACCACGTGATCGGCTACCATTGTCTCATATGGTTTTCGTTCTGTCTTGTAGTGTTTTATTGGAATCCCGTGAGTCCGGTTAGGCGCTCCATGGTTTTCTGTCAGCTGTTGTTCTAGGTGCGTTGTTCTCGGTGAGATTATAATCTTTCTGTTGGCCTTTGTTTTAGGCGGGATAAATATGACCCGTAAGTGTGTGAACAGTGTGCATAACTTCTGCTACGTATGTGGAGAAGTCACGTTTGCTTCAAGGAAGGGTGCTTTAACCCCGGTGTTTAAAAAAGCCCACTTCCTGTATTTTGGCTGTAAAGTAGGCGATCAGGACAAGAGCTGGGCTCCGCACGTGTGCTGCACACGTCCCGTTCATCAAAGCTCAACGCATGGGTGAATCGCAAGGGACGCTCCATGCCTTTTGCAGTGACCATGATATGGAGGGAGCCGACAGATCACGCCACAGACTGTTACTTCTGTGTGGTGCCTCCTCGGAAAGGGATTACCAAGAAGAAAATGTGGGCAGTGGAATATCCAAATATACCATCTGCTATACGCCCAGTGCTTCACGGTGAAGGACTGCCCATTCCAGAACCTCCCGACAGTATTTCCATAGACTGTGATGAGGAACGGCATGATATACCCGAAGAAACACCTCAGCCATCTACTTCAAGAGATCCAGAATTTTGTGCGAACATGACCTCTGCTGAACCACATAAGATCACGGAGAACGAACTTAATGACCTCATCAGGGATCTCGATGTGCCAAAGAATAAGGCAGAACTGTTGGCCTCTAGGCTGAAGCTGTGGAATTTTCTTGAGGACGCTGTGAAAGTGACTGCATTTTGCTCCCAACAAAAAGATATTGAGCAGTTCTTCAAAACAGAAGGTGAAATCTCTGCTTGTGAGGATGTCGATGGCCTGATGGCAGCAATAAACATCAGGCACAATCCGGAAGAATGGCGACTATTCATACTCTTCTAAGGTTAGTCTAAAAGCCGTGTTATTGCACAATGGAAATGTGCTGCCTTTTTACCTTTACATTTACATCAATAGCCTGCAAGCCGCTAGAAGCGTATGGCAGGGGGTGTCACAACACCAAGTGAACTCTAACTAATTCCTCTGTTGAACTGTCTTATCGCGTCTAGGAAAAAGGATATGTAGTATTTCTCTGTTCTAGCGATTGTTTCAACGTATTTTTTCTTGCACCCTGATCTAACATTACGTTCACTAACACCGATGGGGACGACTATGCCGCGTACGTCTTCAACGAATTCGGAGCTTTCGAATTTTTCAAATAGTTTCCTTTTGTATTCAATTCTTCTACTCTTCAACGTCTGCCATTTCAGATCCCTCAATATCTCTGATACACTCGCATCATACCGATATTCTCCTTTTACGAATCTAGCCGCTCTACGCTGAACCATTTCGAGCTCCCTACTTAGGCACTCCTCGAAAAGGTCCCAGACGGCGCAACAATATTCCACGACGGGTCGTATTAGGGAAAAGTATGCGAATTCCTTCACATTCGAGGGGCATCCCCGCAGGACTCTAGAGGAAAGCCCTTGAATTCTGTTTGCCGATGCTATAACGGATTTGATATGCTCTCTACTAGACAAATTGCTACTGAGAATTACTCCTAGGTATTTGTAGCTATTGACGTATTTTAGCTTTAGTTCAGATATTTGGTACGGGTAACGGTTGAAATTCGTGGAGCGCGTGAAGTTCATTGCGGCGCATTTCTTTATATTCAGATCGAGTTGCCAATCTTTACACCATTTCGTAATAGCCTGAAGGTCCTTTTGCAAATTCTCCTGATCGTATATTGTGTTGATTTCTCCATACACAAGTGTGTCATCCGCGAAGAGTCTAACTTTACACTTTATATTAACCGCTAAATCATTTATATATATCAAGAATAACAAAGGTCCGATTACACTTCCCTGAGGCACGCCGGAAGTCACTTTGCCGACGTCTGATGCAACTCCATCGAGGACTACTCTCTGGGTTCTATCGGAAAGAAACGAGGCGATCCAATTTACAATTTTCTCGTTAATTGAATAAGCCCTTAATTTTTGCACTATTTTCACGTGAGAAACGGTGTCGAAGGCGGTCAGAGATGGCATATTAAGCATTATAGAAGAGCACAGTCAGGATGTCAAAGAGGACCATCGGGCTTCCAAAGTGCTAACGGTGCTCGCGAGCACCAGGTTGGGAACCCCTGACCTAGTGCGTGGCGACCGTTTATCCACAAGCCTTACGTATTTTTACACGGATTTAATATACATACACGGCGTTTTTCAGGAAAGTAACTACCGTTTAAATCGACGGCTGAATGTATTGTCCCAACGCACGCATCCCTTCACACGACCGCGCAAGAACAATTACATGGAATGGTCATTTGGGCTCGCGCAGTTTTCCTTGTTTTCTTTTGTTTCCCACACTGGCAATGGAACGAGCCAAACGTGAGATCGTTGTTAGCGGCGCTTCGTTTCGGCCTTCCGAAAGCTTCTGAAAGTTCACTGCTCGTTCGTAAATGAAACAAGGCAGGAAATAATTGCAGAGTAAATTAAACAAGTATATATAAAACTAACTTTTTTAATTTAAACAACATTTAGAAAGTGTATATAAAGATGAAACACCAACCCAACCCAACCCAACGGTTTGTTTAAACGATTTTACTGTCAGAAATTTTACGGTATTTACTTCGTCTCCAAACACTCGCAGAAATTCTTCAAGAGTTGGTATCATTTTTAAGGGTTGATAATAGGACCTAGTTCGGTATGTGGCCGTTTCACTTGCCTTTTCCGTCAAGCCAACAACGAGAGTAAAATTCATATTTTACTCTGCGTTGCCCTTATATGATCTTTAAGATATCGATTAATATATTTAGCCGGACAGAAGACAACATTTGAAACAAAAAAAGTCCGCGACGGATGGACGGACAGACAAACCGAATACACAAGAGATTTTCTTATAAAAAACACTAAAAATCGAACCGAGTTGGATCAAAGGTTTTACAAAAAATAGACACTCGCCAATATTAATCACACTGTCGAAGTGTTTGAATTTTAAATTATTTGCTAATTCAAGCGGATGCTCGTTTAAAAAATTATTCTAAAAAGTTATAATATGTGTCGTGGTCATAAGTAAAATTAATTGCAGAAGGCAACAGGCAATTGAAATTTATTTATTTTGTTATATTATTATAACGACAATTAAGAGGCATCGACGAAAACTGAATTTCCGAAGGGTTTTGATCGTGTAATGATATACGGCATGCGTCTTGCAGGTCCCCCGTTCGAGACCGCAACGCTATACGTGTTCCCGCTGGAAGCGGCTCCACTGGGCGATTTAGCATCTCATCTATCGGACAAAGGCGTGGGAGGAGGCGAGAGGCCGACCAAGGCTGTTGCTAGACAACTGGCATCCGCCCTCGCTTACATGCGGCAGAGGGCGTCCCTCGTGCATCGAGACGTACGACCTCAAAGGGTTCTCCTGTTCGCCTCTGACTGCTCCAGGTATGAAACACGCATTCCTCCGCTCATCCTAAAAATTCCCTTACGTGTTAGCAAATTAAATATCAATGGAGTATAATTCAGTGTCATCGGTAATTATAAGCATAACCTAATACCTACTGGCAGTACATTAGTATAACACATTTTATACATTATTTTTAATCTAGTAATAAAAAAATCTGATGTGACCAACACATGACTTTCTCCATATTTGGGGTATAGATATTTAAATTATTATGAATAATATTACGAGGCAAAATTATTATTTCGTATCGTAAAAGAAGACACGTCCTTGTTGCCGTAAATTACGTATATGTTGAATGTTTACAGAATTCACCGCTACATGGTGTTGGCGCTGTATACTGGTATTAAGATAAAGCGAAATATATCCGAAATGGATGGGATATAAATTGAAGTTTCTTATTTTTGTAGACAGAATTCAAATCCGAGTAGAATTAATGTAAATTTATAGTTTTTATCGCAAAAAAGTGGTAATTTTTCTTGGTCTAACAATAGGCTTCCTAGGAAACAGGCTTAATGCTTTCATATGGGTAAGCTTTTAATGGAATCAGAAGCATATATTTAATGCCTTTAATGTTAAACTATGCTTAATGAAGGAATTCCGATATTGTAATAATCCTCATTTTTGGGGCTGTTTTGCCCCAGTATTGCTCCATACGAGAACAAAAATAAAGAGGCAGCTCCATATGAACTAGACTTGAAATATGGCACCATTATAGAAAGTTCATTCTAAACGAAGATAAAATAAAAAATTAGCAGAAATTCAAATTTTTAGGTGCGGTTTTGCCCCATTTCTACCCAATACGAATGTGAACATTATAAGGCACTTCGTAATTAGATACAAACTTGAAATTTGTCAGAATTATGGGTTTTTAGTTACCACAGAAGGAATAAATCCGATATTGTAAAAATTCGTAACGTTATGGCTGTTTTGCCCCATTATTGCCCCATACGAGGAATAAAATTATAAGGCACTTCTAAATGATCTACAAACTTGAAATTTGACACACATGATTTTTACTTTCTCATACGTAGTAATGCGAAAGTATTGTATTCATGAAAAAAATCGACTTCCAGATTTCAACGGATATACATGTTTTGAGGTCCCTAGAACACGTTTAGACTATTTTCGGAATGATGTCTGTGTGTGTGTGTATGTTAGTGTGGGCGCTCTAACTCAAAAAGTACGTGCCATATCGTTACCAAACTTCATTAACTAACACTCTTACATGAGAACAAAGAACTGATTAGTTTTTTGACAATAACCGATAACCGGACGTCGAGGTTTATTCGAAACCCGATTCGGTGTTGGCGATATTTCTTGGTAAAATATCATTTTTGTATTTACAATTCTATACAAAAGTTATAGAAAATGTAATTTCCTACAACTTTCATTTGAAACAATGTTCTATGGGACTTATTGTTTAGGAGTTATTTATAAATAACCGGTTTTTCGGTTTCCGCTAAATATCTCCTTAACAACATCGTTATTGGTAATCTTCGTAAGGACCAAAGTTGTAGAGAATAATATTTCTTCCAAGTTTTGTTTGAAACTAATTTTCGTAGAGCCATCCATTTCGGATATATTTCGCTTTTTCTTAATACCAGCCTACAGCGCCAACACCATGTAGCGGTGAATTCTGTAAACATTAAAAATATACGTAATTTACGGCAACAAGGACGTGCCTTGTTTTACGATACGAAATAATAATTTTGCCTTATAATGCTACTCATAATAATTTAAATATCTATACCCCAAATATGGAGAAAGTCATGTGTTGGCCACATCAGATTTTTATAAAAGTAGACAGGGAATAATTCGAAATTGTAAAAATCCTACAATTTAAAAATGCTTCTTCATTATATGTATATTGATGGACCTTACTTAGAATATACAGGGCATACAAATTTCCAGTGCAAACTACAATAGTTTGAGCTGAAATTTAATACATAATTGAATCAAAAAAATAATCAGAGGAAAAATTGCAACAATATGTATTTTCTTGGCCGTTAAAAATTATAAACTATTTACTAACTTTTCATGGTTTAGGTATTTCTAAATGAGCTATGAAGTTGAAATTTTTTCCATTGGTAGAATTTGCCATATAATGAAAATGTGATTATAGAAATTTGTAAATTTTTATTCGTTCTACCGTAATAATCTCTTAAATATTAAATAAATTGAATAAAGTTTATGTACATTCTGAAGAGCAAAGAAAGCTGAAAATTTTCAGAAAGTTAGGGAATAATGTTCCGGTGACAATTAACATTGAAAATTTTGTTAAAGTTTAGTATTGTGGCCGTTAAAAATTCAAAAATTTAAAAAAATTAAATTTATATAAATGCACTCCTAGAGATGTTACATCGATGAAATTTGGCATAAATGTGAGGTATTCGTAACAAATGTTAAAAACCTATGAATATTTTATAATTATTAATTTAGGGGTTGTTTTTACCCCAAAAATTTTCAATAAGGAAAACACGTAAAGCGGTGAAGAGGTTCAAACTTTTGCGTCAAAAAATTATTTTTCCGATACTAATGCTTGCGGAATGCAAGCACACATTAACTAGTCTATAATATAAAGACGCTTCTTACACATGATATATATATCTATAATATATAGATGCTTCTTACACATGATATCTATAATATATAGATGCTTCTTACACATGATATATATATATATCATATATATATATATATATATAGGAGGATACAAAATTATGAGGCACTTCCACATCTGCCAGAAACTTGAAATTTGGTTGGATTATAGGTTTTTGGTCACAACGAAAGGAAAAAATCCGAAACTGGCAAAATTCCTATTTTGAGGGACTATTTTGGTCCCTTTTTGCCCCATTTTTTGCCCATAAGAAAACATGTAAATTGGTGTAGGGCATTTTATATTCGCATTTTAAAATTACTTCCCGTCAAGATACGAACTCAAGACCTAAACTATCAGATAGGATATAAATTGTAGTTTCTTATTTTTGAAGACAGAATTCAAATCCGAGTAGAATTAGCGTAAATTTATAGTTTTTATCGCAAAAAAGTGGTAATTTCATCAATGTAGCACCTCTAGAAGTGCATTTATATGAATTTCATTGTTTCAATTTTATTAATTTTTAACAGCCACAGCAATAATTATTTCTAAAATTTTCAATGTTATATACCACCGGGACATTATTTCCTAACTCTTTTAAAATTTTCAGCTTCCTGGATCTACAGAAAGTACATAAACATTAGTCAGTTTGTTAAACATTTGAGAATTTATTACGGCCGAACGAATAAATATTTTCAAATTTCTATATTCCCGTTTTCATGATTTGGCGAATACTACACGTAGAAAAAATTTCAGCTCGATAGCGCATTTGAAAATACCTAAACCACGAAATGTTAGTAAAATAGTTTATAATTTTTAGAGGCCAAAATAATACACATTGTTATAATTTTGCATTTATTCCTCCGATTATTTCTCTTTGTTCACCTCGGTATTAAATTGCAGCTCTCCAAGTATAGCAGTTTGCGCCAGACATTATTATCCTCCTATATCCTACATATATCATATATCTATAATATATAGACGCTTCTTACACATGATATATATATATATATATATATATATATATATATATATACTTGTTGTTATGTGCTTGCATTCTGCAAGCATTTTCAAATTTTAGCATTTGTACAAATTCAAATTATTCCCAAGCGATGTTATACATAATCATAAAACCATGTCAAATTTGGAGTTACAACCGGAGGAAAAAATCCGAAACTGTCGAAATTCCTATTTTGAGGGGCCATTTTGGCCCCTTTTTGCCCCATTTTATGCCCATAAGAAAGCATGTAAATTGGTGCAGAGGTTTTTATATTTACATTTTAAAATTACTTCCCATCAAGATACGAACTAGAGACTTAAACTTTCGGATAGGATATAAATTGTAGTTTCTTATTTTTGAAGTCAGAATTCAAATCCAATTAGAATTAGCGTAAATTTATAGTTTTTAACGCAAAAAAGTGGTAATTTTTCTGGGTCTAAAAATAGGCTTCCTAGGAAACAGGCTTAATGCTTTCATATGGGTAAGCTTTTAATGGGAAACAGAGGTATATATTTTAATGCCATTAATGTTAAACTATGCCTAATGAAGGAATTCCGATATTGATATAATCCTCATTTTTGGGGCTGTTTTGCCCCAGTATTGCTCCATACGAGAACAAAAATTATGAGGTAGCTCCATATGACGTAGAGACATGAAATTTTGCCTGCTTATAAAAATTTTATTGCAACCGAAGACCAAATAAAACACTGCGAAAGTTCCTAATTTTAAGGGCAGTTTTACCGTATATATGACCCACACTGGTGTGAAAATGATACGGCAATTCTTAATGAGATACAAAGATGAAATTTGGCTGAATTATGGGTTTTTAGTTACAACAGAAGGAGAAAATCCAATATAGTTACATTTCGAAATCTTAGCGACTGTTTTGCCAAATAATTGTCATATGAGACGAATAAAATTATAAGGCACTTCTGAATGAGCTACGAAGTTGAAATTTGTTTCAGTTATTGATTTTGTACAAAATTCAATGGGAATAATTTTAAATTGTAAATATGCTAAACTTTAAAAATGCTTGCAGAATGCAAGCACACATTAACTAGTATATATATACAAGTGAATGTGTGCTTGCATTCTGCAAGCATTTTCTGTAACCTTAATATAAAGAGTAAGTGCTGACAAATAATTCTTAAACACAAAAGTTTGCACCTCTGCGCCTATTTACGTGTTTTTCTTTATGGACAATATTCGAAAAAAGCAACCCCTAAAATTTATAATTGTAAAAATTTTATAGGATTTCATCATTTGTTGCTAATACCTCACATTTCCGCAAAATTTTATCTATGTAGCACCTCTTGAATTGCATTTATATAAATTTCATTGTTTAAACTTTATGAATTTTCAACAGCCACAATAATAAACTTTTCTAAAAATTTTCAAATATAATTGTAACTGAAACACAATTCCTTAATTTTCAGCTTTCTAGTTCGTACGAAGGTATATAAAGATTAGTCACATTTTTTAAATATTTATGAATTTTTAACGGCCGAATAAATAAACATTTTCAAGTTTCTATATTTCCGATATCGTTATTTGGTAAATTCTACTGTCAGAAAAATTTCAGCATTGTAGAACATTTAGAAGTACATACACCATGAAATGTTTTTTAAAAGTTTATAATTTTTAACGGCCAATAAATTAAAATATTGTAAATTTCTATTTTTCCTGTACATTTCTCCATGCTATATTAATATGTGCTTGCATTCTGCAAGGTTTTCTACACTTTACTGTTTTTACAAATTAAAATTATTTACAATCGATTTTTTACGAAACCATATAATTATCCCAAATTTCAAGTTAGAAGATCATTTTGAAGTATTGTACAATTTGAATACTCGTATGGGGCAATAATGGGGCAAAACAGCTAATAGGATTTTGAATTTTTACAATATCAGATTATTTCCTACTGTTGTAAGTAAAAACCCATAATTCTGCCAAATTTCAAGTTTGTATCTCATTGAGTAGTGCCTTATAATTTTCACACTCTTGTGGGGCCGAATAGGGGCAAAATCGCCCCTTAAAAATTGGAATTTTTTTCCGATGTTATAATTTTATCTTAGGTTGCAATGTAATTTCTATAACCGTGCCAAATTTCAAGTCTCTAGGACTTATGCAGTTGACTTGCCATCTTTGTTCTCATATGGGGCAATAATGGGGCAAAACCCCCCAAAAATGAGGATTATATCAATATCAGATTTCCTTCATTAGGTGTGGTTTAACATTAACAGCATTATAATATAAGTTACCAAGGAAACCTATTGTTGGTCCCAGAAAATTTACCTTTTTTCGCATAAAAACTATAAATTTATGCTAATTCTAGTCGGATTTGAATTCTGTCTTCAAAAATAAGAAACTACAATTCCTATCATATCCGATAGTTACAGTCCCGAGTTCGTACCCTGACGGGAAGTAATTTTTAAATGCAAATATAAAAACCTCTACATCAATTTACATGTTTTCTTATGGGCAAAAAATGGGGCAAAAAGGGGCCAAAATAGCTCCTCAAAATATGAATTTCACCAGTTTTGGATTTTTTCCTGCGGTTGTGACGAAAAACCTATAATCCTACCAAATTCAAGTTTCCAGCACATCTGGAAGTGCCTCATAATTTTGTATCCTCCTATATATATGATATATATATATATATCATGAGTAAGAAGTGTCTATATATTATAGATATCATTTGTAAGAAGCGTCTTTATATTATATATATATATATATATATATATATCCAACTGCCTCAGTTCACTGCCTCAAAGTCGGCAGAAGGGTGTAAACGGAGGCTAAAGGGCGAAGAACAGTGGTGTCCTCGGACACCGGTAGGTTCAACCATGCTGTGAAGTCTTTCTGCAATATCTCTGGCCAAAGTGAAAGAGGTACTCACCAACCCGCTCTGGGCCAGCGTGGTGTTTTAAGGCCCACAATCCCCCCATGACATGTACACCCATAAAAAACGGCCCTCATTCTCCGGAGGCTGGATTGCCTCTGACCGTGGCAGTGGTCAGGAACAAGGCAGGAAGGCAGAGGGTGCTAAGAATCCCCGGAGGTTAAACGCCCAATGCCATTCTTTCTCATCCTTACCCAATTCCTTTAACCTCAACCTAACTACCTTTAACTGCCGAACTTTTTCCAGTGAAGATAAACTTCAAGAGCTCCAAGAACAACTGGAGAAGATCAAGTGGGACATTTTAGGACTTAGTGAGGTGAGAAGAAAAGGTGAAGGCCTATTGGAGTTGAAGAGTGGACATATTTTTTATTACAGGGGAGCTGACACAGGAAGAACAGGAGGTGTTGGATTCATCATCAACAAAAAATTGAAGAATAATATCGTGGAAATGGAAAGTTCATCTGAGCGGGCAGCTAGACTATTGCTTCATATAAATAAAAGATATCAACTTCAAATAGTCCAAGTTTATTCGCCAAAGTCATCATACTCGGATGAGGAAGTGGAAGATTTCTACCAAGAAGTTGGAGAACTGCATGACAAAGGAAGCTGCCATCTAAAAGTGGTCATGGGTGATTTCAATGCCAAGGTAGGAGAACAAAAGGAAGACGACAGCGCAGTTGGAAAATGGGGCTATGGAGACCGAAATGAATGAGGGGACCGACTTGTAGACTTTGCTGAATGTACTAGTCTATATATAATGAACACTTTCTTCAAAAAGAATCCCAATAGAAAATGGACCTGGAAAGGACCCAATGGTACCAAAAACGAAATTGACTACATACTAGTCAATAAGAAGCAATTGGCTGAAGACTGTTCCGTCCTCAACCAGTTTAAAACTGGAAGCGACCATCGCTTGGTAAGATGCAGAATAAAATTCAACTCAAAGTTAGAAAGACAGAAGCTTTTAAAGAAGCCTAAGTCTATTATCAACACGCAGGTGCTAAAAGAACGCAAAGAAGAATTTCAGCTCCAACTGAAAAATCGATTCAGTGCACTGGAAGACCAAGAAGTTGAATCCCAATTTATAGAGATACTCAAGGAAACTGCTGAAGAAATAGGAGGAACAGTTAAAACAAAGCCAGAGAAAAAGTTGACTGAAAAAACAAGACTGCTGATGGAAAAAAGAAGGAAAATGTTAATTACTAATGATCCTAAAGAAATGATCCATTTTGCAGAACTAAACAAAACTATAAGGAAGTTCATCAAGGAAGATGTGAAAAAATATAATTATGAGCTAATCGAGAAAGCCATAGAAAACAATAGAAGTTACAAGAAAATGAAGCAACATCTCTCGATCGGAAAGAGACAGCTGGTGGCCTTGATGCTAGAAGATGGCTCCATAACCCATAGTAGGAAACTAATCCTGAAACGGGTACAAGAATTTTACACCAAGCTGTATGAGGATCCTCTAGGAAATTATGAAGTAAATGATGATGGAAACATGCCCACCGAAGAGGTCCCAGGTGTCCTTCCGGAAGAGGTGAGACACGCAATCAGAAGTATGAAGAATGGAAAAGCATCTGGAATGGATGGTATCACAGTGGAAGTATTCAAAGCAATGGGTAATCATACGGAAACAATTCTCGCTAAGATTTTTAATTCCTGTCTGAGGAAGAAAAAGATACCAGAAACATGGAACCACGCATGTACTATCCTTCTGCACAAGAAAGGTTCCAAAGAAGACTTGAATAACTACAGACCGATCAGCCTACCCCCAACAGTCTACAAAATATTCACCAAAATATTCACTATGCGCCTTCAAAGCCATCTTGATGCTGCCCAACCCAGAGAGCAAGCTGGATTTCGCAGTGGGTATAGCACGATGGACCACATCCAAGTCGTTAGAGAGGTAATCAGTCGGACTAACGAGTATGAATTACCTCTATGTATGTGCTTTATCGACTATGAGAAAGCATTCGTATCTGTCCGTACTTCGTCGGTGTTACGTGCACTAAAGAAACAAGGAGTAGAAGAAACGTACATAACCTTGATCAAGAATATCTACGAAAATGCGACAACATCTGTCCAACTGCATGAAGAGACGAGTGCCTTTAACGCCGAAAAGGGAGTGAGACAAGGAGATACTATGTCCCCTAAGTTATTTACAGCAGCTCTAGAGGAAGTATTCAAAACGCTAGACTGGGAGGAAAAAGGCATAAAGGTAAATGGAGAACATCTGAGTCACCTGCGTTTTGCAAATGATATCATACTGTTCGCAGAGAGCCCAGAAGAGCTCCTTAGAAGAACTGAAGAGCTTGAGCAAGCAAGCCGAGAAGCTGGACTTAAGATGAATCTTAATAAAACAAAGGTTATGTACAACTCCTTCACAAATTCTGAGAAGATACATATCAACGGAGCAGAACTCGGATAAGTAACCAGCTATGTTTACTTAGGTCAACTCATCATCGCTTCTCGGAGAAATCAACCAGAGAGTGAAGATGGCATGGAGTGCTTTTGGCAAGAATACGAACATCTTTAAATCAAATATTCCAGTCTTCCTAAAAAGGAGACTGTATGACCAATGTGTTCTGCCTGTTCTGACATATGGTTGTGAAACATGGACCATGAATACCAGAATGATACAGCGCCTGCAAACAACACAGAGGGGCATGGAGAGATGCATGTTAGGGATCAGCCGAAGAGACCGCAAGAGGAACGACTGGGTATGAAAGAAGATGGGAGTCTGTGACGTGATTAGAAGAGTGAAGTAAAATGGCAGTGGGCTGGCCACATTGCTAGTAAAAATGACCAGCGTTGGACGTCCAGTGTCATCGAATGGATCCCAAGAAACATCAAAAGACCAAAAAGAAGACCGAAAGACAGGTGGGACAGAGAGCTTGTTAAGTTCTTGGGGCAAACTTGGAGGAGGGAGGCAGTTGACAGGGAAAACTGGAAGAGTTTGGGGGAGGCCTTCGTCCGTCAGTGGACTGAAAAAGGCTGATGATGATGATGATGATATATATATATATATATATACAGTAAAACTCGTTTAATACGTATTTGAGGGGACCGACTCATTGCTTCGTTATAAGCGTGACTACGTTATATACGAGAAACATGGTTTTTGGCCTATACATCCCATATAACACGTATACACACAGTAAAAGCTGTGCTATCCGGCTATTTGGAACGGCCAGCCTAGATACCGGCAATTACACAAATACAAGTCATTTTGTATTTCTTTTTTTATGAATTTTTGTGTGAATTGTGTATGTGTAATAGCACAACTTCCACTTTAAAATTTCTTAAAATATAAAATATATATATTACGTATTTATTCCGTATACTTCTGTAGCTGCCGAGTAAGCATGGCGTTTTCGGTTACGTAAGCCACTTGCATTGTCTAGATGTTTTGGTGTACTTCTATAATTTCCAGTTTTATCGCTTTTTATTATTTAAAAAATTACCCATCCATTGAATATGGCATCAAAATAAATACCTAAAAGCAAGGAACAGGAGAGAAAACATTGGTTTAACCTTAACACAAACAAATTGAAAAAGGAAAAAATAGAGCAGCCATAGCAAAAGAATTCAACATCGCATCTTCCACGCTCTACGATATCAAGGCTCATAAGGCTAAATTAATGAAATTTGTGTCATCTTCTGAGATGAGTAAATCAATTAATAAACATCATACGCTTCATAAGCCAAAAATGGAGGAACTGGATAAAATATTATATTACTGGTTTTCACAGAAATGTTCAGAAGAATTAAATAATTTCGTCCGTTTCTAATAGGGTCAATAAAGATAAATAATAAAGATAAATAAGAAAGATATAATCCAATAAATTCAATTTTGGGAACAGATTCACTGCCGTAATACCCAAACTTCCCGGACGCCCTAAACGTTTCAATAGTCTTTTTGTTTTGCATGTAAGCGTAGCAATGTATTAAATAAGAATGGGTAAATAGTGTCTATATCTAACTACGTGTGGAAGAATAAAAATGGAAAATGCAAACCCCATGCATAGTTATGTTTGGGGAGTACGATAGTGAACCTAAGCCCAATTTTGTTTGGTTATTGCTAAATTTGCGATGTCAAAATCGCTCCCCTAACCGGATATTTCTCCTAATCGGCTTTCCACAATCCCCAAGATAGCCGGATAACACAGCTTTTACCGTATTTGCAGTGAGTCGACTTCAATGCCGTACTTACATATGCAAAGAGATGCTTATCAACTTCGCGGCATGTAAAATGTTCGATTGCTATTACATACGATTTTTAAATGGTCAATTAATATTATTATTATGGTCATTAATTTACATAAACATTTCACATTTTTAATATCAATTTCAAAACAGAGGGAGCGTATAAATTCTTATGGAAGGGGTAGATGGAGGAAGGGGACCTCTACGAACAAGTGCGCGGTAAACGGGCGGAAACTATTCATTATTTATCGCTCTGCTCGCCAAAATTCGTTATATATGGGGCATTTTTTGCCAAGGGACCAAACATTTGTTCGTTACAGCCGAGAATTCGTAAAATGCGTGTTCGTTACATCCGAGAAATTTAACCAATGCTCTTATGGAGAAGTTCAAGGGACCGAGACATTTCTTCGTTATAGCCGAGATTTCGTTTTAGGCGTGATCGTTATAAACGAGTTTTACTGTATATATATATATATATATATATAAATACTACGGAAAAGGAAAGGTAAGTAAGGATATTTAGGGCGGCTAGGTGTTGAAGGAAACCCAGTGAACACTTACCGGAAGTAGAGCCGCTGGGGTGCTGGAGAAACACATTTGTAGAGGTTCGAGCTTTCAGGATGATCCCTTCGTCAGCACAAGAGAGAGACAACTGATATGGCAGTGACACTGGGGTAAAGGTGTGGGGGTGGAAGGGAAGGGAGCGTGGAAAGGTCGGGGATTGGAGGATGCAGAAGGGGGAGGGGGGAGAGGGGAAAGAGAGGGTGGAAAGAAGGAAATATTAACGGATATTGAGGCCGGGAGGAGAGAAAGAGTTTAAGATTTGGATATGGACCAGTTCCCATTGACGGAGTTGGTGGGCGGAAGCTTCGTCCGAGAGGGCGCGGATGGCCCTCACCGTGAAATAAACATTGAAACTGAGAATGTGGTTATTCGCATGCACGGCCACGGGTAGCTGTCGTTTAAGACTAACGCTGTTGCGATGGCCGTTCATGCGAATGTTGAGGGAATTGCTGGTGAGTCCGACGTAAAAGGCGGGGCATTGGGTACAGGTTAGTAGGTAGATGAAGTTGCGGGTGGTACAGTTGGTAGGGGATGTTATGGGGTAGGTGATGTTGGTGGTGGGGTTTGAGAATGAGTTGGAAGGTGGGTTTATAGGGCATGTTTGGCATCGTGGTCTGCGGCAGGGGTGGGACCCTGCAGGGTGCAGAGGAGTGGGTGATGGGGGTTCTTTTCTCCACAAGATGTTGGCAAGGTTAGTAGGTCTGCGGAAGGAGAGGATTGGGGGTGTGGGGAAGGAGACCTGGTTGGGGGAGGAAGTGAGGATTGGGTGGGCTGCTTTTAGGATGCTTTTTTGGGGTATCGTGGATGCCGGGATAGAAGGTGGTGATTAGGGTGAGTTGGGGGGTAGAGTCGGGGGTTCCGGGGCGGTTGGAGTGTAGGTTAGGGGTACTGGGTGCGACAGCCCGTCGGATTTGGTCCCGAATCAGGTCCGGCGGGTATCCGCGTTGGAGGAGAGCATTTTTGAGGACAGAGCAGTACTCCGAAAGGGACTCTCTGTCCGAGCAGATTCTCCGTCCTCGGTGGTCTAGGTCGTAGGGGATTGAAGTTTTAGTGTGGAGGGGGTGGCAGCTGTGGAAGTGGAGATATTGAAGGCGGTTGGAAGGTTTTAAATGCACTTTGGTGTGGATTTGGTTTTCTCGGATGGAGAGGTCGACATCCAAGAAGGTGATGATGCTGGTGGGGGAGGAGTGGTAGGTGAAGGAGAGTGTGGGGTGGGAAGAGAGGTGCTGTAAAAAGGATGGGAGTGAGTCGGGTCCATGTGTCCAAAGAAGGAAAATGTCGTCGATATACCTCAGCCACAGGAGTGGTCTGGGGTGTATGTCGAGGAAACGTTCCTCCCATTCACCTAGGAAGACATTGGCGTATGAGGGCGCCATGCGAGTGCCCATCGCCGTACCTTTTATTTGTAGGTAGTGGCGCCCTCCGAAGGTAAAGTTGTTGTTGTGGAGCACCATTTACGCCAGCTTCGTTAGGAAGTGGGAGGAGGGTCTTGCGTCAGGTGGTCTCGAGTCAAGGGATTTTTTCAGGGCGGACAGTCCGTCGTGGTGGGGGATGTTGGTATAAAGGGAGCAGACGTCTATTGTTGTCATGATTGTGTTAGGTGGGAGGGGAGAGGGGATAGATTTTAGGCGTTGAAGGAAGTGGTTGGTATCTTGGAGGAAAGATGGGATTTGACGAACGAGGGGTTGTAGGTGGGAGTCAACAAAGGCAGAGATGCGTTCCGTAGGAGAGTTGTAGCTGGCAACTATGGGATGGCCAGGGATATTCGGTTTGTGGATTTTTGGGAGAAGGTAGAAGGTTGGGATGCAGGGTTTCTTGGGAATCATAAGGGAAATGGTGGAATCGGGAAGGCCTTCTTGTTTTCCAACGGATCGCAGAGGAATGGCGGTCGGTGGGGGAGAGGGAGCTGGAAGGTTTGGTCGGATAGTTGGCGTAGGGCTTCGTCGTTGTAATGGGAGCGGTCCATTACTACCGTGGTCGTCCCTTTGTCCGCGAGGAGAATTACAATGTCGTGGTTCCGTTTAAGCGTCGAGATGGCGTGTCTTTCTGCTTTCATCAGTTTGTCAGGGTGGTCGAGGAGGTCGGGAAAATCGGTCTGGGCGACTCTATGAGTTAAATAATTGGAATATTGCTCGACGGGGTGGTGTAGAGGGAGAGAGGATGGGATATATTGAGAGGGGGGTTTAAAGGCGGACAGAGATTGTGGGAGTGCATCTGGGGTAGAAGAGAGGTTGGTTTTGGGTGGGGCGACCTTGAGGCGAAGTAAGCAGATAAAAGCTTGTATGTCGGCGAGCAGGGAAATGTGGTCAAATTTGGTGGTGGGGCAGAAGGAAAGGCCTCACGAAAGAAGTGCATTCTTGGCAGGGGTGAGTGTAAGGGATGCAAGGTTCAGGACGTCATCTGGCTGGGAAGAGCTTCAGGTTTGCCAGGAAAGGGGTTTCCGCTGTTGGCGGTTTAAAACAAAGGGGGGCCTGTTGGGGGTGTGCAGTGGGGGTGGGGTTGGGATTCCCAAAAGGTCCGCCAGGCACGGTCTTTGGGCGAGGAGGGGCGGGGGAGGTGCGTTGGACTCACCAGCTGGGATGAAGGGGAGAGGTAACCCTTGTTGGAGGTGGCGGGTGCAAAGAAGTGAAAGTTTTCGGATTAGTCTGTTTCAGTTGGCTGTGAGTTCTTCTGTGGCTTTTTGAAAGATGGAGTCGAGGTTGTCTTTGAAAATTGAGGAGTTTCTTAGTGAATGAATTATGGAGATGCATTTATGGAAGTTCGTATTGGAGAGCGAATGGTAGTGGCGTAAAACTGATTGGACTACATTAAGGGACATACGGTGTTTGGTGAGGGCAAAAGATGGTCGGATGGTGAGAGGAAGGCCCGATAGGGGGATTCTTACAGTAAGACCTTTTGGAGGGAGGCCTAATTCCAAGCAGGAATTGAGGAATTCCATTTGGCCCCGACCTTTCCAAGTGATTTACGTGTTTTCCACATCAACTTAGGTTCCCTACTACATGAACCAATTTTTTGCTCATAGTATTTACATTTTTCTTGTCTTATTAGACTAGGGTGACCATACATCCCGTTCTTAATGGGATCGTCCCGTTGTCCTGATAAAGTTAAAACAGGATGCCAATTGTCCTGTTTTTTGCGGAAGTGCCAATTCATATACAAAGTTACACACAAAATGAAGCCTAAAAACGAATTCAGAATGTGGTTGCTTTTTCATTTATTTTATGTTGGCAGTGCAACAGAATATATTTATTTTCGTAGGATGGTAACACACAGCAGCAGCTAGTTTCAGTTTGCTTTGTTGTTGCGAACACGTGGTTTTGGAAGAACGTGACCGGTTATACATGTACTGTTGGATTCAGAAAAGTAAATAAAACCCCGGAAAATGCCGAAAAGAAAATATATTTTTACTGAAAGGTGAAAAACTTATTTCCCTTTTTTAAAGGATGATACACAAATGGGAAAAGTGTTGTGTACCTTTTGCAAATCGGTGTTTTATATAGAACACGGAGGTCGTTCATTGTCAGATATACTACAGCATAGCAAAAAATCATTTGATTGCAGTAAGTAGTAGGAGTTGCAGCCAAAAGGTAATCTCATATTTTACCAAGCAAACAATGACAGAAGAGTGGAGGAATTAAAGAATTTTTGTGACACCGTCGATATTGAGTACACCCTTCCCTCTCCAACCGCGGGTTTATTAACCGCGGCCCTCGAATATACGCGGTCTACATATTGAGTCCCACCCTTCCCAACCGCGGACATTTCCCTTGTGTATCCACGGTTCGGACCACGAAAACTTTTAAATACCTCGCATCTTATGACTTTGTTGTCATCTTAACTCACTCACAAAGACTTTGTTGTCGTTTTAACTTGCTCGCTATTACGTTGTTGCCGTACTGACACGATTACGTATCCTTTTCGCGCGCCACAAGTCACTGCATTCAACACGATAATCCTGCGCATCGTATGACTTTGTTGTCATCTGCACTCACTCACAAAGGCTATGTTGTTGTTCTAACTTGCTTGCTATTACTTTGTTGCCGTAATGTACGATTACGCTTTTCGCCCGCCACAAGTCTTTACATTCCACACGATCAGTTGTGTATTATTCACATCAGCATACGCATGCTTTTCACGCACCACAAGTCCACACGACGTGTTTAGTTGTGTATTATTCATATCAGCATACTAAATAAATTAAACATTTAATATTTTTCTGAATTTGTGCATAATAATATTTGTTTAAATGCAAAATAACGCAGGGTAAGACTAGAAGACCGTAGTAAATTGTATAAAATGACGTGATGTACGTCGTAGTGCGCACGTAATTTCTCCGTTACCTACGGGCCATTTGTAATCCTTCAGTCGGTAATTGTTTTACTCAATAGTTTGACTTATGCATAGTGTGATACGTTTGAAGAAATTCTTAAGAAAAGAATTCATTCTGGGGTAGAATATGTAGTTCCGAACAGCGGAATGCAGCGGAAAGCTATTTCTCGCATTTAGTAGCACATAGACGGCAGTAATTGTTTTTCGTCATACATTTTTCATCTACGGGAGTTTCGACTATGCCATATTTATATAATGTATTTAAGTGAGAAATAAGCGAGTAATGTAAGTGATCAATAATATATGGTATAGTAATACGAACCGTGGAACCTAACCCCCAATTTCCAATATACTTAAGTATTTACCAACCGCGGTACTTTTCAGGAACGTAACCCCCGCGGTTGGCGAGGGAAGGGTGTACAAGCAGATTCTAGGAACTGTGAAAACTAGATGGCTATCACTACAACCAGAATTATTGAAATATTCCCTGGATTAAAATCTTACTTTATTTCACAAGAAAAATGTCTGACCATTCAGAAAAAGTTTTTTAATGATCCCGTTTCCATTATTTGACTTCATTTCATGGAGAGTCAATTAAAGGTTCGCTCGAAGCTATTAAAAAATAGAGAATGATAATATTTCAGGAAGTGAAGTAACTGAAGAACTGGATATTTTAGCAAACAAAATTAAAAAACCGGAGAAATGAAATTTCCGCACCTCAAAACTTAGATCAGTTTTATCAGATTTAGAATATTTCTGCAGTGAAAAACAATTCACAGAAGCTGCAAATTCCTTTTACGACGCACTTCTAATGTATTTAGAAAAATGGAGTTATCGACCATTAAAAGTGTTTTATTGGGTGCAGCTTAAGAGTCCTACTGTTTGGGAACAAATTCAGGATACACTCAAATACATGTCAACAAAAAAATCACCGAAACAATAGACGAAGATGAGTTTTTCGATGAGTACCACCATGTTATGAACATCAGTAAAACCAAAATTACCGAATAGAACAGGAACTTAACTGAAACTCTGGAACGATGGTTCGGAATTTTCAAGTTCGTGCAAGGTGAAGGAATATCGTTAAAAAATATTGAAATGATTTTGGAATTTGCTTTAGCCATACCCGGCACCAGTGGAGCTATATAAAGTGTTTTCTATCACAAATTCTTTGTGGACAGATGAAAAGAAACACTTCCTCATTGAAAACATCAAAGCAGTGATAGTGACGAAAACTCATTTTCGGGAACTTTCGTGCAACAACTTTTACAATTTGCTTTTAAACAATCCCAAATTACTGCAAGAAATATCTTTGTCTGCAAAGTACAACATGTCTCCGCAAGAGAATTAATCATCAACACTCATACCAGCTTCAGAATCAACTCTTTCTGCATCAACTGCAAATTAATTGTAAACAAAACTATGCGAAAGTAAATAAACCGAATTAAATATTTAAAAAGTAAAATAATTTGTTCATCCACAAATATTTTAGAATTAATAAAGTAAATTTCTATTTTTCTCCACTTGGAACAATGCTTTTGAACGACTCTTTTCATTGAATTAAAATTTACGTCCGCTGTTTTTTTAATTTATAAAATCCGATCTCCCTATTGCATAATAAAGTAAAGATAGAAATCAATGCGTCAGAAATGAGAGAATGATTTTTTTCCAATATTACATATTGTATTTTACTTCTTTATAAGAAGTCCAGAAAAACTAGCTGACCCGAAAAAATTATACCCTGACATCCGATAGAGATCCATAGGGCCTAGGTCCGGAGTCTGCAGGTCAAGCGATATTTTTGGCAATCCTACTTACATTCGTAGTTGCTAATAATCTAATATAATTGATTATGTGTTCAACAAGTTCATTTAATTCTTTTTACTCTACACATCATTATCTAAATTTTCTTGTTAATGAGTTTGTTCTTCCTGTCTATGTACATAAATCTTCAAATTCTTGTAAATGATGTACTGACTGAAATAAACCAAACTTCCATTTTAAAAAGTCACACAAAAATTTTGTACCATTTTTTTCTTGAGAATTACAGAAAATGTCCCGTTTTAGCCTCGTGGGAATATGGTCACCTTATATTAGACTAGTCACCTTATTTCTACTCCTTCAGTATCCTTCCCAATCTTTCACATCTTTACTTATCCTGTAAGTTTTATACTTATTAAACCTATTTTTTATTTCAGCCAATATATACTTATTGAACCAATTCTTACCGCATCTTCACACAATTTCAGGGTATATGAACATCTATTAATTTTAAAATACTTCCATAAAAATAATCCTATTTAATATCAAGATTCCTCTCATTATATAAAAATTTTATACTATTAATATCATCCTTAAACGCAACAATATCTTTCACTTATAGCCGACTAAAACATAACCTCTTGGCTAATTCCTTTGGTATTAAAACCTTAATGATGAAGTGATCAGTAATCCTTGGTGTTTCAAAAATTTCAACATTAAGATTACTTACATTAGTAATCACCAGATCAATAAGGGTTTCACTATATAATGTCACTCGTGTACAATCCTTAATCACTTGTTTAAACCCACAATCATTCATACCCTTTTTTAATATATTTGTGTATCTCATGTCTGCAAGCCAGTTTATATTAAAATCCCCCAATACTATCTGTAACTTGGAATTACTTGCCTTACTATCCATAAAATCACAAAAAACTTTGTCAGAACTGTTAGGTGAGTGGTAAACCCCAGTTATTTCATACAGTTTACTTTCAATTTCTATTAATACTGTCAAAATCCAAAAATTCATATCCGCTACAAATGAGTCAATTGACTATAAGACAAATCACTTCTTACATAAAACATTACACCACCTGTGTGTCTATTATTAGAATCAAGTCTTACATGTAAATACCCTTCCACTTCAATTTCAAAGTTTTCTATATTAACTGTTAATTGGGTTTCAGTCAAGCAAACCAAAAGTGGTTTAAATTTAAAAATGAAACCTTTAATTTCATCAAAGTGAGCTATAACACTCTGACTATTAATCAAATAAATACCACCACCATGATCGTAAGGTTCATATAGTCAATACTGAGTTCTATGATCTACATTTTCAGCCAGATTCTGTTCTTTTCTCTTGGGGAGGGGCTCAACTATAGGATTATTCCAACCCAACCCTACCCTACCACCACCTCCTGACACCGGTCCCGAATGCGCCGAAATCTCACTTGCCAAGTCATTTGAAAATGGGCATAATCCTCAAAAATTCTTTCTTTTCTCAAAAGGGCTTTACAATTTCTCAGAGTTATCTTTCCTCAAAATTCCCTCTTCATGTCTTTCCCAGGCTATTGTCCCCTCCATTTGGAAACTATTACGGATCCAAGGTTGCTTCGTTTTACCCCTTAAGCCGGTCCCACACTACTGGCGTATTTGGCAAACATTTGTATTGGTGGATATTTGGCCAATATTTGTGGCCAGGAACCAGTGATCCTCCCACACTACTGGTACATATGGCCAAAGTTGTTGACCCTCTCCTCCAAATGTAGGTTCACTGCTTCCCGCTCATACAGGACGGGTGAGGGAACCCCTCCTCCCATTCAGTGGGAGAGGATGGGGGAGCCGCCACCCTTCCACCAACAATACGCCAGTAGTGTGGGAGCGACCGCCAAGCCCAATAACAAATGTTGGCCTTCTTTTGATTTGTGATCCATTTACCAACAGTTCACCGGAAACCACCAATACCAAATATTTGTACTTGTGAACCCTCCCACACTACTGGCCCAATATCCACCAATAACAAATGTTTGCCAAATATGCCTGTAGTACATGGAGAACAAAGGAAGACTGAAATGACCTTTTTCTTATTCGGTGCAGGGTGCCTTCCAGTCACTATTCCGTTGGTTTACGGGACGAATATAGTAAAGTGAGAATAAGGGGAGTGCAAGGAGAGAAAATAAAAAGAGGAAAAAGTCATACTTCGACAAGGTGCAAAAGGAAAACAGATGAAAAACATTTACTCGATCACCGGCATTTATGACCGCCTTTCTGCCGTGACTCTCACACATGCGCTTGCAGTGCCCACAACGATTTGGTCCCATGGAATTGATGGCCTTTGTTGAGATCACTGCGGGCTTCTAAAAACACGGGGAGATCACTTGTTGCTAGAGCCCGCCTTGATTCGCGTGAAGTAAACGCACGAAATTCAAGAAATATCTTTATAATGGTTATAAAGTATTTACTGAGAGAAATATTAGAAAATTTACAAAATAAAAAAGCATATTTGCTGAGTACTAAGGCATTAGGTTAATACACACTCCCGAGATTAAGGTTCTTAGGGAAGAACCTGTAGAGTTTTGGGGGGGCTAAAGCCCATCAGCCCCCCCCCCCCCTCCCCCCTGCGTGCGCGCCTGGTTCTACCTGAGAATTTGATGCACTTTTTGGTGGTACATATCTATTCACTACTACACCATAAGGCCACAGGGAAGGATTATAGATCTTATCCAGATTGGCATAGCTGATTCCAATCTTAAAGGCACCATATGCACTTTTGCCGTATATCTGTTCACATTTGTAGCACTCGATATTAATCTTCTTTTTTATATGATCCAACACCTGATCCTTCGTAGTTTCACTATCAGGGCGGCCAACATACACATATGCTATACATTTGGCTGGGCCATTATCTGATTTGATATTCTCTCCAACGTTAACTGCTCCAACAACCCAGTAGCATCTTCTCTGACTTCTACTTGCCGTGATAGTTTTAACATTCCCCGTAAAGTTTACCTGATCTTTCCCCAAAACTGCAGAAGCAATGTGAGCCACATCCGTATCGTCAATCACCTTTCGACTTTTCGCTCCAGTCACTTTTGCGAAAGATGGTCTGCTTTCCTCCGTTGATGAAGATATCTTAGCAGATTTACCGTTGATAGTTATGCCTCACCATAGATGAGGCAGCTGTTTCTTCCATCTAGAGCTTTCGTGGAGATCAGCTGACTTAAAGCATGACACTGCATTCCTATCACCGCTTTTCGACACGTCATTACCTATTAATTTCGATTTAAGCCAACTTATTTCCTCATCCTGAATTTTCAGTAGAACAAAAGTCTTACTAAATTCGGCTTTTAACCCTGGAGTGGGCACGTTCCTTGCACTGACGTAAGTGGTCGTGTGGCGTCTGTCAGATGTCACTCAGTATATGCCTCTAAAAGTTGGAATTACACCTGCTTACAATGTAATCATAAATTCTTTTGTTTATTTAGTGTCTTTATGTGCAAAATAAAAGGTCATCTAAGTGAAATAAAGGAAATTTTTATTAAAACAAAATACAGTGGAACCCCACTATAACGCGAATTTGGATATAACGTGATCGTGACATGTCTCCCAAATCGATTTCAAAATAACTTCAGAAGAATCTCATAGAAAAAGAAATACGATGTAACAAAAGTGTATGAGGCCAATTTATAATTATAAAACATTTATAGGTTTTTAGCATTTGTTATGAATACCTCACATTTATGCAAAATTTCATCAATATAGCACCTATAGAAGTGCATTAATATGAATTTCATTGTTTAAACTTTATGAATTTTTATCGGCCACTATATAAAACTTTTTTGAAATTTTCAATGTTATTTACCACTAGAACATTATTTGCTAACTTTGTTAAATTTTCTGCTTCCTGGCTCTTCCGAAAGTACATAAACGGTCAAATTGTTTAACTTTTGAGAATTTATTACGGAGTACGAATAAAAATTTTCAAATTTCTATATTTCAGTTCATTATTTTGCAAATTCTACCAGCAGAAAAAATTTCAGCATCATACCACATTTAGAAGTACCTAAACCATGAAATGTTAGTAAAATAGTTTATAATTTTTAACAGCCAAGAAAATAAACATTGTTGCAATTTTGACTTTTTTTCTCCGATTATTTTTTTCAGTTGAAAGAATTTTCCATAACAGTTATTGTTTAGGAATTATTTATAAATACTCTGTTTTTTCGGTTCCGTCAAATATCTCCTTAAAAACGTCTTTATTGGTAATCTTTTTGACGACCAAAGTTGTAGAGAATACTATTTCTTCCAACTTTTGTTTGAAACAAACTTTCAAAGAACCATTTATTTAGATATATTTAACTTATTCGAAAATTTCCAGTATATAGCGCCACCAACTAGCGTTGAACAACATATAATTTACAGCAATAAGGATGACTACGATACGAAATAATAATTTTGCCTTATACTGCTATTCATAATAATTTAAATATCTATACCCCAAATATGGAGAAAGTCATGTGTTGGCCACATCAGATTTTATTTTGAATATATTTACAGAATTCACCTTTACATGGTGGTGGCGCTGTATACTGGAAATTACAAAAAATTAAGAAAAAGTTAAATATCTCCGAAATGGTTGGGTCCACGAAAATTTGTTTCAAACAAAACTTGGAAGAAATATTATTCTCTACAACTTTGGTCCTTATGAAGAATACAAATAACGACGATTTTAGGGAGATATTTGACGGAAACCGAAAAAACCGATTTATAAATAATTCCTAAACAATAACTGCTATGGAAAATTCTTTCAACTAAAAGTTGTAGGAAATGACATTCTCTATAATCTTTGTATAGAATTGTATATGCAATAATGATGTTTTAACGAAGAAATATCGCAGAAACCGAATCGGGTTTCGAATAAACCTTGACTTCCGGTTAACCATTATTGTCCAAAAACTAATCAGTTCTTTGTGCTCATGCTAAAGTGTTATATATGAAGTTTGGTAACGATATGGCAAGTACTTTTTGAGTTAGAGCGCCCACAATCACATATGTGCACAGACAGACATCATTCTGAAAATAGCCTAAACGTGCTCTAAGGACATCAAAATGTGTATTTCCGTTTAAATCTTGATGTCGATTTTTTTCGTGATCACAATACTTTCCCATTAGTACGTATGGAGAAAGTAAAAATTCGGAAAAATGCGGTCTCGAACACATGACCTCGACTTTTACAGCCGAATGATCTACACGCATTGTCAACTCTTGCCCCTATTCTGTAAATATTATATTTAAAATTTGGTACTGAAATGACAGTTACTTTTTGAGTGCCCACAAAATTCCTATCACATACACACAGACACAAAACACCCAGATATCATCAAGAAAATAGTCAGTGTGTTCTAAGGAACTCAAAATGTGTATTTCCGTTGAAATCTCGAATTCGATTTTATTTTCATGAATGTGATACTTTCTCTATATAATATTTTCATTTTCTAAAGTGTCCCAGGTTCGAATCCGGGAGACAATTATATTTTCCCATAAGTTTACACAGGATTTTTGATATTTCAGAGTGCAAGGCTTTTTCTTTCATTCATCAAAATATGTAAATATGGACGATTTTCTTTGTTTTTGCTTTATTCAATGGCTAAATCTCTATACTACCTTATTTTTGCAATGTTTACATGTTACATGGTCAAAACATTCAGATATATGCATTATTTTCAAAATTTTACTAGTGTCAATTAAACTTACAAATAGATGAAAGAATAGCATTATTTGCTTCGAACTTTAGTTTAAGCATCGAAATTAATGATGCATAAAAACTTAAATATTTACGGATAATTATTCTGTTGACTGTGTATGGGAAGTGTTTCTAATGATTTAATCGAAGCAATTGAATATTCATTTCATTGTTTGAATGCCGGAATCTTACCTTTTTGTAATTAGAACCATCATATTACACATCTGTAATGCTTATTACAGCAAATATGCTCACGCATAAATTAAAAGTTAGATGAGAATAGGGACGTACATTATTTTTTAAAAACATATGGAAAGTTACACGGTTCTCTTCTCTTAATTGATAATGTAACTATACAATTGCATTTAATGTTATATTTAAAAAAAAGGACATATATTCCAATAATAAGAAAAAAAGAAAATTATGAACATAAAGGTTCATGATCAGTTACTGCGTAGCAATAATTTCTACTCTTATGTGACTTTTAATATGTAGATTTCTGACTGACTTATGGGTTATTCTCCCTTGCATGGAAAAGACACGAAAGACTTAACAGAGCTAGAAAGATGTGCTGAATTTTTGCCGCCAATCTCACGGGGTTATACCAGACAGGACCCTGGACTGGAGAGCCTATAGTTAAAGAAACCTCTTGCGGAAGGAATTCAATTGAACTATATGATCATACAACTTTGAGAGCGTAGTCCGATTATATTAGTTACTAAAAAGAATATTCCTGATGAATTAAAGTAAGATTTCATTTCCGCTGCATTTAAGGTACATTTATTACTCTTAGCTTTTATTAATAATAGCAATATTTCCTATCCGATTCATATAATAATTAAAAAGAAACATTTCCTAGCAGTCTAAACATAAGTCTCTAGCAGAAGAATTTCTATTATATGATCATACAGCTTGAAAACTTGTGGCATGCTTCGTAGCTCGATTAGAGTCCTGCATGACCAGGGTCCTTTGGAATTAATTATGGGCCCTGGCTGGGCTTTAAAAATCACGCGAGTTACACTGACCTCGGGCTGAGCCTACAATTTCCTTGACATCGTATGGGACGGGACTAGGGTTGCCAACTCGTGAGGAGTTGATTACGGGAGATTTCCGCTTCATGAGTCGGAAATTAAGAAGGAGAATCCGTAGGAAGTTTCTAAAAAAGTGAAAAATCTCTTAAGCGAACCATGAAACTTATATTATTTTTTGACGAGAAAACATATAACGACTAGTTAATCTTATTTTATTTTTATAGTACTGTATAGACGCCAGCCAATTCTTCATATTCTGATCTTGGATGATTCCCTATGACAGTGATGGCGAACCTATTGCCCGTGTGCCAATGTTACTGAAATTGTCGAAATTTTTTCACCTCGCGTGCCACAAAAAAATCCTTGATTTTTTTGCGTGACAGTTAAATTAAATTCATGATCAAGACATAAGAAATTGAAATTTGCAACCATAAAATGAATGTTTACAATAGTTAACTAAATAACACAATTGTTTTTGCGGCACTAAATCATTACGATAAATGCTTTGATTGCTTTTCGTCTTTTGTTGGCATGCCAACCAAAATCCTGGATGTGAGGGGGCAGGAAATAAAAAGCGATAGTTTTTCAATGTATTTACATTTTCACTAGTCATGCAGTGAAAATCTAATTATTAAAAAATACCAATGTACTCACCAGAAGGTCTGTCGAGTTGGAGCAAGAACTAAAAAATTTCTGATATCATTCAAATACAGATAACTCTTCTGTAGTCAACCTAACGGATTGGATTATACATGCACACTGCTCTAGGCACGAATCCAAATACTTTTTCACTGCTGCATGAAACTTAGTTGAGCTGTCTCCCAACTACCGCATTACGCATTGTATACACATGTGTAGTCAATTTAAATATAAAGAGTATGAGACCCACCTGGACTATTGTTTCCAACTCTTCAGCAGCATTGTTAGGTCAAATATGTAACCTGCATGGCGATTACCTTGTGAAGTGAAAACGGGGGAAAAAGGTCTCAATCTGGGAGTCAGGAGAGTTTCTGGAATATTGCGCTATTCCGGGATACTTCCGGCAAATCCAGGAGGGTTGGTAACCCTAGACGGGATGGGTGCAAATTTGCATGGACTGGGCCTAGAAAATCAGGACCATGCATAGCCCTATGTTCCATTATATAAGCTACTAAAAAGAATATTCGCAAAGAATTAAATTAAGGTATAATTTCCGATTTAAGATAAATTTATTACTCTAAACTTTTTCATTAATAATACCAATATTTCTTTTCCAATTTATATAATAGTTAATAATAAACACTTTTACTAGCAATCTATGTGGAACAAAAGCATTTAGAAGAAACAAATTCACATAATGCGGGTTGATGCTTTCGGGAGGCACTGCGTGGACGGCATTACTGCTCTCGACGTTTCGCCTTCGATGCTGAAGGCTTCTTCAGGAGTGAAGTGCAGGGGCAGTCCTGCGTCGTCTTATATATGCCGGAGTCGCCTATCTCTATTGACGGTTGGAATCGTCGCGGCCAATGGCCGTCTGTCTGAGAGTTTCCTTTCTCTTTTTAGCCGTTGTTGTCATTGCGGCCATTGGGAGAGTGGTCGCTCCTTTCTCTATCGTCCGTTGGTCTGGCGCCCTTCACCCGCGGATCGAAGAAGTGTCTCCACGTATGGCTTAGTTGGTAGCCGTCGTCTCGGTTGAAATTATCAGGGCGTTTCGCGATTTCGATGGCTTCGCGGATTAAACGTTGATAGTAGTACTCCTTCTTCGCTAGTATCTTGGCGTCTTCAATTTTTATTTTGTGGCCGGGGTTTGTGGAGTGTTCTGCTATGGCGGAGTCCTTCCACTGTCTGTTGTCTATGGCTCTCTTATGTTCCTTTAGTGGGTATGCGATGGATCGACCGCTTTGTCCTATGTAGCTTCTGCCGCAACTGCAAGCGACTTCATAGACACCCTCGCTTAGTAGAGGGGAGACGCGGTCTTTTGCCGACGGTAATTCTTCTCTGATTTTTCGCACCATGGCAGACGATGATGTCGGATTTGCGGAGGGTCCTTGCTATTCGTTCCGTGATGCCGTTAATGTAAGGGAGCAGGACGAAGGCTCTTGGTTTTGGGCGTTTTTGTCTTCTTCGCCTCTTTTGCATTTCGTAACACGTTCGACGTATTTATTTTTGTAGCCATTACTCTCGAGGGCTTTTAGTAGGTGTCTCTTTTCGGCTTCCAGTGAATTCGCATCTGAAACGATCTTGACCCAATGGAATAATATTTTGATGAGCGCTGCCATTGGCCGTGACGACTCCAACCGTCAGTAGAGATAGGCGACTGCAGTATATACAAGACGACGCAGGACTGCCCCTCCACTTCACTCCTGAAGAAGCCTTCAGCATCGAAGGCGAAACGTCGAGAGCAGTAATGCCGTCCACGCAGTGCCTCCCGAAAGCATCAACCCACATCATCAAACGCTGCGAAAACCTCCAAACGAAAATTCACATAAATTTTATCATTCAAGGAATTTATCCTGATACTACGAGAGGAACTGATAGACCTTAGCAACTATCATACGACTTAAAATTAGTATGCTACCTTTAGATGTATTTTGACTAAAAGCTAAAGATGAATATCCTTCGATATCTGAATATGCCATTGATATGGCATTCCAAATTCAACGATGTATTTATGTGAATTTAGTTAAAAGGGCATGTTTAAAGTACCTAGATGAAGAAGTTCATGTAGCTCTTTTTATTAATGAGCCAAATATAAAGTGTATTTCTATCAAAAAGAAAAGCCTATGATGAGCATAGATTAAGTGGGTTGAGGCCAGGTAAGAAGAAAGGTCTCCCAAGTGCCATTGCAGAACTGATTTATTCACAGGACTATACAAACTTTGTGCACAGAGCAACTTCACTCTCACCGTCCAATGCGACACCGAAAGAACTTGACTACGCGGCGACCACTGATGCGACTCACTCACTCTCTCACTTACACTGACTCACAACATGCACCCCTAATGGCGGCTTTACTAATTACATTCACACACACACCACTGCACTGCACACTACTGCCTCCGTGGTCACACAATGTAACTAGGTCACTTGTTACAAGCCTAAATTATCCGTCAAAAAGCATAACATTTTTACACGTTGAATTATGCACGTACTTAATTTACAATAAAATTATACAGTAAATGGAATGTTACGAGGTGTGATCAAAAAGTTCAGGGACTGAACTAATATTTAGGAAATGATGAAGCATACCAGCTATTCGGATGGATCTTCAAAATAGTCTCCTTGACATTGTATACACTTGATTCCAACGTTTCTGCAACTTCTGGAAGCATCCTTTATAGGCTTCTTTTGGAACTGCTAATAGTTCCCGTGTCGCATTCTGAATAATTTCCTCAGTCGTTGCAAATCTACGCCCTTTCAAGGGGGCTTTAAGCTTGGGAAACAAAGAAAAATCACAGGGAGCTAAATCCGGTGAATATGGCAGATGGAAACAAAATTTGGGTCAGCAGCAGCACGTTGACGAAGATCCTGACATGCGAGAATTCGCCGCTTCCTCTGATCATCAGTGAGAGTGCGAGGCACAAACTTGGCTGAAACGCGTCACATTCTCAAATCTTGTGTTAAAATTGATTGACATGTTCTATAAGAAAAAGCAATTTCACTAGAAACTTCACGGATAGTTAGATGTTGACCACTCCTGATCAGATCACGAACAGAGTCAGTCCCCGAACTTTTTGATCACACCTCGTACATTTCTAATCATAACAATCTAATATAATTGTGACTTTTACTTGTTTTATGCTAGTTTTTTTATTTAAAAATGTGTATTTACGCAGTGGAATTAATTAGGGCCTGTAATTTGGTGTGCTGCGATGTTTTTAGTCACAAAAGTTCTTGGGAAGTACTGCCATAGCGGATATCCATTGTTAGCGGTTGCGCGGGGGAAATATTTCTGCTGCTTTTGTCTTCCTGGTTTTCCCCATCCGTTGTCTCACATGGTGGTAAAAACTTCGAAAGAGGCATGCAGGGAAGCATGTTTTATGACTGGTGGGGTTGAGGCAGCTTACCAGTATTCTATAGATACAAACAAACTGACAGGTAAGCACTCCAAGAGCTTTGGCGCCTTGGGTGGCCGCTCGGTTCGCCCTTACCATGGGCCTTAATTTAAGGGAATATATAACTCGTAATCATAAACAGGTCAACAAGAGAGAACAAAGAACTCGAAACAGATTAAAGAGCATCACAGCGGTAGTGGACACGGGCGCTTTCTCGAATGCTCACTCTCCAGAAACGACCATTTACCCAAATATCAAATTCCCTGTTAATGTAGGTAGATGTATTCCATCTGAAAAGTAATTCAGAACTATTTGTTGAAATGCAATGAATAATTAGAACGATATTTTAATATTTCATAAAAGTTTATAGTCAAGATCGTAAGCTATGACACTTCGTGTAAATTAACAGTATACCACATTTTGTGGTCAAAAGCAATTAGCAAATCTTTTTTGTTTTCCACCCATCTCGATATTGATGCAACCTTAATATTTTTTCTTCTCTTTTTCTGGTTTCTCTCATGATGGAAAATTGATTCTGGTTGCGTTGCGATTTTCAGGAAAATGGCTTTCGAGAAAGCATTCATTCCGGAGAGTGTATTTCGGGAAAGTGTACCCAAACACTCGTAGGACAGAAAATATCCAGATTTGAGGTAAAAGAGTCTTCGATTTTGAAAATTTGATATTTCGAGCAGAATTAATAGTTTATGCAAACGATTCACGAGCTAATGATTGGGTGAATCGAGCGTCGTCTTCTTCAGGCGACATTTCTCTACGGAGGAGGAATCCTTACCAAAAGTGAGCAAGTATTCCATCGTGAAGTAATAAGGACCTGTAATGCGAGGGAGTGCCCATGAGATTAACCGCTCGCCACCTTTCACACCCTTTTCCCTTTCACTCGTTAACTAGGTAACGAGGACCACCTCCTTGATACGCTCATTTGATAGTTTTCACGCGAAGTGAATTTGGTCGAAAGAAATTCGTTCCACGGATATCTCTTTTGCCCTCCAGGGTGAAGCTCTCTGGCTTTGGCGAGGCCCGTCCCTCCGGCACCCTCGTGAGGCGTCGTAGGGGTAAAGAGTGGCCACCCTACGCTCCACCAGAAGTAGTTGCCGCCACCACCACTCCCAGACGGACCGCTTACTATGATGACGTCTCCGAAGCGGCCTCCGTCTACTTCGGAGAGGAAGACGACCTTTCGCTCTATGGAGACTCTCTTCTAACGAGTGCATACGACGAAGGAGCACCTCCATATCAAGCACATCCTGCACAGGATGCCTGGATGCTAGCGGTCACTCTGCTTGTCTGCCTCACCGGCTGCCTTCCTTGGACGAGAGCCTCAGCTGCAGAGGACCCGAGGTAGGACGATAACACCCCTTTGGATCACTTACTCATCATCTACTATAATAAAAGGAAATGTCTGCGTGTCTGTCAGCAAAGGCTGAAGCTTAATATCTCGCAAATTAATGAACCGAATTTGATGTGATATTCAGGATAGCATTATGATATAATAAAATTATGTTTTAACGTATTAAACTTGAGATCAAAGATCCAGGTTCGATTCCTGGAGACATTTTCTATTTCCCATAAGGTAACATTTAAAAAGGGACATTTCGACATGCAGGCTTTCATTCTTTTTTAGATTAAAATTAGAAAGAATTGACATACAATCTTCGGATATGAAACATTTTTAAGAAAACATTATAAAGTTTCTTATTCTGTTCATCTTTTTCCGCCTACAGTTCGAAATTTCTCAATGTAAACGTTTAATCCACACAGTTTGAGGAAATCTTGCCATTTTAAGGGGATGTTGCCTTGCCTACCAATTCCATTGTTAGACCTCTATATCATATTGTTAATTCAATCCTTATGGGTATAAACATGCTTTGAATGCTTTTAATAGGAGAGAGAGAGAGGGGGGGAAGAGAGCAGTAGAGGGGGGAGAGAGAGGGAGGGAAGTAGCAGGGGGAGGGAGGGAGAGAGAGGGTGTGAGAGGGAGAGAGGGTAAGATGGGGGGAGGGGGGAGGGAGAGGGAGGGAAAAAGAGGCAGCTATTTTAAGTTTAACTAAATATAGCCCGTCCACAACAGAATATTCACTAGATATGTTGTGTATGGCTAAATATTTCATATGTAAAAGTGTGATATTAATTATTTTAAATGAAAATAATAATAATCTATCTATCTATCTATAATTCTTCCGTTGATATTTCAACGGGCATTACACTAGTATTATTATAATATTCTCTGTGTGTTTGTCACAAACGCTCCACTTTCTGGGCAGCACTTGGCAGCAAATTAAAAAGGATTAATAGGATTTAAACCAGTGCTTCTCAACCTTCTATCTGCATTGAGCACTCACCCCATTCTGCGAGTGGGAGGCGGGTGCAACCATAAAAACATATGAAATTGAATATTTTAAATTGAATTCTGAGAAAACAAAATAAACATGCCTTGAGCAATTATCACTATGTCACTCTCTCCATGTGCAAAATTTTGTAGTGATGAAAATAACTGGGAGGCTGAGATTTTGAAGATGGTCTCAGCTGGTGACAGATAAGACCCTTATTTTGTCAGTCTGTGTTTTCATATAGCTGAAGAGAATACCAGTCACATTTTTATATCTGTCTGCAATTGAACTTTCTTGTCATGCAAAATGGCAATCAGCCTTCCAGTAATTATGTAAATTGAAATTTGAACATTTTTATTGCTGACATTAGTTCTTTATAAGAACTACCAAAAAGTTGTTCACCACTTCCAATGAATGGCTCCTAATAAGTTGGCCATCTTCAAGTGGCTTATTCTTCGATGTTAATAAATGATCAATCTTAAAAGAAGTTAATTTTGTTTTTAGTTTACAACAGGCTTGGTAAATTTGTATGTATTGCTGCTCTGTTAATTTAGATTTCAAATCACTAACTTTCTTTATCCTAAGTTTTGAACCCAGTTGATAATTCTTATCATAAGACTAATCTTGAAATGTTTTTAAACATTGTGTCTCTTTGATATTGCCATTCTATTAGAGTAGCAGATACCTGGAAATGACTTTATGGACACCAAGAAATACCCTGGCGGGCACCACATCCAGAATGTCTGATTTAGATGATATTTCGGCGATATACAGGGATATTTCACCTTTTAGATAAGTAATCATCTATCATAAAATCAAGGATTCAATTCCAGGAGCGTTTATTTTCTCCATTTGATTAATGTGGGTGTTTGAGTGTTGCATATTATCAGGGGTGTGCTCTAGCCGGCTCTGTCCAGCTTGCGCGAACTACTTGTTAAAATTTTTGATGCTCGGTGAGCTGGTTGTTGAGCTAACCATTCCACATTATCCAGAGGTTAGCGCCACATCACGTCTGCTAATAATGGGACACCAAAAGTTTAAGGACGCTTTGTAGATCATGATACGCAGCAATTTATTATCTGAAAGACGCCAAACAATAGTACATGGAATGTGCTTATTCGAAGCCACCACCCTTGATATATTAGACCAGGGGTGGCCAACCTTTTTCTGTAAGGTGCCACATATTATGCTGAAAATGTGTTGCGTGCCACTTAATATTTTTGCATTGGTGGCAGTCTGGATGGCAGGGGCAACACGGAAGGAAGAAGCCATTGCACTTATTTCGAAGATGGACTTGTCTATGGTCCTTTTGACTACAGGTTGGAAGTTTTTTAAGATAATTAATATAAAAAATGAATGCGATAAACTAAACCAAGAGTGCCGGTAAAAGTGAAATGAAATTTTAAAAAGCTTATCAACTGCTTTCAAAACATATGAACTAATAACATACTGAATGTACAATTTTAATTGGTTAATAATATAAATTACTGAAATTGGGAGGCATGCCATTGACAAGAGCTTCGCGTGCCATTAATGGCATGCATACCGCAGGTTGGCCACCCCTGTACAGGCGACTCCCGAGTTTCGATCGTTCAAGATTCGATTAATTCGAGATTTCAATTCAATTTCGAGATTGAAATACCGACACCTTATCTGTAGTCAATCTTATTGACTGGCTTATAAATGCACACTGCTCTAGGTACGAATATCAATACTTTTTCGCTGCTGCATGAAACTTGGTGGAGCTGTCATCCAACTTCCGCATTACGCACTTGTTATATTGTATATGTACACTCGTTGAGTTCCTCTAATTTTGTAATACACATGTAAAGTCAATCTAATAAATAAAAGAGGATGTCTGTCTGTCTGTCTATCTGTCTGTGGCAGAGAATAAAGTTAGGAGCTTGAAATTTTGATAGCAGCTTCAGATTGACCATGGGAGTTGCAGTGCCGAATAGAATTCAAATTGGCCTACGGGGTCGTGACCCCGGAGGTCACGGATCGGTCGGTGAAAATTTCAGTTTCTTGAGGATATCTCAGCAACCATTGGACCGATTTTGATGAATCCTACACCAATATGATGTATGATATACATTTTCTAGCTGAAAATGGACAAAATCAGTCCACTGGGTCGAAAGGTCTTAATGTAATGACCGGTTCAAATTTTGGTTTTTAGAGTATATCTCAGCAACGAATTGAAATAGGTTTAAAAATATAAATTTTTCATCAGTTATTTATGTAAAACATAATTTTCGCATTTATGGCATTATTGAGGTATAGAAATTTGCTAACATTCCATATCTTACGTAAAAATTGTTGTTTAAATTGTTGCTTATTCCATTGAAATATTTGTTGTTTTTAATTGAATTATCTTCTAATCTAAATATAAAGGAGAATGTTTGTAAGTTTGTTCGCTTTGAATGCTTTTAATATGAGATAGAGAGAGATGGATGGTAACGGAAGGGGGAGATGGAGAGAGGGAATATAAAGATGTATGAGACCCACCAAGCCCATTGTTGCCAGCTCTTCAACAGCATTGTTAGTTCAATTATGTAACCAGCATGGCGATAATCTTATTCAGTGAAAACGGGAGAATTTCTGGAATCTTGCCCTATTCCGGGAGACTCCCTGCGAATCCGGGAGTTGGTTACCCTACATACAGCCCTTCACTGATGTGGATATAAATATACCTAAATATTAACTTACGATCATGGGAAATGGATTATTTTATGCATGAAAGACTGACGATTATAATTCTGTTCGTGTTTCGTGGTATTACATGCTAAATTGCTTGAAATTTTTCTTTTAAGCGCAAAATTTATCGGTTTAGATGTCCATTTTCCAGGCGGCAACAAAGCTAAATTTCTTAATTGTTGTCCTCTTCAAAGGGAGATATACTCGTAAAGATTAATGCAAGGAAAATCCACGCCGTGCACGCCATAGAGGAAGAATAGCTAACGCCAAGATATGCCTAAATATAGTCTATGAATACTTTTTAAGTGAGCCAAATGGTTTTTAAGGAATATTAGAACATTGTTATCTTTTACCAGTAACATTGAAAGATTTATCGCAACATAAATCTATACATCTACTTACATTTGTTCGGTAACCAAGATGTTATTTATTGTTTATGTTTTGGCTAATAGTATTGACATAATTTTATTGCTGCTTTAAAGGCTTCGGTGCATCTATCCATGTGAATATTAAGTAAGACGTTAATGCGTACAATGCAATACATAAAATAGTAAATGTTAATGTAAGCATCGCTTGTGTAATTAAGGAATGGGGAACGTTTGCCACGAACAATAAAAATCGTTTGCCACTCTTTCCCGAGCGAAGCCAAGCGTTTCAGGTAGTATATCTATAAAATAAAGTGTTTGTATGTTATTTTATAGCTCTGCAACTACAGCATGTAGAAACAAGAGAAAGATATCATTTTAACCAGAATAAAGAGTTAAGTGGTGTAGTAAGGTTTTTATATCAATTTGATTGAGGTGTCTAATTTAACCTTTAAACACCTCGCGTGCCCATACGGACATGCAAAATTGTTCCGTTCGGTGCCTCACGTGCCCGTACGGGAACGCTTACTTTCGAAAGTCGCCTACAGATGGTGCATTCATCCTGGATGTGTAAAATTTTGGAGGGATCATCCTAGAGGCCCCTTCTCAAGATTTGTTGAGGAAACACGCCGTAGGTTCCAATACTGGGTGTGAGGAGACCTTACACCAAGAGTAAGGGAGAGAGACAATTAGCCCAGCTTCTCTCTAACCGTAACCCACTTCACACTCCACGTGTGGGCAATAAAAATGTCCCGGCATAGGAGAAGTTCCTTGAAACCCTTACCGTTATTTTCTTCCTCCCTTTTTTCTTCTGCATGTTTAGACCGCGTATATTCATTCGTTAGCAGACTTTGGAACAGAGCGTTTGTTGGGACGAGAATTTTTTTCTTGATAGAAAAGTGAAAATTCTTTCCTTGGCAAGTTGATTTTTTTTGTATTCGTTCTCCTTTTGCCCTTATGTATTGTCTTTATCCTTACACCATTATTCACGATCTACCGGGAGAAGGAAATTACAGCAATGAGCGGGGAAATCCTCTGGGGCCGGAAATTATCGAAGACTACGATCGCCACATGGGTTACGTAGACAAGTGGGACAGGATGGCGACTATATAGCTACGACATTAGTTGCCTTAGCTGGAAGAGGACGAAAAAGCTCTTCTTCCACCTCCTCAACGTCACAGCGCTCAATAGCTTCGTTTTGCTGACGTCAGCAGGAAAGCAGATGACTCATCGAGAGTTTCGGCTTGCTCTTGTGAGAGAGCTTATTGAGGAAGGGGCATCAGCTATCCCCTCCAAAACTCCCCGAAAGCGTGGTTCCATTGAGGAGGTTAGAGGCTAAAGAAAATAAACATTGGCCAATAAAGGGAAATCGCCTTAGATGCCGTGTGTGCGCAGAAAAAGAAAAATACACACGGACCGTAGCAAAATGTAAAATATGCGACGTTGGTCTGTGTATTTTCCTGTTTCGAGGAATATCACACGAAAAAAGATTTATAATATTTATCAAATAGATATATAAGCTCTAAAAATTATCACTAATATCTTTTATTGAATTTATCCTTGTTTTTATAATTGTTATCTCGCAGAATTACGCCAGTTTTGCACTTTTTTGTTTTCTTTCTCGATAAAAGACGTAATTCTGCTATTCCCCAAACGATTGACTAAATAATACTTTTTATTTGAACGTTTTATCACTAATAGTTCATGAAATACAAGGCAGTTTATGATCTATTGCAAGAAAAATTTAAATGACCAAAATTAAATCCGGCAGCGAAGAAACATAAAGTCAAAAAATTTGAAATGACATTACAAAATTTCGTCTTTAGTTGCCAAATAGAATTTTATGCTGGGTCAAGTTATTATTTATATACTAGCATAAGTGCCCGTTGAATTTCAACGGGTTTAATGAATCTAAACTTTCGTCAATGCAACATGTAAAAATCGCAAGAATAAAATTGTGCACTGTTTTAACCATCGAATATTTCTATATTATAAGTCTGTTTTAATTAATTAACTAAAATCTCACAGAAATTCCTTGTGAATAAAATAGTAGTACCTTTCTTTCTACTAAAATAGCCATTGTTATTAGTTTTAAATTGATTATAGCATTAGGATTTCAATTTCATTAAATAAGTAGAATTCCGGTTACAAAAAATTGGTTCAAATTTCAATTGCCTCTGATAATACTTTAAATAGATTTTGGAATATAATGTATGTACCTCAATATGGTTTATACTATGCTCAGCACTCTTGCCTTCTCATTTTCGAAACAACCACTTTCACCAGTTTTAAATGGATTTCAAACTTAGAAGAGAACTTGATTCAATTCAGTTAAAATAACCACATAACAAACTTCTTATTCCAAAGAAAATCCTTTTATAATATGCAATGTTAACCTAGAATTCATCCATTCTGAAAAGTGAATAAAAGTACCATGTACATATATTTCTTTCAACTAAAATAGCCGCTCTTAACAGATTTTAATGGATTAATGCATTAGCATTTCAATTTCATGAAATAAGCAGAATTCCGGTAACAAAAAAAATTGTTCAATCTTCAATTGCCTCTGATAATACTTTAAATAGATTTTGGAATAAAATGAACCTTAATATCGTTTAGCGTCCGCTCACCACTCTGGACTTCTCAGTTTCCGAAACAACAACTTTCAATAGTTTTAAATTGATTTTTGCTTTGAAATATATGTACTTGAGTCAATTCAGTACAACTTCCGCTTTACATACTGTAAACTCCAAAGTAACTCCTTTTATAATAGACAATGCTAGCCTAAAATTAATTCATTCTGTAAAGTGAATAAATAAAGTTCTTTCTTTAAACTATAATAGCCACTGTTATTAGATTTAAATGGATTATAAGCCTTAGAACTTACTCTGTATTAAATAAGCACCAAAATTCCTTTTATAAAAACAAATCAATTCATTAAAAGATCCACTGTTGTTTCCTCGAAAATTGCCTGTTAACAGTTTTAAATGTCCTTTTAATTTTAATTGAATTTTAATTTATATTCATTTCCAAACTTCAGCCATTGTTACGAAATTAATTCGAGGACTAACAATATAAATTCGTAAGCACGTATGGTTTACAAAGAATTTAATTTAAGAATGCTTTTTATTTCCAGTTTTTTTAAATGACACTGTTGATACTTAAAATTTTTTATATTTATGTTAATATACTTATTTTCCACAAAACACGCCAATCTCTCCCCTTCCTTCCTCTCTCTCTCTCGTATTGAATGGTATTGATGCACTCAAGGCACGCTTATTTCCAGAAGGATGTATACAATAATGGTAATTTGAGGTGTAACGATGATAATGGTCGACATAGCAACATCACATTCAAAAAGGCGAGATTTCCACAAAATATGCAAATTACACGTTTAACATGGAATATTTCGAACTGTGGGCAAAAAAGACGAGCGGAATAAGAAACTTTATAACTTTTTCTTCAAAATGGTTGAAATCCGAAGGTCGTCTGTTAATTTCTTCTAATTTTAATTTCCAAATGAATAAAAGCCTGCACGTCGAAAAATCTCGTTTTACATGTTAAGTAATGGGAAATGGAAATGCCTCTCTTGGAGGCGAACCAAGGAATATTTTTGCAATTTAAATTTGTCATTCTCTGAATAAGTGTTAATCGATCATCCCTACCAAATTTCGAGTTTCTATCATTATTATTTCTCGAGTTATTAGCGTTTGCATAGCGTGACCAACCAACAAACCAACTAACGGACGACAGCTATTATTATATAAAATACTCCTTCAGGCCCGCGCCGGGCATACTTGCATCCTGGGTGCAAGCAATTTATGCCACACCTTACCCTGGTCCAGATTTTTTTCGATTTTTAGATTAAAAGTTGTATTTAATTTAAGAAATAAATTGTGCAAAACACAAAATTAAGAGAAATTCTCAAAATTAAGAGAAATTCTTGCCTCCGCCCATGAATTGCCGCCCCTAATACATTGCTGCCCGGGTGCGATGCACCCCTTGCACCATAGGGCAGTGCGTGCCTGTACTCCTTGTATATACTGTTTAGAAATATCATGAAAATCAGATTATAGATGGCAAAAATCGATGACGAATAAACTTACACGAATGCAAGCTAAAAAAAATCGCAATGTGTGCGTTCTCCCGGTGGATGCCCGCTTGCAGGTCCCCCGGGCCATGGCGGTCACCGGTGACCGCTGCATAAAATTTGCAATAACTTTCTTCTTAATGGTTTTTTTTCAATTTGTTCTATTTTTTATGTATTTTGTTGATAACTAGAAGTCCTTGACCAGTGTTGGCCTGAAGAGGAATCTTTTCAAAATGGGAGCCGTATTCTGGCATTGAATAGGAACAGCTGATGCCGGGGATGAATCAGACGAAGCCGACGAAGTTTCGGAATCAGCGTGGAAAAAGAATTTCTAGTTCGGGCAGCTTTAGAAGGAAAACGCGTCGTGAAAGAGTAATTTCGAGGAAGAGTTACATTTATTTGTCGATGCCAGTCAGTTGGCACTTGGGGCGGTCCTTAACACGTTGACTGCCAAAGGAAATTTTGAAATTTTAAGTATCAACAGTGTCATTTAAAAAAACTGGAAATAAAAAGCATTCTTAAATTAAATTCTTTGTAAACCATACGTGCTTACGAATTTTTTGACTTTATGTTTCTTCAGGTGTGTCTGCATTTTAGCATTTTGTTTTAGCTCCTTTTAGGTCAACCGACCCTAACCGCGTATGCACAGCTGCGTTGTAAACTGCAATTTGGGAGGCAGGTAGTGGGGAGTGCCTTTTCCCAGACCTCAATTAATCTTTTTTCGACTGCAAAAGGAAAGTTTTTCCTTTTCAGTGTTAACAATTTTTGATTCCTTTCTGTCTTTCAATCCTCTGGGAGGTTTCATATGCATCACATATGTTTTGAAAAGAAATGCACGTTTATTGCTTTATCCTAACGGTTCTCATGGGTAAGCTACTTCTTCTAGGGATGCCTTTGGACATTTTGCTCTCTGACCCTCATTCTGTCTTTTGATCTCTAAGCGTGTGAACTAGTTCATCATAGCAGCAAGATTTAGGAGAAATTGGTGAAGAGGAACGTTTTCCATACTCTCCATTTTTTCAGATTGTGGGGATAGAAGATGGATTTTATCCTGTTTTATTTCTAAGCCAAATGAAGAATGAGTGAAATATTTTTTTACTTTTGTGAATAGCATTCCTGTAAGAAAATTTTCTGGACATACCTTTCGTCAGATTTTTCTGATCTAGAGGTCCTTTCTTATTCGGTAAGTAAAATGACCCCGTTATTATTTCTCGATATTATTTACTTTAGTAATGATAAATTTATTCCATACTTTTTCTTTTAAAATTTTACGATTTTTGTAGTTATATTTTAGTATTATTTTATTTTACTTCTGCTCAAATTTTTGCTTCAGTATACTGTATTTTTTTATAATTTTCTTACTATGGTATTACTTGTTAATTAAATTTAGGCGACCTTCAAGTCCTACAATCTAAGCGGATATGATGGAAGAACATCATTCAGAAAGTGAGCTGAATGAAGACTCAGATTACATCCCATCAAGTGACAAAGACATTGATTCACTTAGCAGCAGTGAAACTGAATATGAACAGTCATTATCGGAAAGCTCATCTGATGGTGCCAGTGATCCTGTAAGTTCTCAAACTTCACAACCAGTCCCTGATTCTTTTGGAAACATTTGGACAGAACCGAAAAAACAACAACGGGGTTTTCATTTTACTGGAGATTTCGGAGTGCATTCAGATTTACGTGGACTAGAGAACCCTACGCCAATTGGAATATTTTCAAAATTAATTGATGATATTTTTGAATTAATTGTTGAGCAAACAAACTTATACGCAGAACAGAGTATTAGCAAAGAAAAACAAATGAAAGAAAAATCTAGAGTAATCTCATGGAAACCTACTGATGTTGTTGAAATTAAGAAATTTTTTGGTTTGCTAACATACATGGGAGTCGTAAAAATGCCCAGAATTGTTTAATATTGGAGTAGAAAGCGTCTCTTTCATAATGATGTGGCCCCAAACACTATGTCTACAAATCGGTTTGAGTTGCTTCTTCGTATGCTTCACTTTTCTAATAATGAGGCAGCCCCAGAAAATGACCGTCTTTATAAGGTGCAACCGATTTTAGATAAAATCATACCTAAATTTCAGGAAATGTATGTTCCTGGAGAAGTTGTATGCGTAGATGAAACCATAATTACTTTGAAAGGAAGACTGGTCATGAAGCAGTACCTTCCCCAAAAAAGGCATAAATATGGCATAAAAATGTTTAAATTGTGCTTAGAGAAGAGTTATACTTGGAATATGAAAATTTATTCAGGTTGTAGTGGTAATGATAGAAGATCAACTCCCACGGCAGTAGTCATGGAATTAGGAGAAAATTTGCTTGACGTTGGTCAGAGAATAGTTACCGATAACTACCGTATCTGCCCGAATAGAAGCCGACCCCGGATTTAAGCCGACCCCCCAAAAATTTCCACAATTTTTTGGCAAAAACGTAAATTTCATAGACTTTATGCTAAAGTGTGCCTGGCATTCATGCACATCAGAATACACTATTCGAGATCGAAGAAATGTGTGGGAAACGGTTTACTTGTTGGCATTTTGACATATTACTCCAATTAATAATTTTGCGTAGTTGAATAATGTTCCACATTCAGTGACAATAATTTCATTCATCTTCATTTTCACAAAAGGTCAAATATACTAACAACGATCTCGTCAAGAAATTTTTCATCGAAGTCTATTTCCAATGAAATTAGCATATACATTGCCTTGAGAAACTGCATTTTTATAATTATACACGTTCCATGTAAAGTTTTCCCAAAATTCAAACAGTTGAGCGTTCAAAGCCGTCAATGCATTTTGCGTAACCGTCAATTTACGGAAGCGATCTCGCCAAGATATTTATATATATATTCATCGTAGGTCAAATATTTACTTTATGAAAAATATAGTACTATCATTTGAATGCGAAGGCAATGAGAGACTTCGAGATTTAACCATAACCCAAATTTTCCTTGGACTCGCATTTAAGCCGAGGGGTCATTTTTTCATGATAGATTTTGACTAAAAACATCGGCTTGTATTCGGGCAGATGCGGTATTACACCAGTTTGGAGCTTGCAAATTCCGTACTTGAAGGTAGGACACACCTTTTAGGGACACTACTTAAAAATAGGAAGGGTCTTCCTAAGGAAGTGACAAACAAAAATTAAGAAAAGGAGAGATGATTGTGAGGGAGAATCAGAAGAGAATTACGGTAATGAAATGGAAGGACAGACGAGATGTCCTACCCTTTCCACTGTCCACTCTGACGACACAGTAAATGTAGAAAAAAGAAGAAACACTATTTTGAAGCTGCTGGCTATCATAGATTAAAATAAGGGTAAAACTTCAATAAATATTTCCAATCATCTATCATCATATTCCACACCATTGTGGCGATCGTTGAAGTGGTATAGAAAGATTGCTATTGAAGTTATTTTAGGGGCAGCCAATGTAAATTCTCATTTCCTTTACCGTGAATTAACAAATAAAGATATTGAAATAACAAACTTTAGAGAAAGTATTACTGAAGCTTTGCTGGAGACCAGAGACGAGGGTGAAGATCCTGAACTTGGCCCTTCAGAACCAATCACAAAAATACGGAGGTCATCTCATATGTTCATGAGAGAAGAGAGCAATGTATGGACAACCCGCAAATATTGCAAAGGGTGTTACAAAAAGAAAATAATGGGAAAAATAACAAAAAATAAAGTTAAAAAAGTAACCTATTGCCAAGATTGTCCGAATAAGCCAAGGTATTGTTTACAATTAGATTGTTTTAACAATTACCATAAATAAAACAGTATTATTAGTTATTATATGTAAAATGTACTATAAATTTATTAGAATGTAACGTTTCTTATATTTTTTGGATCTTTTCCATATATTTTACAAATAAATTATATTATTTTTGTATTGTATTGTATTGTATTTACATTTGATAATGTGCATAATGTTTTAAATTATTTGGAACAATCTTTGTATTATTAAAAGGAAATTTAATCAATTATATTCTGTATATTATGAAAATTTGTTAATATCCATTAGTTTTTCTCCAAAAAATACTGTAAAACTAAATAAAAAGAATGTCAATGAATAATTTTCGTGGTGCCAAATAAACAAAAAATATCAGTATTCCTGTAATATCAATTATTAATATCACTGTCCTGATATATAATTATAATAAATACTCGTGCGCATGAAGAATATATGTTGTTGATTAAATAAACTATTGCTGAATACTCTAAGGATAGACTTACGTACGTAAAAGAAAACGAAAATAAAAAAAAATAGATAAAGAAAAAAATTTTTGAAACCAAGACCACGTAGGTATTAGCTGGGCCATAGCAAACACAGCACGTATTTTATAACGTAGAAAGAGTGGTCACATGGCCTTTGAAGGAGGAACGGGAGAACGGTCACCGGTGACCACCATGGCCCGGGGGGGACATACTAACGGGAGGTCACCGGTGACCGCCATGGCGGTCAACGTGTTGATCAGAAAATCAATGGGAATTTAAAGCCAGTAGCTTACACCAGCAGGACTGAATAACTGCGAACAAATGCTGCCATTGTATGAGCTGGAGTGTCTTGCCTGCTGTTGGGCTGCTGAAAAGTTCAGGACCTACCTCCAGCCGAAACAATTCCATTTATATACCAATAATGGGGCTATAACCTGGTTATTTAGACATCCCAAGCAACTAGGGAAAATTGGCAGAATGCTTTTAAAATTGTCTTCCTTTCGTTTCGTAATTCACCATGTTCCATGTTCTAAAAATTGGGTCGCCGATTGTCTATCAAGAGCAGTTAATCAACCGACTGAAGAACCAGTTCATTGTTCTATGTTCTTGCATAAAATTCCCTTGTCGTTTACCAACATTCGTGATCACCAGAATGCTGATCCACACCTGAAACAGCTGATACAACGAATCAGACTGGAAAGTCCTTCTCCAAACTACTTCTTAAAGGATAATCTTTTATATCATGGTACCAGTAGACTTAAGATGGGAAGAGTAGTTGTTCCAGATACTCTTAAGTCTATGTTATTTTCTTATTTTCATTGCTGGCCAACCGCTGGACACATGGGTGTACGAATTTGTAGGGAGTTCTGCTGGAAGAACATGAAGTCGGAAATAGACCAAATGGTTAAAACCTGTCATGATTGCCAAACATGCAAACCTAGAAACACCCTTCCCCCTGGCAAGATGAGTTCTTTAACACTGAATTATCCCTGGGAGCGAGTAGATTTTGTTGGTCCATTACCTAGAAGTCGCAGTGGGAATACTTATGCCCTTACAATAATAGATGGTTTTACTAAATTCACCCTCATCGAACATCTGCATTCTCCTTTAGCCTCCCAAGTCGTCTCTACCCTGTTTCATAAAATCTTTCCTAAATTTGGTTATGGGACCCAATTTAGGTCCGCTTTATTGTATGTTTCAAATATGGCATTAAACAAATATTTACAGCACCCTATTATCCTCGGCCTAACCAAGCTGAACGAGCCCACCATAATCTAAAATATGCTTTAACCATCTTATCATAAAATGACCATAGGAAGTGGGATGAATTTTTAACTAGCTTAACCTTCGCCTTTAATTCAGCCAAGCACGTAGTACAGGCTATACTCCAGCGAAGGTGTTTATGGGAAGAGAACTCCCCCACCCCTAACTAATTTCTGGAGAATTCCTCCACAAGCCCTATCGGAGACATTAACACAATCTCAAAGGAAGTCCCTATGGCAAGATGTAATGAAAAATCTAAAAAGGACAAGGCTTAGGCAAGCGCTCACTTTTAATAGAAGTCATTCAGGAAATCCAATTAAACATGGTGATTTGGTGTTGTATAAAAGGTTCCCTACCAGTTCAAAGGTCCTCCACAAAACTGCCAAACTCACGCCACAATGGGCTGGTCCATTTCGTCTTAAAAGTTTCATATCTCCAGTAACAGCTGTTCTTGAATTGTCACCAAATAAGGAGAGAATTGCTAACATTTCCCATTTAAAACTGTATCATCAATAAATTGTATTGTATTGTATATGTATCTGGCATAGGGAATTAGCTACCCCCTCACCCAATGATTCTTATCATTGTAATCAGCCTCCAGATGAGAATCTGGTAAAACATATTGATATTCCTCCTAGTGCCATGCCTTCGTGAAAACAAGGATGATGTCAAGGCATCATAAAAGGGTATTTAGACTTTTATGTATGTCTCCATGGCTCTAAATCTTTATTATTTAATGTAACCTAGCCATGTGTTTCTTATGTTTGCTGGTAATAATACCACTATTACCATTATTGTTTTTGTGCACTATCCCCAATTGGGATAGTGTACCTTAAAATGTTTATAAACTGTATGCCATATGTAACAATAGCCATGCTTTGCAAAACAGGAGGAAATATACTTATAATTAGATTTAAAACTGTCTGAATTTGAATAATTATCTTTACTACTTTGAAATGTTAATCAATGTTATAATAATTATCTTTACTACTTCACTACTTTGAAATGGTTGTTAATGTTATAATAATTACATGCCTTGCCTTAGAAAATAATTGATGCTAAGTTTCCAGCAAAGAATACTGCTTAGTTTTACTTAATCCCTTAAATCCAAATTAATCCTTTGTTAAATTTCAGTACTTCCCAGATGAAAATACCATGAATTCTTTTCTTTGTTATAATATCCATTGTTATGTAATCTGCCCTAATTGTAAACCTAAGGAAAGATTGGGAATTGATCATTTCTGTATTTCTTAGTCATTTCTGTATTCTTTATTCATTTCTGTATTCTTAAACTACACACCAGGTCACGTTGTGATAATTAATATCTGTTGTGGTGGAGACATAACAAGTCGTGCTATTGAGTTTCAATCCGAGAAGACATCTGACTCCAGTGCTTAGTGAACACTTTTCAAAACTGCTTTTCAAAGGGTGTACTAAACCTGAACAGTGTTAATAAGTGGTGGACTTCTTTCTTTTCCTGAGAACTTCATATGGGACAGTGTCATGGACTCTGATTTTCAGAACGAGATAATTTCCAGTGAATCATCCCAATGTACTTTACTACAATAACATTATTTAATAAACTACATTATCAATACTAGAGACAATTCCTGTGTGTGTGTGACTTCATATAAGGTGTTATTAGGCAAAGCGCTACGTGTAAAAGGTCTACTACACAGGGTGTGAACAATTGAGGGAAGAAGGCGGTCCAGAATCTCCTCCCGACCCTTCAAAACTTGGTTTTTTTTTCATTTTCCTGGGGAGAGGAAGCAGTGATTTTTCCCGCACCTATGCACTTAACGAACCGCTTGTCGAAAAAACGCAATGAATAACACCTACCCATCGAATATCGCCCCCCTTCGTTATCGCCGCCATTCGTAATCGATGAAGAGAATCACAATGGCTCTCCTCACTACGTCTCGGTCCCATAGCTACTCGCCTTATATAGCGCGAATATCACCCCTATTTCCCATTCCTCCCTCTTCCTATGGTTATATAATCTACTCAAGCAATTAACCAATACCAAATCGAGGAGTCGCCCATTCAAACTACCTGCTGGACCTCCCCTCATCTGCTGCCATCACATGACCGTTGCTTTCGCCAGCAGAACCAGTGTTGCCGTTTCAAAATTGAAATTATCTGTAGAATCAGGAAGAAAAATATGTAGAAAATCTGGGAACTAGTTTTAAATTCTGTATAAATATCTGTTAAGGAACATTTAAGCTCCAAATTCAGTTTTATATTTGTATATTTATGGAAAACAAACCAGTTATTTTATTCACTTTAATAAAGAAATAAATCGTAGTGTTCTTATCATAATAATTATTTATTAATAGGAAATCAAACTTCTGTTACGAATATATACATAAATACATATATATAGATATATGTATATACAACAATTACAAATATGTTAATACATACAATAGTTTTATGAAAAACTGTAACAGTTTTATGAATACACTAGCTGAAAGTACCCTGCGATGCCCGGGTTATGCCAGACGTCTTTGGCGAATAAAATTATGTATTATATGGTAATACAATCATTTCACCTTTTGCGCATATTTTACCAAAAGATGAAGGCATTATAAATTAGAAAAATATGTTTTAATATTTATTTCAAAGCTTGCATGTAAACGTGTATTTCCGTTGAAATCTCGATTTCAAATTTTTTCATGAAAGCAATATTTTCTCTATACTACGTATATTGGAGAAAGTAAAAACTAATTCTGAGATATCTCTGATACCTATGAATTGGGCCGGGAGGGTCCATGGAGGTCCGGAGAGAACGTGAGCATACTACATGAGAGTAATAGGATTTCGAGTTTAACAATGTAATCGGTTGGCAAGGCAACTTCAAGTTAAAAACGCTAAATTTTGTCAAAATATGGTATGAAAATGTTAAATTCGAAAGATTTAGATTCGAAAGCGATAAAAGACGATAAGAATAAGAAACTGCATTTATTTTCCTTTAATACAGTCCAAGTACGAAAATCGTAGGTCAATTGTGCGAAGTTTAATAAGCAAAATAAAATAAGGTTGCTGGTCAAAATATTGATTTTTCCATGTTATCTTATGAGGAATGGAAATCATTCTTGGGAATTGAACCCGGGTACCCTATGTTACTCGTAGAGTCATATGAAGTCAATTTGCAAAGTTTGGTCCCGATAGCTCAAAGGGCGTGGGAATGTATAAGGAACAGACAGATGGACAGATAGATGGACAGACATTCAATTTTATATATTAAGATATGTATAATGAAAAAGTTAGGTAATATAAAATATTTTATTTTCCTCTAATGACTATATATACAGTGATTTGAGGAAAAACTTAGTGATTATGTCTCTCTCCTGCCCTGCTCCCTTTTTATGTAGATGACGTTGCGGGTGGTGCAGTTGGTAGTGGAAGTTATGGGGTTTGAGAATGAGTTGGAGGGTGGGTTTATAGGGCATGTTAGGCATGCAGCCGGGGTGAGACCCTGCAGGGTGCAGAGGAGTGGGTGATGGGGGTTCTTTTCTCCACAAGACGTTGGCTAGGTTGGAAGGTCTGCAGAAGCAGAGGTTGGGGGTGTGGGGAAGGAGACCTGGTTGGGGGAGGAAGTGAGGATTGGGTGGGCTGCCTTTAGGATACTTTTTAGGGTATCGTGGATGCTGGGATAGAAGGTGGTGATTAGGGTGAGTTGGGGGGTAGAGTCGGGGTTGTGGGGCTGTTGGAGTGTAGGTTAGGAGTGCTGGGTCGAGGAGGTCGGGAAAATCTGGCTGGGCGACTCTATGTGCTAGATAATTGGAATATTGCTCGACGGGGTGGTGTAGAGGGAGAGAGGATGGGATATATTGAGAGGGGGGTTTAAAGGCGGACAGAGATTGTGGGAGTGCATCTGGGGTAGAAGAGAGGTTGGTTTTGGGTGGGGCGACCTTGAGGCAAAGTAGGCGGATAAAGGCTTGTATGTCGGTGAGCAGGGAAATGTGGTCAAATTTGGTGGTAGGGCAGAAGGAAAGGCCGCGCGAAAGAAGTGCATTCTTGGCAGGGGTGAGTGTAAGGGATGCAAGGTTCAGGACGTCATCTGGCTGGGAAGAGCTTCAGGTTTGCCAGGAAAGGGGTTTCCGCTGTTGGCGGTTTAAAACAAAGGGGGGCCTGTTGGGGGTGTGCAGTGGGGGTGGGGTTGGGATTCCCAAAAGGTCCGCCAGGCACGGTCTTTGGGCGAGGAGGGGCGGGGGAGGTGCGTTGGACTCACCAGCTGGGATGAAGGGGAGAGGTAACCCTTGTTGGAGGTGGCGGGTGCAAAGAAGTGAAAGTTTTCGGATTAGTCTGTTTCAGTTGGCTGTGAGTTCTTCTGTGGCTTTTTGAAAGATGGAGTCGAGGTTGTCTTTGAAAATTGAGGAGTTGCTTAGTGAATGAATTATGGAGATGCATTTATGGAAGTGCGTATTGGAGAGCGAATGGTAGTGGCGTAAAACTGATTGGACTACATTAAGGGACATACTGTGATTGGTGAGGGCAAAAGATGGTCGGATGGTGAGAGGAAGGCCCGATAGGGGGATTCTTACAGTAAGGCCTTTTGGAGGGAGGCATAATTCCAAGCAGGAATTGAGGAATTCCATTTGGCAGGTGAGGGAAATATGTTTTCGGAGATGATAGTGGAAACTGTGAATATTTGCCATGGCAGAAGGACAAGATAAAGAAGAAAGGTGATAGGAAAGTTGTTAAAAGAGAGATGACATATAAGGAAAGGTAAGGTAGGATAAAATGGTAAAAATACTACGGAAGAGGAAAGGTAAGTAAGGATATTTAGGGCAACTAGGTGTTGAAGAAAACTCAGTGAGCACTTACCAGAAGGAGAGCCGCTGGGGTGTTGGAGAGACACATTTGTAGAGATTAGAGCTTTCGGGATGATCCCTTTGTCAGCACAAGAGAGACACAACCGATTTGGCAGTGACACTGGGGTGAAGGTGTGGGGGTGGAAGGGAAGGGAGCGTGGAAAGGTCGGGGATTGGAGGATGCAGAGGGGGAGGGGGGGAAGGGGGGGAAGGGTGGGTAGAAAGGAAATATTAACGGATATTGAGGCCGGGAGGAGAGAAAGTGGATTGCAAGAACTGAGTTTAGACAATGTCTAAGATGAACACTGCCTAAACATCGACTTTTACTTGCTCGAACGCCATTCAGCGTTAGACATCGTTTAAACGATGTCTAACTGACGTCATTTAGATGCCATGTTTAGACACCGTCACAGGGTAGTTTAGACACCGTTCAACCATCATTCACCATTTATCCCTTGTCTATCTGTTCGACGCAGTCATTGAAGATGGAAAATTTAGATCGGCAGGTTGCCTTGCTGCACCAAATGCAAGGGTTTATTAATATAATAAGAAGGGAAAGGGTGCTGAGGGATAGAATGAATCCCTTCGAGTTTTATAATGAAACACAGTGGAGGTCTAGGTTTCGTTTTAGCAAAGCTGTTGTTCATAACTTAATATCAAAGTTGGAACCTTATTTACATACTCCGAGTGACAACAGAAGTAGATCTGTTGGCATAGCTTTGGAAGTATTGTTGTGTCTGCGGTTTTTTGCTACTGGAAGCTTTTTGAAAATGGTTGGAGATGTTCATGGAGTACATGAATCAACCGTATACCGAGCAGTGCAGAATGTTATGAAAGCAAATTGCCAACTTAGGCATGAATTTATTTACTTTCCTCCAAATGAAGAATTGATTGCAGTTAAGGCAGAATTTGGACGATTATCGAGGTAAGATACGAATGTTTTCTTAGTTATGAAATATCTCAACAAAAACTTTTAACTTTTGTCTAGACAAAACATTAAAAAAGCATTAATATTATTAATTTTCGGATTAATTTATTTAATGATAAACTCATTCGAAATATGAACTATGCCTTTTTTGAAACAAAAACAGTATGCAAATGATTAAATTTAATTATCAATTCTAAAAAATGAGAAAATCATAAACATTCATAATTCAGTTATAAAATATGAAATTAATAATGAAAAAGATTAAAATTATCAACAATAACTAGTTAAGTAATTTAAAATTATTTTCATTTTTAGAGTCAACTTTCCTGGGATTGTTGGAGCAATAGATTGCACTCACATTAGAATTACCTGCCCAAACTCGCACCAAGCCCAAACATGCATTAACCGAAAGGGATTCCATTCAATCAACGTGCAGGTGGTATGTGATGCACAAATGAAGATTACTGGAATAGTTGCTCGCTGGCCAGGGTCTACACATGACAGTAGAATATTCCAAAATTCCACCATAAATGACAAGTTTGAGAGAGGAGAAATTGAAGGGCATTTACTTGGGGACAGTGGATATGCATGCAAGAGATATCTTTTGACCCCAGTAAGAATAGTGAGGACAATTAGAGAGAGAAACTACAACATAGCCCATGCTAGGTGTAGAAACATTATTGAGAGGACTTTTGGGGTCTGGAAAAAGAGATTCCCATGTTTACATTTAAGGCTGAGAACAAAACTTAGCCATTCTTTGCATATCATAGTGGCCACAGCTGTGCTTCACAATATGGCAATAACGCAAGGAGAAATTCCTTTTGAAGAAGGCGACATGATGGAAGAAGTGCCAATAGCTGCTGTTGCTGAGAACAATGTTGAAGGAAATAGATGGCATCAGTATTAACCAGCATTTCAGTGGTTAATTGTGGTATTTATTAATCTTGTCAACAGTAGCGTAGCTAGAGGTTTCAGGCCCCTAGGCAAGAATCGCTGATGGCCCCCCTAAGCGGAAATATTTTAGTAAAAAGATTTTTTAAATATATTTTATTGGTGTTTATTTTACTCTGTGGTGGGGGCCCTCTTGAGAAAGAGGTGAAAGAACACCAACCACTAGTTTATTATGCAGCACAGGATATATGATTTTAAAAATTAGCTTAAAATGTCTTTTTCCTTGCTTTTGCATTTGCGAAGATATTGACAATTTCTTTCAGATCTATTTTTGAAACTACTTTGTGTTCTATCACTAGTAAAGCAAGATAATGTGGTCTAGTTTGACTCGTTGAATTTCTTTTGTAGTCTTTGAGTGTTTTTAATTTATTAAAAGGTCTCTCAACACTTGCAACCATTACGGGCAATGTAAAAAATAAGAAAAGGGCCATATAGATCTCTGAAAAATCACTTTCCATTATGCTGTATTTTAGTTACAATTACTTCCGATAGTTCTTTAATTGTCATTTTATGATTTAAATCTTCTTTAAATAAAGTAGTGGCTTGAACAAATTGATTTGCTAGTTTAGAGGAAAGAACTTCTGAATACTTGTTATAAAGTCTATCACAAGCATGTATAATATTTTGTTCCGACATAGTTAATATATTTTTAAATTCAGGAAATGCAAAAAGTTGTTGATAGTTTTCATTCCTGTGAAACGTTTATCAATTTGGACAATTATTCTGTCTAATGTATAATAAAACATTTACTTTGAACATTTCTTCATTGTGAAAACGATAATCTGATAACAATTCATCAAATCGTTGTCTTTCGCTCGTGAGCCCCCTTTTGTTCGAGGGCCCTTAGGCATTGTCTTGCTATATGGTAGCTATGCTACTGCTTGTCAATGACTGTTATTAGTGCTATTGATATTTCTATAAGATATTTAGACAAGTAAAACCTTACCAACAGAATTTCACCAAACTATTTTTTTCCTTAATATTGTCATGCTATCTGCAAATATGAGAGCAGATGAATCTTTGCCCCTTATATCATTAATGAAAGAATTAAAGAGCAGTGGCACTAGATGAGATACTTGGGGCCATTAAATGGATAACTCTAATGAAGGCAAGCTCCAACACTGTTCAAGAATGTGGAAGAAAACATAATGAAGGCAAGCTACAGCATTTACAGTCATTTCATTTGTCATGTATTAAGTATAACAATTTGAACCTATATTTTAAAAGGAGGTAATTACAATTTTTTTGTATAATCCACAAGCCACAATTAAGATGTAAATCACAAATATTTTTAAATTTTTTTATTAAACACACAACTTATAAAAAAAATCTTTACATTAATCCCTGAAATGCCTCCGATAATTAGGAGGAAATCCTAGAGAAGCTTCCAACTCTTTCTCTAATTTCCAAAGCTCTAACTCTGCTTCCTTTTTTTTAAGAACAGCTTCCTCCAATTGCACTTTGTGCAGTTCCATATTTCCTTGAAGTAAATCATTCTTAAAATCTTCGATGGGATCTCTCTTTCTTTTCTTAATTTTAGGTGAATCCATTTCTCTGGAATTTGAAATCAAATTATTAATAAAAAATTTAAATCCAAAAATAAATATCATTTTAAGAGTAAGATGTTATAGACAAGTTTGTTTCAATATTAGAATATTGTTTAGATTCATTTAGAATATATATAGAATATTAATATTGTTGTTATTGACACATTTCGTTACAATTTGGCCTGCTGGCCAGGTTACATATAAAAAAGGGATATAAAAATTATCAATCTTTACAATACTACTAATATACTAAAACAGTAGTTTTTTGTGGGAAACCAAAGAAAACTTAGCGTAGTTATCTTTGTAAAACTCACTGCAGAAAAACACTCATGAATAGCAGGGGAGTGTAAAAAAACTGCGAAAACCCTATATCGTTTGAGAGACAGAACACCTGTTCCACATGGCTTCCGAATTCTCTCAAACATACAATCAATATTACTGTATTATTATGATTATTGAACCTTATTAAATATACACAATATTAAAATAGACCAAAGACAGGTAACCCTATTATGAATTCTTATATAAATTACTTTATTGCTATGCTTCCTCAAATTTTAATGTTCCTTTCCTAAATGATATTACTTCACCTTTATCAAAAGTTAATTCAATTCTAAAGGTTTGCTCATATTTTATAGATACCTTTCATGAAATTCTTCTCTTAATTCTGGCTCTCTGTTCTCCATGTCTGTTACAGGATTCTAAAAATACAAAAAATTAACCATTAAAAATTATCTACAATAATTCACATAACACAAAGTTTATTGAATTACCAAGAAAATGACTGAGTGAAACAACTGAGCACAAAATAATTCATGACATAATCTAAGTCAGAACAAAGCTTAAAAAGAGGGCTCTTCAGTATGAAGAAAAATAATACCTCTGAAAATTCTCCTTCATCATCAAAAGGATTTTCTAAAGGATTGGCACTATCTCCAATAAACTCAGCCATGACCAAGTCATCCACATTTAAGGAGATGGAAGGGCAGCCACCACCTGTCTTCTTCTGCTCCTTTCTTTGCTCATCTAACTCCGACTTCATTCTAACTTTTATTCGCCTCCAAAACCCTTTAAAACCGTTAAAATTAATTGTAACCATTTTTATTCTTTCATTCACGTTAAATAATTCAAATGAGTACTGTTAATATGAATTTATAGAAATTTATTACTAACCTTGAATAGTTTTTAAATTCCTCGAAGGTTTGCCCGGATTTGATGCATTATACTTTAATAATATTTCCTCCCAGGCCTTTTTCTTCTGCGATAGAGTTGCACTATCATATGATTTGCTCTCGATGATTGTATGATCTTTAATAATTTCTATTATTAAACTTCTTTCTTCGTTTGAAAAATTCTCCGCACATGCTGTCGCCATCCTATATGTTTCGCAAATAACTTGTCACTTGTTTTGACTCTAAAAGGTTAAGAGGAGTGACGTTGCCAAATGCTCAAAAAGAGTTGAACGATGTCTAGCAGAACAATGGCTAAAATGGGTTTCAGCAACTCAAACTTAGGCATCCGTTAGACGTTGTCTACGAAGACGCCGTCTAACCAACGTTTCAAGACGCCGTTCCTGCAATCCACCCAAAGAGTTTTAGATTTGGATATGTGCCAGTACCCATATCTATATATATATATATATATTTTTTTTTTTAGGGCAACTAAGTGTTGAAGGAAACCCAGTGAACACTTACCAGAAGTAGAGCCGCTGGGGTGTTGGAGAGAGACATTTCAACGCTTAAAATCTCTCCCCTCCCACCTAACACAATCATGACAACTATAGACGTCTGCTCCCTTTATACTTCTGAATAATGCATTGAAGCAATACCTGAGATATATAAATATTTCTCTAATTGCAGGTATGCAAGATACCTAAGATGGAGGACAGGCACAGCCAGAAGGGTGTCCGCATTGGTCCTTGGTGGGCGAGGGGGTCCTCCAACAAAGGCATTCCGTCTACTCAGTGCAAGGGCACAGAGGATGTTCCGACGCCTTTTAGACCCCAGGCCTGAGAAGAGGCCCCCTGTGGAGGAGGTTAGCTAATGAAATATTTTGGATAATGTTTACTTGACTGAGCAATTCTCATAAGAATTTTCAGTTTCTGTCTTTTTGTCTGTCTCTCTGCAAATAAGATTTCAACTCATCGGTTGGTGCTGCCACCTTGCGGCAGTTATTATAACTGCTAGGAGTTTTCAGAAGACGGTCAGGCTATCTAATATATAAAAATGAATGTGTGTATGTATGTATGTGTCTGTATCATAATTTTAAAACTCGAAAACTACAGATCGTAGAAGCAAGAGAAAGATATCATTTTAACCTGAATAATGTGTACGGTGGTATAGTAAAGTTTTTATATCGATTTGATTGACCTGTCTAATTTTTAAAAAACATTTTCCTTTTTTATTTTCTCCATTTGAATAACATAGGGACAAGTGCAGCTTATTTTTCATTTCAATTTAAAATTACTTACAAACATGGTATAATCTTGAGACTTGAATGGTTCTACGAAGAAAAGAACAAAGTTTATTTTTATTGAAGACAGAATACGAATCCTGATTGAATTAGCATAAAAATGCATTTAGAATCAATAAAATACGTGATTTTATGTTTTATTACAATACCCATTATAAGGTACCATGACAACTCCCATAGTCGCCAAAATTGAGAGTTCAATGCATTTATATGGGAGAAGGAAACATCCAAAGAGAGTATGAAAATTATGCGGAACGACTAACAAGGAGAGTAGGGAGGCTAGTACCCTTGAATCCGAGATTACCGAGTGCAACAAGACAAAAGTGAGCCATGCAGTGTCCCAATTTTGCTACAAGGTCAATGTAAAGTGGCAATCATGTGACAGAAGGATGGACTACTTTGTATCAAAACATGCAGCGTGGCTTGAAAAGGATCTGATAATCAGCAGATGAGTTACAAATTTCAAAGACTAGTCCCTCGGGAAGTGGCGGTGGGCCTTCTAAATCATTTGAGGAGAGTAGTGCTCGAGGTAAGAGGAGAAAAACGGAGGCCTTGCACCAGTCCGCGACAGCCACAGAGCTGGCTTATGCGGCTGAAATGAGCCTGCGATCGGCTGGCAAAGACGACGCCACGAAGCTGTTGAAAGAAGCCATCGATACAACACTGACACGTGCTACCAAAATAAGAGCTGCAGTGAAGACGGTCAAATCTGCTCAAAATGTGATAACGTACAACCCCGACGAGGCCTTGTCACTCATTATAGAAGGGAAGTTAAGTAAACAGCAGTATCTACTGATGAGGCAGGGTTCAATGCAGCGAAATGCACTTTTGTATCTCTCCTATTAAGGTGGCAGAGGCTAAGCAGCGATGCTATCCTGCAGACATTTTTTTCACCATCACGGAAACTCTGGCAGAAGTAACGCTTCAGTCCATCCTCGATAAGTAAGGTGTTGCGGTGGAAACCCCCAATACAGCTATGTCACTGGATAGGAGTATCCACTGAGCCTCAAAACCATCAAAAATGAACTCAGCATCCCCAAAAACCCCAGAGTACCCAAATTCAGGTCGATCAGGTGATAGCTTTAGTTATAGCCAGCTTTTTCGGATTCTGTCCCACTGTGCGAGGAGGCAAAATCTTGGATTTCGTGAGTCAAGTGCAGACACTCACCATTCCTGTGCCTACACAATTATCTATATTCACCGTCACTTCCTTTCCACCCATAGCAGCAATTTGGTCACCTCGTAATGGCCACACCTGTCCATTTACTGTAAGAAACCCTTGACTAACATTTATAACACCATGATATCTCTCTAAAAAGTCTAGTCACAAGATTCCATCAAAGCCACCCTAGCTATCCACTGTCTGCATAATAAGGTTATAATGCTGTTTTCCTACATAAAAATCTATTAATTTTTCCCCATAATTCCACATCAACTCACCCGTGATGCCTTTCACTCTATAAGGGGATCTCTGAAACCCCTCCAAACCACACACAGCACTCGTCATCAAAGAGATTTGTGCCCCCGTATCAATCAGCACCCGACACGGGCGTCCCAAAATATTCACTGCCGTCACTAAATCACTCGCTCCTTCCCCTCCTGAGGAGGGGGCGTATGCAGGTTCGCGAGGTCTGCAGGTGGGGGGTGCCGACGAGCTGACGCCGAGCAATAGTTGCAATACTTACATTATTTACTTTTTTGCCTTCGTTAAATGAATTAATTTTGTATGTTCCTTTGCTCATCCATTTTCTGTTGATTATTGTATTCTTCCTGGTTTTACTTACAGTTTTCGTTTTGAATCTATCATCACGAAACTTCACATAGGTATATAATTTTACCCTGTGGGTAACATAAGCTATATGGCGATAAAATTCAATTCAATAATTATTTTCCCATAAGTTTACACGTAATTTTTGATTTTTCACAGTATAAGATTTTCTTCCTTCATTCATCTAAATACGTAAACGTGGATCAGTTTTCTTCATTTTTGCTTTATTGGATGGTTAAAACTGTGTACTATGTTATTCTTACAATGTTTACATATTACATGTCGAAGTTTTAGATTCACTAAGTTCGTTGAAATTCAACGGGCACTTCTGCTAGTAACTCCATAAAGTAAGGTAGTATCGATATTCTGGCCTGCTTTTTCTGTTTTCAGGAATGAATTATACATTTATAACATTACGTATAAGGGAAAATAGTTCTATTCGTATTTTCACTTATCGTCCAGTTTCCACAGAACCAATTAAGGACAAATATCAAGGGACGCATGTACATAGGTATTAGAATCATTATCTAAATAAAATTACCTTATTCTACGTTTTTTGTTTTCAATGCGTGTTTTTCGGGAAGTCTATCCGGCAATTTTGCAAAGACTACAGCAATCAGCTGTTGAGCTAGTGAAATGTGGAATATTTGGAGAGGATGGAATTATAACGGTATAGAGGCAATTAGGTGTTCTATATGTATATAATCAATATATGTATAACCTGGATTATCGATAATTATTGTGGTTTTGCCCTTAATTCACCCAAAAAAGCGAGAATATGGTGCGAGGTAGGTTCACTTTAATTTCCGATTTTAAGTGCTCAAAAGTGTTACCTATGCGCATTATACACAAGTATATACGGTATTAGTTCTTGATCAGTTTAGCTGTTACATGTTTTATGCTGGATTATTGGGATTCTTGATTGCTTCTAGGTGTTTTTAAACATCATAACTGCTATTATTGGAAGAAGAAAGTTCTTAATAAGATTCAAAACATTGCTACTTTAGATTTCAAAAGCCTGGGCAGTGAATAGGAAAAGGGTTAATGGGCTATCAAGAGATGAAATGAAATGGCCAACTAAGCATGTCACTCTAAAGGACCATTCTGGAAGACTTTCAGGTAACATGCATAAATATCTCAAGCAAACTGTACGTCAGGAATGGAAAAATAATCCATCTAGGATTTGCAATTACAAGGTCATCATGAAAGAAATGATTATTATGTTATTGTTAAATCATTTATTGAGGTATGCAAATTATAGTGTAACTTACAAGAAAGTGTGCAGTTTTTAAATATAAATATCTCCATTGACTTCAATAATTTGATGCAAATGCATGAGAAAATGTTGTGCTCAAAATGCCTCTAACAATATTTATTTATTTATTTGTTCCAAAAACAGCACATTTAAGTCTTAAAATAATATATAAACCCTTGCCCTGCATAAATACCAGTTTGTCATGTTAATATGCACTAGCTCATACAAGACTAATTTCGGTAATCAAATAGATATCTGTCTCCATATCTGTTCTCCTATTTGGAGGTAGGCAATGGCTTTCTTTCCCTCTCCAAATGCCAAAATGCAATTGCCAAATTGATGAATTTCATCCTCACTTTACTGTTTCCCGGTCATTTGTACCAATTACTCTTATCTCCAAATGCATCCACTGCTGGAAGAGCTGCTGTCGATAAAAGCTATGAAAATTGTGCCTAACAATTAAAATAACAAACATTCAAATACCTGTTAAAGGAGATTATGGGGTTAGTAATAAGTGAAAAATGTAACATATTGTGAAGTACAAAAAATAAACAATTATTGTGTTAGTAATACTGTATCTGCCCGAATAGAAGCCGACCCCGGATTTAAGCCGACCCCCCAAAAATTTCCACAATATTTTGGCAAAAACGTAAATTTCGTAGATTTTATGCTGAAGTGTGCCGGACATTCATGCACATCTTAGAATATATTATTCGAGATCGAAGAAATGTGTAGAAAATGGTTTACTTGTTGACATTTTGAAATATTACTCCAATTAATAATTTTGTGTTGCTGAATAATGTTTCACATTCAGTCACAATAATTTCATTCATCTTCATTTTCACAAAAGGTCAAATATAGTAACAGCGACCTCACCAAGATATTTTTCATCCAAGTCTACTTCCAATGAAATTAGCATTTACATTGCCTTAAGAAACTGCATTTTTATAATTATGCATGTTCCATGTAAAGTTTTACCAAAATTCAAACAGTTGAGCATTCAAAGCCGTCAATGCATTTTGCGTAATCGTCAATTTACGCAAGCGATCTCGTCAAGATATTTTTCATCCAAGTCTATTTCCAAAGAAATTAGCATATACATTGCCTTAAGAAATTGCATTTTTATAATTATACATGTTCCATGTAAAGTTTTACCAAAATTCAAACAGTTGAGCATTCAAAGCCATCAACGCTGAATGTGTAAGGGGCAATTCTGGCTGAAATTATGAAGAAAGGGAAACAACAAATTCTGAGTCATACATCGCTAACATACAAAAACTCAAGACTTTAATGCAGCGAGTCTGGGCAAAAGAATGGAAGATGTTCTCTTGCATGGCAATGCAAAAACTATACAGCAATGTGTTGTCCCATCTACCATACAGCCCGGATTTCACTCCATCAGACTTCTACCTTTTTTGTCCGCTGAAGAACGCTGTTCGTAGACAAAAATTTAGGAATGACGACAAGGCTTTTGCTGAAATGAAGACGTGGCACCAACAGACCAAAGTGAACTTCTACCGACAAGGACTACTAACCCTTGTTTCTAGGTGGCATATAGCTATACAAAAGAATGGAGATTACATAGAAAAATAATGTATGTAAATAAAGGTTGTAAATATTTGAGCACCAATTTTCAGCTCTTTCCAATAAATTTCTGCTGAGAAAAAGATATGAGGCAAAACCTTTTGAGTGACCCTTGTACATAGAGCCATTAACTGATTAATGGATTCTTTAACAGAGTAATAAATAATATGTTCATCATCATCATGTTATTAATAATCACTATAATATGTACATTAACCCTTACAGTGCCACGTATATTTGGTGGGTGTTCCCAGAAGTGCCACGCTTATTTGGGGCATTTTGCAACACTTTCTTAGAAAATTCAAAATAATGTTATTTATGAATATTTTTCAGTGAGATTTTCACTAAATGAAAGTGCATATTGCATTTTATATATCTATTGATAAATATAGAACCATATATGCAAAGATTTTACAAGATATGAGTTTTTTTTATTTTGCAATAATGAAAATAAAAACTTTATGAAAAGAAAACTAAACAATAAAAATCTTCTTTTCCAATAATACACTAATAATTGCAAAGAATAGACCTTTAACTATAGAAATATACGAAAACACAGAATTTACATAAAAAATTGAGAATACTGGACAATATAATTTTATGTTGCAAATAGCATATAATTCAGGGGAGAACCTTCGGCATGGATGAGCACTTCCTACGAGTTATTGCTTTGTAAAAATCTATAATATAATTGAAAAAACCGTAAACAAAGAATTATTATGAATGTTATTACTGACTATGCTTATGTCACTTGCATTTTGAAGGAGGAAACAATAGTATAAAAAATGAAAATCATTACGAACAGTTACCTTCCTGCAACACACATGCACAAATGAACACTTTATTTGCACTTATGTTGTGACAAACAAACTACATGCAGACCTTTTACACATACAGTCCTAGACCTTCGAACAGGGCCTTTATGTTTTCTGCTGCAAACCACATAAACCTTTTCCCTCCCCTCAGTCAGCTTTCTAATCCTGAATGTCGGTGGCGCTGTCAATGTTTCATTTTCAGCAGATGACAGGCTGGAAGAATTCTATGAAGAGAACCACTCCAACTCAATACTATGTATTATCTCGGATGTAAATTGAAGTCTATACATCTTTTTTCCCCAGCTATATAATGGCAAAATAGCTTACAGACTACATTATTCTACTAAACATGTCAAAGGAAATAATCCAATGTATTGAAATTTGCTTGCTCTTCTTTTCTGCGGAATATCAATGACTCAGGCGTCTCTCCATCTCGGAAAACAACCATCCTTTTCCCTTTGATTTCAATGCGCATACTTTGCCCGAATCTGAGCATATTCATACAAGCATATTTATTTGAATATATTTTATATGCAAAATTTTGCAACAAATTAAACAACAACAAAACTTTCTCTTTAGGATGATATAATAATCACATGCCTCCTATCAATATCAAATGAACAGCAAATATAAAAATTTTTGTCTACACAAACAACAATATATCGTCGTTGGCACTTCTAGCAGGAGAAGCAAATGACGATATATCGTCGTGTGGCACTAAAAGGGTTAAAGTATATTTGACCAAATATAATTGCATTCATCTAAAAAAATGCCTTCTTCAAAATAAAGGTGGTCAGATACATAGATGAGCGCTGGTTGGCACGCTCTGCATTGGGAGATGGAAAGGATGATGATGGCATCGAAGATGAGAGTGACCTGTGTCCATCTCTATACAGCTTCCATAGCAGTCCTGAAGAGAAGAACCGTCTTCTCAAAACCCTAACCGAGTATGGAGTGGAGACTACTGTCGACAGGTATATTTAAGATTTAAATGACTTTTTACATTACGTACATAGTTGTTAAGAGTTAATAAAGTCTATAAATATTTAAATGAGACATAATTCAGAGTTGGATGTTATTTAACTTGATAAGAACATCATAGTCTGCTTTTTAGATTAATGAAATTACCATACAACACCATACCTTTAAAATTCAACTGACGAAAGAGAAGGTTGACTTTTGAGGTTAAACTGAAAATCTAAGCTTACTTTTGAGATGTGAAGAAGGGTGAGAAACATACTTACAACCAAGTAAAAGTAACACACAATTCTGAGAATACGTTATTAACTTAACCCTCGACCATGCGTGCTGGTGTATACAGTATTCCATTTTTGCATTTTGAAATGTGGCAACACTGCCACATGTTTGGAGGGGAATGCAGGCCTGCTATTCCTTCAGTGTGGCCTTGACTATCAGCTGAAATAGGTGGAATTTGTGTGTTTGCAGCTGAACAGTTAAGGAGTAGCATTATCTGAAGTCAAGTCATTGTTGGTGTATATAGTACCTCGCATGCATGGTCACATAAGTAATTTACTTTTATTACTTTCTTTATTGCACCAACCATTTGGATACTTAGAGTGCCGCCCTTTTGTTATAAGCTTTGTCTTTGTTTACTGATGTAATTGTCAGTCATTGAGGGCAACCCGAAGATATAGATAAAATATTGCAGGAATCATCAGATGATGAAGACATTGATAGTGATGAATCCAATGAAGAAGAGTAAATTATTACCAGAAGTGATTATGACATCGAATCTGAGGAAGAGTATGTTACTTCAGAAGATGGTGTTAATGATTCAGAAGAAACTGCCTCTGTCGATGGATATTTTATTGGAAAGAAAATGTGAGTAAATGGAGAAAAACTAGCTTTTCAAAGAAGGGAAAAAATACAAGTAAAAACATTGTGAAAGTAGTTCTTAGTCCTAAGTTTGCTGCAAAAGGGCTTACAGATGAAATATCAGCTTTTTTAAAGATTATTGACACATATATGGTGGACCATATTGTAGCCCATACAAATATGTATATTGAGAAAAAACGTTCAACCGTACAATATTCTAGGGAGAGAGCCATAAAAGTAATGTAAAGAGCTGAAATTATGGCTTTACTTGGATGTCTTTAACTTATAGTTACCAAAAAAGAACATCACACTAACGTTATAGAATTGTGGAATGCAGATGGAACAGGAATAGAAATTCTCAGAGCTTGTATGAGTTACAAGAGATTTTTATTCTTGTTACAAATTCTAAGGTTTGACAATAAAGATACACGAAGTAAAAAAATAAAAACTGATAAATTAGCTGCTGTGCATTCGTTTTTGGATCCATTTGTACTGAATTGTAGAAACGTGTACAGTGTTGGTACTTTTGTCACAATTGATGAGAAGTTAGAAGTTTTCCATGGACGATGCAGTTTTGTGCAGTATATCCCCAACAAACCTGTGAAGTATGGGATAAAAATTTTTGCGATGTGTGACTCAAAAACATTTTTCACAAGAAATTTAGAAGTATATTGCGGCAAGCAGGAAGATGGTCCATTCCTAGTGTCCAACAAGCTAAATGACATTTTGATTAGACTGATTAGTGATATTGAAGGAACTAATAAAAATGCAACAATCAATAACTGGTATACAAGTTATCCTTTGGAAAAATCTCTATTGGTAAAGAGAAGAAGGACAAAAGGGATATCCCTGCAGAATTTCAGACAAACAAAAATCGTGAAGTAGGGTCATCACTTTTTGGTTTTCAGAAAAATATAACGCTCACATCTTGTGTGCCAATGAAAAACAAAACTGTGATACTATTATCAACAATGCATGATATGCCAACTATCAGTGATCATACTAAAAAACCAGATAAAATAATGGATTATAACATGACCAAAGGAGGAATAGATGCAGTCAATCAGATGTGTAATGCATATAATGTTGCCTGTGGTTCCAGGTCAATATGTCCAACGGAAAATGTCCAAAACAAAAACGTCCAAAATAGATAAATGCCCAAAACAAAAATGTCCGAGAAAAAATGTCCAAAACAAAAACATCCAAAATACATAAATGTCCAAGTTAAAATAAGGTCAAAACCATTTAGTCAAAAGTAATAAGACCCAAGATATAAAAATGTTCAAATAACAGGAAAGCCCAATAAGAAAAATTCACAAAAATTAAGTCCAAAAATCAGAAAACTAACGTATATTATGCATACCAATTGAATATTTAAGAGCCATGCATAAATCATGCAGTGACTGCAAGTTGGCAGGCCTGTGACTGTTCTGAACTCTGTTGACAGTTCGACGCAGGCTGTTTTGATCTGGTAGGCTGCTCAACAGTTCTTCATCTCGCACGTCATTTAAAATTGAATGCACAACACGTAAGGGCAATTCATTTGGATGTTCGGCGGCTCTTCTCTTAATCATACGAGGTGCTATCAAAAAGTTCCCGGACTGGCCGCGTGGAGCGCTAACTGGACGTAGTACGGACTTGGGCCGCTAGGTAGTGCCAAAGAGCTTCATTGTGAAGCAGTGTGCCGAGTGTCACATTGATACACGCAAGCATTTTTTTTTCACGAGCATTTTTGTGCGTTAGTGTTAGTGGTGTTCTGCGATTTTTGCAAGAAGAGAAATTGCAGACCTGAAGGAGCAGCACTGGGATGACTGCTGTTTGGTTTCTGGGTCGTAGCCATAAACCCAGCTTTCATCACCAGTGATGACCTTGGAAAGGAAGTTTCGGTCGTTTCTGACTTGTTCCTGGAGGTCCCTGCACACAGTGAGCCGGTGTTGCCTCTGGTCCTGGGTCAGCTAGCGGGGCACGAATTTGGCAACGATCTGCCACATGTTGAGTTCCTCCACGAGAATGCATTGGCATGTACCGAGTGATAGGCCAACGATACTGCAGATGTTGTTAATCGTTGGCCGACGGTTCTCGTGGATGGCTCGATGCACTTTTTCAACATTTTCTTTGGTTCTGCTGGTTGAGGGCCAACCAGAACGTTCAGAATCCTCAACCGACGTTTGCCCACGTTTGAACCGCGAGAACCACTCAAAAGTCTGCGAAGCGAAGCGAAAACAACGAACAAGTTATAGTTCGAAAATTAAACTATAAGCAATAACCCATAGAACAGCTGCAGTTTGGACCTTGGGCAGGGAAATTAGTATTGACACCAAAATAGTATAACAAATAGATATATTTATATATGTTGGGAAAATTTTAGAACATTAACCACTCTTCTCGTCTTGTCAAAAGGCACGAGAGAAACTTGTATGGTACTTTCACAAATAGCGCACTTCGAAATTAAATTACAAAAGATAGAACAAATTTACTAGGAGAATGACGCATCTCCCCGGGGCCTCCAGTTAATGAAGCAATAACCAATTGGGTATGCGACATAGATTACAATTTACACAAATAACCTTGGTTAATAGAGAACAATTTATTAACCATACCAAAATAAAATAACAATTCTCACAATTTAATTCACTGTGTGGTTCGGCACTTTGGGCTTCACTGGAAGGTTCAGGCGAGGTTAGCCTATCTCATGCAGTGAGGGGTTGTTCTCCTGCTGCGGTTAGGAAGAGAGTCAGAGAAAGCGATAGCCCGCTCACTGCCTCGAACAGAGTTCCAGGGGAAGAGGGGAGGGGTTCACAGGTGACTGGAATTTTGAAGTGGTGAGTCGTGATTGGCGAACATTTGAAGAGGAGTTTTTGGATTTGTGGGTCCAGTCTTAAAGTTTGTTGAGCTGGAAGGGGACTGGAGGGAGGACACCCCTTTTTGGGTATATATTTAGACACCCAGAAAAGTCTGCGGCATCTCAGCGGAGTGGCGTCCAGCGGAAGGGCGATTAGTTTCTCTCGGCAGGTAAGTCCCTCGGGATTAGGGACAAAGTCCCGAGGGCATGGAAAAATGTCACAGTACACAGTACGTCCGGTTAGTGCTCCACGTGGCCAGTCCAGGAACTTTTTGGTAGCACCTCGTATTTATGGTTTCCCTGTTGGCTGCATTAACAGCATTAGCCTTGTGCAAGTGAAAGTTAGTTCCATCTGAGATAATTTCTATTTCGTCCACATTTTGGGAGCAGACAAATTCTTCGAAAATCAATTCTTCTAAAATCAATTCTTTGAAATCAATTCTTCAAAAATCAATTCTTCGAAAATCAATTCTTCGAAAATCAGTTCTTCGAACGAGAAGTTCTTCGAATGACAAATTCTTTGAAAATTGACAAGATTTCGAAAATCAATTCTTTGAAATCAATTCTTCGAAAATCATTCTTCAAAAATCAGTTCTTCGAATAAGCAGTTCTTCGAATGACAAATTCTTCGAAAATTGACAAGATTTCGAAAATCAATTCTTTGAAATCAATTCTTCGAATATCAATTCTTCAAAAATCAGTTCTTCGAACGAGCAGTTCTTCGAATGACAAATTCTTTGAAAATTGACAAGATTTCGAAAATCAATTCTTTGAAATCAATTCTTCGAAAATCATTCTTCAAAAATCAGTTCTTCGAATGAGCAGTTCTTTGAATGACAAATTCTTTGAAAATTGACAAGATTTCGGAAAGATATTAAAATATATAGAAAAATCTTAACTTAAACAAAAATTAAGTTATCGATAAAATTTTTCTGATTTCAAAAGTATTTACCCTATTAACCACTTCATCGATTATCGTGAAGATATTCGGCAAATGAGATCGTATATAAATACTTTTACACTACTTTTCACTACAATTTTCCCATGTAAGCTTCACGTTTTCAATTTCTCATGATCTTATTTTTACCAGTCTTGTATTTTTACTAGATAATAGTTTTATTTAAGTTTTATTATAATAACATTTAACGGGATCATGCTTATTACTCATTTAATAATATGGTTTATAGTTGGTTCACTACCTAAAGTCTCTTGGCCTTGAAGTTAGCAGCAGCCAATAGGAGATGGTTTATTTGGGAAGGTAGTGGGGAGGAACCCAGTCTCACTCCTGCTCTCGAACAAATCACATCGGCCTGCGTTGCCATTTCTACCGCCGTCCAAAGCCCGGATCAAAAAGAAGGATAGGAAGTACTTTATTTAGAAATTGCGTAGTATATCAGCTGAAGGCGAAAATCCGCAAGAGCTGGCAACGCGCACCGGTATACGCTCTCCCGCACAAAAGTTGTGAGGGGCGATGGAAGGGGAAACGTTCGTGATTGGCTACTTGCTCTAAGAAGGCCAAGAGACTTTAGATAGTGAACAGACTATAAATATGAAGCAAAATGAATTCTTTTGTTAATTAAAATTAATAAAAATTATAATTAAAAAAATCAACTTACTGTGAAGGTGAAGGTTCCTGAGTTTAATTAAAGAACTGTATTGTAATTGAAATTTCCACATAATTCTATTACATATTGTGATACAATTTTAAAATTTATATTTAATTGATTACAATGTAAAGATACGAACTAAACTCAACTTACTGCAAAGGCAAAGGTTCCCGAGTTTAATTAAAGAATTACATTGTATCACAATTGAAATTTTCACATAATTCTATTACATATTGGAAATCAAATTGTGATACAATTTTAAAAATTACATTTAATTGATTACAATGTAAAGATACGAACTAAACTTTTATTAATGCCTTGTACATTCACTTCAGTTTGAAAATAAGTTTTGGGTGGAAAGGTATCGCTATGGCGTTGAATTTTGTTATGAGTGAGAAAGGAAAACGTAAACTGCTGCTTGATGGACATTTGTTTTACAAAGACAAGCAAGTTGAAGAAAAAATTTATTGGAAGTGTGAAAGATTTCAAACTACCAAGTGTGGAGCGAGAGTTATAATGAAAGCTCAAACTATTTTGAATAAGAGGTGCGAACATAACCATTTAGGGGGTGCTAGCCACATAGATGCAGACAAAGTAATGGCAGCCATCCGTGAAAGGGCAAAAAACACCCGCAAAACACCAACCTACGTAGTGTCTTCCTTGTCAGTTGGAGTCAGTGAAGCTGCTGCTGCAAAACTACCCTCTGTACCGAACATTAAACGTACTATCAGAAATGTTCGTAAAAAAGAAGATGCTGGACCAGCTATTCCAATTTCCTGTTGCGATATTGTGCTTCAAGATGAGTACAAGCGGACTGAAGGAGGAGAAGAGTTTCTTCTATATGATTCTGGACCTCTAGACGACCGCATTTTAATATTTTCCACAAGGAAAAATTTTAAATTTCTTAGTCATTCCAGAAATTGGTATACTGATGGAACCTTTAAGACTGTACCACCTCTATTTCAGCAGCTTTACACCATCCACGGGTTAGAAGCTAACAACTCCATTCCTTTGGTGTATGCTCTTCTACCAGACAAGAAGGAAGAAACATATACCCGTCTTCTGAGAAAAGTTAAGGAATTCGAGCCAGCTTCTGACCCTCTCTCTTTTTTGACCGACTTTGAAATGTCAATGATTAATGCAGTGAAGAGTGTATTTCCTCTTGCTAATCACCGTGGATGCTTCTTCAATTTTTGCCAGTGTATTTTGCGTAGAATTCAAACAAACGGTTTAAAGGAATTATATGAGAATGATGTGGAATTTTCTCTAAAGCTCCGTATGCTTCCGGCTCTAGATTTTGTTCCCACTGCAGAGGTTGTGAACTCTTTTGAAACTCTATGCAACAGCGACGGTTTTCCAGAAGAAGCACAATCAGTTATTGATTACTTTGAGGACACGTGGATTGAGCGTCCGGATCATCATTTGGGTCGACGTCCTCCAATCTATAAGCATCAAATGTGGAACTGTTACGAAAGCGTGCTTAACGGATTCTCAAAAATAAATAACAATATTTAAGGATGGCACCAAGGATTCCAGCAACAAATCGATGGGAGTCATCCTAGCATCTGGAAGTTCATTTCTGAAATCAAGAAGGAACAGAGCCTGAACGAACTACGCTTAGAGCAGTACACCAGTGGTCAGGAACCACCGCGTCAGCGGAGAAAATATCGGGACAGTGCAGAAAGATTGAGGCGAGTTGTTGCTGATTGGGATGAAACTATAAACATTTGTGATTATTTGCGTGCTGTTGCACATAATATTGGATATTGATAAGCCCATAAAATGTAGCATTTCCTTCTGGTACGATAAAGTGTAGTTATAAAGGTAGCATAAATTATTACTTCCTACAAACGCAGTAATGGGAAAGTATTGTATTCATGAAAAAAATCGACTTCCAGATTTCAACGGAAATACATGTTTTGAGGTCCCTAGAACACGTTTAGACTATTTTCGGAATGATGTCTGTGTGTGCGTGTGTGTGTGTGTGTGTGCGTGTGCGCGTGTGCGCGTGTGCGCGTGTGCGCGTGTGCGCGGGTGCGCGGGTGCGCGTGTGCGCGGGTGCGCGGGTGCGCGGGTGCGCGTGTGCGGGTGTGTGTATGTTAGTGTGGGCGCTCTAACTCAAAAAGTACGTGCCATATCGTTACCAAACTTCATATATAACACTTTAGCATGAGCAGAAAGAACTGATTAGTTTTTGGACAATAACGGATAACCGGAAGTCGAGGTTTATTCGAAACCCGATTCGGTTTTTGCGATATTTCTTCGTTAAAACATAATTATTGTATATACAATTCCATACAAAAGTTATAGAGAATGTAATTTCCTACAACTTTCATTTGAAACAATTTTCTATAGGAGTTATTGTTTACCAGTTATTTATAAATAACCGGTTTTTCGGTTTCCGCTAAATATCTCCTTAACAACATCGTTATTGGAAATCTTCGTAAGGACCAAAGTTGTAGAGAATAATATTTCTTCCAAGTTTTGTTTGAAACTAATTTTCGTAGAACCATCCATTTCGGATATATTTCGCTTTTTCTTAATACCAGCCTACAGCGCCAACACCATGTAGCGGTGAATTCTGTAAACATTCAAAATATACGTAATTTACGGCAACGACGTGTCTTCTTTTACGATACGAAATAATAATTTTGCCTTATAATGCTACTCTTAATAATTTAAATATCTATACCACAAATATGGAGAAAGTCATGTGTTGGCCACATCAGATGTTATTTTTATAATGAATTAGAAACAAAAATAATTTTCATAAGTGAATCCAAAACTTGTTGTCTCTAATTCTTTATAACATGTTACTCTGTGTGAAAATAAATAAAATGTGTCCTCTGAATAAATATTTTAATGATTTGAAATATATACCAAAGTTAATTAACCCTTGCCTGACTTTTTCATTCTATCAAAATACCAAATAATAAATGCTCTAGCCGACAAAAAAGGGAAGTATAATCAATTTTACTTTTAAATATACTTTAATAAAATAACAACCTTCACAATAATTTATATTTATTTATATAACAATTGAAAGGAAAATAGTGATACATAATCGCTCTGACAACATCTCATTTGCTGAATATCTTCATGATAATCGAGGAAGCGGTTAACAAGGTAAATACTTTTCAAATCAGAAAAAGTTTATCGATAACTTAATTTTTGTTTAAGTTAAGATTTTTCTATATATTTTAATATCTTTTCGAAATCTTGTCAATTTTGAAGAATTTATCATTTGAAGAACTGCTCATTCGAAGAACTGATTTTTGAAGAATTGATTTTCGAAGAATTGATTTCAAAGAATTGATTTTCGAAGAATTGATTTTCAAAGAATTTACCTAGAACCCAAATTCTGACCAGTTGTGCAGCAAGCATTGCATTCCTTTTTTTCCGTGCAACGCCAGCAAATTACGTCTTTATACTGCGAGTGCTTGTTGTATAAATAACCACGATGTTGAAGTAAAGGCTTACCCTTTTGTGACTGGATAAATTGGGCCATGATAAATAAGGGTTTTATAGAAATAAAAAATAACCGTTATATGTCAATATTTGTTTTTAATTATTGTATAAATAACCATGACACTAGAGTAAAGGTTTACCTTTTTGAGACTGGATATAGAAGATAAAATAACAGTTATATTAATTTTTATTTTTTTAATTATAGTAGTACAGTACTACAATAATTATTGAAATTATTTTTATTATCTTTGGAAATTGTTTGTAGGACATTATCGTTTCAGACATTTTGACTTTTGGACAATTGTTCAATGGACGTTTTTGTTTTGGACATTTATGTATTTTGGATGTTTTTGTTTTGGATATTTTCCTTTGGACATTTTGACTCTGAACCTTGCCCGTATCCCATGGCAATGGTCTATGGCAGTGTTCTACTCATTAATAAATGTAGCCGGTATCATTGCTCAAATTTTGTACTGTTCAAATTCAGATAATCCTAAACCATTCAGAAGAAATTATCTGAAAGATTTGTCACTGTCATTGATGAAGCCAAATCTAATAGAAAGGGTTGAAATAAAGTGACTTCCTTCTGCTATTTCCAATGAAGATACTTTTCAAAAGCCAGCAAGGAAGAAATGTAGAAGATGTGGTTTGTGTGGCCAAGCAAAGGATGTTAGCACTACAATACAATGTAGTTCATGCAAACAGTTTGCTTGTAAACAGCATGTACAAATAACGTACACATGTGAAGCCTGTAATAATGAGGGAAAATCCATTTCCTAAATTCATCATTTTTGCATGATTTTAGATGAAGATTAAAATTTCTATTTTGTTTCTATTTTCATCGCCAATTATTTACCGTATATACTCGTTTATAGTACGAGTTTTTACGACCAAATTTTTATTGCAAAAATTGGGGATCGTACTATACACGAGTAATGCATTTCAGGATTTAAAATTCATGTACCTTCACGGGCATTTTCGGTGAAGTTATGCCACCCGCACACATTCTAATGGTAGGCTAACCTTAACAGTGAGGTCCTTTATCGTTGTTATGTTGCTTTGTGAACAGTAGAATCTTTTTCATATATACAGCTTCAAATTCACAAATACTTGATATAAGTGAAGATTTACGGGCACTTCCTTTCTTGAATTTTATGTATGGACATCTTTGTTTGCGTCTTTTTACAAGGGATGAATTGGAACGAGTTGGACTAAAAGTATCGTAGATGGCGTAACTTTATGGCATTCCGACATCTTGAAAAAAAGAAATTACTTTGTAATATTCAACAGTCTTTATTGTTTATTCAATTACACACCGATCGGTTTCCACTACAAAGTCATTCTAAAGGTGTTATGTCGGTTAGTAACACCACTAGAAAGATTTTGTAGTGTAAACCGGTCGGTGTGTGATTGAAGAAACAATAAAGACTGGAATATTACAAAGTAATTTCTTTTTATCCGTTATCCCTACCTATTAAGTAGATGAGCGAGTGGAACCGTTACGTACGCGGAACATAATCCAGACGTACTAGAATTGAAATGATTTTATTTCCTCTTGTGCAATCATGATTCACATCACTTTTTATTAAATGTTTTAGGAGTAAGATACTTAAACTATCCTAATTTTAGTGTACTCGCAAGAAATATTACTTACGACATTTACGGTCTGTTCTATGGTGGTGTGGAAAATCAAGGTCGTTCGATATATCTCGCTAGTACCCATCGAGCTATCAAAACGAAATATATTGACCCTGCTGAAAAGCTGGAGTCATACTATAAACGAGATATATGAAAAAATCAGGTTTGTTCACCAAAAAATCAAGGGTCGTACTATACATGGAGTCGACATATAGACGAGTATATACGGTAATTATACTTTTTATGTATTTTTCAATAATTTTAGTGGTAATAATGAACAGCAAAAAAAATTCTCCACTTTTAATTTTTTTGTTACTGATACTCTCCTAGTTACAATTGTCTATTGTTTTATTTAATTTGATTTACGTAAGACATGTGAAATCTGTATTGCTCTGACCTCTTACTGCAAAAAAAGTGAAAATATATTTTATTTTAATCATATAAGTATGAATAGTTCTGAAAATGTGCTGTGAGGTATAAAGTGCCTGATGTGCTAGCCCACGTGAAATTTTAGGGTGCACCTGCTCAAGGATTAAGAAGTACAATTATCTCTCAGGTTATGATTTATAATGGATGCTAATTCTCCTGTTATCTCTCTAGATCAGTGGTCCGCAGGCAGATCTACCTGCGACCCCCTCTGTGCGGATGTTTGGTCGCCGCGACCCCCCATGATTTTTTTGTAATGTAAAAAAAAGGATTTCTTCAGAAATAGGAGTTTAGGATAACATGCTAAAATTTTACCACTGAAGTTACTTTATAAACATTTCTTAAATGCGAATACGCACATTTTGAGATATTTATCATTACGGAGACATATATACTTGTTATTTATTACATTGGATTAACATATGTATTTTTATATTGTATATAAATATAGGTTTAAAGAATTTTATTTATCTTTTAAACACAACTAGTCAATTCTGAGACACAGCTTACTTAGAACACAATGTAATTTGCCATCAACATCTATAAACCTGTTTCTCGCTTTACATTTAATTGACAACAAACTAGAAAATCCAAGTTCACAAAGACAAGTAGTGGGAAAAACCACTAGGACCTGTCTGCTAAGCTGAAAATATTTTTATATTTTCCCTTCATCTTTAACCAAAACTCTATTAAGTTCACACCAGAATCTAGCAACATTTTGGCATCTCCATCTCGGCGTAAATCCAGTAGTTCTTCTTGAATATTGTCCTTTTCTACAGCATCTACTTGGCACAAAAAAGGATTTTGGATGAGTGGAAAGAGTTGTTGAAAAGTCGCGATAACTGGAAAATATCGCTCTAGTTCCATTTTTAGTGTCTGCAAATGTTTACAAATAGAAACTTTAACCTCACTTGGATCAATCTCTGAGTCTTCTATAAACTGTGCCAGTGTGGGGAAAACAGCAAAATGTGACTTCTCAACTTTTACAATCCAAAGATCAAATTTGTCTTGGAATGCTTGAATTTTCTCTGTTGCTTCGATGATTGTTTTCTCTCGTCCCTGCAACGTTTTATTCAGTACATTAAGTTTGCCAAAAATGTCAGCTAAATATGCCAATTCAGAGAGCCATGTTTAATTCTCTAAGTACGACAACAACTCAGTCTTCTTCTGTTGTCTCAGAAATATAGCTACCTCGGATTGGAGCTTGAACATTCTTTCAAGAACCTTTCCTCTCGATAGCTAATGTACTTCCTTATGAAAAAGAAGCATTTCGTGTTCGGCATCCATGTCCTGGCAAAAAAGATGAAACAAATGTGTTTTTTAAAGAACTTCCTTTGATATAATTAGTAGTTGTCACAACTATTTCTAAAACTGACTTCAAATCATCAGGTAAGGTTTTCGCGGCTAGAGCTTCTCGGTGTAAAATACAACGAAGGCCAGTAATGTTTGGAGCAATATCGCACATGAAAACTTGAACCCCTGATGTGACCCCTATCATAGCTGCCGCACCATCTGTCGTTATTCCATAGAGTTTATGCCAGGGCAAATTATGTTGATTACCAAAATCTCGCAATTTACAAAATATATCAGCTGCACAGGTGCGTTCCTCAAGGGGAAAGCAAAATAGATAATCTTCTTTAAATGTATTGTCATGCATATATCTCACAAATGCCATTATTTGTGCAGTGCTCGTAATGTCTGTGCTCTCGTCAATCTGGATACTCTACACTTCGGTTGTTTGTAGCTCTCCAATCAGTTGTTCCTTAATACCCTCTGCCATATCAAAAATTTGTCGTTTCACTGTGGAACTACTTAGCTGGATCTGGTCCAATAATCGAGCTTCCTCCTTACCAATCATGCTGTGAACCATTAATTTTGCTGCTAGAACTATGGGCACTTCAGCAATGGTGTGTGGTTTCTTTTTCTGCACAATAAGTAAAGAAACCTCGTAACTTACCTTCAGCGCTGAATGATGAGCCCTGTGTGAAACACCATAGGCGTCCAGCCTTTGCCGCTTAACGTTCTCTTCTTTTAGCTTGAAGTAATCAACGTCCTTTTTCGAAAGTTCAGGATGATGTGTCTTAAGATGCCGTTCCAGCTTGCTAGGTTTCAACGATTCTGGTGATAGAACCGACATGCAGACAACACACTGAGGCTTTGTCTTCCCTTTATCAGGAATACTAGTGAATCCAAACTTGAGAAAGGCTTCATTGTATTTCCTGTTTTTGCTCATGATGATTACAAAGGATTTTGCTGAAAACGAAAATAATACGCAATTTTTTTATATTAAAACATTTCCAAAATGATAAGTGTATAAAATTAGCTTCACTTCAATTAAAGATAACAAGTTAAGTAACACCCCAATTCAAACCAAATTTTACTTGATTATGTTGGACTTACAGAATTCACTTACAATAAAATTGGATATGTTTACCGACCAAGGCGAAAAGCACAACAAATGCTAAGGACTGACTACGTGGAATTACACAATGTGAAAATATACAATGTCTCTTAGAAATTTTATTGGAGAAATTTAATGTCTTGGATCTTAACAATGACTCTTTCCACACAGCTAGACAAAATGAGGCTGACATAGATGCACACATATGTAATTACTAAGTTAAAAAAACTGTTCCAGATATCTATTCAAGCGTTCACCTAAATGTTTACATTGTATAGTTTTTGAATTCACTGTTCCACTACACTGCAGTCAAGGATTGAGAAATGAGCAAAAAAATAGCTGAACTAACGAAGACTGCTGGCGACCCTATGTTTGAGGACCACTGCTCTATACTATAAAAACCTTGCGTGTCAGATGCTTGGCCTTCAAAACAGAATATGCCACTGAGTGCCCCCACTTCACACACACATTTCCCACCTAACTTGGCGACTGAGGGGAAGGTAGAAGAGAAAGTGGATGGGGGCGAGACACTAAGCAAATCAATAGGAAAGAAGGAGGGTGAGCCTAAGTGTTCAAAAGCTCACTCCATAGTGGTTACATCGTGTTAGGTATCAATTTTTATTAGAACCTTAAATACTAAGTCAATGTGGATTTTGATGGTTATTGAACTCATAAATAAAGCTTACTTTGTTTTTCGAATGTTAGAATTGAGGGTTAGCAAGATTACTGTCACAATATGTTACAAAGTGTGAAGAATGTTGTCAAAAGTGTTTATCAGAGCATTTGAAGATTGTACACTGAGCTGTTAGCTACCTCTCAATCATTTACGTTTTTAAGTTATTCCAAAAATCCAATAATTTATTCCCCTTAACCAGTAGATGCCGTCATACGTACTATTACATCCTCCGAAATCTGTCCAATTGGCCGTCATACGTACTATTACGTCTTCCGTCAGCACTACATTTAATTGTCTTTTGACGCAAGAGACATTCTTATATCTATATAAACTTTATATATTTTCAAAGAGGAAGCTTTGGCCTTTCTAGTAGTTCATGTTTTGTAATTTTATTGGTGTTTGTGTATTTTATATTCTACATTAAATTTTGCGACGAAATTTTCATTTTTGCCACAAAATTACGGTGCGTCAGCACTAATCTTAATTGTCTTTTGACGCAAGGGACATACTTAAATTTGAATAACCTTTACATATTGTGAAAGAGGAAGCTTTGGCCTTTGTACTAATGCATGTCCTGTATTTTTCATTTTGTTTAAGGATTTTATAATGTATGATAAAGTTTGCGCTCGATTTTTAGCCACGCATATACGATGGTTCTAGTTCGAAAAATCGCTTTTCAATGCACTGGGAATTCTTTCCTTGGCGTTTGAAGAGGCAAAGGGAATCTTCTCAAACATCTGTTTCTTTCTTGGTGGAGCTTTTCGAGGAAAACGTCCTTTAAATATTTACCCACAGCCTACTAGAGACCAGGGACCTACGCACTTTCGATTTCTCAAGTTGACCAATATAGAGCAAATGACCTAAACTCTGCGTTCGGAACAAAGGATCCTTTGTGTGAGCCATCTGCGGAAGCGCTTTTCACATAGAAGATTACTAGATATTTTTAGTGTTTTATAAGGTAAATTTCATGCTGAATTCAATTACGCATGTGTACATTTTCTAAAATAATCGGGAAAGGACTTGTAAGCTAATATGTAACTTTTAAAAGTTTTCCGTATTCTTCATATCTCCGCTTCTAATGAATGAAATGTAACTATTTTTTCTATGTGACTTCTGCAATGATTAAGAATGATGACTGCATAACTAAAACGTTTATATTATTTATAAAACGTCTTTTACAAAATCATAAATACAACACTTAGTTAAAAATTTCCAGTCAAGACACGGAAAAGTTGACATGCGACAAACTTTTCACCTAATTGGTTTAGATAGGTACATTCAGCGAATAAATATTCAGTAATGTTCAGATGTTTTTTTGAATGAGATTTCATGTCAATACATTTCATGGTTCCCGCGATTCCGAAAGTTAATATAAACCGTGAGCTCGCACCGGAAAATTAAGCGATTGGTGTTTATTCGCTTCTACTGCAACAATGTTTGTGAGCGACATATGATATTTTAAATGATACTGTTTAAAAATTTCATCTTTTATGTATATTCACAAAACATTTCATCAAAATAACTATAAAACATCAAAAGTTATGAATTTTTGAAAATTTTTGCAAATTTTCTCACCTTTTCCTGTATTTTAAAAAAACCTCATTCGGCAAATAAGGTAGGTTTTCATAAATCTCATCCGGGCTTGAGGGTTTAAAAAAATGAGAATTAATGTAAGTTTTTATAGATTGATTTATCATATCGCAATGATATTGACAATGTAAAGCAATATACAGTGAAACCTCCATTTTACACGATTGAAGGGACCACCTAAAATAAACATAAAATCGGGGAAATGAAGATAATGTCTCATAAAGTAAAATGTGGGTTGTTTTATACCATAACTTTGGTAAAATAATGCATGTTTGAACACAATAACAATGAAATTGCAAATAAACATAACATGTTATTTCTTTAACCAGTCAAAAAGTTTGATACTTGTTCCAACATGCACATCAAGTTGAGCTAAGATATTAATTTTATCACATATCGTAAATACTGTCCGTTTTGCTTTATTATCGATATTTCAGGCCAAAAATTAATTAATGGATTACCACGTATATAAACAATGCCAAGCATGGTGTAGGTGTTGTCGACTTCCTACTAAAATGACCGATACATAAATGTATTACCCCATTAACCATATTTACTCATGTACCCTGCTCACATTTTTTCCCAAAACGCTGGGGAAAATAGGGGGTGCGCATCTTACACGAGGTTTTCTCAACAGGTTATATAAATTGTGAGTATTGATAGTAAATTCTCTGCAATATGCTTGCATCTACGTTTATATTCGTAAAAGATGTCAAATTCTACAAGGTATTTGCGTATCTATGTGACCAAGCAAACGTGTAAATCCCGCCCGCACTGCAGGCAAAAACTTGCAAAAGTAGGCAGAAAGAATACGCCAAATAACTGATAACTATAGTTCAATGCCGGCTTGAGAATAGGTAGGTTCAAGTTTGGGCCTTTTCCCTCATCCACTTCAAGAATTCGGAGTGGTGAAATTTTGTTGCGAATGAAAGATTTCATCGTTTGAAAGGAAGACGGAAATCCACATCTCAAGTATTTGGACTTGTTTGATCCTAACCTTTCAATATTTACTCATGCGACGATAAGCGAAAAAACTCCCCATCCGCGTAGGGAAGTTCCCATTCATAGATGAACGAATAGTTCGTGAAGCTCCACATCAGTGCATAATATTACTTCAAAAACAGAGAAGTGGGGAAGCTGCGTAATATTACAACAAAAACAGTTAAGGGGTTAACAAAAGAGGACTATTGGTGAGGAGATTTCTGCTAGTATCGTCATAAAGAGATCATCCAATAAATTGCGTCACGTAGGAGGGAGAAGATGCTTAACTTGAGCGGAACTTGCTTCAGGGAGTGGGAATAGGTGACTTAAAAAAATACTTATTCTGGCTCAAATTAATTTTTTCCCTCAAAACTGGCCCAAAAATAGGAGTAAATATGCCTAACGTCATGTAGATATAAACTTCCTACAAAAACAAATGGCTGCAACTACACAAGTGTAACGGTGAGCAGGAAGTGCGTTCGTTTATTAAATTGGCCGATAAATGTATTGTCACGTGGGGTTGCAAACATATCTTATATAAACATATGCCTATTCAAACATGAGTTTGACAAAGTTATGATTAAAACTATTGAATAAAGCCTATTTTTAACCTTGAATACGAGCGAAACACCGCTGGTGCTTCTTCACATTTTCCAAAATAGAAAATTGAAAACGTAAAATCGGCTGAATTTCCGTCGTCAGGACTCGAAAAATAAGATGCAGATTCGGGGAAAATGTAAATTCAAGGAAACGCAAAATTGGATAAAATTTTAATTGTTCTTATGATCGTTTGGCCGGGATCAGACAAAAAGTGCACAAAATCGGAAGACATAAAATCGGAGAGTGCAGAATCAAGGTTTCACTGTATTCACCGTTAAATGATAACTAAGTGACTGATACCAAATTCTAGAAATGAATGCTCGCTATGCACAGTTATATTAAAAAATCATTGAATATGAGGTGGAAAACCTCCCTGCACATTATATGCGGGAATTTTCGGTATTTCATTTTTCTTCTTATAAAATAAGCTTGACCTATAAATGTTAACATCTATTCCATTTTTATTAATAAAAGGCTTGCAAAAATTCTCACTTATTTAATACTAATAATTAAATATCTTAATTGATATTAATTTATAAAATACCATAATTTTCCGATTATAATACGCATTTTTTTCATGAAAAGTTGACAAAAAGTTGGATGCATATTATACCGTATCTGCCCGAATACAAGCCGATGTTTTCTGTCAAAATCTTGCATGAAAAAATCACCCCTCGGCTTAAATGCGAGTCCGAGGAAAATTTGATTTATGGTTAAGTCTCGAAGTCTCTCATTGCCTTCGCATTCAAATGATAGTACTATATTGTTCGTAAAGGAAATATTTGACCTACGATGAATGTATATAAAAATATCTTGGCGAGATCGCTTTGTGTAAATTGATGATTACGCAAGATGCGTTGACAGGCTTGAATGCTCAGCTGTTTGAATAACGGTAAAACTTTACATGGAATGTCTATAATTATAAAAATGCAGTATCTTAAGGCAATATATATGCTAATTTCATTGGAAATAGACTTGGAAGAAAAAATATCTTGGCGAGATCACTTCCGTAAATTGACGATTACGCAAAATGCGTTGAATGCTTTGAATGCTCAATTGTTTGAATTTCGGTAGAAATTTACATGGAACGTCTATAATTATAAAAATGCAGTTTCTTAAGGCAATATACTGTATTCACCTGAATCTAAGACGACCTTTTTTTCCAAATTTTCAGCTGTAAATATCAAGAGTCGTCTTACATTCGAATACGAAGTATATTTAAGCATTTAATCAATGGTTTTTACAACAAATGGTATATTAGAGTAAACAATTCACAACAGCAAATTCAAGTACGTACATAAAGAAGTGAAATAATCAAATAGTAATAACAATAAGAAAAACATGATGGGAATAATAATTATTTAGACTATAATCATCGTCGACGATCATAACACAGACGACGTACTTTCATCTTGCACGTAATGGCAACCACAATGTCAAAACAAATGAGAGCGGAAATCATTGGGATTCCCCTTTCAAACGACGCACCGCGATTCACTAAGTGTGACAGTAATTTTGAGTTGTGCATTCTTGATTTAAATGCACAACCCTTAAGTTAAAATGACAGATCATGTTGAAGTATGTGGCACGAGTGCAAAGGGAAAGTTAACAAAGGAATTAGACGGAGCTAAGATACAAATTTTAAGCTGATCGTGATAAATTACGCCGAAAAAACTAATAACTGTGATGCGAGTAGAAAGTTCGGTGTATCTGAGGCAAATGTGCGTCGATGGAAACTCTCAAAACAGGAACTAGAAAAAGCCAAAGCCACAAGGACGTCGCTCAGTGGTCCAAAATTAGGCCGATTTCATGGCATTGAAGAAGAAGTAGTCAAGTTTGTGCGCACCATGAGGAAGAACGGTATGCCTGTTTCGACTGAAAGTATTATACTTAAAGCTAATGAAATTACTAGAGGACTTAATATATCATTGCAGGAATTCAAGGCCAGCAGAAGTTGGTGCGTGAGAATGATACGACGAAATAATTTTTCTTTACGGCGACGAGCTTCACTGTGTCAGAAATTGCCAGAAGGCTATGTAGAAAAACTTCTCGCTTACCAGAAATACGTAATTGGACTTAGAAAAAGCAATAATTACCTTTTGAGCCAAATAGGAAATGCCGATGAAACTCCGGTTTTCTTTGACATGCCATCTAATTATACTGTGAACGAAAAAGGTGCGAAGTCCGTCCTAATTAAAACTACAAGCAACGAGAAAATGCGAGTCACGGTAATGTTGGCGGTTTTAGCAGATGGGACTAAATTACCACCATATGTGATTCTAAAGCGGAAAACAATGCCTAAGAAACATTTGCCAAGTGGAATAATAGGTGTCAAGAAAAGGGGTGGATGACTAAAGAACTAATGAGAGATTGGTTACATGTGGTGTGGAATAGATGGCCAGGAGCTTTGCTGAAACAAAGAGCAATGCTTTCACTGGATGCATTCAAAGGACACTTATCTCCTGAAATGAAAAACATAATGAGTGCGATGAATATTGATCTTATTGTAATACCTGGAGGAATGACATCGCAACTTCAAGTTTTAGATGTTGCTGTCCATAAGTGTTTTAAAAATAATTTAAAGGTTTTGTATTCTGAGTGGTTACAAAGTGGAACTCACACTTTAACACCAAAAGGAAATCTTAAGAAACCTGAAGTTGCAATGCTCTGCCAATGGATCAAGGCATCGTGGCAACAAATAAATGCAAAAGTAATAGTGAAAAGATTTAAGAAATGCTGCTTATCTAATGCCATGGATGGGAGTGAGGATGATGTTTTGTGGGAGACTGATGATGAAGTTGAGAGTGATAAAGATAGTGAGCAGAGGAAAATAGTGAAGGTTGCATAGACAGTGATGATGACTAACACAATAAAATGATTTTATGCAGCACTTGGATTGAAATGTTTTTTTGTTGTCCTGAAATGAGTGTATTCTTTCAATGTATTTACTTTATTTTTAATGTTATCTTAAAATGAATGCTACCATTTAATTTGTTTGAAAACCTGAATGGTTCTATTTGTGATGTGATCTTATGATTTTAAAATGTTAAAAGACAATGACATTCACGAAAAGTATAAGAGAAAATAAATATTTCACAAGATTTATAATTTTTGTAGTCATGAAGGTCAATTTGAGCTTTTTTCTCTTTTGGAATCATCAAAATGGGGGGTCGTCTTAGATTCAGGGTCATCTTGGATTCGGGTGAATACGGTATATGCCAATTTCATTGGAAATAGACTTGGATGAAAAATTTCTTGGCGAGATCGCTGTTACTGTATTTGACCTTTTGTGAAAATGAAGATGAATGAAATTATTGCCACTTAATGTGGAACATTATTCAGCAATGCAAAATTATTAATTGGAGTAATATGTCAAAATACCAACAAGTAAACCGTTTCCCACACATTTCTTCGATCTCGAATAGTGTATTCTGATGTGCATGAATGCCAGGCACACTTTAGCATAAAATCTATGAAATTTACGTTTTTGCCAAAAAATTGTGGAAATTTTTGGGGGGTCGGCTTAAATCCGGGGTCGGCTTCTATTCGGGTAGATACGGTATATGGTAACAAACGCATACAACTTTTTTTAGTAAGGAAATAATTTATATTTTCAGACATATTTTTACCAATAAATCGTACATTTCAATGCATTTCGATAACATTCCTTTAAATATCGTGGTTCAAAACAAAAATACGAATAATTATTTATTTACTTTAACTGTCCAAATCTTAGCCTCTGAATTCATTATTGCTGTCCTCAAATAGTGTACCAGCGATTTTGTTCCCACTCATTGTCTACATAAATGGCGTTGCCGAGAACGTCGTCTTCATCCTCACTATCCACTTTGGTGAAATCATCCCATATGATGTCATCTTCAGAACCATCCATGGCGTGTGTGAGGCAACACTTTTTAAAGCCACGTTTTTTAAGAAAAAATCAATGCAAGTTGCGAGCAACAAATATTATTTTACTGGCTTGTATGAAAACAGAGTCAGAATTAGACGTGATATTCATGTAAACTATCTTGCTCATCGGTAAGACAAGAAGTTTTATTCCAAGTGATCAGATTATTACACAATGCGACGTATTGATCTTTAAAGTGAGAGTCAAAACTATATAGTCGTGAAGTTTTCGTAAACACTCTCGCACATATCTCGCTTGGCTGTAATGCGAGAACTGTTATTCCAACTGACCAGATTATTACACAATGCGAAATGGAGACCTGTTTTTATACATTGCATCAATCTTTAAAGTGAGGGTCAAAACTATATAGACAAAGTTTTTGTAAACACTCTTGCACATATCTCACTTTGCGGCAAGGCGAGAACTGTCTCAATACTGCTAATAACCAAGTGAAAAATGACAGTGATCTTTTTACAAAAAATGAGTTGCGTGTTCTACATGGTATAAGGCAATTTTCACATTTCACTCATAAAAACATGGGTGCATATTATTTAGGGTGCGTATTATAATCGGAAAATTACGGTAGTTTACTAATTAGACTAATAAGAATTATCTGAAGTATTTATTCACTATTTCTTTTTTAACGACTTTTAGCAACATTTTCATTGAGTTTAGCGACTTTTTAGATACTTTTTATGGTGGATTTAGTGACATTTTCAAATTTATTTTGGCAACTATGGTCCGGCATCCAACGAGCTTGCTCTTGAAACCCCACCCCCAATTGCAGTCCTTCGGAAGATTCATGAAGGCGAAGTCATTTGGAAGATAGAATAGAAGCGAGGAAATGATGTTCATTCGACGAGGCAAGTTTGTGGCCATACCCCATACTGCGGTACGTCCAGCACAGGAGGCAGTTCCCCATATGGCCAGTGGCAGGCGGTCACACATTGCACACCAGGGACCCCTTGCAGTAAGGGGCCCCAAAAAAATATTTTATGTATAATCTCAGGATATTAAATATCTCACTTTAAAAGTCATGAACTAAAATTTTATTTTTTGCTTTGCAGTACTTAATTTATTGAAAAGAGGAGTCAAATAAAGGGGTAGTCGTTAGGTGAGGTTTCAGTATATACTACAATTGCAGGGCCATCAATAATTTAGCACCAGGGGCCCCAATATCATAGTGCCAAGGGCCTCAGAATGTCAGCGTAAAGCTTACGTTTGCGATGAACATCAATAAGGCGCAGGGTTTGAACTTCTCGAGAGTCGTTCTCTACATGAATCAGGATATGCCTCTGTTTGGCCACAGTCAACTGTATGTGGTCCTATCTCGACCTCGATCAAGACGGGGTCAAGATCTACCAGGCCGTTTGACAAGGGAACACGATTTCAAATATCGTGTTCAAAGAAGTGCTACAATCAAGAGTCAATGAAATTATTTGATTTTTTTATTTCTTTTCTCCTCTTCACACCTTCCTCTCGGCCCGTATGAGAGTCTGCTAATGAGCCCGTGAAGCGAGCGAGAAGGCGCAGCGTGCAAAGCACGCAGAGGCGAGCGAAGCGAGTAGGGGCAGAGCCCCTAGTAACATTATGATCCCTCTTCACACATGCATAGCTGCAAATTCACAGTTACAATGATGGTGCCTGTATTTGTACCTCTCAGTTGCATTATTGAGCTTATGACACTCATCCAACCCTATAATAATCCAAGAGGTTGATTAGCCAAAAGCACACCGCCATCCCACCCCTGTTGGGCCACAAGCAAATTAACTTTTATGATCCTAATTTTTTTTCCCGCGTATTCTGTGCTACCAGAGGTTTTTTAAATTAATATTATTACCTCTGAAATTTTTAGTTTCTCTAATACTAAATAGTTAACTGATTTTCAATCAGATTCAGCGTGCAATTTACTAAAATTGAGTATTATAATATCACTTAAATGACAAATTCTCCATAATCTCGACAAATTCTAGAGGAGGAAGCTTGTAGTCTGAGGTTGAGTGACTCAGTTGTCAGCTCAGACATCAACTCCTGTGCTCAGGTGTTCCAAGTATTTCACCTCTGAATTCACCATTTTTTTTATTACTAAGTTCCCTCATTACAAAACCATTCAAAGGTGGAACAGTCATACAAATATAGAGCAGAATTTTTCAACCGGTGCTACATAATAAATTAGGTAGGTGCTCCGCAACCTTTTGGAATAATTAAAAACTGAAATGTGTAACTATTGGTCATAATCATAAAACGAGAAATTTTCAGGTTAAAATAAGAGACATGGCAGAACAGTTCCTAGAAGGACCACAATCCTCATAGATCATTTTTACTTTCTCATACGAAGTATTGAGAAAGTATTGTTTTCGCGAAAAAATTCGACCTCGAGATTTATACGGAAATATACGTTTTAGGTGTCGCTGAATCCGAAAAAGTGGTTTTTGCAATGCCTGTCTGTCTGTCCATTACTGGCTCTGGAGCCTAGACGGTAGAGCGAAAATGAATGAAATCTCATACTTAGGCATTCTATCATACTGAGCAGAATATATGTAGAAATGGTTGACATTGCTCAATAATTAAGAGTAGTTTATTCTATGCATTTTAAACAACAATCCGATTTTCTCGAAAACGGCTCTAACAATTGTGATCAAATTTCGTACAGTTACTTAAGTTTACGTATTCAATAATACTGTATAGTTCATATTTCTCAGAAAATGAATATAAGGCTAGTTTATTCTATGCAACTTTAAAAACAATTCGATTTTCTCAAAAACGGCTTTAACGATTTTGGTCAAATTTTGTACAGTTACTTGAGTATACATCTACAATATTACTACATATTTCATTTTTCTCAATGAATGAAGATAAGGGTAGTTTACTCTTGGGTAACTTTAACAAAAAAAATCGGTACAACATACATTGTACAAACTTTCTCATATACGTACTAATGCGTCGTTTAGTTATCTTTCGAAAATGAAAATCGTATGAGCCTGTTTTTAGAAAATCCAATTTTTGTTAAAGTTGCCCAAGAATAAACTACCCTTATATTCATTCGTTGGGAAAAATGAAATATGTAGTATTATTGAAGACGTATACTCAAGTAACTGTACGAAATGTGATCAAAATCGTTGGAGCCGTTTCTGAGAAAATGGAATTATTGTTAAAGTTGCCTAGAATAAACAAGCCTTATATTCATTTTTTGAGAAATATGAACTATACAGTATTATTGAGGATGTAAACTTAAATAACTGTACGAAATTTGATCAAAATCGTTATAGCCTTTTCTGAGAAAATCGAATTATTGTTAAAGTTGCCTAGAATAAACTAGCCTTATATTCATTTTTTGAGAAATATGAACCATACAGTATTATTGAAGACGTAAACTCAAGTGACTGTGCGAAATTTGATCAAAATCGTTACAGCCGTTTTCGAGAAAATCGGATTGTTGTTAAAAATGCGTAGAATAAACTACTCTTAATTATTGATCAATGTCAACCATTTCTATGTATACTCTGCTCAGTATGATAAAATGCCTAAGTATGAGATTTCATTCATTTTCGTTCTACCGTCTAGGCTCCAGTGCCAGTAACAGACAGACGGCATTGCGAAAACCACTTTTTCGGATTCAGCGACACCTAAAACGTGTATTTCCATAAAAATCTCGAGGTCGAATTTTTTCGCGAAAACAATACTTTCTTGATACTTCGTATGAGAAAGTAAAAGTTAGTTCTAGTGCTCCTCCTCCAAGTAAGTAAGTTAATGAATGAATGAACACCTCTTTAAGTAGGTGTTCCCTGGTCTACTATAGGTTGAGAAACACTGATCTAAGGCCTGTGTTTGGAGTGATTCAATATATATTTAAGAACATTGTTTATTTAGATGTTATAATATGGAGAGTAGATATTTATTGTATATCGCAGTATGTGATTTTCATTTAGTATTTTATTCAGATAACAGCTTCAATAAGGTAGAAACTAAAATTTAAAAAATCTGAGACCTCAGGTATCAATTGATCGGTGATCATATCTATTCTTTTTTAATATAGCATTTCCCCTTAAACTTATAAAATCCTTTAACTCAGCCAAACACAAAAGCTTGGTCACTGATGAAACAAGGAAACCATCTTCTTATATGTATTAAGAATTCAGCTGTAACTGCCAAGACATCAACTGATACTACAGTGAAACAGGAGTATAAAACTCTCAAAAAGTATTATAACAATTTTATTAAGAAAACCAAGAGAACCCATAATGACAGATTATTAAATGCAAGTATTAAAACCAGGGAATCATGGAAAATTATCAATGTCTCTAAAAAAATCGGTACAACATACATTGTACAAACTATCTCATATATGGGTACTAATGCATCGTTTAGTTATCTTTAGAAAATGAATATCGTATCAGCCAGTTTTTAGAAAATACAATTTTTGTTAAAGTTGCCCAAGAATAAACTACTCTTATCTTCATTCATTGAGAAAAATGAAATATGTAGTAATATTGTAGATGTATACTCAAGTAACTGTACGAAATTTGACCAAAATCGTTACAGCCATTTTTGAGAAAATCGAATTGTTTTTAAAGTTGCATAGAATAAACTAGCCTTATATTCATTTTCTGAGAAATATGAACTATACAGTATTATTGAATACGTAAACTTAAGTAACTGTACAAAATTTGATCACAATCGTTAGAGCCGTTTTCAAGAAAATCGGATTGTTGTTCAAAATGCATAGAATAAACTACTCTTAATTATTGAGCAATGTCAACCATTTCTATATATATTCTGCTCGGTATGATAGAATGCCTAAGTACGAGATTTCATTCATTTTCGCTCTACCGTCTAGGCTCCAGAGCCAGTAATGGACAGACAGACAGGCATTGCAAAAACCACTTTTTCGGATTCAGCAACACCTAAAACGTATATTTCCATATAAATCTCGAGGTCGAATTTTTTCGCGATAACAATACTTTCTTGATACTTCGTATGAGAAAGTAAAAATTACAGGCAATAGCAATACAGAATCAGTTCTCTAAAGTTTTCTACACCAGGTTGTTTTCTTATCTAGAAAAATAATAGAGGTCCGCCCAATGATTGGATTAAATCTTTTCTCTATAACCGATCCCAGGCTGTAGTTTTAAACAGTGATGGTGTCAAGTATTCTTCACCCACTAAAATATCAACCTTAGGTGTCCTGCTAGGCTACAAATTTGGACCTGTTCTATTTCTTATATACATCAATAACCTTCCACTGAGTCTCAGTAAAGCACATGGCACAAAAACCTTACTTTATGCAGACCACACTAACGTCTTACTTTCCTCTCCCTCTCATCACATCCTGATACACAACTATAACCATACGATTAACGTAAGAGGCCTTTACTTGGTGGAACTCCATCATGAATAAACTTTTAAAAAATCACTTGGTATAAGTTCGACTTTATTAAAAGAGATACGACCTGTTTCAACTACTATCTAGTCATCATCAGGTACAAAAACTAGAAACAAATATATACAGAATCGGAGGGTGGTGGCGGAGGGCAATGAATGGGTGGAGCGAGGGTGGGGGTCAAGACTGAACCAAAGGTATTGGGGAGGGGTAGGGGGTGTTAGGAAGAAACAAAGCAAGGGAGAGTGGGTGGGAGGAATAAGTTCGTTGATGAGGTTGTGTTATCATTGTGCATCTAAAAAGTAATGAGACAAAAATTCTAAATAAAAGCACAAGTATAGATAAATTTTGATGTTATTTAGTTCCTTCAAAATAGTCCCCGTGGGACGAAATAAAATTAATACAACGTTGATAAAACTTTTTGAAGAAATCTGAAAAGTCACTTGAATCTACAATGTTTAATTCTGCCATCACCACTTTTTGGATGTCCTCTATTGCGTCGAATCTTTGCCCCTTCAGCTTCAATCTTAATTTGGAGAATAAAAAAAAGCCTGCTGGAGCCAAATTGGGTGAATATGGAGGGGGAGGGAGGGTGTTTAAGTCCAACGACACCTTTTTTAGCCGAATATGTTTTCATATTAATTGCCATGCTGAAGGCATGTTATTGTGCAAAACAGTCCAATTGCCAGATCGATGCAAATTTGGACACACGTGACTGATTCTCGCCAGTAAATGCTCCATCACACCCAGATAATATTGGCTATAGACAGTTTGCCCTGGCGGCACGAATTCTTTGTGGATAATCCCTTGCGAATCGAAAAATGTGATGAGCATCATTTTGATACCTGATTTTTTTAAATTGACCCTCCTGAAAATGCCAAACCACCGAAAAGTTTGGGCTCAAGACAAGGCGTCATCTCCATAAACTGCCTGTAACATTTTGTGCATTTTGGAAGCACTTTTTCAAGTTTAAATAAAAATTTAATGTTTTAACATTGTTCGATATTTAAAAGATTCAAGATGCCACCGAACATACACTCACAAAACATGTCTTATCTTGACAGCAACTGAACAGAACTGCATGCGGTTTGTGAAATTCAAAGAGGAAGACTAGACAAATGAACAGCATCTTTAGCAGAATAATATCATCATCACAAGGTGCACAATAAAATCAGTCTCATTACTTTTTAGACACACTGTATTTGCGTTGCTTCTTGTTTTTGTACCTGATGATGACCTGATATTAGTAGAAACCGGTTGTATCTCTTTTAATAAAGTGGAACTTATACCAAGTGATTTTTTTCATTTTATTCATATAGCCATACAATTTGTAAACTCACATCTTGGAGTCAAGATGTGAGTTTTCCCTAAACACAGATAAATCTCAATCAATCTATTTCTCCCTAGTTATCATATAAAAACCTACCCAATGATGGTAAATCAAAAGTCAATTTCCAAATTGAGCACAACAAAATTTTTAGGTACCTACGTTAAATCTAATCTTACCTGAGATGTACATATCAATCACCTAGCTAGTAAACTGAGTTTTGTTTATCTTATGACACATAAGAAATTCAACAAGCGCTGATCTTTTACTCACACTCAATTATGGGAAATTTTCCTCCCTTATCACTTACAGCCACGGCCAACCTGAGGTACCAGCGAACCGTGCGGCTGCCCAGGGTACCAATATTTTGGAGGCGTTATTCCAACTATCCATGCATTACTTGCAAGTGAATATATACTGGATATCAATTTATATTACTGAACAGGCTGGAATCTTTATGGCATTCATTCTGTTTTTTTCTTTATCTATAATCTTTACAGAGCGATGAATAAATTAGCATGTAGGTACTTCGCAATTATCTCAACAAATATTTACATAGGGGACCCTCGAGAGCTTTATCACCCAGGGCACCAAAATTCCTCGGGCTGCCCCTGCTTACAGCATTATCTTCTGGGGCTGCACATCTCTTTATACCAAAATATTTAAACTCCAGAAACCAGCTGCCTGCACCATCGCATGGAAACCTCACAATAGTCCATGCCTCCTCATTTTTAATGAACTAAATATCCTCCCTCTTCCATGCATTTATATCATATACCTAGTAGTTTATACTAAAAATAATATCAACTCCTTCCGGAAAAATCTGAACAATCATTATTACTGCACCAGAAATAAAAACAATCTGCACTTACAACAAATAAAATTCAATTTAGCAGCTCAGGGACCTAAAGCAATGGGCAGAAGCTTTTTTAAAGCTCTGAAATCAATATCTAATACTGCCTGTTTTAAGGTCAAAGATCTGTTGCTAACTAAGCAATATTATTCAATAGAAGACCATCTTAATGAAACATCTGAATAGTTAATGTGAAGTTATATATATATGATTTAGATTCAATTTTGAAATTGTATCCTTCATTTATTTGATTATTGCCATTTGTTTTCTAAAACTTAGATATGACTCACTTGTGTATACAGTAAGTCCCCAACTTACAGGGTTAATTCACTCTGAAGGTTGCTGTGTAAGTTGAAAACCGTGTAAGTCCAACAATACTTAAATACGATCTATTTTTTTACATATACGTTTGTTTCAAAGTATAGTTAAAGCTAAAAAAGTAGTGCTTATGTGATGAGGGTTTATAGTTTGTTTATGAAGAGCAGTACAGTACAACTCCACCCACAGGATAACAAATCTAAATGGCGAAAGTGACGCTGTCAGCTGTGCGTCAACGTACAGTAATCCCTTGGTTTACGAGCTTAATTTGTTCCTCTAAAACTGCTCATAAGGCAAAAACTCGTAAAACGAAAATTAATTTCCCAATACATCCCATGTTATAAATTTTATAAACAATAGTTACATCATTAAAGTTGGGATGCCGTTACGTTCTGCGCATTCGAGAAGATTCGGGAACCGACGAAAGCCGAGAATATGTGCCGGGAAAAACGATTGGTTTGTGAGAGGAAGGAGATTGTATTATAAGCGAAAATTGGCTCGTAAATTGAAAAACAGGTATTACTTTTTGCATCTCGTATAAGCGAAAACTCGTAAACCGATTACTCGTATACCGAGGGATTACTGTACTAGTAATGCCATCTACTGAGTGGCAGTTGAAATAAAAATCGAGCAAGCTGATAAGTTACGTCATGTATCCGTGTATCTACAGATCCGTGTAACTCGGACCCGTGTAAGTCGGGGACTCACTGTATTTTATAGTATACTGTATGCTTATCGAATTACTTTTCATTTTTTCTTTTCTGCTAATCAACTTGTCCTCTATGTACATGTATTAACCATGATTTTGGATAAAATAAATTATTATTATTTAAAAATGCTACAAATTCAGTTTTATCTTTGATAAAAATGAAGAGTTTTAAGTAACTGAAACTTAATTTGTTAAATAATTAAAAATTTCAAAATAACTCAGTATTTAATATTTCAGGAATAAACTGCTTAATGTGTCAGTGCAGTATTTAATTGCTTTATTTATGAATTTCTTTGGAGATTCAGCAAAGGATTTACAAGGAAGATTGATAATTTAGTTTAGACTAAAAATGTATGCCATCCAAAAATCAGAAGTAAATTCTTTACAAAGTATTTAAAACAATATCCTATCTCTTTCAAAACAATACTGATTTCATTCCCTGTAAATTAAACAACTTTCATCTTTTCTTGACAATTGTTTCTCTCAATTGCCTCAGATCTGCAAAGAAGGATCGCATCCGCCAATGGGTACAAACCAGTGGAGCAATACTGGAAGAGGAAGAAGATGAGGAAGAGAATAGTAGCAATGAAGCAGAAGAGGCAAGTGAGGGGAGCATAGGAAGTGTGAGGCAGCGAGAAGGTTTTACGACTGCAAAGGCACCAACTAAAGCAAAAGGTGTTGAAGAGGAAGTGGAGTCAGTGACGACAGAATCTGCAAGCCACTAATCCATTTGACTACTATGTAGGGTAAAATGATCTCAAGAGTTTGTGTCAATCCTTATTGTTATCTGTCTTTAGACACAAAACTATACATTATAAGTAGAGAAGTGTTTTGGAGAGAAAACTTAATTTGAAACATTTTACCACAATGATCTGCACTCTACAGCTATTCATTTAAATGAGGTATAAATACTCTTACACTTTTCTGGAATAAATTATGATATTTGTAACAAACTGTTTCACTAGTGCCTAACTATTTTTCTGACTTGACACCCTTAGATTTTTCTTTTGGGGAAAAGGAGCAAGTCCAACGGCTTCAAATTTAAATGAACTGAAAGCTTGAATTATACTTGTGCAAATGCTGCATGTGTAAATAGAACTGGAATACTGATGTGATATATGACCAATGGTGCCCATATTGAACATATCTAACTAAGAAAAAACATTGAAAGTTATTCCTTAATGTCTGACAGATAGAATTTTGTATGTTGCCACCTTGTTGTTTAACAGAAAATTTTTGTAATGGGAAAGATCAATTATGCTAGCTCCCGAATACATTTTGATTAATCCAACAGTGAATCCACTTTCTGCACTGTGCTCTACTAGTGGTAGAATTTCAAAACTGTAAAAATGTGTACCCTCATTTCAAACTTTGTGAGTGTAAATTAGGTTGGTTTCATAGTGTTTTCTTATTTTTTGGTTGTTTTCTGAAGGAAACATAGCCTTATGATATATGTAGTTGTATCTGTGAGTGTGCACGTCTCTCACTAACAACTTTTGCATCAATGGACTAATTCTCATTAAACTCAGTATGAGGCCAATGCTAATAGGACAGACCTCAGGAACGCATTTTATTTGGCAAAGACTAAAGGCCCAAGTTCAATTCAAGAAATGTCCTTTCCATATTTGATTTACATAGGAAGTCTCAAACTCAAAATGTATTTTATTTGGCACAGATTGAAGTCCCAAGTTCTATTCCAGGAAAATCCTTTCCATTTTTGATTTACATAAGAAGTCTCAAATTCATAATTCGTTCTTAGTACTTTAAAATATCTTAGAATTGATATATCTGAGCAGGGTTAGTAAGAATTTTTAGTGTAAAAATAGAATTGTGTTTGTGATGAGATGAGAAATATCTTTAACACATTCTTGATCTATAATTGCACTTGATAACATATCTTCTGTAATCGACTCCTAAATATGGTATTAAAAACTCATGTGAACTTTCCAATGGACTTTAAGATGTGTTGTTACCTCCCAACCCCAGATTGGTCTCATTTTGACATGAATAGCTTTTTCGCAATGGTGTGTATTATTGAAATGGTGCATATTATGTCAAAGCAAGTATGGACCAGAATTGTTTTCTTTTGTATGGTGTTTTCTATAAACAAAATGATGCATTGGAAATGGGCTCTTCTCTTTCTCCCCTTTATTAATTAACTATTTATACTGAATATTATTTAAATCTAAGTTCCCCTCGTAAAACATGTGGTTTGTTGGTATCATTATATAAGTGACATAATTTTCATTTGCATAGGTATGAACAGGCAACTAAATCAGCTTGTGAATCATCTCAATTCCCTCCATTAACTTCAATCACAAATTCGATTCTAAGCACATATTGAACTTTTTAGACCAGATGTTAGTTATCCCTACCCACAGAATTCATATCTCCATATACTACGCAACACACACAGACCATATAATACCTGCTTCTTCCAATCATCATTACTCCCATATACATGTAGTCTTCTGATTTGTAAACTGACTCTTGCTACCTGCCCCATCTCAATCAAAATTTTTTACTTTTTACTGTAAAATATAAGAGTTATAAAGGTACCCCCGTGATACGCTCATTCAAGATACACTTTTTTGCTAATACACCATGACAAAATTAAGTACAGGCGACTCCCGAGTCTCGTTGGGGATTTGTTCCTGAAAACGTGTTCAAATCTTGAATATTCGAGTGTCGAACGCCGTTTTTCCATATACTTGCATGTTATAATCGGGGGATACGTTCCCGCATCTCGGGAAAAAGTTTCCCCTCACGTTCTATAAAGATAAAATAACATTACTAATATGTTAATACAACTTAACTTACAGCTTAATAAAACTCGCGTGGGATGGATAACATAACTGCGTACATCTATCTATACATACAACTATTTATCGCAGCGAAATTAATATAAAAGTTATTAAAAAAGCAAAAAATAACTTAAGAATAAAGAAACAATAAAATTAAAAATATTTTCATACCTTAAATCTTTTTCAACTGCGCTTACTGGACTTGGTTTATTAATTGAGAAGTTGGAAGATTTTAGTTGGAAGAAGAGGAGCTATTGGGTGGGGAACTGTTTATTGTTGTTATCAAATTACCTGAATTAATCACATTCTAGAATTTTTTCCTTCTGTTCAAATAAGTCCTAACAATTGACACATTCCCAACGATCGTATTATGGCTTTCAGTATGTGTTTCTGACACTGATCATCTACCCAAAGTTTTAAAAGTTTTTCCATTTTAGGAATCACAACACCGTGCCTAGGACTGTTTATTGTTGTTATCTAATTACGTGAATTTATCACATTCTAGAATTTTCTCCTTCTGTTTCACGTAAGTGCTAATAGTTGAAGGACACATTCCCAACGATCGTGCGATTTCAGTATGGCTTTCACCTTTCTCAACATGCTTTAAAATTTCTAATTTCAATTCATAACTATGAGTCTTATGCACTCTTTTATTTGATTCCCTTACATTATCACTATTACATTTCCTTTTAGATGCCATGTCAAGTGATAAATTTATAAATAAATCAATAAAATAAATAAATTTAAATAAAAGACTAACAGAAAAAAGAGTTAAATCAGCACAAATTCAAACAATTAAAGCAGTTATAACTACGTCTACATCAAAACTAAACCTTGCGTTTGGTCTGAACCAATAACTACGCGAAATTTATGCTGCATATATTATCGATCGGCGGGATCGAAATCTCGAATTAATCGAGACTCGGGAGTCGCCTGTATACCAAATTTGAGATATACAGTCATTTCTGCATTGCATCATCCACCAAGAGGTCCTCTGTAAGAGTGTTCTAAATCTAAGCAATGTTGTTCATTCAAGAAAGAGTATTAAACCAGAGGCAATTTGTAACCCTGCTTGAGGAAATTGAATCCAAACACATTGACAACATACACATGAATATAAGGTGGTTAAGTTTGGGAAAGGTCCTGAAAAGGGTAGCAGAGATTGGTTTGTTTTTGGAAGTGAAACAAAGATTCAGATTTTCCACAGTTGAATAGTGCTAACTGGATCTCTGCATTGCATTTGCCATTGATATCATGGGCCACAGGAATAAACTGAATTCAAAATTGTAAGGAAAAGAGCCTTTAGCACGAGTTATATACAGTACTAACAGAATTTCCTGTTGAATTTCAACGGATTTAGCAAAGCTACTACGTACAGCACAACATACAAACTCTTTAAAATATATAGTAGATACCGTATATACTCGTGTATAGTATGAGTTTTTACGACCAAATTTTTATTGCAAAAATTGGGGATCGTACTATACACGAGTAATGCAATTGAGGATTTAAAATTCATGTATCTTAACGGGCATTTTAGGTGAAGTTATGCCACCCGCACTCATTCTTATGGTAGGCTAACCTTAACAGTGAGGTCCTTTATCGTTGTTATGTTGCTTCGTGAAGAGTAGAATCTTTTTCATATATACAGCTTCAAATTCACAAATACTTGATATAAGTGAAGATTTATGGGCACTTCTTTTCTTGAATTTTATGTATGTACATCTTTGTTTACGTCTTTTTACAAGGGATGGATTGGAACGAGTTGGACTAAAGGTATCATAGACGGCGTAACTTTATGGAATTTCGACATCTTGGAAAAAAGAAATTATTTTTGTAATATTCAACAGTCTTTATTGTTTCTTCAATCACACACCGATCGGTTTCCACTACAAAGTCATTCTAAAGGTGTTATGTCGGTTAGTAACACCATTAGAATGATTTTGTAGTGGAAACTGGTCGGTGTGTGATTGAAGAAACAATAAAGACTGTGGAATATTACAAAGTAATTTCTTTTTATCCGTTATCTCTACCTATTAAGTAGATGAGCGAGTGGAACCATTACGTACGCGGAACGTAATCCAGACGTACTAGAATTGAAATGATTTTATTTCATCTTGTGCAATCATGATTCATATCACTGTTTATTAAATGTTTTAGGAGTAAGATACTTAACTTATCCGAATTTTAGTGTTCTCATAAGAAATACTATTTACGACATTTACGGTTTATTCTATGGTGGTGTGGAAAATCAAGGTCGTTCGATATATCTCGCTAGTAACCATCGAGCTATCGAAACGAAATATATCGACCCCGGTGGAAAGCTGGAGTCGTACTATAAACGAGATATATGATAAAATCAGGTTTGTTCACCAAAAAATCAGGGGTCGTACTATACATGGAGTCGGCATATACACGAGTATATACGGTAGGTACTTTTTAAATTAGGTACAATTATCTTTTCTTAACAATTAATCATATTTGCTTGTAACAATCCATTTCTGAGCCTATTGCATTCAAATATGTATAACGATAATTTTATTTCCTATTATATATATCACTTTTGCCAAATTCATTTCTTATATACGTAATTATGCCTTGCTGAAATATTTACTTTTATGTCTTGAAAAAGCAATGTACAGTTGTCCATGATTGAACACTGATTGGTAAATGTACACCAGATACGTGAGCTTATTTACGTTAATAAATGTTATAATGTAGAATATAATGATTTTACTTACAAAAAATGTAAGATTCCAGTATTCAATAGACGAAAGACGGTTCAATTACTTTCATCAATAAACACTTCCTGATTAATAATCAGTATCTATTTACGTTGCTATCCAGAAACATCCATCGTTTCGTTGCTTAAACAAAAGTGTGAATCGAATAACGCTAAATTTTTGTCCATTTGAATGTTTAATTGGCACTAATTGAATAGGAGACAACAATTAAAGACTCCTTGCCAACGCCCGGAAAGAGTACGAAAAATCCACAAAATTTTGAAACAAATAGCGTATATCTGAAAACTTTGACCGTGTAACATGTGAACTTCACAGGAATAAGATAGTATAGAGTTTTATTCATCGAATAAAGCAAAAACGAAAAAAATCGGTCCATATTTACGTATTTTAATGCTTGAAGGAAGAATACATTGCAAGTCAAGAAATGGATTCATATGTGTTATCCTATGGGAAAATGTTAATACTCTATATTGGCAGCACCGATTAATCCTGGTCGACCAAACCTTGACCATTCACTAAGTTAGGATGTAAGGAAGAATCGTACCAAATTTGGTTATTCTAGCTTTTATTGTTTAGGAGGAGTTCCATGAACAAACACACACTTAAAAATATATTATAGTAGATAACCTCGATTTAACACCCCCCTATACAGCACCACCCCCACACAGTGCCAAAGAATCCTTGTGAATGGAACTTCCGCATTATGATTAGATAGAGAAACCCTCGGTAAAGCACTACCCACTAGCTGCCATATGCCACATCTTTGAACGCACAAATATACGGTTTTGCATCAAAAGTGAGTTCGTTTTAACTCCATAGCTACTTAGGCAAAGCTTTAAATAAAACGTATAAGTATAAAACCTATAATTCGGATGTGTTGGAGACATTCTGAGTGAAAAAATTAAGTGCGGTGAATCAAACTAGAGTAAATGTAAAATAGCCTAAGAGCCCAAAACTTGAAAATGTGGAGGATTTGTTGGTTATGTATTTGGATAAGGTAAGTGATAAAAAAAATGGTATGGTAACTGATGAAGTGATTAAGGAGCAGACAAAATTAATGTGAGATCAGATGGGCATCACAGACTTCGTGTTCAGAAATGGGAGGTTGCATCGTTTTAAGCAACGCTGGGAACTGATGAAACAAAGGAGACATGGAGAAACAGCTGAGGTTGACAAAGAAGCAGTTGAAAGAAGTCTAAAAGGGATTTATGACATTTTAAAAACACATTATCTGAGATCTTTACAATATGGATGAGACCACTAACTTTTATACAATGCAACCAAGCAAAATCTATATAAAAGCAAAACCCAGAGAAACTCTTGCACTCTGTACAAATGTGGATGGGCATGACAAAGGGATTGTTACTGTGATTGGAAGGGCTGCAAAGCCTTGAAACTTTAAGAATTTCAGTCCATCACTTTACGTGAATTACAGACACAATAATAAAGCAGAGATGAGTACCAGGGCCCCTTGGCAGACCCAGGGCAACAAACTCCCACTCCCCCCTTTTCTATGGCCTTGGCTCGCAGTATTAATAATAATAATAATAATCTTTATTATCCCAGTTGACCATACATTTTGTAGGTATAGGAATCGTCATGATAAAATCACAATATGATACAGTTAACATACAATTGTACATAACAAAGAAGCCACGTCTTGCACATAAGAAATTCATTAATATTATAAAAACATTTAAGAATGAAGTATTTTTTAACCGCTTTCTTGAATAATAATAATTTTGTAATATTACTAATTTGCATACATAATTTGTTATATAATTTCGTCCCCATGGCGAGGGGACCTCTACATGTCACCTTCCAGCTGTGATGAACTAGATGTATCATTTCATGACCTCTAGTACCATATTTGTGTACTTCGTCATTTTTTATAAACATGCTAATGTTACATTTTACTAATAGAAGAATATTATATATATACAAACTTGGAATGGTTAACATATTTAATTGAGTACAAAGAGATCTACATGAAGCCCTGTGAGGAACATTAAACATACACTTAACAATGCGCTTTTGAATAAGGAACACTTTGTGCAATAATGATGGAGATGAGCCCCAGAAAACAATACCATATGAAGCTCTTGCATACAAATTGCTATAATAAACAGATTTGAGGATTTCAAGAGATACAGTTTCTTTAATAAATCTTATACAGTAGAATGATGAATTCAATTTTTTGGAGAGTTGTGTTACATGTTCTGACGAGTTTAATGGTAAACGACGTAACCTACCACTTACGGGTGTCACCTAAAAAGGGCGGCAAGATGAACGTTTTAAAGTTTTACAATGTCTAAAACATGCCGACACACTGTGCACTTCTCTTAACCTCTTTAGCGGAAAATGTACATGCAAAAGCAATAACTATACTGCAAACTTTCATGTGCTTTTAGGGATTAAGCATTGTAATTTCAAATAACCTTCCCGCCCCAAATACAGTGAACCTTCAATACTAGAGATTTTGATTACTCGGGGTTTGTCTCTTTGTGCAACTATTTTACATTCGGGATCTCTACCTTTTTCAGGTAGCTTCCCTCTCTGATCCCTGATAAATGACTTTGCAAAGAAAAAAGCCCGAAAAAACAGTCTCGTTCTTTCAGTACAGGAAAATTAGATTACTTTTTACCAAATAGCGGAAAAAATTCGAACAAAGCTGATTTTTGGCAGAGATGCTCAGACTGGCATCTAGTTCAACGTACTAAAAGTACTCAATGATCCGGTGTGAGCTTCGGCCGCCATATTGGAAAAATTGTGCCCGAAATCAGTTTTTCGTGAATATCTCGCGAACGGTGGCACCTACGTGAAAACTTCGAATTACAAAGTTGTAGCGAGTTAAATTTTCTACAAAAAAGGTCATATCACTTTTTGTCGTCAGAGTAACCATTCTCCGTCAAAATAGCGAAAAACAAAGTGAACTCAATGAAAACGGCGAGAACGTCGCGAAATCCGTATGAGTAGGTATGTGTTGGTAACGTCTCCGCATCGCTGTATTGTTTTATATATGTGCTTTGGTCGTGGAGGGGGGTGGTTAGGGGGAATGGTCACTGTCAAACCGCTGGGGGAGAGCATGACCCCCCTAAAATATTTCATTATTGGAGAAAGAAGCGCTGAAAGATATACTTCTGATGTTCACATTTACATCTTTTTATACTTATTTCTACACCACCCTGGAGGTAAAGTATATGGCGCGTTTTTTTAATGTGGTATCCCCAGTAGGTATAGTCCACAAAATATCGTTCAGCTTATTCCAATCTCAGTCTTCTAACAGCTCTACTGGTCGTTGGTTCATCCTCAGTAGATGCAGAAGGAAGTACCTCACTACACTCCATTCTATCATCATCGAATACATATAATAAATAAACTGCTATGATGCTCACAATGTTGGAAAAAAATTTGGTGATGTAAAACTTTCGCGTAAAGACCGAGTACAAACATTAGCAATGGTCAATAATTCTTTTAAATTCCAGGGTTCTGTTGTCACTGCCGATCCGTTGCTCCTTTTTCAACGTATTTCAGTATTTTTAAAGTCTGACTGTGAGGAAGAATTGAATTCTTACTTCCAGTATGAACTTACTCCTTTCCCCTTGTCTCTTTTTGATGAAAACGGCATGCGAAAAACCAACAAATCAGCGCTTTATGCAGTTTTTGAAAAGAAAAGTGATCCTACGCTTCCGTGATTGCACTTGCATCATAGAAGGAGGATGGCTTCTACATCGCGTTATTTGGCCTACAGGTAGCACATATTGTAGGGTTGCAAATAATTACGTTTCATAGTCGAACGAAACTACAATCGTAAATCAATTGTCGTTTTTGACGGTTACTCAGAAAACGTACACAATACAAAAGCAGCTGAAAGATCACGTCGCTCTTATAAAAACTTCGCGCCTGATATCCAGTTTGATGAACACACGAATGTAACAATACCTCAAGAAAAGTTTCTGTATAATGATCTAAATAAGACGAATCTTATCCCCATGCATATGAAAACATTTTCGGATAAAGGTTTTAACGTAAAGCAGACTCAAGGAGATGCAGACACGCTAATTGTTAATACGGCTATTGAAACAGCAGCTTCTGGTGAGGTTACAGCTATTATTGGAGAGGAAGTTGATCTCCTTGTTTTGCTGACTGCTTTAGCGCCTCCAGAGAAAGAAATATTCTTTGTAAAACCAGGTAGAGGTAAAATTCAAACAACCTTATATTCATCGTACAGTCTGGAAAATAAAGCAAACGTAAAGAATAATATTTTGTTTCTGCATTCTTTCTCCGGCTGTGACTCGACGTCTGCTGTATTCGGAAAAGGCAAAATGTCACTTGCAAAAGTTTTAGAAAAAAATGAAGACGTAAGAGAAACGGTTCACATTTTCCAAAACGAAGAAGCTTCTCACGATGATATTGCTGATGCTGGAAATTTAATTTTTCTTGCTTTATATGGCGCTAATAAAGATGAATAATCTCTAAACAATCACCGTTTCATCTGCTTCAAAAAAGGAGTTGCTCGAGGAAAAAAGAGCCTCTCATCATTACCCCCAACCGAGGACGCTGCTCGCCTGCACAGTTATCGCGTTTACCATCAAATTCAGTTATGGCGTGGCATTAAAATGCTTCCTGAAAACTGGGGCTGGCAAATCCAACCTAATTTCTCACCTCTTCGATTAACCAAACCACCTGCTCCAGATAATATTTTACGAAGTGTTTTTTTGCAGCTGTACTAAAGGATGTCGCCAAGCTTGTGGATGCCGAAAAACCGGATTGAAGTGCTCAAATGTTTGCCTAAATTGCAGTGGAGTGTCCTGTGATAACGCCAGGTACTTAGTAGTGGAAGGAGAGGAAGATGTTGATGATGTCGAAGCAACAGAAGAGGAGCAGAACATACGAACATCACCTGATAATGGAGAAGAAAACAGCACGGACTATAATACCGAAAATGATACAAAAAACAATGACGAAAATGAAACCGATGGTGACCCAGTAAATGAACCATATGTATTTGATGATGATAGAATAGAGTGTAGTGACGTATTTTCTTCTACATCTACTGAGGATGAACCAACGACCAGTAGAGCTATTAAAAGACTAACATTAGAATAAGGTGAACGATATTTTGTGGACTAGACCTACTGGGGATACCACATTAAAAAAACGCGCCATATACTTTACCTCCAGGGTGGTGTGGAAATAAGTCTAAAAAGATGTAAATGTGAACATCAGAAGTATATCGTTCAGCGCTTCTTTCTACAAGAATGAAATTTTTTAGGGGGGGTCATGCTCCCTTCCCCCTGGTTTGACAGTGACCATTCCCCCTAACCACCCCCCTGCACCACCAAAGCACATATATAAAAATCTGATGTGGCCAACACATGACCTTCTCCATATTTGTGGTATAGATATTTAAATTATTATGAATAGCATTATAAGGCAAAATTATTATTTCATATTGTAAAAGAATACAGTCGTCCTTATTGCCGTAAAATAGGTATATTTTGAATACCTACGTTAACAGAATTCACCGTTACATGGTGCTGGCGCTGTATACTGGTATTAAGAAAAAGCAAAATATCTCCGAAATGGATGGTTCTATGAAAATTTGTTTAAAAAAAAACTTGGAAGAAATATTATTATCCACAGCTTTGGTCCTCACGAAGATTACCAATAACGATGTTTTTAAGGAGACAACCGGATGTTTATAAATAACTCCTAAACAATAACTACAATAGAAAATTGTTTCAAATGCAAGTTCTAGAAAATTACATTCTCTATAACTTTTGAATAGAATTGTATATACAATAATGAAGTTTTAACGAAGAAATATCGCAAAAACCGAATCGGGTTTCGAATAAACTTCGACTTCCGGTTACACGTTATTGTCCAAAAACTAATCAGTTCTTTGTGCTCATGTTAAAGTGTTACATACGAAGTTTGGTGTTAATATGGCAGAAGTACTTTTTGAGTTGGAGCGCCCACAATCACATACACTCACATACGCGCGCGCCCACACACACACACACATTATTCCGAAAATAGTCTAAACGTGTTCTAGGGACCTCAAAACCTGTATTTCGGTTGAAATCTCGAAGTCGATTTTTTTCGTGATCACAATACTATGGAGAGAGTAAAAACAGCGATGCGGAGACATTACCTAAGCATTACATACGGATTTCGCGTTTCTCGCCGTTTTAATTGAGTTCACTTTGTTTTTCACTATTTTGACGGAGAATGGTTACTCTGACGACAAAAAGTGATGGGACCTTTTTTGTAGAAAAGTTAATTCGCTACATCTTTGTAATTCGAATTTTTCACGTAGGTGCCACCGTTCGCGAAATATTCAGAAAAACTGATTTCGGGCACCATTTTTACTTTCTCTATACGTAGTAATGGGCAAGTACTGTGTACAATAAAATAATCGACTTCGAGATTTCAACGGAAATACATGTTTTGAGGTCCCCAGAACACGTTTAGACTATTTTCGGAATTATGTCTGTGTGTGTGTGTGCGTGCATGTTATTTTGGGCGCTATAATTCAAAAAGTACGTGCCATATCGTTACCAAACTTCATATATAACACTTTAACATGAGCATAAAGAACTGTTAGTTTTTCGACAATAATGGGTAACCGGAAGTCGAGGTTTATTCGAAACCCGATTCGGTTTTTGCGATATTTCTTCTTTAAAACATTATCATTGTATATACAATTCTATACAAAAGTTATAGAGGATGTAATTTCTTACAACTTTCATTTGAAACAATTTTCTATTGTAGTTATTTATAAATAACCGGTTTTTCGGTTTTCTCCTTAAAAACATCGTTATTGGTAATATTCGTCAGGACCAAAGTGGTAGAGAATAATATTTCTTCCAAGTTTTGTTTGGAACAAATTTTCGTAGAACCATCCATTTCGGAGATATTTTCCTTTTTACTTTCTCGATACGTAGTAATGGGAAAGTATTGTTCACGAAAAAAATCGACTTCGAGATTTCAACGGAAATACACATTTTGAGGTCCCTAGAACACATTTAGACTATTTACGGAATGATGTGTGTGTGTGTGTGTGTCTGTTATTCTGGGCGCACTAACTGAAAAAGTATGCGCCATATCGTTGCCAAACTTCATATATAACACTGTAACAAGAGCACAAAGAACTGATTTGTTTTTGGACAATAACAAGTAACCGGAAGTCGAGGTTTATTCGAAACCGGACTCGGTCTCTTCTATATTTCTTCTTTAAAATATCATTATTGTATTTACAATTCTATACAAAAGTTATAGAGAATGTAATTTCCCACAACTTTCATTTGAAACAATTTTCTATTGTAGTTATTGTTTAGGAGTTATTTATAAATAACAGGTTTTTCGGTTTTCCCCTTTAAAACATCGCTATTGGTAATCTTCGTGAGGATCAAAGTTGTAGAGAATAATATTTCTTCCGAGTTTTGTTTGAAACAAATTTTCGCAGAACCATCAATTTCTCCATACGTAGTAATGAGAAGTACTGTATTCACGAAAAAAATCGACTTCGAGATTTCAACGGAAGAATAAGTTTTGAGGTCCCTAGAACACGTTCAGACTCTCGTCTGAATGATGTATGTGTGAGTGTGTATGTTATTCTGGGCGCTCTAACTCAAAAAGTACGTGCCATAGCCTTACCAAACTTCATATATAACACTTGAACATGAGCACAAAGAACTGATTAGTATTTGGACAATAACGGATAACCGGAAGTCGAGGATTATTCGAAACCCGATTCGATTTCTGCTATATTTCTCCGTTAAAACATCATTATTGTATATACAATTCTATACAAAAGATATAGAGAATGTAATTTCATACAGCTTTCATTTGTAACAATTTTCTATTGTAGCTGTTGTTTAGGAGTTATTTATAAATAACCGGTTTTTCGGTTTTCTCCTTATAAACATCGTTATTGGTAATCTTCGTGAGGACCAAAGTTGTAGAGAATTATATTTCTTCAAAGTTTTGTTTGGAACAAATTTTTGTAGAACCATCCATTTCGAAGATATTTTGCCTTTTCTTAATACGCAGTATACAGCGCCTCCACCATGTAGCGGTGGATTATGTGAACATATTCAAAATTTACGTAATTTACGGCAATAATGACGAATGTATACTTTCGGATACGAAATAATAATTTTGCCTTATAATGCTATTCATCAAAAGAATTTAAATGTCTATACCCCAAATATGGAGAAAGGAGATAAATTTAATTTAAAAAAAAACAAAATACTGAGCAATTAAATCTAGGTAAGCTGCTATTACCAGGTGCACCGCTTATTTCAAAATTTTTTAAAAGTATAATCCCATTTTCATCCCATTCTGAAATTTTGCAATTAAACTGACGAAATGTCTCACTTTAAGATATATTTTTTCCAAAATAATCAATAATGGTGTTTTTGAGATTTTCAAAAATAAAAGTTTGAAAATGGGCCAAAAACGTTTTTTCTTCAACATTCTTGTATATTGTATATCAAATTAAAGCTTTTTAAAAGAGCTTTAAAAATGAGTCCAAGCTGAGCTCTCTATGACTAAAGGTTACAGATTTATGGGCGTTTATGTGCATCAAAGCATGCCAAAATAGTGAGGTTTTTGCAATTTTCAAAAATTTATTTAAAAAAAACTATTGCTTCAAAAAATCTAAAAATTTGGATTTTCAATATGATCCATAGGTACTACTAACAAACCAAAAATCAAGTGAATCGGAGACATCAAGGTTCAAAAGAAATTTTTAGCTGGTTGATTTGACATGGAATTACCCAGGAGGTACTTAAAAACATCGCCAAAAAGGAGTTCCAGAACTGCTTCCAGAAGCGGAAACGTTGCTGGAATTGCTGTTTTGTTGCCCAAGGAGAGTACTTCGAAGGAGATAACACCGACTAGACAATTGGGTAAGCCTAAACTTTTTTTTGATGTGTGTTTGTTCATGGAACTCCTCCTACACAATAAAAGCTAGAATAACCAAATTTGGTAAGTTTCTTCCTTACATCCTAACTTAGTGAATGGTAAAGGTTTGATCAACCAGGATTAATCAGTGCTGACAATATAGGGGATTAACTTTTTTCCATAAGATATCACGTATGAATCCATTTCTTGACTTGCAAGGTATTCTTCCTTCAAGCATTAAAATACGTAAATATGGACCGGTTTTTTTTCGTTTTTGCTTTATTCGACGAATAAAACTCTTTACTATCTTATTCCTGCGAAGTTTACATGTTACACGGTCGAAGTTTTCAGAAATACACTATTTGTTTCGAAATTTTGTGGATTTTTCGTACTCTTTCCGGGCGTTGGCAAGGAGTCTTTCATTGTTGTCTCCTATTCAATTAGTGCCAATTAAACATTCAAATAGACGAAAATTTAGTGTTATTCGATTCACACTTTTGTGTTTATGTTTATGGATAGCAACGTAAATAGATACTGATTATTAATCAGGAAGCATTTATTGATGAAAGTAATTGAACCTTCTTTCGTCTATTGAATACTGGAATCTTACATTACCTATCAGATATGGATATTATATTTTAAATATTATTTTTGAAATTTGGTTTCTATGAGTCTTGAGTTAGAGTGCTCACAAAAATCTATCAATCACACATATATATTATCGCGGAAATAGTCATATCGTTTTTGTAGGAACCCAAAATGTGTATTTCCGCTGAAATCTCCATATCTAATTTTTTGCAAGGAAACAAGACTTTCCCCATATCTATTATATATATAAAATTGGGTTTTTTGATCCTAGATTTTTCCTGCGAAGACGGTTAACCACACGTGTATTGGATATCATTGAATTCGTATTGAAACGGGGAATGTCCTAACGTGGCCCTTTTTTCAATTAATGTCTTGTGAAACGATTAATTATTTAAAAACATCTTATTTTAGGCGTATTTAAGGGGTTGTCATTCTGCATTTTTCACAGGGCTGAAATTTTCAGGGATTGTAGATGGAATGGAGAAACCACCAGAAAAAATCGAAAATCTCATCCAAGTGTCCTGGGTTCGACTCCAAAAATTCCTAAATATCCGTTTTTTCCCATTTAAAATGCATTGATCCATTTTCGAAAATTAATTTCGGGCACTTCCCGATAAGTTACAGAAATGAAATTTGGTACGTTCGTAGGTATGGTGGGTTACTACAATAATTCCTTAGGTGCCCGCGGGTCGATTCCAGACCGTCCGGAATATTCCGTTTAATTACACGCCAAAAAATTTAAACCAGCATGCCATGTATACCATATGGAATAGAGAGCTTAAATTTTTACATTCTCATACGAAGTATCGAGAAAGTATTGTTATCGCGAAAAAATTCGATCTTGAGATTTTTATGGAAATATACGTTTGAGGTGTCGCTGAATCCGAAAAAGTGGTTTTCGCAATGCCGTCTGACTGTCTGTTACTGGTTCTGGAGTCTAAACGGTAGAGCGAAAATCAATGAAATCTCATACTTAGGCATTCTATCATACTGAGCAGAATATATGTAGAAATGGTTGACATTGCTCAATAATTAAGAGTAGTTTATTCTATGCATTTTAAACAACAATCCGATTTTCTCGAAAACGGCTCTAACGATTGTGATCAAATTTCGTACAGTTACTTAAGTTTACGTATTCAATAATACTGTATAGTTCATATTTCTCAGAAAATGAATATAAGGCTAGTTTATTCTATGCAACTTTAAAAACAATTCGATTTTCTCAAAAATGGCTTGAACGATTTTGGTCAAATTTCGTACAGTTACTTGAGTATACATCTACAATATTACTACGTATTTCATTTTTCTCAATGCATGAATACAAGGCTACTTTATTCTTGGGCAACATTAACAAAAACTGGATTTTCTAAAAAACAGGTTCATACGATTTTCATTTTCTAAAGATAAGTAAAAAACGCATTAGTACCCATATATGAGAAAGTTTGTACCGATTTTTTCTTAAAATGTCAAAGACTATAAGGAACACGTGGCTGTACTCACATTGTTGAGAAAATTACGGCATATTGCTCCATATCTCCACTCGCTAAAGAACTTAGAATGTGAATAACTGCAGCCGTTAGTGAAATAAAAAATTATGTATCCTTACCCGACGAAAACATTTACGTCGGTGTAACGGAAAAATGAGTCTCTATCGAATTTATGTTCTATTAGAGATACACTCAAAGTGTCTCCTATGAAATGTAGACGAAGGATTAAATCGACAGCACTGAAGGATTAATTCCGATATCTTACTCCGTTCTCGAGAAATGCGAATTTATATTTGGATAACCAGAAAGCGCGGCATATTTTTCGTGTTCAACAATTTCAGGTAGCATAGCATTCATATAAAAGAACACCAGTTTTTCCTCCTTATTTTTTTCCAAAACTCATCGTCCTTATAAATTCTCTGAATAAAACATTCCTTCGGAGTCCAAACAACGAAATCGCAAAACGTAAACCCAGAAACATGTAATTGTCCTTGTACTTGATAATGGTAATTGTGGTTTTTTTCAGCTTCAGTTCCCTATCAAGGCAAAACCGTTTCAGCTTTTCCGCTGCTTCCTCCAGTCATTTTTTCTGCAGATTTTGGGCATTTCACCTCGACAAGACCACCATCTTCCGTAATTCCATCGGGATATGCTGCTAAAAAACTATGCTCCAAGTCAACAAAGAGACTGCAACTGGTAACTTTTCTTCCAGTTAGTTTTGTATATTCTTTAATGGCCTCACCTTCGTACTGGAGCCCATATTTCGTTGCAGCGTTTTCAAAACAATCTGAATATAGGAATCGATTAACAAGAGGAGCCCATTTCGAATTTTTCCTTCGTTTGCATACAGGACCGAAATTAGAGGCGGTTACTCGATTTTTCCTTTCTTCGAACCATTTCTCACGCTCTACCTGGCCTTGTGTGCATTGAAGTAAGTAATTACGTGATTCCTTATTATCATTTTCCTCTACTTTCTGTACTTCGATGGAAACAAACGACCCTTCTTGCTTCGCCTGTTATCTTGTTTCTGATTCTCCATTGTAGTCTTCCGCACTACCGATGAACCACTATACTCCTTATACGTCTGTTCTGCTGTTACCTCGCCTTTCAAATGCGATACGTTGAGAATTGAAACTTCGCCTTCTTCTCAAGATAGATATTGTTTCTTCTCAGTAGGTGCTCTATCGCAAAGCGAGCGACGTTGCGGCGATGGGGTTTTACCATAGTTGGTTTTTACTTACAATGGAGGGTTTTACCATGGCGGGTAGATCCGAGAGATGAGCGATAAGCTGAACATCCAACTGAAAGTCCTCTCGATTGTAGCACGGATTTGCAAAATTCTTTTTGTTTTTATACTGACCGGCACAACCATCCGAAAAGTAAACGATCTTTTCAACATAGGAGAGATCTCTCTTGACGTGATCTAGGACACTAGCCTGGAATGCGCAAAATGTCGTTGTATCATGCGTAAAACAGTCACTTATAACGCAAAATGATGTTTTGCACGATACCCTCCTTCTGGAAGTATATCACGAACGGGTGCACCGTGGCCTGTAAGTTGGACCTATGAAAACTTTGCACTTCGTCCTGTACAACAAAACTGAAGTTCTCAGCAAAATCTACAATTATAATACATTCCTTATCACTTAAGGTGTTCTTTTTATGTGTCAAAAAAGACGCTTGCCGTTTTGCAATGAAATGATGATCTTTAAAGTATGTAGGCGAGATTACGCAACAAATTTTCATAGAATTCTCTTCCCTCTTCCATAACTTCGATCATAGAACAGCGACGTGAGATCACCCACTGTTTGTATCTTATTTCCTGGCTCAACATATCCCCTGTGGGGAAGAGCAACCTAACACCATCTTCACCCGGACACATCTCACAATTTCGGTCTTCTAGCATGCAGTTTTCAGACGTAATATCACATACCATTGACTGAAGGTAATCATTGCAATTCCGCATTGTCTCACATGCCCCAATCATGAGTTTCACGTTCTGGTGCTGTGTGAACACTTACGGTATGCGTGCCCGGTGATCCGGCCAGCACGCAGTACTTGGGACGCAAAGCAGCAAATTTACTAAATCCGACCTTCAAATTTGGATTTTGCCTTCCAAACTCTGCATACTGTTCCCGTAGATTTCCCAATAGAAGGCGCTTTTGAATTTTTTCCTTTCCATTTTCGGTGTTAATACTCATACAGTCTTTTATTCCAGGGAAATGCCGAGACATCTCACCATCCTCAAAAAATTCCCTCACCTTTTGAGTAACTTCTTCCATTATTGTATTCGTCCGTTGTCTAGGTAACACTATCGGTAGGACTCCCTGCTCGCTAACAAGTCTACGGGTTAATTTTATTAAATATTCACTCACGTTCATCTCCAGAACAGTTTTTTGTATCGACCAAGATTGTGGAGTCAAACTGATAATATGAACTTTTTCTTGAGTTGTCTTTGCTGAGATAAGCTTAATTTTCAATTCGGATATGAGATGATCGTAATCCGCGCAAAGATCATCCCCTTTCCCACGTCCTTCCTCATCTTCAAATTCCTCCAGGCTGAATCCGTACCCAATGCTAGTTTTTCTTTTTACACGTTCTTCTATTCGCTTCACCTTTCGCTTGAGAGCTCCTGCCCTTTTCCTGCAACTCAGTCTACTAATTGCAACAGGTGACATTTGGAGTGCACAGCAAACTATCTGCACACAGTCTTGGCTTGCATCCGGAGAATCCTCTTGCTTTGGACAAGCTTGCTTGAACAGCAGGTGAGTCTTCAATATTTTCCTCGGGGTTAACTAGCTGCTGCTGGGGCAGTGCCTGCCAACAGCGCCTGCATAACGCTTGTCTCGGAATAAGACGAACGTGGGGGTAATTCTCATGTAACGTCAGCGTGATTTCCCTTAGCCCGGATTTCACAGCAACCGAATGTGATTGGAAGGGATCAGCACACTTTGAACCAAACAGAAGTATTTGTCAACATACATTTTCTTATGATATGTACTTATTGTTTTTATGGCAGTCTGCAACCGGAGACGGAGGGCAGCGTGTTGTGCCTCACTGAGACATACTTCACTTATATCACAGATCACAGAGGAACACGAAAAATGTAATTTGTTACAGTCTTCTTGGACGTGGATCCCAACAGAGCATCGCTCCATTTCATCACAGCCAAATTGGACGCTCTTACTTGAAAACGCGGGAAAACAAAACACCAGAGCGCAACACAAAAGATGAGTAACACACCCGGATACACACGGTTCACTTGTCAGTGTGGTACTGATATGTTAACCCCTATGCGCGAATGAGACACTGACCTTGGAGAAGCTCCTGTATGCGGTAGTCGTACCGGTCGTGACGCACTTGTTTAAAAATACATTTGGCCTGTCGTATCTACCATTCTGAGTTACAAAACATTCCATTGTGTCCCAAGAGTATGCATTTTTGTTATACATTGTAACGGCGGTACACGTCGCGGCGCGCAATTTGAAATACGGCCGCGGGCGAGCGCTCCAAACGGAAGCGCTTAATCCTATGTTGCGCTCACGGACCCAAACTTTTTATTTTTGCATGTGAATGGGGAAGGTGTTTGATTTCTTCTGAGCTCAGACAGACGTCTGGGTAACGACGGCAACATGTATTTTTTGTACGACCAATTTGACGTACTTTTCCCAGATCGTCACTTTGAAGGCATCGCTTCGATACCTTGCATGCTGCCGAGACCAACTTTACGTTGCCAGCACGTTAGATGGATATGTGTCAATCACCTCATACGGTGTCATTGGTGTGCGACGAAAGGTGCCCAAGCCAGGGCCGTACTTTTTCACCTGAACTGACGAAAATTGCTATTACTGACTCTGGAGCCTAGACGGTAGAACGAAAATGAATGAAATCTCGTACTTAGGCATTTTATCATACTGAGCAGAGTATACCAGGAAATGGTTGACATTGATTAATAATTAAGAGTAGTTTCTTCTACGCATTTTTAACAACAATCCGATTTTCTCAAAAACGGCTGTAACGATTTTGATCAAATTTCGTAGAGTTACTTGAGTATACATCTACAATAATACTGTATAGTTCATATTTCTCAAAAAATGAATATAAGGCTAGTTTATTCTAGGCAACTTTAACAATAATTCGATTTTCTCAAAAACGGCTCTAACGATTTTGATCAAATTTCGTACAGTTACTTGAGTATACATCTACAATAATACTACATATTTTATTTTTCTCAATTAATGAATATAAGGCATTCTTGGGCAACTTTAACAAAAATTGGATTTTCTAAAAACAGGCTCATACAGTTTTCATTTTCTAAAGATAACTAAAGGACGCATTAGTATATGAGAAAGTTTGTACAACGTATGTTGTACCGATTTTTTTAATTATCTCCCGCAAAATTTCCTGAAATACCGCGGGTGTATACTCTGTCTCTCGAAACCCGCGTCATAACGGAGTTTTACTGTATTTTTGTGCGAAGTTAACCGCCACCATTAAAAATGTATTAGGCCCAAACACTGTTAAGCAAGTTGTAAAAGAGAGAACTAACGCACAGTGCTAAGGAAATTCTACTGACGCAAGCAACCACAACGCAAAAAAATTATCTGTATTTTACTTGTGAAAATGGTATACAAGTCAAATTGTTGTGTATTCCTTGACCAATGAAAAATCCGAAACTATTAGAATTTTGCAGAGAAACTCTGCAAACATTAAATCTGAAAAAAAAATGTGTTGCTTACTGTGGGGATAACTCGAACACTAATTTTGGTGGACGTCTTCAGAAAGGATCAAATAATGTTTTTATCAGACTAAAAAATAGCATGAATGAAAACTTGGATGGAATTGGGTGCTACACAATACAATCATACTTGCCAAAATAAATTTGAAAATGTCACTAAGTCCACCCTAAAAAGTAGTTAAATACTTCATATAATTCTTAATAACCTAAGTAATAAACTTATTAACTATTTTATAAATGAATATCAATTAAGATATTTAATTATTAGTATTAAATAAGGGAGAATTTTTGCAAGCCTTTTATTAATAAAAAATGGAATAGATATTAACATTTATAGGTCAAGATTATTTTATAAGTAGAAAAATAAAATGTCATAAATACCTGCGTATAAGATGCAGAGAGGTTTTCCGCCTCATATTGTTTTTTTTTATGTACTCGTGCATAGCTAGCATTCATTCCTAGAATTTGGTATCAGTCACTTACTGTATATTCTGGCATATAAGTCCACCTTTGAAGCCTAAAATGTTTTTCCTAAAACTTAAGAGTTGACTTATATGCCAAACATAAAATGTGAATCTTAAATTACAGATGAATAACATAAAGATTCAAAAAATAGTATTTCAAAAAAATTAAAGCGTTTAAGGTATAAGTTTTCATTCGGTTTTGCAATTTCGTGGTGAAACTACCAACTACAGAAAAAACACGCTCAGAAGCAGTAGAAGTCGGCTTAACAGTCAGCAGTGCTTGGTCGAGTTTCTCCATTCTGTCGGTACATTTTCCATTATTTGCCTCAATTAGTTTGAACTCTTTATCTACGCTTAACTCCTGAGATTCTTTTGCTTTTGGCGTGGTGAATAATGCAATGCATTTCTGCAATTTCAAGTACTCATTCTGTTCTTCTATTTCATGAACGTCAACGTAGTCTGAGCTTTCTGGATCCTGAATACTGCTTGGATAAGGGCGATTAATTAGAGCTGTGGCTGTGATTTGTGGAATAATTGTAAAACTCGTGAATTTTTTCAAAGATACCAATGGTATACAAATATAATAACCTCGTAATAAAATCAGATAGATATAAAGAGCAATCTAAACATGAAAAACATCAAGGCATGGTGATTTAAACAGCAATAAAAATTTTGTATTTAATTATCACAATCATATGATTGTTCGGTATTTGTTAATTGAACTGACCAACATCTACTGATAGCAGTAGCAGAATCTGAGGTTGACAATCCTATAGGTGAAATTAGTCATCTATTATCAATCCTTATCTCTTGCTGCACGTGAATGTCGTTTATTAGCTTCGTTACCTGAAATTTAAATTAATTGTGTTACACCTTGTCTTCCACAGTTAAAGTACTAATTTACAAAGTAAAATCAAAGGAATTTGGCTGAACTTTGTGGTAATTGATTCTCATATTAACGAAGAAAATAATAACTTTGTTAAATTCCACAATTTTTTATTTCACGATTACTATGGTAATTGTAATTTTACCTGTAATCAATCGACAGTAATCGTAAATTTGTAATTTTAATTTTTCAAATAACAATCGAGTACTCGGACAAAATTACCCGGGTACTCAAATACTCAAATGATAGAAGAAAACACAGAGTACCCGGGTAACCAGTACTTGATATTGGAATCACTAGTATTTACGTAATCCGCATCCTTGTGTACCATGCGCACTCCTATTTTTGGACCAGTTTGAGGAGAAAAAAAATTCGTGCTTTAATAAGTTGACATCTACTGTGTCGGCACAAAATTAGAAAAAAATCAAAAAAGTTTGGGATTCCCCGTAGGTGTGTTCTCTCCATGGTTCCCTCTAATCTGTACAGCCACGCAGCAGTTTTTCAAGCGTGCATGATTGTGTGTACCTTATAATATATCGGAACAGGGCCACGTCAACCCCGGTGCACATCCACGCACTAGCGTCATGTAGGTGTGCATAGCAAATTCATTCCGCCCATTCATGAAAAAATTAGAGGGAACTATGGTTCTCTCCAAGGTTAAAGGAGCATCAGTGGCTCACGATGAATACGGCAAATACAGATACCAACTTATCCCGGTAAAAAGTGTAGGTAGAAACTTATAGTAACTTTTTAATGACAGAACTGCTTTTCTAGAGTAACAATAATAAACTAAAAACTGAATTAAAAGGTACAGCTTTAATATTATAAAAATAATACGTCATCTTAATCGTCAAAATGTCGTCATGATTTTGAAGATGTACCAACAGCAGTATGAACCGTGCATTTAAACGTTTCTTGGTCGTGTAGATACATGTTAACTTCGTACAATTCTTCGTCCTTTGCGAGTATAAACATAGATGCAAACGTCTTGCAGTAAATTTATTATCGAAACTTGCAATTTTTAAATCTTGGTTAGAAATCTTCATGTATGACGTGCAACCTCTTTTTATAGCAACATTTTGGGGAAAAAGGTGTGTGGGGTAAACATTTGTGATATTTTACTGAATTTCACCACCGCAGAGATCGATCACGATCACTAGGTATAGTTCATTTTGAAAGTATCATTAGCAGCTGTCATCAATCGAATTATTTAGCTCTCCAAGAATAACAGCTTCTTAGTGGTTGAAACTGAAACGTCTGTCACATGAAATGCTCAAGAAGAATAGCACAGTCTAAATAGTATTTATATATATTTCTGTCTTGTTAAAACTTGGATTGTACATGACTTTGATTTTGACTGAAAATGATTTCATGAGAAATATTTAAAGTGAAAAAGTGGGGGTCGACTTATGAGGCGAACATATGCCTAATCATGTATTTCCATTCAACAAAGCAGGGGTCGATTTATATGCTGGGTTGACTTATATGCCGGAATATAAGGTAATTATAATTTAACGGCAAAAATGTTGCATTACAAGTACATTGTCAATATCATTGCAATATGATAAATCAATCTATAAAAAATTACATACATCCTAAATTTTAATAAGGGAATAAAACTTTTGGATTTTTGGAATAACATAAAAACGTAAATGATTGAGAGGTAGCTAACGGCTCAATGTATAACCTTGCTCTGATATACATGAATAGGAAGCGCTCATCCACTTATGAAAACACTCTACATGCTTTGTAACACATTGTGGATCATAATTAGTGACAGTAATCTTGCTAACCCTCTATTCTAAAATTCGAAACAACAAAGTAAGTTTCATTTTAAGGCAGGCGTTCAATAATCAACAAAATCTACATCTACTTAGTGTTTAAGGTTTAATAAAAATTGATGTCTAATTTTTACATTGAGAAGAATACCTTCTTTGATATTTATATAAAATATTTTCTGTAATTTAACTGGATTTTATGATGCATTCTTCGACGTAAATTATAATGAGATCTTTCAAAATTAGTATAATTTTGTCTTCAAAATATCATAACTGGGGAAGTAACTATAGAAATATTTTAAGGTTTATTAAAACATGTATGGATTTTAATAAAGCTATCATAAAATTACTTTTTTTGGTTTATGTTGTATGTATTTCTGCTTACATAAAGCAATATTTAAATTTGTCGCTAGATTTGTAGAAAATCGCAAAGTTGGTGACATGTCGTTAAATGCTAAAAAAAAGTCGCTAAAGGAAGTAAAAAGTTGCTACATCTAGCGACAAAGTCGCTAAATTGGCAACTATGAATACAAAGTAGTCTGCATCTACCATAGTCTCTACTGATATTGAAGTGATTGTTGTGAAACTATTTTCGCATATGCTATATATAGTTTTAATGCACAAGAAAAGAGATTGTTCAGGATTTTTTAAGTGTTCCATATTTTACTGGAGAAATTGGTTGTCTGTCCTAAATCTTCAACACCAAAATCTGGTAACCATAGGTATAGGAAGGTATAGGTTAGGACAATACATTGCATTTTTACGGGTTTCCTGCTTACAAGGCATAAAATCAAACATTTCAGAAAGGCATAATTACACAAGAAATGAAGTTGGATTTGACAAAAGTGATATGATAGGAAATAAAATTATCATAATATTTGAATTTAATATGCTTCAAAATGGATTATTGACAAACAAATTTGGTTAATTGTTAAGAAAAGTTAGGTGAAAAAGTATTCTTTATATAGGTGATTTTCAGTTTTTCATAGACTAAAATGTTTTTGTATATGTAGCTATCAATTAGTTTATTTTACTTATTTTACAAAAATATACCATCTTCTGCTCTCTTTCATTCCTCTTTTCCTGGCCAAAATCCCCAACCTTGCTGCCATCCTTGCCTTGCTCCACTACAGCATTCCAACTCCCCAATGATTACTAAACTCTTTTTGGCCTTTACTTCTTTCAAAACTACCTTGCATTGATCATACAACTCATCCAATTCCTCCTTGCTGTGATCACTCATTGGCTTATACTAGTATAATCACTAAGTTTACTGATGTCTGACTTGACCTATACTAACATTAACCTTTAGAGGAATTTAAAGTCCACGGTATAGGTAGCTGGCCGGTTTTTTTGGCATTTAAATTTGCAAATATGTCTTATTTGAGATATTCCTTTATATCTCCGCCAAGAACTATCGTAACTAAATGAAACAAAAAGCATTTTATTAATTAAGAAACTTTTTCAATAGAAAACAGAAAGGTACATTTTTGTATGAAAGTCCGTTATCACCTGCCAATTTCACCTGCCTCTTTCTGTTGTAGTTCACTCCCTCAGTGAAACCCTTGTATGATACCAGAGCTGCAAACCACTTCAAAATTTGGAAGTGGTTCGGTTCACGGTTCGGTTCTAAATTTTTGGAAGTGGTTCGGTTCAGATGGGAATTTTGACAAGTGGTTCGGTTCGGTTTGTGGTTCGGTTCAACTAAATTAATCATTTGAAATACTATCCAGAAATAATTTATCCAATATAAACATTACACATTCAGTAACAATCTGTAAGTAAATCAATCAGCAGTCATTATTATTTTAAATGAAAGAAGAATTTATTTAAAGAAAGGAAAAATTTATATTTTAAATATATTACAATCCCATTATCTTCATTTATTTATATTTTAAAATGGTATTTTTGATCCTAACATGATTTTTATGTGGATAACAATAGTATCAGAGAGGAAAGAGTTAGGCACTCTTTCCTTTGAAGCAAACCCGCTGGTTTTTCCAATGGAAATTTCTAGTCTTTTCGTTGGTCCGTACTTTGTGGATTGAGATCGAACCGAAACCGAACCACTTTTGCAAAAAATTACGGTTTGGTTTTTGGTTCACTGAAAAATTAATCAGTGGTTTCGGTCCGGTTAGCGGTTCAGCAAAATGGCTGCGGTTCGGTGCGGTTCGGTTTGCAGCTCTGTATGATACAACGGAAAAATTGGGGCAAACACAATGCGACATCACATACCGGACTGTACGGCATTGCTCGTTCTCAGAACAGACAGCGCATCGTCGTCTTCTCCCTTTCTCTGTCCAATGTCGGCTATGACGACACTCAAGATGTGTCAGCTGTTGGTGGTTTGCACTAGTTCGTCCTCTTTGTGTAGGAGGAGATGCACGATGATCAAGAGAACATATAATAATTAATATACAATTTCATCACTCCATAGTAATCTAAAGAAATCAAAAGGTTGAGAGCTGGCATTCAAATTTGGCGTCACAGATATAATGACTCCAGAAGGGATGCCTATGAATGGGTGTATCTCTCTGTTATCCTTTGCTGATCGTGCTTTCCACTCGTACAATCTCAAGTCTGTGCGTTCTTCCACTTCTTCATCTTCCAAATCATCGATGTCTGTTTCTGCCTCTGAGTCTTCATCAAGAAATATTTTGATTTCATCCTCCGTGGGTCCTTCCTTGTCCATTTTCGTAATTGAAAGATTACAGAAAACACCGCTCTCACAGAAGGTCCACCAAAGTACTGCCTTGAAAACAAAGGGAGAGTGAACCTTACAGTCACTCGGCGCTGTGTTTGCGTCATCTCCCTTTAGGCAGGGCTTCCCATAGCCAGAGAAATGCTTACGCTACTTATCTCAAGAGAGGCTGGGGTTCTGTCTGTTGGTTCATGTTTACACAGCACTCATATAAGGATAGGGAGAATGTTTAGACTGCATTGTGAGAATGACTCGGACACAATCTGAATCATTATATGGAAGTAGGCCATCTTATTCAATTAGCTGCCAGTCGTAAATAAGAGAGCATTTCGTCAGGAACTAATTGATTGCTATCCCTTTATTTTGTTGAATGAAAGGAAAAATCTATAGCCATCGGAAAGAACAACCATTCTAGAGTGGCTGGGTAAAGAAAAATTGGTATTAAATGGCATACCAATAAAGTAATAGGCAAAATGCTAGCGAAATGTTATTCGCTCATATGCTGCATCGGTCAGCCGTTAAAGCCCACCAAAGCGTGCGCATATGCTGCGTCAGCCGTCCTCTAAAGGTTAAACGATCGCTTAGCTGCTGCATGTTAATGACCCATTGCACTCCTTTCCCCCACTATAAATATATTACCCTGAAATCATCGGTCCAGAAATCTCCATCTTCTTTCGAACTAATTTTGCACAAGCCTAAGACATTAATCATACCTCTTTTCATTTCCAGATTTATACTACTAACTTGGCTTTCCTAAGCATTGTCCTCACATTCCAAGTTTCTTTCCTGATTTCTGAAGTCTTCTTTATCTTCATCATTCCATGGACATGACCTGTATAAGGATTTTGTGGCCAAAAACCAAGCTTATTTCCATCACTGATGGGCATGGTCCTGTACATGTCGTGAATCACTTCATTATTAAGTCGTGCCATGATGCTTGGGATAATAGTTGAGGTGGTTCCCCATTGCCTTCTTAAAGAGTGTTTTTAACGTGACACCATCAGAAAACAGAGAAAACCTTTCAAATAATTTAGTTAGAGAAAAAAGGCTATTTTGATAATTTCCTTACATTTACAGATAGACAATAATCATTTTTCCCCAGTTAAAATGGATTTTATCATTATGAAAATAAATAATGAATGATATAATTATTTATTCAAACATTACAGTACTCTAATTGATATAAGAAATTGAAGCAATTATTGTGCATCCCATTACAATATTGTAAAAAGTCACTAAAGATACACATTTGTGCTCAAGAAAGAAGTTTATAATCTATAAAAGTTTCTCTATCAAATGAATGTGGACGGTTTTAAATCTAATGCATTTTATTTATGTATATAATTCTACACTTCATGCTTAGCTTATTGATCTTAATAACACCTAAAACAATTCAATTACTTCTAAACTATGAGCCTGAACATAACAAGAGTAAAAGTTACTGCATTATAATATCCCAATGCATCTTATTCACTTTGGTTGATAACAGTCTTCAACAATCTAATTATACTCCTGTCGCCATTTGTTTTAAGATGGCCTAAAAACAATACTTCCTTAAATACTGAAATGAGACTTTTGAAAATTTGAACAAGTTACAGTATTTCAGTTAAATATATCACAGCTGACTTCTGTTTTCCATTTTTTGGAAAAAATAATTTGCTAATATTTACAGTAATTCAAGTTATAAACCTCAGTTTAATGAATTAATTACCAAACTGCAGCAGATTTTATAATTAATTTAAAATTTACTTTTTGAAAAATGTCAAAACAATATTACATACAAACTCATGCTCACACTTTGCATTCATAATAAATGTTTCATCATAAAAAGTAGAAAATGGATACATGAACTGCCCAACCATAAAGGCAAGAAAAAATTCCTTATAACTTAGAAGTATTCCAGTCTGTAAGCACCAATTACTTATTTTATTTGATTCTTTTAAGTTGATTTCCTTAAGAGATGGTATAAATTCCATAAATAGTACATGTATATACAATGCACATTTATCATAAATAAATGTGCATTTCTAAACAAATTAAGAAAAATTCTTATTTTTGGATCGGCTACACGAATTAGTTTTTACAATTCATTATAACCAGATCCGTTACATAGAGCAAATTTTTTTGGATCAAAACTGACAGTAGCCGATGAATTAAAAATTTATGTAGAACTACAGTATGAGAGATATAAAAAAATCTGATGTGGCCAACACATGACTTTCTTCATATTTGGGATATAGATATTTAAATTATTATGAATAGCATTATGAGGCAAAATTATTATTTCATATCGTAAAAGAATACACTCTTCCCTCGCCAACCGCGGGGGTTACGTTCCTGAAAAGTACCGCGGTTGGTAAATACTTAAGTATATTGGAAATTGGGGGTTAGGTTCCACGGTTCGTATTACTATACCATATATTATTGATCACTTACATTACTCGCTTATTTCTCACTTAAATACATTATATAAATATTACGAATACAATAACACGCTGTTCTTTCCTTACGAGTTCTCTGGTTTGGCATAGTCAAAACTCCCGTAGATGAAAAATGTGTGACGAAAAACAATTACCGCCATCTATGTGCTACTAAATGCGAGAAATAGCTTTCCGCTGCATTCCGCTGTTCGGAACTACATATTCTTTTCTTAAGATTTTCTTCAAACGTATCACACTATGCATAAGTCAAACTATTGACTAAACCAATTACTGACTGAAGGATTACAAACGCCCCATAGATAACAGAGAAATTACGTACATACTATGACGTACATCACGTCATTTTATACAATTTACTACGGTCTTCTAATCTTACCCGGCATTTTTTTGCATTTAAATAAATATTACTACGCAAAAATTCAAAAAAATATTAAACGTTTAATTTATTTAGTATGCTGATATGAATAATACACAACTAAACACGTCGTGTGGACTTGTGGTGCGTGAAAAGCATGCGTATGCTGATGTGAATAATACACAACTGATCGCCCGTGTGGAATGTAGACTTGTGGCGGGCGAAAAGCGTAATCGTACATTACGGCAACAAAGCAATAGCAAGCAAGTTAGAACAACAACATAGCCTTTGTGAGTGAGTGCAGATGACAACAAAGTCATAAGATGCGAGGTGTTTAAAAGTTTTCGTGGTCCGAACCGTGGATACGCAAGGGAAATGTCTGCGGTTGGGAAGGGTGGGACTCAATATGTAGACCGCGTATATTCGAGGGCCGCGGTTAATAAACCCGCGGTTGGAGAGGGAAGGGTGTACAGTCATCCTTATTGCCGTAAATTATATTTTGAATATATTAACAGAATTCACCGCTACATGGTGGTGGCGCTGTATACTGGAAATTACAAATAAGTTAAATATCTCCGAAATGGATGGTTCTACGAAAATTTGTTCCAAACAAAACTTGGAAGAAATATTATTCTCTACAACTTTGGTCCTCACGAAGACGACCAATAACGACATTTTTAAGGAGACAATAAACAGAAACCGAAAAAACTGATTTATAAATAATTCCTAAACAATAACTGCTATGGAAAATTGTTTCAAATGAAAGTTGTAGGAAATTACATTTTCTATAACCTTTGTATAGAATTGCATATACAATAATGATGTTTTAACGGAGAAATATCGCAAAAACCGAATCAGGTTTCGAATAAACCTCGACTTCCGGTTAACCGGTATTGTCCAAAAACTAATCAGTTCTTTGTGCTCATATCAAAGTGTTATATATGAAATTTGGTTATGATATGGCAAGTACTTTTCGAGTTAGAGTGCCCACAGTCACATATATCCACACAGACATCATTCCGAAAATAGTCTAAACATGTTCTAGGGACCTCAAAACATGTATTTCCATTGAAATATCGAAGTCGATTTTTTTCATGAAAACAACACTTTCTCTATACTACTATGTATATGGAGAAAGTAAAAATATGGTTTGGTGTGTAAGCATATGGGGACAATTATACAGAAGTGATAAGGGGAATTATGGAAAATGAAAGAATTTTAATGTTGAAATTTAGTTTCCTCAACAATAACATCTGGTGGAATTTTCTACATAATCATTTGAAAACATAAAAGAATGATACTTTGTCATTTTTAGTGGCAGTATGTATATGCATCCACTTCCAATTTCGAAAATTAATAAGTAGTACCTTTAAGGCAGTGATCAAATCTATCAAAGTAATGGTATTATGGCTTAGGTCTTTTATTTTAGTAACTAGACGAATGAGCCCATTTAAAACGGCCTTTGAAAACACACAATATAAAAATAAAACCAACAAACAAATGATAAAATTATAATATTTGAATAAGATTGGAAAGGGCTACAAATGAAAACAAAGGAATAGTTTTAAAAAATTAAGAGGAAAACAGTCTTATACTTCAATAATATTATTTATAACGATGTTCCTTGTAAATACTCTTTCGTTTAAGAGCAATATTGCCCTTGATTATCTTTATCCTTAACCCAAAATTTCAAATTATGTTTGTCACGTGTTCTAGTTATGGCTACATACAGCTGTCCATGTGAAAAGCATTATTTAATAAGTAACCACAATCAATCCTTCAATTCCACTAAACAGCAGTTAAGAACAATCTCAATAGATATATCAACACACACGAGCATATACTGTATTTATTTAGATAACAATGTAATCGTTGTATGGTTGGTTACCCTATAATTGGATTGACGCGAATTAAAAATAAACAGCACGAAAAAAAATATTTTCATAATATCGGTTCTATTCAGATAATGCGAAGGCACAGTGCAAGCAACTGCCTTTAATATGCAGGAAGACTTTGATAAGACAACGAAGGCACGTTAAAACATCGTCGAATTATTTCAAACATTAGCATGTTTTAAAATACGTAATTTACCACATTTATCTATCCAGTACTTACGTATTAACGGGGAGCCCAACTTAATACGTAAGTACCGATTGATTTCTATCAAGATATCTGTTGTCTACAAAGGAATTATATCTCGCTTGACTGTTGCGCCGCAAATGGAGAGGATATTGGCGAGCCTTCGGATCGCTTTGTTTATATTGTAGTTGCCACCAGAAATTAAAATGTGATTGATTTTCAATTGTTATCTATAACAAATCATTTTAATGTTAATTGGTTTCTTTTAATGTTCATCAAAATTAAAACATGATTTAAATGGTATTTGTTCGGTTTTTATGTTGGGCTCCCCGTTAATGCGTAAGTACCATCCATCCAATTTACGTAAATGAATATAGGTGCGGCCGCAATTAGTTATAGAGTAGGGGCAGCACTAATTGTTCTGGCAAGTGCTGCCATCTACCAGCCAGTTTGCATAACTAACTGATGAGACCGTCCGGCCAGACACCGACAAAGACATCAAGCGTTTTCTTATAGTAGATAATTCCAGTATTTTTGCATTAAAGCAAATATCCTAGTCTTTAAATTTAAATGACCTAAGGTCATACTAACTTATTCAGAGAATTTTCAAGAATTTTATTAATCAATTTTGGACTGAAGACCAATACGTATGCCTTTCGGTAGACTATAAAGCAGTGGTGCCCATTACGTCACCTGTGGGTGCCCATTAGGTCGCCCTTTAGGAAGATTTGAGACACCTGCAGAGGCTGCAAGGTGCTAGAAAAATTAAAAACTGAATTCGAAGAAGGTTTTATAGATTTTAAATATCTCTAGCCCATTGTAAAATTTTTTTGCCGAAATTGACATTGAAGAAATTTCTAGCAAAATAGGAGATATGTTCAACATGGATGGAAAATGAAATATTAATTATGTTTCAAAGTGATATAGAGTTGAAAGCAAGATACAACAATTCAAATTTTTGGAAACTTGTTTCTTCTGAAAAATTTTCAAATATAAAATAGTTGCACTTATTTTGAAAGCATGTTTTCCTTTCACTTATTTATGTGAATCGATATTTTTAAACCGGGACATTTCCCGGTGGGCCAGTGGAGCCGGGTCGATCGGCTGACAAAACCATAATTTTAACATTTTAGTTTCCGTGAATTGAGATATGGAAGAACAAATTATTATGTCTGCCTTTAATTAAATTTCCTGTGGGTTCCCTTTCCAATTCTTTACCGTATCTCTTTCCTCTCTCTCCCCTTTCCTCATCGCTTCTCTCTCTCTCTACCTGCTCCCCTCCCTCCCCCTTTGTGTACTCGTCTTCAATTCCAGGGATGTCCCTGCACGCCAACGTCTTTCCCAACTCCGTACTCAGTAAATAAAGGAGGTTGGTCGAGATTGAAGTAGCCTTTCTTGAATAGTGTGCGAAAGAATAAACAAGTCTAAGAAGTACGGGATAACAGTAATCCCTTTCTCACAGCCAGAAATTCACTGGTATTGGCTGGCCGGATTTTCCCTCTTCTTCTTATCCCCCCCCCCCCCCCCCCCCCCATTCTACTAATTTCTAGATACGCCCTTAATTTTGTTTGCTGTCAGCTCTCGAAAAAGGTGACGATGACATCAATCATTTTCTCACGCTATCTTATTAATTCATTGTTCAGTCAGTTCAACTTACTCGGAGGTGGTAGTTCAATCCAGTAGTTGATAATTTCATTCTGGTGTTCGCAAATAAAATATTATGGTGCGTAATTTCTTATTGCACTTATTGTTATAAATGATGATAAAATGACAGAATGTAAATCTTGTAAAAATTGTTTACTTTGTTGTTTCAAAGTATTAAATGAGTATAACTTATACAGTTCTGCTTATAACAATCTTTATGAAGCATATAAAATTATACTTACATTATCTGTCACAAAAGTTTATTGTGAGAGAAGTTTCAACATTTTAAGTTATAATAAAAATAAATTAGGAAATGAAAATGTTGATTCTTTTAGCACTATGTCGGCGAACAAAGATATTCTGCTCAAACTTGAAAATGACCTGATAATAAAAAAAATATGCAAAAATAGTAAGGAATTTAACGACAAATTATCAATTTAATCAAGTATTTGTTGTTACTATATTCACAATATTGTACATATTCAAAAGTATGTATATTCTGGAAAATCTGTTTAAATAATATGCAAATTTTATTTATTTCTTGCAATTGTGTAAAAAAGTTTACTTTTTATTACAAAAATAATTAAAGTTCTATTACGAATTAATAATGACTACAGAATGTATTCTTTTATTATATCTACCTGTATGTTGTACTTGAATGACATAATAAATACAGTTAGTTTTTATCCCTTTCATACATATCTTATTCATTATGAAATTTTTATGGCCAATACTGCAAAAATTGGGGGGGGAAGGGGGGGGGGAGTTTGGGCCGCTGATCTCGATTTCCCGGTATTAATTTGCTTCCCAGTCCAACCCTGCATATACATACATACATTTATATACAGTGAAATCTCGTAACATCGTACTTTAGAAGAATAACGTACTTTTCAGTTTAACGTAGTTTTTTAAAATCCCCATCGAGTTTCCCATATAAATACTGTATAAATATTTCAAAATAACGTACTTCAACTTAACATATATTTCAGTACCACGTATGAGCTTCAGAAGTCCTGACAAATTTTTCTTTTGGTTTCAATGTACACTTTCATCCATAAATGACCTAGATAGGAGGCAAAGCCATTAGTGCATGTTTCAGTTGGCGCCCGACCTGTGAGAATGCTGACCCCCACTGAGATACTTCCAGAGAAAATACTAGACCTGTACTTCTACGTAAAGGTCCTTTATGTTTCCCTTATCTCCTTTTCGTATAAACTCACGTACACTTCTCTCCTACTCCAACTTTAGGAAATTTTTGAGTGTTTTCCCCTGGTCACTGATCACTTTCACTTTCCAACCCTTATTGAGCCAGATGGGGAAACAAGCAGTGCGTCTGAAGATGAGGTAGAGTTGCATACAAGTGTAACGGCATCAGTGACATTGATCAAGGCATCCGAGTGTTTGAATAAATTAAAGACATTTATTGTAAAATCTAAAAATGTGCCAGATACATTATTTAAATTATTGGATGATGTAGGAAAAATGTTAAGTTTCATACTCTAAAAAATATGAAACAAAATCAAATTTCAGATTATTTTATGCAATAAAGTACTGTTGAAATACATATACATAATCTATCTGTTATTTTACTTTTCCGCTGTATTTCCTATGGATTTTCTGGATAACATACTTTCAGTATTAAGTATAAAAATACATTTCCCGTAGGGATACGTTGTATCGAGATTTCCCTGTATATATTCTTCCCCTTATAACGCGAAGGAGAGCACACTTTTCTCTTGTATGCCCAAAAATGGAGTATTGTTCCGGGATCCAATTGAGGAAGCACAATATCGTGACCTCGAAAAAATCCAGAGAAAAGCGGCATGAATCGTGACGAGTAACTTTATTTTAAATGATAGCGTATCGAAAATACTTAGAAATTGAAATTGGAAATCTCTTAAATATAGAAGGATCGAATATGAGAGAAAAGTTTTTTTAATAAGTTTATAGAACTGGAATTCGTAGATGACGTACCAAATATTATCGCACACACAAATGCTAGTGAGCGCGGTTTAAGAGACCATTGTAAGAGAAAGTACGTGGAAGTCTTAGCCAGGATGGAAAAATATTATTGGTCTTTTTTTGACTCTCAATCAGGCTCGCGAACAGTGAATTTAGTGAAGTAGGAGTTAAGTAAGTTAGGTGCTCTCGCACTCCCTGGCATACGTTCCTGGCGGCTTGCAGGATAAATATGCAAATATAAATGTAAATACATATAGCAATCCTTTAATAAATATAATATAATATACAGAAATCATACACTTTATATGTACTTTTTAACGTTTCTTTCGGCTGCTGGAATGTTTGCAGTTTCTTATGGGAAAGAAAGCATCTTTTGGAAATTCTGAAGTGAAACCCATGGAACTTAGGGGAGGGAGAGGTCCCATTTTTCATTTCTCATAGCCGTCTACAAATTCTGAAAATTTCAGCTTTCTAGCCCTTGTAGTTTGGGCTGTACATTAGTATCCTCCTGTATCCTCCCCCAATGAAACAAGAATATATGATGTTAAAATAATTCATGTTTTTTATTTAAGCAACAATTATGTCATTATTTTTTAAACATTTTTCTGGAAAAACATGTCAAAATTTGCAAAATTTGTCTTTCGAAAAACTTGTTTTCGAAAAACTCACTTTCGAAAAACTCGTTTTCAAAAAACTTGTCGGCCACCCTACGATTTGCAGTATTTACATTCCCCTGGCTACAGATACTGACATTAATAAATTACTGTCAGGTATGAATATTAATAAATCTCCAGGAACTGATGGAATTAGATTAAAAGACCTTATGCAAGATAAGACTGTAATATCAATATTGAAGGATTTAATAAATCTTAGCTTAGACAAGAGTGCAATTCCGGTAGATTTGAAGACTGCCATCATTAGACCCATTCATAAAGGAGGCAGCTATAAGATGACTGAGAACTACCATCCTATTTCAATGCTGTCTATGGTCGTTTTCAAATGACTTGTCGGGTGAGATTTCGGCCGCACTCGGGACAGCCCGTATCTCTTCGCTGCCAGGAGGAGGGGGAAGTACCTCCTAGCAGAAAGCTCAAGCTCGACGTTGCCAACTCTACACCAGAACACAAAGCGTTTGGCGGGCATTTAAAGGGAATTTATGAATGGAAATATTTTTTATACATTGTGGCACTTCCCGATAAGTTACAGAAATGAATTTTTGTACAATCGTAGGTATGGTGGGTTACTACAATAATTCGAAGATAAGATTTCCTTAGGTGCCCTCGGTTCGATTCCAAACCGTCCGGAATATTCCCCGTTTAATTACACGCAAAAGAATTTAAACCACCATACCGTGTACACCATATGGAACAGAGAGCTGAAATTTTTTGGAATACTGTAAAGTATAGAGTACATTATAAAAACACCGAGACTTTTCACCTCGGTGTCCCGGGTTCAACTAGAAAAATATAATAGCACAAATTAGTTGGCTTTTTTATCAACCGAAATTTTTTAAAATTTGTTTAATTATCATTTCACACACGTAGCATGCACGTTTAATGAAACAAGTGAATTTTGCCACTATATTCTTGATAAAGCATTTTATTATTTATCATATTGTTATACAAGCATTATTCCAATGGGCTCGCCAAGGGTTGTGAATCGTCTTCATCGTCGTCGTCGTCCTCTGTGAAACAATCTCCTCTATGGAAGCTCTCCCTGTAACAGCGTCAGATATGATTATAATAATTCCGGGGATTATCATATTAACTGAATCATATTAACTAAATTCTCGACTTTAAATTAGCATAATTACTAATCAACATGAAATACACCATTACAATAAAACAATTATCGAGTAATTTTACTTATTTCTTTAAAATATTATTAAATAAATATAATTACCTTCTCGAGCAATTCTTTGAATTCTTCTTTCACTTATTCCACATGCTTCAGCCACTCTCTTTTGTACTTTCTCCAGAGAGGTAATTGGACGCCCAAGTTCCTTCTCCTTCTGAAAGTACTGCAACACGTTGTGCACTATTTTCTTGGCACGACTTCCAAGAATTGAAAATTTAGGATTCTCAATTGCTTACGCACCGGTTATGCAGTTAACGCAATGCAAATAACAAAAATATTCAGTAACAAAATAACTGAACAAACGAAATGAAACAAATAACGAAGTAACGAACGATGTAACAAACAATAAAAAAAAGAAAATTGAGCTAACAAAGATAAAAAACAAAATATGTAACTAAAAAACAAATAACGAAGTAACTGAATTACTTATAACGAACGATTTAACAAACGGAATGAATAACAATAAAATTGAATCAACAAAGATAAAAAACAAAATATGTAACTAAAAAACAAATAACGAAGTAACTGAATTACTTATAACGAACGATTTAACAAACGGAATGAATAACAAGGAAATTGAATTAACAAAGATAAAAACCAAATGATGTAACCAAAAAGCTCAACGAACAACAGCTTTAACTGCACAATTTCAGCGGCGTAAGCACGTGGCAACACAGCACACTCAGACACGACGTCACCACTACGGAGTCCCGATAAAGAGTGAGCTCTCGGACCCCTAGGCTCCTCCTCCTACTTTCCTATTGGTTCGCTCAGTGCCTCGTCCCCGTCCACTTTCTCTTTTACCTCCCCCTCATCCGCCAAGTCATTTGAAAACAGGCATAGTATAAATAAAGTAATGGAAAAATACACAATCATTTTATGGAGTACTTGTCTAAGAATGAAATCCTACATCCAGCTCGATATGGTTTTCAATCAGGTAAAAGCACAAAATTGCTCCCAGAAGATATATCAGAATATATCAGGTACAACTTAAATGTTAATAACCACGTTAATGCTGTTTTTATAAACTTTAGTAAAGCCTCTGACATACTAAATACAAATATATTGTTACAAAAACTATATGATATTGGAATTAGAGGATATACTCAGGACTGGTTTAGGGACTACTTGAGTAGAAGAAGAGTCACTGTTAAAGTAGGAAACTCTTATAGTAGTCTCAAAAACATAGAATCAGGTGTACCACAGGGTTCCATTTTGGGTGCAGTACTTTTCAATATTTATATTAATTACATAACGTCCATAATAAAATATTACAAAATGTATTTATATGCAGATGATGTTGCTTTGGTTGTTGCCTACAAGAATTTTAAAGATGCATTTGAATACATCATGAATGACTTTAACAATACAGTAGACTCTCGATTATCCGAGATCGGCTTAACTGGGATGCGGATTAACCGGGATGTTAAAAAATTGTAATAGGAAAATAATTTAGAATACATAGTATGACAAATCAGCTGCTGAAAAACATTGCTACAGCGTAACTGAAACCATGGGTGACGTGCAGAGTGAAGGAATGAAGAGGGGAGGAGGGGGAAAGGCAAGTAACGAGATACCTACATAGTTCCCGCTACTCCGTGTGAGCTAGAGATACATACATATTATCACATTGTATGCATTTCACTTATAAATACATCGCATAGACGGCGCATGATCGCCGTGAAGTAGATCCTGATCGCTCGCGTGGAATTGGATCAGAATATTTCGAGTGTTCACTTTATTTTCGTGTCATAATGGGCGCATGTCATTTTGTTCTTATTAATTTGAAATTCGAATAGTCCTTACGTGATTATGTTGAAACGTAAAAGAGTTGTTGTTATTATAGAACAAAAACTTGACATAATTAAAAAATCTGAAAAAGGCATGACGGAGAAGTCGTTAATGAACGAGTACAGTGTGGGTGAGCAAACAGTGCGTGATATTGTGAAAAACAAACATAAGCTGATTAAGTTTGCTGCAATTTCTGATAATGCAAGTGGCACATCTAGGCGGAAAACCATGAAGACGTCAACCTACAGTGATTTGGGCAAAGCAATGGTTTTGTAGTTTAACCAACAGAGCTGTGGGAATTCCGGTTTCAGGAGCTGTTTGTGCAGTGAAAGCGAAATATTTTTTGGATAAATTGAAATTGAAAGGGGACTTTAACGCATCATTAGGGTGTTTGACAAGATTTAAGCAAAGGCACGGGATTCATCAGATTGCTATCGAAGGAGAAAAACTTAGCTGTGACGAGCCGGCAGCTGAGGAATTTAAGTCTCAGTTGCAACATTTCGTCGATAATGGAGGATTCACGTCAAAACAAATTTATAACGCTGATGAAACTGGTTTACACTGGAAGTGTCTACCACAAAAAACTTTAGCTCATGAAAATGAAAAAAGTGTTGTAGGGCATAAACTTCAGAAACAATGCCTAAAAGTTTTGTGCTGTGGTAATGCCACCAGGTCTCTTTTTTTGAAACCGTGTGTTATTGGGAATACAAAGAAACCTTGAGCTTTCTCAAAGTTAAAGTAATAGGTCAGCATGGATGGACAGATAAATTTTTACGGACTGGTTTAAAACAAAATTCATTCCAGCAGTGCATCAACACTTAGAATCTTTAGATCTGCCACAAAAGGCGATTTTACTCTTAGACAATGCTCTCAGTCACCCAAATGAAGACACTTTCAAGTCCGAAGATGGAAATATATATGTGAAGTACTTACCTCTGAATGTGACAGCTTTGATTCAGCCTATGGATCAAGAAGTGATACAAAACATGAAAACAATTTATCTAAGAAACTTGCTGTTGAAGTTCGTAAAGGAAGACGGCAATGATGTGCTGTTGTTTTGGAAAAAGCTAATTGTATTGGATGCTATTTATGAAATTTCTTCTGCTTGGAAAACAGTGAAAAGTTCGACATTAAAAAATCATGGCAAAAAATTTTACCGGGACACTATGAGGAATTTCTTGGTTTTAAGGACAGTTTCAATGAAACGGTGCCTGAACTACTGCATAATTTACACAGCATTAGTGGATGTGCAAATGTTGATGAGGAAACAGTACGCGAGTGGTTAAATGCAGACCAAAATTTGGTCGGCCATGAAGTTTTGAGTGACGAAGAAATTGTGGAATGTATCAATACCGTCGATGTCGACGATGTAATGGCTGTCGATGATTTGGACCAGGAAGAGGACAGCCTAATACCAGAGCAAAGTATCAGTCACAGCACTGCTTTAACTCACACCGAAGCTCTGCTGGATTATTTGGAGTGACAGCAAGACAGCACCCTGGCTGAGAAACTAATGCTGAGAAATTTGCGCAGTACCATTTGCCGAAAGGTTAACGAATCAAAAAAGCAAACTTCTTTGCTATCGTATTTTAAATAAAATAGGAATAAGTAAGTATATATTTTTCAATTAACTTTTTTTTTGTATAATCTTATTGTTTTAATACAGTAAAACCAGACATGCAGAAACACGGCGTAACTCATGAGCACGTTTAATCACAGTAGGTTAACTGCTGCGCATTAGACAGTCGCTCAATACATAGTGCTACGCACAGGAAAAGCAGCAGACAAGTGATATTGTTAACTTCATTTTTTTAATCAAGTGCGTGAAGTTTATCTCGTAACTGTATTGAAACAAATTTGTTGAATTGCCGCATGAATCATGTTATTTAAACTGATGCTCAGAAGATCGCATTTGTCATACGTTTCCGCTAAAGCTCTCTTTACATTTCCGCAAGTACCGCACAGCTGACTGCATTGCTTTCAAAATGGTATTGCTTTAATTATTGTTCGATTTACATGATTTTCGACTTGCATGGGAATTTTGTGAACGAATTAACCTTGTTGGTCGTGGACTTACTGTATATCAAATGGATGTTAGATTAACCGGGATTAGTTTATTTCCTACCATCCTGGATAATCAGGAGTCTATTGTATACAAGTATGGTCTCATGACAATGATTTAACTATTAATGGTAAAAAAACCTCTTCAATGTATATAAGAAATTATAAAACCCAATGGCAAGAGATAAATCTTAAGTTTCATTCCCATGAGTGTTTACACACACACACACTAACTTAAATAATTGAAGAGTCGGCCGGAACAACGTTGTAACTTACAAATTTTCATGAAATGAGTTTCCGATGGAACAACGTTGTACATATAATGTAGAATACCCTCATAGCAATAATGTAGGGAAATATTGATTTTCAACTGTTATATTTTAGCTCCAACAATTGGTTCAATCGCATATTTACACGGAACTTACAAACATGGCGGCGTCTAACAGTGTGAATCTGAGTGCAAATACCATTTCCCATTTAAATAGGGGTAAAAAAAAGAACATACATTTCAAAAAGTCGAAGTGTAATGTTCGTAAAAGGAAGAGAGATCGTGGAGAACCTTACACATCCTCAAGAAAAAAGGAAATACCAGCCCTACAACCACCAATTGAGGTGAGTGGAACAACGTTGTAACTTCATAGGCTATACTCACAACCTTTTTCCACAATAATATTATTCCTACTATTGACTCTTTTTCGTTATACCCCCATCCTCTATACATCCCAGACTGATTGTATTTACCGGTTTATCTCGGGAAAATGTTTAAATAAATTTTTTATTCGTAAGACATTTATAGAAATCTGTATGTGTTAAAATATGCGGATTTTAGGTTGCATTTACCTTTTATTGGGGTACGGGGGAGGTGGGGGGTATATCGAAACAGGAGTAAGAGTCTTTCTCGTCTTACATGCACACACACACACGAATGCGCGCGCACACACAAATTCAAATGCCTTTTTTTTAACTTTTTCCTTGTTAGGGTCCTGTCTGCAAATGCAACTGCTACGCTGAAAAACATTCGCATGAACGTACACTGGTACTTTTTCGTCAATTTCAAGGCTTGAGCTACAACGAGCAGTCCCAGTTTCTATCCTCCCAGTATGTAGTTCTGGAGGAGCCACGAAGGAGAGTGCAGGACGAAGCTGTGTCTAGAAGGCAGTGTACTGTTAAATATTACCTACCTGCAGAACAAAGCAGGGAGCGGGTCAAAGTTTGTATGAAAAATGTTTGCAACACATTCAGGATCACATCACGGCGGCTTCAAATTTTAGTTGAAAAACTTAAGGACAATGGTGACCTTTCAGATCAGAGAGGCTTACATAAAAACGGGCCGCATGCAGTACACGACGAAACTAAAGCTAAAATCCGTGAACACATAAAATATTTTCCTAAGCAAGCCACTACAGTCGTGGTAAAACTACTAATGAATACCTATCGCCTGAACTAAATTTGACTAAGATGTTTGACTTATTTAGGGAGAAATACCCTGATATTGCTATTTCATACCGTGTGTATTCAGATCTTTTTTACTCGGATTTCAAACTAAAATTTGGCCTACCTAGAAGTGACACATGTAAGACCTGTGATGCTTATTTTGTAAAGATGTGTGCTGCACAAAATGATAATGAGATGAAATCACTGCAGTTAGAGAGTGATTTACACCACATGAGAGCAGATGCGGCGTATTCACATCTTAAGGAAGATCAAGAGAAAGCTAAAGTAAATCCAAACACTCTACTGTTATTTCCTGATTTGCAGCAAGTTTTGTTTTGCCCTTTCTTGAAACATTCTTCCATGTTCTATCAAAGGCAGTATGCAACATACAACTATGCAGTGCATGATGGTGGATCAGGAAATGCATGCATGATAGTATGGCATGAATCTGTAGGGCAACGAGGTTCTACTGAAATTGCATCGTGCTTTCTTCGATACATTACTAAGATTTACAAGCCTCTCGAAAATGGTGAAGACCGTAAGCTCATCGTGTGGTCGGATCGATGCGTCGCCCAGAATAACAACTGGAGAATGGTCACTTAGTTTCAACTGCTGATTGTTTCTAAGTCTTTTACTGAAGTACATCAAAAGTTTTTGGTCAGCAGTCACAGCTTTTTACCATGTGACCGAGATTTTGCATTAATTGAGAAAAAAAAGAAGACTGCTACAGTGCATATTCCTACTGACTGGGAGGATGTTATAGTTTCAGCTAGGCCTAGCAATCCATTTGCTGTCATCTGGATGGATCAGGAGGATTTTAAAGACTTTACTGAAGCTGAAAAAAATGTTAAGAAAACTGGTAGCTTAAAAATCACCGAGTCCATGTGGTTACGGATTAACGCAGACGATCCAACAACTATAAAAGTGAGGAAGCAACACAATATTTTGCAGCCATGGATAACCTTCCCTCTCACTAAACTTCAACTTGGGCGAGGACGGAGGAATGAACCACCATCGATTCCACACATTTCGGGGCTGAAGGCTATTTATGATGGACCTCTCCCAATAAAACCAGAAAAGAAGAAAGATTTATTAGATATGTGCCAATATCTACCTTCAGAGAAAAGAAGGTTTTATGAGGAGCTTACTGAGACCTCATAAAAGGAAAACATGAGCTCAATACATAATACAGTCGTTAAAAGATTTCTTTTAATTTTCATTTCATTTCATTCATTATTAAGTTCATTTGAACTTTGAATATTTTTTTATTTTTCAATTAAATTTTTTTTACTTTCTAAAATTAGATATATTATTCAAGGTATGATGTCACAGTTATGTTGTTTGACTAAATTTGTATGTTAAAACAACTTCTTTGTTACTTTCTCTCTTCCAACCACATTCTCTTTACTTAATAATAATGTGCATTAAATGTTGTACTGGAACAACGTTGTAACTTACAGTAAGATACAATGTTGTTCCATAGAAAAAAATTTCATTAAACCATATTAAAAATATTACAAATTTATAACCTGTATAAACTATCAAAACTAATTGTTGTATCTATGTTAAATGTAATATAAATATAAAATATGAAGATTTTCAGAAATTTTAATGGGAAAAATGTTATTTGCATTTCCTGTAAAATTGCAAATTTGTTAGTTACAACGTTGTTCCGGCCGACTCTTCAATTATTGTAATTGTAACCTAGTTAAACAAGTTGACAAAGTAAAATACCTAGGCCTATATATAGATGAAAATTACAGTTTTGATAAGCACATACAGAAGCTTATTAAAAAATCGGTACAACATACATTGTACAAACTTTCTCATATATGGGTACTAATGCGTCCATCTTTCTCATATACGTACTAATGCGTCGTTTAGTTATCTTTAGAAAATGAAAATCGTATGAGCCTGTTTTTAGAAAATCCAATTTTTGTTAAAGTGGCCCAAGAATAAACTAACCTTATATTCATTCGTTGGGAAAAATGAAATACGTAGTATTATTGAAGACGTATACTCAAGTAATTGTAGGAGATTTGATCAAAATCGTTAAAGGCTTTTTTGAGAAAATCAAATTGTTGTTAAAGTTGCCTAAAATAAACTAGCTTTATATTCATTTTTTGAGAAATATGAACTATACACCATTATTGAAGACGTAAACTCAAGTAACTCTACGAAATTTGATCAAAATCGTTAGAGCCATTTTTGATAAAATCGGATTGTTGTTAAAAATACGTAGAATAAACTACTCTTAATTATTGAGCAATGTCAACCATTTCTACGTATACTCTGCTCAGTATGATAAAATGCCTAAGTACGAGATGTCATTCATTTTTGCTCTACCGTCTAGGCTCCAATGCCAGTAACAGGCAGGCAGACAGACAGATGGACGGCATTGCAAAAACGACTTTTTCCGATTCAGCAACACCTAAAATGTATATTTCTGTAAAAATGTCGAGGTCGAATTTTTTCACGAATACAATACTTTGTCGATACTTCGTATGAGAAAGTAAAAATTAAGTCTTACAATTAGCTTACAAATTCTATCATATGAGGATTTATATGTCACAATATGCTAGAATATTAGCTTATCATGGCTTAGTTGAATCTATCCTTAGATATGGCCTTACTGTTTGGGGAAGCTCATCTAACTACTACATGAATAGTTTAGAAAATCTACAAAATAGAATTGTGAAAAGTATCGCTTACCCCCATGCTACTTCCATAACAGATATTTATCTCACATTGAACTTACTTCCCATAAAATTTTTATTTAGATATATAATCATTGGTGATCATTACTACTGCTCAAAATTCAAAAAGAAAAGACATCTAATATACAATGTAAAATTGAGGAGGGCTCGTGCTTATGTTACTCCAACTTATTACAATACACTTGGGAAAAGAATGCTAAGTTACTTAGTACCATCACTCTTTAATCAATCAACTGCCTACTAATCTTGTTGATATAACCACCATAGGGAAATTAAAGAAGGAACTTAAATCTTGGTTGATAGGTGAATACACCCTATGTGAACTTTGATGCTGATCCATTTGTCCAACTTCATAACATCTACTAATTATATTAAGAGTACTATAGTCAGTACTATAAGATGACGTGGTGTACTACTATGGTGAGATTATATGGTGATGTGTTATGGGATGTCTTGTGGTACATATTGTGATGAGGTTTTGTGATTTGTTAGAAGGTGAGGTTACAGTAGGCTGAGATGCGATGCGATTCGGAGGTGTACTCAATTATAAAGTATAGACATCTCTTGACCTGATATGAAAAACCTATAAGAAAATGTTATATGTTGTGATATGCTTAGGTCTCTTGTGAAGTGCAGTGATTATGAATTGTGGTGGTGTGCAGAGTGTATAAAAATCGCTATACTCCTAAGCAAAGCGTGTTCAACCATTTTAAGTGGTATAAAGATTACAGGCTTTATTACAAGTTGATGTGGTGTACTACAATGGTGATACTTTGTGGTGATGAGTTATAAGTGATCTTGGCAGAAATGCTCTGCTATTGATAGTGGTGAGACATTGTGATGAGTTGAGGATGTTATGGTGATGTGTTATAAGTGGAATTGTGGTATAGATTCTGGTAATGGTAGTGGTGATATAATATGATATATTGTGATGTGTGGCGAGAGGATGTTGTGGTGATGTGTTATGGGTGGTCTTGTGATACAGATTCTAGTGGGGGTGGTGTGGTGAGATGTTGTGGGAGGATGTTATGATGATGTGCTGCAATGATGTACTGTTTTCCAAGAAGTATCTTCAATGTATTAAATGGTATAAAGAGTTGAAGCTGCTACGTTGTTGTGAGCTAGGGATTGATGTTGCTATGATGTTGCCTTCTGGCGATATGTTATAAGAGAGTCACCACGAAGTGTATCTTTTCTGTAGGCACGTGTTGTGCTATCAGTAGTGTTGAGATATTATGATTTGTTGTGGAGAGATGTTATGGTGGTCTGCCACTATGATTCGTTGGTGTTAACATTTGATGTGATGGTCAGGTGTGTTGTGTAGTGGTTGCCTAACTTGATATGACAAAATGTTAACAAAATGACATATGTAGGGATGCAATCTTGCTGCTTATGATGTTATGTATGTACCACCACGAAATGTATTTTTTTCTATGTGCACCTGCAGACGAGTCTTTAAAAGGCTCTGCAGGACCCTACTGTGTATCTTAATGAGACTGGGAGGTGACATGTGGGCCTTCTGGTGAGGAGCCCCATCAACAACTCATCCATATTAATTTCCCATTATTGTATATTTTATGAAAGCAATAAATTATATTATTATTATTAAAAATAATATTATTATTATTTATTATATATATTACCAAGTGCTGCAAATTAAATTTCGGGTTTTTATATGAGCATTTTATTTCTAAAAGATGGAGAAATGGGATTTGTTCAGCAGTCGCTGCTCATTTTTAAGTCAGGCCAGAGAACTGGAGACTACCCTGGGGATATGAACGGTATGAATTACAAGAAGCGGATAAAAGAAGGCCTAATCTTGAATTTACCTTTAAATTCTGTCGTGGTGATGGATAACGTGGCATACCATAACGTGGAACTCGATCGCCCGCCTTGTAGCAATTTGAAGAAGGATGTTATGAAGGCATGGCTCAACTCCATGGGTATTCAATACTCCGCAATCAAAACTAAAATTGAGCTATACCAGAAAATAAAGCTGCTAAAACAAAAAAAAATTTATGTCGTGGATAAAATACTGGCAGGCCATGGACACTCTGCAATTAGGCTACTGCTATATCACTCAGAGTTGAATCCCATTGAAAGTATCTGGGGAAATGTGAAGAACTAGGTAGCGATGAGGAATACGACATTTAAAATCGATGACGTGAAACGGTTGATGGAAGAGAGGTGCTCCAACATCAGAAGTGACTGGGAGAAAGTTTGTCTGCACACCAAGAGAGTAGAGGAAAATTATATAACAAAGAAAATGGAATTGGACGATATTGTAAATGAAATCACCATTAATTTAGATTCAGAATCAGATTCAGAGTCGGAAGACGGCTGCATTTCAGACCAACTGTAAGCCCGATCAGCCACCGAAGCCATCTGAAGTTATTTCTATCATATCATGTGTAATTCATGTAATTAAAATTTTCCAGAAAACAATTGTATTACTTCTATTCCTCGATAATTGCTCCTGTTCCATTGTTCTTTAACATTTGGATCTTTAGTAGTACTGAATTATAAGGGAGATATTTCATTAAAAAGTAATGTTTAGAACAGGCTTGGCTGAATTCTTGGTCCAAATCTAAAAAAATTTTGTTTAAAGAAAATTAATAATATTAGGTTATACCCAAATTCGAAAAAAAAAACAATCAGATGGTAAAAATCGGACAAAAACCCGAAGTCTCTATACCAAATTGTATGCAAATGGTGTGGAAGTGGTGTGCTAGGGAGAGGAAAGTTAGGTATTTGCAAAATTCATGATAGAACAGTAGGGGGTGGAGTGGCACTTAAGGGTTAGAAAGGCGGGAGTAGGAGGTAATTCGAGGAAGGTCTGGTTATTAACCGTTTTTTTCTGGAGCCCTTTGTGCTCACTGCTTCTTCAAAAACTTTTTCTTCCATGCTCTCAATCATAGGTTGGTTCGTCCAATCTCACCAGGTCTTAAATAAGGAATTTCTAATAACTACACATATGCCATATAAGAATTGCTTTTACTCTCAACTTATGAACAAATTATTTTATGAAAACAAGTAAAAACATTCTTTCTCTCCCCACTCGTCTTAACAACAAACCTACTCATTGTCGTAAAGTTCATTTTATTGATAAAGGCTACAATTTACTCATAGAATGTCTAAACGCTTTGCACGTTCTACATCCTGAGTGTCGCCCATCGCGCCATATGTGAAGACCCATGTAAACGCGGATAAGTTGGTGAAACTGTTATGCTCATCACTCTTCCCCTCAAGTCTTCCTCCCCTTAAGCACTTTCCCCTCCATTGCCAGGCAGTCAGCGCATCCATCTGCCACAAGCTTTCAATCAGATTATAAATTGATAGTGGATTATTTGTAACAGGCAATTATAGTGAAATGAACTTTCATTTTTGGGTTTCTTTTGGATTCTAATTGATAAAACTACCATATTGGGATTAGGTATTTTATGTATTATTTAATATTCTATAGTTAATCAATACTAGCAGGTAGAAGGTCCTATGCTGAACATATTACACTTAGCTAGTTCATATATTATGTGCAATTATTACTATCTGTAGTTTTATGTGACAGTTATTTTGCATGTGTAAATACCTTGCAAGCCTTTGATGGTAGAAAGGAAAAAATTTTGAGAAGCACTGCCTGCCTTAAAAATATACCGTATCTGCCAGAAGAGAAGCCGACCCCGGATTTAAACCGACCCTACAAAAATTTCCACAATTTTTTGGCAAAAACATAAATTTCGTAGATTTTATGCTGAGGTGTGCCGGGCATTAATGCACATCTTAGAATACATTATTTGAGATCGAAGAAATGTGTGGGAAATGGTTTAGTTGTTGACATTTTGAAATATTACTCCAATTAATAATTTTGCATCATTGAATAATGTTCCACATTCAGTGGCAATAACTTTATTCATCTTCATTTTCACAAAAGGTCAAATATAGTAACAGCGATCTCGCCAAGATATTTTTTCAACCAAGTGTATTTCCAATGAAATTAGCATATATATTGTCTTAAGAAACTGCATTTTTATAATTATACACGTTCCATGTAAAGTTTTACCAAAATTCAAACAGTTGAGCGTTCAAAGCCGTCAACGCATTTTGCGTAATCGTCTATTTACGCAAGCGATCTCACCAAGATATTTTTTCATCAAAGTCTATTTCCAATGCAATTAGCATATACATTTCCTTAAGAAACTACATTTTTATAATTATACATGTTACATGTAAAGTTTTACTGAAATTCAAACAGTTGAGCGTTCAAAGCCATCAACGCATTTTGCGTAATCGTCAATTTACGTACGTGATCTCGCCAAGATATTTTTATATATATTCATCGTAGGTCAAATATTTACTTTAGGAAAAATATAGTACTATCCTTTGAACGCGAAGGCAATGAGAGACTTAGAGATTTAACAATAACCCAAATTTTCCTTGGACTCGCATTTAAGCCGATGGTGATTTTTTCATGATAGATTTTGACAAAAAACATTGGCTTGTATTCGGGCAGATATGGTACTTTTGAATTTGACATTCAGTCCAATCACTCTCATATAGTTCATAGTTTCCAGTTAAGAGTTATTTTCTGAATAAGATCAAACAGTATTTAACAAAAATACGTTTTACACCATTTTGGAGCTAGTAAATATTACTTATCTTCTCCTAAATTACAATACATATGATTAATTACTACAGGTAACTGTAATTTTGAAGCAAGCAATAGGAAACACCTAAAGAGCTAATGCCATTATTATAATTATGAGAATATTACAGGCATGAGATAAAAGCATGAATATTGACACTAAGGAGATGTATGCCATATTTAAGTATTTCATAAGTAACAATTATGTACTTCATACAAAATTAAGAATGTAATTGCTGGCAGAGCATATTTATTATACATGCTTCATGATTAGCTATCAGAAATGTCAAAATAAATCCACATTTTAAAATATGATACATTCAAACTCTAAGACTAGTAAGTAACAATATCACCTTCCAATTTTGGCACAACAAATAGGCAAATAATTTTTTTCAAATATACCAGTTTTATGGCAGGATTCACAACATATTGTGTACTATAAGGCATCTTCACAATGACTGAGCACTTTGTATTAACCCAGAGCAAATACATGTGGAAGAAACATTTCTTGAATAATATAACAATTAACTTTTGAATAACATTGTATTAAAAATGCTTCTTCGCTGGAATATCAAGCAAAACATGACATATCACAATATAAGATTTCAATGGAAGGAATACAACTCGGACTGATTTGATGACTGCATGCAGACTGAGTCCAAACAATGACTATTTATCCTGCAGTTATGTCAGTTATAGAATTTTAAACATTAAAAATAAATTAATGCTACTAAATACAGTTATGCTCTATTTGGGAAGAAAGGGTAACTTACACAGCTGCAACTTCGCTGCTTTTTAATACCACATGATGATAAAGACTGAGTTGAGGTCTAGGTTCAAATTCTCAACAACAAGGTACTGAAATAAACAATACATCAAACATTTATTAAAATTTTAAGAGCTGTATGACAATATATCATTATGTATTTGATTCTCAATAAAGAATTCTCATCAACAATAGATTGTCTTCAGGTGAAGTTTGTTCAACAACATATAATACTATTAAACGATGCCAGGAAATCAGACTCTTGAAGGAAGAAATAATGCAGTTTTTAAATTTTATACTTTTCTACTGAATGTTGCAGATAAAGTATGACGATAGGTTAAAGTAACTACTATAGGATAGTGATCAATTATGATAAATTCCTCCTTAATCTCAAGTTGTCATTATTTACAACCAAGGATGACTTCATTTAATCATGTTGATAATGACTGAAGTTACGGTAATTGATATATTTTTTATAATAGTTAATGTTACATAAGTCTGTAAATACCTCTTCAATTCAACCATTTGGAGACATTTTACCATTTTGAGTGAATTTTGCCGATTAAATGTTTCACATTGGTATAGCATTCATACTTTCCGAAAGATTCGTATGTGTGATTCTCATATTGTGCTGATACGGCAGAGCTTCGCAACCGGTGTGCTGCAGTATAATTTACATTATAAGCAAGGGAAGGACATTACATACTGCGTTTTATTATCCTCCAGTTACAACCACAGAAAATACATTTTTAATAAACAATGATTCTTTATGGCCGAATTTGTTACACTGTTTCAGATACTTGAAGCTGCCACAAAGTTACTTCTTGGAGAAACTAAGTCATATGTAATAGTTTTGGGTAACATGATATCCACAGTTTTGTATGTAACTGTGATTATTATTGTTATTATAAGTACAATGCAATTTAGCAATCTGCTAGGTGGCAAGGTGTAACAATCTATTACAAACAACATTCGCACACAAATATAATAACATACTCTAAGTACAAAATATTAATATAATAAAAAATGTTATAATATAAACCTAATAGAAACATATTAATCTATATTCAATTTAAACAATCTCTTATGAAAACATTTTGATTTTTGGGAAAGGGCTCAAAAACTTCTCCAGGTAATTCATTCCTTTCTTTTATGCCTCTATTTAAAAATGAATACTTAGTTATATCCCGCTTTTGAGTTAATAGTTGCATCTTCCATTTGTGGTCTCCCCTTCCATAATAACAACCACATTGTGTTTTTATTTTTAGATCTGCAAATGCATCCTTCCCCATAAACACTTCAAAAATTTTACTTAATCTAGTAATTTTTCTCCTCTTCTGTAAACTATCCTAACCTAAATTACTAATCATATCCTTAATGCTATCCTTTCTCCCATATTTTCCTAATACAAATCTAGCGGCTCTCCTTAGTATTTTTTCTATTTTTGATTGTAAACTTTTATTATAAGGATCCCATAAACTAACTCCATACTCCAAAATTGGCCTTACTAAACTAAAATACACTCTCTCTTTTGTTGCTTTGGAACAATTTTTTAAAGAACAAAGTTTAAGGTTTTATGGGCTTTTTTTTAAAGACAATTTCAATGTAATCATTCCACTTAAGGTCGTTTGAAAAAATTAAATCTAAATACTTACATTTTTTATCCAATGGTATATTTACCTCACCTAATTGATATTCATAATTAAATCTAGTTTTGTTAAAATTAATTAAATTACTTTTATTACAATTTATCTTCATTTTATTATCCTTAATCCATACATAAACTCTATGTAAATCATTCTGTAAAGAAATACAATCACCAGCAGATTTTATCGCCCTATAAATCACGCAATCATTGGCAAATAAACGAACTTTACAAAGTATAACTGCTGGTAAATCATTAATAAAAATTAAAAACAATAAGGGTGCAATCGTGCTGCCCTGAGGAACACCAGAATGTACAAGAATCTCGTCAGACATTTGGTCACCAATTTTTATTTTTTGTTTCCTGCAATACTTCAATCCAATCCATAACACTTGGATCTAAACCCATTTGCTTTATTTTCAGTATCAGTATATTGTGATTTACCACATCAAATGCTTTAGCAAAGTCAATAACTATGGCATCCACCTGCTCTCCACGATCATAAGCAACTACAAAGTCTTGGTAGAAACCTATCATTTGAGTATCACACGAGAAGCTCTTCCTAAATCCATGTTGACTGGAGCTTATATAATTATTTATTTGACAAAAATCCTTAATATATTCCGTTACCATTTTTTCAAAAATTTTACATACAACACTATTCAAACAAATTGGCCTATAATTTTCTACTACCTCCTTCCATCCACTTTTATGAATGGGTATTACAATTGATTTTCGCCAGTCATCAGGAATATCTTTATTATTAATTATTATTGTAAACAAATGTAGCAAATAAGGCACAATTTCTTTACCCCTAATCTTTAATATTTCCCCTCGTATACCATCTGAACCATTAGATTTATTTCTCTTAAGGTTTTTAATCCGTTTATAAATATCATTAAAACCTATACTAAAAGGATATGGTTTCATATACATTGATGGCACGTGCCTCCAGTTTTTCATACCAACCATAAATGAATTACTTTCATGTTCTTTATTATATGCAAGACAAACCATACAGTAGAGTGCATTGTTAGATTTACTATAAGCTAAACAATGATGATGAGAACTATTTTTTCTCCTAAATATAATGTTTGATGAAAATGGAAGAGAATTATCATCTTGTGGCTGTCTTGGATGTGATTGAAAAAAGAATGCTCTCTCATTTACACTCGGCCTGGCAAATAGATCAGCGTCACTTTCGATTAGTATATCAATTTCTCTTTGTGAAACCTCAGGTTCTGTATCTATCTTGTCACACAGATTTTCATTCTCCTCACATGCGACCTCCTCATCATTTTTATCTTTGGATTCCTGTGCTACAGAATAGTCATGCACCCGAGAGCTTTCAGAAATTATGACTTGACTTTCACAATCTGTTGAATGATGTTCCAACACCGACGACCCAACAGAATTAGCTTTAAATATGTCAGTCAGCTTCGAACACTTTTTTGCTTCTGAGAGGAATAGTTTCTTTCTCTTTTCACGTAATTTTTCTGCTCCTCCTCTACGTTTTTTTAGGTGCATTTCGCTTACAGCGTGAGGGTCTATTATCGTCGGTAGGTCCGTCCGTCCGTCTGTCCGTCCGTCCACGTGTTCGTTCTCGGCTTCTACCGAACGGATTTTCATGAAAATTGATATTAAGGACTTTCAATCAAATATAATAAGAAAATCGCAAAAATGAATCTCGTACGCTAATCAGGGAAACCACTTTACTGGTGATAAAAAATTAAATTTTCGTCATATCTCGTAAAGTACTGCTCATATCAAAATCAAATAAACGTTGTAGAACTGGTAAAGACGAGTATTTCCTTTTCTATATATTTTCATCGAAGGAGTAGCCGTTATCGAGAAAATCAAACAAGAAAGTCTTATATGGAGTTGAACTTAGAAAATTTCTTGCATGGTTACTTCATTGTTGCTAACATAAACAATCTCCCAAACAAACGTTTAATTTCCTTACGTGTGCATGTAATACTATTAAATAGGAAGAAAATGGATTATTTATGATGAAGAAAAGGACTTTAAAACACTATTTCCCTTGCGTACAGGTATATAATTGCTTTCTAATACTCCATTGTACGTTGTACACTTTCCTAACTTGTTTCCATCTACAAAGGGTGAATATTCAAGTAATTATTTTTCTATTAAAAGTTTCATATATGTATTGCAAGCAAAATTAGACACTCCGAAATGTTTGATTAAATATATACTGATAATCACATTGTTAAATTATTGTAGGTTTGAAAAACAAAAAAATACAGAAGAAAATAACAAAATTATTCTTTACATTTGAATAGCCTTCGACTTTTATATGTTTCAGGAAATTTTTTAACTTATCGAGACAATTTTTTCATATCTTCCTTTGATTAAAGATTAATGTAATAATGTGAACATTCTCAATACCCATTAATGTGATACAGTAAAACCTGGTTGTTTTCTGTATGTTAATATTGTCATATTCTTTTTTCTGTAATTTATATTTGCATTTTTTTAAAGTGATAAATCCCGCTTTTTTGTAAATTTCGAATTAACCAGGTTTGACTGTAACATGAAACTATGAATCACCCACATAATAAAATCAATGAAATCTCTTTTATTTTTAATAGGATCCTAGCAAAAACCCTAATTTGAAAATTAGAATGAAAGGGGAAAATTAACCAATAAATTTCTATGTATATCTAGTCTCCGATTAACATGATTTTTAAAGTAGGGCTGATATTCGACTAACACGACTGGTCATCCAGTTTTACATGATTTCTCCACGATCATGGAAAGGACTAGTAGGGGACAAAAAAATCTTAAGAAATAACTTACTGTTATGATCTCTAAAACAATATTTGCTTCCAATTAAGTATTACAATTCCCAGCGAAAAATACCTATAACATTAAATTTACATAGTGTTTTAATGATTTGTAGAGAGAGTTTGGCTGTTTTGAATGGATGAACGAATGCTTTATTTTACAATTCCCCAACCAACTGTAACAATCATTCAGTGTGTCTGTGCCAAGAGATAATCGTTACTAAGCGAGATGTAGTGATACTAGTAAACGTCAATATAATTCGGAATGTCCATGCCGGGAGAATAATCATTACTAAGCGAGATTTTGAAGTAAAACTACTAAAATATATTGCAATATAGCCAAGAGATTCATTTGAATAAAGTACATGATCACTAACAAAAGAACAAACTTGATATTTGTTAAGGGATTTACATAAATAAGTGTCGATGATTGATAAAACACGCACCTGACAAAATGGAATAATGATTTAAGTTGAATATATTATAAAAATAATAACATTATAAACCGCAAAAATAACTAAATTTACAGAACTCTTTTGGGCTTTCAGTGCAGCAAAATCTGTAATCGTTTCTTCTAGATCCAAACAGTTGATAATTCATTTTCTATGGAAATTGCTAATGCATCTAATTGCTCCTGTGACATGGTCAAACGCAAATATTATTTATTAATTTAAGTTTGGAAGATGAACGTTCTTAGAAAAGAACTGTCGCTGAGAGTTAAAAAACTCTTAAGAAATAGCCCACAAGAAGAAAATCGTAAGCACACTCCCAAATTTCACCTTAGCGAGACGAGAAATCTCGTTAAATCTTTTCGAGATATCGAGAAATGTTGTATTAAAATAATATGGTAATAATACGTTATTTTTTTAAATACCTAAATAGTTTTATACTGTATACTGACCAAAATTTATTATAAAAAATCGGCTTACAAAATTTCTCAGAGATAACCTATACTATATGTACAGTCTAAATTAACCAAATATAGATTTAAATAACTACAGTCAAAGAAAACTTTGCGGTGACATAAATGACCACTCGGACTAAATTCTTTTACCAGACTGGAGTAGAAATGATTGAAACATAAAATTCATACTCAGTTCACTACTACCAGACATTAGATAACCAAATGAAACAAGCTCTAGTTAAGAGTGAAGAAAAACTTCCTGTTTGTTCGCCCTAACACCCGGCCGCCCATGTTAGAGTTCTCAGTCATGGAGTTAGTTATAGTATATGGTTCCATTTCGGTTTTGATATGATTTGGTGTAGGCGGCGCCACCGGCCCACCGGGATTTTGCCGTGTCCCGGCTGCCCAATCTGTCCCTGCCCCAGAGGCATGTGCGCATTGCAAGTCTAAGGCTGTGGCTACACTGCAACCATATCAGACCTGACCTGACAACAGACATGTCAGGAGGAATCAAACGCAATGTGCCCTATCGACGTGGCTACACTGCCGCTGACAGACTGCATCAGACATTGAGACATCACTCCAGACCACTCACGACTGTCTGGATGAACCAAACGTGTTTGGATTTGTTTAGACTTACTCCAGACTTCCTTGGTTACGTATGGCGACGTCACTCGTTCCATAGAGTCAGTGAGGAATTATGATTCTAGTTTTAATATGGATAAATCCAGACTAATACATTTGGTGCAGGGACCAAAGGGATAAACATTACCACAACAAATTAAAATATTCACCCTCTTCATGTACCCAAAGATCATGCACCCATAATTGCCTTGACCCTTTCCCCTTCAAAAATGAATTTTCTAACAGATATCCCAATCGTCATCGGAACTTGAAGTGCTCATGATTGCAAGGCAGCCGATGCCAGACTGGTCTGTCGTCATGTAGCCACACGGCCAGACATGTCTGTGGTGGAGAATGGTCTGGAGGTCGGCTCGGGTCTGATACGGTTGCAGTGTAGCCACAGCCTAAGGGTCTAGGTGATGATTGTAAAATAATTCTGTAAGATAATTTTCCTGCCCATCCTGATGCATCACTTTTGGTGTTGGGTATTTGCCTGAAGATTATTCATCTCCAAACTGTACTTCTATAATCCAACCTATGGACCAGGGAATTTTGCAAACTCTAAAATGCTATTACAGAAAAAAATTCATGCAAAAATTGTTAGTTGTTTGCAATGGAGGAAGTGGTACTGATGGATTCAAGAAGGAATTCAACATCAAGGATGCGATTTGGACTCTAACTAATGCATGGACTGATGTAACGCCCACAACACTGAAAAATGCCTGGCATAATTTGTGGCCTGCAAGTGTGCATGAAGACAGTAACAGTGGTGGTGTTTGTGATAAAAATAGAATGTTTTATGAGATTATGGAGTTCCCTGAGGGATTGGCAAATAACGCTATTACAAAGAGTCTGAAAAAAGATGACGTTGAAATGTGGATAGACATTGACAACAAAGCACCTGTTGCACATCAGATATCTGATGGCGAAATAGCTGAAATGGTTTTGGAACCCGAACGCGATAAATATCAAGGAAGTGAAACAGACGATGATCACAAGGCAGCCACAGACAAACCTTCAAATTGATGCATTCAATTGGTCACTGACATAATGTTGGTTTTAGAGATCAAGTATCGAATCACAAAATATGATGAGTTTGTACCGAATTAAAGATAAACATATTCAGGAAAGATCACAATGTATGAAGCAAGCTACCTTGTGTGACATGTTCAAGAAAATTTCGCAGAAAAACCATAAAGCTTCCACCACTGAAACTAGACATCCTTCCATTCCCACAACTGAAAACACTGCACCAACCTCATCTTCTAGCTCTCTGCATACCTTAAATCAGCAACTTTGGCAAGTATGCATTGAATTTCCGAAGTCCTTATTCCTGATTCGTCAACTGTTGAATGTTTCTTTTATAAGTTTTAAGTAATTTATGGCTTTCTATGTTATTTGTTTCTAGCTGTGATGTGAAGATGCAGTGGCATAGCCATGAGGGGCAGGAGGGAGCATCTGTTATGATTTACGTAATATGCTGCATTATTTAATTTCTGTATTTACAAATTTAGTATTTATATTATCAGTATACAGGCGACTCCCGAGTCTCGATTGTTTGAGTTTCGATTAATTCGAGATTTCGATCCCACCAATCGATAATATACGCAGAATAAACTTCGCGTAGTAATTGGTTCCGACCAACCACACGAGGTTTAGTTTTGGTGTAGACGTAGTTATATCTGCTCTAATTGTTTGAATTTGTGCTGATTTCACTCTTTTTTCTGTTAATCTTTTATTTAAATTTAATTATTTTATTGATTCATTTATAAATTTATCACTTGACATGGCATCTAAAAAGAATTATAATAGTGATAATGTAAGGGAATCAAATAAAAGAGTGCATAAGACTCATAATTATGAATTGAAATAAGAAATTTAAAGCATGTTGAGAAAGGTGAAAGTCATACTGAAATCACACGATCGTTGGGAATGTGTCCTTCAACTATTAGCACTTATGTGAAACAGAAGGAGAAAATTCTAGAACGTGATAAATTCACGTAATATGATAACAACAATAAACAGTTCCCCACCCAATAGCTCCTCTTCTTCCAACTAAAATCTTCCAACTTCTCAATTGCTAAAACAAGTCCAGTAAGTGCAGATGAAAAAGATTTAAGGTATGAAAATATTTTTAATTTTAATGTTTCTTTATTCTTAAGTTATTTTGTACATTTTTAATAACTTTTATATTAATTTCACTGCGATAAATAGTTGCATGTATATAAAGTTGTATGCAAGTATGTTATCTAGCTCGCATGAGTCGTTTGTAACAAACGACTCACACGATCTGGACCGGGCTGTCTGCACTGCATATTCCATACATCTATCTTTGAAGCTCGAAACAAAAATTTATTTTTTCCTTTTTACTGTAAAAAATAAGTTATATATTTAAAATATTTATTATATAATTTATTCATAATTTAATATTGCTGTATTAACATATTAGTAATGTTATTTTATCTTTATAGAATGTGAGGGGAGACTTTTTCCCGAGATGCGGGAACGTATCCCCCCATTATAACATGCAAGTATATGGAAAAACGGCATTCGAAATTCGAGATTCGAACACGTTTTCAGGAACGCATCCCCGAGACTCGGGAGTTGCCTGTATATAAATTCCCAAGTGTCTGTCTGTCTGTCTGTCACGATACTTTTGGACATTTCATGATGGAATTAAGAGCTGAAACTTTCAAAACCGTTAAATCCCCATCAGGTGGTGCCTAGAAAAATCAAACATCTCTGAAATATTCCTGGGTTCAACTCCAGAAGACGATTATATTTTTCCATATGTTTACATGGGATTTTCGATTTTTCAATGTGCAAGGTTTTTTTCTTTCGTTCATCAAAATGGCTAAATATGGAATATTTTCTTTGTTTTTGCTTCATTTGACAGACAAAACTGTAAACTATCTGGTATCTTTTCATAGAGAATCTTACTAGATATGTTTACAATGCTGTAAGGTAAATTTCATGCATAATTCAATTACCCATGTGTACATTCTCTAAAAAAATCTGATGTGGCTAACACATGACTTTCTCCATATTTGGGGTATAGATATTTAAATTATTATGAATAGCATTATGAGGCAAAATTATTATTTCGTATCGTAAAAGAATACAGTCGTTTACAGAATTCACCAAAATATGGTGGTGGCACTGTATACTGGAAATTACAAATAACTTAAATATCTCTGAAACAGATGGTTCTACGTAAATTTATTTCAAACAAAACTTGGAAGAAATATTATTCTATCTACAACTTTGGCCCCCACGAAGATTACCAATAACGACGTTTTTAAGGAGATATTTGACAGAAACCGAAAAAACCGATTATTTATAAATAATTCCTAAACAATAACTGCTATGGAAAATTGTTTCAAATGAAAGATGTAGGAAATTATATTCTCTATAACATTTATATAGAATTGTATATACAATAATGATGTTTTAACGAGAAATATTGCAAAAACCGAATCGGGTTTCGAATAAACCTTGACTTCCTGTTAACCGGTATTGTCCAAAAACTAATCAGTTCTTTGTGGTCATGCTAAAGTGTTATACAGGTAGGCCCCGATTTACGCCGGGGTTATGTTCCACCACCTCAGGGTCGTTAGCTGAAGCGGCATAAATCAAGGAATAATTATAATGTATTTAAATGAGATAGGTTCCTTCACTAAGAAAATTGAACCATAAGAATTAATATAAATGCTTTTTTTTAATATTTGTTTTTATTTTGTAATTTTGAGATATATATAATATTTTTAGATAAAATCTAAGTAATAAAATAAAAATTTAACTTACTACATCGGTTCTGTAGAGCCATCTTTGGAGTATGTAGTAACACCACTGTCTGCCCCCTTTGTTATGTTCTTTGACAGTGGTGGTGGATTAATGGGATGGGCCTGGTGGAGGGTCATCTGTGTCGAGTGGTTCTGCAGGTCCTTTGTCCTTAGAAAAGAATTGCAGTAATGACGTCTGCTGAGTATTTCTCTTTCTCTCTTCTAACATATTATAGTAGGGCTTCAATATGTTAGTAACAGCTCTTTGGATGGAAGAGCTGCGTTCCCAGTCTGGGTCATTATCACATAGAGTTTCACAGCCTGTTTGTATTTGTGCCAAAGCTGATTGAAGTGTCTTTGTGGTGAGGCTTCTAATTGGTACAATCTCCTGCTCTTCCCCTTCCTCCTTAGAGTTCTGTTTAGCCTGTTGTTCAGCCAGCGCCTCTAAGTCCTCCTTTGAAAGAGGCTCACCATGGCTTTGTAGCAACTCACTGACATCATCAATGTCAACCTTGTCAAGGCCAACATCCTCAGCCATCCCAGTGACATCTTTAACCACTGCTAAAATTGGCTCAAACTCAAGAAAGTAAGACACCGCATCAGGCCACAATTTCCTCCAAACGCCATTCATGCATGATTGTGACACTTCTTTCCATGCTGTAGCAATGTTACTAATGGCTGTAGGACCTCCAGTAGTCCCTCACAGTCACTGAGTCAGATGCCTGCACTGCCTCAACAATCCTTTTGAAGGTCGTACGTAAATAGTATGCCTTGAAGGTCGCAATAATGCCCTGATCCATTGGCTGCAACAGTGAGGTGGTGTTGGGTGGCAAATAAATGACCTTCACATTCAGAACGTCGTTAGGAATATCTTCAAGGTTGGCTGGATGACCTGGAGAATTGTCAAGGACTAAAACAACGTTGTTGGGCAAGTTGTTTGCTGCACAAAATTGGGCCACCTCTGGACAAAAGTACGAAGTGTACCATTCAGTAAAAAGGGTTTGGGTCACCCACGCCTTCTTATTAGAGTGCCAGAAAACAGGAAGTCGAGTCTTCACAATGCCCTTCATAACACGTAGATTCTCGGAATGGTACACTAACATCGACTTTAACTTAAACGTGCCTGATGCATTACCACCCAGAAGTAATGTAAGTCGATCTTTTGCAGCCTTAAAACCAGGGGCAGACCTCTCTTCACAGGCTATGTACGTCCTACCAGGCATCTTCTTACAGTACAGCCCCATTTCATCAACATTAAAGACCAATGTGGACGCGGTACATCCCAAAATTTGAAAGAACCCTGCACTTTTTGATTGGAATATGCCACTTGGTGTGTGGATAGGTATGTGCAAAAGTAAATTTTTCAGATAGGGAGCACCTCAAATTCCGTGTAGAACACCGTAATGGCGGCAATTGAAAATGGAGGCGGAGGCTTTATTAAAATCGTTAATATCTCGGCTATCTTTCATCCGATTGTAATTTTAGTTTTTTATCTGAAAGCCTGTAAGTTATGTTATATTTTTTATAATTAGCATTTTTCTGTAAACCTTACGGTTTTCCCGAAAATTGCGGAAAACTGAAAATTTCTCAATTTATGTGTTATAACAAAGAAAAAGAAAATTCTTTAAGCTTTTCATTGATACCATCTATGCGCTGCTACCATGAAAATTGCCGCGGTAATTAAAGGAAAACCAGCGGAAGAGCGCATTTCTGGACTCGGGCAAGAGGCACCTACACAAACCAGGTTGTCATTCTTAAGGTCATAGTACTAGGAATTTATTCATTCTTAAATATTCTGTTACTAATATGTTTAGTGAATGTTAAAAACCATTATCTAAGTAAGAAATCAGCAGCTGTCAAATATGGTGGCAGTTGTTCAAAGATGGCGACCAGACGGTTTTTTACATTTTTTAGAACTATATTTACTTTATTTACAAAGTTTCTCCTTAATCTTAAGATATTCCAGAAAATGCATAACACTGTCATTGTTGTAATATCACTGTGAGTTGCCCGTGGTCATTGTATATCTCTGACTTCACAGTCAGGGAGAGGAAACACTATGAGTGACGATACATGAAACATGTAAATTAATACTACATAATACTACTAAATTTATACTACAATACTATTGCAAAATAACGAAGTTAATCAATAACCATAAATAATTTTAAGCCTGGAAGTAGATATAATGAAAATCCCTGCCTCTGTTTTCAGCGTGCTAAGGTAAGTTATCATCCTCATCTTCGGTTTCAGCACTGCATTGAATAAGGGCAAATGATTGAAATCATTCTAAAGTGTATAAACTTAAGTAAACCGTGTGTTTTCAAATGTTTTCTTTAAAAGTAAAGAATACTTTGTTATAATTGCCTTTTGTTGCAGCAGTTTTAAGCGCAGTTTGTGCAAAGAAGTGTGCATGGCACCTGTGCCTTCCGACAGGAGCATCTTGTTTGGCAGCCAGTGGAGCAGCCACACTTCACTAGTTCTCTGCACGTATCCCAAATCGGAGGTAGAGATGACCAGAGAGGTTGCCACTCTCTATCGATAATGGTCCCGCCCCATCCATTTGGACTTGGTATTGGGTCGTTCACTGAGCAGGCACGGCCCCAAACTTGACCTGCTTGATATGTGGCGCGAAGAGAATGCTGCTCCAACGTCGCTGATGTGGGTGGCAAGTTATTCAAAGTAGGACTCTTAGATGTGAAGAGAACTTTTCGCACTTCATTCAGGGAATACTCTTCGCCACCTTTGTAGTATAGGAGAACTACATACTTCTCTAATACTTGAAATAACTCATCAGGAATGGAGGGTAGAGGACGAGAAATAGCTTCAAAAGCAGCTTTAACTTCAGAGAAGGATTTCCATACATGTCATGCACTCATTTTTCCTTTCATTGAAAATGAGGTAGTATCGGATCCAGTGAAAGAGTGAAAGCTTCTCAAGGCATTGGATTTATCTAGACCCAGAGATTCAACCATGGCATGCATACAAAGGTATCGTTGTGAATTTAGTTCCTGTTTCCGTAATGGAGCAAACAAGCAGGTTTTCGCTCCCTGGATCAAGCGCTCTCTCCCAAAGTTACGGTATAGGCCTAAGCCCCTTTCCTCGGCATTGACTAATGCACTCACACGTTCCTTGTCAATTACAACCTTCGTATCCCAAACAATAAGATCAGAGGAGGATTCTCTGAAAGGATTTCCGAATTCAAGAAAACTATCTTTGAGAACTTGCTTTTTTTCCTGGAACTTGACCTGGAATGCGGAATACTGTTCGTGATGGAGGCGTTTGTTTGACTTACTCGGAACTTCAAACTCATCCAGAATGCTAATCAACTCTGGACCTGCAAGCATCCACCTCCTTAACTTTGCAGGATCTTGCAGCAAGCCGACAGTGCCACAGTCTCCTTTTATGACTGCATTGTGCCGTTCGTGTGCTTGGTCGACAGCTATCGCAGAGAGCGGACTGTTTGTCTTACGAATTACAAACTGCCCATTACAGAAACACCTGCTTTCTGTTCCAGTTCCTCCAAATTTTTTGTGTGGACGGATAACCAGCGTGCATAATTTTGGTGGTCAAGCAAGAGAAACCAAGGCATCATGTTTTTCAGGGACTGCTGGAAGAGTTCATATTTCCCTTCCCTAACGGATCGAACAAAAGAGAGAAGAAGGATCTCAAGGTTGAGAACCAGAAACCAAAATCTAAATGTTGGAGATTGAGAAGATTTCTCTGCAATCCATTCTTCAAAGGATTTTTCAGGGCTATCGGCTGTATATGAATCTTGCAGTAGACTGTAGAGAACTGAGGCAGTTTTTTGATGTATTGCTCTAGCCTTGGTTACATGAGTCACTTTAAGATTGGCTTCTGCACTTGCTTCTGTATTTATGCCTGAATTGGTAATCACACCTACCCAGCCACTACCTTGGAGGCTTTGTCCAAGCACTTTCAAAAAAGGCTGTTCAATGTGAAAAGGAGCAAACAATGCTACGAAGGTGGACTCCCCATAAACCTCAGGCCAGTTCCACTGAACTAATTTAGTTAAGGCGTACAAAGGTTGGTCTGCACATATGACAGGAACTTGCCCCGGATTCAGAAAATTTGTTAACTTCCTGATATGGTCCATTGCGTGTTTGAGCATCGATGCTGAAGAAGAGTCTTCATTAAATAGGCGCAGAAGAGAAGTAAGGGCTACGTCGAAGGAGCAATCGGCCTGATTTGTGGCATGGAAAGCAGCCCAGGTGAGATCTAAAGGGCCATCCTTTCCGTCAGTGAGCACATGATCTAGCCACTCTCATTTTTCCATTCCAGACCTATGACAGAAGATAACATTTTGTCATAAATGAGCTCACAGGCTGTTGGCGCAGATGGCTGCTTGGTGTGAAGGGTTACTGCCTTTACGACACCGTAACTGCCAGGAAGCTGAGGAACTGTACGACACCTTTGGCTAACATGGCAGAAATTGGTAAGAAAGTTTCGAGGATCTCCCGTTTGGCCTTTGACAGGTATTTGAAACAAGGAAATACCTCTTCCATGGAAAGATGACTGTCCTGTGGTGCTGTTATAGTTGTGGTCTATATTTTCGTAGGCTCCAACTGTGCTTTTAGCACCTTTGTGGTAATGTGCCTTCCTCAGTGCTTCTCACTGGTGCTTTCTTTTGTTCTCCGTGGAATTCCCCAGGAGAAATGCATTCATTGGCCATGGTTAAGAGCGAGAGTCAACTTCACTTGACAGCTGCTGATTTCTTACTTAGATAATGGTTTTTAACATTCACTAAACATATTAGTAACAGAATATTTAAGAATGAATAAATTCCTAGTATTATGACCTTAAGAATGACAACCTGGTTTGTGTAGGTGCCTCTTGCCCGAGTCCAGAAATGCGCTCTTCCGCTGGTTTTCCTTTAATTACCGCGGCAATTTTCATGGTAGCAGCGCATAGATGGTATCAATGAAAAGCTTAAAGAATTTTCTTTTTCTTTGTTATAAAACAAGAAAGTGGAATTTTGCGTTATATGGAAGTAATGAAGCAAAAAAACAGATAAATTGAGAAATTTTCAGTTTTCCGCAATTTTCGGGAAAACCGTAAGGTTTACAGAAAAATGCTAATTATAAAAAATATAACATAACTTACAGGCTTTCAGATAAAAAACTAAAATTACAATCGGATGAAAGATAGCCGAGATATTAACGATTTTAATAAAGCCTCCGCCTCCATTTTCAATGGCCGCCATTACGGTGTTCTACACGGAATTTGAGGTGCTCCCTATCTGAAAAATTTACTTTTGCACATACCTATCCACACACCAAGTGGCATATTCCAATCAAAAAGTGCAGGGTTCTTTCAGTGTACCGCACCGACTACAAGTCAGGGGCATAGCTGCCTCCGTCCATTAACTTTTGGAATATGAGCGGATATTCCTCAGCACCTGCAATGTCGGCGCTAGCCGCCTCACCAGTAATTTTCACATTGTGAATTCTGGTCTGGTTTTTGAACCAGAAAAACCAGCCCCTGCTAGCCGAAAATGATTCAGTCCCTCCCAATTCCTCATTAATTTCTTTGAAGAAGCTTCTAGCCTTTTCCATAACCACTGCCTGTGTTACAGGAATATTATTTTGGTTTAAATCGTCTATCCACAGCACTAATAACTTCTCCATCTTCTCCATTATCTCACTCCTTGAATAAGTTGTTCTAGAAACACTTACATTAACAGTTGCTGTATGTGATTGCTTGATTTTCTCAGCATTATTCATAAATAGTCGTAACAGTAGAAGGTGATAAGTTTAAGGCCTTGCACACCTCTGAACGCCGCTCACCAGATTCCATACGACGAATAACGTCCAGTTTCACTTCAGTTGTTAGAGATTTGCAGCTTTTTTAACATGTGCAGGCACAGATTCACCACTCCGCTTAGAAGACATGGGTGCACAATTTATTTAAAGTAATAAGGCACTAATGAACACAAGAAAGTATTAAAATTTAAGGCACAGCTCACAACACGTGCACACTAGCGGACGAGAAGTAAGTAAATTACGCCGACACTACCATCGCATAGCTATCTATTTCCTCTGTTGCGTTTACGCTTGCATTTTCAAATTTTCTTTTTATATACAGAGTGATTCTAAAGTAGCTTTACAACTTTCGATGGAAGTATATTTTTATAGATAGGCGATACAAGCTGCTTTAAAACGTAACATTGTAGCAGAACACATCAAGCCTGCCAGTCGTAATTCTATATACCACCACCATAAGTGATTCTGTTTTGCTGCAATCTCATGTTTTAAAATAGTAAGTTACACCTATTAATAAAAATATCCATTCATTCAAAGTTGTCAAGCTACTTTTGAATCACAATATGTTTAAAATAAACTTTTTTTTGATTTTTTTCTTTATAATTTTAAAAGGGCGTTAATGTGAAACGGCATATAATAAAGCTTCGTAAATCGAGGCCTACCTGTATATGAAATTTGGTATTAATAGGACAACTACTTTTTGAGTTAGAGCGCCCACAATCACATACACGCACACAGACATCATTCCAAAAATGGTCTAAAAGTGTTCTAGGGACCTCAAAACGTGTATTTCCGTTGAAATCTCGAAGTCGATATTTTTCGTGATCACAATACTTTCCCATACTATGTATGGAGAAAGTAAAAATCGGGAACGGACTTGTGAACTAATATGTAACTTTTAAAAGTTTTCTGTATTCTGAGTCAAAAATTATTAATGATATATACAGCATCATATCTCCGCTTCTAATGAACGAAATGTAACCATTTTTTACTTCCTCATACGAAGTATCGAGAAAGTATTGTTATCGCAAAAAAATTCGACCTTGAGATTTTTACTGAAATATACGTTTTAGGTGTCGCTGAATCCGAAAAAGTGGTTTTTGCAATGCCATCTATCTGTCTGTTTGTGGATCTGGAGCCTAAATGGTAAAGCGAAAATGAATGAAATCTTGTACTTAGGCCTTTTATCATACTGAGCTGAGTATATATAGAAATGGTTGGCATTGCTTAATAATTAAGGGAAGTTTATTCTACATATTTTTAACAACAATCCGATTTTCTCAAAAACGGCTCTAACGATTTTGATCAAATTTTGTACAGTTACTTGAGTTAATGTCTTCAATAATACTGTATAGTTCATATTTCTCAAAAAATGAATATAAGGCTAGTTTATTCTAGGCAAATTTAGCAATAATTTGATTTTCTTAAAAACGGCCCTAACGATTTTGATCAAATTTCGTACAGTTACTTGAGTAAACGTCTGCAATATTACTACGTATTTCATTTTTCTCAAAGAATGAGTATAAGGCTAGTTTATTCTTGGGCAACTTTAACAAACATTGGATTATCTAAAAACCGGCTGATATGATTTTCATTTTCTAAAGATAACTAAACGACGTGTTATTATTTGAGAAAGTTTGTGCAATGTATGTTGTACCGATTTTTCTATGTGAGTTCCGTAATGATAAAGAATGATGACTGCATAACTAAAACATTTATATTATTAATGAAACGTGTTTTAAAAAATCATAAATACAACATTTAGATAAAAATTTCCAGTCAAGACAGGGAAAAGTTGACATGGGACAAACTTTTCACCTAATTGGTTTAGAGCAGTACATTCAACAAATGAAATGTTTAGTAATGTTTAAATGATTTTTTGAATAAGATTTAATGTCAATATATTTCATAGTTCTTGTGATGCCAAAAGTTATATATAAACTGTGAACACGCACCGGAAAATTAAGTGAGCGGTGTTTATTCGCTTCTGCTGCAGCAATATTTGTGTGACATATGATATTTTAAATGACACTGTTTAAAAATGTCATCTTTTATGTATATTCACAAAACATTTCATCAAAATAAAAAGAAAACATCAAAAGTTATGAATTTTTAAAAATTCTGCCAAATTTTGCGCGTTTCCGCATCTTTTTTGTGTTTATTTAAAAAACTAAATCTCTTCTGGGCTTGAGGGGTTAAGCTAGCGGAACGGTATTACTAAACTAGAGCGATCTGGTGCCCCTGGCATGTAGGCATCCTGCCACCCTTATCCAAATTTCCTTACTGCTATTTTTACTTTCTCATATACGAAGTATATTGGGAAAGTATTGTAATGGCGAAAAAATTCGATCTTGAGATTTTGACGGAAATATACATTTTAGGTGTAGCTGAATCCGAGGAAATGGTTTTCGCAATGCCGTCTGTCTGTTACTAACTCTAGAGCCTAAACGGTAGAGCAAAAATGAATGAAATCTCGTACTTGGGCATTTTATCATACGCAGCAGAGTATATGAAGAAATGGTTGACATTGCTCAATAATTAAGGGAAGTTTATTCTATGCATTTTTAACAACAATTTGATTTTCTCAAAAACAGCTCCAAATTTCGTACGTTACTTGAGTTTATGTCATCAATAATACCAAATAGTTCATATTTCTCAAAAAATGAATATAAGGCTAGTTTATTCTAGGCAACTTTTATAACAATTGGATTTTCGAAATAATGGCTAACACGATTTTCATCAAATTTTGTATAGTTATTTACGTTGATGTTTATAATGATTCTACATAGTTTATATTTTTCAAAAAATAATTTAACAACACATTAGTATATGGGAAAGTTTGTACAATGTATGTTGTACTAATTTTTTTAGAGAGCCAGTTCTTAATATTTTTTCCAGCTCATCACTGGTTAAAACCACTAGGTTTTTGTTTTTGGCTCATCACTTATTCTCGGGTAAAACAAAGGCATCATCTTTTTAGAGACAACATTTGGTATAACTTCGTACAACATTATTTAAAGATTGGTTTGGTAACAGAAACCAATATTACATGGTCTTTTCTGAAGCATATAACTTTCTCATGAGAAAAACCTTGCCCAGGTTTGAGAAAGCATGAAGATCAAGATAACAGGGATTCTTGCAACTCCTGTTCATTTCAGCTTGGTTCTCAAATTTTGCTATCCGAGTGAGAATGTGATCATTCACAGTGATGCAAGGATAAGCTGATTCATTTATTTGAATCATCTACAAATTTTATTTCACGCTGACTATTAAATAGAGTGACCATATTCCAACGAGGTGAAAACGGGACATTTCCCGTCGTTGTAAGAAAAAATGGGAGAAAATTTTTGAATGATTTTTGTAAATGGTGGATCTGTCACTATCACGATCTATAGCAAAAAAGGTAAATATGAACTTTCCTTACAGTATGGAGCATGCCAGACTAGAACAAAGCTAACAATCAAAAGAGAATACGACTAGCGTTGTCGTTGTTGAAACTCAAAAGGAATGTTAGGTTACACCTGGGCAGATATTATACATGGAGACAAGGTTTGCCACCTCAAATTTATCAATGACCTTGAGATTTCCTAATCTGAGAACTGCAACTGTAATTAACATTTGCTGTTCATTTGATAACCTCCATGTTTCCGAGAATCCTACATTTCTAATAGGAAATCAGGAATACTGTCAGATAATCTAAATTTTATTTGCGATGGACTTCAAAACTACAAAATGGCGTTTTTGATAAAAAAAAATGGGACTGTCCCGGCAAAAATGAGACGTTTGGTCACCTGTTTGGGGTGCTACATGTATTTCGTGGACAAGAAAACGGGAACAAAAACATAATGTGATGGCAAGCATGTGAACCTTCTACTTACGCAGGATCGAGGTTCCAAATTAAACGAACTTTTTGTGAGTCACCGGATCATGACTTCAAATTTCATTGTAGCATATTTTAAATAATACGTACCAAAAAGTATGCAAAATCCTATGGTGTTGGCCGAAGACTGATCCTTGCTTTGGATTACTTCATACTTTGAATTATCCAGGATCAAAATAACGGGGTTTTACTGTATATGCAAATTGTATTTGCAAGTGATTCATTTTCAATTAATCAAATTATTGAAATTACATTAATTTTAGTTAGCTGATGATATTTGTTTTACAGTATAACTACCTTTCTACAAGTAAATATTTTTGTTATAAGGTTAAATAAAGGAAATAATTCAGAATGGACTTTCTTTATCTTTCATTATGATTACCTCCCATAATTCGAAGACATGATTAAATATGCGTGGTTTGCGTCAAATTTAACGACGACAAGGAGTGTTTTTATGAACGTAAATGAAGTTTGTTTCCACGATAGCCTGCATAAGAGGAAATGTGAATGCGAAAATGTTGCGTTTGTTGTGTGTTCCTGGTGCCAGAAGCATTTGTGCTTTGTTTGTTTTTATGACAATTTTCATCCCCCACTTTGCCGGCACGCATGACAGATTTTTTTTCAAAAGAAGAATCTGAATAATTAATTTATAAGGTATTGATGTATAATACAAAATAATGATGCAAATTATTTTGTAGCAATAAAAAGTGTAAGAATTTATTTAAAAAGATTGCTGAATCGCAACTAAAAGATAAAAAATATATTCTTATAATCGAGAAAAATAGTACAATTTAAATTTTTACTGTCGTAATAACTTAATAATGGGAACTGTACATTTTTTCAGCATTAAAAAAGATTAAAATCAAAAAAGAAAAATTCCACAACCGGGACTCGAACCCCAGACGTTGGGCTTACTAGCCCAACGCCTTACCAACTCAGCTACAGCCTACTCGTCCTAGCAACGACTTTCACGAGTCTTAACGCGCACGTGGAAATCGGCCGAAATTCAAACTGCGATATCTCGACAACTAAGGCCTATTCACACAAACGGCAAGTTACACGTTAAATAGGAACACATCAGCTATCACCATGTGAAATTTGAACAAAATCCGAGGGTACTAGCCTCCCTACTCTCCTTGTCAGTGTCAAAGACTTTTCTTTTAGATAAACTGAGTGGGGCCCGAAAAATTTTTTGCTGGGGCCCCCTATTTTAAGTTCTGCTACTGGAAGTAAGATATAAGGATTAAATATACCGATTTTTTTAAAGATCTTTGAGGAAAATTTCTGCAAAAGCTGAGTATGTTGGGTATGTTTTTTATCTTTGATTTATATAGAAAAATTCATTTTATATAAATTTATAAAGTTTTGTGTCTTCCGACAACAACAGGGACCTATTAGACAGAATGCTCATGCATGTACTTGATGCCAGACACCCAAACTCTCCAAATACTTTTAGAAAGCAAAGTAAATTACTACAGTGGAACCCTCTAAAGATGTTTTTCAAGGGACCAAGTGATTTGAACATATTAAGCAGGAAAACATCTTAAAAGGGTAGAACCAAATTTACTTCTAATTTAAATTTTTGAAGGGAGGGAATAGAATTTAATGTTTTGATACTTTCCAAAAATCATACATAGGTGTTAACATTTATTAACTTTATTTTAAATCATTTTAAATAAACAAATAATGAAATATTTTCTAAGTAGGAACCATATAGTAATTGCACTTACAAAGATTTTATTAAATTTCCAAACGAAAGTAGAAAAATAACTTCATTTTTTGAAAAAACTGTCCAATGTACTCTGCTTAATATTTTTCTCAAATGCTTTTAAAGTAAAATTTTCTAAGTCTCTTAATTTTTGCATTATTGAGCTAGGTACATCAGGGATGCTAACAAGAAATCTCTTGTACTCTTCTAAATTTTGTATAGCTTCAGCACAAGTTGGCACTGATTTGTGTAGGTCTTCATTTTCATCTTCTTCTGTTCCTGAATCATCTTCATGACAAAGTTCCTCAACACTTTTAACCCCACAAGGTACAAGATTGGCATCTGCATTGATGTAATCCTCAAATGTGGCATTGAAATCAAGCTTTTCCTGAAGAACGTTCCATACATCATCATCCACTCTTTCCTCCTCCACCTCTTCACTTTCTGAGTATGTATCTCCAAATCCTGCTTTCCGAAAGCAATTTCTTATAACCTCAGGAGGCACTGTGTCCCAAGATGCTGCCAGGAAAGATACTGCTTCCAGCAAAGACAATTTGGTTTTGTTTATATTGCCAGTTAAATTGCAGAATAGTTTATACACAAGGGGCTTTCGAAATCTTTCTTTTAAGACTTTTATAATGCCTTGGTCCAATGGCTGAAATACAGATGTGGAGTTGGCTGGAAGAAATTCTAAATGCACATTTTTCAGATGGTGAACATCCTTAGGATGAGCTGCACATTGATCTACAAATAAAACAATTTTTCGGTTCCTTGATGCCATTTTTCTATCTAAACATGTCATAAATTCTTCAAAGATTTTACAGGTCATCCATGCAGATTTATTATGCCGATAGGTGCATGGGAGGGACTTCACATTTTTGAAACATCTTGGATTTTTAGACTTTCCAATGACTGCTAGTGGCAGCTTTTCAGATCCATCCATATTGGTACACACTAGAACTGTCACTCTTTCTTTGCTTCGTTTTCCCCCATGGCAATTTTCTCTTTTAAAAGCAAACGTTTTCTCTGGGAGCAAATTAAAAAATAACCCAAATTCATCTGCATTAAATGTATCTTTCTTGTTGTACTTCTCCATTAGTCTAGGAAGTATAGCAGCCTTCCATACTTCAACTTTTTCAGTATTTACACTTTTTGACTCACCACTAATTGTCTTATAAACGACTCCTGCACGTTTTTTGAACCGGTCAATCCATCCATTCGATGCAGTGAATTCCAAATTCATTTTAAGAGCTATCTCTTCCGCTTTTTCTCATATAACAGTTCCACCAATAGGAAGGTTTAACGCACGCGTTTGTTTAAACCTTTCCAACAACACACTTTCCAGTTTCTCGTTTTTTGCAGATTTCATCTTTCGACTTGGTTGCTGAACAAGGGAATCGTTCAGTATTTTTTTCCGATTAGCCATGATGTTATTGAGCGTAGATACGGGAATATTAAGTCATGTTGCCATCTTCACACGCATACAGTTTCGATTGGCATCTACTTTAGTTATAATCTCCAGTTTTTCATTTAGTGAAAGTGGTTTTCTTTTAATTCCCTTTTTAGATGACATCCCTATTCAAAAATAATATACTTGGGTTAATAAACTGAATTTAAAAAAGGAAATCTACGACACAGCCACAAACACACAGAACACTATGAATACTTCGAGCACGCTATCGTAACTGAATGGTCAGAGCCGAAAACTACAATAACAAAGAAAATAAAATACTGACCGGAATATAAGTTGATGGCTTTTTTGTAATTATTTGAAACGTCGCATCCAGTGTTTTCCCTCTTTAAAATTTTACCGCTTCGTAAGTTAGCCTCTTGCGCTTGTTGCTTCGAGTTTGTCAGCTGTTTCGTCTGTTCTGCGCCGTCACTTGGCATAATGTGTTCATTGTAATGTTATTTCATAGAAACAATATTAGGTGGCAAGGTGTTCCATTCCAAAATGAATGAATGACTGGGATATTAGATTTCTTTTTATAGAAAAGTTTTAAAAATATTTAGAGAAAAATTAATTTCGACTAATATGGAAAATGCACACGGGAATGTGAAAATTGCATTCATTTTTTATGTAAGAAATGAAATTAAAGTTTCTGGCATATGTACACTTGAAACATTTTGGTGGACGAGTCATGTAAATGTAGTCAAAAACATATAAAACAGGTACATTTCCATTTTTTAAGGTTCGTTATGACCATCTTAGGCGGGAAAACATTTTAAACAGAAACATATTAAACGGGAAAAAATTACATTGTTCTTATGAGGAAATTATTGGGACCGAAAGATTTGAACATCTTAGGCAGGAAAACATCTTAAGCGAGAACATCTTAAACGGGTTCCACTGTATATATTTTAAGAGTCATCACCAGTGAATGACCTTTTTTTCTCACTGGTTTTAATTACCTTTGTATATGGATCATGAGAAAACATAATGGATTGCCCATTAGCAGAGACTGCTCTGACAGGTCCCTTCACACCCATGGCTCTAACTGCACTGAGGTTTACAGGAATTGGCACTCCATGCCAAGTCAAAACCCCTGAGAGCACAGAGCCTTCTACAGTTCCATGTGGGCTGTCTTCAGCATCCACCTCACTGTCAGATCCTGCTCCAGGTGTGATTATTCCTCGTCCAAGTGTGAATGTTATGAATGAATAATCACCCTCCTCCCAAGTATCTGTGAAAATCAAATAAATCTATTATGCTGTGATCTAAAGCAGTGTTTCCCAACCTTTGGTCTGTGGAGGTTTTGTTGTTGGTCCACAGGTTTCCAAAATGTAGTTTTTTTAGGCCACACCTCATATTTAGTTGCATTTTTTTGGAAAAGTTAAGCAAGTTTTTCACTATGACAGGTATTGAATATTGTTATTAAAGACGTTTGTAAAACTATTTCATATTTCAAAAATTTCTCCTCTACAAATGTAGAAAATAATTCTTGGAATAAAACAAAAAATAATCAGGTGATCCTCAAACAGACAGAAACATGTGTAACATACAATTTTAAAATTGTCAAATAAACTATGTCACCAAGTAACCCCTTTTCTTAAACATAGATACAATAAGTAGGTTAGTGTAAGAAATGAGGTGGTCCACAGGGCCTGGGAGGGTTGCTGAAGTGGTCCACGTAGTTCAAAAGGTTGGGAAACGTTCCTTTAAACACCATAAAGAATGAATTTAATCCTTGTAAATATAGCGATGATACTATTTCACAAAATTGAGAATAGGACATAAATGACACAGGCTAAAAATGTTTAAGATATATTGAGAAATTTCAGAAGGCACACACCTAAATTAAAAATAACATTCATGGTTTTTCATTCAGAATAAAAACGACCCGACAGCACTTCAGCTTCTACAGAAGTATTGACGATACCACATCAATATCCATTGCAACCAATGTTCTTTCTCTACACTCATTCTTTTCAAAGTACCCAGTTTAATTTCATTTCTAAAAATGTTCATATACAATCACACACACATGCATTTGTGGTCGGTCTAGGACAACTGGCCGACCGGCCGCGAGACAACTGGCCGTGAATAAGTTTCTCGAAAATGGTCTGCGAATACTGAAATACTGTGCAATGGTTGTGAACCCGATAACATTGAAATGGGTTTATTTAATTATTATTAAAATTACAAACAATATTTTACAAAATATATAAATATTATAAAACATTATAATTATGTGTAACATTATGATAAGTTTTTTGTTCATTACATGTGAAAAGAGTATGAATAACGGACTGCGGCAGAAAATAAAAATAGCAAAGGCAAGGTTACATATAAATGAAGTTTATTATAAAATATCAAAACGTAGGAATTAATAATAATACAGAAAAAAATAAAATATAGGTAATATCGTAATACAGATAATAAAAAAAGTTAGGAGTCCATTTCAAAATTATGAGCAATACCCCTTAAATATTCGATTTTGTCTCTATTTCCGTAATCTGCAACAATTGCTAAAATTCTAGCATCCGCAGCTCTATACTTTTTCAATTTTACAGGAGGATTTTGTCCTGCAATTAACTGCTCATAATAAAAATCCCTCCCACGCTGAACTTTACGTAATCCGTCGATAAATTTCCAGATGTTAGGACCTCTCATTGTTGTTTCGATCGGAGGATTACATTGTATAACATGTTTGACGATATTAAGGGGCAGATCCCTTAAAAACACGCGACTATTAAACATTTTAATGCATTATTACTGACTTATTAATTGCTTTTTATAATAAATAAATGAATGAAAAACTGAAATATTTGAAATCAAAAAATATTATGCGATATAAAATTTTTCAAAATTAAATTGAGTAAATGAGGAACTACAAAAATTTCTCACGTTTTACTCAAAACGTATTTCCGTTGAAATCTCGAAGTTGATTATTTTCATGAAAACAATACCTTCTCTATACTACGGTATATGGAGAAAGTAAAAAGAAATAATTTTCATAAACGCACTTGAAATATTCACATGAATTCCTTCACCGAATTACATTTTAGCCATTGGTTCAAAAGACGGGTCGAATATTTTTGTTAGAGCGATTTTTTGGTTGTTTCTGAAGTAACAAGTTGACTGTGGAGAAGGGATATATATTTCAATGTTATCGGGTTCACAACCACTGCACAGTATTTCATTAATTGCGGACCATTTTCGAGAAACTTATTCGCGGCCAGTTGTCCCATTCCGTGTGGGGTTGTGCTTTCAAAGAGCTCCAGTGAAACCTTTTATTATTTGTGGTAAATCCAAGGGTTCAGTTTTTTGGATTAGTAATTGTTTATGGTTGTTATTTTGTTTTAGTTGTTCCTTCCTCTTGTTTCATTCTTTATTCACATTCATTTTATTTTCTGTCCCTGAGTCTTCCTCTTGGAGATGTCAGTGACATCCTGCAAGCTTTCCTGTGAGTCTATTTAAACAAAAATTCAAAACCTTTTTCAGCACAACACTCTCCCTCCCCACCCCCCTCCTCCCTTCCCTCACCCCCCTCCTCCCTTCCCCAAACCCCCTCCACCTCTCCCCTCCCCACCACCCTCCTCCCTTCCCTCACCCCCCTCCTCCCTTCCCCTAACCCCCTCCACCTCTCCCCTCCCCAACCCCTCCTCCCTTCCCCCACCCCCTCCCCCTAACCCCCTCCACCTCTCCCCTCCCCACCACCCTCCTCCCTTCCCTCACCCCCCTCCTCCCTTCCCCTAACCCCCTCCACCTCTCCCCTCCCCACCACCCTCCTCCCTTCCCCTAACCCCCTCCACCTCTCCCCTCCCCAACCCCTCCTCCCTTCCCCCACCCCCCTCCCCCTAACCCCCTCCACCTCTCCCCTCCCCAACCCCTCCTCCCTTCCCCCACCCCCTCCCCCTAACCCCCTCCACCTCTCCCCTCCCCACCACCCTCCTCCCTTCCCTCACCCCCCTCCTCCCTTCCCCTAACCCCCTCCACCTCTCCCCTCCCCACCCCCTCCTCCCTTCCCCCACCCCCTCCCCCTAACCCCCTCCACCTCTCCCCTCCCCACTTCAAATTTCATGAAAATTCATGATTGCAGCAGGACTGAGTCACACTTCCCGTGCATCAATGGCGCAACTCCACCAATTCTTTGATGATCACATTGTTTCGAGGGGCTTGTAGCCCCTGATTTATCACCTGCAGATTTTTTTCTTGTGGGGTTTCTTGAAAGGCGTTTACCAACCCAACCCACATAACATTGATGAATTAAAGAGAAACATTGAAGCCTGTATTCATTCAATCTACTCTGCTCCGTTTTGCACGAAACACATTAAAGCGAGCAACTGCTTGTCTTGAACAGCAAGGAGGACACTTGGAGCATTTTTTGTAGATAATTACAGACTGTTCAGTGTTATTACATTGTTGTTGTAGCGATTTACAGGACTTTGTAATGCAATTAAATATTTAGATAAACTAGTGGGTTGCGTTTTAAATGGATGACCCTGTATTATACATCTATAATGCTTAGTAACGCAAATAGGCTCACACATAAAATTAAAATTAAATGAGAATGGGGATACGTTATTTTTTTAACACATTACATGGTTATCTTCTCTTCATTGATAATCTACATAAACGGTTGCATTGATGGTTATATACGAGGGCAAATCAAAAAGTAAAGGTAATTTCATTTTATTTATTAAAAAGAAAGTGAAACTTACATAATTTTAGCATTATTTTTCAATGTAGTCTCCCTGCACTTCCACACGCTTTTTGCAACGGTCCACAAGCTTCTTCATCCCGTCGAAGAAGAAGGTTTCCGGCTGTCCATGAAGCCATGTATCGTATGCACCGCTTCTTTCACCTCTTCGTCACTACCAAACCGCCGACCACGTAATGCCTCTTTAAGCAGACCAAAGAAATGAAAATCGCTTGGTGCGAGGTCCAGGCTGTAAGGTGGATGTGGAAGAAGCTCAAACTTGAGGTTTTGAATTGTTTTCATTGTTGCAGCTGCTGTATGGGGGCGAGCATTGTCGTGGTGTAAAAAACCATTTTTGACAACAATCCTCTTCTTTTGTTTTGAATTGCAGGTTTCAGCTTGTCTTTAAGCATGGCTGAATATGTTGTACTATTAACAGTTTGTCCGTGTTCCTGAAAATGTTCCAAAATCGGCCCATGCATATCCCAAAACAAGGTTAGCATGATTTTTTTTTGCGGAGGGGACACTTTTGAACTTCTTTGTTGCTGGGGATGAAGGGTGTTTCCACTTAATACTTTGTCTCTTGCTTTCAGGGTCAAAATGGTGCACACAGGTCTTGTCCCCAGTGACAATCCTTTCCAGTGAACCTGGATCTTCTTCATAACGCTGCAAAAACTGGGTGGAAATCTCCATACGCCGTTGTTTGTGTTGATCTGTCAGCTATTTCGGGATCCACCTGGCACACACTTTCTGGTATCCTAAGTCATGATGCACTATTGAATAGGCAGAATCATAACTTATGTCTAACATATCAGCCACAGCAGACACAGTATTCTCCGGAATATGGAACATTGAGAAGCGTGCTCAAATATGCTCGCTTGCATTGGACAAGGAAAACTTTAAAAAAAAACGTGTTGGTAATCTCATCACGATGCTTTAATAACGCTCAGATATTGTTTTTTGGACGTTTTTAAATGCCTCTCTAATATAATCTTGACATCCTAAATGAAAGATGAGTGCGAAGAAGCAGAAAATCTCAAAATTAAACTGGAAATTTTTCGATTTGGTTTTCTATTCGTTCTTCACAGCAAAGTTTTAAAAATTATCAACTCTTTGTCTCAGTTGCTGCAATCAGATGATGCGGATCTTATGAAAAGCACCGAGTTTCTAGAGAATGCACAACATGAGCTAGTTTCTTATAGAGGACAGTTTGAGGAAGCTAAATCATCAGTAAAAATGCTAGCTGAAGGTTGGGGCATAGAGCCAAGTTTTACTGAAAATAGATCGTGCTGTAAAGGTACCATTGCTGCATGTGAAGTTCAAGTATTAAAGAATACAGAGTTTCACTTCAAAGTATCTGTATTTTATGTAACATTGGACGTTGTAATTAGTCAAATACAGAATAGATATAAGTCAATGAAAGACATATTTTAATAATATTTAAAATATTATGCCCTAAAATACTGGCTAACATTGCTGATGCGGAATCACACAAGAATGCAAAGGAATTATGGTCTGTTTACCCCGCTGATCTTTCCTCTCAGTTCCCAGAACAGACGAAATTTTTTAAAATGGCACTGATGTGAGATCGGCTATACAAAAACAAAGTAGTGTTAGAGACCTTGCTAATCTGCTAATAGTAGAGAACACTGTGATAGCTTCCAGATGTGTTTACCTCCTTCATGCTCTTTTTGACATTGCCAGTCACCACTGCGAGTGCTGAGAGATCATTCTCAAAGTTAAAATTAATAAAAAACTATTTATGGAACTCCACGAGTCAGACAAAACTAAGCACCCTGGCAATTTTGAGCATTGAGAATAAACGAGCATCCAAGCTGAATGTTGATGACGTCATAGAAAAATTTGCCGACGTCAACGCAAGACGAAGACAACGATTAAAATAAGGTAGGAATATTTATCACCCTATTACATAAGAGATCGCTCAAGGATTGATATTTTCTATGACGCATGTGTAAGTTGAAATTATTTTTTCCTTTGGCTATAGTATTTGATATCTCAAGCATTTCAGAAAATTAAATTTCTTTTTCTAACTGCAATAGTGTCCAAGTGGTTCAAGTTTTCATCCCATGAGAATGAAAAAATGATACATTTATACTTTCATGTTCATATTTTTTATATAATAACCTTGTTAGAGGTAATTGCCACCAAAAATGTAACTATGTTAATTTTCCGAGATTTATCCATTGAAACAGATAAGTCAATAAAACTTCACGGTGCTGTCCGTGATGGCACCCTGAAGCTATTCTTGTCCAATGTATCCCCAATGCATTTACACATATCCAGTGCCGTTGCACCCAAAGACAGAGTGTCTGTGCCGTATTTTCAGATATCGTCGGCAAGTTTTCATTGGCCATTTTTCAAGTTTTTACGGTCATGTTACTGACACTGACAGTACTGTTCCCATCAGACCGACCATGTGTGTGGCACCTGGCAAAATCCTTTCAGTGAATTTGCGTGCGTTGTGTTGTAATTCGAATTGTGCTATTTCTAGTGTATTTAACCCGGCAGTACTCGCGCGAATTTTTCGCACGTCTTTACTTGTGTGGGATGTCCCTGACACCCCACTGTAAATTTTTCTTTACTCGTTCATGGAGCCATTATTATGAGTAAATTGTTGATCTGTTATGGTTTTTATGTATGTCTGTTGAAATTAGTACATATGAACAAATTCCATGTTATATTTAATAGTGAATATTTCTTCCAATATAGTCTTTGAATATATGTATGACTTATTTATTCGATATTAAACTAATGTTTATTTATATATCACGTACCTACTTAAGTAATATCATTATATACTTATAAAAGTTTATAAATTACGTGACCGAAGTAAAATCACTATTTAATGATATATGCGTGAATAATATATAATAAAATAATAAAAAAATATGACCTATTTCACGGCGATATGCGCGATATTATGATGCAGTGCTTTGTGGAAAAAGAATTTCGTAGCATACCATCTGTGGTGGAAATTCTCTTATTTTTTCTTAAGGTTCTGACAAGGGTCAACTTGCTACACAACAAATCCTGTGAAAGTGGCACACTCGTAAACCAATTGTCTGCGGTCACGTTTCGCCCCGTCCCAACAGTCGGTCCCACCAAACGTTTTACTACTTGCTCAGGACTATTTTCTACTTTGAAGATCCCTTGCGGTTGAGTTCCGGAATATATTTCTAAATTGAAAGTGTAGAATACTTTTGTGTCCACCAATGCAAATATTTTTATGCCATATCTTGCTGGCTTATTACGAAGATGTTGTCTGAATGAACATCGTCCCTGAAATCCCAGTAACTGCTCATCTACAGTAGTGTATTCTGACAGTGTTTAACAATTTTGAAAGTTTTTTATCACCGTCTAAAACATTTCCCGTATCGGAGCTAATTTATCTGTTTTCTTTCATCACGACTATTTATGTCATCAAATCGAAGACACTGTAGAAAAAATCGAAATCTTTGATAATTCATGCACGCATAAAAAATCTCGACACCCAATCCGCCTTGATCCCATAAATCCTTTATATTTTGCCGCCCAGACCTATTTGCACCTGCATATATTAGGAGTCCAATTAGACAATCGATTTCAATTTCGTCAGTGAGCTTTGAGTCTCTCTTGCATGACATATTCTGTCCAGATTTCTGAATTTGGATGTTAGTGCAATGAACAATAGTGCTTATCAACTGCCTATTGAAAAATAGTCGGAAACAATCAATTGGGCTGTTTATATTCTCCTTCCTACCTTTGAAGCCTGGATTTTCGGAAATTATATTCCACTTAGGGATTCTTACATTAGGACGCAGTTCTTTTTTATACCACTTCGTAAAATTGTCTTTACCCATAAAGAAATGTTCGTCTTTATCACATATATCACTTTCGGCATCGCTGACCTCTTGCTCACTTTCGGTGTTGTTCTCCGATGGATTAGGAGAATGATCTGAAGATTCATCATCAGAGTCGGATAGTTCTTCATCTGATGATGACTCATTCAAAAAACAGAGAATCCGCTCTTCTTCTTCAATGAATTATTTTCCCAATAAATTGTGGATATATTTATTTTTGCAATCAGATTCATTAGTAGAAAAATACTTTCATAAGAAAAAATAAATAAAAATAAATAACACAAACCTTTAGATAGGAAGATACGGAAAAAAGATGATGATTATTGTTTCAAAATATGTTGATCAATAACACAACTGATAATTTGCAGAAAATTATTCACAGAAACACAAAAAATGTGTAAATAGAGTAAAAGTCACAATTTTTAGAGCACGCTCTGGCACACAGACACAGAAAAAACGTCCTCACTCTAGCAGAAATAGCATAAGACTGAGAATTTTGTCGCTAAAAGGTGGAAAGCACCTGCCATTCCAGCTACTGAAAAGCAGGGGTCATAAATGGCAAAACCCAACCCAACCCAGCCATAAAACATATGCTGGGGTGTCCACAGCACCCTGCACGAGTACCGCAGGGTTAACAGAACTAAACAAATGCTTTCGCTTAAAATATTTGGTTAGCATTTTTAGCAAAATCTTGATATGAAGAGAATAGTAAAATAAGGGGTTCATTAAAAGTTTTAAACGTGCAAAGCGAAAATTGTAAAGAAAGATACAAACACTATGGATACGGCAAGGCTGACGTGCAGAAATTGTGAAGACTCGTGTCGGAAAGCACGGATGGCAATGGTATAGCTCTTTCAAAAGCTTACGGCACCTGTGCAGAAGATGATTTTCGGTATGGAAGATCCACTTTAGAAATGCGAACTCGGTAAGGATGAGGGTGTTTACAATTGTGAGAGAGCTCACATGTGCCTTAGTTGCCAACCGTGTCACTGTTCTATTAGATTCACCCTCCTATTATTGCTGTTCTGTTTGTTGTTTAATTACATTGTATTTAATTGCCGAATAAAAATTTGCTTTGGAAAATAGTTTCTTCTTTCAAAGTTAAAATAGTGCAAAATCAAACTACATATATACATGATAAGCTACAGTTCAGAACATTTCCGCCTCTTTTAAAAGTGGATCCGGTAGTTTGGCCAACCTGCCAAGCTGCGAGGTCCAATTCGCTTCGCTTCCCCCTCAACTTCCCTCTCCACAACCGCTTTCCCCTACATTACGTCGCAGTCTGCACAGAAAGGTGCCGTAAGCTTTTAAAACTACTGTATGGTATGGTACATAAAGGTGTAAATCGACCTTTAGAGTGTAGCGGGGGTGGGAGGGGGGGGGGGGGGGGGGGCGGAGGTCCTTGGCGGGGAGGTCCTTGGCGGGGAGGCCCAGAAAGGTTCCGCTATGCCACTGATTAAAGATTAAAAATGGAAAATAGGATGTTTCACCTAATAGAACAGGAACTGCCATGATGTCACCTATAATATGTCATACTCACTCAAAGAGTCACCATCGTCCCAGTAAAGTATTCCTTCAGCAGTCATCCCATCATCCAGTGCTACCAGAAGCTCAAGCTTATTTTGACGGCTGAAGAGAAATTATGAAAATGCGGTCATACAAATGGATATACCTTAAAAGTGTGTCATATACAAATTGGAAGAATAGATACATGTCATAATAAAACTAACAGGAATTTAAGTTTCCAGTAATACAAATCTTAACCCTTTCAACACGGCACCAAATTTAGGAATTTTTTGTGGGTGACTGAATCGAATTCTCAGTGTTTTTCATTAGATTAGGGTACAATAAACATTGAGTGACAATAATTCACACAAAAAAACCAAAAACAGATTTTTTTTATATCTGAAAAAATGACTGGAATTCCAGTTATCCATCACCGGAACGGGAATTCTGTCGTGCGGGTTAGCCTATGTTTGTGGCTTGCGAACTTTTAAATGTATTTTACATTTGCTATTGTTCATTCATTTACTTCTACAGCTTTTTTGACGTTTTTAACACACAATATACAGGAATACCTCACTTTACGTCAGGTTTAGGTTCCAAAGTGAAGCGGCGCAAACTGAGGTAAAATTATAATGTATTTAAATGAGATAGGTTCCAAGAATGTTCCTAGAATACAAATAGTGACCGCTAAAAGTACTTTTTGGTAATTTAAATGCTGAAAATGAAATATTAATATTTTTTATGCAAGTAATCAATTACAGTACAGTAAATAATAATAATAAAACAGCAATAATAAAATAAAAACTACACTTTGGTCCTTCGGAGCCACTGCTGGAGCGACAATGCCACTGGCTGGCCCCTATGTTGATGTTCTTCAACAGTGGCGTTCTGGGGCAGCATTAATGAGACGGGCCTGGCAAAGGCTCATCTGGGTCAACAGCTTCTCTGAGTTCAGGTTCCTTCTTTTTGAAAAACTGTAGCAATGATGTCTAGGATTAGGAGAGACACCTGCATAATCTTACGTTTTTCAGAACATTTTCGCCGTAAATTTCTCGACAAAAAGTGAGTGAATACTGTAAACGTCTAATGTTGCGAAACGAAAAGAAAATTTTATCGTTTAGCTTCCGTCATTCTCATTAATAGGATATTTCACGACAGCACGGGGATGATGATTTCATTCACTTTTGCTGTGTAACCAATAAAATTTGGTAATTCTGTATTTTAACCCGCTAAATTATGCTACCAATGTTCATGGTGCTAAATTAGGCAGACAGTCTCAAATATACAAAAGAACTCGTAATTTAATAACTATAAATTTAGCACAAATGAACGGAAATCACAAAATAACTACATATTTATTAAATTTAATAAATGTATTGCAAAAGAAAGGAAAATAAGTAAATTACACGTTCAACACGGGAGATTTTGAAATGTGGGCGGAAAAAGATGAACAGAATAAGAAACTTTGTAATTTTATCTTCAAAATGGTTCAGATCCGGATATTGTAGGTTAATTCCTTCTAATTTTAATTTCCAAAACAAAAAGCCTGCACATCAAAAAATTGATTTTTACATGTTACCTTATGGAAAATGGCAATGTCTTCCTTGGAGTCGAACCCAGGACTTTTTTGGAGATTTATTTTCGTCATTACCTTAAAATATGTTAATCAAGCATCCTTGCCCAATTTCAATCTTCTACCTATTCGGGAAGTTTGTTAAAACGCTCTATATCGGCCATCGTGAAAGCGTGACCAACCAACTAACCAACAGACCGGGCTATTATAGTATAAATTTTTTTCTTAATTCGACATCGAGAAATAAGGTTGCGTGAATTCATGATGGTGAGGATTATGCAAGTAAAAACGGTATTATTTTGTGTATTTAAATATCGATCAAAAAGTTATTCTAAAATAATGTAGAAAATATGAGATCCAAGAACCTAACTCCCTATTTCCTACCACTTAATGCTTCATATAATGTAATTTCAAGGAATGCAACTCCATGCGAGGTTTTACTGTCTCCTTTTATGTCATACATTTTATATTGTGGTCACTTATATACACTTGCACATACAACGAAAGTAAACAAACATTCAATTATTCATTGAAATACTTGAACCTCTCTAATTCATAATTCTATAATCTGAAAACTCCTGTAATTTGAAATGAAAGCATGTACACTCCTAACCTGTAAATTCTTCTCTAGTCCAAGTGTTTTCCGAAATCTTCTCTATGTTTCCATGCAGTTTGGAGTTTATAGTAAGCATCAATAAGAACACCTCTTACATTGATATATATCTATATGATTGCATTTATATCGCCACTAGCAGAAATTTGGTTCAACCCGATCAGAATTCTAGATGAAACACAGTATTTAAGAATTCAATCGGCCGCCATTTTGAATAAAACGCACAGAGAGAAGCTAAAACCACATATGAATTATTCCTGGGAGCCCTCCATAATCATACTAAATTTGATTCAAATCAATAGTAGGACTCAGGAAAATATGTGTAGTTTAATGTTTAAATCGGCCATCATTTTTAATCAAGCAGGCAGACGGACACCAAATCTTACCATTAGCACCCCCTACATTCATGCTAAATTTGGTCAGAATCAGTCGAGAAATGTGGACGTGCATAAAGGAAGAGACAGACAATTTGCTGCCATTTTGAATCAAGCAGACAGACAGACGCCAAAACCCAGCACTGACCTTCCCCTTAGTGCCCCCTACTGTGGTGCTAAATTTGGTTGGAATTGGTTGAGAAATGTGGGCGTGCATAAAGGAAGAGACAGACTTACTTAAATATAGTGATGGAGATATATACCCTCATTATGGCCAGTAAGTGTTTAAATAATAGTTCAAGTGACACTGGAGCAGTGAAACGAAAACACAAACTTTTACAATACAGGAGAAAGTGGATATACAGTAGAACCTCATAAATCCAGCATTCAAAAATCCAGAATTATCAAAAATCTGGCACTTTTTGAAAATTTTCCCGCAGGTAGTCGACCGTACAGGGGCATAGGGGAAATAGATTTACTGAAAACTCTGCAGGTGTCAGATTTATACATTATGTTTCAGAAATAATTTTCAAATCACCAATTTTTCCTGGATTTCTCATATTTGCTATACTGTATGTCATTGTTGCTATTTGAAATGTGAAAAATCATTCATTTTGCGAGACATTCAATACAGGTTCACATTTTGGTTTAATGTTGGCTGCTATCGCTCTGTGGAGTTTAAGGATCTGAGCTATTCCACTACCTAAAATTCCAAACGCAACAAATTAAGCAAACTCAAGAACCATTGTCAAGGCATCAAAAGATTATGGTCCGTATCGAGTAAACAATTTCTCTCTCTTAATCCTCCTTTCATAATGACTATTCTCCTTCAAGGCTAAGCACCATGTTGCATTTCATGACAAAATTGCAGACACGATATAGTTTGAGCGGATAGGTGCTCTGAATTTTTAAAGCAGACCTAGGAGTAAAACAGTGATAGACAGTTACGTGCTCACATTCAAAGTGACCTCATGTGTTCAATAAGTGTAACTGTTCTGTCAATAAAGTGACAGTGCTAAAATTCCTATTAGAATGGCTTCAAAAAAAGCAGAAAACCCCTCAAGTAGCATTATGAAGCGTAAACATAAAACACTTTAAATTGAACAAAAAGTAAACTTATTAAGGAAACTTGACAAGGGTGCTTCAGTTAAGAGACTTTGTGAAGAATATAACCTAGGCAGTTCTACTGTATATGACTTGAAAAAACAAAAAGTGAGTTGCTGAAATTTTATGAAGACAGTGACACTCCAAAATCTATAAGTAGCCGAAAAACATTACATACGTCCAGGGTCAATGATGTGAATAGGGTACTGTTTGAGTGGTTTCGGCAATGAAGAAGCGAAGGTGTACCGCTGTCAGGCTTAATGCTGATTCAGCTAGAAAAGAAATTCCACGGTGACTTGTGTGGAGACCAAAAATTAAAGCCACATACAGCCCCAACTAAATGCTATATCGTACACATTATAAAATAAAATAAAGTATTAACAACACTTAACCACTTCAGAACCGGTGGACTTATCGTTACCGTCTCTCCGACAGGAAACTTTTCACACTCTCCCTTGCGAGGAACAACTCTTCTCGTTCTCTTTCTCTGTCACTCCCGTCTCTCTCCCCGGTGGTCTGCCTCGTTCTCTAGACTGCCGCTCTCGCCTGACGTCGCCGCTCGAGGGAGGGGGTACGGCGGGTAGCTTAAATGGGCGACTCCTCGACTTCGTATTGGTTAATTTCCTGATTATGTGATATAACCCTACGAAAAGGAGGGAATGGGAAATAGGGGTAATATTCGCCCTATATAAAGCGCGTTGCTGTGGGAGCGGCCATTCGGTGAGGCCATCCGTGTTCTGTTCGCCGACTGCGGAAAGACGCTTCGTTAAGTGCGGAGTTGTGGGGAAAATTGCTGCACTTGAAAATTAATAAAGTTTGTAATTACTCGCTAGGTTAGCTTCATCACTTCAAGCTTCGTCATGGAATATGAAAATTAGCTGTCTGGCGAAAAACTCAGTGCCGACTCGGACGCTGCCAAAAAATTCATAGAGGAGTTTGCTAAACTCGTTTCAGAAGAAAATCTAACTGCCAAGCAAATTTATAATGCAGACAAAATGGGGTTATTTTGGTGATGTCTTAGTTTAGTACTCGCGCGAGTTACTCAAGCAAGTAACTACATTTTAGTAGCTAAAAAAGTATGACGCGTTTACACGGAGTTATCTCACTTCCACTTCTCGGCCATGAGATGGAGCACCGTCGTAAAATTAAAAGGCTATTAAAATTGCAGCTACTCCTTGTTTGCGAAGAAGTAGTTGAGATTATAGAGTCCGAATGTTTAAAAAAAAAAAAAAAAAGAAACGTGTGTAGACAAGAGAATGGTTGGCCAGAAGGAACACACGTGGTGCCTCATGCTTGATTTTTAAGGAGCTTGCTACAGAAGACCCTGCAGAATTCAGAAAATGCATGAGGATGTCGTTAAATGATTTTCACATATTATTTGGAATGACTGAGTCATCTATTCAATGACAAGACACATGAGGAGTGGAAAAATATTGAAAAAGGTTTCCGTCACAGATGGAATTACCCCAACTGTTACAGGGTCATTGACGGCAAGCATGTGATTATTCACCCAGGAATTTTTTTGAGATTTAACTTCGTCATCACCTAAAAATGTTTCCATTTCGGCCCGTGCAGATCTCTAATGTACACTGTATTTTGTTCTGAAAATCTGAGTCTGCGCCCCTGTTCCAGTGGAAGTTCTTAGGGGAAACGGAAAAACATTCACCACTGATCAACACTGTTCGGGTTTAGTACACTCCTTGAAGGCAGGTTTGGAAAGTGTTCACTAAGCACTGCAGTGAGATGTCTTCTCGGATGGAAATTCAATCGCCCCACTTATGTCTTTACCATAACAGATATTAATTATCATGAAAGGTTCTGGTGTGTGGTTTCAGGATAGCACCAGTGAATTGAGATACAAAACTTATTGCCCACTCCTTGCCTTAGGCTTACAATAAGGGCACATTCAAAGACAATGGATATTATAAGAAAAAAGGAGTTCATGGTAGTTCCAAGTGGGAAGTACCGAAATTTAACAAAAGATTATTTTGAATTTAAAGTATTATATAAAGTAAACAGTATTTTATGCTGGGCACTTACCAGCAGTTATTTTCTAAGACAAGGGCTCGAGTCAGTATGACATTAACCATTTTGAGCTTAGTAAGTGGTACAGATAATTGTTATGACATTAATTAATTTTCACAGTGGTATAGATAATTATTATAACATTGGTTAATATTTAGAATAGTTCCGATAATTATGATTAGTGAAACAATAATTAATTTTCACAGTGGTACAGATCATTATTATAGCATTGGTTAATATTTAGAATAGTTCAGATAATTATGATTAGTGAAACAATTTTAAATTAGTATATTTCCCCTATTTGAGATGCACAGCCTTTTGACAATAGCATACAGTGTAATAAACATTTTAAGGTACACTATCCCAATTGGGGAGAGTGCACAAAAACTATTGTGGTAATAGAGGCAGTATTACCAGTAAACATAAGAAACGCATGGCTAGGTTACTTTAAATAATAAAAATTTAGAGCCATGGAGACAAACATAAAGGTCTAAACATCCTGTATGCTGCCTCGAACATCATCTTTGTATTCACAAAGGCATAGCGTAAGCCGAAAATGGATATTTTTTTCCAGATTCTCATCTGGGGGCTGATTGCAATGATGCAGTATCATTGGGCGATGGGGTCGCTAATTCCCTACGCCGGCACATACAAGTTATAAAAACAGAATTATTTATGATATAATTTTAAATGCGATATATTGGCAATTCTCTCCTTAGTGGGTGACAGTTCCAGAACAGCTGTCACAGGAGATAAAAAATTTTTAATCGAAAATGAACCGACCCATTGTGGTGTGAGTTTGGCGGTTTGGTGGAGCACCTTTGAACTAGTAGGAAACCTTTTATACAACACCATATCACCAGTTTTAAAGGGATTCCCTGAATGACTTCTATTAAATGCCACTGCTTGTCTAAGTCTCGTCCTTTTTAAATTTCTTAACACCTCTTGCCATAGGGACTGCCTTTCAGATTGTGTTAACGTCTCCGACAGAGCTTGTGGAGGAATTCTCCAGAAATTTGTTAGAGGGTGAGGAAGTTCTCTTCCCATAAACACCCTCGCAGGAGTATATCCTGTACTGCTGTGTTTGGCAGAATTGAAGGCAAAGGTTAGGCTGGGCACATACTCATCCCACTTCCTATGGTCATGTTGGGATAAGATGGTTAAGGCATATTTCAGGTTTCGGTGGACCCGTTCAGCTTGGTTAGGTTGCGGATAATAAGGGGCTGTGAAAATCTGTTTTATACCATATTTAAAACACATATCTGCCAGAAGCGCAGATCTGAACTGGGTTCCATTATCAGAAACCAAGAATTTAGGATAGCCAAATTTAGGAAAGATTTTCTGGAATAACGTGGAAACAACTTGGGAGGCTAACTGAGAGCGTAACGGTTCAATGAAGGTAAATTTCGTGAAACCGTCAATGACTGTGAGTGCACAGGTATTTCCATTCCGACTTCTGGGTAATGGACCAACAAAGTCTATATAAACTCTTTCCCAGGGGTAGTTAGGAGTAGTAGAACTCATTTTTCCAGGGGGAAGGGTGTTCCTAGGTTTACATGTTTGGCAGTCATGACAGGTTTTAACCATCTGGGCTATTTCTGACTTCATGTTACTCCACCAAAACTCCCTACAGATTCGCTCAGAAGTCTTACTAACGCCCATATGTCCAGCAGTTGGTAAGGAATGGAAATAGGAAAAGAGCATGGCCTTGAGGGCATCTGGAACCACCACTCTACCCCTTTTAAGTCTGCTTGTTCCATGATATAATAACCCATTCTTAATGAAATAATTGTGGGATGGGCTTCCCTGTCTGATTTGTTCGATCAGCTGTTTTAGCTGCGGATCTGAATTCTGGTGATCCCTAATGTTTGTGAAGGACAGAGGTATTTGATGTAACAGCATAGAACAATGAGTTGCATCCTCAATTGGTTGGTCAACCGCTCTAGATAGACAGTCTGCTACCCTATTTTTAGAAGATGGGACATGATGGATTACAAAGCGAAGGATGACAATTTTAAAACCATTCGTCCAATTTTCCCTAGTTGCTTGGGATGTTTAAACAACCAGGTTATCGCCCCATTGTCTGTGTATAAATGGAATAGTTTTGGCTGTAGATAAGTCCTGAATTTTTCGACCGCCCAACAACAAGCAAGACACTCCAATTCATAAGATGGCTGCTTCTGTTCAAAAGTATTCAAGGTTCTACTAGCATAAGCTATAGGCTTTAGCTTCCCATCGAACGTTTGGTGAAGAACCCTCCCAAGTGCCACCTGACTGGCATCCACGAACAAATGGAATTCTTCCTCAAAGTTAGGAAGTTGAAGTACAGGGGGAGAGGACAGACATTGTTTCAATGTGACAAAAGAATCTTGCTGCAAATTGGTCCATTGGAAAATGACATCTTTCTTGCGGAGTGCATTCAGAGGGGATGCTATCTCCGCATAATTTGGAATAAATTTGGAATAAAAACCGCACATACCGAGAAAGCGTGACACCTCCTTAACTGATTTAGGAGCAGGGAATGCCGAAAGGGTTTGTGTTCTCTCTGGGTCAGTGGTAAGTTCGCCATGGGAGATTCGATGTCCAAGGAAGGTAATGGATTCGTGGGCCAATTTCATCTTCTCTGGATGGACCGTGAGACCAGCTGCCCTTAGCTTCTCCAATACCAGTTTGACATGACGAAGATGTTCTTGGAGGCTCTTGGAATAAATGCATAAATCATCAATATATGGATACACACAAGAATATTTTAAATCACCTAGCACCTTGTCAATCAACCTCGAAAAGACCTGAGGAGATGTGGTTAAACCAAATGGAAGACGATTATATTGATACAGCCCAAACGGTGTGACGAAGGCGGTATACTCCTTTGAAGGCGATGTCAAAGGAATTTGATGGAAGGCAGAATTTAAATCAAGAATGGTGAAATATTTGGCAGAGCCCAAATATTGTAGGGCGTGTTCTATCGAAGGCGTAGGAAAATTATCGGCCTTGACCTGCTTATTGAGTTTACGATAGTCGACCACTAGTCTTTCGGAGCCATCTCTCTTGGGGATGAGAAAGGCAGGTGAACTCCAGTTTGATAACGAAGGCTGGATAATACCGTCGGCGAGTAACTTATCGACATGAGCCCTCATCATGGCCAATTTTGGCGGTGAGCATTGATATGGAGGGGATCTGACCGGAGTTGAATCGAGCAATTCAATCTCATAACACATCAGGTTGGTTTGGCCTAATTGTGAAGAGATTACGTCGGAATAGCCATCGACGAGACATTTTATTTCCTTTGTTGGACGACTAAGGTTATCTTCGCCGCCGAAGGAAACCTTTTCCCTGTTGGAATGGGTGTTGCTTGCAAGTGGAGCATTTTGGCATTGCATATGAACAATTGATGATGGGGGCGAATCGGACGACGCTAACGAAGTGTAGGAATTGAAGTGGAAAGGGAATTTCTTATCTGGACAGTTTTCAAAGGAAAACGCGTCGTGGTAAAGTACGATTCGCGTCCTTTTGATGAAATCCTGACCCAATATCATTGGGACAGGCAAATCGGACAAATAGAATGTATGTCGCCACGATAAGTTTTGAATGCGGAGCCTCAATGTAACATATCGTGTCAAGATAATCCGAGCTGCAATGATATTCCGACATGTAATGTCACACTGTTGGGTTCGTCCCGTGCGGGGAATTTTACGCCAAGTATTAATGTCAAGCATCGATAAGGAGGAGCCGGTATCTAATAAAGCTGGAATCTTTGCGGAATGAACATCGCAATTTACAAAAGGCATCTCAAGTTGGTCATTTATATTGGAAAACGAAATGGCTGGGCGGTTTCTCGCGGAGCGATTTTCACTAGCTCTTCGCCGACAGTCGCGGAAAGAATGTCCGCGATTATTACAAAAGGAACAAATTGTTACATGGGGGAATGCAACCAACTGTGAATTGGGAGAAGGAAGCGAGTTTGCTAAGTTTAACGGTGCCTCAGCCGCGGAATATTCGAGGCGATTCATGAGCCCCTTAGCTGCGTGACTCATCAACTCCTCCAGCTGACCGAGCGTCTGGGGGCGGGTAGCGAAGGTCAACGTTGACTGCGACATAGGATTGAGCCCTTCCAATACCAATTCTATAAATTCTTCATCAGAATACCTTTTTCCGAGTGCTTTAGCGGCAACTTGGACGGAATAATAAAAGTCGCGAGGGGACTCGTGCGGCATCTGAAATCGTTTGACTTTGGTTGTCAGAAGTCGTTCGTATTCCCCTTTTGAGACGAAAGTATCCCATACTTTAGTTATTATATTATCCCATGGAAGTCTCTGGTTAACGACCGCGAGCCAGAATTGGCGACAATTAGCCGGAAGTTTAGACAGCAACAGAGTAAACAAATAATGTTCTGGGATCAAAGACAAAGACAAGACATCGCATACCGCTGATATGAATTTAAACCAATTCTCCGACGTGGGTTCATGGAAAGGGGAAATTTCAAGCAACAGCTGATTAGCGACTTTTACACAATCCGAGAAATGAGGCTTCATTTCACCCCCGTTCGACGGGGTCTCTTCTGCGGGTTCAGGAAGCAATCCAACGCCCCTTTTACCGCGTTCTTTAGACATATTTAATACGAAATAACAGGATATTAAACAAACAGCAATCTCGAAAGGAGATGGAATGAATGAGATGACAAAGCGGAATGATTCACAATATAATCAAATACCAGGAGAACTATACCACCAAAAACCAGAAATACCCTTAAACGAACTAAAACTATTCCACAAATTGTAGATCCCAAAATAAACCAAACATATAGCAACCTTATAGTTAGAGTTACAGAATACATCTCTCCGGTGCCTCCATTTATGTGGCAACCAAAAATTAAAGCCACATACAGCCCCAACTAAATGCTATATCGTACACATTATAAAATAAAATAAAGTATTAACAACACTTAACCACTTCAGAACCGGTGGACTTATCGTTACCGTCTCTCCGACAGGAAACTTTTCACACTCTCCCTTGCGAGGAACAACTCTTCTCGTTCTCTTTCTCTGTCACTCCCGTCTCTCTCCCCGGTGGTCTGCCTCGTTCTCTAGACTGCCGCTCTCGCCTGACGTCGCCGCTCGAGGGAGGGGGTACGGCGGGTAGCTTAAATGGGCGACTCCTCGACTTCGTATTGGTTAATTTCCTGATTATGTGATATAACCCTACGAAAAGGAGGGAATGGGAAATAGGGGTAATATTCGCCCTATATAAAGCGCGTTGCTGTGGGAGCGGCCATTCGGTGAGGCCATCCGTGTTCTGTTCGCCGACTGCGGAAAGACGCTTCGTTAAGTGCGGAGTTGTGGGGAAAATTGCTGCCTTTAAAAATTAATAAAGTTTGTAATTACTCGCTAGGTTAGCTTCATCACTTCAAGCTTCGTCATGGAATATGAAAATTAGCTGTCTGGCGAAAAACTCAGTGCCGACTCGGACGCTGCCAAAAAATTCATAGAGGAGTTTGCTAAACTCGTTTCAGAAGAAAATCTAACTGCCAAGCAAATTTATAATGCAGACAAAATGGGGTTATTTTGGTGATGTCTTAGTTTAGTACTCGCGCGAGTTACTCAAGCAAGTAACTACATTTTAGTAGCTAAAAAAGTATGACGCGTTTACACGGAGTTATCTCACTTCCACTTCTCGGCCATGAGATGGAGCACCGTCGTAAAATTAAAAGGCTATTAAAATTGCAGCTACTCCTTGTTTGCGAAGAAGTAGTTGAGATTATAGAGTCCGAATGTTTAAAAAAAAAAAAAAAAAGAAACGTGTGTAGACAAGAGAATGGTTGGCCAGAAGGAACACACGTGGTGCCTCATGCTTGATTTTTAAGGAGCTTGCTACAGAAGACCCTGCAGAATTCAGAAAATGCATGAGGATGTCGTTAAATGATTTTCACATATTATTTGGAATGACTGAGTCATCTATTCAATGACAAGACACATGAGGAGTGGAAAAATATTGAAAAAGGTTTCCGTCACAGATGGAATTACCCCAACTGTTACAGGGTCATTGACGGCAAGCATGTGATTATTCACCCAGGAATTTTTTTGAGATTTAACTTCGTCATCACCTAAAAATGTTTCCATTTCGGCCCGTGCAGATCTCTAATGTACACTGTAGCAATCCACCTCCTCTCCATTCAAGTGATCAAAGAACTGCACTCTGCAATCCAATTTAATGCAACAATATCCAAAACTGCTTCATGCTGAAAGATAACTTTAATACATAGTTTTTTCCGATTTTTCTACATTTTCTTCAAAATTAAAAATTTTTTGGGGGTTGATTTTGCAACCGGCATAAAAGTGAATCGGCATAAATAGAAGCATCGTAAATCGAGGTATTACTGTATTTAAGTACCCCAAAATATTAAGAATTTGGAATTTTATACAAAAGAAATTATCTATAATATAAATACATTTATTTTTTATTATTGTTATTTATGACTTAATTTGTTTTTTCATGGTATAAGTAACTAGAATAAAAAATATTTATAGGAAGTCCTAGTAAATTTTGTCAGTGACTGCATAAAAATGTTCTGGTGGCTGCAGTTGAGAAATGCTGCTATATACTGCTATTTCCCAGATACTTCTTTTTGAAAGTGAAGAGAATTGTAGGTCCTTGCTTCCAATAATATTTTCGGATATGCTCAGGTCATATTGTGTGACATTTATTTCTCCTTGTCATTCAATGTCTTTGGCAAGTTGTCTTTACTTTCCACTATTTCTTGCAAAACCGCGAAATCAAGAGAGGATAATGAAATGGAGGGCTGCCTTTTTTTCTGGTAAAGATAAATGGGACAAAAGCAAAAGGAGTTTGAACATTTAGCAAAGAGCACAACAGACAAGTAACAATGTTTATGGAATGTTTCAAGGAAAAACATAACTACATAAATTCATATGAATTATTAAAATCTAATGGAAAAAAACTGCTTCTAATTATACTACTTTATGGCTCATGCCATCCCATGTTCCCCCGGTGGTACACGCATTTGAAAACGAATTTCCCATGGCCATCTGCATAAAACAAAAGACTTCCAACTTTCCATTTAGGTTAGGGAAGGGTATAAAAGGAAAAGGTGGTGGTACATGACGGCCACAAGAAAAGATGCATGTGTACCACCAGTGGTACACGATGTCGCGAACGTGTTAAATATGCCAGCAAAAAAAGTAAGAAGAAAATTAAAAATATAATAATGGCAAAAAAATTACCTAGTTAAAATTCAGAAAAAATAAAAAGGTAATGCAGTGTATAGTAAAAAAACCACAAAAAAGTATATTCACTCTCAAAATTATCCTGATAATTTTCCAAGTATTCCGTAAAAATTCGAATCTTCAGTACAATTTCTCTATGAGACTACAATCAAAAAAGTGGTTAGAAACATAATAAAAGGCTAATAAATAATTATCTAGTATGTAACAAAGACTCTAGTTATTTAAAAAACTTTTTGGCTTTTTCCGAAAAAAAAAATTTTTTTCGTTCTAACGAAATTTGAATTCTTTTATGTTCACACAAATAAATCTGTGAAAATGAGGAAAGCGATTAAACACGTAATAAAACATTAATATTAAATGATTTAATATGATTCAGAGTGAGTATTTTCCACCAATAAAATTCGTTGTATATCGGAAGAAAAAATCGGCCGACTAAGAAACTGACCTCACTCAATGGACGGTTGGAGCCAAACTGATGGCTAGAGACACATGAGAGGAACCTTAGCCCTGACAATCCCCCACCCGAACCATTTGAATGAGACATACACCAATGACTGAAATTCCAGTAATGCTGCATTGAAAGTGTTAAAATAATAGATTTTTCCTCTAAAACAATAGCAAGTGACAGAGGAAATTTAAATGCAAGTGGAGCAAACACTAACAATAAGATTCTTACTACTCATTTACTACTCCTCTTTAACGATTATACCTTTCTACCTAATTATTGCATTTACTTCAGAAATTGATATCTTTGTAACACCACAAATATGTACCGTAATTTTCCGATTATAATACGCACCCTAAATAATATGCACCCATGTTTTTATGAGTGAAATGTGAAAATTGTCTTATCACCATGTAGAACAAGCAACTCATTTCTTGTAAAAAGATCACTGAAACTTTTCACTTGGTTATTAGCAGTATCGAGACAGTTCTCACCTTGCCGCAAAGTGAGATATGTACAAGAGTGTTTACAAAAACATTACATCTATATAGTTTTGACTCTCACTTTAAAGACTGATACAATGTATAAAAACATGTCTCCATGTCGCATTGTGTAATAATCTGGTCACTTGGAATAACAGTTCATGCCTTGCTGCAAGCGAGATATGCACAAGTGTTTACGAAAACTTCACGTCTTTATAGTTTTGACTCTCACTTTAAAGACTGATACAATGTATAAAAACATGTCTCCATGTCGCATTGTGTAATAATCTGGTCACTTGGAATAACAGTTCATGCCTTGCTGCAAGCGAGATATGCACAAGTGTTTACGAAAACTTCACGTCTTTATAGTTTTGACTCTCACTTTAAAGACTGATACAATGTATAAAAACATGTCTCCATGTCGCATTGTGTAATAATCTGGTCACTTGGAATAACAGTTCATGCCTTGCTGCAAGCGAGATATGCACAAGTGTTTACGAAAACTTCACGTCTTTATAGTTTTGACTCTCACTTTAAAGACTGATACAATGTATAAAAACATGTCTCCATGTCCATTGTGTAATAATCTGGTCACTTGGAATAACAGTTCATGCCTTGCTGCAAGCGAGATATGCACAAGTGTTTACGAAAACTTCACGTCTTTATAGTTTTGACTCTCACTTTAAAGACTGATACAATGTATAAAAACATGTCTCCATGTCGCATTGTGTAATAATCTGGTCACGTGGAATAACAGTTTATGCCTTGCTGCCAAGCGATATATGCACAAGTGTTCACGAAAACTTCACATCTACATTGTTTTGACACTCACTTTAAAGACTGATACAATGTATAAAAACATGTCTCCATGTCCATTGTGTAATAATCTGGTCTCTTGGAATAACAGTAGATGCCTTGCTGCCAAACGAGATATGCACAAGTGTTTACAAAAACTTCACGTCTTCATAGTTTTGACACTCACTTTAAAGATCGATACAATGTCGCATTGTGTAATAATCTGATCACTTGGAATAAAAGTTCTTGTCTTACCGATGAGCGAGATAGTTTACATGAATATCATGTCTAATTCTGACTCTGTTTTCATACAAGCCGGTTGAGGTATGTAAAATAATATTTGTTGCTTGCAACTTGCATTGATTTTTTCTTAAAAAACGTAGCTTTAAAAAGTGTTGCCTCACTAACGCCATGGATGGTTCTGAAGATGACATCATATGGGATGATTTCACCGAAGTGGATAGTGAGGATGAAGACGACGTTCACGGCAACGCCATTTACTTAGACAATGAGAGAGAACAAAATCGCTGGTAAAATATTTTAGGACAGCAATAATGAATTCAGAGGCTAAGATTCGGACAGTTAAAGTAAATAAATAATTACTCATATTTTTGTTTTGAAAAACAATATTTAAAGGAATGTTATCGAAATGCATTGAAATGTATGATTTATTGGTAAAAATATCTCCGAAAATATAAATTATTTCCTTACTAAAAAAAGTTGTATGCGCTTGTTACCTTATATAATACACACCCTAACTTTTTGTCAATTTTTCGTGAAAAAAATGCATATTATAATCGGAAAATTACGGTATATCTTATTGTTAATGTGCTTATAATTTCACTTTGGATTCTGTCTGTGCACATGCGCACCTGAAATTATGAAAAAACTGTTTAAGATACATATGTAATTTTCTGTATATAATACACATTTTGTACCACGAAAAATGGACAAAAAGTTAGGGAGCGTATTATAAATGGTAACAAATGCATACAACTTTTTCCAGTATGTAAATAATTGATATTTTTGGATGTATTTTTCATAATAGATCATACTTGTCATTGCATTGTGATAGAATTGCTTTAAAATATATTTTAACCAAAAATAATAATAATAATTTCATTACTTCTAGCAGCAGTCATCACTAAAACCTCTGAATTCTTTATCACTGTCCTCAAATAGCTTGTTGGCAATTTCTCTCTCATAGTCTGCATAAATGGCATTGCTGCGAAAGTCATCTCCAACTCGGTGAAATCATCATCCCATATTATGAGGGATGATCAATAAGTTTGTAACCTAAGGCATAAAGAAGCAACTTATGACAACAGCTTTATTTTTTGACATTATCTTCTTGAACAGCAATACATTTCATCAGCCGAGGCACTAATGCCCTAATTCTTTCACAAAAAAATTCGTTGTCCCTTTCTTGGATCTTCTCCTCATCAGCCGAGGCACTAATGCCCTAATTCTTTCACAAAAAAATTCGTTGTCCCATTCTTGGATCTTCTCCTCAACAGTGTCTATCATTTCTTCATCGGTTGAAAATTTCCATCCCTTTCAACTTTCTTTGAGTTTTGGAAATAAGTAGAAATCACTGGGAGCTAGGTCTGGTGAGTAGGGAGGGTGGCCCATGAATGCAAACCCAAAAATGGGCAGCAACCATAGCAACTTCGGAGCAATGGGCAGGAGCGTTGTCTTGGTGGAACAGGATTCTGCGTGCCAACTTTCCTGATCTCTTCTGCTTGATGACCTCACGCAGCTGAGGTATTAGCTGGGCGTAATAATGCCCTGTAATGGTTTGGCCACGAGATAAATAATCAATTAGCAGAACACCATCAGGGTCCCAAAACAATGAAGCCATGACCTTGCCAGCCAATGCCTAAACTCGAAACTTCCTTGGTGGAGGTGAACTGTGATGCCACCACTCCATGCCCTGAAGTTTTGTTTTTAGGTTGAAGTGGTGGACCCAAGTCTAATCCATGGTTACAAATCTGACACAAAAGTTTTCTGGGTCTGAGTTAATCTGTGCCAAAAGACACTCTGAATGCTTCACCCTGACTCGCTTTTGGTCAGAGGAAAACATTCTTGGCACCCATTTGCAGACACTTTGTTAAACCCCAAAGTGTTGACTAATATGCAATGGGTGGTGTCATATGAAAGGTAAAGGGTATCAGCAACATGCCTGATGGTCACTCCCCCATCATTCATGACGATGTCGTGAACCCAGTTGATGTTTTCATCAGTTGCTGCTGTTCTGGGGGCTCCAGACCTTGAAGCATCTTCACAAGACTCCTTTCCCATCCTGAAATTCTGCTACCCACTTTTTAACTGTGGTGTATGAATGGGCAGACTCACCCAATGTTGCCACCATGTCGGTGTGTATTTGCTGTGGAATCATGTTCTTTTTTGCAAGTATTAAATAACAGCACAAAGCTTCGATTTCTCTATCTCCCAGGATAAGTTAGACTGCACTGTTTGAAATCTCAATCGAAACTAAACTAATAGGATTATTTCTACCAAAGTTTGTATACAATACTCAATAATCATAGCTGGGTTTTTCCAAATCTTATCTCTTTCTATGTGAGGTCACGAACTTATTGATCACCCCTTGTATGTCGTCTTCAGAACAATTCCATGACATTTGTAAGGCAATACTTTTAAAAGCTACATTTATATCGTAAACTCTTTCTCATATATCTCGATAAGCTGCAAGTTAAGAACTGCCTCGATACTGCTAATAACTGAGTGAAAAATTACATTGATCTTTTTACAAAAAATGAGGTACATCTTTTACATGGTGTTAAGGCAATTTTTACGTTTCACTTGGGAAAACAAAAATAATTCAAAAATTACTGTACATATCTGAAATTTGGAGATTTCTCTGCTGCTGGCATTTGTTTAACTTTAGATTTGAGTTTTGAAAAATCTGATGTGGCCAACACATGACTTCCTCCATATTTGGGGTATAGATATTTAAATTATTATGAGTAGCATTATGAGGCAAAAATATCATTTCGTATCGTAAAAGAATACAGTCATACTTATTGCGATAAATTATGTATATTTTGAATATGTTTACAGAATCGTGATCATGAAAAAAATCAACTTCGAGATTTCAACGGAAATACACGTTTTGAGGTCCTTAGAACACGTTTTGACTATTTTCAGAATGACTGTGTGTGTGTGATTGTCAGCGCTCTAACTCAAAAAGTACTTGCCGTATCGTTACCAAATTTCAAATATAACACTTTGGTATGGGCACAAAGAACTGATTAGTTTTTGGACAATAACGGTTAACCTGAAGTCGAGGTTTATTCGAAACCAGATTCGGTTTTTGCGATATTTCTCCGTTAAAACATCATTATTGTATATACATTTCTATACAAAGGTTATAGAGAATATAATTTCCTACAACTTTCATTTGAAACAATTTTCCATAGCAGTTATTGTTTAGGAATTATTTATAAATAATCGGTTTTTCGGTTTCCGTCAAATATCTCCTTAAAAACATCGTTATTGGTAATCTTCGTGAGGACCAAAGTTCTAGAGAATAATATTTCTTCCAAGCTTTCTTTGAAACAAATTTTCGTAGAACCATCCATTTGCTTTTTCTTAATACCAGTATACAGCGCCAGCACTATGTAGTGGTGAATTCTGTAAACATATTCAAAATATACCTAATTTACGGCAATAAGGACGACTGTATTTTTTTATGATATGAAATGATAATTTTGCCTCATAATGCTATTCATAATAATTTAAATATCTATACCCCAAATATGGAGAAAGTCATGTGTTGGCCACATCAGATTGTTTCACTTTTATGTTGTTATAGAACAGAGGTGTCCAACACCATCGCCACTTGTGGCAAATCAGCCAATGATATGTGGCGAATTGATGCTCACAGTCTACTGTCTACTATTTTTTATTACTGTATATTCCGGTGTATAAGTCGACCCGGTATATAAGTCGACCCTCACTTTTTCACTTAAAAATACTTCTCATGTCTTGTACAATTCAAGTTTTAACAAAACGGAAATAAACATAATAATAAAAATATATAAATACTGTTTAAAGTCCGTACTATTTTTCTTGAGGATTCTATATGACAGGTGTTTTAATTTCAAGCAATAAGAAAGTGTTATTCTTGGAGAGATTTGACCCACTAAATAAATTTTCCGATAATTCGACCGATGTCAGCTGCTAATGATAAAATTGAAACTTACCCAAGATTCGCCTGAAAATGCGGTCGAATCTTGAACAGTTGAATTTCGAGCAGTCGAATCTTGGGCATTGCCTGCACAGCACAGGTAATCGCTATTGATCTCTATGATGATGAAATTCAATAAAATATTTAATAAGGATAGTTTTGATAATTGCAATTATCCCCTTTTCAAATAGAAAATGTTTTTTTTTTAATCGAGACTTTGCAGGGCATTTTATGAATATCTCCACCGTGTGTGGGATGAGGACTTAATAATTTGCCAACTGAATGCAGGACAGAGTCACACTGATTGTGGAAAACCCTAGAAATTGAAATTCCCTCATAATGGTTTCGCTTGCAAAAAGAATGAAATACGAAGCTGGTTTCAAGTTAAACAGTGAAATTCACTAAATCATCAAATAACTGTGCTGCAGCGAGGAAATCTGGTGTCAGTGAAAAGCTGTGCGACACTGGAGAAAGAACGAATCTACAATGATCAAGATGCTAAAGACAAAATGTGCAATGAGAGCCAGCAGCAGGAACATGTTTTGGAATGGGTCCTCGAAAATCGAAAGAATGGCTACATTGTCACCTGAAATGCAGTATGCATATATGCGCTTAAGAGGACTAAATCAAATCCAGAACTAAGAAATGGATTCAAGGCAATAGCTAGTTGCTGTACCACTTTTTGAAAAGAAAATCACTGGTGTTGTGGCAGAAAACCATGATTGTGCAGAAACTTCTGAAAGATCTCGATGACAAAATTACCAGTTTCCAGCAATTTGTAATTAGAATGTGGCAAACATACGAGTACCCACTATCTCACGTCGGTAACATGGATGAAACGCCTATTAATTTTGATATGCCCAGCAACCGAACTATTGACTTAAAAGGTGCAAAAACTTTCTAATAAAAACTACCGGGCATGAAAATACAAGATTCACGGTGGTGCTAGCCTGCTTGGCTGACGGAACGAAGTTGAAACCCATGGCCATTTTCAAACAGAAAACTAAGCCAACAATTAAATTTCCCGTGGGTGTTTTTGTTCATTTCCATGAAAAAGGATGGATGGATGAAGGTGGAATGAAGTTGTGGGTAGATATGATCTGGAATAGGTGACCCGGTGGCCTACGTAAAGAGCTTAACTTACTTGTGTGTGACATGTTCCGATCCCACGTAACAAAAGACATCAAGAAATGCTTTAAAATAAATAATACGGATATTACTGTTATACCTGGGGATGAGTTTCTACTTCAACCTTTGGATGTGTGCCTCAACAAGCCATTTAAGGATCATGTTCGTGCCGAATGGAAAAAGTGGATGGTTGACGGAGAAAAAACTTTCACGAAAGGAGGAAATGTATGTGCTTAGTGCTTTGTGTGAATGAATTATAAAATTGTGGAATGATATTAAAGGAGAAACCATCATCAAGTCATTAAAAAAATGCAGAATATCAAATTCCATGGATGGGGAGGAAGATAATTTATTGTGGGAAGATGATAATAAACTCGAATCTTTAACATATGACACAGAGTGAGACCCTTACGAGGTTGACAGCACTGAAATTTCTCGAGATTAATTTCATGAATTTTTTGGGACGGATGAAGAACACGAGGAATTTTTTGGATTTAAAAATGTACAACCTATTCCCAAAAATGCAGTGTCAATTTTTTTAGTTATTAATTCATTGGTTTCATTTAAGAAAGATCATTAAAGTCCAAATAGAAGGCAATCAAACCAAGTCTGAATTAGTCATACAACTGTACTGCCATCTACTGACGGTATTTCTATTTATCCTTTGTTTCTGTAATTGTAATTAGATCATTTATATTTTTGAGATTTGAGTAATAAAAAGAAAAAACTATGATTTGAATTTTTAATAACTTAAAATTAATTATTTAAAATCTTATAAAATGAATGTTGGAATATGTAAACAATGGAGCAGCTGATTCAAAATGGTGATCACCTACACTGAAAGATCAACTGTCTTCGTATATCGATGTTATTCATGTGCAGTTTAAGGTTCACATTTTTAAGTTTGGCATATAAGTTGACTTTAAGTTTTAGGAAATTTTTTTTAAGCTTCAAAGGTTAACTTATACACCAGAATATACAGTAGTTTATCAATTCACATAGTGCTAAATTTGTGTACATTTTACATACAATGGCCTTTTCACAACATAATACAAAATATTATTTTTATAAATAGGATTTTACACAAATATACGTGTACAGCTTTGCAAAACAATGACTCACAACATCTCACGCCCGGCTACCGCTGCTACGTTCTACACAGCCAACAATATGACATCCGATAGTAAGGTAACGTCCCATTGCTTGGCCTAAAACTGCCACACACACACAGTATATATCAGTAGCTACATTGTAGCAAATTATAACATTGCTGTGTGTTGTATAATCTATGTTAGAAAATTATGAACTGACAACAAAAAGTGACATAATGCAGAAAATTTGAAATTTACAGCTAAGTCATCAGAATTTCTCGTGGAATACAATATATGGCACAAAATATTGAAACCCAACTATGTGCTCAGTTAAGGGACTGCATCTTTTTCGATAGCCTTGGATGAGTCAACTGACATTAAGGACACCGCACAACTCGTTTTTTGGATTTGTCAAGAGTTAGAAGTTTTAGTAGTTCACGAAGAAATTCTCGCAATTCATGGTCTGAGAAACTGCACTCATGCTGTTCATATTTTTGATGTTCTTGATAATGTTGCAAAAAAGTTTGAATTAGATTTGAAGAAATTGGTTTCAGTAATGATGAATGGAGCACTTACAATGGTTGGACACAAATCTGGATTTATCAGCCTTCTGAAATAGCATCTGAAAGAGCCTTAATAGCGATGTTTTGAGCTTGTTTCACTGCATTTTGCACCAAGAAAATCTTTGTGCTCAAATGGTGGAGAAAGACATTTTGAAAGATGCAATGGAAACGGTTATTAAAATCATCAATTATATCCACATCAGCGCTCTGAACCATCGACAATTTGTAGAGTTATTGAATGAAGTGGAGAACGCTGATTCGTGAGTTGTGGAAAGGTCTTGAACTATTTACTGCCTTGCTAACACCAGTCTGAGACTCCCTTGTGAAGAAAGAAAAGATAACAATTTACTCTGAGATCGGGGATGAATGGTGTCAATGTGACATTCATTTTCTGACTGACATCACTGCTCATGTGGACGAATTGAACCTAAAACTTCAAGGAAATGGAAAGCTAATTTATAATTTGGCACAGTATGTATGACAATTTATGTCAAAACTGAAACTTTTGTGGAACATACAGAGGTTCAAGATTTAACACTATTTCCGAACTTGGCGCAATATGCAGAAAAGCCTGATCATGAACGTCAGTGCTATGTGGATTGGTTGCAGAATCTGCTACAAAAATTTTCTCAGCGCTTTTCAGCTTTTGAAAAGTACAGGATTGCCTTTCATTTAATGGAAGATCCATATCACTTAGATATCCATGATTCTCAACTATCGCAAGAGCTCGGAAGTTTATTTTCTTTGGACAGGTGCATTTTTGAGACGGATATGCTTTTGCTGCGAAGTCAGAGCAATCATCATTTGAAAGATGATTGAATTGTTATTATGTGGACTCGTATTTTGAAAGAAAACGAGTTTGCAGTTCTAAATATAGTCATTCCAAAATGGTTTTCTATGTTCGGATCAACTAGACACTTACTCCATCTACGAACTTCGCTGTTAACTTATCGAACGAATCTTTCCATAAAAATGAAATTGATCTTCATAACAAAGGTCTCAATCATACTCTTCAATACCAAAAACCTCCGATAGATGACATAATCGTGGACATCGAATCTTCCATAATATTCCTCCCTGAAAACACTAAAACATTCATCAGAAATGCCACTTACCATCAAATAAAAAATAATATCACCAACATAAATAAACTATCAGCACAAACATCGAAAACATCAAACGATTAGTTCTTTAAACAAAAGAAATTGCTACTACCTAAAAGCAAATAAAGGAAACAACGTAGTAATGATAGATAAAACTGATTATCATAAAAAAGTTGAACATCTTCTCAACAAAGGTCCTTACGAAAAAATCACAAAAATCCTCCTAACAAAATGATCACCTCCACAAACAACGTTCTTAAAACATGCCCTACACTAATAAACAAACAACTCCTTTACCGTTCCAACATCTCAAATCCGATGGTCCCCAGAATGTACGGCCTACCAAAATTACACAAACCTAACGTTCCTTTAAGACCAATAGTTTCAGGAATCAATGCTCCCACATACAATTTAGCCCATTGGCTCAACAACGAATTTAAACAAATGCAATTTCCTAATAATTCACGCATCAAAAACTCCACAGATTTCATCAACAAAGTAGAAAACATAACTCTTTCAGACAATGAAATATTGGTATCGTTTGAAGTAAAATCTTTACTTCCCAGAGTCCCCATAAAAAACAATAGAATTTCTAAAAAACTCACTACTAGGAAAAAACCTTCCTTGTCCGATTGTGGACGAATACATCCGCCTAACTTCCCTCTGTATGCAACAAACATATTTTCAGATCAACAACTCTTTTTATCAACAGAAAGGAGGCACAACCATGGGCAATCCTTTATCTCCCTTCTTAGCAGAAATCATCATGACTATTTTCGAACGCATTTGTAAGAATACATTTCCGTATTTTCCAAAAATCTGGCTCATATATGTAGATGACATCTTCCCTGTTTTCGACATATCAAAAGGAAACATTGTTGAATTCTTAAACTTGTTAAACAAGCGGTTTGATGACACCATTAAATTCACACATGAAACAAAAAATAAAAAATCTCTACCTTTCCTAGACCTTCTTGTAACCAGAAAAAACAACAAACTACTTTTCAACATTTACAGAAAACCTACACATACGAACACATACATCCACATGAGTTCTCACCAGCACATTTCACAAAAACTAGCACCTTTTCATTCCATGATCCACCGATTACTTAACACACCACTATCAAATACAAATTTCTCCAAAGAATTATCCTATATAAAAAACAGTGCCATTCAGAATGGTTTTAAACCAGAACTCATTCATAAAACGTTAAAAAACATCAGCACAGAATGAACCTTAGAAACTGCACAACACTCAACAACAAAAACACCAATATAAAAAAATTTATGAAGCTCCCTTACTATCCTTATGCTACCAAAAAACTTCAAAAAATCTTCTCAAAAGTAGGATTACACACAGTTTTTGTTAATGAAAATAAATTATCAAATCTCGTTAAAAACCCCAAAGACAGCATACCTCCCCATACGAAATCAGGCATATACCAAATCAAATATGAAAAGTGTGACAAAATTTATATTGGAAAAACGAAAAGGAAATTAGAAACACATTTCAAAGAACACTTAGCCCATTACAGAAACAAAAGAATACACAAGTCCAGTGTGGCATCACATCTTAACACCTGCCATCATCCTATCACAACCAAAATTTAAAACTTCTAAAAACGGTCAGCAACAACAACAAATTAGATGCCTATGAAAGCCTTTACATACACCATAACCACAACAAGATAATGAATAACGACCCTGGTCCCATCTCCCACTCTCCCTTATTTCAGTTAACGACCAATACATCTTTCCCTTTCCCCTCCCCTACTTCTCTAATGGTCAACAATAGTATAAATACTCCTTCCAACCTACACACTTTGACATTGCTGAAGATGACAGCGTTGCTGTCGAAACGCGCTTCCTGGTTGATTCTGCGAGTCTTCTGTGCCCTGCCACGTAAGTACCGCCTTTACGGTGATTTGGAGTTATTATTTCCAATTTTATTTGTTTTCACTATGTGTGCACATAAACAATATCATATATTTTGTCCCTAAAAACATTGAATTCATACATAACAGTAAACTGCAGCCTTATCACTGACGGCAGCGGCTTGTATTTTGTCTGCTTCTGTTGTGCAAGGGGGAAGACATGTATTATGTATTAAATAATATGACCAGGTAAAATCAAACTGGCAAATCTGAAATATGTACAAATTTCTATTCCTCAGTTTGGATTTATCAGATACAGGTATCCCCATATTTATGCAATATATGCCTTCCTAGAAATCGTCACGTCAATCGAAAATGCATAAATAAAAATTTCCTACAGTAAATAAGGTGATAGGCATTATTTATGTTCCTGGTTAGATACCTACTACTTACAAATGTCTTCAATTCAATTCAACAAGCATTTTATGCCATAAGGCATGCGCGACATAATATGTCGATTTTGCAGAATCTGCATTTACAATTATTTATGTTTTTGTGTGTTCAGTTCTTGCTATAAATCACAGATGTTTTGAAACTCTTTCCAACAGTGAACTTTAAAATAGAGATATATTCTCCCATAACAGTTGATTACCGCTAGACCACTGATATTGCATCACTTTCTAGAAGAGAGTACCTAGGACAAAAAAGAGCGCATTGTTAGCTGAAAGTGGGTCTTCAAAAGACATTATACCACCATCGGAACTGCCCAAGATACCATATGCTGCAATAATTTACTAGTGAATAATTGACATAGCCATTATAAATTCACATGAGGTGTTAAAATATATAAAGTACAAGCAGAATTTCCCGTTGAATTTCAACGGATTTAGTGAAGCTACTACAGCACAACATACAAAATCTTTAAAATATATAGTAGATATTTTTTAACTTACAATTAGCTTTTCTTAACAATTAATCATATTTGCTTGTAACAATCCGTTTCCGAACGTATTGCATTCAGATATAACGATAATTGTATTTCCTATCATACCTATCACTTTCCCCAAATCCAGCTTCATTTCTTGTGTAATTATGCCTCGCTGAAATATTTCCTTTTAGGTCTCGTAAGAAAGAAACCCATGAAAAAGCAACGTACAGTTATCCATGATTGAACACTGACTCCGGTAAATGTACACCAGATACGTGAGCTTATTTACGTTAATAAACATTATAATGTAAAACATAATGATTTTACTTATGAAAAATGTAATATTCCAGTAGGTATTCAACAGACGAAAGAAGGTTCAATTACTTTCATCAATAAACACTTCCTGAATAATAATCAGTATCTATTTACGTTGCTATCCATAAACATTGATTGTCTCGTTGCTTAAACAAAAGTGCAAAGCAAATAACGTTAAACTTCCGACTATTTGTAAGCTTCAATGAAGCTAACTGAATCGGAGGTAACAATGATGGCCGCCTTGGCTATGCCCCGGGAGGGGTGCAAAAAATCCACAAAATTTCGAAACGAATAGTGTATTTCTGAAAACTTCGACCGTGTAACATGTAAACTTCACAGGAATAAGATAGTATAGAGTTTTATTCGTCGAATAAAGCAAAAATGAAAAAAATCGGTCCATATTTACGTATATTAATGCTTGAAGGAAGAATACCTTACAAGTCAAAAAATGGATTCATAAAAAATGTTAATACTCTATATTGGCAGCACTGATTAATCCCAGTTGACCAAACCTTGACCATTCACTAAGTTAGTATGTAAGGAAGAATCGTACCAAATTTTGTTATTCTAGCTTTTATCGTTTAGGAGGAGTCCAATGAACAAACACACAAATACACACACACTTCAAAATATATTATAGTAGATAATTATTTAATATGCAAGGAAATTTCATAAAAAACCTTAAGAATAATTTTGCATGCAAAATAACTACTAAGGGTACATCTTGTGTACTAATCAAATAAAATACGGTATGGTCGTAAGAATAAAATCGTGTTAAACCGAATAAATTGGAAAATGGTAGTAAAAACAAAATCACGTATTTGCAAAATCAGGATTTTTGCCTTTGAGTTTAATTAAGACAAACAAGTTAGTCCTATTATCTTTGATTGTAAGTCGTAAATGTCAAATTTCATGAGAATTCGTTCAGTAGAAGCCGAGAACGAACATGCAGACGGACGGACGGATGGACAGACTGCCAATAATAGGCGCTCATGCTGGAAGCGAAACAAGCCTAAAAACATAAGAAATTGCATGTTGAATCTTACTTATGATTGAGGTTTTTTTCAATAGAGTCAATGATTAACTCTTTATGTCATGGAAAACAGCCACATTCACCTCAATTATGTGTCATTTATTATATGTAAACTCGTTCGTTTTTAAATAAATATATTTTGTGAAATACTTGCATTCTTTTATAAGGTGGTACTTCAATTGATTGATCGTGTTCTAAGGGGTACACAGCCAAAAAAGTTTCGGAAACCCTGATCTAAATCACTGGATTATGCTCATTGCTAATTACAACCCATGCCTTGCATTCTTCCTTCACGCATGTAAGTAGTTCCAGCTCGCTTATGCTAACAGCTAACATATACTTTCCATGTAATGAACATTTTTTTGGTGATTTATGGTGCTGCTTACGTTAGTGCAGATTTACGTAAGTGAGGTTTACATAACTCAGTGACTGCCTGTACATTAAAAATGATCATTTTTGTACATTTTAACCCTCTCGCTGCTTATTTACATTAGCGACTTTGTTCTATATGTATAGAATTAAATGGTGAAAATTTTTTTTTAATTGTACCTCAAAAAGGTGAAATAGTGCTTGCATATACTAACAATGACACAAAACTAATTTTTTTTATTAATATTTTTTTAATTCCCACTACCTGAAACACTCAAGTTAAGCATCTTCTTCCTCTTCCGTGATGCAATTTAATGGGTGATCTCGTTATGCCAATACTAGGAGAAATCTTCTCCTCGATAGTCCTCTTTTGTTAACACCTTAACTGTTTTTGTTGTAATATTATGCAACTTCTTCCCCACTTTACTGTTTTTGGCATAATGTTACACACCAATGTAGAGCTTCACGTATTGCTTGTTCACATATGAACGGGAACGTCCCAATGTGGATGGGGAGTTTTTTTGCATAGCGTCTAGTGAGTAAATATTGGAAGGTTAGGAACAAACAAGACCAAACACATGAGATGAGGATTTCCATCTTCCTTTCAAACGATGAACTCTTTCATTCGCAACAAAATTTCACCACTCCGAATTTCTTGAAGTGGATGAGGGAAAAGGACCAAACTTGAGCCTACCTATTCTCCAATGAACAAACGCTAAGTAGTCATTATATTATAGCTATAGCAGTGCTGTAACTAGGGTATGGCGAAGGTGGCATTTGCCATAGACGCCACTTGCAAAAGGCGCCAAACGTTACCACAGAAATTGCGAAAAGTTAATTTTGCCATAAATAAGTGTTATTTTAACATACACATTGATATGTTTATAATAAAAACGCTATTATTCTTTATTAAAGTGAAGAAAAAATTATATCCAACATAACCAAGGTGTTTCCTAAAATTTTGCCATTTTATCAGGGGTGTGCTGCAGTCAGCTCTGTCCGACTTGCACAAGCTGTTTGTTAAAATTTTTTATGCTTAGCGAGCTGATTGCTGAGCTAAGCATTCCACATTATCCGGAGATTAGCTACGCATCATGGTCTAGTAATAATGGACCGCCAAAAGTTTCTAGATCATGTTATGCAGCAATTTATTATCTGAAAGATGCCAAACAATAGTACATGGAATGTGCTTATTCAAAGCCACTACCCTTGATATATTAGTCATTAATGATATTTAACCATTTAAAGTAAAATTTGCATTTACAATATTATCTTGTATTTTTATTGAAATCCCTTCTAATTCCCACAAATATCAGATAACAGGATCTCAGGGCAAAAAAAAAGGTCACGAATTCAATGCTGGATCGGATGCCAAATTGTCAGGGGCAGGGATAATAGCGACCCGGTTGTTATATATTTGGCCACACAACCCTGGATACAAACGATTCACACCTTAGGAGGTTAATGTACAATATTATTTACAATATTATTTATGAAATGTTTACTTACGTTAGAGTGGTAGTCACATTTGGCTCCTGCATTGGTATTATAATTCCACCACGTACTAAAAGGGGGATAGTGTCAGCTGGTGCAGGCAGCATAAGCATATGACCAGAGTCTGAGGATGCTATGACCTTCTTAGAGTAAAAGTCATACCATATACCCTTTGGTAGATATGCCTCCACAGCAGCTTTGCCCTAAAAGTAATAAACGACATCATTAAAAAAAACTAGATAATTAAAATGAAATGAGTACTATGACTGGCAGTGGTATTTCCAAAGATAATGTAAGTATTTTAACAAAAAATATACAGTAAGTTCTCAACTTACAAACGGATTGCATTCCAAAAGTTCATTCGTAAGTCTTTTGTTTGGAACTCGGAACCATAGACAATATTTTATAAATGGTGGTCAGGTTCCAAAGACAGTCCATAAAAACATATTTAACCCTAAATTAAACGGAAATGCTGTACATTTGCAATGAGTAATAATAGAAACAATGCCATTTTAGATTTTAGTTTTTTTTCATTAACCTCCCGATGGTTGAACGAGCAAGTAACTTAGACCTTACAAGTGTAACGTATTACTGTGTCGAGCAATATCCCCCAGGTAGGTTTGACACCACAAGTATTTCCTGAGAGAAAAGACTGATTGGTATGTCCAAGTTGGCACTTGTATTCCCGATACGTGAGCTTATTTACGTTAATAAACATTATAATGTAAAACATAATGATTTTACTTATGAAAAATGTAATATTCCAGTAGGTATTCAACAGACGAAAGAAGGTTCAATTACTTTCATCAATAAACACTTCCTGAATAATAATCAGTATCTATTTACGTTGCTATCCATAAACATTGATTGTCTCGTTGCTTAAACAAAAGTGCAAAGCAAATAACGTTAAACTTCCGACTATTTGTAAGCTTCAATGAAGCTAACTGAATCGGAGGTAACAATGATGGCCGCCTTGGCTATGCCCCGGGAGGGGTGCAAAAAATCCACAAAATTTCGAAACGAATAGTGTATTTCTGAAAACTTCGACCGTGTAACATGTAAACTTCACAGGAATAAGATAGTATAGAGTTTTATTCGTCGAATAAAGCAAAAATGAAAAAAATCGGTCCATATTTACGTATATTAATGCTTGAAGGAAGAATACCTTACAAGTCAAAAAATGGATTCATAAAAAATGTTAATACTCTATATTGGCAGCACTGATTAATCCCAGTTGACCAAACCTTGACCATTCACTAAGTTAGTATGTAAGGAAGAATCGTACCAAATTTTGTTATTCTAGCTTTTATCGTTTAGGAGGAGTCCCATGAACAAACACACAAATACACAAACACACAAATACACAAACACACAAATACACAAACACACACTTCAAAATATACTATAGTAGATTATATGTACATTATCTACTATAAAGATAGAAATATTTGCATAAAAACAATTTTTTACATTTTTCCTCATTATGTTTTAAAGATCACATTAATTTTGCAGTAAGATTGTATTTACAGAAATAATAACAAATTTATTAGAAAAACAATTTAATCTGCTACATCTGGCACAAAAAAATTATATATATATACTTGGAAGGGGTTCTAGAGAAGTGGAACTTGTCACGTGGTAAAATGGGTGTCCAGGTTGGGGATGATGTTATTCACTCTCTGATTTTTGCAGATGACCAGGTAATTATTGCACAGGACGAGGATGACGTGGAATATATGTTCCGTAAGCTAACAGAGGCATATGAGAAGGGTGGTCTGAAGATAAATCTCTCAAAGGCAGAGTACCTGGTGATTGGAGGGGAAAGTCAGGACATTGTCCTTACTGCAGGGACGGTAAAAGCGGATGACCAGTTTAAGTACCTAGGATCCATTATTCACAAATCTGGGACTTGTGAGAAGGATGTGGAGAACAGGGTAAATCAGGCTCAGATGGCAATCAAGATGTAGAATGGGGTGCTGTGGAGTCGGGAGATTAGTAAGAGAACAAAAAAGATTATTCTACGGGTCATTGTGGAAAGTATAATGACATATGGAGGAGAGGGATGGACTCTCACGGAGAGGTTAAAGAAACGCATTAATGCAGTAGAGATGGATGGCCTGAGGCGTAGCATGCGTGTATCCCGATTACAACGGGTAAGGAATGACGTGATTCGGCTAGAGATGGAAGCAGAAGAGACTATCCTCGACCGTTTGGAGTGCAGGTCACTTCAATGGTATGGACATTTGCGGAGAATGTCGCAGGAGAGATGGCCGAAGCGAGTATTCGACTGGTCACCCCCAGGACGCAGGAAGCGAGGACGCCCGCACATCACTTGGCGAAGGCAGATGGAAGAAGCTATGAGAGCATGCAACCTGAGAGATGGCCAGTGGGAGGACCGACAACTGTGGCGATTGGGACTACAAGGCAACCGCTGAGCAGTGGAGAAGCCTTTTAATAATAATAACATTTACAATCGAGATAAATTTTGATTTATTTCTTTACTGGTGTAAGTGCCCATTGAATTTCAACGGATTTAGTGATTCTACTTACGCTGCCAATTCTAGGGTTTATGCGAGATATACAAAAACAGTTTAGTCTACAGAAATCTAAAAATCTATAGATCTATAGATATCTGTAAAGCAAAGTGTTTGTATGTATGTATGTGTGCACGCATGCACGTGTTTGTGTGCATGTGCATGCATGTGTGTCATTGTGTGTGTTTTTTGTGTGTTTCTATTATTATTATTAGTAGTAGTGTAATTAACATTATTATTTCTTTTTTCTCTCAGAAGTTTCCGGGTTAGTTTTTATACAGCAGAGGTATCTCAAGCTGCGTAAGATTATTTATTTCATTTTTTTTGTGGCTAGGTGGTATCGGTAATATATAAAAGCCTTATTCTGTCCATTTGTCACTCCCTCTGTCACACTCTGAAACAGCAAAATTATCACTTGCCTGACAATGCATGGCCCTGCACTTTTATATATAAATCAGTATCATGAAATCTATTAAAGTTATATATATTGTAACTTTTTCAAAAACATATTTCAATGACCTGACTTTCCCCTCCAATCTCCAGGTACTCTGTCTTTGAGAGATTTATTTTCAGACCACCCTTCTCATATGCCTCTATTAGCTTACGGAACATATATTCCACGTCATCCTTGTCCTGTGCAATAATTACCTGGTCATCTGCAAAAATCAGAGAGTGAATAACATCATCCCTAACCTGAACACCCATTTTACCACATGACAAGTTCCACTTCTCTAGAACCCCTTCCAAGTATACCTTGAATAAAGTAGGTGACATGGCGCAACCCTGCCTCAAACCCTTTGATGCTGAAAATTCCTTAGATATCAACTTTCCTTGTTTCATTACCGCTCGACTTCCCTTATACATTCTCTGTATAAGATTTATTATTGGCTCATCCACATGCACCTTCCTCATGGCATCCCACATCTGACATATTGGGACAGAGTCATATGCTTTCTCGAGATCCACAAAAATCATATGAATCTCCTGACCTTTTGCCACCATCTTCTCAGTAACCTGCAGTATGCTAAAAATATTATCAAGGCAAGACTTGCCTACAGTGAAGCCTGCCTGCTCCTCGGATATCCACGGTTTGATACACCTTTCCAACCTCTCTTTCAGTATCCTACTGAACAACCTACTCATTGAAGCCAATACACTAATTCCTCTATAGTTAGTGGGAAGCTTCTTGCTTCCTTTCTTATGTATAACTGATATATACGATAGCAACCAATCCTCCGGGAGTTCATCTCCCTCCAACACCTGGTTAAATAGTCTGGTGATAATCCTCACAATCCCTGTTCCACCATACTTCCACAGTTCCATAGGTATTGTAAATGTTCTATCAGTTATTTTGCATCACTACTTTCAGTTCCACTGCTAGAACGTGCGTTCCATTTCATAATACTTTCTATTTCGAGCATTATATTCTCTATAATAAAAACGTCGTTCTGTAAGAAACGCAAGATGGCCAACAGTGAAATTTAATTAGACCACTTGAAAATATGTTGGCTTGTGTCGACTAACTGGGACCACATCAAAAACTGACCGCGATGCAGACCCCTCGACCGTCATTAACTCGGGTTAGAGGCCCATACCTCGAGGCCCATCCCCAAATCCGAGCTCAGGCATATCTAACCTCGCAGCAGGGGGGCACTAGCCAACCACATCTTTTGCAATAAAATGTCAATTTAAACTGATCGCCGTGTACACAGTGGTCCTGGGTTTGACTCTAGGAGCATATCTTTTATCCATTTGAATAAAATGGGCAGAGCTGAAACGAAGCGAGAGGGCCTTTATTCTTTGTCATTTTAAAGTATCTTAAAAAAGAGATACTGACATGGTATTTCCACAGTTATGCCAAAAAAAGTATGGAAATGATTTCCATATTGTAGAAATTCAAATCTCATTCGAAAAAAGCCGAAAATTAGGTATAATTCCTATTTTTTCTTGATTATTACGCATCTATTCAATTCGTCGTGATAAAATTGTGATAAAGTCGTGTTACAGCATCATTTTATATGTCCATGACTATTATTACTTTCTGGAACATTCGATTATGTTGATTTTATATTAATTTTTTACATTTTAGTGTACATAAAATTTGGTGTCATTAATTTTTATTTTATTTTAACGTAACACTTAATTCACGCCTACTCGTCATATTTGAAGGGCAATTTCGCTAGTTATAATATATAACTGTACTCAGTGATGAGATGAAGCCGGCTCACACAAGCCAGTTGTTAATTTTTCTATGACTCTGTTAAATTTTTATAAAATATGAAAATTTATTGATTTTGTCATTTAAAGTACATTTTGCCCTATCTGACATTCAATTACCGACAGTGTATGAAATGGAATATATTACGAACAGGACACTTGTTAAGCTAGCATAACGGTATTACTATCCTAGACCGATCTGGTGCCCCTGGCATGTAGGCCTCCCCTGCCATCATTCTATAAATTTCCTTACTTTTTCCTTTTTTAGAGCAAGCGGGTTCTTAATTTTATTCCAGCTCATCACTGTATGTACTGTACAGTAATAGTAATACCACGGTAATTGGCAAGGTATGCTTGAAGTGGTGTGAATGGTGCAACTGCACTGGGCCCTACACATAAACAGCCCCCGAACTCTCTAAAAAATATTTGTCATACTTAAGACGTACACGTATTTCTACAGAAAATCTGAAAAAATTTTGAAGTGTCATTGCGAGAGAGACTGCTTTATTTATTAAAATTTACTATTAAAAATGTTTGAAGCACACTTTGCACTGGGTCCTGTGATTTCCTAGCCGACTCTGGTAATTGGGTACTTAGCAATATAAATTCTGTTCTCTTCCAAATTAGGTGTTCACTTGTTCACCAGAGCTCATCTAATGCACGGTAGTGAGCCGGATAATTACTAACAAGGCTTTAAATTTCTTTCTCCTAGTAAATTTTGAAAAAAAGGATTATTTTTTAAAATAGCCTAAATTGATGGAAAGGATGATCAGAAGATCCTTATGCAACTGGCATAAGCTGAAATAGTGGGCAATGTGGAAAAATCTTCCATCTGCCATGACCGGGAATCGAACCTGGGTCTTCCACTTTCCGGATGGATATTCTACCACTGAACTACTGTGGCAGATTAATTCTCCTGTTTCTGAAAGGGAATATTGTCGTGGCCGGGTTATGGCCGTCTCCCATTTCGCTTTATTTCTTTTCATTCGACATCCATTTCACGGCTAATGCGCAGTTACAAGGATGACTCAGTCTCATGTGAGCTCATGTAATCCTGTTATTCGTGATATCTGCATATTCTGCCATCCTCTATCTGACTCATAGAGGGTTCAGGAACCTCGGATACTGCACAATAGCGCACTACAGGTGCTGCTGAGGCAGCAATCCTGACCACAGGCGAGGCTTGGATAGTTCTAGAAGCTGAGAGTTCGTCACCGGATGGGCCGCGGGCACCCGAGGTGCCACCGAAGGCTCTGCCCAACCGACCACTCAGCTTCGGAGCTACCAACCATAGGGTAATGCAGGTAGTATGGCAATAAAGTACTGTTGATTTGAACCCAAGACTCTCATTTCTCGAAGCCGATTCGCTTCATCACGGCGTACCCAAGTTTCAGGGCCACAACAAACGGTGGAGGTGCCGAGTACGACGTTGGTATGAAGTGGTTGAGAAAAGTGCGAGTCGAGAGCGTAGCTTTAAGTACGAGAGTGGGAGTGACCGAGAGGCATTAATGAGGCTCCCATGTCGGTGGATTCTGCAGGTCGTGATGAAGGACAAGACTGTCAGATGGGTGGGTGCCAGAGTCGTCGTCTAAGAGGGGAGGGACTTGTGTTCTACACATTAGATAGACATCAACAACAGGTAAGAGAGGAAACACACAGCCCAATCCCAGTCCCCCGCAAAAATGAGAACTCAGAGTCCGCAAGTAGTATCCCAGAAATGGCGAGGGCGATATAATGGAGACCAGAAGGGCGTCAGCCAAGGGCATGTACGAGAGAGGGCTAGATAGGGTGAGACAGGGGCTCACCCCACTGTTCTTCTCGAGAATCGAGGGAGATGATGCGACCCACTACTTAGGGCAATTTAATAAGATTGCCCAGTCGAATGGTTGGGACAGCAGGACAAAAATGGAGGTGTTTCCGTGTTACTTGAGTGGCACCGCTCTGCGGTGGCTACATAGTCATCCAGCTTTTGACGTTGTCACCATGTTTTCTCCGGCACCTTGTGAACTCCTTTCCCACGGCCTTGAGCAGACGAGTGATCGAGGAGATGAGGGATGCGACGATTACGGGAAAGAAAACAAGGGCAGTATGAGAGTACAGACAGCTATTTTTACGATGTCCATGCTCTCTGCCGTGAAGTCGATCCACGGATGCAGAAAGCGGAGATAGTGCAGAGTGTGATGAGGGGACTCCGCCCGCAGCTATCTCGCTTCATGCTCACCATGGAGCCGAAAACAGTCGAGGAACTCCTCCACTGCATACGAGTGCAGGAGGCCGGGGCCGTGTATGAACCGAGGCAGGAAATGGTGAAGAGCACTTCCGCCGTTCAGAAGCTCGAGAAAGAGATAGCCCAGTTAAAGGGAGAATTAGCTGGAGGAGGGAGATAAAGGCTAGAGGGACAGTGGCGACCTGCACAGCCCGGGGAGCACCGAACGTAGAACCCCTGTGTAGGGAAGCCCCATTTAGTCATCCGTCGAGGAACTGGGAGGCCCATGTGCTTCTGGTGCAATCAGACAGGACACGTGGTGGCTGCGTGCCCGCAGTCGATGCAGATGCGACGCTACACGTGCAATGGTGTGGGGCATCACTCTGCGGTGTGCCCGTCTAAGAGGAGACCGGTAGGTTGACCGGGGCAGGGAGATGGAAGAAGGCCGTCAAACAGCAACCCGCGTATGTAAGAGGAGGAACATTCACGGGAAGGAGGGAGTGGAGAGAGAGAACCTCCTCCGAGTTAGAGGGACCGTGGGAGGAATGAAGGATCAGACGATAATCATTGATACAGGGGATGCAATTTCCTTAATCCGGCAGGATTTAGTAGGGAAGTCTGCGATAAACATCGTATTCTGAGAGGAGTAGACGGTGGGCCAATACGAGCACTCGGTGAGACCAACGTCGAGTTGATGCTGGGCGGCAGCCTATTTCATCTCAAAGTGTCCCTCATTAAATCCCTCACATGGCCCATGCTCTTAGGACATGATTTTTTGGGAAAAGAACAGGCCCAAATTGGTTATCGTACTGGTAGGGTTCGTTTGGGAACCCCGAGGCAGGAGATCAAATTGGGGACGAGTAGGGAGCTGCCAGGTGAGGAGCCGGAAGAGCCAAAGAAAGAGGCTGATCATGTGCAAGACAAAGGGAATTTGGAAGAATTCGCGAGTATTCTTGATGAAAGCCGAGCAAAATTATGCTATAATGGAAAAAGAATGTCTCGCGGCAGAATGAAGAAGGATGTATTCAAGTATGTCCGGAGTTTTTCCGATTGCCAGGCGCGAAAAGAACCAAATCATAGACCTGGAGGATTTTTACAACTTATAACCCCAGGGAAACCCTTTGAGAAATTCGGGGTGGATCTATTGGGACCATTTCGGCAGAGTGGTCGGGGTAAGATGATGATATCGTTGATACTGATTATGCAACTTGCTGGGCAGAAATGAAAGCTCTACCCAACGGGATGGCGGAGCATGTGGCTCGTTTTCTCCTCGAGCAAGTAATCTGTCGGCATGGAAGTCCCAAAACGATTCTTTCCGACTGAGGCAAGGTGTTTCAATCCAACAATGTGAGGAGTCTAGTAAACAGTATGGGAATAGTTAGTTCTTTCACTACCGCAAACTAAGGGGTTAACAGAAAGATTAAATAAGACACTGGCAGAAATGCTTAGTGCTTATATGGGAGATCAACAGAAGGACTGGGACAAGTTCCTTACGCATGTTACTTTTGCATGCAATACCACCAAACAGGCCACGTATGGAGAGACCCCTTATTATCTACTTCACGATAGAGAGGCTGTATTGCCTCAAGAAGCAGCTTTAACACCAGAGAGCAATGGTTCTACGACAATTCGTCGCAGTCAATTCGTCGCGCGTCAATTCATCGCAAGACAACTCGTCGCACCCCAATTCGTCGCACGGCAATTCGTCGCACGGCAATTCGTCGCATGACAAACTCGTCGCGCGTCAATTCGTCGCAGGACTAACTCGTCGCACGTCAATTCGTCGCAGGACGAATTCGTCGCGCATTGCCCCATAAGGAAAGCCCGTATATCGATGTAGGGATTTTTAAGTTTGCTTTTTAAAATTATTTCTCGTCAAGTTCCGAATTCGTGTTTTAAATTATTGTAAATATTTAGCGTTAATTATTAGTTATTATCGAAAGAATCTGAACCAAAGCTAGTGTTCAATCATGGACAACGTTGCCCATTCACGAGTTTCATGCTTACAAAACATAAAAGTAAACATTTCAGAAAGGCATAATTACACAAGAAATGGAGCTGGATTTGACGAAAGTGATACGATAGGAAATCAAATTATCATTATATTTGAAAGCAATACACTTGTTTACAAACAAATTTGATTAATTGTTAAGAAAATCTTAGTGAAAAAGTATTCTTTATAGGTGGTTTTCAGTTTTTTGTAGAAGAAAGAGTATTTGTATATTCTGCATACGCCCTAAAATTGTCAGCGAAACTAGAGTCACAAAATCCGTTGAAATTCAACGGGCACTTACACTTCTTTAAACATAAAATGTCATATCTCGGCTTCTATTAATCCAATAGGGACAATTATTTTCAATATGCCTCTCGAGACATTGATTATAACAACTGTAGAAATCAAAAACACATATTATCAGTCAAACGCCTTGAAAAATTAATAACTTTACTCATAAATTTATTTTTAAAAAATCTGCGCAGCTTTTATCCCAAAAACACGGGAAAGATTCTTAATGTTCTAAAATGGTTTAAATGTTGAATCTGAACAATTTATTCACAAAATATTTTTTATGGAGCTATTTCAATATACATATTTGGAATCGTGGATAAAACCTTTTGATGAATTTTCCGTTTTTCAGTGGATGAATTTGAAAAATGGTTTAAGTTGGGATAAAATTCTGACCTCGTTATCTAATTTACAACAGAAGGATGTTGATGATTCAAATTTTTTTTCCAATGGTGCAACTTAAAATCTTTCATTGAAAATAATGATGATTTTCGTAATAGTACTGAAAGATTGGCTCATGAAAAATTGAGTTACTTTTTTAATTAATATAAAAATATTGAATTATTTTCAGAATTATTAAAGTTGGTAATGTTCTTTTTTGCTTTAGCAGGACATACATACAGAAATACATAATTTGGTAACATCTCGTCATGCTCTTATCGCAAAAATTCAACTATTGCAAGTAATATTAAAGGAGGAACATTTGTATGTTACCTCAGCTAGGAACCAGATTCTAAATTATAGCTTAGAAGTCGGAGACTAAATGAAAAAATTGCGATGGCATTTAGGTCAGGTTACCATGCAGTTAAATGAGCAACATTTAGAAGCAATGCGGGGACTAGAAGCAGCGAAAACCCATTTCTATGCTCTCATCCAAACAATTTACCAAAATTACCATACGCAGGCATCATTGATAGTGACTATCAAGGAAAATGAGGCACTTATTGTCGGAATAAATTATTCCCTTTATCTATCATACCCTCGAAAGTATTGCAAGCCGATATGGATTAACTTCAGCAGGAACTTAGGAAAAATGGCTATATGCTTGAGCAAACTGAAGCCGCAGAGATTGCGACGTTACGTATCACTCATTGTACCGTATTTGAAGGAGACATGCTAGTACGGGTGAACGTACTGCTCGTGCATAAGGAAGCAGCGTGGGTGCTGTACAAGAGAAGCACCACTCCATTCGGATGGAAAGGGGAGACATGCACTATTGTCCACGATGTCATGTATGCTGAGGAGGATAGAGAATGAGTGCGTGTCATATCCGGTACCGCTCTTCGAGTGCGTCGACCAAACTCTGATAAGCTTTGTTTTCTTCCGCATTTTCGTGCAGATACGGCGCAAGGTCCGCGGAGCGTCAGTGAAAGAACTAAGTGAGAATTGTATTTTTCAGTGTAAGCCAGGGAATGCCACTATCATCAGCGAAGTAGCATTTGAGAAGTATGTAATCACATACCTACCACCTACGATCGAAATTAAGTGTCCCAAGGAAACGCAGGTAATCAATTCAACTTTGGAAGGACCAAAGGCCCTTGAATTGTTGGTACCCTGTGATTGCGAGGCCATCATTTCTCCTACAATCTCGATTCCTTCAATTTTTCCATGCAATCGAGAGGGGAATAAGCAAATTTCATCCACCCATTTGCTTCCAGCCATATGGACCACGTTAGATAAATTGATTATTGATCCGCGAAACCCAGAAACGTCAACGAAATTTGAAGATATCCATGCGAGTCTAAATAACAACTGGACGATTCGATTTCCGCATTTAAATTTATCCCAACCAAATTGGAATGACGAGATAGATGATGTCAATTTAAGAGTAGATATGGGAACTTCGCTTAGTAGTGTGGCCATGGTATGGTGTTTCCTAGTCACCATCATCGCTGTATATTCCGCCTATCGCCTGTATGTGTTGGGAAGATGATCGTAATGGAAGACAGGATGGAAGTCCTCAAGGTAAAGAAGTTGAAGTGGACGAAAGAGAAGAAAGAACATGAGGTAAGTGGTTGATGACATGTCCGGACAATGTAATTCAAGTAAATGAACAAATTACTAATTTATTGAATGAGTGTGATTGATTAATGTGTTTATGCTTGACATGCTGCTTGTTGCTTGATAATGCATGTGCATGAAACATGATGCATGGTTTGTTGCGTTTATGTGTTTAACAAACTAACAAATGTGTGGAGGGCCACTGCACGAAATGAAAGGGAAGTCACGGGATGCGATTCCGATTTGTCCATGTGAGGACATGTGATTTTGTCTGCAAGTGACGTGAGGTTAACTGATCCGAGGTAGGATCCAAGTATAAGGGGCGCTTGGGTGAGAAGCGCATGAGTTTAGTATGCCGAAGGGATCAGCATATGATGACTAGGGACGCCTAGCCATTTAGTGGCGGTATGCAAGGACTCGACCGCAGTGTGGGGATCTTGAAGGGATTCTCGGGGAAATTTTTGAGATGGGTAAGGAAGATCCATAAAGTGCAATGGCCAGATGACATTAACTCGTTCAAAAATGGATACCTGCAGGCCCCTCCGTTTTGAAGCATTAATGGGACATCGTGACAGAGCAAGGGGACGGCACGCGCGCACTTAGGTCTTTGCCCTTTGGCTTGAGAGAATAATGATTGCGAGAGATGCGATGTAAAGTGACCAGGTCACAAGAGTGATGTTAAGAAGTACCATAGGTGGTACAGTGTAGGTAGATTACGATGTGTGTATTGGGAATACTAGTGTTAGTATTTAGTATTAATAATAGTATAATAACTATTAATGCATGTGGATGAGTAGTGATAAGATGTGAATCTTTACTATTTTAGTTTAATTTTAATAATTATGAGGTACTACCCAAAAGTTCCGGGAATGGCCGCGTGGAGCGCTAACCGGAAGTAGTAGGGACTTCTGCCGCTAGGATGTGCTGAAGACATCCTTTATGAAGCAGTGTGTAAAGTTGCAGGTGTATGTGTGCACGAGTTTTCTTTTCACACGAGTTTTTTCAACCCATTGTTACCGGCGTTCTGCAATTTTCTTGTGCAGTGAAATGGCAGACTTGAAGGAGCAGCACGTCTGCATTAAGTTATGCTTCAAGCTTGACAAAACCATGTCCGAGACACATGAAATGCTTAAGCAAGCATTTGGTCACGAGGCTATGAGTAGAACCCAGACTTTTGAATGGTTATCGCGTTTTAAACGTGGACAAATGTCTGTTGAAGATTCCGAACGTTCTGGTCAGCCTTCAACCAGCACAACGGACGAAAACATGGAAAAAGTGTGACAGGTCATTCGCGAGGATTGTCTGCGTACCATCCAAGATGTCAGCAGCATTGTTGGCCTGTTCTATGGGACATGTCAACGAATTCTGTCTGATGAACTAAACATGAGGCGGATTGCAGCCAAATTCGTGCCCTGCGTGTGGACCCAGGACCAGAACCAACATCAACTGAGTATGTGCAGGGAACTCAAGGAGCACATTAGAAATGACCCAAACTTTCTTTCAAAGGTCATTACCAGTGATGAAAGCTGGTTTTATGGCTACGACCCCAAAACCAAGCAGCAGTCTTCCCAGTGAAAGACCCCATCTTCTCCGCGACCAAAAAAGCAAGGCAGGTCAAGAGCATGCTGATCGTCTTCTATGACATGGAGGGAAGTGTCCATAAGGAATTTCTTCCCCAAGGTCAGACGGTGAATCAGCAGTTCTACACCAAAGTCCTGAGGTGTTTGAGAGAGGACGTGAGACGGAAACAGCCGGAGAAGTGGCACACACAAGACTGGCTCCTGCATCACGACAATGTGCCTGAGCACACCACTCTGTCTGTGCAGCAGTTCTTGGCCAAGAACAACATGGCAGTGGTTGCCCATCCCCCCTACTCCCCTGACTTACAAGGAACATTCACAAAGTGATACAGCCCGATTTCATTCATACTCTTTTAAATAAGAGTATATGGTGACTTAATATAATCTGTGAAGTTATACATGCCCTCGTGACCTATGAGCCGAAATATGTGCATTCGTATTTTGGCGCATTTACCACCCAGGCCCCTTTGCGCTCCGTCACGTTTGTAGCCACGTTACTGCAGCGTTTATTGTTAGATTAACAATTAATCGATCGCCATGAAGGCCTAAATATTGAATATACTATGTAATATTATTTATTTATTCCTTAGGAATAAAAGGAAACCAACTTGAAAAATATCTGCCATTATTTTGAATCACGACCATGGTTCCAGTGCATACGTGTATTACGCCATGGTCGGATGAAGGGATGACAGGATGCACAAATATATATATCTTATATATTATGCATGTAATGAAGCTGCGTGCGTATGAAGCCTTGCGTAATTATATCGGTGTATTTCTTGAGAACCGTTCGTCCTAAACATATGCGGTAAATGGTGTTTCGTTTCTACTGGGTATGAGGTCCCTGGAAAAATATTTTCATTTGCTAAAATGTTCCGGGTTCGAATCCAGGAGACAATTATGTTTTCCCATAAGTTTACACAGGATTTTTGATTTTTCAGAGTGCAAGGTTTTTTCCTTCATTCGTTAAAATAGGTAAATATGGACCAATTTTTTCTTTTTTGCTTTATTCGTCGGCTAAAGCTCTATACTATCTTATTCTTGCAATATTTACACGTTATGCGGTCAAATTTTTCAGAAATACGCATTCTTTTTCGAAATTTTGCGTATTTTTATACACTTTTATTGATTTTCACTTGGATCTTTCTTTCTTTCTTTCTTGTATTGATTTTCACGTGGGTCTTGTTTGCCACCAACATTTTTCCCATTTAAAATGCATTGTGTCATTTTCGAAAATTAATTTCGGGCACTTCCCGATAAGTTACAGAAATGAAATTTGGTTTTTTCTAGATAAATATTGTTATTGAAAAATTTGTATGCTTCATAAAAGTGGATGGCTTATTGTGGGAAATGATACTGGTATAATAGAAGAAATTAGTTGGTTGATAAAAAAAGCCATCCACTTTTATGAAGCATACAAATTTTTCAATAACAATATTTATCTAGAAAAAAATTATTTTTTGCTTTTGAGTGCATTTTCATTCACAAAAAAGTGTATTCCAAGGAGACTCTCATTGTTGCCTCCGATTCATTTAAGGCCAATTAAACCTTCAAATAGACGAAAGAAAAGCATAATTGTTATCTTATCTTAATTGTTAATCTAACAATAAACACTATAGTAATGTGGCTACAAACGTGACGGAGCGCATAGGGGCCCAGGTGGTAAATGCGCCAAAATACGAATGCACATATTTCAGCTCATAGGTCACGTATAACTTCACAGATTATATTAAGTCACCATATACTCTTATTTAAAAGAGTATGAATGAAATCGGGCGGTATCACTTCGTGAATGTTCCTTGTTAGCCCTCTGCGACTTCTTCCTGTTCCCCATGATGAAAATTTGTATGAAGGGACGGAGATTTGACACCGTTGAGGACATCCAGGCAGAATCGCAGCAAGTGCTGAACAGCATTTCAAAATCACAGTTCCAGAGGTGCTTCCATGACTGATAGAGGCGCTGGGATCATTGTATCAACTCCCAAGGGGACTACTTTGAGGGTGATGGTGGCGATTATAACCTCAGGTAAGCCTAAGGTAGTTTATGGCTACAGTCCCGGAACTTTTGGGTAGCACCTCATACTTATTTGTGTTAAGTATTTGTTAAGGTTAAGATGATATGGAACTATTGTGCAATTTACTTTGATTATTGAATGATCTGAAGACCGATAGGAGGTAAGAAGATTGGGATTGATCACCCCCATTTCCGTCCCTCTTAGAAGTCAACAGACCACCAAGGGAGACTCGAGGGAGAGGCGCTAGTGGATTTGTGTGCAGAATGCTCGCAGTAGTCCTCGGATTGCTAACTCTCGGGTGCTGGGCAGAGACACACACACAGAGACCTAGGAAAGGAGGTGCCGCTGGGAATAGTCGCCAGAGCACTTTTTCGACGACTACCCAAAGCCACTATCTACGATTCAGTGATGCTGCTTGTCTTCAGGATCCCCTAGCGATCCCAACGGGAGTTAGGCAATCTGAAGGGCAGCATGCAGGGAGCAACGCACATAACCACCATGTGCTGGAGCATAGAACCTGTTAGAGCAGATGGAGAGGAACTGGGAGCAGCGGAATAGAGACTCGTTGCAGGAAGCTCCATTATCAGTGGCAATGGCCTTCGCACTTCCAGGGAGACGTCACGGGGAGATAGTCCTCGTCTCCACCGAGGAAGCACGATAATTCGAAGACAGAATACGGAGATTGGGGAATATAGTGAACCTTACTGTACCTTCTCCCCAACTCCCTCTAATTGAACGAGGGGCAGCATCTATTCCAGGTTGGGAACTGTACTTCCATATTAGAACCTTATTGAGGTACAGTCAAATACATTACCTATGTGCCGGATGAGGAAATTGGACCCAATGGTAATTAGCGTTCCTACTTTAAGAACCCATTTAAAGAATGTGAACAGGAAAGTGCAGTCAGAAGGCCATGAATGGGCGATTCTGCACTTCTCCCGCTACTATATGATTTCTATGTTAGATTGTCTTCTATCACCATCCTTACTTTATCTTTTATTGGTGCTACCTTTACAGAAATTAGGAAAACACCCTGTTACCTTACAAACCTTTTTACCAATTTCCTTTGCCTGAGATGGATACACATATACGGTCAGGGTGAATATTGTCAATTTTGCTGTTGAGAGAGTGGGAAAAAAGACATACTTAGAAGTGTTCCGATGCAATCGCCTCCAGGATGAATTGTGTTTGCTGGACAAACCTTATGAGGAGGCCTTGGCATCAGCATGATGCACCAAGCGTATAGTGCAAGGAGGAACCGCCGCCTACCTAGCATCAGGGTGCCCTCTGGAATGCACACAAGCGATGGATACCGTCATCATGAAGATCAATTCGACGACGTATGTGGTGACCCATCCTCCAGTTGATACTTTTGTGAGTTGTAAGAACAGAACCTACTCAGGGTGGGCCAACACCACGGTGGGGGCATTTCACATGAAGTTACCATGCGACTGTCACCTATGCATAGGAAAACTGACCATTTCACCTCAATATCCATGCTTGGACCAGGAGGATGAGTAGCTGACCGTCATTCGTCTTATCCCTGCATTATGGGCATCATTATCATCATTAACTCTTCCCTTTTATTCACCTAATCAAGTGACCACATGTGCGGGCATTAAAGAGTGTTTAGGTACATCATGGAACCCTTCTCATAATACCGCAGCCCCAATGAGCAGCACAATTTGGTTGATAGTTATAGGCGGTATGCTATGTTTTCTTTCCTTGGTACATGGAACTTTTCTGTTATCTTCATACATCTGGGAGCATTACCCCGAAGTCCCCCAACCTTTTTATCGTCGTACGTTGTTATGCAATCCACATCCGGATGAGCTCGAGAGAACAGTCCGAGGCTTTAAATTTAAATTTCTTTCTCCTAGTAAATTTTGAAAAAAAGGATTATTTTTTAAAGTAGCCTAAATTGATGGAAAGGATGACCTGAAGATGCTTATGCAACAGGCATAAGCTGAAATGGTGGGAAATGTGGAAACAGGTGAAAAAATCTGCCATGACCAGGAATTGAATCCAGGTCTTCCACTTGCCAGGTGGATATTCTACCACTAAACTACTGTGGCAGATTAATTCTCCTGTTTCAGAAAGGGAATATTGTCGTGGCTGGGTTATGGCCGCCTGCCATTTCCCTTTATTTCTTTTCATTCGACATCCATTTCACTGCTAATGCGCAGTTACAAGGATGACTCAGTCTCATGTAAGATTGTGCCATCCTGTTATAAGCGATATCTGCGTATTCTGCCATCCTCTATCTAACTCATAGAAGGTTCTGGAACCTCAGATACTGCACAATAGCGCACTAACAGCGAGGCAGACGCCACTGAGGTGGCTATCCTGACCGCAGGCGGGGCTTGGATAGTTCTAGAAGCTGAGAATTGAAGAGTCGGCCGGAACAACGTTGTAACTAACAAATTTGCAATTTTACAGGAAATGCAAATAACATTTTTCCCATTAAAATTTCTGAAAATCTTCATATTTTATATTTATATTACATTTAACATAGATACAACAATTAGTTTTGATAGTTTATACAGGTTATAAATTTGTAATATTTTTAATATGGTTTAATGAAATTTTTTTCTATGGAACAACATTGTATCTTACTGTAAGTTACAACGTTGTTCCAGTACAACATTTAATGCACATTATTATTAAGTAAAGAGAATGTGGTTGGAAGAGAGAAAGTAACAAAGAAGTTGTTTTAACATACAAATTTAGTCAAACAACATAACTGTGACATCATACCTTGAATAATATATCTAATTTTAGAAAGTAAAAAAAATTTAATTGAAAAATAAAAAAATATTCAAAGTTCAAATGAACTTAATAATGAATGAAATGAAATGAAAATTAAAAGAAATCTTTTAACGACTGTATTATGTATTGAGCTCATGTTTTCCTTTTATGAGGTCTCAGTAAGCTCCTCATAAAACCTTCTTTTCTCTGAAGGTAGATATTGGCACATATCTAATAAATCTTTCTTCTTTTCTGGTTTTATTGGGAGAGGTCCATCATAAATAGCCTTCAGCCCCGAAATGTGTGGAATCGATGGTGGTTCATTCCTCCGTCCTCGCCCAAGTTGAAGTTTAGTGAGAGGGAAGGTTATCCATGGCTGCAAAATATTGTGTTGCTTCCTCACTTTTATAGTTGTTGGATCGTCTGCGTTAATCCGTAACCACATGGACTCGGTGATTTTTAAGCTACCAGTTTTCTTAATATTTTTTTCAGCTTCAGTAAAGTCTTTAAAATCCTCCTGATCCATCCAGATGACAGCAAATGGATTGCTAGGCCTAGCTGAAACTATAACATCCTCCCAGTCAGTAGGAATATGCACTGTAGCAGTCTTCTTTTTTTTCTCAATTAATGCAAAATCTCGGTCACATGGTAAAAAGCTGTGACTGCTGACCAAAAACTTTTGATGTACTTCAGTAAAAGACTTAGAAACAATCAGCAGTTGAAACTAAGTGACCATTCTCCAGTTGTTATTCTGGGCGACGCATCGATCCGACCACACGATGAGCTTACGGTCTTCACCATTTTCGAGAGGCTTGTAAATCTTAGTAATGTATCGAAGAAAGCACGATGCAATTTCAGTAGAACCTCGTTGCCCTACAGATTCATGCCATACTATCATGCATGCATTTCCTGATCCACCATCATGCACTGCATAGTTGTATGTTGCATACTGCCTTTGATAGAACATGGAAGAATGTTTCAAGAAAGGGCAAAACAAAACTTGCTGCAAATCAGGAAATAACAGTAGAGTGTTTGGATTTACTTTAGCTTTCTCTTGATCTTCCTTAAGATGTGAATACGCCGCATCTGCTCTCATGTGGTGTAAATCACTCTCTAACTGCAGTGATTTCATCTCATTATCATTTTGTGCAGCACACATCTTTACAAAATAAGCATCACAGGTCTTACATGTGTCACTTCTAGGTAGGCCAAATTTTAGTTTGAAATCCGAGTAAAAAAGATCTGAATACACACGGTATGAAATAGCAATATCAGGGTATTTCTCCCTAAATAAGTCAAACATCTTAGTCAAATTTAGTTCAGGCGATAGGTATTCATTAGTAGTTTTACCACGACTGTAGTGGCTTGCTTAGGAAAATATTTTATGTGTTCACGGATTTTAGCTTTAGTTTCGTCGTGTACTGCATGCGGCCCGTTTTTATGTAAGCCTCTCTGATCTGAAAGGTCACCATTGTCCTTAAGTTTTTCAACTAAAATTTGAAGCCGCCGTGATGTGATCCTGAATGTGTTGCAAACATTTTTCATACAAACTTTGACCCGCTCCCTGCTTTGTTCTGCAGGTAGGTAATATTTAACAGTACACTGCCTTCTAGACACAGCTTCGTCCTGCACTCTCCTTCGTGGCTCCTCCAGAACTACATACTGGGAGGATAGAAACTGGGACTGCTCGTTGTAGCTCAAGCCTTGAAATTGACGAAAAAGTACCAGTGTACGTTCATGCGAATGTTTTTCAGCGTAGCAGTTGCATTTGCAGACAGGACCCTAACAAGGAAAAAGTTAAAAAAAAAGGCATTTGAATTTGTGTGTGTGCGCGCATTCGTGTGTGTGTGTGTGTGTGTGTGCATGTAAGACGAGAAAGACTCTTACTCCTGTTTCGATATACCCCCCACCTCCCCCGTACCCCAATAAAAGGTAAATGCAACCTAAAATCCGCATATTTTAACACATACAGATTTCTATAAATGTCTTACGAATAAAAAATTTATTTAAACATTTTCCCGAGATAAACCGGTAAATACAATCAGTCTGGGATGTATAGAGGATGGGGGTATAACGAAAAAGAGTCAATAGTAGGAATAATATTATTGTGGAAAAAGGTTGTGAGTATAGCCTATGAAGTTACAACGTTGTTCCACTCACCTCAATTGGTGGTTGTAGGGCTGGTATTTCCTTTTTTCTTGAGGATGTGTAAGGTTCTCCACGATCTCTCTTCCTTTTACGAACAATACACTTCGACTTTTTGAAATGTATGTTCTTTTTTTTACCCCTATTTAAATGGGAAATGGTATTTGCACTCAGATTCACACTGTTAGACGCCGCCATGTTTGTAAGTTCCGTGTAAATATGCGATTGAACCAATTGTTGGAGCTAAAATATAAGAGTTGAAAATCAATATTTCCCTACATTGTTGCTATGAGGGTATTCTACATTATATGTACAACATTGTTTTCATGAAAATTTGTAAGTTACAACGTTGTTCCGGCCGACTCTTCAATTCGTCACCAGATGGGGTATGGCGGCCTATCTATATAAACTCTTTCACTTAGGAGAGAGATGTCATTCAATTTAGAATCGAACTTGAGGTGCCACCGAAGGCTCTGCCCGACCGACCACTCAGCTTCGGAGCTACCAGCCATAGGGTAAGGCATGTAGCATGGCAATAAAGTACTGTTGATTTGAACCCAAGACTCTCATTTCTCGAAGCCGATTCGCTTCATCACGGCATACCCAAGATTCAGGGCCACAGCTTTACCGTGGGCCACGACAATATTTTCTTTTGTTGGAATCATGCTAGCTATGCTCTTTCACATAGCCGGTTAACTGGATTTCCGGATAACTGGAATCCGGAAAAAAGATTCTATACTGCAATGGTTCTCAACCGGGGATCCCTATGTTGTCTCCAGGGGGTCCATGAGTTAATTTTGGTACCTTATACGTATATTAAAACGATGCATGATTTTCCTTAAGATTAATTTTGACCATTTAGAATGGTTGAATAACATTCGGAAATGTCTTAAAAGAAAGGCCTCATAGCATAGATTACATTCTTTATTACGTTAAGTAAGATCTCAATTCCTATCCAATGGATTTTAGAAATTTTAGGTAGATGGGCGAGGACGAGACGAATGAATGAAAAATATCCAAGAACCTTCTATGTCATTTTAGGGGTGTGTGTGTTTTTAAAAGAGTAGAAACTATAGGTACTATTTGCTGAAAACTGAATTTTTGACCCTCTATTGTAGAAATATTATCCGCCAAGACTACTATATTTCATGAACAGATTAGGTCTGTGCCCCAACCAAGACAATTGTCATTCTTGCTATTGTTAAAAACAACAGGACATTATTGATGTACAAGGAATGGAAGCAAATCAGCTGTGAGTACACAGGTTCCACCCATATTTTATTTTTCACTTATGGCAACTTCTTAGTGATGTAAGGTTTTAATAAATATTTAAATTTTGGTTCTTTTTCATATTTACATTTCAATGTAAAAAACTTAAGGTTTTACTCTATCTAAACAACATTTGTGAACTTTTAATGGGAAGGAGGTCTGCAGAAATAGTGATTTCTTAAAGAAATGTGCTTTCCTTGATGCATATGTATATACATCATTATTCCACAATTTAGCTCAATTTGAACTTTGAAAATTCATGAAAATATTTAAATAATAATGAAAAAATTACTGTACCTCTTCTAGAACTGGAATAATCATCAGGCCTGAACCCCATAGGAACTGTTTCTCTATTGCATGGGTTTTTGGATCATCAAAGAACCTGAAGATTATAAAATAAATTTTAAATTAAAAAAGAGAAATGCCTACAAAAAAATACAATATTTAGCAAAATATATGAGAAATATGAATACCTATAATTAGAAATGGGAAAGTTCTGGATCCAGAACAAGGAACAGTTCCAGAGCTGTTCCCGTTACTAGATCCGGAATGGAAAAATTTATGGAACCAGAACCCAAACTGGAACAATGATGGTTCTGGAATGGTTCCCTTAAAATTGACTAAATTATTATCAATATTTTTACATTTTTAAAATTTAAAACAGAATTCTATTTTCTACTATTATATATTTTTTCGAAATTGAAAACGAATACTGTCTCTGATTATTTTTCTCCATTGTTAAGTTGACTCTAGTGTTTGGTACTTGGTATCCAAACAATCTACATTTGGTTTTCATATTTTGCATAATAGATTCTGGAAAGAATCTGCTTCAAGATCACGTAAAACAGGAAACAACAAGTAAGATTCAATTATTAACTCTAATACATTTTAAGAGCTATCAAATCAGTTTTATTATCTTTACATAGGGAGAAAAGAAGAAGGGACAGAGAGAGGGAAAACAGATGGAAAGAGAGTGAAAAACAGACAGGGAGGGATAGGGAGAGGGAGAGATAGAGGGAGGGACAGATAGAGGGAGAACAGAGGGAGGGAGAACAGAGGGAGGGAAAAGGGGAATATCGGTATGATGTGAGTGTATCAGAGATATTGAGGGACCTGAAATGGCAGACGTTGAACAGTAAGAGAGTTGAATACAAAAGAAAACTATTTGTAAAGTTTATAACTCCGAATGAAGTGTTAAATTATTAATTTTTGATTTTTGCGAGTAAAAACCAAACTCTGTTTTACCGCATGTTTTAAAAACGTGAATTTACAGAAGCCCTTGAATTTCATCATTTCAAAGCGATATGGTGATCCAAAGAAAACTGCATTAATATTTTCAGTGTATATCTGCGCCTAGAATGAATCACTTGAATTATATCTGGTGCAAAACTATCATATGTTGCGCATATGAGATTTTTTTCATTTCGCATCTCCTGAAGCTGTACTTTATCATCTTAGAAAAGTGCAACAAACACATTTATCAGACCCTGCTACTATTTCTTCTAAAGAAGAAATTTTTAAATCCCAAGAAAATCATGAAACACAGACCAATGACAATGGAAAGAATCATATTTTCATCGTCGTTACTTTATGTTTAATATTTTCTGGGCCCTGTAGACTATTTGAAAGGGATAGCTGAAAGGACAGAGTCGCTGTGCTTGTTGTAATTCAGAAATGCAATGTCGATTTCAAATTTCCCTCCTAAAAAGCTCTAGGCAAGTCAAAACGCTTATGTTGGTACCTCTCACTCTCCCTTCAGTTTCCTTCCTTCCCCACCATCTACCTCACTCGTTTCCTAACTCCGTTGATATGTATTGTAGAATTTCGTTTAAAAAATGCCAATAATCAGAATTTTCACCGCAATGCAGTGATGTAAGTTTCAATCCTCTTTTTAGCAAAAAGTACAGCAATTTTATAATGATAGATTGGTAATTACACCACCCACTGTGAGGGTAAACTACAATGAGAGCTAGGGGCTGGGACTCAAGTCTGAGTGGGGGTCGCTAATCCTCACTAATGAGTGTCGAAGAGGAAGAGCAGGTAGTCTTCCAAAACATGGCCCCGGATCTGCTACAGAAACCAAAAATATCTACCAGAAGCTGTAAGGAAAAAATGTGGCATGAATTTGAAAAAGCATCAAGTTACCACTTTCAGAAGAAATAACAAAATAAACACACTGTTGTGGAAAGATAAAAGGCTTGTGGTAATTCAAAGAAAAAGAAAAGATGACAGAAGAAATGGAAAAACCTACTGTAGTAGTAGATTATAATAAAAATATGGGAGGAGTTGATAGAGCAGATCACTACATCTCAAGTTATTGGTTCACTCGAAAATCAGTGAAATGGTGGAGGAAGCTTTTCTTCTGGCTTCTGGATGTGTCTGTTGTTAACAGCTTCATACTCTTCAATGAACATACAGCCCAACACAATAAGGTTAAAATCAGCCACAAACAATTTAGAAAAAATTTAATAAAGCAACTGGTGTCAGATGTCAGAAATGTCGCGAGAAAACGTGATCGCCCAACAACTTCAGATTCTGAAGAACAGCTAAACAGATACATTTTATTCATGCTAATAAGGACAGCAAATCCAAAGACTGCATTATCAGTTCTGTTATAAAGGTAAAGGGTGGTAGGAAAGAAAACGTTTTTTTCTGCAATACTTGCACAAGGTAGCCAGGACTACATCCGGGAGAATGCTTAGAAAAATATCACACATTGCAAAAATAATGTTAATTAATAAAAATGATGCATTGATGTACACATTTTGTTATATAAACCTTTTATCATGATTTATCTACACATTTATTGATAATATTTGTAATTTTTATAGTGCTTCCTAAAAAAAATGACTGATTTTAAATTACAACCTGTGGGGAATAAGGAGCAATATTTATTCAAGGAGAAAGGGTTAATTGGGTATGAACTACTTTCCAGTTTTTAATCATTATTGTTTTGTATTTCATTATTTTAAATAATTTTTGTTTTTGTTACTTATATCATTGCTACTTACGTATTATCTCCAGGACCCTTCGCAGGACCTGGTACTTACATATTATCCCCATGCCATACTTCTGTGCAACATTAACAGAAATTGATTGGCCGGTCTCGACATTTACAAACCCAATCATTGGACAACGGGGAGGGATACTTTGGTTCCGGGCGAGGCGAAGGCCGAGGTAGCGCCCGGATATGACTACCCATTAAAACAAAGCAAGCCGAAGGCTCGTCACATATCCTTTCAATGTTATATCCTCTCAAAAAAAATGGAAGGATATATTGACAAGCCTTCGGCTCACTTTGTTTTAATGGGTAGTCGTCTCCTACCGCTACCACGCCTTTCGCCTCACTCGGAACCAAAGTATCCCTCCCAGTTTGATTGGGTTTGTAAATGTTGAGACCGGCCAATCAGTTTCTGTTAATGTTGTTTTGAAAATAAAATATCGTAAATCCAAAAATATGTTGTTAATCTGTTAATATTTTTATGGCATGGGGATAATACGTAAGTAAGATAATACCAAAGTAAGGTCCTGGAGATAATACGTAAGTACCATATCATTTTAAATATCCCAATAGGAACGTTATTAATGAAACATTTTAAAAAATGAAAACATTTCTAATTGTCTCTTACTGGCATTTTCAAAACAAAAATTTGAAAGATGTGGTTTTTTGCCATGCATTGTAAAAACCCATGAAGTAAAACACAAATTCTAACCTAGATTTTATAAAAATATAACAAGCAAAGTTCTTACTCGAAGAAAAGTGGGCGAGCCACAGTATCACCAAATGCATGTGCCCTCCAGAAAAGTGTGTACAGGTACGGCAACAAGGAGTAACGAATCAGAAGAGCCTTACGTGCAGATTGGACTACTTCAGGTCCAAGGCTTACAGGATCTTGAGGCTTTTTTAAAAGAGAAAAAAATCCCATTTCATTCATCTGAATTATACAATACCAAAATTGGCGACAAAATGCTCTTACAGTTATAAGATTAAATATTCATTATTTTTAAGAAACTATTCTCAATTACAACAATAATAACTTTTAAAAATGAAAATGTATAGAAAATGTTATTCTTATTTCATAATATACAATATATACAATAGGTTCTCAACTTATGAACGGGTTGCATTCCAAAAGTTCATCGAAAGTCTTCTATTCGGAACTAGGATCCAGAGACAATATTTTTAAAAATGGTGGTCAGGTTTCAATGTCAGTCTGCAAATGCCTATTTAACCCTAAACTAAAATGAAGTACTGTACATTTGCAATAAATAATAATACGAAAAAAGGTATTTCAAATTTTAGTTGTTTTTCATCATCCTCCCGATGGTCTAACGAGCAAGTAACTTAGAACTTAAGAGTGTAATGGATTACTGTTTTGAAAAACAATCTGAAGAGGTATGACACCACCCTCCACCACTGCAAATAATTGCCAATAGAAAAGGCTGATTCATATGGGTGAGTTGACGTTTGTGTGCCTGACTTAATAAAATATTAATACCGTAATTTTCCGATTATAATACGCACCCATCTTCTTAAAGGTGAGATATTAAAACTGTCTTATCACCATGTATAACAGGTAACACATTTTTTGTAAAAAGATCACTGAAACTTTTCACTTGGTTATTAGCAGTATCGAGACAGTTCTCGCCTTGCCGCAAAGTGAGATATGTACAAGAGTGTTTACAAAAACTTTAAATCTATATAGTTTTGACTCTCACTTTAAAAACTGATATAATGTATAAAAACACGTCCCCATGTCTCACTGTGTAATAATCTGGTCACTTGGAATAACAGTTCATGCCTTGCTGCAAGCGAGATATGCACAAGTGTTTACAAAAACTTCACGTCTTTATAGTTTTGACTCTCACTTTAAAGACTGATACAATGTATAAAAACATGTCTCCATGTCGCATTGTGTAATAATCTGGTCTCATGGAATAACAGTTCATGCCTTGCTGCCAAGCGAGATATGCACAAGTGATTACGAAAACTTCACGTCTAAATAGTTTTGACTCTCACTTTAAAGACTGATACAATGTATAACAACATGTCTCAATGTCACATTGTGTAAGGATTTGGTCGGTTGGAATAACACTTCTTGCCTTGCTGCCGAGCAAGATAGTTTACGTGAATATCACATCTAGTTCTGACTCTTGTCTTCCTAAAAGCCGGTTGAGGCACGTAAAATAATATTTGTTGCTCGCAACTTGCATTGATTTTTTCTTAAAAAGCATGGCTTTAAAAAGTGTTGCTTCACAAATGCCATGGATGACATTTTTGGGATGATGATTTTGCCGAAGTGGATAGCGAGGACGAAGATGACATTCTCGGCGTTTCCATTTACATAGACGGTGAGAGAGAACATAAAATCACCGACAAACTATTTGTGGATAAAAATAATGAATTCAGAGGCTAAGATTCGGACTGCTAAAAGTTAATAAATATTTTTCATATTTTTGTTTTGAAAAACAATATTTAAAGAATTGTTATCAAAATGCATTGAAATGTATGATTTATTGGTAAAAATGTCCGAAATTATAAATTATTTCCTTACTAAAATAGTTGTATGTGCTAGTTATCATATATAATATGTACACTAACTTTTTGTCAATTTTTCATGAAAAAATGCATATTATAATAGAAAAATTATGGTACTTTATGGAGCTTTGTTCGTAAGTATGAGTGTTTGTAAGTAGGACGTTCGTAAGTCGAGGACTTACTCTACATGAGTCAAGGAATTGTATGTAACGAAAAAAAATTATTTATGGAAAGAGACTACATATCTGTCTGACAATAATATTCAATAGCAGCTCAACACTGTCATAAGACGGAGAAAGTAAAAAGCTAATTCTGTATTTTTGTCAGTGTTGGAGTCATATGGAAGAATGAGAAAATCACATTCTATGATCATATTTACTTGGCTTAATCCCTTTTAATTTTCAAGCTACTCGCTGAGTACATTGAAGTCATGCTTTTGATTCTAGAAGCGTTCATTTTCTCCGTTTGATTAACTTCTAAACGCCATATTTATTTTGGAGTATTTAAAGTAATGTTCATTTCCTGTAAAAATTGCATATCTCATGAAGTATATATAGGAGATAAAATGTTCAAATAAAATGTAATTTTAGAGAAAAAGTAATGAAGAATTGCATGCTTTCTTTTCTAGAGATAAGAAACACACTGAAAAAAATATTATGAAAATATTATTACAGTAGAACCTCATAAACCTGGCAACCTCGGGGCCTAGCATTTCCCGGGTTTTTGAAAATTTATAAAAAATCCTTAAGTAATGTACATTTTTGGTAACTGATTATATAATTCAAATGATAAATAACAATTAAAAGGGAACCCATTATCAATAAATACTATTGCTTATACATGCAATAAAATGACGAATTATATAAGAACTACTAAAAAGTAAATAACGAACGTGAAATAAAGCATATATCTCATATGCATTTACAACATTATTTTCATTACACATTATTCTAACAACTTTTTTTAAACAGATCAGGCAAACTAGCTTGCTTCATGCATTTTGATTTTTCCTCCATAAGTTTATCTTGTATTCGATACAAACACGTAATCTCTTGAAAATCAATGCAAGAGCGTTGTTCTGAAGCAGATAGTGTATCTGTGGCCAACTGTAAACAGTGATCTATTGAAGGTTTGTCCTTCACTATCTCTTCATCATTGCCACTTTCATTTTCTTCATCTTTTTCATGCTCAGATTTCAAAACTATGTCCACTATTTCACATCAGCTGAAGTATGACAGGCGCATCATTGTCGATATCAACCCAGTTTTCAATGTCATCTTCTACCACTCTTTTTGCTATTGTGAAAAATTTTCGCTTGCTGTATCAGCATTAGGTCTGAAATAGGTGCACCTTCACTTCTTCCCTGACGAAACCACTCAAACAATGCCTTATCAACAATATTTACCCAGGATGTGTAGTGTTTTACGGCTACACATAGCTTTAGGTGTATCACTCTCTGCATAAAATTTCAATATTTCTATTTTTTTCTTCTTTACGTAATACACAGTGGAACTACCAATGCAATATTCTTTGCAAAGTCTCTTCACTGAAGTACCTTTTTCAAGTTTTCTTAGTAACTCCACTTTTTTCAATCGTGAAATTCATCTGTTTACGTTTCGTAATACCACTTATAAGTGTCTTATGTTTTTGAAGCCATGTCAAAATTTAACAAAAGTACTAATTACATTAATGAAAAACAATTGCTATCGCCACAAATCTAAACGTATGGTTCTAATGAGGTAAACGAAACAATGAAAATAGATAAGTGTACATCATTTAACGTAATTTCTAGAGTATTAGGATTTTTTTACACATAAAATTGAAAAAAGTGCTGAGTTTTTGAGAATGCTGAGTTTATGAGGTTCTACTGTATTACAAAAATTTCATTTGTCTTATTGTTAGCCTATACTACCACTCAGTGATGGAAGACGTAATAAGACGGCTCACAAAATGCAGATGGTCAAATGGAAGAAGAGGGCATTACAGGGCTGAAGCTCCGTCTCGTGGGATTATGCTTCTCAAATGTGAAAACAGGTCTGAGAGCCTGGGCCTAGATAAGTCACATCTAATAGGAAAAATCCAACATCATTAAAATTCAAATTTTTTAGGGTTACTGAAAATAGGCTGAAATGCCTGCAGAATGCTAGCATCATCTACTAGTATAATACACAATGAAATTATATGTTTATAACAGTTTTAGTGAGAAAAGGATAAAGACGCAACTGTGACATAAATATAATAGGCCTTAATTTTTAAATAGAAAAGTGTACAAGTGGTTTGAGAAATAAATAAAACCCTTTAATTCCCTGCTTTTAATGCTTCTTTAATCTATCTATATCTATAAAATAAAGTGTTTGTTTTATAGCTCTGCAACTACAGCATGTAGAAACAAGAGAAAGGTATCATTTTAACCGGATTAATGAGTCTGGGTGTGTAGTTAGGTCTTTATAATGATTTTATTGACCTGTCTAATTTTTAAAAATATTTTTTTTTCATTTGAATAAAATAGGGATGAGTTCAGCTGATTTTTCATTTGAATTTTAAAATTATGTAGAAACATGGTACGAACTTGAGACTTGAATGGTTCTATGAAGAAAAGAACAAAGTTTATTTTTATTGAAGACAGAATCCAAATCCTGATCGAATTAGCATAAAAATGCATTTAGAATCAGTAAAATATGTGATTTTATCAGTCTTATTACAATACCCATTACAAGCTACCATGACAACTCCCATTGTCGCCGAAATTGAGGGTCCAATGCATTTATATTGGAATATTTTTAACGTAATATCGTTTTTCAATTTCTGTGTGCGAGTTTGCTTTGTGTACATGACAACCTAATATTTGTTGATTATAATTGAAATATAACTAATAAACAGTTTTTGATGATGTTTGTGTGTAGCATAGAGTTCTCCAAAGCAAGATGTTTTTAAAACTACATAAGTAACTTAAATAATTAGACGTAGATTTTCCACAAATTGTGATTGGATAAATCGTTTCATTGTTTCCAAAGTATTGTTGATGTAAACAATTTTCTTGTAACAGAACTCGTGGATGAGAGAATCGAGCTAATGGTCTGCGGGTAATATTCACTCTGATTTATTAGTGAATTATTCTCGGGTTTCATACCGGGTGATGTCTTGAATAGAATTCGACGTTTCGGCATATGTCACATCCCCCATCTTCAGTTTTCCTGAAGATGGCGGATGTGACATATGCCGAAACGTCGAATTCTATTCAAGACATCACCCGATGTGAAACCCGAGAACAATTCACTAATAATATTGGCCGGGAAAGTTTTAAATCCTTTTTCACTCTGATTCTTAAACATTCTCCATTTACTTTTTTGTCTTTCGATAAATTTAATCATTTCATAAGTTCCTTTGCTTATTTATTTTTGCTGATTATTGTGGTCTTGCTGGTTTTACTTAAAGTTTTCATTTTGAAGAAATCGTCCTGAAACTTCGCATAGGTATATAATTTTACCCTGTGGGTAACATAGGCTATATGGATGGCGATAAAAATTTTTGGAGGGAGAGCTTAAATCAATAATTATTTTCCCATAAGTTAACACGTAATTTTCGATTTTTCACAGTGCAAGATTTTCTTCATTCATCTAAATAGGTAAACGTGGAGCAGTTTTCTTAATTTTTGGTTTACTGTGTTATTCTTGCAATGTTTACATGTTACACGGTCGAAGTTTTAGATTCACTAAAACTGTTGAAATTCAACGGGCATTCCAGTTAGTACCATTATCTAACTATATATTAATTTTATGTTGACGTCTTTAGACATTTGTTTACAATTTATTTCGGCGTATTTCTCGAGAACCGTTTGTCGTAAAGATATGCGGTAAACGGCGTTTTGTTTCTACTGGCTATGAGGTCCATGGAAAAATATTTTCGTTTGCTAAAGTATCCCGGGTTCGAATCCAGGAGACAATTATATTTTCCCATAAGTTTACAGAGGATTTTCGATTTTTCAGAGTGCAACGTTTTCTTCCTTCGTTCGTTAAAATATGTAAATATGGACCGATTTTCTTCTTTTTTGCATTATTTGACGGCTAAAGCTCTATACTATCTTATTCTTGCCATGTTTATGCGTTACACAGTCAAAGTTTTCAGAAATACGCATTCTTTTTCGAAATTTTGCGGATTTTTCGTACTCTTTCCTGGCGTTGCCGAGGCGACCGTCATTGTTGCCTCCGATTCAATTACTATCAATTATACCTTCAAATAGGTGAAAGAATTCGCTTTGCACTTTTGCTTAACATAAGCATCGAAATTAATGAAGCATAGCAACGTAAATATTTACGGATAATTATTTTGTTGACTGCGTATGGGAAACATTTCTAGCTGTGTCAATAACGTGTATAACAAACAAGCTCCCAGCGTATTGAGTTTTATTTAAATTGTGCAATTAATTTGTTTACTGTTTTGTTTCATCGTTTGAATGCTGGAATCTTTCCTTTTTGTAAGTAGAACTATCATATTACACATCTGTAATCCTTATTAACGCAAATAGGCTCACGCATCAATTAAAAATTAGATCAGAATAGGGACGCACGTTACTTTGTAAACACATTATGTGGTTATCTTCTCTTCATTGATAATCTAAATAAACGGTTGCTTTGACGTCGCCTTTATAGTAGGTCCTGTAAGAAGTTAAAAGCAGTCGTTGATAGACACTTGAAGTAAAGCAATTGTTTGTGAGTTCGTCTATAAGGGTGCAACGATAATCATTGGAACTAAGGTAAGGTGGAGCTATTAGCCCAGCTACAGCTGCCAGATAAATAAAGAGGAGCAAGAGATCAAAGGAAGAGTATTGTAGGAAAGAGAGAGAAAGAGATGCGGAAGCTCATAGGATTACCCGTGAAGATGAGGAGCGGAGAGTACTAGAAAGACAAATAAATAGGGAAACACGTCTAAGGATAGGGAACAAAGAAGATCTAACCTAGGGCCGAACTATTTAGATTATTTGCATTTCATTTATTTCATTAATTATTCAATCAAAATTATTTCACTAAACTTTCAGTTTATTTAAATCGCATTGAGGATCGGAGACCCGGGGCTGCCCTACTAGTAAGCATTAAAGCAGTTAGGAATGAGTGTATGGGAGGGCAGAAGTGCCAGTGGCATAATGAAAGGGGGGTTGAGAGGGTTTGGGGATTCAAACTTCTCCCCTCCCATCAACCAAATTTTTTTACTCTAAGTTTTTATTCAATGATAAAGTGTCCTAATTTATATCAAACCAATAAAAAAATAGTTATTTTTAAAATGCAATTACATGGTTACCACTTGAATTATGCATGCGCCAATGTTTTCTGAGCTGACTAGCGATCTGTTCCCATACATATGGTGTGGGCAGAGAGGATGACGTCGCAAACCCTGGCCATTTCCATGAAATCAGTGAATGACGAACTAACAAGCTTACCATAGTAATGGGCTCCACATACCGTATTTAATTGATTGTAAGCCGACCCCCACAAGGGCAAGAGAGGAAAATTCCATATTGGGTGAACAGACGTCCTGGTTTTTTAAACTCGCAACAAAAATATCCCAGTTTCTCTTTGTCTTCTCCAACGTCTCATATTCGACTCATCAATCCCATAGTGCCATTTGCAGCAACATTTCATGTTTCTTCCACATATGCTATAACTTTTCTGCTCAAGTCCACAGAATAATGTGTTCCTCCCATTATGGAATTATTTTTAAAAAACTGAAAAATCTGCCAAGTAAATGACAAAAATTAAAGCTTGCAAAGGCACATGGAAATGACGGTAGACTCTGGGAAACCAAGGATTATGTGCATGCACATACTAGAGAGGGCTTAGGGAATCCCAGGATTACATGCATACTTGAGATGGCTCGGGAGTAAGTGAATGTTACGAAACATTTAGTTCTTCGTATTCAATCATTGTGATTTTTTTACATACATTTAAAGTAGATTATTTACTTATATATTAACACACTTATATCAAGAGTTACAATGTAACCACAGGCACTAATGCATTGATTACAGTCATGCCTCATTTAGCGCAAAGGATTCGTTCCGAACAGTCACTGAGCTAACCAAATTTGCACTAAACAAAACGATTATAACATGTACTTATGCTGCATCCGAAAAGACGAAGGCATCTTCTAAGGTATCTTCAAATCAAGGGACCTTCCAAGCATCCTTCAAAGGCAGTTCTTTTCGGACAGTTATCTCTACCATGGTGACCTCTATCGCAAAGTGTCAAAAGTACACTACAAACAATATAGAATCACTTAGCGGTGCTCAGTGAATCTCGTGAATTCTTCTCTATCTTGATATTGGTGTTGGATTAGGTTTTTTATTGATTACCGTATTCACCTGAATCTAAGACGACTTTTTTTTCCAAATTGTCAGCTGTAAACATCAAGAGTCGTCTTACATTCGAATACAAAGTATATTTAAGCATTTAATCAATGGTTTTTACAAGAAATGGTATGTTAGAGTAAACAATTCAGAACAGCAAATTCAAGTACGTACATAAACAAGTAAAATAAACAAATGACAGCGGAAATCATTGGGATTCCCCTTTCAAACGACTCACCGCGATTCACTAAGTGTGACAGTAATTTTGAGTTGTGCATTCTTGATTTAAATGCACAACCCTTAAGTTAAAATGACAGATCATGTTGAAGTACGTGGCACGAGTGCAAAGGGAAAGTTAACAAAAGGAATTAGACGGAGCTATGATGGAAATTTTAAGTTGATCGTGATAAATTACGCCGAAAAAACTAATAACTGTGATGCGAGTAGAAAGTTCGGTGTATCTGAGGCAAATGTGCGTCGATGGAAACTCTCAAAACAGGAACTAGAAAAAGCCAAAGCCACAAGGAAGTCGTTCAGTCGTCCAAAATTAGGCCGATTTCATGGCATAAAAGAAGTAGTAAAGTTTGTGCACACATGAGGAAGAACGGTATGCCTGTTTCGACTGAAAGTATTATACTTAAGGCTAATGAAATTACTAGAGGACTTAATATATCATTGCAAGAATTCAAGGCCAGCAGAAGTTGGTGAGTGAGAATGATGCGACAAAATAATTTCTCTTTACGGCGACGAACTTCACTGTGTCAGAAATTGTCAGAAGACTATGTTGAAAAACTTCTCGCTTACCAGAAATACGTAATTGGACTTAGAAAAACCAATAATTACCTTTTGAGCCAAATAGGAAATGCCGATGAAACTCCGGTTATCTTCTACATGCCATACTGTGAACGTAAAAGGTGCGAAGTCCGTCCTAATTAAAACTACAGGCAACGAAAAAATGCGAGTCACGGTAATGTTGGCGGTTTTTCGCAGATGGGACTAAATTACCATCATATGTGATTCTAAAGCGGAAAACAATGCCTAAGGAACATTTGCCAATTAGAATAATAGTTAGGTGTCAAGAAAAGGGGTGGATGACTAAAGAACTAATGAGAGATTGGTTACGTGTGGTGTGGAATAGACGGCCAGGAGCTTTACTGAAACAAAGAGCAATGCTTTCACTGGATGCATTCAAGGACACTTATCTCCTGAAATTAAAAACATAATGAGTGCGATGAATACTGATCTTATTGTAATACCTGGAGGAATGACATCGCAACTTCAAGTTTTAGATGTTGCTGTCAATAAGTGTTTTAAAAATAATTTAAAGGTTTTGTATTCTGAGTGGTTACAACGTGGAACTCACACTTTAACACCAAAAGGAAATCTTAAGAAACCTGAAGTTGCAATGCTCTGCCAATGGATCAAGGCATCGTGGCAACAAATAAATGCAAAAGTAATAGTGAAAGGATTTAAGAAATGCTGCTTATCTAATGCCATGGATGGGAGTGAGGATGATGTTTTGTGGGAGACTGATGATGAAGTTGAGAGTGATAAAGATAGTGAGCGTGAGGAAAATAGTGAAGGTTGCATAGACAGTGATGATGACTAACACAATAAAATGATTTTATGCAGCACTTGGATTGAAATGTTTTTTTGTTGTCCTGAAATGAGTATATTCTTTCAATGTATTTACTTTATTATTAATGTTATCTTAAAATGAATGCTACCATTTAATTTGTTTGAAAACCTGAATGGTTCTATTTGTGATGTGATCTTATGATTTTAAAATGTTAAAAGACAATGACATTCAAGAAAAGTATAAGAGAAAATAAATATTTCACAAGATTTATAATTTTTGTAGTCATGAAGGTCAATTTGAGCTTTTTTCTGTTTTGGAATCATCAAAATGGGGGGTCGTCTTAGATTCAGGGTCGTCTCGGATTCGGGTGAATACGGTATATTTCATTTTGCTTTCTATTTAGTTATTTTTAGTGATTTTGTTATGTAATTCGTTATAGTATTTAGTTTTTAAACTCTCGCTTCATTTTCTTGCTTTAAAGTTACCTTTAGAATTCTTGCGTTATAGTTTGTGTTACCTTTTGATTTCCTTAGCTTTTATTATTCTCACGGTTTATCATTATTTTAAATATTAAAGTTAACGTTTTATTTGTATAATTAATAGTCTTAGTTAGGAAATATTCACATTTTACCATATGATATATTATAAATTTTAATATTAATTAATTTTTTATTATAACGTCCAGTTTTAAATCATTCGGTCTCAAGCGAAATTAATCTTTCCATGCTGCTGCAGTCGAATTCCTCTTGCCAGAAAACAGTCTCTCTTTCTCTTTCCTCAACTTTATGAATTTCTCCGTCAACTCGTGTGTCCCTATAAAAATTAATTTATAACAGGTTTGTAATGGATATTTTTACATCTTTAACGAAAAATATTATCACAGACAATATAAATATTAATGTACTTACATTTTATACTTGTATTGACTTCATTCATGGTCATCGTTTATTGATATATTCACGAACGATCGTAAATGGTGGTCTGTGCTCTGTATTTTCGTAGAATGTTATTTCCCAGCATTCCTTAACAAGTGTGTCCACCGAAGGGAGCACTGAAGGACACACTTGATGTATCCTTCGAGTTGCGTCCTTCCAAGGATGTAGCCTTCGCATCCTTGGTCGTTTCAGACAGGATTCAAAATGGCGTCCACCCTTGGAAGGCACCTTCGCGTCGTTTCAGAAGCAGCATTAGTAGTGATCAGTTCGCGAAATTGCAAGGTTCGCTAATGTTACTTTTTATTTATTTAATATTACCATTAAAAATCAATATTAATACAATTTTAAATCTTTCGCAACTGTGCTCGCATTTATGCATAGATCGCTAGGTTCTGCGAGTTATCATTTTCGTCACTGAAGCGCTCAAATCTATGCGTAAATTGTCGATTCAAATCAGTTGAAGCGGTTTTAACAGTTCGAGTATATCTAACGTGATAAAACGTGTTTTGTTGAAGCAGTTTTATTTATAAATTAGAAGTGAAAGAATGGTTGGCACCAAGTGCTGTGTCCCTAATTGCTGCGAAAAGTTGATTACTCGAGTTAGGTAAGTTTTTGACAAAAATCAAACATTCTTTTAGCTAAATTAATACTTTTTTACGAAAAACGTACGTATTTTTTCGAAATTTTCATCTAGCAAGCCTAATATTGGAAAGAACACCAATAGTCATGTGTTTCTGATCAATTACGTCTAAATACACAATGAATTAAACGATTTCATTGTCTCAAAAGTATTTGTATACGTTGTTTTGATTGCTGTCCGACATAATCGTTACAGTATACAATGCATATTCTGTTCTATACAATTTACAACAATGTCTTAAAGTAAAACCCAAAGTATGCAATAAATATGGGAAAGAACATCAATAATCGTGTGTTTCTGATAAATTCCGTCTAAATTTAATGAATTTTAACGATTTCATTGCCACAGAAGTATTCGTTTACATTGTCGGTTTCGATTGTTGTCCGACATAATCGTTACAAACGAAAGTAAGTTCAACATTTTTGGATCCGATGTGAGGGTTATATTGTGGAGTAAACGAAATACTGTGAAATTTGCATGCCACAGTGAAGTATGGGGGTGGTTCTGTAATGGCTTGGAGTTGTATGTCAGCGAATGGAGTTTAATATTCAGAATATATTGAAGAGACAGATTCAAGTATGTAGACATTTAAAAAAAGAATTAGATAGAGAGTGCTATAAAAATGGGTATTGCTAATACGTTTAAATTTTATGGAGACAATGACACAAAATGTCTTTATATTTTATAAATGATCCAGGTTCCCTCATCTCACTTCCGACTCAAATGGGCGATTTGATGTTTGGGTAAAGCTGGTTGGGGATCCTAACCTACTCTCCATGGACCAATCATTCACTGTTCTATATGGAGGCAGCGGCTGTATACCCTAAAAGGCCGACCCTGCCTTTGAATGTATGCACTTTTGTAATACCAGTGATGTTTAGCATTTATTGTTTCTGCTAATGTTAATAGAGAAGCTCTTATGATATATCCATTCTTGTTTATACTATGTCAACCATGACTTGCCTTATATCTGTTTATACAGATTGAAAGACTAATAAATACAATTATTATTATTGTGAATGCTATTATTATAATTATTTTTTGTAAATTTGCCTTAATTTATTGTCAGTAAATCTGTAAAGGAATATATGTTCTTTTCCTTCAGAAGTTTTTACCAATTCCCCACATCCTTATAAAGGTGCAGGAAGTTTTCAGGTAACCCAAATGGTTTAATTTTTCCATAAATTTGACGTTATAATTCCTTAAGTTTCTTTTGGTTCTTTTAAAAATTCCCGCTCAAAAATTTGATGGAGTAAATTGTTCTAAGAACTGAAAAAAATTGGAGGATCATGCCGTCAAATTTATGGAAAAATTAAACTTCATTTGGTTTACGGAAAACTCCCAGTACCTGCTAAAAGTGGTGCGCATGACGGGAGAGGAAAAGAGGGGAGAGGAAAAGAGGGGAGGGGAAGAGAGGGGAGGGGAAGAGAGGGGAGGGGAAGAGAGGGGAGGGTGAGGAGAGGGGAGAAAGGGGAGGGGCTGCTTACGTAGTTGTTGACTATAGTTGAGCCACTATATCTTGACCCATGCCCCACCTACTAGATGTTCGAAGGGATGGGGAGTCGTAGCCAATAGTAACTGCCGATTCGTGGCAGAAAACCCTCAGCGTTGCCGTCCGAATAACTTGATCTCTGCGTTCGCCGTGACTGTTTCGGGAGCTCGCTTCGCAGCATTTTTCATTTTATTTTATAATCCTCTTTTTGTTCGTTTAATAGATTAGGTAGGTTATTAATCTTTACGTTCGATTTTCTTTTGCTTTTATTTAATAATCATTTAGGAATTCCTTTATTTTTGCCATTGTTCAGTAATTTCGCTTATATTTTTAATTTCTTTTTGTTTAATTTTTATCTTATAGTAGATTTACGAACAGTTCTTCGGTTGTTTTATTACATTAGGTCACTCATTGATTTAAGTGTGCCGTAAATTTTTCTATTTTATTGCTTTCATTTAATTTTCCTTATATTACATATATTTGTTCGGTAGTTTAGTTTGGTATATCATAAATTTAAATACGTCTATAATTTTTCTTGATTATTTATTTTATTTTATTTTTCTTGTGGTAGATTCAAAAATTTGTTTGTTTTTTATTAGGTTTCTCAATAATTTAAATACGCTTTTAGTTTCGCTTCGCTGTTGATTTAATTGAAATATAATTTTAGGAGTTTTTGTTTTCCTTCTGATAATCTGTTATAGGTGGCTCGTTAGTTTATTTCCCTCTTTTAATTTACTAAGTTAAAATGTGTGAAAGAGTGGAAGAGCCAGCGGGAAAAGTAAAATCAAGTCGCAAGCGAGTTCTCGGTAGTCAGGCCCGCGAGATGATTTTCAAACTGCGAATGTATTTTGAGGAAGAGAAGAACAATAAAGAGCCTCTTTTACCTGTGAATCAAGTTGTTGAAAGGACTGCTGCAGCTTTAAAAATTAGCCCCTCAACAGTTAAAAGAATAAGCAGAGAGAAGTACGGCGGAGAGGAGGGACCCTCTTCGCAACTGCGCACCCCTGGGAAGAAGAGGCAGAGAGAGAAAAGAATTTCGTCGATGGACTCCTTCCAAGAAAATGCGATACGTCAACATGTGTATCAGTACTTCAGAAGAAAGGAATATCCCACGATCCAAAAGCTTCTCGTCACATTGAAGGAAGCTGGATTGTTTTCCGGAGGACGAACAACATTAAGGTTAGCCATGAACAAACTGGGATTCCAGTGGCAAACATTCTCAGGAAGAAAAATTCATTTAGAGCGGCAGGATATTGCTTCTTGGCGCGGAAAATTTTTAAGATGTATAGGGAAAACAAAAATAGAAGAAATTGTGTGGCTCGATGAGACATGGGTGAATGTTGGACATTGCCTTAAGAAAACTTGGGCGGACTCTACAATGAAGGTACAATTAAAACTCCAGTGGGAAAAGGTGGGAGATTGATATTGCTACATGCGGGTACTTCAAAGGGATTTGTTCCGAACGCTCTTCTTTTATTTAGATCTAGAAAGACTGGAGATTATCACGAGGAAATGACTTTGACAGATTTATGGAATGGTTTAATAAGCAGTTATTACCTAATATTGCCAAAAATTCAGTGATAGTTATGGATAATGCTTCGTATCATTCAGTGCAAATCAATAAGGCCCCAACGCAAGCAAGCCGAAAGGAAGAAATTTTCAAGTGGCTTAAAGACAAAAATGTGAGTGCTGTGGAGGAAAATATGACAAAAGCGGAAATGCTCCAATACGTTGCCATGTACAAAGAAACATCAAAAAGATATTGCATAGACGAACTTGCAGAAGACAACGGCCACCAAGTTCTACGTTTACCGCCTTATCATTGCCATTTCAACGCTATTGAAATGGTATGGGCACAGGTGAAAGGGTATGTTGCGAGAAACAATAAGACTTTTAAATTGGGTGATGTGGAGAAATTAATTTATAAGGGAATTGAAGAGGTATCTCCACAGAGGTGGGCAGACATAGTAAGGCACACCCAAAAAGTGATAGAGGAAGCATGGAAAACTGAAGGTATTCTCGAAGAATGCCTGGAGGAAATGATTGTTAAGCTGTCGAGTAGTAGCAGTAACGAGAGTGAAGCCGAAAGCCAAGAAGAGGACGACGAAGATGAAGAATTTATTCCAGTAATAAGAAGGTACAAATAATTCTTGAGCAAATTAATATTAATAAATTTGTTATTATAGTTTTCTTTTATTTATATAGTATTAATATTTTTTCAGGCGACTGGATGAGTCAGGTGCTTCAACTTCTTATGCTTCAGTGAATGAAGATTTAGGTGTCTCATATTTATCAGATTAAATAAAGAATGTTTCCGCAAATGTTTTACCTCAGACCTAATCCCATTTCGACGGATTAGCCAGCAAATAGAATAAACCCGGAGGCTCTTGTCTCTGAAAGCGCTCTTCAATTGACAACCGTTACCGATCCACCCTTCTGGCCCTCTCAACCCCTCTCCCACCCCCAAAATCCCACCACCCCTCACCAAAACCCTTCCCTAACTCCCCAAAACCGACCTTTTTTCGTTTATTGCATGAGAACGTGCCACCCAGAGGAGCATTGCACCCTTGCAGCAATCAACGTAGGACGGCAGCAAGAAAATTTTGGCCGAGAGTAACGGTATCGATAGATCCTTTACCCGCTTTCTTTTCTGTCTCTGCAGTGGTTTTCGCAACTTATTTCCAGGGCAGCCATAACCTATCATAAAATTTTATGGTGCCACGTGTTCAAGGGTAAAATTTTGCCTTAGCGTCGGAAACAAAGGAATTCGGAGGGGAATGGGAATGGAAGGGGAGTGTTTGTTATACTTCCTTTGAGTGAGGGTCTACCGACTGGCATGGCGATCTGAAGAAAGAGAGGGAGTAATCGGTGGTCTCCAGAAAGTGCCTGAAAAACAATTTCTCTCCTGTGCTAACAAAATAAGTGTGCCAACTGTGTGAGACGAAAAAGGACATCAAAACCAAAACAATTTGTCAAAACTGTATTAATATATTTTCCAAGAGCATTGTTCTACCATTTGCGTAAATTGTTTATGAAGGACAATATTTTAGGAGGTTGAAAGTTTGGATGAGGACTGAATTAAAATTTTTGGTCTCACACATATTTGCATAAACATTCTTCAATAAATTATTTAAAGTATTTTGTTTTCCTTTTCTATTGAAATAGTTGTGGAATTTCTAATAATTTTAAAAATATTCTGGAAATCTATCTTTTTAAGCTTCAAAATATATTTGGTCGATTCGATCCAACGCGAATACTAACGTATTTTGAAGAGTAATCGAAGGTTAATGTAGGTATTTTTGAAGGAAAAAGCCTCTTTTTAGACTAAGGGAAACATGTTGGCAACCCTTTACATATAGCCTTTCATGGTCATAAACATATTTATAAGTTATATTCGAATCATACAAGACATAACATCGTTTTACATAAAATCTTGGTTGCAACGCCGCTGCGCGCCGTGTAATTCCTAAGGGTTGCCGTCAGCGCGCACGTGACATTTTTATAAACAGCCATAACTCGAGGCTCGAGTAAGATATCGGAATGAAACTTTCACTAAAAACATTTTCGCTATTCACCTAAACAGCATACGTATCATGTGTGGGTGTAACTTTTATAGAATGAGATTTAGCAGGAGGCTACTTTTGTCACGACGTTGACTCAAAAATTTGCGCCGGACTAATCTAAAAGATTTTTTATCATCTTAACAATTCAACTTATTCACAATAAATAAACGTTGTTGGTAAGATAAAGCAATGAATAATATAATATAATTTTCTAAACCTAGAAGGTTGAACCATTTTTCCGTGTTTACTTGAGGAATAATAACGAGTAATGAAAAACGGATATTAGGAAAATCCTGTAAAATATTATTCTGTAAATTAAATAGAAACATTTTGATAAGAATAATACCAGAAATGAATGCCGCGTTAGAATTTATAGAGGAAAATATTTTTTATTATAAGTTATCTCAAAAAGCACAATTTGGCAACAAGGCCTCCACTGCCACAATAAGCAAATGGGTGGGGCATGGGTCACTATATAGCGGCACAACTATAGTAACGTACGACAAATAGAAAATCCCAGAAAAGGCATTGAGGCGACAGAGGGGTGTTTACTCGTGCCTCATTCTTAACGTTGAGTGTCGCGAGCCTATCTCTCACGTAATGAAAATATTCAAATCACGCTTATGGGTGTAAGATCAGATATAAAAATAGATTATATTTGCTAACTTTCAGAATAAAAATAATTTACGTTAATTACAATTAAAATAATACCTATTCTTCCGCCTCTCGTATATTAAAAGTATTGTGTCGGAGTGTTTCTTTCGGAATGAACCAAATAATAATAATTCGTAATAAACATAGAGTACGCTGTTCATCGTAATTTCTCATAGTGTTTTGCTGGCGGCCATCTTGCTGACAGACACGCAGACATTGCCTTTTATTATAGTAGATTATTTCCTCCTATTTACTGTTAAAATGTTATTTTGCCATAGATACCGTATGTACTCGTGCATCCTGCGCACATTTTTCCCGAAACGTCGGGAAAAAAAGGGGGTGCACGTGTTACACGAGGATTTCTGAACAGGTCATATAAATTGTATCGATAGTAAATTCTTTGCAATATGCTTGCGTCTACGTTTATATTCGTAAAAGATGTCGAATTCTACGAAGTATATGCGTATTTATGCCACCAAGCAAACGTGTAATTTATGCCCGCGCTGAAGGCAAAAACTAGTAAAACTAGGCAGAAAGAATACGCCGACTAACTGATAACTATAGTTCAATGACTACTGAGGGTTTTCCAGCTTGAAAATAGGCAGGTTCAAGTTTGGTCCTTTTCCCTAATCCACTTCAAGGAAATCGGAGTGGTGAAATTTTGTTGCGAATGAAAGATTTCATCGTTTGAAAGGAAGACGGAAATCCACATCTCAAGTGTTTGGACTCGTTTGTTCGTAACCTTCCAGTATTTACTCACGAGACGATACACGAAAAAACTCCCCATCCACCTAAGGAAGTTCCCGTTCATAGATGAACAAATAGTTTGCGAAGCTCCGCATCTGTTCGTAATATTACGTCAAAAATAGGAGTTCGCGGGTTACATGAGTAAATACGGTATTAAACAAAACACCGCAAATATGTCACTGGAACTGATTACGTGAAAACAGCTTTCCTTTATTTTTTTAAGCAAACAAAACCCAGCAAAAATGCGCACCGTGAACAGTATTTTCATTTTGCAGTGCGTACCATACATACAGTATTTATTTTATTAAAAGATAAATAAAAATGTATAACACGGGACGATTGCGCTATATCGAAATTGCACTAACCAAACATGTGCTAAACGAGGCATGACTGTACTTTACCATTTCATTCATTGGGTTTTAAGACATGATTCTAAGGCAAGTGGCAATTTTTAAGGAAGTAAAAAGGTAGAAAAGCTCGGCTTACAATCGATTATATATGGTATATCTCCACCTTTCATTTTTTAAAAATTTTCAGTCTTAATTGATGTACTTGATGATTAACTTCTTTGAAATTTGTGTGCATGTATTTCAAGGTGCGAATAAGTTTTCATGTCTCTTTTCCGGCACTTGAATGGCTTATTTGTGGGCATACATGTATGTTATTCAATGATTGACCGATAACAAAATCAAGACATTAAAATGGAAAAAATTAAATCTATATCTTAAAAAGTATCTCACAATTCCATCATCCGTATTGTGATTTCTAGAGAATGGGTAAAAGGCTCCCAGTTGACTCCACCTAGAGCAAAGTTCTACAGTTGTATTTCCGTTGAAACCACATATGTCAGCACCCACAAGTGGAATTCCAAAAATGTTGAAATTCAGAATAGCTGAAAGAAAAACGAATTACTCTGTAATGAATGAAATTGAAAACAATTGCCTCTCTTTAAAACTAGCAATGTTATCTAAATGTGAAATTTCTTATTTTTCTAAAAAAATATTCTTTTAATCCTATCAGTATGTTTATAAACCACTATTTCCTTAATAAATTCAACTGACGTAGCCAGAACTTTATGGAGTTTCAAATTGAAAACTCAAAAAAAATTGTGAAAAGAAATTATTGAATGACTTTGTACAAATTCAACAATGAAATTAAAGAGAATATCATGCTTTTAAATCACAAGATCATCAGCAGGTACTGAGTTGTACGTTTGGAATCCAATAAATAAATAATAACAATTATAATACTTTTATTTCTAACTAAAGGCATTATTGTAATAATACATAGGACACAGAAAATAACAATACAGCAGCATATAATTCCATAGACATTAGTTTACCATTTAACAAAATTATGCTACCTGAAACATGTAAACTGTTTGAGTTAGGCACATGAAAAATTACATTGATGTATAAGGTTACAGAAATTCATTAATACTGTAAAAACATTTAGACACCAGAAGCTTAAAAAAGTTTTCTTAAAAAGAGATACACACATTATACTCTTAATTGAACTGGGTAATCTGTTAAACAGTTTTATACACATGGACTTTGGACCCTTGCTGCTAATAGAAAGACTTTGTTGGAGAACATGTAGGTCATCAACTCTTCTTGTGTACTGAACAATTTCTATCAAATGCATACTTATTTTTTTTACAAAGACAAATGCATGGTGTATGTGTATACACACACACACACTAGGGAGCAAGCCCCCTGGCTTGCTGGCACTGGCCAACCCCTCCCTCCACCCTTTTCTTGCTGTTTTTCATTCCTACCATGTACCTATTGGTTTAGATTAGTTTAGTGGGAATATGTTTTGAATAAGAGTTTAATGAATATATTTTACTAGTTAACGTGCGCATGCATTCTGTAAGCATTTTTACAATTTCAAATTATTCCCAATCGATTTTGTACAAAATCATACAACCATAATAAATTTCAACTTTGTAGCTCCTTTAGAAGTGCCTTATAATTTTATTCCTCATATGGTGCAAAAATAGGGCAAAACAGGCCCTAAGATTTCAAATTTTTACAATATCGGATTTCTTCCTAAATAAAAACCCATAATTCTGCCAAATTTGATGTTTGAATCTCATTAACAATTGCTGTATAATTTTCACATTGGTATGGGACATAAATGGGGCAAAACCGTCCTTAAAATTTGGCATTTTCGCAGTATTTTTTTTGAACATTGGTTGCAATGAAATTTTTATAATCGTGCCAAATTTCAAGTCTCTAGATCATATGGAGCTGCCTCATCATTTTTTTTCTCGTATGGAGCAATACTGGAACAAAAAAGCTCCAAATATGGGAGGGTGAGTCTTAATTACATACCTTTAATATAAGGATCATGTTCTAAACCTACAGACAAGCAAAAAAGTTCATATAAACATATGGTCGCAACCGCTTCATTAGTGAGATATGGCAACAGGAAGCACGAGGAAAGAAAAGTAGACAGATAATGTAGTTTTGGATCAGACGTGTATTAGCTGTGAACAGTACAGCATCTGGTTAGTTAGAAATAATTTCAAACTGTCCACCATTACAGTCAATGCACAACTGAGCCCTGTTGCGCCAAGAATTCCTGGCTCGCTGAAGGACGTCAGGCATTTCGCGTATTGTCGTCCCAGCAGCTTCAATGACATGCCATAGCTCGTCACGCGTATTACATCGTTGGGCGTAAACGATGCTCTTTAGATGGCCCCACAAGTAAAAGTCGGCAGGAGTGAGATCGGGTGATCGCAGAGGCCACACAACTGGTCCGTTTCGTCCTATCCATCGACCTGGGTAGTGACTGTCCAAATACCGCTTGACATCGTGAGCAGAATGGGCAGGAGCCCCATCATGCAATAGCCACATTGTCTGACGTGTTCCCAAGGGTATGTCATCTAGTAGTTGCGGTAATTGTAGAGACAGAAACTGTAAATAGGAGGACCCTGACAGTCGAGACGGTAGCTCATAAAGACCTAGGAGGAGATTGCCAATTATTCCCACCCAAACATTAATTGCAAACTGCTGTTGGAATCGTGTTTCCCAAAATGAATGTGGATTTTCATCAGCCCATGTGTGCTGGTTACGACTATTCAAAATCCCATTCCTTGTGAAGCATGCTTCACCCATCACCAAAACTTGGCTGAGAAAGTTCGGATATGCTGCATCCTGCTTCAGTAGCCATTCGCAGAATGCTCTTCGACACTCATATTCCAGCGGCGGATGCAGAACTTGAATACCCTGTACATGGAATGGATGTACAACTGATCATGCATCACCCTCAACACTGTTCGCTGGGAAATCTGGTGACGAGCAGCCAGCCGCCTGGTGCTAGTACCAGGGGACCGTTCAACGGAATGCAGAACATTCTCTTCCACATCGGCGCTCCTGCGACTTTGTGGTCTACCAGCGTTTGTCATAATGGGCCGCATATGACCTGTTTCACTCAGACGACATTACAGAGAAGTGAATGTCCTGCGATTTGGATGCCGTCGTTGCGGATACCTTTCGACGTAAAGACATGCACTGTTCCGCTCTGCTTCTCCGTACAGAAGTATCATATCTGTTAATTCATCTAATGAATAGTCCGCATTATGTATCTTTCTTCGATATGTAACGTGTGACTGAATGATTGCTTTCTCCTTGTCGTGGCGCTGCCTCGCTGTTGCCATTGTAGCTATTGTTGCGATTGTTGCTATTGTTGCCACTGTTGCCGACAAAGCACGAGAGGGGAAGGGAAAGGATTGGAAGGGGAAACGATCGAGTTTTTTTTATACCATTTCCATATCATGCTAACGAAGCGGTTGCGACCATATGTTTATATGAACTTTTTTGCTTGTCTGTAGGTGTAGAACACGATGCTTATATTTAAGGTATGTAATTAAGACCCACCCTGTATATATATATAGGATTTCCTTCATTAGGCACAGTTTAACAATAATGGCATTAAAATATAAGCCTCAAATTCCCATTAAAAGCTTACCCATATGAAAGCATTAAGCCTGTTGCTAGGAAGCCTATTTTTAGAGCAAGAAAAATTACAACTTTTTGCGATAAAAACTATAAATTTAAGCTAATTCTACTCGGATTTGAATTCTGTCTTCAAAAATAAGAAACTACAATTTATATCCTATCCGATAGTTTAAGTCTCGAGTTCGTGTCTTGACGGGAAGTAATTTTAAAATGCAAATATAACAACCTCCACACCAATTTACGTTTTCTTATGGGCAAAAAATGGGGCAAAAAGGGGCCAAAATAGCCCCTCATAATTAGAATTTCCCCAGTTTCTCATTTTTTCCTTTGGTTGTGACCAAGAACCTATATTCCCACTAAATTTCAAGTTTCTAGCACATCTGGAAGTGCTACATAATTTTGTATCCTCCTATCTATATATATATACACACACACACACACACGCAAGCGCACACATATATATGTATATGTGTGTATATCTATATATATATATATATATATATATATATATATATATATATATATATATATATATATATATATATATATATATCTTGTGCTGACGAAGGGATCATCCCGAAAGCTCTAATCTCTACAAATGTGTCTCTCCAACACCCCAGCGGCTCTACTTCCGGTAAGTGTTCACTGGGTTTCCTTCAACACCTAGTTGCCCAAAATATCCTTACTTACCTTTCCTCTTCCTTAGTATTTATATATATATATATATATATATATATATATATATATATATATATATATATATATATATACATACATACATATGTGTGTGTATATATATATGTATATATATATTATATATATTATATATATCATGTGTAAGAAGCGTCTATATAGTATACTAGATAATTTGTGCTTGCATTCTGCAAGCATTTTCAAATTTTAGCATTTTTACAAATTCAAATTATTCCCAAGCGATGTTGTACATAATCATATAACCGTGTCAAATTTGGAGTTTGTAGCTCATTTAGAAATGCCATATAACTTTAATCCTCGTATAGGGCAATAATGGAGCAAAAGAGCCCCTAACATTATGAATTTTTACATTCTAAGATTTTTTCCATCTGTTGTAACTAAAAACCCATAATTCTGCCAAATTTCAAGTTTGTATCTAATTAAGAACTGCCTTATAATTATCACAATCGTATGAGGCCGAAAAAAGGCTAAGCCACCCATTAAAAATTGGAATTTTTGCAATTTTACAATTTTATCTTAGTTTGCCATGAAAATTCTATAAATGTGCCAAATTTCAAGTCTCTAGATCCTATGCAGCTGCCTCGCATTTTTTGTTCTCGCATGGGGCCGAAAAGGGGCAAAACGGCCCCTTACAAAAGAGAACTTTTAATTTAATAATTTTATCTTAGGTTGCAATGAAATTTCTGTAACCATGCCAAATTTCAAGTCTCTGGGTCCTATGCAGTTCCATCGTCTTTTTTGTCTCGAATTGGGCAATAATGGGGCAAAACAGCCCCAAAAATGAGGATTATATCAATATCGGATTTCCTTCATTAGGTGTAGTTTAACATTAACAGCATTAAAATATAAGCCTCTGATTCCCATTAAAAGCTTACCCATATGACAGGATAGAGCTTGTTACCAAGGATACCTATTGTTAGACCCAGAAAAATTACCACTTTTTTCCGATATAAACTATAAAATTACGCTAATTCTACTCGTATTTGAATTCTGCCTTCAACAATAAGAAACTACAATTCATATCCTATCCGATAATTTAAGTCTCATGTTCGTATCTTGACGGGAAATAATTTTAAAATTCAAATATAAAAACCTCTACACCGATTTATACAATTCATATAAATGCATTTCTAGAGGTGCTACATCGATGATATTTTGCACAAATATGAGGTATTCAAAACAGATGATGAGAACCTATAAAATCTTTATAATTATACATTTTAGCGGTTGTTTTTAGGCCAACATTATCCAAAAAATACACGTAATTAGGTGCACAAGTGCAAAATTATGCGTTTGAAAACAAATTGTCGGCTTTTATTCTTTACATTAAGGTGAGAGAAAAATCTTCTAAATGAGTTTCAAACTTGACATTTGAAACGGTTATATGATTTTGTACAAAATCGATTAGGATTAATTTGAAATTGTAAAAATGCAAAAAATTAAAAAATGCATGCAGAATGCAAGCACACATTAACTAGTGTATATATATATCATCATCAGCCTTTTTCTGTCCACTGACGGATGAAGGCCTCCCCCAGACTCTTCCAGTTTTCCCTGTCAACTGCCTCCCTCCTCCAAGTTTGCCCCAAGAACTTAACAAGCTCTCTGTCCCACCTGTCTTTCGGTCTTCTTTTCGGTCTCTTGATGTTTCTTGGGATCCAATCAATGACACTGGACGTCCAACGCTGGTCATTTCTACTAGCAATGTGGCCCGCCCACTGCCATTTTAGCACCTTCACTCTTCTAATCACGTCACAGACTCCCGTCTTCTTTCTTACCCAGTCGTTCCTCTTGCAGTCTCTTCGGGTGATCCCTAACATGCATCTCTCCATGCTCCTCTATGTTGTTTGCAGGCACTGTATCATTCTGGCATTCATGGTCCATCTTTCACAACCATATGTCAGAACAGGCAGAACACATTGGCCATACAGTCTCCTTTTTAGGAAGACTGGAATATTTGATTTGATTTTGGCATTCTTGCCAAAAGCACTCCATGCCATCTTCACTCTCCGGTTGATTTCTCCAAGAAGCGAACCATCAGTAGTGATGAGTTGACCTAAGTAAACATAGCTGGTTACTTCTCCGAGTTCTGCTCCGTTGATATGTATCTTCTCAGAATTTGTGAAGGAGTTGTACATAACCTTTGTTTTATTCAGATTCATCTTAAGTCCAGCTTCTCGGCTTGCTTACTCAAGCTCTTCAGTTCTTCTAAGGAGCTCTTCTGGGCTTCCTGAGAACAGCATGATATCATCTGCAAAGCGCAGGTGACTCAGATATTCTCCATTTACCTTTATGCCTTTTTCCTCCCAGTCTAGTGTTTTGAATACTTCCACTAGAGCTGCTGTAAATAACTTAGGGGACATAGTATCTCCTTGTCTCACTCCCTTTTCGGCCTTAAAGGCACTCTTCATGCAGCTGGACAGATGTTGTCGCATTTTCGTAGATATTCTTGATCAAGGTTATGTACCTTTCTTCTACTCCTTGTTTCTTTAGTGCACGTAACACCGACGAAGTTCGGACAGAGTCGAATGCTTTCTCGTAGTCGATAAAGCACATACATAGAGGTAATTCATACTCGTTAGTCCGACTGATTACCTCTCTCATGACTTGGATGTGGTCCATCGTGCTATACCCACTGCGAAATCCAGCTTGCTCTCTGGGTTGGGCAGCATCAAGATGGTTTTGAAGGCGCATAGTGAGTATTTTGGTGAATATTTTGTAGACTGTTGGGAGTAGGCTGATCGGTCTGTAGTTATTAAAGTCTTCTTTGGAACCTTTCTTGTGCAGAAGGATAATACATGCGTGGTTCCATGTTTCTGGTATCTTTTTCTTCCTCAAACAGGAATTAAAAATCTTTGCGAGAATTTTTTCCGTATGATTACCCATTGCTTTGAATACTTCCACTGTGATACCATCCATTCCAGATGCTTTTCCATACTTTATACTTCTGATTGCGTGTCTCACCTCTTCCGGAAGGATATCTGGGACCTCTTCGGTGGGCATGTTTGCATCATCTTTTACTTTATCACTTCCAAGAGGATCCTCATACCGCTTGGTGTAAAATTCTTGTATCCGTTTCAGGATTAGTTTCCTACTATGGGTTATGGAGCTGTCTTCTAGCATCAGGGCCACCAGCTGTCTCTTTCCGATCGAGAGATGTTGCTTCATTTTCTTGTAACTTCTATTGTTTTCTATGGTTTTCTCGATTAGCTCATAATTATATTTTTTCACATCTTCGTTGATGCACTTCCTTATAGTTTTGTTTAGTTCTGCAAAATGGATCATTTCTTTAGGATCAATAGTAATTATCATTTTCCTTCTTTTTTCCATCAGCAGTCTTGTTTTTTCGGTCAACTTTTTCTCTGGCTTTGTTTTAACTGTTCCACCTATTTCTTCAGCAGTTTCCTTGAGTATCTCTATAAATTGAGATTCAACTTCTTGGTCTTCCAGTGCAATGAATCGATTTTTCAGTTGGAGCTGAAATTCTTCTTTTCGTTCTTTTAGCAACTGCGTGTTGATAATAGACTTAGGCTTCTTTATAAGCTTCTGTCTTTCTAACTTTGAGTTGAATATTATTCTGCATCTTACCAAGCGATGTTCGCTTCCAGTTTTAAACTGGTTGAGGACGGAACAGTCTTCAGCCAATTTCTTCTTATTGACTAGTCAATTTCGTTTTTGGTACCATTGGGTCCTTTCCAGGTCCATTTTCTATTGGGATTCTTTTTGAAGAAAGTGTTCATTATATATAGACTAGTACATTCAGCAAAGTCTACAAGTCGGTCCCCTCGTTCATTTCTGTCTCCATAGCCCCATTTTCCAACTGCGCTGTCGCCTTCCTTTTGTTCTCCTACTTAGGCATTGAAATCACCCATGACCACTTTTAGATGGCAGCTTCCTTTGTCGTGCAGTTCTCCAACTTCTTGGTAGAAGTCTTCCACTTCCTCATCCGAGTATGACGATGTTGGCGCATAAACTTGGACTATTTGAAGTTGATATCTTTTATTTATTTGAAGCACCAGTGTAGCTGCTCGCTCAGATGAACTTTCCATTTCCATGATATTATTCTTAAATTTTTTGTGGATGATGAATCCAACTCCTTCTGTTCTTCCTGTGTCAGTTCCCCTGTAATAAAAAATATGTCCACTCTTCAACTCCAATAGGCCTTCACCTTTTCTTCTCACCTCACTAAGCCCAAAAATGTCCCACTTGAACCTCTCCAGTTGTTCTTGGATCTCTTGAAGCTTACATTTTAATGCCATTAATGTTAAACTACACCTAATGAAAGAAATCCAATATTGATATAATCCTCATTTTTGGGGCTGTTTTTCCTCATTATTGCCCCATACGAGAACAAAAAAGACGAGGCAGCTGCATATGACCTAGAGACTTGGAATTTGGCATGATTATAGAAATTTCATTGAAACCTAAGTTAAAATTATAAAATTGCAAAAATTCCAATTTTTAAGGGACAGTTTTGCACCTTTTCGGCCCCATACTAGAACAAAAAATTCGAGGCAGCTGCATAGGACCTAGAGAATTGAAATTGGGCAGGATTATAGAAATTTCATTGCAACCTAAGATAAAATTATAAAATTTCAAAAATTCCAATTTTGAAGTGGCGGTTTTGCCCTTTTCGACCCCATACGAGATCAAAAAATGCGAGGCAGCTGCATAGGACCTAGAGACTTGAAATTTGGCACGATTATAGAAATACATTGCAACGTTAGATAAAATTATAAAATTGCAAAAAATTCCAATTTTTAAGGGGCGGTTTTGCCCCTTTTCGGCCCCATACGAGTGTGAAAATTATAAGGCACTTCTTCATGAGAAACAAACTTGTATTTTGGCAGAATTATGAGTTTTTAGTTACAACAGAAGGAAAAAATCTAATTGTAAAAAGTCTTAATGTGAAGGGCTGTTTTGCCCCATTATTGCCCCATATGAGGATTAAAATTATAAGGCACTTCTAAATGAACTACAAACTCCAAATTTGACATGGTTATATGATTATGTATAAAATCAATTGGGAATAATTTGACTTTGTATAAATGCTAAAATTTAAAAATGCTTGCAGAATGCAAGCACATATTGACTAGTATATATATATATATATAATAATAAGGGATGTGTTTGGTTCTTGATGACAAATTAAGAAAATTAATTGAATAACTTGATAAAAAAACAACTTAGAGAGCTGAAATTCCTGGAGATTAAAAATGGCTGAGGTATAGAGTGTTAACGAGAGAAAGAGACAATCAGCAACAGGATTTTAGTAATATGGAAAAAATATATAAATAACATGAATACTGCATTCGATTTATTTGCATTAAATTCATATCTTCGGTCATTTCGAGGAAGTTTTAATCTTATTTTCGATTTTTAGGCCTTTATTTAATTGCATATGCACGGAAATTACCGAGGACAACAATACCCGTAACCACGGAATCTTATTAATGAAAAGTTAAAAAATTTACCAAAACTCGAGCATAAATTCAAAATATGAGTGAATTCGAATGAGATTGAGTATTCGACAGTAAGAATAAGAATCCTCATTCATTTTGGAGTGTTTCAGAGCAAATTTTGTGTCAACAACTTAATTTTTAGATATTTTAAACAGTAAAAGTATGAAAGCTTTCAAACCAAAAAGGTGATTTTTACATCTTATCTTACGGGAAACGACATTCATCCTCTGGAGTCGAACCTGTGACTTTTTCAAAAATTTTTTTAGTCATAATGTAAACTAGATCCTAATTTGACCGACCGATCAGCTGGGTCGAATAAGCGGGCTTCGACCGGTCGAATTCTCGAGTGTGTGTGTGTATATATACAGGCAGTCCTCGACTTTCGTACAAGTTGCTCTTTCGTACTTTGTAAATTCTCGCCCCTAAACCCCCTTTTGTACGCCGAACAACGCTGAATTCGGACTTTCGTTCATCAGCTGACGATCAAACATTTCAAGCTATCGCATAATGGCGCTGTCTGTCAGCCAAGCCAACACTTATAATAAATTAAAGTATGCTACGTAATAATATACGTATTGTATGTAATGTAAGATTTGTGTGTAATGTTTTTTAATATTGTACTGAAATTTGACAAGATTAATACCACTGTAAAGTTGGATAATAATCAATAAATTATTATTATTATTCAGTCTCTGCAACATCACTGTCTTTGTTTATACGTACAGCAGTGTTTCTTTCTTTGTGCATTTTACACATATTATTTTAGTAGCTTTTTGACCTCGCTTTGCCCGGATGGATGTCGGGGTGCCACGAATTCGGGAATCATCGATGAGGTAATTCGAAATATCCGAATTACTTCAAAGCTTCTCTGTAAACTACATTGGCAGTTTTTGCCTCTGGCGCGTAAATAAATAAGTTTCTCTCCGAGTTAACTCGAGAACACGCGACAGAGAGCTGCCCATGGGAGAGGCATTCATTTTCTAAATCCACTCCAGCGATTTTGAGAGTTTGACCTTGTAATTTATTGATTGTCATAGAGAAGCATAGTTTCACCAGGAACTGTAATCGTTTAAACTCAAAAGAATAGTCGGTAGGTATCATGGGTATCCTTGGGATAAACACGATTTCTCCGATCGCACAGCCTGTTATTATCTCTGCTTCTATTAAGTTTGTTCTTAAGCATTTTACTCACAGTCTAGTGCCATTGCAAAGTTTCGGAGAGCTCACATTTCGCATCAGTATTATAGGTGAGCCGAGTTCTAATTTGAGTTCATGAAGAGGAAACCCTGGTGGCTCTAGTGAGTTCAGAAACTCAACTGGGTAGTTAACAGCTTCGCGTATGTCCGTCATTGTGTCAATAGATTTGTAGGTACACTGTTCTGCATGAAAATTTGAGACAATTAAGTTATATATCTGCGCCACTGTATCGTTTTTGGGAATAAGAATAATATGTTCTCTTAGCCAACACGCTGGTTTATTCACAATGTCAGATATGTCTGGATAAATACTCTGTATTAAATCGTGCACATTCTCCAGGACTGTTGCTAATTCCAGCACAATCAGCATCTTTCCATTGTTATCAGTTGAGTGATACTTGCCATCACCTATGTTCAACAATACGTCCACAAATCGCCCTGCAGACTCATCACCACCCAGATGAACACGCATGTTCGTCTTCAGGCTCAACCTCGTTACCTCTGCCCACAAAGGAGATGATCTAAGACTGGCGTTAATTTCATCAGCTCTGTTTCCCTTTGGCACAACAGCTAAGGTTTGCCGGAAGTCGCCGGCGAATAGCACAGTAATTCCGCCCATCATCTGGTCGTTGCCACGTATGTCTTTAAGGGTTCTATTTAAAGTTTCTACAGATGCTCTATGCACCATAGTGCATTCATCCCAGACTATAAGTCAACATTCTTTAAGAACTTTTCCTGTGTCACTTTGTTTCGATATACTGCAAACAGGAGTTTCTGTGTGACATATATTAAGAGGAAGTTTGAATGCAGCGTGAGCAGTTCTGTCCTTCCACAAATGCACCTTGTCTTCTTCGCATAAATGTTCCATTAACCCAAGTGTAATAGCTAGATACCTCATGATACAATAAAGTCTTCGCAAAGTCATCTTTGCAGTATAATTCGAAAAATGCCATTAATGTTGTTTTTGGGGGGTTTTGCACTCTAGTATGAGTGTTTTGAAGAGTGAAATACACTCTTTGTCCATTTTCGAGATGGAATGCTAAATGGACTATGGTTGGTGCTCTTTCGTGGACTGGAAAAGCAAAAATCCTCCATATAGCTTCAGATGTGCTCAGGTATTGCCCGGTTAGGTAAGTATTAATTTCGTCTATTCCTCCTTCCAATGAAAATGTAGCCTGATCAGAGCTTTTATTGACATACTTGCATATATATTGATAGACCTAACTGAATTACAGTACTCGACATTGATGTGAGCATTAAATGCTCTGGAAAGTACGGGGCAATATGGTACAACCCATCGATTATCAACGGTGACAGAATGACCGTGATGTGAGGTCAACACTGCTGTGTAGCCGCCACTATCAGATGCACGTCGCCTGTATTTTGGATACCCATCTTCTCCCGTTTAGGTTTCAGCGAGGAAAGCTTTCGGAAATTTTTTAGTGCACCTCCCAGATTGCATGCAAGGAGAGTTAGGATTAAGAGGCCCACATGGGCCATGTATCATATTCTTTTTTATGTTATCGTGTAACAAAGGATCTTCATGTGCATTTGGTAATTCAGCACTTATTATTTTATCTATTTGGTTGGTCCTAATTTTGTCTTTTAACCAGACCAAAATGTGCACATGCCGAAGGTCTCTTTTTTGCCATTTTACAGTATGCATTTTGGCAATGGTCTCGCCAAAAATTTTATTCTTTACTGTGAAATCCATAAGTTTCTGTACTTTTAGATGAAACATGCGACTTATTATATCATGACGATCATGTGGTATTTTCCCAGGAAATGGGTTGTCTGTTATCTCTGACCATTTAGGATTGCATGTAAAGGTAGTAAAAAGATCCGGCTGGCCAAAATTCCTTAAGTACACCATAGCATCTTGTGTACGTTCGTGCATGTATCTTGGCCCTCCTGTGAAAGACGAAGGCAAAACAACTGTCCCAAGTCGGACACGTTTTCGTTATTGTTAATTGCATCGTGCAAATCTATATAATATTCGGCTCTTAAAGTACTTTGATTAACCCTTATAAATTGAAGTCGTTCTGATTCAATTTTTGCGTACATATCCACCGAGAACTGATTTGGTAAGGCTCTGAAATAATGAAGAGGACTGAACTGTCCCCGCCGCGTCATCAATCGATACCCATAAAAATTCATCACCGATACAGTTTTATCCTTATTTGGAGCCCCAGAAATAGGATTAACTTGTGGTATGCCCATCCTCACCGCGGCTGAACATTAAAGGTTATTGCAGAGCATCATAAGATCTGTGTGTTTCACTAATTCGCTGGGTGGAATTGTCTCGGGCCTTTAAAACTATATCGCGCCTACCAAATTCTTGTCCAACGATGAGAACTGCGACTTCATTTGTAGTGGGAGCGTTGTACCTACCTCTGTGTTCCCTGACAGGTCGTCTGTCAGCGTGGATGATAACTTTAAAATTATGACTGTCAGGAGACATGCTTTCTAGAGCGGTTTTAAAATCACGTACATAAGAATTATGTTCACGCAACATTTGCTGTAAGACTGTAATTAAACTGACATCAGTATTACCAGAAACATCGGATCTTCTTTATGCTTCAGCCTGTGCGTCGCCCATAAAATAAATTTGTAAAAAGTTTGGGTTTCTGTCATCAGTAGGTAACAAACTTCCAATTAAATGATATATCTGGCCCTGGACTTTGAATGTCGGCATGAAATTGCCTTCCTCAATACGCTCACCACCAAAAGAAGTCATTTGGAACGCTGCATTGTATTTTCTAGGATTCTCTAAAAAATTGTTAGACATGTGATGCTGCTGTAACAAAATGCTTCTAAGGGACTCCGGTGGCGGTAGTATTTCGTTTAGTTTAACTTTCCTGTTTAAGCAGCATAAACTGGGTGGTTCCCTCTTCCATTTATAGGCTGCACAAAAACTGCAAACTTCAGACATCGTGCCAATATCAACATAATTTTCATACGCAATGGATTTGTCATAACAAAATCCGGAATTCGCCTTGGGAGTCCATTGCGCACGGGGCAAGGCTGGCTCGTTATATTGTGCATGACGTGCATTATCAACAATACGTCTGTGTAAAGTGTCTTCGGGAGATTCATTTTCCCGGGCCTTAGCATGTCGCTCACGATCCGCAGTTTGTTCCTGTTCTCTCTGGTCAGGTGTTTGCATTTCCCGAGATCTGACATGGCGTTCGCGATCAGTCATATGTCTCAATTGTCTTTCTACCGGCGTTTCAGCCTCGCGAATACATTGGTGCCACGGTCAGTAGCAAGTCTCTCTTCCCTTTGTTCAATCGTTTCTATTTTTCTGCTTCGAGATGTTCGTTCTCAACGATCGGCAAGGCACACCTCTCTGTCTTCAGGACCTTCTCTTTGCCATGTTAAGGAATCGCGGAGACGATTATTATTAAGCCTTTCGTCTCGTTCATCTGCTGTTTCCGGTGATCGAGAGAAACGCATTCGTTTCGCATCTTGAAAACTACGCCCGATGTTAGACTTAGATCTTCTAGGCATTTTCTTACCTAAACAATACACTTCTTACTTCAACGATATCACACAGATGTATGTAGATTATGAGAAATACACAAGAAAATTGTTAGAATGAGAATTGAAAAAAAAACACACCAAAATTCAGCAAGCACAACGACATATCTCATACGAGAGAGCACCGTCATATGAGCGGCACGCGGCCAGAGTCGCCGCTTATATAATCTCGTTCCGTTCGGCACTGCCCGAAGCGCTGTTAAAACTAAACACAGATGGGCACTTAGTTCCAAAGCTGACCACTGCCAAAAAGTAGATGGAGCAGCAAGTCGTGCACGCCAGCACGTTCATTTTGTTCAATTCGGTCATTTTAACGCTAACTGCTCAACCCCCTAAAAAGATACTGGAAAAAATTCTGAAAAATATCGGGATAATAGCTTTAAATTACATTATTGAACCAGAATTTAAGTAAACAGAATTTAAGAAAATTGGCACAACAGTTTTTTAAAATAAAAAATGTCATAACTTTCGACTGTGATGCCACATCTGAAATTTTTTAGCCATAAACCTTCTCACAATAATAATAATCAGTGAAAGAAGAGTGAAAATCGGTTAAGCTGTTCTCAAGTTATAAACGAACATAGTTACAGACAGAAATGGATTTTTCTGCACCTGCCATTCCACCTTTGGTTAGGCGGGGAATGAAATTATACCTAAACCTTCCTTAGGTCACACGCTATCACCCACAAAAAGTTTCATCAAAATCGCTTTCATAATTCGTGAGACATTCTGGTTAGAAGCGTCTTTTCTAATTTTGCCTTTTATAAATAAGATAAACATGAGTGATAAACGGAAAACTGAAAGTGCTAATACAAGCAGAAAGAAATGTAGGACTCATAAAGTTAACACGATTGGGACAAAGATGGAAATAATTAGGCGTGCCGAAAGCGGCGAATCTTTAGCTTCAATCAGACGCTCATTGGACTTAAGCCGGTCGAGTATGTGTTCAACTGTGAAGGAGAAGAACAAATATAATAATACAATACGTACTGTGGCGTTCTGAATAAACGCCACATTTTCTTAAAGAGCAAGGAACCGATCTACACACGCTTCGATGACGTTGGCGATATCCCGTTAGCAGACCGCGAAACAATTTGAGACATAATGATTGTGCAGTAGCTTGGCTTTCTCGTGAATGACAATTGAACTCAGCGGGACTTTCTTGATCGCTTCTTCACTTTTCTTAACCGATCTCATTGTGGACTTGTTCACACCAAGTAATTTACCAACTGATGAAGCAAATTCATTATGTGGAAGCTTATCTAAAACTTCAATTTTCTTTTCCAAACTCGTCACTTTTTTTCCCTTTTTACCGACTTTTCTTTCGTTTCAATTATCACTCTCTTTGGGGCCAAGTTTAGGCAATATTACCAAAAAACTATGAAAATAGCAAATGCTTTAATGAAAAAAAAGATGGATTTCTTATGTGCACTTCAGGCGGTCCTCAACTTTCTTGCGTTCGGTATTTGTACAACTCGCACATTAATAATAATATTTATTTACAGTCGGTAATCACATTGTAGTCACAAATCACAGAATAAGTTTCATTAATCACAAAGTAATTTATTATCCAACTAATAGCCTGTAAAATGGTATTGGGGTTCAGCAACAGCTGGTCTTCCACCTCTGCCAGAAAAGACACTGCCATAAACAAAGATAATTTCACCAAAAATACAAAAACATAAATAGACATACACAAGAAAAAGGGAACTTAATACCAAGATATAATAACTACAGTCAATGACTAGATTATGGCAAGGATGGAAGCACTGTGTAACAAACAGTACGAATACATGTAACTCTTACAGCAACAAAAATTTCTTTGAGAAAAAAGAATAATGAAAAACAAATAACGATAAATTATAAAAAGATAATAATCAATTACACTGTGTGTGTGTGATAACCTTAGTATAATACAAGGGAACAAGAACCCAAGATAGCATAGACTGACACCCATGAACCGCCTTTTGTGCACCGATCAGACTTTCACGCATCAGCTAAATGACGAATGAATATTTCAAGTGGTGCTGGTTGCCAGCCACCAGTTTCCACTGCGTTGCCGTCTTTGTCCGTACAGCAGTGTTTATTTGTGCAATTATTTAAATATTTTATTGCATTTTGCTCTATCTCTCTAGATTATAAAATCAGCGATTGTGTCTAAAAGGCCCCTGCACAAAAAAACTAAACATTTATACCATAATTAGAGATTTTATAATATTTTTTGGCTCTCTGGATACTGAACTCCCCTATAACATGTAAATCTATCTTCGACTTTCGGACACGTTTTCAGGAACGCATTATGTACGAAAGTCGAGGACTGCCTGTACATAAATGTATGTTTATTTATTTACTAGTGTCATTGTCCATTAAATATAAATATAATTTTATGTTATTTATGATATTTATTATAATTTATTTTTATGATGATTATATACCTACTTAATATTTCATGAAAATACGTATTAATAATTTTGTAAAAATCTGGAATATAAGTTCAGATAAGAGCTGCTAACCGAACTGCTAAAACGAACCGCAGTCATTTTGCTGAACCGTGAACCGAACCAAAACCAGTGATACCTTTTTTTTACTGACTCGAAAACCAAACCAATTTTTTCTGCAAAAGTGGTTCTTTTGCAGAAAAAGAAAAGCTTTCGGCGGTTCATTCGCCGAAAGCTGATTCTAAGAAAATAAGGATGAACATAGTACTTTTCTCTTTCCTCCCTGCTACTATTGTTATCTATAGGCAAGGCGGTATAGGGCTTACGGTGAAGGTTATGAGGATAACAACTAAGACAACATGCGGAGCAACCACTACGAGTTGAAGCTGACCAAATTAATACATGAAAATCTTTATTTTAATGCAGGTAAAGGGGTCATTTTACGATGATCAAGAAAGGAGTCATAATCTCCTTTCATACCAAGCAAAAATTCTAAGCCCTCACCCTCCCCATCAACACTTACTCCACACTTGTAATTAGTAGTCCTGAGAAAATGTGTCCCGTAGTGTCTTCCATAGAACTCCATTAACGATTCCCGTTCCTTTTTCTTCAGGAAAATCAGATGAAAGAGTTTTTTAAGTTCTGAATTGTTAGACATTTTATTTTTACATATAAATACATTCTTAATTGAAGTATAGCTTGTATTGTTTCAAATAAATTTTTTGCAAAATTATGAATAATTAATATGCGCAAAATTTTTATTAATGAAAATTTTCAACTACCATGGCAACGAGTGGTATGCTTCTATTTGAGAAATACTTATCCGAATCGTTTCAGGTATATCTGAAATTATAACCCCAATTTAACAGAATTATGTAGATATACATAATTTTCATGAAATTTTAAGCACATCATTATTATTAAAATAATTAAAATTATATCTAACTTGTTTTTCATTTCTTCACAAAATTCATTTTGGTTTGACTACGAAAAGTTAAATAATTATAACTTTAAATCGATAACGTAATGAGTATGCAAAACCGTAAAATAAAAATTATCAAAGAGATAAAATGAAATTCTCAAACCATAGAAGGATAAAAGTTTTCTCACAGTGTTTATTATTACAATAGCTCGCAACCGGTGGTGTACCGGAAGATCTGGGGGACTATGGATATCATATATATTTTCCTTAAATTATCTTATTAAATATGCATTTTATATCAGACCTGTCCAACCTTTTACGGTCAGCAGGCACCATTCATTTATTAAATTTATAATAATCATGATGATAAAAATGGAAGTTATGTAATAATCAGATATTAAAAAAGATAAGCAGAACATCGTAAACAACTCTCAATGTCAAATTATTGGAATAATGGATTGAAAAATAGGAATTTTAATGGAAATATTTGAAACCTCATCTTCTCCGCAGGCAACATTAAGGTATCTCCCGGGTATAATTTCCCCACGAGTGGATACTCCTGCATTATATATTTATTATGATAATAATTTTACAAAAATCTTTAACTTTTCACACATTAATTCGCTGGTGTCTGGATAAAGGGGGATAAGTCATTATATTGTACATTTAAAATTACTGTAATTGAAAATTCAGTGTTCTTATAAATTATGAATTAAAATTTTAGCAAATTTCTTTTGGAAAATCATTTTGTTTATAATATCTAAAATAAAGTAAACTCATCAATTGTCATCTTTTTCATAATATAATTTCTGATAACTTAAATCTTACGAAATGATGACATACCTTTTATGAGAACACCAACGAATTGAATTTTTATGAAACATTTTGAGGATTTACGTTAAGAAATAAATTTCTATACTATATTTTTTATACTACCTTAATATCAAATGACGGTATGATGAAATAATTTGTCAAGGAAACGGTGCAAGTCTATTTCACTATGCAAATGCAGGGAAAAGCTTGAAGTTGCCTTCGTTAATCTTCCTTCCCAACTACCGTATATGACCGAATATAGCCCCCCTGTTTTTGGCCAAAAGCGAAGTGCAAAAGTTGGGGGGGGGGGGGGGGGGGGGGGGGGCTATTTTCGGGCACTAAAAATTAGGTGGGTACAAACAAGTGTGCAAAGCTTCAATAATGATGAATTTCATTCGAGTCAGTAAGTGTTTCTATCCGTTGTAAGACTAAACTACTCGGGTTGCGAATATTTATTTGCAAGGTTGATTGACGTCACCATATAGGAAGGATTTTTCTATTACCTGATCGCTCTCATTATCGTCAAATTGCAAGTTTTACCGTATTTGCTCGTGTAAGCCGAGACCCCGTGTATTCCGCGCACCCCGGTTTTTGGGCCAGCTCTAGGAAAAAAAATTTATTTGAGCCGAAAAAGGGTTTTTTAAATCACCAATTCCTATTTCTCAAAAATGCTACGCTCAAGTTAAACATCTTCACACTCCTACGTGACGAATTTATTGGGTGATCTCTTTATATCGATACTAGCAGAAATCTCCTCGGTAGTCCTCTTTGTTAAACACTTAACTGTTGTTGTGGTCACATTGGTCTTGTTCGGCAGAAATCACTCCGGTAGCGATCATTCTGCTGTACGTAATTTTCCAGCCATATGATCACTGATCCCTACCGTAGCGGTCGTCATTTTTTTGGCGAACTAAAATAATGATCAGTGATCATTCAATGATCACCACGGTGGCTATGACTTTCATAGACGTATCATAGAATAAAGGAAGCACGCCGTATCTGAACATGGTAGGCGTCGTCTGCCGTGAGAACAAAACCCCCACCAAACCGAACTGGTCGCGCATGCGCCGTGGACTCCGTGACGATTGCAGCAGAAGACTTCGTCGAGTTTGGGGAGCACCCGTTAATAAACTTAAAACTCATTAAAAATTTTTATACAATGAATGAAAATGACTAAATACACCGAAATTCAGAAATAGAATAATAGATGCGGCATGGGTGCTAGCTTAACGTATATTTGTTTACCGACACGACATTTCGGGAAAAAAGGTGAGCGCAAATAAAAGAATTCGTTTAAGACACGCACCCCCTCTTTTCCACCAGCGTTTTGGGAAAAAAGGTGCGCAGCTTACACGAGCAAATACTGTAATACCAACAAAATTAACCTTGCCCGAGAATGGACTAATTGCCTGGCTAAGCTCGAATTGTTAATTACACAAACGAAAGATAGATCGAAATATGAGCAAAGTGCGAATTTATATTGCTGCATAAATTGGTATGTTATTTCGACTTGCTAATATTGCTGCATTAATTAGTATGTTATTTCGACTTTTTAAAGTTTATTTTTGCTCCCTAAAAATGTATTTTTGTTCAATTCCTTGTCAAATATCTCTCTCGTTAGTATACCCTCTGAATTCTGAGGTACAAATCTGAAAACCTTAAAATTCCAATTAGCATGGCGTTTTATCACTCGCTAATTGGTACTTTTTTATTAAATGAGTAGGCGTCGTCTGCCGTGAGAACAAAACCCCCACCAACCCAAACTGGTCGCGCATGCGCCGTGGCCTCCGTGACGATTGTAGCAGAAAGCCGTCGAGTTTGGGGAGCACCCGTTAATAAACTTAAAACTCATTTAAAATTTTTATACAATGAATGAAAATGACTAAATACACCGAAATTTAGAAATGGAATAATAGATGCGGCATGGGTGCTAGCTTAACGTATATTTGTTTACCGACACGACATTTTGAGAAGAAAGGTTGCAGCTTATACGAGCAAATACGGTAATACCAATAAAATTAACCTTACCCGAGAATGGACTAATTACCTGGCTAAGCTCGAATTGTTAATTACAAAAATGAAAGATAGATTAGCATTGCGCATCGAAATATGAGCAAAGTGCGAATTTATATTGCTGCATAAATTGGTATGTTATTTCGGCTTGCTAATATTGCTGCATTAATTAGTATGTTATTTCGACTTTTTAAAGTTTATTTTTACTCCCTAAAAATGTGTTTTTGTTCATTTCCTTGTCAAATATCTCTTTCGTTAGTATACCCTCTGAATTCTGAGGTACAAATCTGAAAACCTTAAAATTCCAATTAGCATGGCGTTTTATCACTCGCTAATTCATACTTTTTTATTAAATGAGTGCAAGTTTGATATTTCTTCAAATTATACAACATGTTTCATGACATTAAAGTCCTAAAAATGATCATGTCCTTTCAGGGTATTAAAATATTTTCTAGATTTGTGTGAGAAAAATGGGTAGGGGGGCTATATTCGGTCAAATACGGTAACTACTTCTAAGAGTGTCAAGAAAATCTCATCATCTCCTAACCCAGACTCTCAGCATTGGTCAAAATGTTAGATCCAAGTGAGGCAACGGTTAGGCGCCTCTAAAAAGTGGCTTCAGCATTTTATTACAATGGAATCCTGTCCTACAATTCCATAATAGTTTTCAAGATTGTTTCTTTTTAAACAATTTTTAATGCTGTATTCATCTTGGACTTCAAAAAAACCTCTCTGTAGCGGATTATCTCAGCCTTCTCACGCAAAGTAGGACCAAGAGAATGACTTTGTTATAAATGTAATTAAAGGCGGAAAAATATAGCGACAGTATGTCTGAACACGGCCATTTAAATTGCTTTGTAAACAGACCTCAAATAGTCATTACGGTCTGTTATTTCAAGGAGATGAATGTTCTTCAGTATCTCACTATATATCTAATAAGAAACTTGGACCCATGAATAAACACACTAGGACGGCAGCTGGTTAGTATGGGTGGTTCAAAATGTCTTATTTAAAAAAATAAATAAATAAAAAAGTCAGATTGCAAGATGTTCCCACAGCACACCCTGGACCCCCGGTTAAGAACCCCTGTACTAGAGCAAAGGATCAGTCACATGTCTGCTTTAACTCATGCTGAAACTCTGCTTGATTACTTGAAGCAACAGCCAGCAAGACAGCAGCCTTGCTGAGAAATCTGCACAGCACTTTTCGCTGAAAGGCGAATGGATGTAAAAAGCAAACTTCTTTGCTATCTTATTTTAAATGAATAAAGTACATTCATACCATGATTTTTTTCTAAATTTTTGAAAAATTTTTTGTACATTTTATATGGATGTTGGATTAACAAAGATTTCGATTATCTGGGATTATTTAATCCCATTCATCCTGGATAATCAAAAGTCTACTGTATAACCGAAAGAAAAAAATGCACTTGGTGAGGGCAAAAAAGGAATAGGAGGCAGCATCGCACATGCATTTTAAATCTGGGAAGCATGGAATTAAAGAAAAAGTAAACAGATCACACTAAAACCTAGGTTTGAGTAAAGGGAGTCTGTGTCTCCTGGAATAAGGTTTTGAGGTCCATACACATGTACATCGAACCAGCCTGAGTGGTTAATCTAATTAGCATATTTAACCATCAATTTCTGCTCTTAATTTTACTTTTATGTAATTGTTACCTGGAATAGTGTTGGCCATATCAACCCACGTGGAAGCAACATCACCTGTCCAATGTCCAGCATAGTGACCATGGCCAGAGAATGTGGAACGGGAAATAACAAACGGTCGTTTTCCCCTCAATTCTGTTAAGGCACTGTCAGTAATAAGACAGAAGAGACAATAATGAGATTCTAAAGAACTATAAGAATTACTTTAAAAATTGAGAGATCGAATAACCGAAGAATAATTATGTTAAGACATTCCACCAATAAACATGTTCATGCCAGTTAAGCACATCAATGGAATAGAGCATAATGACTGCATTGGGCATATCAGCCCATCCGTTGGCTAAGCATGGTAGTTCAAAGGATTACTTTATGGAATTTATCCATCATGGAGAAAAAAAACTGAAAAACTTACTACTTTTTCACAATTAATTTCGGGTAATAATTTTCATGGCCCTGGTTTCACTACACAGTAATAGTATTGCTCAGTAGAAAAATGCATTATTATTAACTTTCTCAGTAAGGAAGGTTTGAAAGGGCCTGACATTCAAACACAGTATGGGGAATCTTGACTGTCACCATCTTTAGTGTCCAAATGATGCAAATTATTCAATGAGGGTCATCAATGCATAGAGAATGGCGCACACAAAACAAGGTTAGCAACTGAGGTCAATGATGTGATAATTGTGCTGATACAGAGTAACAGAAGAATATTGATGGTGCATGAATTACCTTCAAAACTTAACATCAGTGTTGCTAGTGTAAATACCAAACTCCATAATGACCTGGTATTCAGTTAAATTACCACACAATGGATACCCAAACAGTTGTCACCAGAGCAAAAGGTGATGCAAATTCAAATTATAGTGGTCCTGAATCAACAAAATCAGAGGGAAGATGACTTTTTGAATTGTTTCTTTCAATTATCAATTAACAATGTAAGAACATATGAATGTGCCCATTACTATAAATACCAGCTGCGAACAACAGTGGCCATGTGAAAATTCTGGCAGCATAAAAGTTATAAATAATTTTCATTTTAATATGAGTGAATACTGAAGTTCTCTCTCAGAACTTGTGAAGAGTAGAAAAGGAACATTCGAATTTAAACTACTATATGAGCTACTTTCCTAGAAAATGCATCACACTTACAAGCTAGTTACAATAGCATGAGTGAATCCATGAAGATTATGGACATCATAGTGTGATCCTGCAAAGTGTCGAGCTGACATGCATACCGTCTTGTATGCTAGGAGGGAACCCTCAACAGGAGGCAAGTAAGGAGGGTGCTCTAAGTCTGAATATTGTCTCCCAGAGGGCTCATGATTACTCCCGGAAGTAAGACAACCCTTTTCTGTTCCGGAGTAAAAGTTTGATGGCTCATTCATGTCCTGCAAAAGGGAAAATAATTAGCAAAAATTTTATCCACAATAACATAAAGTTCAAAATACTTTAAGAAAACACATACACATCAAACGCTTTGTTTAACACTTTACAATATGCATATTAAATATCTTATCTTGACTTTCTTATCGATTACAATTATTACTACTCAAGGTTCTGATGTTTCCAAAAGTTAGTTTTATGAATGTTACAAAAACAATAACAATTACTCATTAAAACAAAGAGAAATTATTTCAACACAAGCTACCTGTTGCAGCTCTGCTTGCTATACAATGCACATAAGAATTTATAGAGAAAAATCATTGAAAGAAAAGAAGTAAAGAAAGATTGATAGTAAAGAAAAGAAAAATGCACAGCAGAGATGTTCTTATTGAAATGATTCAAGATAACTGTTATTCTCTTTACAATGGTTGCCAATGTGGTAGTTTTGGTGAACCACAATCAAAAAACCATATTTTTCTCTCCCCAGCTATTGTATGACATACATCTCTCACCATTCACTGAGGTTATGTTCCTGAAGAGAGTCCAGAAGCCACAAAGCCACAAACTGCAAGTCCATAAAGAAATGGAGGAAATGGGGTTTGGTTCCCAAATCCACAAGAAATAAACTAAGTGTGACCTTTTAGCACTTTTTACTTTCTCATATACAAAGTATATTGAGAAAGAATTGTAATCGTGAAAAAATTTGACCTCGAGATTTTTATGGAATTAAACATTTTAGATATAGCTGAGTCTGAGAAAATGGTTTTCGCAATGCCATCTGTCTGTCTGTTACTGGCTCTGGAGCCTAAACGGTAGAGCTAAAATGAATGAAATCTCGTACTTAGGCATTTTATCATACTGAGCGGAGGCTATGAAGAAATGGTTAACATTCCTCAATAATTAAGGGAAGTTTATTCTACGCATTTTTAACAACAATTCGATTTTCTCACAAATGGCTTTAACGATTTTGATCAAATTTCGTAAGCCTAAGTATGAGATTTCATTCATTTTCGTTCTACCGTCTTGGCTCCAGAGGCAGTAACAGACAGACACGGCATTGCAAAAACCATTTTTTCTGATTCAGCAACACCAAAAACGTACATTTCCATAAAAATCTCGAGGTCGAATTTTTTCGCGATAACAATACCTTCTCGATACTTCATATGAGAAAGTAAAAATTGCTTACTGAACATACCTTTAATGATGAAGAAGCCTACGAAGATGACTAAGTCGATGATGATGGCTATCAATTAGTCTTCCTCTGATACCTCGTCCGGGTAGCTCACAAAGGCTGAAGCAGAGCTGACAAAGATGAGAGGGGAAGGTAGTCTGACTGGAGGATCTGGTTTATGTAGGAATGTTGTGATAAGGAGATGTTTTGACTTTTTTTGCAGTTTCTTTTGAATTTCTCTATAGGGCATAAACGGCCTCAATTTCTCTCTTCATCTTCAAGCTACACTCCATGGAGGGAGGGGTCATACTCAACCATTTTTTCAGTGAATAACTTGCCAAGGCTGAAAATTTCCACGAGTTTTTCAGATTTAAATCCGGTTTTTCAACCTCCTCGGTTACCTCTTTACTTTCATCCTCACTTGCTTTTACCAGCTCTTCCAGGTCTTCCTCAGTGAGTTACTCGGTGTGAGACTCAATGAGTCCTACGTCCAGTTCCTCCATATCTGCGAATCCTTCCCTTCCTATGTAGTGGACCATTTCCGCAATTCTCTTCAATTTGTCGTACAAAGATGGAACACTATCAACATCATTTACAGTTTCTCTCCATAATTTCCTCCAACAGGGGTTGATGGTTATATATTTTATATCATCGAGTGATTCCTTCACATTTTTTATGCAATCACCAATGTTATAGTCTTTCCAACACTGCTTAATGTCCACTGATGGATTTAATTCCATCGCATCAAGTATGTGAGCAAAGGTTCGCCTGGTGTAATATGCTTTGAAGGTAGAAATCACGCCCTGGTTTAGTGGTTGAAGGAGTGATGTCGTGTTTGGAGGTAGAAAAACCACAAATTGCACACTCTGAGGATGACCTGGTGCATTGTCCACAATGAGGAGAGCTTTGAAAGATATTTTTTGGTGGTTAGGTATTTTTCCACCTCTCGGATGAAACAGTTATGGAACCAATTCAAGAGAAGAGTAGCTGTGACCCAGGCTTTCTTGTTAGACTGCCAATAAACAGGTAAGCAGTGTATATTCTTGCCTTCCAGTGCCCTGTGGTTCAATGATTGGTATAACAACATGGGCTTCACCATGCATTCTCCCGAAGCATTAGCACAAAGAAGAAGGGTTATCCTGTCAATGGCTGCTTTGAAGCCAGATGAAAATTTCTCCTCTTTGGATAGGAATGTTCTTGACGGCATTTGTTTCCTAAATAAGGACATCTCATCTGCGTTAAAGACTTGTTGAGTAACTTGTTGCCAACTGGGAATGTACCAGGCTGCATCATCATCTCCAGCGTCTGCCGTCGGTCACACAAAGCGACCAATGCTTAATTTACAATTGTTTTAAGTTGTGTTGTTTAATACATTTTTCTATAATACCATCACCTTCAACATAAAGCTTCAAGGTAGTGTATATTTTTATAATAAAAATCAATGAATGTTTTTACGCTTAGTGTTTGTATAAAATGGAAAGATTTTCTTGACATTTTAATAAATAAATTATCATTGTAAATTATTTTATTTTATAATAAATACCAATAGATAAAATACAGGTTTTTGCGTGACTGTCAAGTTTTAGGCGAATTTAATGAAAACATGCATCAGCCTCTATCCGTAAATACCCGAAACCATGAATGAAGAACCCGCAAATACCAAGGGTTTCCTGTATATACATATTTTTAGTTGATCTTTTTATATACCGTATTTAACTGATTGTAAGCCAACCCCTATTTTTCACAAGGGCCCACAAAGAAAATTCCATGTTGGGTGTACAGACATCCTAGTTTTCCGGGGTTTGTTGTGAAAAAACACCAAAAAGTATAAATACCCTGGTTTTATTCAATTCATAATTAACCCTTTGAGTGCCAGACAATTTCCTTGCAACTATGCCAAAAATGCCAGCGGATTTTTGCTGATTTTACACTAGTTTAGGACAAAAATTGTGTCTCACAAATGTCAAGTTATCTGTTCAAAAATTCAAGGAAACCTTTATTACATATTGTTTCATCTTTAACATACATTAAATGAAGATTTTATTATAAACTACCACTTTAAAAAAACCATGAACATAAAAATTAACTTTAAAAGTTAATAATTTTTAAGTTGAATATAGAAATCATAATATAAATTTGTCTTTGCTCAGCTATTGGTAGTATCTCCTCAATTTCCAACATGTTGTTTGCAAACACAAAAAAATTCTCCTTTCTATGTCTTTTAGATATTGATAAAAAATATATTTTACACAAATGTAGAACTAACATTTTCGTACAAAATCAAAAATTATGCATACGTCCTCCATATGTTTCCCCGCGTTCTAACAGTTGTTCTTTCCTACACATAGTCCATGAAGCCCTTTTCCACACTTGGCACACACAGTGTTTGATCTTTTTACTGGCCCTCCATCTATGTTGCTGCATACTGCACACCTTGTCAAGTTGCGGCCCGGCAGTTTTAGTAATAAAGAACCTTCTCCATGTGTGGTTGGTACAGGTGCCACTGGTCTTTTCTCCTTTTCTGGTAGCCATTTTCCCTCTATGGCATCTATGACAGATGAAGTGAACTGGAGGTGAGACATTATTTTTCCAGAGGTGTTTTCTTTGTAAATAATGTAAGCATTTAACACCATCCTGGCAAAGATGCTGAAAACCACCTTCTTCCAATACTTCAAAGTCCTTCGTTCATCAAGGTACGTGTACAGCATCATATCTGATACATCTACTCCTCCCATGAATTTGTTATAATTGTTTATAATTGCTTGCTTCGTTATTTGCCTTTCCTGTAAATATTGTCTACCTTGTGAGGTTTCATTCTTTGCAACAGCATGGGTTGACACAAGCAACACTGGCTTTCTTTTAGATTTTTTTCCCCTGAATCCACATAAAAGAACCTCATTGTTCTTGAAATATTTCACCTGTCCTACATCAAATTTTGTTTTTTGGAAGGCCCTTTCTGTTGCACCTTATTATTCCAGCGAGGTAAGTTGAATTTTCAAACAGGTACAACGCAAGAGTAATACTGGTGAAGAAGTTGTCAGTCACAACATGATAACCCTTATTTAGGTAGTTCCCTAGTTGAAGCAACTTGGTTACTACGACATGACCAAGACCATTCCTTTTTATTTATGCCTTGTCCATCTCACTCTTTGCCCCTCTATAGCAGAAGAAACCTAAACAATAATGTACAACTGACAAGGGGAGTCCACGTCATTCATATCGCCGATTTTCTTCAAATTTGCATGGTTGGTAGCAGGCTATGAATAATGGAAGTATGTGAAGTAAGAAAACGCAACTCTTTCTTGTTCTCGAGAAAAACAATCTTAAAATGTTAAAAAATTCATATGGCTTGATATTAACAATAGATATCATCTTACACAACGTACCTACGGTAGACTAGTTGCTAACGAGATGAACCACGGTTGCAGACGTTATACATCTGCCATGGTTTGAATCCCATTTATTGCAATTTTTTTGAGGTATTTTTCCTTTTTTTTCATTAAATTCACTCTGATTTTTCAAAAGAACATTGACCATTTTAATTATTGCCTTTTTCGGAAGTAATTACGGAAAGAGGCAATAATTAAAACAGACTACAACTAACTTATGTGGCCATCGTAATGCGTTGGGTAAGGAATGGTATTCAAAAGTGAAGAAAATGCAGGAAAACATAGGTGTGGCTATGATTTGGGTTATACATATATAGGAGGGGAATTGATAGGATAAAGGTTTGAGGTGGGGAAATGGTAGAGGACCAGGTTTAACGTGAAGATGAACAGCTCTTTGGATGATACCTGTCGTAAAAGCAGGCAAAACAGAAACATTGTCGACACCACGAGCAAACTACAAATGCGCATTTCCCGTGATGGCAGCGATTTTTTTGAAGTTTTAAGGGGAAGCAGACATCATTTATGTTTAAAAAGTATTTTCTTCCATCACTCAATTTTGAAGCATACAAGCATATTTAATAATGTCATAAAACATTGGCGCACTCATTTGGTGATGGACGAGCGCATGAATTTTAATCGAGTCTTCCCATGATGCTATATCCCGTTGTTCCTCCAGCAGCAGTGAGCACTTCTGCAGATGTTTGATGAAATTCTTAACTTGCCAGTAGAAATAAACGTCGCATGGCTGACATAAAGCCGTACACTTTGGAAGTATCGCTTTCAGTGAGCATGAGGCATCACCGTTGCTGTCGACAAATACATCGTCATACAATGATGTATTTCTTTGTCCTCCCCATGAATCTACCAGCAGCAGAAAATTCTTATATTCGACAAATGGTTTAAGCACACTCTCTAGAAATGTAATGTAAATTCTCGTGGTTACTTTCCCTGAATTGGAGCAGGTCACTACGACATTTTGATAATGTTCATTTTTCTGAACAATGGGGCCAAATTTCCCTGTGGGTTCTTGAAGACACAAGAAGACTTTTGGTTGTTACTTCCCTGATAAACTAATTAAATATTGGGCAGTATAAGAATGGGTTATTTAATTCAGGCTACGTTTAACTTTTCGAATTTGTCTTGCTTGGTACCTCCTCTTTTCACGTCCTCCTCCCACTGTATCAAGTCTTGCTTGCTCTTCAAACATGATGCCCTTGTTTTTGTAGAGTCTTTTAAGCTATACTTCGGATAAAGTTTCGCCACGGTAACAACCTTTTTCTTGTATTCTATAGAAATGAAGTCGTAATCAACCATTGGTTTCTACTCCTTTGGGACTTAGCGGTCTAGATCTCCATCATCTTCTCGTTCCGAATCATAGCCGTCACTTTAATCGGGTAGAATTAATTCATCTTCCTCGACGATTTCATTTTCTCCAAGCATCTCAAGCACTCTACGAAACATCTCCTCTCCAATTGCTGTAGACCGAGTAGAAATTTCTGTTGGTGATTCTTGTGAAATGAAATTGTTTTCCAGAAGCAATTCCTCACAGTAACGCCAAGCATTTTTTAGCTCTTGCTTCGAAACTCCGTCATTCAAGAACGTAATGCTCACTTGACTACAACCTGGCTATTGATTCATATTATTATAAACAAAATAGATTACACCCAAACAGTCATAATCTAATACTACTAATTTCCTTTGTGATTATATGATTGACTGATTTAACAATATTGTTAACCTTTTGTTCCATAGAAACAAACAAAATAAAGTTTACATTTAAATATTAAATATCCTGAATATTAAATAGCTCAACGTTGATGTTGAGTGATGGAAGAAAATACTTTTTAATTTAATTATTTTAATTTAATTTCCGAAAAAGGCAATAATTAAAATGGTCAATGTTCTTTTGAAAAATCAGAGTGAATTTAATGAAAAAAAAAGGAAAAATACCTCGAAAAAAAATTGCAATAAATGGGGATCGAACCACGGCAGATGTATAACGTCTGCGAATGTGGTTCATCTCGTTAGCAACTAGTCTACCGTAGATACGTTGGGTAAGATGATATCTATTGTTAATATCAAGCCATATGAATTTTTTAACATTTTAAGATCGTTTTTCTCGAGAACGAGAAAGAGTTGCGTTTTCTTACTTCACATACTTCCATTATTCATAGCCTGCTATCAACCGTGTAAATTTGAAGAAAATCAGCGATATGAATGTCGTGGACTCCCCTTGTGAGTCGCACAACATCCAAAATTTTATTCCCCACTTGTGGTGCTTCTTATTAGGAAGATATTGTGTTAGGGTTGAATGACATTTTGTGCCAACTAAAGATTCATCAATGCTGATGTGCTGGTGTGGAGTGTAATAGAACTTGAATATCCTATTTGCATGCTCAACAAGTGGGTTAAATTTTGAACAGAGATCATAATTCTGGTGGCCTGGTTGAAACAGAATTTTATTATTAATAAGGTGAAAAAATTTTAGGATCAATTGAAATCTATTCCTAGCGAACATTTTCCCAAACCATGGAATGGTTCTGCTATTTTTAACCCAGTATGAGAATGTTAGGTCTGTGAGTAATTCCCATCTCCAAAAGCACAGCCACAAAAGCTTTCATTTCAGGGACAGTTACAGGCCTTCACTCTCTAACCCTAGAATTGGGTAACATTTGCTGCTGTGAGTCCAAAAACTGATTTGCATAGCTGTTGGTCTCAGTTACCATTAGGTTCCACAGAGGCACAGTGAAAAACATACTGAAATATTGTATAGGTTTGGCATCATGGGGAGGAGCATGCTTTGGACCAGGTGTTTCAAGGAAGGAAGGAGATGGACGGAATGGTGTGTCGTGGTCTGATTGAATTTCCGTAAAAACAGGAATTTGGCTATTATTATCAATATCATTGTTATCACTTTCATTATTTTCAGGAACAATATCACTACCTGAACTTTCACTTATAAGTGGAATACGTTCTCATTTCTGAGGAACAATAATATCACTATCATGACTAGAATCATTCTCTGATTCTGAAACTACAGGACAACATCCATTACTTGCTGTAGGACTTTGTTCTTCCTCGCTAGAGTCAAGATAATCTTCATCTTCACCAAGGGAATTAATATAATTAGCTATATCGTCGTCAATATTCAACACATTCCTGGAGGTTGATGCCATTTTGATTCTTAAGGTTAGCAAAAACTAGATCAAGTTCAGGAACATGTAGCACATATACTAAATTAAGTAGAGGAAACCTAGTGGTCAAATTTTAAACTAGATACGTTCCACATCATAATCACACTGTTAACAGGTGACATATGTCAGAAGATAAAGAACTACAAGCACGTACACAAGAGACTGCAGAAGGAGTGCTATCGCGCTCCCGGCATTTTTCGCGAGAGATGTGAAGAGCGTGATCGCACTCCCCGGCACTCTAAGGGTAAAATAAAAAAGGTATCAACTAAAATTACGACAACACAAATTACGTTATATTCAAGCATTCAATACAATTTTTAGTAAAATGTTATTTGACCCGGTTATGCCCCATATCTCACAAAAAATATCCGTTTCTCTTTGTCTTCTCCATCTCACATTCAACTCATCAATCCTGTAGCGCCATTGTGCAGCAAGATTTGATGTTTCTTCTGCATATTCTATCACTTTTCTCTTAAAGTCTGCAGAATAATGCATTCGTCCCATTATGGGATTATTAAGAAAAACTGAAAAACTCACCAAAGTAAATGACAAAAATTTACGCTTGCTAAAGAAAGAGGAAATTACGATTGACTCAGGAAATCCTAAGATTAAGCACACACTAGAGATGGCTCAAGAGTGAATATATCGAAACATTTATTTCAATTTTTAAGACTCAATTATAAGCTGAGTGGCAATTTTAAGGTGGTAAAAAAGTAAAAAAAAAGGTCGGCTTACAATCGATTAAATATGGTATATCTTTCACGTTGTACAGCAAAATTACAATTCATGCATTACTGAAAAGGCCAAAGCTTCCTCTATCAAAATACGTATATCTTATTCAGATTGACGATTCTCCCTTGCGTAATTAGCAAATTTTCGGGGCAAAAATGAAAATTTCATTGCAAACTTTCACGTAGATTATAAACACTACTATAAAGTTATAAGGTATGCACTACTAGAAAGGTCAAAGCTTCCTCTTTCAAAATATATAAAGGTTATTAAGATTTACGAATATCCCTTGTGTTAATCTATATAAATAAAATTGTAACCTCTGTCTGTACATTTGTTTTTTTGTCGGGGTTTTACTTTTATTGTTTGTTTTGCATCACAAGAAGACGTTTGAACCTGTTTGCACAATTGTCGTCTGTCTGACTGTTTGTTACCACATCACGCAAAAACGGCTGGTCGAATTTTTATGAAACTTGCAGCCTATCTTTAGACTGGTCCAGCTTAAACTATAGGCTATATGGTGTATCACCAAAAAAATTTTAAGTGGGGTTTGGGAGGGGGGCATTGATTTGGTTTTTCGACGATAACTCTCGAGTAACTTAACTTAGGAAGTTAAAATTTGATATGTGTCACTTTCAATACAAGTATAAGATCAAGTTTGTAGATGAGAAAAATCAGACCAAGGGGAGGGGGGTTGGGGGGGGCACCCATAAGAGAATTCATAAATAAACGCAAGTTACAAAATATGAACTGCAAAAAATGATAAACAAATTTCAAAATAATAATTGAAGTTTTTTTCTTTTCTGTATGCAACTTAACTACAAATAGATAAGTTTGTGTGTTACCATGTTTTTGCCTCACATCCCTCAATTATTCTAATTGCTGAGCTATCCTGAAAATTATGCAATATTGCTTCAAGGCATCATTTACATTTAGCATTTCTGGATTTAATACCTATCTCCTATATATCTATAAAAGTGTGTTTGTTTGTTTGTTTATTTGTGCAACTATACATTTCCACACCGTTAAAGTTAGAGTAATCAAACTTTCAACAGATACTTTCTTCAAAAATAGAAAGGCAGTACGCTGCTTTTTAATCCCAAATATTTTATATAGGTAATTCTACAAAAAGAAAAATAACTTTGTATGCTAATGCTAATGGCAACCCATTATCTGTCGGCTCCTTTATGCTCGCCCACAATCAACCAATTCCAAACAAATTTGGTTTATTAGGATTTGTATGTCCACTTCATTCAAAATGGCGGTCGATTTAAACATTAAACTACGCGTATTTTCTCAAGTCCTACTATTGATATGAATCAAATTTGTTACGATTGTGGAAGGCTCCCAGAAATAATTCATACGTGGTTTTCCTTTCTCTCTGCCCATCTTACTCAAAACGGCGGCCGAGTGAATTCTTAAATACCATGTATCATCTAGAATTCAAATCGGATTTGATTCAAATTTCCCCAGGCTACGCCGGGAATATCTGCCAGTTAAATAACTATATTTCATTATCTTTAATGATTTGTGGTTTTAATCATTTCAAATATAGACAGGAAACGGAGAAATTATAGTAATGTAATACATTTATATGTAAAATGTGTTAAGTCACAAAGAATATCCATTATATATGGAAATTAAATGATTTTTTTATATTTTGTAATATTTAGAAGGAAAAAGTTAAATTAAAGCATCTTTGATGATTTAGCGTTAGTTATGATGACGTTATATACAAATACACATTGTTAAAACAAAAAAAAATATTGACTGAGCGACCCCATAACTTAGCATCCCACGTCCAATGCGCTAACCATTACACCAAGAGGACCAGAAGTCATATCGGCGCAGTTTAAACTTCTGGTTACGTTGGTGTAATGGTTAGCGTATCAGACGTCGAACGCGAATTTCAGGGGTTCAAATCTCAAGATAATTTTTAAACATTTTGTTTCGCTTTAAATGTATATATTTATCTAGAATATTTTCTTAATAAACTTTATGTATATAATGTGACATTTTCAGTGAAATATTTATCTTTAGAAAATTAATTTTCATTAAGTTGCATAATATGCATTTAGTAACATATATACATACATATATACGTGCGCGCATACAAACAAACACCTTCTTTTTCGATATCTATATATCCCGACTCTTAGTAGGTTACCTTTGAGTTCTTAGAATGAGATTATCTTAAAATATTTCTAGTAAATTATAATGTATCACGTACTTTAATAATTTGTGTTTTAATCGTTTCAAATATAGATAGGAAACGGAGAATTTATAGTAATGTAATACATTTATATGTAAAATGTGTTAAGTCACAAAGAAAATCCATTATATATGAAAATTAAATGATTTCCTTATATTTTCTACTAGCAGAAATTCCCGGCGTTGCCCAGGGAAATTTGGTTCAAATCTGATCGGAATTCTAGATGATACATGGTATTTAAGAATTCACTCGGCCACCGTTTTGAATGAAACAGGCAGAGAGAAACAAAAACCACATATGAATTATTTCTGGGAGCCCTCCACAATCGTACCAAATTTGATTCAAATCAATAGTAGGACTTGGGAAAATACGAGTAGTTTAATCAGTCAGTTTAATCAGTCCCTGCCGTCCAATTACGGATAAGGAAGTAGTCGTTCCTCACCTTTCTCATTGTGTATAAGATGCAGAGTTACCTGTTCTTTGAGAACAGGAAGTTTATGAGAACAGTTATTTTATTGAAGAGTTTAGGTCTCAGAACAGTTCGAAAAGAACTGTCCAGTACTTTCTGACTCACCTCTAGATGGCAGTGCATTAGCATACAAAGTTATTTTGCTTTTTGTACAATTAAAATAAAACATTTGGGATTAAAAATTAGCCTACGACCTTCCTATTTGTGCAGAAAGTATTTGTTGACAGTTTGATTATTCTAGCTTTAACGGTTTGCAAATGTATAGATGCACAAACAAACAGACTTTCATAAATATATAGGCATTGATCTTATACTTGTATTGAAACTGACAAATATCAAATTTGAATTTCTGAAGTTAATTTACTAGAGAGTTATCTTCGAATAACCAAATCGATGCCCCCAAACCCCCACTTAAAATTTTTTTTGATACGCCATATCTTACAAAGTTTTTAGTGTATGTGTTCTTTATACGTTTTTACACCGTTGAATCTATCGAATTAAAAAGTTTAATGGGCCATCCCATGGACCAAAGGAAGAACTTGGTCTAGGTTTGCAGACCGTGGAGTCTCTTATACCCCAAGGGGTCAACAAAATACTGTTTCCATAAGAATGCATGGGAAATGGTATGTAGAAACCCTAAAATGCCATGCTGCCCTTCATTGATGTGGATATAAATATACCTAAATATTAACTAACGATCATGGAAAATGGCTTATTTTACGCAGGAAAGACTGATTATTTTTATTCTGTTCAAGTTTTGTCATATTACATGCTAATTTACTTGAAATTTTCCTTTAAGCGAAAAATTTATCGCTCTAGGTGACCATTTTCCAGGCGGGAACAAAGTTAATTTTTTAATTGTTGTCCTCTTCAAAGTTAGAGATATCCATGCCGTGGCGTGGCGTGCCATAGAGGAAGAATAGTTAACTCCAAGATAAAGGGTACAAATGGATTCATGCCTAAATATAGTCTATGAATGCTTTTGAAGTGAGTCAAATGATTTTTAAGGAATGTTAGAACATTGTTATCTTTTACTATTAACATTGAAAGATTTATCGCAGCATAAATCGATACATATACTTACATTTGTTCGGTAACCAAGATGTTGTTTATTGTTTACATTTTGGCTAATAGCATTGACATAATCCACATAATTTTATTGCTGCTTTAAAGGCTTCGGTGCATCTATCCATGTGAATATTAAGTAAGACGTTAATGCGTAATTATATTAATGGTAAAACTTTCCAATACAATACATAAAATAGTAAATGTTAATGCATCACTTGCATAATTAAGGAATGGGGAACGTTTGCCCGAGCAATAAAAGGCGTTTGCTACTTAAAAGAAGACTCTTCCCCGAGCAAAGCTAAGCATTTCAGCTAGTAGAAAATAAAATGTGGTGGCGAACTGATTTTTCAGGGCAAAAATGAAAATTTCATTGCAAACTTTCACATAGATTATAAAAACAATATTAAAATTATAAGATATGCATTACTAGAAAGGTCAAAGCTTCCTCTTTCAAAATATACAAAGGTTATTAAGATTTACGAATATCCCTTGCATCAATAGACAATTAAAGGTGGTGACGCTCCGTATTTTCTGCACAAAAATGAAAATTTCATCGCAAACTTTGACGTAGTTTATAAAATACAGAAACAATAGTAAAATTATTTGACATGCATTACAAGTAAGCCCAAAGTTTCCTGTTTCAAAATATATTATGGTTTTATAGATGTATGATATATTAAGTGAGTTAAACAGTAAAGAAAGAAAGCACTACCCCGGACGTGCAGCACACGTCGCTCGGCGACATACTAAGTTCTTGTTGGACGTGCAGGACACATCGCTCGGCGTTGAGGGGTTAATCATGCACTCTCTCCTCAGGTAATGCCCAGTCCAGTTCGCCTTCCTCTTTCTGATAGTCTATATAATCGTTCGCTTCTCTCCTATTCTTCGTAGTACTTCCTCATTTTTCACCCTATCTGTCCATTTTATCTTCAGCATTCTTCTCCATGTCCACATTTCGAAGCTTTCCAATTATTTAATATCATTTTTCCTTAGCGTCCATGTTTCTGCTCCATACATAGCATTTTATCAACCTCTTGCGGATTTCCTGCTTTATATTTCCCGTTAGCAGAGTTTCTTTCTTCTGAATGCGGCTTTTGTTTTTGTTATTCTAGTCCTGATTTCATCTGTACATTTTGCTTCTCTCGTTATGATGCTTCCAAGGTATTTATAATCTGAAACTTGTTCTAATGGCTTTCCTCCAATACTTATGTTCAAATTTTCGTCTTCTTTACTTGATATTCGCATAACCTTGGATTTTTCTGTATTAATTTCCATACCGTGTTTTCTACCTGTTATCACTAGTCTATTTAGCATTTTCTGGAGTTCCTTTTCCATTCTTGCTAGAAGTACTTGATCATCCTCGTATTTCACTGTTCTTATAATCCTTCCTCTGATTTTGAAATCTCCCGTGCCTTCTAACGCTTCCTGCACTAGCCTCTCTACATATATATTGAATAGAATCTGGGTTGTACGGTAAAATTATTTTTTAGTTTAATTCAAATAAGTTTATTGCTATTATACTCTTTCTTGAACCAACCTTTGAAAAGTAGTTTAATGTAGAGATTTTCTATTTAAAATTTGAGGTAACTAACTCTATTATTGGTCAATTTTATTTCCGTTTAAGAAATTCATCCTGAAGGTCATTTTTAACCTTCAATTTTAAATTGTTAACAAATTCGTAAGCTGCTTCTGTTAACAAAAGTTGTACTTTGTTGTAATGATTCCAAGTAATAGACGAAGTTCATCTTGCTGTTGAAGTTCGTAATCAGTCATAAAGTTGGAATCTCATTTTCAGTCCAACCCATATTTTCCAATCATTTTTTTCAGAACGTCTTTCCAAGATCACTTTCAAGATAAGGTTTTGATTCCATTCGTTTTGTCACTTCTTTTTTTCCTGCATCCTTCCTTTGCAGTATTTACAGACTCTCAAGTGCATTTTGCAATCAAGAATCAATTTCATCCTTTCTATTTCATTCCAAGAGCAATTTGTACCATTAGCTTTAGATGTGCATCACTGCCTTTATTTATGTGTTTGGCAACATGTGCTTGTCTATGAATAAGGCAATGTGTCGATGATGCATTTTTTGATGCCTTCTTTATGGAACTTACTGGAACAGCAAGTTTGACAACCACTGTTTGAGCCCCATCTGTGCATACATCGATGCAATAGTTCCAATCAATCTCATTTTCATTGAAATAAGTATAGCACAATTTATAATTTCTTTGTGACATTCCATCACAAAACTAAATGTATATTATAAGTAAAAAATGGAGTGAATGTAAGAATTCCCGTCCATGAAAATCATAGGCAACCTCTCAACTAAATTGCTTTGAATAGGAAAGAAAATTTCTCTGCGAAGTGAGAAGTGTAAGAATAGTGGTGGAGGTGACCTTGAAGGGCCAGAGAAGCGAATGTGCCTCAACTTATGTCATGAATTTCACCGGAAACATCTCTAGTAGGCTGAGGGTAAACATTTACAAGATCCTTTTATGACTCAAGGTGAAGATGAGCTTTCTCGAAAAGGTCTACAAAGTAAAAACATGTGGTAGGAAGATTCTTTCTTCTTTACCTCACTTCAAACGCCAAGGAAAGCATTTCTAGTGCATTGAAAAGCGATTTTTAGAACGAGAACCGCCGTAATTTTGTGGCAGAAATGAAAAATCCAGCGCAAAATTCAACGTAGATTATAAAATATAAACAACACGAAATAAATTCCAAAACATGCATTACTACAAAGGCCAAAGCTTCCTCTTTCGAAATATGTAAAGGTTATTTAGATATAAGAAACTTCCTTGCGCCAAAAGGCGATGAAAAGTGCTGGCGCACCATAAATTCGTGGCAAAAATGAAAAAAATTTATCGTACTTTATAAAATACAAAAAAACAATAAAAATGCAAGATTTGTACTATTACAAAGGCCAAAGCTTCTTCTTTCACAATATATAAATCTTATTTAGATATACGAAACTCCGTTGCGCCAAAAGGCGATGAAACGTGCTGGAGCACGGTAATTTCATGAAAAATCGAGCGCAAAATTTATCGTACTTTATAAAATACAAAAAAACAATAAAAAATGCAAGATTTGTACTACTACAAAGGCCAAAGCTTCCTCTTTCACAATATATAAATCTTATTTAGATATACGAAACTCCGTAACGCCGAAAGGCGATGAAACGTGCTGGTGCACGGTAATTTCATGAAAAATCGAGCGCAAAATTTATCATACGTTATAAAATACAAAAACACAGTAAAAAATACAAGGTATGTATTACTACAAAGGCCAAAGCTTCCTCTTTCACAATATATAAAGGTTATTTAGATTTACCCGTCTCCCTTGCGTCAAAAGACAATTAAAATTAGTGCTGGCACTCCGTAATTTTGTGGCAAAAATGAAACTCAAACTTTAACGTAGATTATAAAATATAAAATCATGCATTACTAGAAAGGCCAAAGCTTCCTCTTTCAAAATATATAAAGATTATTCAGATTTAAGTATGTCTCTTGCGTCAAAAGACAATTAAAATTAGTGCTGACGCACCGTAATTTCGTGGCAAAAATGAAAATTTAACGTAGAATATAAAATACAAACACACTATTAAAATTACAAAACATACACTACTAGAAAGGCCAAAGCTTCCTCTTTGAAAATATATAAAGTTTATTTAGATATAAGAATGTCTCTTGCGTCAAAAGACAATTAAATGTAGTGCTGACGGAGGACGTAATAGTACGTAAGACGGCAAATTGGACAGTTTTTGGAGGACGTAATAGTACATAAGACGGCGTCTACGGGTTAAGGCCGATTCACACTATACGTAACGTCTCCGTTTCGACACGGACCGCCTTCGACACGTCATTTTTCATCAATGTTCACATTGTACGTTGAGGTTTCGACACAGACCGTCACTTTCTCAGTTGTCGTTCGAATGTATTGACTGTGGTTAGAACAAGTTTTGAATATGTTTTCCAAGGTAAAATTAGGAGTAATAGCTCTTCTTTTGGATGAAGAAGAGGAGTATCGACGTAAACTTATCCGTACTGAAAAAAGAAAGTGGGTGCGTCATGCGGAACAGAAAATGGGAAGGAGAATTTTGGACATTATTTAAGGAGTTGACAGACGATGAGTTGAAATTTTATCAATATTTCAGAATGTCTAAGTACCAATTCAGTTATTTGTTTAAGAAGATACAAATGGATTTATTGAAAAAAAATACTACATTCAGAGAAGCGATTTCACCAAAGGAAAAACTGGCTGTATGTCTAAGGTAGGTAACAATAAGATTAATTATCGTTAGAAGTATGTACATTGAGAAAATAATTATGCACAAAGTTAATACATCAAAAACTCGAAATTAATATGTAAAAAAATATGAAAATAATTAATTAAAGACATAAAAAGGCACAAAATAATGTCAATGTAGTTCCGTTGACGAAAACTGTTCGTAGAAGCTGACCGTGGAAGTAGTGGATGAATTTGAACCGGGTGATGCAGATGGGATTGGTGTTAATTTTGAAGTATGATCTCCTACATTTGGAGGTGTTGCTGTGCACGTATGGGATCCGCTCTGAGGTGCTGCGGAGACTGCGGAACTTTCAAGCAGTTGCTTCATCTCTGGCTCTGAGACAATAGAAAATATTCTGGACTTGCATATATTTTGGTAGTAGGGTGAAAACTGTTTAACTGTGGAAGCAATGCCTTCAAAAAATAAAACAACGGGATCAGGCGATTTCTCCTTTTTATTTTTTTCGGAATCGATTAAATACTTCATCAATATTGATGAAGGTAACTCAGAAGATGGCATGCATTTCCGCGATGGCTTACGGAAGGTTCTCTTCAAGGAACTGTTTTTATTCTCTTCTCTCGTATCTCGGATATTGGTTTCTTCAGTAGATTGGTGCACTGTAATAACTTCACGGGCTTGATTATCCTGGATGGTCTCTCTTGCATCCTCTACTTGTTCGATATCAGCATTCTGGGATTCACATACGAGGTCTTCAATATTTGTTATTGTCTCCCTTTCGCGAAGAAACTTACGAATGAAAGACATTTCGTCCGCAAACTTCCATTTCTTTTGGTGTGATGACCCTTGACCACTTTTAGTTTCGGTCCTTTTTAGGTACTTGCGGTACTGGTCCCTTAGAGAAACCCATCTCAGCTTACTTTCCGATCCTACAAATGAAATACGAAGTAACTGATGCTTATTAAAGTTTACGTTATACCCAAGATGAAGGAATTTAAAGTAAACAAAGAGCTATTAAAATACTTTAATGAAATATTTAATAACATTTGAAATTTATACAAATATATACAAAAATATTATAGTAATTGAACTTTTAATTTCAGGTTTCTAGCAACTGGAGATACATTCCGAACAATAGCATTTAGTTATCGGCTTGGGCACTCAACTGTGCATAATATAGTCAAAGAAGTTTGTGGAGCTATAATCAAAAGATAAAAATCAGATGTTATGCCTACACCTACAGAGGAGACTTGGAAAAGAATCGCGGATGAATTTTGGGAACTTTGGAACTTTCCTAACTGTGTTGGTGTACTAGATGGTAAACGTGAAGATTCAGGCGCCACCAAACAGTGGTTCGCAGTATTTTAATTATAAACATAGGTTTTCTGTTGTTTTGCTCGCATTAGTTGATGCGCAGTATAAATTCATAATAGTAGATATAGGATCGTTCGGTAAAAACAGCGATGGAGGAATATTTGCGCACTCCAAGCTTGGAGAATGTTTAGAGAAAGGAATACTGAATTTACCACAGGAGAGAGAGCTTCCTGGGACATCTTGTGTGGCACCCTATGTCATTGTAGGGGATGAAGCATTTCCTCTGAAACCATATCTAATGAGACCTTACCCAGGATCGCAAGTTAATGGGGACAATGAGAAGCAAATATTTAACTATAAACTTTCTCGTGCTAGACGAGTTGTGGAAAATGCCTTCGGTATATTGAGCCAAAAATTTCAAATATATAACAGAACTTTGAAATCACTGCCCGATAATGTGGACCAAATTATTTTTACAACATGCATTTTACATAATTACATAAAAGATCAAAATATTACTGGAAATTTAAATATAAACTCTACAGACATATGTAGCAACTTCACAAACTTGCCGCGCCAAGGAGGAAATGCTCCACTAAGCGCGTTCAATGTCAGAGAGAAATACAAAACGTTTTTTAATAGTCCTGCTGGATCTGTTTGTTGGCAAAACTAATAAAAATGAGTGAATTAAATGAGACGGAGTCGCACCTCAAGAAATAAAAATTATTGTAATCGAATTAATATGGTATTTACTTGCAATTACAAATAAATATTTGATGATGTACTTATTGCTTCTAACCTGATTTATTTAGTTGTTCTCCTATTTCCCTCCACAGTTTCTCCTTATGCCCACTGTCGCTGTACTTTTTGTTTGACATATCAAACAACTCCTCATGTTCTCTAACTAATTCTATTAGTTTTTCATCCATGCTTAATTAAAAGAACGATCACTAGTTTCAACGGTGTCTGACGGAGAACTGACGGGCGGGGTGTTCACACTATCAGAAACGGACAGGATTCGACGCGTTTCGACCGGCACCGTCCCGTCAAAATATTCCTCCCGAGAAACCGTGACGGAACGGATCGAATGCGTGACGTTGACGGAACGTACAGTGTGAACAACTCCATCTAAATACACAGAAGGAATTTTTGACGTGTCGAAACGGAGACGTTACGTATAGTGTGAATCGGCCTTTAAACTGTTTAATCATAAAAATATACAAAACAAAATAATTATATCCTATTATACTACTAAACTACAAAATATTAATGTAAAATTTATGTATCAATGGGGATCCATAATTGAAATCTGCTTGGGGCACCACAATATCTTGAGCCAGCCCTAAAGGTAGACAGGTAGATCTCGTCTTTCGCGGCTTTATCTTTCACATATTTGGATCTTTCACGGTTCCGCATTTGCGACCAGCTTTGTCTTTCGCGGTTTCAGGTTAGCTCTTTTGCGAAGAAAAATCACGGAAAAAGGTATGCGAATTTTTTTATATATGGAATGAATCGCCTTTTCCTCACGTTTTCTCTCATAGTCAGGTCTGAAAAAATATTATTGCGTTATTCTAACATGTAAAAATATTTTACGTAAGCGCGTTAATGTAATACATATGCATAATTTGAAAAAAAAAATAGATACACGTGCCTTATATAAACGGGTGAGCCCCGCTTAACGTGGGGGATGCGTTCCTGAGGTCTCTGCGTTAAGCGAAAATCCGCGTTCGTCGGGCCGCCATAACCTTTGGGCACCCAGAGGGAAATAACTTCCCAAATGGTATTTTTGGACCCACATTCAATGTAAAATATATTTCTACCCGACTTTTAGAACATAATTTATTAAACAAACTATAAAATTACTTAGCAAAAAGTAAGACAAAAGAGCTTTTTAGCGGTAAATGTACATAATTTCAAAATAACTCTCGGAACACATACGAAGTATTATTTAAAAAATCGGTACAAAATACATTGTACAAACTTTCTCATATAATAATGCGTCGTTTAGTTATCTTTAGAAAATGAAAATCGTATAAGCCTGTTTTTAGAAAAACCAATTTTTGTTAAAGTTGCCCAAGAATAACCTATATTTATATTCATTCATTGAGAAAAATGAAATACGTAGTACAGTAAAACTCGGTTATAACGATCACGCCTAAAACAAAATCTCGGCTATAACGAAGAAATGTCTCGGTCCCTTGGACTTCTCAATAAGGGCATTGGTTAAATTTCTTGTTTGTAACGAACACACATTATACGAATATCGGCTGTAACGAACAAATGTTTGGTCCCGTGTCAAAAAATGCCCCATATATAACGAATTTTGGCGAGCGGAGCGATAAGTAATGAATAGTTTCCGCCTGTTTACCGCGCACTTGTTCGTAGAGGTCCCCTTCCTCCATCTACCCCTTCCATAAGAATTTCCACACTCCCTTTGTTTTGAAATTGATATTAAAAATGTGAAATTTTTATGTAAATTAATGATCATAATAATAATTATAATATTAATTGGTAATTTAAAAAATCGTATGTAATAGCAATGGAACATTTTACATGCCGCAAAGTCTTTGCATACGTAAGTATGGAATTGAAGTCTACTCACTGCAAATACAATAAAATCTGTGTTATCCGGCTATCTTGGGGATTGTGGAAAGTCGATTAGGAGAAATAGCCGGTTAGGGGAGCGTTTTTCGATTTTGACATCGAAAATTCAGCAATAACCAAACAAAACTGGGCTCCCCAAACATAACTATGCATGGGGTTTGCATTTTCCATTTTAATTCTTCCACAGGTAGTTAGATCTAGATACTATTTACCCATTCTTATTTCATACGTTGCTACGATTACATGCAAAACAAAAGACCATTAATAGAAAATTTAGGGCGTCCGGGAAGTTTGGGGATTACGGCAGTGAACCTGTTCCCAAAATTGAATTTACTGGATTACATCTTTCTTTTTTTCTTCGTTTGGAGGTTTTCGCAGCGTTTGATGATGTGGGTTGATGCTTTCGGGAGGCACTGCTCCTGAAGAAGCCTTCAGCATCGAGGGCGAAACATCAGAGCAGTAATGCCGTCCACGCAGTGCCTCCCGAAAGCATCAACCTATATCTTTCTTATTTATCTTTATTTACTCTATTAGAAAAGGCGAAATTACTTATTTCTTCTGAACATTTTTGTGAAAACAAGTCACAATATTTTATTCAGTTCCTCCATTTTTGGCTTATGAAGCGTATGATGTTTATTAATTAATTTAATCGTCTAAGAACATGACAAAAATTTCATTAATTTAGCCTTATGAGCCTTGATATCGTAGAGCTTGGAAGATCCGATGTTGAATTCTTTTGCTATGGCTGCTCTATTTTTACTTTCTCATACGAAGTATCGAGAAAGTATTGTTTTCGCGAAAAAATTCGACCTCGAGATTTTTACGGAAATATACGTTTTAGGTGTCGCTGAATCCGAAAAAGTGGTTTTTGCAATGCCGTCTGTCTGTCTGTTACTGGCCCTGGAGCCTAGACGGTACAGCGAAAATGAATGAAATCTCGCACTTAGGTATTTCATCATACTGAGCAGTGTATACATAGAAATGGTTGACATTGATCAATAATTAAGAGTAGTTTATTCTACGCATTATGAACAACATTCCGATTTTCTCGAAAACGGCTCTAACGATTGTGATAAAATTTCGTACAGTTACTTAAGTTTACGTATTCAATAATACTGTATAGTTCATATTTCTCAGAAAATGAATATAAGGCTAGTTTATTCTATGCAACTTTAAAAACAATTCGATTTTCTCAAAAACGGCTTTAACGATTTTGGTCAAATTTAGTACAGTTACTTGAGTCTACAACCCCAATAATACTGTATAGTTCATATTTCTCAAAAAATGAATATAAGGCTAGTTTATTCTAGGCAAATTTAACAACAATTCCTTTTTCTCAAAAACGGCTCTAACGATTTTGATCAAATTTCGTACAGTTACTTGAGTATACATCTACAATAATACTACGTATTTAATTTTTCTCAATGAATGAATATAAGGCTAGTTTATTCTAGGATTCTAGGTTTATTTTGGATTTTCTAAAAACAGGCTCATACGATTTTCATTTTCTAAAGATAACCAAATGAGGCATTAGTACCCATATATGAGAAAGTTTGTACAATGTATGTTGTGCCGATTTTTTCCTTTTTCAATTCGTTTGATCAGCTCCAGCTTTTGTGTTAGCGTTAAACCAACCTTTTCTCTTCTGTCCCTTGATTTTAAATATTTATTTTTATGACATATTAAATGGATGGGTAATTTTTTAAATAATAAAAAGCGATAAAACTGGAAATTGTAGAAGTACAACAAAACATCTAGACAATGCAAATTACGTAACCAAAAATGCCATGCTTACTCGGCAGCCCCAGAAGTATACGGAGTAAATATGTAATACCTATATATACATCTTATATTTTAAGAAATTTTAAAGTGGAAGTTGTGGTATTACACATATACAATTTACACAAAAATCGGTACAACATACATTGTACAAACTTTCTCATATACGTACTAATGCGTCGTTTAGTTATCTTTAGAAAATGAAAATCGTATGAGCCTGTTTTTAGAATATCCAATTTTTGTTCAATTTGCCCAAGAATAAACTAGCCTTATATTCATTCGTTGGGGAAAATGAAATACGTAGTATTACTGAAGACGTATACTCAAGTAACTGTACGAAATTTGATCAAAATCGTTAGAGCCGTTTCTGAGAAAATGGAATTATTGTTAAAGTTGCTTAGAATAAACTAGCCTTATATTCATTTTTTGAGAAATATGAACTATACAGTATTATTGGGGTTGTAGACTCAAGTAACTGTACTAAATTTGACCAAAATCGTTAGAGCCGTTTTTGAGAAAATCGAATTGTTTTTAAAGTTGCATAGAATAAACTAGCCTTATATTCATTTTCTGAGAAATATGAACTATACAGTATTATTGAATACGTAAACTTAAGTAACTGTACGAAATTTTATCACAATCGTTAGAGCCGTTTTCGAGAAAATCGGAATGTTGTTCATAATGCGTAGAATAAACTACTCTTAATTATTGATCAATGTCAACCATTTCTATGTATACTCTGCTCAGTATGATGAAATACCTAAGTGCGAGATTTCATTCATTTTCGCTGTACCGTCTAGGCTCCAGGGCCAGTAACAGACAGACAGACGGCATTGCAAAAACCACTTTTTCGGATTCAGCGACACCTAAAACGTATATTTCCGTAAAAATCTCGAGGTCGAATTTTTTCGCGAAAACAATACTTTCTCGATACTTCGTATGAGAAAGTAAAAATTAATAAAAAAAGAAAAAAATACAAAATGAATCGTATTTGTGTAATTGCCGGTATCTTAGGGTGGCCGGTTCTAAATACCCGGATTGCACAGCTTTTATTGTACGTGTCTACGTGTTAGATGGGATATATAGGCCAAAAACCATGTCTCTCGTATATAACGAAGTCACGCTTATATCGACGCAATAAGTCGGTCCCCTCAAATACGTAATAAACGAGTTTTACTGTATTATTGCAGACGTATACTCAAGTAACTGTACGAAATTTTCCTATGTGCTATATAAAAAAAAATCGGCACAACATACATTGTACAAACTTTCTCATATATGGGTACTAATGCGTCGTTTAGTTATCTTTAGAAAATGAAAATCGTATGAGCCTGTTTTTAGAATATCCAATGTTTGTTAAAGTTGCCCAAGAATAAACTAGCCTTATATTCATTCATTGAGAAAAATAAAATATGTAGTATTATTGTAGATGTACACTCAAGTAACTGTACTAAATTTGATCAAAATCGTTATAGCCGTTTTTGAGAAAATCGAATTATAGTTAAAGTTGCCTAGAATAAACTAGCCTTATATTCATTTTCTGAGAAATATGAACTATACAGTATTATTGAATACGTAAACTTAAGTAACTGTACGAAATTTTATCACAATCGTTAGAGCCGTTTTCGAGAAAATCGGAATGTTGTTCATAATGCGTAGAATAAACTACTCTTAATTATTGATCAATGTCAACCATTTCTACGTATACTCTGCTCAGTATGATGAAATACCTAAGTACGAGATTTCATTCATTTTCGTTCTTCCGTCTAGGCTCCAGAGCCAGTAAGAGACAGACAGACAGACGGCATTGCAAAAACCACTTTTTTGGATTCAGCGACACCTAAAACGTATATTTCCGTAAAAATCTCGAGGTCGAATTTTTTCGCGATAACAATACTTCCTCGATACTTCGTATGAGAAAGTAAAAAGAGTCCAGGGTCGGCTGCTTAGCTTTTTTTCGCTTATTACGTAAAACTTATTGGTAGCATTCAAATAGTCCGTCGCAGTCCCGCTTCAACGCATCCACTCGTGTGAAGCCACTGTGCTCCAACAAAGTCATGCACTGATCGACGATGTTCTTGCAGCTCCGCTTATATATCAAACCCATTGTAGTGCGTGTTGGGTTTTCTGAAATCTATATATCATTATATACAGTGATGAGCTGAAGTCGACTCCCACCGGCTTGCTCGAGCCTGTTAATTTTTCTCAGAATTTGCAAGCCGGCTGTTAAATTTTTAGAAAATATGAAAATTTATTGATTTTGTCCTTTCAAGTACATTTTGCTCTATCTGATAGTCAATTACCGACAGTGTCTGAAATGGGATATATTACGAACCGAACACTTGTTAAGCTAGATGAACGTTATTACTAAACTAGAGCGATATGGTGCCCCTGGCGTATAGGCCTCCCCTGCCATCCTTATCCAAATTTCCTAACCCCCCCTTTTTTTTAGAGAGCCGGTTCATAACTTTTTTCCAGCTCATCACTGATTGAATATTATTATACATTATATGCATTCAAACATTAATATCCCTCCATGCATACAACGTTTTTCCATATGTATATCAAAATTATATAATTTTTTATGTGTAGCGTTACTGTTTTATTGTTATTTATAATGACGTGTTAATAGGGTAAATTAAATGGTTTGATGCTTTCGGGAGGCACTGCGTGGACGGCATTACTGCTCTCGACGTTTCGCCTTCGATGCTGAAGGCTTCTTCAGGAGTGAAGTGCAGGGGCAGTCCTGCGTCGTCTTATATATGCCGGAGTCGCCTATCTCTATTGACGGTTGGAATCGTCGCGGCCAATGGCCGTCTGTCTGAGAGTTTCCTTTCTCTTTTTAGCCGTTGTTGTCATTGCGGCCATTGGGAGAGTGGTCGCTCCTTTCTCTATCGTCCGTTGGTCTGGCGCCCTTCACCCGCGGATCGAAGAAGTGTCTCCACGTATGGCTTAGTTGGTAGCCGTCGTCTCGGTTGAAATTATCAGGGCGTTTCGCGATTTCGATGGCTTCGCGGATTAAACGTTGATAGTAGTACTCCTTCTTCGCTAGTATCTTGGCGTCTTCAATTTTTATTTTGTGGCCGGGGTTTGTGGAGTGTTCTGCTATGGCGGAGTCCTTCCACTGTCTGTTCTCTATGGCTCTCTTGTTTTCCTTTAGTCGGCATGCGATGGATCGACCGCTTTGTCCTATGTAACTTTGAGTTACACAATTAATTTCAGTAGTTTTATATACCATCAATTGTATTTTAGGACTTTTACACTATTCTTTAAGCATCTTAGACTGTGAGATACTATTTATAGAGTATTGAATTAGAAATGTTGGATAAAATGATGGCGATATTGAAGCCGCAACGCATGCGAGGTGGAAAAGTGAGACTGCCGCTGACGCTTGTTCTGTGCGGCTGCCTGGGCGGGCGGCTCGGTGCCCAGTGCAGAAGCAGACGAGGCGTTCGAGTTTGGACGCGTCTGCTCGCTGCATGCATCTAGTGTCGATCGGCGCGCAATCGTCAGTGCCCAACGAACTTCTGTTATGTTAACTAGTCTGGGTGCGGAGCGTTGTACGGCAAATTGTGGGAGGCCTATACGAAGGCCTTCCCTTGTCGACCGAACGCATCCCTTCAGGTGGATATGAACGCAGAATGGGAAAAATTAAAGAGTGATTGTTCAGATGACAGTATTCTGGAGTCTTTTCTGCAAAGTCGTGTGGACTCCTTGTTGCAAAAGGCAACCAAGGATAAGTCGAAGTCTATTTTGAGTTTCTTCAAACCGGCAAGCACGACGAGAGTGAGTCAAGCTACCGACGGCGCAGGATCCACTCTCTCTTTGTCGACTCCGGCATCAAGTAAGTCATTTTGCTGCCCAAGTCGTATTATAGTAGCTGACAGAAAACTGTTGACGTCGGCTGGCCAGGCCAGGGACTGCAAACCTTTTGTTTATACTTAGCTGCTATAGTCTGTTCACTATCTAAAGTCTCTTGGCATTCATAGAGCAAGTAGCCAATAACGAACGTTTCCCCTTCCATCGCCTCACAACTTTCGCGCTGGAGGACAGATACCCAATCACGAACAGCAACAGCAAGGAAACGGCGGTAGAAATGGCAACGCAGACCGATGTGGACGCTTCGAAATCAAGAGTAACACTGAGTTCCCCCCACTACCTTCCCAAACGAACCGTCTCCTATTGGCTGCTGCTAAGTCTTCAAGGCCAAGAGACTTTAGATAGTGAACAAACTATAGCTCGAAATGAGTCGCGCAATGGCCGGCAAAGGACTCAGCCCTCCTCCCCCTCCTTGGATAGCTGGCACGGCATGCGAGTCATCTCGAGCTCGAGTTACGTGTAAACAAAAGATACCAGTCCCTGGCCTGGCCAGCTGATCTCAACCGTTTTCTGTCAGTTACTATATAGTGCTCGCTATATTAATTCGACCTGTCACCAAATTGCAACGTTTCCCTGCAGTTTACGCCGCAGATGAACCCGCCGTATGTGCTATATTGCTGGACGAGGAAGAAAATGAGAAAGTTGCTGGGGAGGCAGTATCCTCTAGGTCTTCCTCAAGCTCAAGAGCAAAGCTGGCTCAAGAAGCAGCCAGAAAACGGATCGCTGAATTTAGAGCTGATAGTATGAACTTGTCAGGCGCTGGTGATAGAGGATTTGCTTCAGAAGGTGCTGATGCTCAAATTAAAAAACTACGAAAAGAGTTGCATGCTGAAGAGATCACTCTGAACAAAAAAATATCCGACGCCGACAGCAAAATGAATGCCCGTCTCAAGCAGAAAAAGAAGCTTGATGCAGCCTGTGAAAAATATCGTGATTTGAAGAAAGACCAAAAAGTCAGTGATGTCAAGGGCTGTCCTGGGGTGGAGGTCGAGCAGCCTTGTCTACTCTCCGCAATCATCAATATCGCCACCTACGGCGATGCTGCAGACTCCCGTCGGAGAAGTAAACGTAAGTAATGAATTTCATTTTCATTACATTATCATTCGATGACCAGTAGTCGGCGCGCGCGTCGTCTGCTCGCGGAGTGAGTCGGCGTGGTGGCGGGATGGCTGCTCGGGCATGCTCCCGCTCGGGGATCTTGGGAATCTGGGATATCGTACCATTAGTTTTCCAAATATTAGCCATAAATCGTAGTCGCATAAGAGCCCATAGTGTGTGACACTTGCCTTTTATTATATTATAGATAGTCCGGCAATGTACACAGTATAAATTTAGATGCTTTTTCCTGTTTACAATGATTGCAAGACTTTGAGTGATCTGACTGATGCTCTTAAATCATACGGCGACGGCTTTGACGTCAGACGCAGCGCTACGTATTTGCGGCTCATACCTAAACGGAACACTGAGGAAGGAAAACGTCATGTCAAGATCGTCCCCATCAAACTGAGGAGGCCAGAGGCTGACCAGCACTCCAAGCATCCTGATGGGTATTTCTGCCATGCTACTATCAGCTACCTGGAAACAGTGGCCGCTGTCCTTGACCCTGATGCAGTGTTCTTCATGTCACAAGAAGACAAGGCTAGGGTACCGCTCGGTATCACTGCGGTAAAAAAACAGGCCCCCATTCTCATGCACCTCGAGTACAGAGTGTCCCTGCCGGATATTGACTGGATGGTGGCAGAACGTCGCAAACTGATACCATCTGTGTACGCGGGAATTGTCATTCACTGTGATGATGAAGGGCATCCAGAATCTGTTTCCTATTCAGGACCTACCTGCGTTGCAGTTCGCAGTGGAAAACACTGCTTCTCCACAGCAGAGACTCATGCACGTGATTTGGAGCGGATCATGGAGCTGGAAAGTTTCCAACCCCTGGTGAAAATCTTGGATGGTGCTGCCAAACCTGTAATAATTCTGACAGTAGATGGCGGTCCGGATGAAAATCCAAGATTTCCTCGAGTTATTGCATCTGCAATAAAACACTTCCGAGATTTCAATTTGGACGCAATCCTCATTGCAACAAATGCACCTGGCCAAAGTGCCTACAATAGCGTTGAGAGAAGAATGGCACCATTGAGCAGCCAGCTATCGGGAGTTATTCTGCCCTATGAGTACTTTGGGACCTATCTTGATTCCAATAATAAAACTGTGGATCCAGAATTGGAGCTTAAAAAACTTCACGCATGCAGGCGAGGTACTTGCCGAGGTCTGGAATGAAACGGTCATCGACAACCATCCAGTTGTTGCAGAGTACGTGGCTCCAGAGAATCTTGTCTTTTTACCACCTCCACCCATTGACGAGTGGTATTCAATTCACGTGAAGGAGTCTCAGTACTGCCTCCAAATAGTGAAGTGCAGCGACAGTAGCTGTTGTAGGCCAAGTCGGAGCAGTCTGCGGTGCCTCCTGACCACTGGATTCTTGCCACCTCCTATTCCAATCCAGCAGGGCCCTCTCGGCCTTCGTGTACCGCCCCCCTCCGAGGACGTCACCAAGTTTGCTCCCCTTCTGTACCATCTTGCTATGAAGCTGGAGCCTGAACATGCAAACTTCAGTGTACTTCCTCATGACTTCTTCTGTCCTTCAGTGCAGTCCTCACTCACAAACAGAACCTGTAACGAGTGTGGGCTGTACCATGCTTCTCTTAAGTCAGCGGACGCCCATTACAAGAACATCCATAAGAAAGGCACAAGAAGCCGCCAAATCAAGCCAGCAAGGGTCACTGCTAAGCGTGACGAAGACGTGCTCTGCGTTGTGCAGGATCCTGTGATGCGGGCACAGGACGTTGAGTGGGCCTATCAGGATGATGTGGAGGGTGGTTACACTGGACTGGACTAGGAAGATGATACTTTGGATTCTATTCCTCTAATTAACCTCTTTGAGCAATGGATCAAACACCCATTCACTCACTCTGACTACTAGTAGTCACAAGCTAAAATAATTACAGATTGAGTGAAAATCGTTTTTTTTAAGTATTTTTGCTAAAAATACTTTACTTGTGTTTTTTATTATCATCACTAAAGAGACTGAAGAACCGGTTTTTTTTTAGATATTTTTGTTTATTATTGTTGTCACTATGCAGACTGAACTGCCAGTTTTTTAAATTATTTTTTGTAATAATACAAACTTGCGTTTGTTGAATATTGTCAATAATAATAAAGCCAGTCTGACTGTTTGCCTAGTGAAGTACTAGTCATTGAGAGAAATATGCATGTTCACTCTCTTGAATAAAGACAACAATTTTAGGCCTTTTTTTTACTCTTCTTGTGACATTTAGAAGAAAACCTTTATAATTTCAAACATGACTGGAGAACACACATGCTGAACTTGGCTCTGTGTTTTCACTAAATCTATCATATCATTAAATTATGACCCATGGCATCTAATGCTGTTACTAAATTGAAATAGGAAGAGAAAATACAAATAATTTTTCTTTTAAAAATTGCAAATTTTATCAAATTTTATGGTTTTTTTGGAGGGGGAGTTGTCGCAATTTTGGACGTCTTTTTAAGGGGGGAGTCTGCGAAATCGGACGAAGTAGGACCAGGAGTGGGGGGGGGGGGTCAAAAAGTGGCCTAAAACTGCGGACGCATCTTTTATGGATGGCCCCTTAGTAGCTCTTTGTGGTAAATGTTGAAGATGAACAGATTACAGTCATGCATCGTTTAGTGCAAAGAATACGTTCCGAATGGTCTTCGCGCTAAACAAACCGATTATAACATGTACTTAGTAGTGATCAGTTCGCAAAATTGCTAGGTTTGCTAATGTTACTTTTTTAATTATTTAATATTAATTACCATTAGAAATCAATATTAATACAATTTAAATCTTTTGCAGCGGTGCTCGCATTTATACACAGATCGCTAAGTTCTGCGAGTTATCATTTTCTTCACTGCAGAGCTCAAATCTATGCGAAAAGTCCTTATTGTATGTATGTGTGGGGGTATTCACCGCTTTCAATAACTGCTTGAAATACGTCAGGAAACTTTATAGCTGCATCTTTACCAGCGCTTGCTGAGTCACCTCTAAAACGAACGCTATGTGAGTTTCTTCGCAGTTACTGCACTGGCTGCTTCAATGGAACTTTTTATTTTGTCTTTATTTAACAAAATTGTACAAATTGTAGAAGTTGTGAAGTTAAACACGTGCAATATTGCTCTGATGCTCACCTTGTTCAAAACACTGAATCCCTTTGTTTTTACTCAAGATTTACGTTTTCCTTGATAATTTATGATTATTTTCTATACTTCGATTGCCTTTACTCAATTTTCTCCTTTCTGCCATGAATGCCATATTTACTGAAAATATTTCCCCGTATTACCTGTTAAAATGTTATTTTGCCATAGATACCGGATTTACTCGTGTACCCCATGCACATTTTTTCCCGAAACGCGTCTTACACAAGGACTTCTGAACAGGTTATATAAATTGTGAGTATCGATAGTAAATTCTTTGCAATATGCTTGCATCTACATTTATATTCGTAAAAGACGTCGAATTCTACAAAGTATATGCGTATTTATGCCACCAAGCAAACGTGTCAGTTACGCCCACGCTTCAGGCAAAAACTAGTAAAAGTAGGCAGAAAGAATACGCCGACTAACTGATAACTATAGTTCAATGACTACTGAGGGTTTTTTGGCTTGAAAATAGGTAGGTTCAAGTTTGGTCCTTTTCCCTCATCCACTTCAATGAATTTGGAGTGGTGAAATTTTGTTGCGAATGAAAGATTTCATCGTTCGAAAGGAAGATGGAAATCCACATCTCAAGTGTTTGGACTCGTTTGGTCGTAACCTTCGAATATTTACTCACGAGACGATACGCGAAAAAACTCCCCATTCACCTAAGGAAGTTCCTGTTCATAGATGAACAAATAGTTCGCAAAGCTCCGTATCTGTTCATAATATTACGTCAAAAACAGAAGCAGGGACGAAGTTGCATAATAATACAACAAAAACAGTTAAGGGGTTAACAAAGGAAGACTATCGGTGAGAAGATTTCTGCTAGTATCATCATAAAGAGACCATCCAATAAATTGCATCATGTAGAAGAGAGAAGATGCTTAACTTAAGTGGAACTTTTTTCTGGGAATGGGAATCAGCGATTTAAAAAAAAACTTATTCTGGCTCAAATTAATTTTTTCCCTCCGAATCGGTCCAAAAATAGGAGTTCGTGGGTTACATGAGTAAATACAATATTAAACAAAACACCGCAAATATGTCATTGGAACTGATTACGTGAAAACAGCTTTCCTTTATTTTTTAAGCAAACAAAAGCCAGGAAAGATGCGCACCGTGAACAGTACTTTCATTTTGCAGTACGTATCATACATACAGTATTTATTTTATTAAAAGATAAATAATAATGTATACCACGGGATTCCAATTGCGCTAAACAAACATGCGCTAAACGAGGCATGACTGTAGATAACTTTTATTTAAATAAAGGACTTAAAAATATTTTTTCATTAATATTTTTTTGCTATATGTACTGTCATTTACTTTTATTTGGCTATTTATTGATATACTCTCATCTCTAATGTACATAGTGATAAAAATTGCAAAATTTACCATTTAAATATTTTGAATACTGAAAAAGTAAATTTCTATGAAAATTGATCAATATTACAGGAATAAAAAAATTATACATTTTTGTCGCCCCAAAATGATCTAATAAAATGATAAGTGCATATTTTTAAAGGGGTATTTAACTGAAATAAACAATCATTTCTTTTAAGTTATTTTTCAGGCTTTACTTGCGGCAAACATTGATTATGTTATTGAAATCTATATTTTTAACATTTTATTCAACAGAAAAGATGGCTAGACGAAAGTCTTTCTTAGTTCATTGATGACCGTATGTAATTTTTTATCAATGTCAATTTACTAAAAGAACGCTCTCCAGTTGAAATTGATGTGACGAATGTCAAGAAAATTCTCAGAAAGTTTTCCACATTAGGAATAAATTCCAATATTTCTTACTGCATAATTTTCACACTTTTTATCAAAGGCAGGTGGTATTTCAAACTGCACACTTCTTCAATTAACTCTTGTTCATCCACATCGTTTTTATTACATACTATCACCATTTTCACAGGAATTTATCATTTTATCTTCGGTCATATTATACAAAGCACAACTTAAAATTTTCTGTTTCAGGTATGAGGGTGCTTCAGTTTCCATCGTGTCATGAAATTTCCTTTTTCTTATTTTCGAGAGAACATCAGGTATTCCTTTTTCACCGCAAAATTTCTTTGCCTCTTCCATATACACTTCCAGTCTTGACGTTCAACTTTTTATGTTTGGTACCAAATCACAGATCATGTCAACGGCTCTATCCTCAGTTACATCGGTACCCTGAAGAGATTTAGTAAGGTGGTTGATCTTCTGGAGACAATTGTCCCAAAATAAGAAAAATATAAATATCTGTTTTAGAAAGCTTTCAGCATCTCTGCACTTATGTTCATCTTTAATTTTATTACCACCGTATAAACTTTCTTCAATTGTAACCCCAACGAATTCGCAGAATTTTCTCTTGATGAGCATCGTGTTGTGCCATGTTTTTCCGTCAACTTAAGGACCTCTATTAGTACAACCCATCTCGATGTGGAACCAGCAAAATAAAGGAACAGTACCTATACCTTTGCAAAAAATTCCCTAATTTGATGGTTAGTTTTCTCAATGGAATGATAAGAAGCTAAATTAAGCGAATGCTCTGTACGTGGTATGTAACGTGCAAGAGGGTTATGTTTGCAACCGTTTAATTTACCGGTCATATTAGGAGCATTTTCATATGATTGAGCTCTCATATTTTGTAAATCCAGTCCATCCTGTTCCAACTTTTGGATTATTTCTGACATGATTTCGTCTCTCTTCTTCGATTTGAAAGCAATAAAATCAATAAAGGCCTCCTCAATAATTACTTTTTTATCAACAACTATGGTGAAAATTCTGTTTGGCTAATGCAATGCGATAGGGCGCACACATTTTTGGGAATGAGGGTAAATAAAAGAAATTACATTCAGAGCGTAGAGAGTAGAGGCAGCAATTAAGTTTGCACACGTTCACCTATGACTTGGTAAAGTCATTACCCTTCAGCTGAACCTCAGGTTGGCCGTTATAAATTTTGAAGAGATCGAAAAAATAAAAGTAACCACATTTTATCAAATGTATAATACGACTTCTATTTGGCACCCCCTTATGAAGCTGCACCCTGGGCACGTGCCCCGGTTGCCCCACCCTCACTACGGCTCTGCATATTTATAATATGTCTCGTTTACTTCAGTTGTTACAAAGATTGTTTTCATTGACAAAAATTAATAAAACCATGTAAATGTTTTTTAAGTTCAAAATAAACTATGATTGTCTTGTTGGATTTTTTAAAAAGATTTTCAGAAATGAGGCATTAACGTGGAAATGTACACTCTAAATTTCAGCTTTCCATATTTTACACCTTTGTAGATATTAAAAAAACAAAATTTTAAATGGGCCCCAATCAGACCTTGAATATTTTTTAAAATAAAGAAATTAAAGAAAAAATGACAGCAGTAGAGAAATCTGCCCTCCAAGTTTCAGCTCTCTATCTTTTTATATAAGCAAGTGCACAGTCAGACAGACAGACACCATAGTGAAACTATAAGCGAATTGAAAAAATCTGTGTACAGCACATGACTTTCTATATACAAAGTAAGATTGCTCTCAACATCAGCATTACAATTACATTTGTGAGCAATTTTTTAATACTTTCAATAATTAATTGATTGAAGATTTTGCGGGTGCTTGTCATGCTGAGGTTGTATATGTTTTCGGATTATCCCACATAGATTTTTGCGATAAAATGCCAACGTTTCTTCTCCTTTGCCAGAGACTTCTTCAGGGTAATCAGGCCAGGTGTCCTCATATTGCCTCTATATATATACTACGGTAGCAGAGGTGTGGTGGGTAGTTTATAGGAATAGGGGAATTTGGTGGTGGGGTGAGTTTTGTTGTGGCATTCGTCTTATCATGTTGTTTACTATAACTGGGGTCCAATTGTTGTTCAACTTATAGCCACTGCCTCTGTTGAAATTATTTCCGTGCTTTTTTATTTCTATTGCCCCTGGGACATACCATGTTCCGGAAAACAACCATTACAAACATCTACCATCATCTGAGATAAATTAATGTCATCATGGAAACAATGATCCATCGTAACTTCACCTTAAGTGACTCCACCCACCTTCACCAAGACTTAAAACAATTAAAAAAGATCTTACAATCCAACAAATACTAAGAACCACATATAAATCGTGTGATCACAAGGAAACTAAAGGCAAAACAAGAAGATGGCAGAGGAAGAGAGAAAGAAAAAAGGGCCTATCTCCCCTACGTCAAGGGAACAATGGACAATGGGACAAGTATTAAAAAATATAATATTAGGACAATTTTTCAGCCCGTCAACCAAATGAAGAAGAACCAAAAACCCCACAACAGGTGGAGAGGGAGTGTATAGGACACCATGCAGGACATATATGATCAAGTTTATACAGAGGAAACGGGGAGAATGATCAAGACATGAGTAGAACAACACAAAAGAGCCATTCGACTCAAGTATGCCGACAAATCAGCAGTAGAACAACATACCGCCGGGGAGACAAAATAGATTTTGAAAAAACAAGAATCATCGCAAAAGTAAAACTTTAAAACTTACGGAAAACGAATTATATGGGAGGCATTAGAAATAAAAAAGCATGGAAATAATTTCAACAGAGGCAGTGGCTATAAGTTGAACAACAATTGGACCCCAGTTATAGTAAACAACATGATAAGACGAATGCCACAACAAAACTCACCCCACCACCAAATTCCCCTATTCCTATAAACTACCCACCACACCTCTGCTACCGTAGTATATATATAGAGGCAATATGAGGACACATGGCCTGATTACCCTGAAGAAGTCTCTGGCAAAGGAGAAGAAACGTTGGCATTTTAACGAAAAAATCTATGCGGGATAACCCAAAAACATATACAGTAAAACCTCGTTATTTCAAAGTTCAGGGCACCAAAAAATTATGACTTCAAAGTATCCGGATTCGAAATAAAAGAACATTCGTAAAAATCAAACATTTTTACTATCAGTTACTTAGGCAGCAAAACCACAATACAGAATAGTATCTATCCGTTCTACAAATGAATTAGCCTTACAATGGCGAATTCGAACAGAACTGAAGGGGACACTTAGTTAGCAATTCACAAAGACAACCATGTGTAACAAAAGGCTCCAGCGAATATCCCAAATTTCTCAGTACATTTCAAGTTACTCTTTTATGCCGCAAAGAAAAGACGTTCAACCACGTGCCGAAAGATTAACACTCATCTATACTCCATACTGCTGCATATGTATTACATTGCGCTCTTCTTGTATGACATTATGGTAAAACGAGTGATGATCTGAAGCTGGCTCACGCTGACTCACGCGAGCCAGTTGATAAATTTTTAGAAAATATGAAAATTTATTGATTTTGTCCTTTCAAGTACATTTTGTCCTATCAGAAAGTCAATTACTGACAGTGTGCAAAATGGATCACATTATGAACTGAACACTTGTTAAACTAGTGGATCACTACTATGAAACTAGAGTGATCTGGTGCCCTTGGCAATGTAGGCATCCTGCCACCCTTATCCAAATTCCCTTACTTTTCTTTTAGAGAGCCAGTTCTTAATACAGTAAAACTCGTTTAATACATATTTGAGGGGACCGACTCATTGCTTCGCTATAAGCGTAACTTTGTTATATACGAGAAACATGGTTTTTGGCCTATACATCCCATATAACACGTATACACATACAGTAAAAGTTGTGCTATCCAGCTATTTAGAACCGGCCAGCCTTAGATACCAGCAATTACACAAATACAATTCATTTTGTATTTCTTTTTATTTTTTTATGAATTTTTGTGTGAATTGTATGTGTAATACCACAACTTCCACTTTAAAATTTCTTAAAATATAAGATGTATATATAGGTATTACATATTTACTCCGTATACTTCTGGGGCTGCCGAGTAAGCATGGCATTTTTGGTTACGTAATTTGCATTGTCTAGATGTTTTGGTGTACTTCTACAATTTCCAGTTTTATCGCTTTTTATTATTTAAAAAATTACCCATCCATTGAATATGGCATCAAAATAAATACCTAAAAGCAAGGAACAGGAGAGAAAAGGTTGGTTTAACGCTAACACAAAAGCTGGAGCTGATCAAACGAATTGAAAAAGGAAAAAATAGAGCAGCCATAGCAAAAGAATTCAACATCGGATCTTCCAAGCTCTACGATATCAAGGCTCATAAGGCTAAATTAATGAAATTTTTGTCATGTTCTGAGACGATTAAATTAATTAATAAACATCATATGCTTCATAAGCCAAAAATGGAGGAACTGCATAAAATATTATATGACTGATTTTCACAGAAATGTTCAGAAGAATTAAGTATTTCGTCCTTTTCTAATAGAGTAAATAAAGATAAGAAAGAAAATTCAATTTTGGGAACAGATTCACTGTTGTACTCGCCAAACTTCCCGGACGCCCTAAACTTTTCAATAGTCTTTTGTTTTGCATGTAAGCGTAGCAACGTATGAAATAAGAATGGGTAAATAGTACCTATATATAACTACGTGTGGAAGAATTAAAATGGAAAATGCAAACCCCATGCATAGTTATGCTTGCGGAGTATGATAGTGAACCTAAGCCCAATTTTGTTTGGTCACTGCTAAATTTGCGATGTCAAAATCGAAAATCGCTCCCTTAACCGGATATTTCTCCTAATCGGCTTTCCACAAAAAACCCCAAGATAGCCGGATAACACAGATTTTACTGTATTTGCAGTGAGTAGACTTCACTGCCGCACATACATATGCAAAGGGATGCTTATCAACTTCGCGGCATGTAAAATGCTCGATTGCTATTACATACGATTTTTTAAATGGCCAATTAATATTATTATTATGGTCATTAATTTACATAAAAAAATTCACATTTTGAATATCAATTTCAAAGAAAGGGAGCGTGGAAATTCTTATGGAAGGGGTAGATGGAGGAAGGGGACCTCTACCAACAAGTGTGTGGTAAACGGGCGGAAACTATTCATTACTTATCGCTCTGCTCGCCAAACTTCGTTATATATGGGGCATTTTTTTGCCACGGGACCAAACATTTGTTTGTTACAGCCGAGAATTCGTAAAATGCGTGTTCGTTACATCCGAGAAATTTAACCAATGCCCTTATGGAGAAGTTCAAGGGACCGAGACATTTCTTCGTTATAGCCGAGATTTCGTTTTAGGCGTGATCGTTATAAACGAGTTTTACTGTATTTTTTCCAGCTCATCACAGGGTAAAACCGCTAGGTTTTTATTTTTAGCTCCACTTATTCTCAGGAAAAACAAAGGCATGATCTTTATAGAGACGACATTCGGTATAACTTTGTGCAATGTTATTTAAAGACTGGGTCAGTAACAGAAATCAATATTACACGGTCTTTTCTGAACCATATCACTTTCTCATGAGAAAAACCTTGCCCAGGTTTGGGAGAGCATGAGGATTGAGATAACAGGGGTTCTTGCAACTTCTGTTAATTTCAGCTTGGTTCAGCGTTTCTCGAATTTTGCTATCCGATTGAAAACGTGAGCATTCACAGTGATGCAAGGATAAAGAAAAGAAAACTCTTCCTTACCAGTTCTACAACTTTTATTTGAAAACTATTTTGATATGAGCAATACTTTACGAGACATGACGAAAATTTAATTTTTTGTCACCAGTAAAGTAAATGTAGAAAGAAGTACTTTTAAGATATGTTATTTATTTATAAACTGCTTTATTATTTGAGTTTCTATTTTGTTTTTTATATTTTCTATTTTTTGTTTAAATAAAATTAGTCGGGCAGCCTCAATGCGATTTAAATAAACTAATGGTTTAGTGAAATAACTTTTATTGAATAATTAATGAAATATAAATGAAATTCAAAGTATTAAAATAAAAAAGCCTCTTATCTCACCTTAATATAAAGAGTAAGAAAAAAACCTATAATCCTACCAAATTTCAAGTTTCTAGCACATCTACAGATGTTAACAATAAATTGTAAACAAATGCTGACAGTCCTCAACGTAACCATTTTAAAACGTTATAGTATCAATTGAAACAAAATAAAAAACAAATTAATTGAACAATTTAAAATAAACAATTCGCTGGGAACTTGTATGTTATACACATGTTATTGACACAGCTAGAAAAGCTTCCCATACGCAGTCAACAGAATAATAATCCGTAAATATTTAACTTGCTATGCTTCATTAATTTTAATGTGAATAATGCTTTTCTTTCATCTATTTGAAGGTTTAATTAGCATTAAATGAATCAGAGGCAACAATGAGAGTCTCCTTGGCAATGCCCCGAATGAGTACAAAAAATCCGCAAAACTTCGAAAAAGGATGCGTATTTCTGAAAACTTTGACTGTGTGCTGTGTAAATATCACAATAATAATATAGTATAAAGCTTTAGCCGTCAAATAATGCAAAAAAGAAGAAAATCGGACCATATTTACGTATTTTAATGTATGAAGGAAAAAAACCTTGCACTCTGAAAAATCAAAAATCCAGTGTAAACTTATGGGAAAATATAATTGTCTCCTGGATTCGAACCCGTGACACTTTAGCAGACGAAAATATTTTTCCAGGGACCTCATAGCCAGTAGAAACAAAACACCGTTTACCGCATATCTTTATGACGAATGGTTCTCGAGCAATATGCCGATATAAATTGTAAACAAATGTCTACAGACGTCAATGTAAAATTAATATATAGTTAGATTAGATGTGTATTGATTTCATTTATGATTAATAAATCGATGTGTATTGACGTATTTACTTTTACATTAAAAATTAGTGACCCCCACTCCACTATAAGAGGGAGCATCATGTTGCTAGCCCAAATGTCTTAAGACGGCCCTGCATGGATGATTTCAAAAAGTTTTCGTTGTACTGAAATTTTAGTAACAAATAATTTTGTTCTAACGAGATTTATAAAACACTACTATAAATGAAAGTTGGCCAGGACTTAGTTTTTTCATTACAGTGAAATTTTTGTTATAACGATATTTGTTGTAACGATATTTTACTGTAGTCTCATATTTTTAGGTTTATTGAATGTTTTATATGCAGTATAATTGGTATATAAAAGAGCACTAGATCAGGGAAGAGTAAGATCGCTATCTCACTTATCCATACAAAATAAAAATGCCAAAAAATACATAAACAGTGTTGTTAAATTGACATCCATAACCAACACCTTTCATAATGTGTAAATTACATGTTCAGGGTATCTTCATTGAAATGAAAAAGAGAGAATGGGAATAAATAACTTCAATCAAATTTCCTCGTATACAAGTTATACTTACAATCCAAGCGCCATCAAAAGAAACTTGGCTGTGAAGCTTCTCCATCTGCTTGCTCCAATAGGGAACACTAGCTGGATTGGTAAAATCAGGCCACACAGTTGATTTTGGGTTCCAAACCTTTCCAACAAATGGAAGACCTGCAATTACAAAGTATTTATTTACTTTGTTTATTTATTATAATGTTCCAAAAACAGCACAGAAGCCAATTACATTGAAACGTATAACAGTAACATAATAATATAACAATAACAATACAGTAAACTCCTGATTACAAACACCATGCGTTCCTGAAAAATCGTTCATAAACCGAAAGTTCATAAATCGGGAGTTTACTGCATAATAAATCTATATTATAATCAACGTAGGATTCTTGTTTTCTTGTCTACACACTTTTGAAGCCACTTTTTAGATGCGATGTAAGATAATTTCAGAGTAGGTACAAGTTTGAAATTTGGCAGGAATGCACAAACCACGCATTAAAAGGCAATGACAAAAAAAATTCCAAAAAAAGACCTGGGTTCAACTTCAGGAGATAATTTCCATTTCTGGTAAGATATCATGTAAAATGCAACATTTCAACGTGCAGATTTTCGCTCTTTTGCAAATTAAAATTAGAAAAAATTGACCTAGAATCACCGTAGATTGACTGTTTAAAGAAGAATGTACAAGGTTTCTTATTCTTATCATTGATGTATGTCTTCTGTTTGAAATTACTCATACTTAATGAATATGTGACAAATTTTGACCAAATATCGCACTTTTATACATGATTTTCCTGGACAACGAATATCATTGTTGAGACTCAAGATTCCTATTATTGCCTCAATACTCATACTTCATACGACAGAAATAAGAAGGATTTACGTAGACGTATCAAGCAAGAGGGAGGCAGAGGAAGTGAGAGGAATACGGTAATATAATTTTCTTTCATGTATGACAGAATTATGTCATTTATGGAGCAATTACACTTTAAAAAGTTCAACTCAACATGAAAAATACTGCATACAATTGTGTATAACGTGCCCTCTTGTATAATGCGCACCAATACTATTTGCCAAAAGTTCCCGACTTTTTCTCATACCACGTGTATAACGCACACCCTTGATTTTTGTGGGGCGTAAGAACAAAATTATAATGTCATGTTAAGTATTAACTAGAGTACCATAAATAAATACGTTAAAGCAGTTAACAATTTTAAAATGTATTACCGAAGAAAATAATAACTTTGTTATTACCGTATACACTCGTGCATAACGGGCAGTTTGAAGGCCAAATTTTCGGGTCATAAAGTAGGGGAGCGCATTATACACGGGTAACACTTTTGGGCACTTAAAATCGGAAATTAAGGTGAATCCACCTCACACCAGATTCTCGCTTTTTAGGTGAATTAAGAAGAAAACCACAATATTTATCAATAATCCAGGTTATACACATATTAATTATACGCACAGAACACCTAATTACTTCTATACAGTTATAATTCCATCCCTTCCATATATTCCACGTTTCACTAGCTCATCAGCTGATTGCTGTAGTCTTTGCAAAATCGCCAGATAGACCTCCCTCAAAACATGCATCGAAAACAAAAAACATAGAATAAGGAAATTGAAATAATTTTATTTAGTTAATGATTCTAGTATGTACAGGCATCTCTCGATATTTGTCCTTAATTGGTTCTGGGGATACTGGACGAAAGGCGAAAAGACGAATATCGAGGGCTATTTTCCCTTAGATGCAACGTTATAACTGTATGATTCATTCCTGAAAACCCCAAAAGGATACCAAAATATTGATATTACCTTATTTTATGGAGTTATTGGTACTATAAACACAATATATAGGAATCTACGAACCGCGGGAGCATTTTATGAGGCCTGCAAAGGAGCTCTAATAGCGGTCTTACTAAAGAGAAGTAACATGTCTCTTTGACTTTTTCCTTACTTTTACCTGCTATTCATTTGACGAATCCTAGTTTCTGTTTAGCCTTCCCACATATATTTCGTATGTGCATATCCCACAAGAGGTTACTTGTTTAAGTAATGCCTAATTATTTAACGGAATCGGCTAGTTTTAGCTGGACGCCTTCAACAATGTAATTCGTCATGTCAATGTTTTTGTTTCCCCAGAATCTCATAAATGAACACTTTCCTAAGTTCAATTCTAACTGCCACTCTTTACACCACTCGAGAATTGCATTTAAGTCGATAGAAAGTAATCTTTGATCATTAGGATTGTTAATCTCTCTGTAAACTACTGTTTCATCCACGAATAACTTGATTTTACTTTTAACAACCTTATCTAAGTCGTTTATATATAAAAGGAATAGTAGGGGCTGATGACACTTCCCTGTGGAATGCCTGAGGCTACGCTGACTGAATCTGATTTAAATGCCTCTATAACTACTATTTGTTCACGGTCATTAAGAAAGTCCCTGATCTACTCAATTATCTTTCGATTTATTCTGCAGTCATGTAATTTCCTCACTTTATCGAAAGTCTTCTTAGTATATCATGAACAAACAGAGCAAGCTGTGTTTCACAAGATCTCGTCTTCCTGAAGCCATGCTGATATTTACTTAGCAAGTTCTGACTATCTAAGAAGTCCATCACGGAGCTAACGATAATGTGCTCGAGAACCTTGCAAGATAGGGAGGTAAGCGAAATTGCCCTGTAATTTTCTCTGTCGTCTTTTTCCCACCTTTATGTAATGGCGTTATGAACGCTAATTTCCATTCCTTAGGTACAACGCCATGACTTAGTGACTTACTGAAAACTATTTTGAGATAAGGTGCAATTTCCAGTACTCTAGTTGATATCTCTTCTGGATACGGAGATTTATTTGCCTTGATATTTTTAAGCTGTTGAGCTATCCCTTTCGCTGATATGACTATATCGTTCATTTTTTCCTTGCCTGGTTCAGGTGACATGTCCTTCGCTCCCACATCTTCGGTAGTAAATACACTGAAAAAATAAGTTTAAAAAATTTCCTTTATCTGTGCTATCATTAACTACCTCTCCTTTGTCGTTTCTTAATGGTGCTACGGTTGGGCGTCCATCTTAAACTTCCCAAACATATGACCAAAAGATTTTGGGATTTTCATTTAGAGGATCTTTTTCTTGAAGTCCATTAATGCTTTGCGCATAACCTTTTTGGTCTTAGTCCGACAATCTCTGTACTTATTTGAAACTGAAATTACCTCCTCCTGTGACTAACAGTTTTTGATGCGTTTAAATTCGGAGTGAAGCTTTCTTTGGTGCCTGACGGCACACCTAACCTGCCGATTATACCACGTTGGTTCCCCATTATCGCTAATATATTTACTTGGTATACATGTATTAATACCCATTCTAATTCCTGATAGGAAGGCTTTCCATGTTTCCTCAACGTTTTTCGTGCTTGTAGATTTGCTGAAATCACCTTGATGAGTTTCTTTTTGAAATCCTCAAAGTTAGCATTTTTATACATGTACACTTTTCACTTAGGCTTGCGATACTTTGCGATAGCTATGTCCAAAAGTACTCGAACAGCTCGATGATCGCTGATTCCTCTTCAACAGCTAGTACTTCGGAAACACGCTCGGGGATATTAACTGCTAGTAAATCTAATATATTGTCCTCTCTCATGGGTTTTCTCAGTACCTGGATAAGGGAATGTTTATTGAAGATGTCTATTAGTGCTTCATATGACTCGCAATTTCTACCGGATGGTATGAAGCTACAACTCTGCCAATTTATCGAGGGTAGATTGAAGTCTCCTCCTACTATGATAAGGCTTTTGCTATTCTTCTTCTTTAGTGAGTTTATTTGAGCCTCTAGATCATATATTTCTTCAGCATCTGAAACTGGCACATACGTGAATGTTTCCCGAACCTCCACTGTTTATAGTACACCAAGTGCTTTCTATATTGTTTTCCGAAAAATTAACTGGAGAATTGATAAGTGTATTCTTCACCGCTATGAAAACCCCTCCACCGCTCCTGTTTGTCCTGTCTCATCTATGAATATTATATCGTAAGGGGAAAATTTCACGATTCTATATCTATAGTTCACCCTACAAGCCACCGCAATGGTGTGTGGCAGGGGGTGCAATAGCACCAAGGTAAAGCGCATAATAATGTATAGTATCACTCTACGTCGGCTGATTTCTTTTCGTAACTTCTGTTCTGCGCAGCTATCGTTCTAGTGAAAAACAAGCCTTTATACCTCTCAGTCCTACAGGCTATCTCTCTTATTTTACGAGGATGGTCCATTCTACCAATATAAGTTGGCGCTCTTATTATTTCTTTGACATCGCTGGAGAATATATGCGTTCTAAATCTTTCAATAAGTTTTAACCTAGAGCGTGATCGGCGCTCAGCTAGTGATTCCCATCCTAAGTCCTATATCAAGGCTGTAACACTTTTGTTTCTATCGTAACAATTTTTGACGAATCTAGCGGCTTTTCGCTGCACTCTTTCTAAATTTGAGATTGATCCTTTTTCGTACAGATCCCATATGCTCGACGCGTACTATAATAGCGGTCTTACTAACGAGAAGTAACATGTCTCTTTGACTTTTTCCTCACTTTTACCTACTATGCGTTTGATGAATCCTAGTTTTTGTTTAGCCTTCCCGCATATATTTCGTATGTGCATATCCCACGAGAGGTTGCTTGTTAAAGTAACGCCTAAGTATTTGACGGAATCGGCTAGTTTTAGCTGGACGCCTTCAACAGTGTAATTCGTCGTGTCAATGTTTTCGTTTCCCCAGAATCTCATAAAGGAACAGTTTCCTAAGTTCAATTCTAACTGCCACTCTTTACACCACTCGAGAATTGCATTTTTTTTTTTTATATTATCAGATGTTATATTTCATTTAGGTCCTGCTCAGCCTCATGGCTTGTCAGCAGGTTCCTATATTAAACAAATATGTTATCACATAGTACTATCCAATAAAAATTTGTGCTTATCATATATATTAGATTACGATTACCTTAACAATTTTTCATAATTGTCTACATCTGCTAGTAACCATGATTTCAGATCCCTTTTAAGTTGTGCAATTTTGGTAACATTTCTTAGTTCAGGTGGTAAGTTATTCATCAACTTAGGTATAAGGTATTTCAACTCCCTCCTTCCATAATCATTCTTATATCTTGGTATCATATATGTATGCGTTTTCCTTAAATTAATAGTATGGGACAATTCCTTGACAGTTTTGTACTTATTGTCAAAATAAAATTTGATAATAATTATATATAAATAGAGAAATTTAACAGGTAAAACATTTAATTTCTTGTAACAAACTAGAATATTTTCTCCTCTATCGAAGTCCACTATTGACTTAACAATTTTATCTTGCAGTTTTTTAACTAACAATAAGTTAAGATAACAGTTTGGGCTACTACCCCAAATAGTTAATCCATATCTTAAAATTGAGTCAACTAAACTTTCATAAATTATTAATAATACATTATGTGGCATATAATGTTTAACATGGTAAATTTTACAGGCCAGTATTCTTAATTTTGCATTAAGTTTATTTAAATGGCCACTGAATTTGAACTTATCATCTATAACTAGTCCTAAATAATTAACATTAGATTTTTGTGCTACTATGTCACACATACAATTATTTATGTCTTTAGAATGCAAACATTTATGGTTATGCAGTTTAATTGATACTGACTCTCTAAGTATCTTAACTGTACTTATATGCATTACATTAGTTTTCATCCCATTAATCACTAATGACTTGTCGTGACTCCACTTTTGTATATTAGTAAAATCATCTTGTAGGTATTTTTCTGCCTTGTGAATTGATTTGTGTGAAGCTATAAGGGCTACATCATCTGCATATACAAATATTTCACAATTATCTATAACATCAAAAATACTATTTATAAATATATTGAATAACATCGGCCCCAATATGGAGCCTTGTGGCACACCAGATTTAATATCCTTAAATTCACTGAATATACCATCAATTTTTACAGTCATCAACCGATTCCGCAAGTAGCTCACAAACCAATCCAGTACTTTACCCCGTATTCCTATCTTATGTAGGTTTTGAATCAATACATCAGTACTTAAAATATCAAATGCTTTGGTAAAATCTATAAAGAGAACTAAAACATGATTATTTTTATTTAAGTTTTCATATATTATTTCAGAAAATTGTTCAAGCAATAAGGTAGTACCTTTACGTTTTTGAAATCCATACTGATGTTGGTGTATTATATTATATTTCTCTAGATAGTTCGTCAAGTGATTTGCCACATATTTTTCCATTACTTTATTTATTGACGGTAAAATTGCAATTGGTCGATAATTATTTGGGTCATCATGTTTACCTTTTTTGTAGATTGGTCTGATTATGGAAATTTTTAATTTATCTGGTACAATACCTTTATCAATGCTAGCATTAATTAGCTGAGAAATAATGAAAATTAAATCATCACTAACCAATAAATCTTTTAATCGAATATTGTCAATACCAGGGGAAATATTCAAATTTAAATTGGTCATTATTTTATACACTTCTGTTGTAGTGGTAAATGGTAAGAAGAAGCTATTTTGTAAATCTGGGCCTAGATTTGAGTAAAAAAATATATCACATTTATTTATTTCATACTTAATACTGAATTGACTTGAAAATTTTTCAACAATTCCTCTATTTCCTGATTGTATTTTAAAAGATTTCAAGATACTGTCATCCATCCTTCTATTACAGCTATCATGACCTTTTATTAAGTAGTTTAATTCTTTCCAAAGTTTTTTCATATCATCTTTAACTTGAAAAAATCTATGAGTATAATAGTTTCTTTTAGCATTATTTATTAATAATTGCACTTCCCTTCTACTCTCTTTATACTGTTTTTTATAACTAGAATTAGTAGTGTTACTTTTCCATTTCCTATATAACTTGTCCCGAAATTTCATTTTTGATAAAATGTCATCATTCATCCATTCTTTCCTAAAATTAGATTTATTAGAGGTCCTAATTTCTTTCCCTTCAACATATATTCTATCAAACTCATTTTTAATATTCACATAAATTTCATTAGGATCATCAGAAGTTACTGTTTGTCTCCACTTTGTGTTACATATACTGTCTTTAATTTTTTTATTATTTAATAATGTTTGTCTTGCATTATTTGGTTTGTCTTGCATAACTCGGGTTATTATTTTATTCTTTGTAGAAATTCTTAAGCCTGTAATGTAGTGGTCAGCTATTCTATGTTGGATAACAAAGCTATGTAAATTAGATGGTGCTATGTATCCTCTGTGGAAAATATGATCTATACAAGAGGAATAATTTATGTTGTTCACTACTTCATCTCTGGTATACTCTGTAATCATTTCCATAAAACCATAGCTGGCAAGTGTATTTTTATATAAGACTACTATTCTATCTTCAATTAGTTTAGTATTTATATTCATATCACCAATTATAATTATGTTATGGTTATTAAGCTTCAGTAATACGTTTCCAACTTCTTCTATAAAACAGAGTTTACTTAAATGAGGTGGCCTATTCATCCACCCCTTTTCTTGACACCTATTATTCCACTTGGCAAATGTTTCTTAGGCATTGTTTTCCGCTTTAGAATCACATATGATGTAATTTAGTCCCATCTGCTAAAACCGCCAACATTACCGTCACTCGCATTTTTTCGTTGCCTGTAGTTTTAATTAGGATGGACTTCACACCTTTTTCGTTAACAGTATAATTAGATGGCATGTAGAAGAAAACCGGAGTTTCATCGGCATTTCCTATTTGGCTCAAAAGGTAATTATTGGTTTTTCTAAGTCCAATTACGTATTTCTGGTAAGCGAGAAGTTTTTCAACATAGTCTTCTGACAATTTCTGACACAGCAAAGTTCGTCACCGTAAAGAAAAATTATTTCGTCGCATCATTCTCACTCACCAACTTCTGCTGGCCTTGAATTCTTGCAATGATATATTAAGTCCTCTAGTAATTTCATTAGCTTTAAGTATAATACTTTCAGTCGAAACAGGCATACCGTTCTTCCTCATGGTGCGCACAAACTTGACTACTTCTTCTTCAATGCCATGAAATCGGCCTAATTTTGGACCACTGAGCGACTTCCTTGTGGCTTTTTCTAGTTCCTGTTTTGAGAGTTTCCATCGACGCACATTTGCCTCAGATACACCGAACTTTCTACTCGCATCACAGTTATTAGTTTTTTCGGCGTAATTTATCACGATCAGCTTAAAATTTGTATCTTAGCTCCGTCTAATTCCTTTGTTAACTCAATTATCTTTCGATTTATTCTGCAGTCATGTAATTTCCTCACTTTATCGAAAGTCTTCTTAGTATATCATGAACAAACAGAGCAAGCTGTGTTTCACAAGACCTCGTCTTCCTGAAGCCCTGCTGATATTTACTTAGCAAGTTCTGACTATCTAAGAAGTCCATCACGGAGCTAACGATAATGTGCTCGAGAACCTTGCAAGATAGGGAGGTAAGCGAAATTGGCCTGTAATTTTCTATGTCGTCTTTTTTCCCACCTTAGTGTAACGGCGTTATAAAGGCTAATTTCCATTCCTTAGGTACAACGGCATGACTAAGTGTATATCCGAGGTTAACCAACTATCTGTGCCTATCACTATATCTACCTCTGTTTGTTCTAGTAAATTCTGAAATTCCACAGCCTTATTCCTGATACTCTGGCAGTTTACAGTTAAAATTGTTAAGGAGCCACTTTTGGGCCGCTTCGGAATTTTTTCAGTGATTTGGAAGGTGCATCCCTCATTTCTAATAGCGGCGTTATTATTGCTAGTATTATAGCATGGTTTATTGAGCCCTAAAGCCGACCTGCGTATTAATCTACGGTCCGAGTTAATAAATTCATTCTGATAATTAGCGGAAGTCTTTGATTTCCTCATATATGACCTGTGCACTAACCTACTCTCTAATCTAAAAAAGCTCTACTATGCTCCTATATTCTACCACCTATCCTCTGTGCTGCCTCGGCAGTATAGTGAACTCCCTTGCTCGATTCGAGAACCAGCCCATTGTCCACAAAATCTACTCCCATGCTCCCAGAAAACTTTCAGAGTCTCCGGTTCAAGCCAACCACTCGACTCCAAACCGTCGAACCCCGGTCAGTCCGCAGAACCATGCTGCATACAGTCAGGCGCATGTCGATACCCATGACCTGCCGGAGTTGGTCTGCAGCTTGGAGCAGTCCGTGCCACTTGCTGCCTCCCGAACCGCACTCGTCACCTGCGGTACTGTTCCGCCTGGAGTACACCCTCTCATCTCCCTCCCGACAGGCCCTTTCCCTCACAAGTGCCACTAAACGCCGGACGTTTGAGCTGCCTATTACTAAGATTCCTCCAACCAACCCAACTCGACTTCCCCTCGGTGCAGCACCCCTCGAGGCGGAGGGAGCAGATGCAACAACAGATTTCATTGCACTATCCTCCGAGAGTGCTTCGAATCTGTCTTTTACGGGGATAAGGTCAACTTCCACCTTCCTGTCTCCCTGCCAAGGCTGCCCCACTCCCCAGCAACCTCGGGTAGCCACTTTCCAACCGTCGGGTTTTGGAGATGAAGCCACCCCTTCCGGTTGACCCCTTTCTTCGACAACCCATCCAGCATTCGCTCTCGATCTAGCCCGAGATACCACCTTGGTACAATGAGGCGTCTCAGAGGATCCCACATCTTCACCCCCCTTCCGAGCAGCATCCAAATCTGCAACCTTAGAGAGGAGCTTCGCCACCATCCTCTCAAGTTCTGTGATGTGTGCTTGGAGCAGCTCACATTCAACAGAGCTCTTGAAAAGGGAAGCCAGACCTTACTAAGATTAGTAAATTAAATTAATGTGCGTACTTGAGAGCTAAATAGGAAATAGGAGCACGAGGATTGCACGAAAATTACTTTTTGTTGTGAGAAAGCGAATCGGGACGATCTATGGTGAAATGAGTTACTTGGCCTGACAATGAGACAAGTTAAATGTGAACTCTAACAGAAAAGGGTGATGAGTTTGGCGATAAGAGTACTGAGCTAGGCGACCCACGTGGTAGGGGTCTTACTTGATGGAAAACAAACAACGTAAGGGTCTTGATCTGCACGCCTTATGTTGAGGTCGACTACATGAATAGATGTGAAAGGATGGTGCTGAACTATACAAATAAAAATATAAAACCTTTGCTTTACTAAATTCTATTCACGGGAATGAAATCTGTTAGTTAACAGTAAATATCTACGGGAACGAAAATAATACCAGTAAATGTTAAATTAAAAAACTTATCCTTAAAGTAGGTGTTAGCAGAGGTTAAGCATTTAAACACTAACACTATTAAAAAAAAGTGGTATTATCAAAACTTGAAGATAGTAGAAATAATAAAACAATAAAGATCGTGTATAAAATTCAGAAGGGAAGAAACAATAACTTAAGTCATGAATGTGAATAAACAACACTACATATAATAAATAAACAACGAAAGTTGAAACTAAATTAGCCTTAAGTTAACCAGGTTAGTTAAATATAAGATTACTAGAAGAATTTCCCGTTGAATTTCAACGGATTTAGTGAAGCTACTACAGCACAACATATAAACTCTTTAAAATACCTATGTAGTAGATACTTTTAAATTACAATTAGCTTTTCTTAACAATTAATCATATTTGCTTGTAACAATCCTTTTCCGAGCCTATTCCATTCAAATATAACGATAATTTTATTTCCTATCATACTACTTTCACCAAATCTACCTTCATTTCTTGTGTAATTATGCCTCGCTGAAATATTTACTTTTATGTCTTGTAAGCAAGAAACCCATGAAAAAGCAACATACAGTTGTCCATGATTGAACATTGACTGGTAAATGCACACCAATTTCCAATTTTAAGTGCACAAAAGTGTTACCCATGTATAACGTGCATCCCTACTTTATAACGTAAAAATAGGGTCTTCAACCTGTGCGATATACATGAGTATATAGATTACCTACCTAAAATACATTCAGAAATGATAAAAAAATTGGAGATCACAAAAAAGTTGCATTATAACGAGTGTGTGATACAGTGGGTCCCTAATGTCATCATCAGTAATATAAAGTGAATGGGCCATTCCACGGAATATCGGACAGATAATGACAAAAAATGACCTCGGAATTTTTAAAAATTCTGTAATTTTGTAAATTTATAAACACCCTCGAGAAACGAATATTCGTGAAGTTACAGCTTTGTAAATATTTTTGTTATTGTGTTATTCATTTTCAAATATTCGGCATTTTCACGAAAACTGGCGAACACGTGACCTTTTGAAGGGTCATAACTTTTGAACGAAATAAGATAGACATCTATCTCTACCACCGTTTTAAAGCGAATGAATTCTCCTTTTAAATGGTGTTCAAGTTAAGTCTAAATTTTGTTCAAAACATTGTTTAAATTTCCAGTTAATTGTTTAATACAACATTTGACCCTTTTCCCACCAATTTCTCAAAATTTAAATCATACCACGAGTTTCTACATGCCTTTTTCTGTAGGAATCAATTTTCTAAAATGTGGGATGCCAATGGGAACGTATTAAAATATTGCGAAGTTCCGAGCGGTACACGTTGCGCGCATACCCCCCTGCGCTCGCACCCCCCTGCGTTCGCTGTACGCTGCGCTGAGGGTACGTGCTTGCCAACGCCGGTCATAAGCCTACAGGCAGCATCGAAGACAACAATTGCTGGAGGAGTTGACAAATAAATGACAAGCCGTAAGGTGAACAATATTCCGAGTGTTTTATTGGAAAAATTCATCAACTGAGCATGTAACTGTTATACAGCAACAAAATGTTTCAAATGTATACAATAGCTTTTTAATGCCACAAATAATTATGATAAATTTCATTAGAGAGTCGTAGAGGTTGATATAACTTATTACATATCACAGTGGTTTGGCACTCACAAGGGAAGACACCCATGCGTAAGTGGCGGATCACAACCAAACTTCACAGGATGAAAGAAAACGAAAAATAATTAGATGCGTATTTTCGGAAAGGCGTCTAACGAGCCCACGTTTTCGAGATATTTGCAATTGAAAATTGAAAAACAAGTGGCTTGTCCTCTAATACCATGACGAGCGACACCCTGACAACAGGTAGCGGTAGCCTAGTGATAAAGTGTCGGGTTACAGAAATTGTCGCGGGTTCGATCCTCGACATCACCGAATTTTTTTTCTTATCCAATCAATATTTTATGACTTTAGTTTTATGTAAGTTGTCCAAATTTTCTACGCACACCCTCCTCGATATTTCCACTGTAGAGATGCATAGTTTACGTGCCAAATAAGGAGCACTTTATGCCACGTTCCGACGGTTTCTCGAGTCTTTTCAGTGCATCCTGGCAGTGGACCCTACCGGGTGGGGTCGCTTTTCGCTCGCTCTCCTAGGGATGGATTAGGGAACCGTAATTTATTCATATGTAATGGTTATACCGCCATTAGTCGGTCGCCATTGCCTCATTAGTTACAATTGGCCGGGAACGAGAACAAGAACGGGAAAGTGAACGGGAGCAAACGCTAACGGTAACGGTAGCGACCCTATCGGTGCACAATAGAGCGCGACACGTTCACGTTTACACCTCAAATTGTCATTTCGCCTATAGAAACAATGTGTGGGGATTCGATCGCTACTGCGGTTAATTATCCGCAGTTAATTAATTAATTAATGAACAGCAACGATAACAGTATAACAAGATAACAAAGTAACGATAGCAAATAATACATTTTAACGAAAACAATGGCGGCGCTCATGTATACGTTTAAAATTTATCTAATTTAATTTCTTCGCGCTGCCGTTCTCGTTCCCGGGCAATTGTGCATCTGCCTTTAGTCACATTTGGTCGCCTGTTTTCGGCTGCACGCCGTGAAGTGGGGAACATTGGTTTTTTCGAGCGCTTTGCGGGTTCTCTGACCTACAATGCAGATGCCGTGTGAGACGGAGGCCGCTACCTAATCCATCCCTAGGAGAGCAAGCGAAAAGCGACCCCACCCAGTAGGGACGCACCAAAAGGACTCGAGAAACCGTCGGAACGTGGCATAAAGTGCTCCTTATTCGGCAACTCTACAGTGGAAATATCGAGGAGGGTGTGCATAGAAAATGTTGTATATATGTATCAAGTATGTATAGAATCCGAGTATGTCGTAAAAAGTGCATTGGAATGGATTTAAAATTAAAATACCGGCCTGAAAAAAGAAAGAAAATTATTAATGATGTAATTTGGACAACTTACATAAAACTAAAGTCATAAAATATTGATTGGAGAAGAAAAAAAATTCGGCGATGTCGAGGATCGAACCCACGACACAATTTCCGCATCCCAACACTTTATCACTAGGCTACCGCCACCTTTTGTCAGGTTGTCGCTCGTCATGGTATTAGAGGACAAGCCACTTGTTTTTCAATTTTCAATTGCAAATATCTCGAAAACGTGGGCTCGTTAGATGCCTTTCCGAAAACACGCATATAATTATTTTTCGTTTTCTTTCATCCTGTGAAGTTTGGTCGTGATCTGCCACTTACACTTGGGTGCCTTCCCTTGTCAGTTGCAAATGAATAAGTCTTGAATGAAAGTTTGGCTTCTGAAATTGGAATGCAGGCGTGCATTGATAGTTCCCTTTAGTGTTCGTGCTCTGTCAAATCTTTCTTTCAAAAGTTCTTTTTCTCTTTTGTGGTCATCATTAGCAAAAAATGAAAACAAAACTGTCGGAATATTATACTTTGCCCACTGAAATATGTCCTTTGGAGTAAGAATATGACCTTCGCGTAAGTTTGAAGGCTCACTCTGGCCGCAAGACGTTTCATAGTACCCCCAATACCATCACAAGGGCCTTTTCCATGAGCGGTAGCAAAATAATGCGATTCAGCTTTAATTTTAAAATCTTCTTCATGGTAGCAGATGTTAATGAAATTTTTTTATTTTTATAATGGCCGGATGTGCCGTCACTAAAATAAAAGTTTTTTTTCACAACTTCACCAGAATTTCTGAGAAATTCAATTAAAGATTTTTGGAATAAATGTGTTATGTTTTACGCATTTAGAAATCGAGTCGAATGATATGCAGGTGACTCTACCTTCTTGAAAGCGATAAATTACAAAGGGATGTATTGTTGCTTGCCTATTATTCTAGTGAAAATCAGATGCTTCATCTTGAACTACAAAGACATTATTCTCTGAAAATCGCACACGATAGCATACTCTCCCTCTTGTAAATTGTTTTTAATTACTTTGAAGAATAGCTGCTGCTGTTGAGCAATGAATTCATGTTTCTTCAAAGCAACCACTTTCGATATAAATTCATCTATGAAGTCAGGAACGTCTTTTTGAATAATTTCCAGGGTTGTTCTGTCCACAAAAACCCATTGTCTATACATCTACATAATACCCCGCAAATCACCAGACTGGTGAGTGGCAGGGGGTGCAGCACACCAAAACCTACATAATAACGTCCTTTGTGGGGATCACTCTCCTATTATGATCCCATATGGTCCTTGGGAAAAACAAGCCCTGATATCACTCAGTCCTACAGTCGATCTCTCATATTTTATCCTCGTGATCGTGCCTGCCCATGTACGTAGGTGCCTCTAATATTCCTGAGACCTCCTCTAAGAGAACTTCCGACCTAAATTTCTCCAGAAGCCTTAACCTAGCGCTAATTTTGCGGTCCTCCAGCGATACAGTATCGACTAAAGCTCTTTCAAAGGCATTTTGTAATTGTACATGTAATTCGGTAGTCCCGGGGCACGTGTTACATGTAGTACCAAAATAGCACTATGGCAATGGAGGATTGCAAATAACCCTGGCGATGCAATCACGATATGTTTTTATGGGCAGTGGGTCATTTTCTGTAAATTCTGGTATTCTGGCACAGTCAATCATTAATTTTACGTTTTGATGGATTGTACAAACGCAAACACTATGAGTGCCCAATGAATTGGGCAGTACACAATGCACAGGTCTAAACTGAGCAAATTCAGAGAATCCTACTTTAATGTCTGGATATTGGTCTTTGAAATGTCTGAACAACTCTTTAAGATTGCTTAATATCAAATTGTTTTTAACTTGCTCCTTGATACCATTTTTCCTAATAGTGACAAAATCTTTTCCCTGGCATAGTTCGAGACACATCATCCCTTTCAGAAAAGTCTTTCACAAGATTTTCCTTGACTTGCGGCAAAGAATGACATTTCTTCCTGTTGGGGCGCGACAAAATATAACCTTCTCTCATGCATTCTTTAGCCATATTAATCATATGCGTCGTGGCATTAAAGTGTTATTTGATTTTGTTATAGGATAATTTGTAGGAAGCACAGTCAAAATTTTAATTTTTTTATCCCTATCTTCAGTGTCACTGAACGCTCGTTTTAAATTATCTAAAATTGCACTTTCACCGTCATCGTTACCAACACTTGATCCTGACGACGCGTAATGATGAAATAATACGCGTCTTACGCTTTTCTCCACTTTCTTCAGTTTTTCTTTGACATACTTCTGTCGATGTAGTTTCTTTCTTATAATTGGACTTTCACCAATATGCGATAATGTTTCATTCAAGTGTGAATGTAAGATCTCTTGAATCAACGCAATATCATCCCCTTCACTATCACTTCCACGTTCACCAACTGCAGAGCTTACTGGATGTACACTTCCTTCGCTCGTACTACTACTGTCACTCATCTTCGGTGATGGCGGTGTTTTTCGCCCCATTTCGTTCATCTTCTTTCGGCACGCGTCACAAATTCGCATTTCTTTGTGCTGTTCAAAATGAAGTCTCCACTGTTTCAGCATTTTAGATGAAACTTTTCTTAACTTCACTGTTGAGATCATCTTATTATGAGGACGTCGTAGCGGATTGAAGCAGCGATCATTTTTATACTTCGGCCCCATATCTGACATTAATTTGAAAACAATAAAATTTTTTAAAACAATAAGAAAGAATACATATAAGTTTCCATTTCCCTAAATTCTTTACTGCTCCATTTCCATTTAAATGTATAGTATATAATAAAACAAAATTCCTGCATTAGTATGGCAAATAATTTCACCAGCAACAATAACTGTAAGCGGATTACTTAAGACACAAACACAGTATATAACTCAGTACTGGCTGGATTTTTGCATTCCTCACACTGTTATGCTTGATGGATGAACATCAACTGGGCTATAGATGAAAGAGCGAATTGTTATCTAAGATTGTGCCGATGCAGTATTTTCAAACACCTTACTCAAAAACACCGCTCAGACCATTTGAATACTGAAAAACATTGCTCAGCCTCGCCGACGCTGGTGGATTTAGTCGGACACGCTTAGGGGTCAAACCCGCTTTTTAAGTGAATGACAATGTATTGTATTTAAATAGCCAAAACATTAAACAGCTATTATATACATTTGAAACATTTTGTTGCTGTATAACAGTTACATGCTCAGTTGATGAATTTTTCCAATAAAACACTCTCGGAATATTGTTCACCCTACGGCTTGTCATTTATTTGTCAACTCCTCCAGCAATTGTTGTCTTCGATGCTGCCTGTAGGCTTATGACCGACGTTGGCGAGCACGTACCCTCAGCGCAGCGTACAGCGAGCGCAGGGGGGTATGCGCGCAACATGTACCGCTCGGAACTTCGCAATATTTTAATACGTTCCCATTGGCATCCCACATTTTAGAAAATTGATTCCTACAGAAAAAGGCATGTAGAAACTCGTGGTATGATTTAAATTTTGAGAAATTGGTGGGAAAAGGGTCAAATGTTGTATTAAACAATTAACTGGAAATTTAAACAATGTTTTGAACAAAATTTAGACTTAACTTGAACACCATTTAAAAGGAGAATTCATTCGCTTTAAAATGGTGGTAGAGATAGATCTCTAACTTATTTTGTTCAAAAGTTATGACCCTTCAAAAGGTCACGTGTTCGCCGGTTTTCGTGAAAATGCCGAATATTTGAAAATGAATAACACAATAACAAAAATAGTTACAAGGCTGTAACTTCACGAATATTCATTTCTCGAGGATGTTTATACGTTTACAAAATTACAGAATTTTTAAAAAATACGAGGTCATTCACTGTCCGAAACGGCATGGAATGCCCGAACTCATATTTGAGGGATAAAATTAAAGAACACATACATTATACAGTAAAACCTCTACCTTACGAATTCTGTTAGAATGAAGAACACCATATAACAATAATTATCACCGGTCCCGAAAATTTCACTAATAAAACTATATAGAAACCCCCTATATTACGAACCTCCGATAATTACAAAACCTCCCAATTACAAAATAAAAATCGCACCTGTTCCACTAAAAACAAACCTCCATATAGCGAAATTAAAAAAAAAATATTGTACACTGTTGTAAAGCAGAATGAAATCAATGCCATCTATGTGGGTGTTAATGCTGTTATTACAACCTCACCTGAATGATTCGAAGCATAGTGTTTTTTGTAATTTTGAGTGATAAGGTAGACAGGTAGACCTTGTCTTTCACATATTTAGATCATTCGCGGTTCAGCATTTGCGACCAGTTTTGTCTTTCGCGGTCTCATGTTTCACTTTTTCCCACAGAAAAATCACGGAAAATGCTACGCGAAATTTTTTATATGTGGAATGAATCACTTTTTCCTCACGTGTAATCTCATAGTCAGGCCTGAAAAAATATTATTGCATTATTCTAATATGTAAAAATATTGTACATAAGTGCATTAATGTAATACATACGCATAATTTAAAAAAATTAGATACACGTCTTATATATACTTTTAATTTTTAGGATGCAATTCTCCCACACTTTTGAGCCCCTTCACATTTGAAAAGTTGCAAAATATAAGCTGGTATCACCATTCAGGAGTTTTTTTTATTAAACAGGGAAGTCCCAAGGGGAAAGACTCAACCCTCAACTCTTGATCCTTCCTATTCAGGTTCATTGGGGTATTTGCTCAGGTTTGACGTAGTTCAAACGCTTAAGAGGCTACCGGAGAGACGAAAAATTCGAGTGCTGACCGTGGCGCTACGGCTTGTATCAGAACTATGTACGTTCGGGATTCACAAATACCCATACCCCTCCACAAGCTACCCAAGGATCACGCTTCGACCATTTCTTGACCGAGATATGTTTACATATCTGCAGTAAGGTTTGGCTCAGCTTTTTTCACTTTCCTTTTGCAACGTGAGATGAGCAGGGGTGGACAGGCGAATCCTGGCAGCCAGGGACCAATGCCGTCTTTATATTTCTGACAGACAGATGACGGTTTTCAATATAATAATATGCCCTTAAAATTGTAAACAAATATGTAGCGTTTATATATTTAACTATAGACTTTACTTGGGCGATTAATAAAATGAACAGAAATATCATTTATGAAAAAGAGTACCAAGTCTATTAATATTATAAACTATAATTATATGAGTGAAGAAAATTAGTAATGAAAAATATTTTTGAAATAAAGGAAATATTGTTTACATAAAAAACGAGAACCTTACATGTATTAATTCCTAACAAGATTTTACACCATCCAGACAAATATTTTTTTCGCTGCAGATATTCTATTTATATTTTAAGTTTTGATAAACTTTTTTTAAATTGTCTGTGTTAAATAATATTATATACGAAAATTATAGTATCACAGTAACAGAAACTATACTTCAAAATAAAGAAAATCTAATTGTTTCTATCCTTCCCTTGCTCTTAATAAAGGTACTTTACATTCACTTAGCTACAGCCTTTTCTCTTTGCGATTCATGAAATTTCATTCACAGAACATGATAGAGGGAAACATTGTTGGTGTACTTAAATGTATGTAAGATTTATAACAGGCAATTAAGAAATTAAGTTCACATACACAGGCCCACGATGGGCGTATTTGCCACCCGGTGCAAGCAGTTTATGCCTTCCCTTACGGACTGATAAAAGCACCCTGGCCCAGATTTTTTTCAATTTTTTTATTAAAAGTTGTATTTAATTTAAGAAAAAAATTGTGCAAAACACATTGGACAAACTTTCTCGTATACGAATCATTTTGATACATTACGTAAAAATACTTGGTTATAGAAGACGGTCTATCACATGAGTTTACAAACACAGTGAAATGTAAAGGAAGTTTGTACGTTTGTAAAAACACAAAATTATGATATATTCTTGCTTCTGCCCGTGAATTGCCACCCCTAATATGTTGCTGCCTGGGTGCGATGCACCCCTTGCACCCATAGGTCAGCGCGGTCAAGCGCATACATTTCCAGATTTTTGAACAAGGTCGGCGGGAAATGTCCCTTCGATCTATTACACCACTGGAAATGGATATTATCTTTTTCCAACGGATATAACTTATTTATATTTATTACTTAGACTCACATATGCAGTTAACTGTTGGCCCTTTTTCTTTTCTTTCCTTGAGTCTCACGAGTCACGACTTGAATACACGTTTTTCGGAGAGGCATCGATCGTGTACGACGAGGGTCCACTAATTTGGGAAGAACACACTGGAGGTAAAAGTTACTCAGTTTTTTCTCCATTCTTTTCTTCCAGAATTCGTCGTCTCTTTCAATTCTTTCAAATTTCAAAAAAGGCTCTTTTTGTGTCCATACTGCAAAAAAGCAATACTTCCTCCTGGTGATGTGCAATTGTCCCTGCACCTACGAATTCTCAAGAATGATGTTGTGTATATGATTTTTTCCATTGAACCGGTATGCATATCACGAAAATTGTATACAAGAAACAAAAGAAAAATAATTTTTTACCTGAAAATAGTAGTTGTGGTTCTCGTTAATTCGTCCATTTACTGACCAAGCCGTTACCTTCCTTGCTTCAACTGCTTCATCTGGAATCATATGTCTGACAGAATACGGGCATTTAATTTCTACAATTCCGTCATTCCCGATTATCCCGTCTGGTGAAGCTCCCAAGAACGGAAGATCAGGATAAACAAAAAAGCCGCACTTGGAAATTTCGACTGCTAGCTGTTCACTAAGTTGGCAAAGCGCTGTTGCCTCAAATTTTGAGCCATATTCCATCGCCGTATTTGTAAACTTTTTGTACAAACGGCGATCGATAAGCTTGGAAGAGCACGTTGAAGGTCGGAGGTGACAAACTTGTCCGAAGTTGGATGCTGTCAATCTCTTCCTCCTTTCTTCAGTCCATATAATATTTTGCTCCTGGTATTGTGTGGACCTCTCCAGAAGCTTCCTTTGTTCAGGAGACAATTATACGGCAGCTTCCTGAGCATAGTCAGATTCACTGATATCTGGCTTTGAAGAGAATGGTCCATAATCATCATCTTGCTTACTCCGGCCAAGAAGATGAGGGAGCAGCTTTCTTGGCTTGCACCTAACCAATTCTCTTCTGTCTAGGTTTTTTCACCAGTCTTTTTTGTCGTCGAGCTTCCATTTGCTTGGTGAACTTCCCAGGGCTTGAGGAACAAAAACGCTTGTGGATTTTTGTGTGCAGGAGCTTTGTGTTGTGGGATATAACGGCTGTCATTGCTCTAGCCTGGTATGAACCCTTCAAACAATAATTTACCCTTTTACCCCCAACTAATTTCACCACTATTGAATTAAAATGTTCCGCACAGTTGCTGTTAAGGTTTTGAATCAGACTCTTAGTGTGCCTGGCAAGGGTTACAGATATAACTTCTTCTGCCTTCTGGAATAATCCTATGCTCAACAATTTAGGAACAAGATTATCGTCCCCTTCTTTGGAGCCAACACAAAAGTACTTGTCACACTGTGCGTGGTCACCAAAAATATGCCATGGAACATTCAATATGTCTTTACAGAGGGATGATATTCGGTCGGAGAGAGAACTGTTTTCTTTTTTCTATATAGGATCGCTTTATTAATGGACCCCCGGATCCTTAGAATATTCCCTCCAATTTTCCTCCGTAATTCAAGAGGCCCACTCGTGCTGCTTGAAGGAAGATCACGCAATTTCTTGCAGAAATTCCTCAACAAGTGATTTTTGCATTCAATTTTTTCTATTGGGGTATTCCTATATGGGCGTGCTTTCAAAATCCCCGAATAGACACTGCTGTCTCCATCAGCAATCACTTTATTGTAGCGCACTCCATACATTTCCTCGCTCTTCTTAAAACCTTCAACAATAATGGAAGCCTCCATACTGCTGGAGCTTTTAGTACTCTCCCAATTTTTGAAGCATGCATGAGGCTTTGAGCCCTCTCCCTTATTTTCATATCTTGCACACACACTGCAATATTTATTACGAATACCGATGACCTTTTTTTGTTCGATACCCAACAATAATTGCCTGAGGAAGAAAGGAATGCATGCATCAAACAATTCATGAAATGTGAATATCCTTAAATTACTGAACGTCCTTCTATAACATAAGCAACGAAATAAAAATGCACGTACTGATATACTTTTGTGATTCTATATTTTAAGGAAATTGTATAAATTGTGACAAATTAACCATAGAGAACACTGTGATTATGAATGTTGGGCGTGCTACGTTCGGCTGGCAAGCCTTCTATGATATATGCCATCCCAGGAACTGACATTCAAAATATAGGAAAAAACACATACTTTACTAATCAAAAAATTTATATTTTACGCGATCGGTATCAGTTTCAGCAGGTTAATGAGACTTCCGCTTCTGACCGATTTCTTCCGAAAGATAGAACAAAAATATTCTATGTTGAGGTATTTAAAAATCTCCTGACAAAATAACCCTCTTTAATTACCCCAAAATTAGAAAATCCAGAATTAAAAAAACTAATTGTGACAAGATACATTCTACTTACAAGTCCAGAAAATGAGTTGTATTTAGTTCTGTACGATCTTTTTGCCCAGCTGCCATCAGCGACTACAGGAATGAGAGGGACTCCATCATCAATATCTCCCATTTCCATAGCACTTCCTCTTTCGCCGCATTTTCCATCTCAACTACAGCAGTGGACAGTAAAATATTTGCCAACCTCTGCTCGTATCGAATGTAAGTTTTGGAAGATATTGCAGAAATATTCATCGCTCCAAAAACTTCTTCCAGCTGAGAATGACCACCACCAGTGCTCAGAAATCCAGAGATACATGCAGTATTTATGTCGAGCTTTGACGGTTCTTTCTTTTTATCAGTCCATATATGTCCTTTGAATTGGCACATCTTACACTCAAAAGTGAGACAACTTCGAAGACCTTCCATTTTCTCGCCCGTTACTATCATGTCCACCATTCTGCAACCAAATGGTCCATGGTTTTCCATTGTCTGTAGTTGCTGCAAAAAATACTGTAGGTCCACGACCCTTCATCCTGTGAGATGGAATACTGTAGAGGAAGCTTCTTTGAACGAACATTCTAATGAGTACGATCCACTCAATGATGGAGAGGATGGAGTCTTCTGGTTGTTTTCTGGAGTCGTTGTCATTTCTATGTTCTCAAGGGGTGATATGCACGATGTTGAAGGTTCCGAAACAGACTCATTTCTCGACGCACCCTGAGATTTGCGCCCCAATCGTAGTCGATCATCACCACGGTTTTTTCTTCTTTTATCGGAATGCCTTAGTTTGTGCTTGCGATCCATAATGATTGTGAAGGAGACAAAAACAATGTAGAAAAAGCTAAATACCTAACTAACAAAAATCTAAAAAAACAGCAAAAAGGTAGAAATTATGACCACAAAATGAAACCCTAAGTAAACGTTGAAAATATTATAGAATTTCTCGACTGCAGACAACCTACTCGTAGCACTTCAGCAGAAATACTGGCCTGGTCTTATCGAGGCAGCTCTGGTGGTTAGTCTATTCTTTCGTAAGTTAAAGAGCATCATTGGACATAAACAGATATTTTGTTTACGTTTAATTCTTAGTCATATGGAAGAGGGCCATCTGGAGAATAGATGTTTCATCTCCTTTCTTGAGATGGTCAAAAGGAAATTCCTCCCCGTCTCATAGTAGGGACAAGCTGGAGGACCGTTCAGATGACGTCAGAACTACAGGGGCGCGATCAGTCTCCAGATCCGTGAACTATTAGAAGTTAAAACGAAGTTATTGGCAACTTCTACTGATTTATTTGTCAAAAATTATGCTACATCGACAATTTAAGAATAATTTAAAAGAGAAAAATATGACTTTTCCAGCGTGTGAGCGATATTTTTCATTTTCGTTTTCCATTAAAAGATATTTAACAATTTAGAAGAATTCAAAAAAAACAACAATAATTCAAAAAAGTGTGACGTTGTGGATTTATTTTGATTTAGGAATCATATATCCAAAATTTTAGCCCTTTACGTTTAACGGATTCCGAGAAATCAGTTGACGAAAATTCGGGTCGGAAACCCTCTGTCCGGTAGCCTCTTAAGCTTGGTGTTTTACGAATCATTTTTTATTGGTGGAGTTACATGGAGTTTTTCAGGAATGTAATCCCCGAAAAAGACAAGGTCTGCCATATTTGGGATATTAGCTCCTGCAAGTTAGACAACCACCGTTCATTTTTCTCAATTCTACGGCGGAAACACACAGCTGCCCGTGTGCAAGTCTCTCCTTGGCCACCCAAGTGCAAGTATCTCATTTGCTGCCCTTTCTATATGTTCTTTACAAAAACTTTTTTAAAAACGCCTTATGGTATGATAAATTTCCATACCCAATAAATATGTAAGAATATATGGCATATTATAATGCAATCCACATTACTGTTAAAAATATTGTACATGTCTGACAATAAATCGGCTGCCCCCATTGTTTGGCCGCCTGTGCATGTCGCACACATCACACCTATGGACAGAACTTAAATAAGATTTTATTTCATGATACTTTTTTCGTGTTCTTTTATCTCTCTCTCATTGCAGTTCATTTTTCCGTCTCTTTCTCTATTTTTCTACGGTCACCAATACAGAGGACAAATGATCCATTCCTGCTGGGATGGGAACCGAACCCTGTATTTCCCATTGCCTTAATTATTTCTCTTTTGCGATTTTGTCTTTTGCAGTGTTTTCAGGAACGTAACCCCGCAAAAAGCGAGGTCTGCTTGTATGTATAATTAAATATGAAAATTTATTAAAAACACATAATAAAATATAAATTCTTTTATATAAATAAACTAGCTGCAGTACCCGGTGTTGCCCAGTTCAATCTGTCTAAGGATTTGGTAGGTTTAAATCAAAATTATGGGGGAATGGGGAGACATAGGCCTCCCAAATTTTTTATACACATTGTAGAATGGATAATGTACGACTTAAGCAAAAAAAATTGAAAAAATATGAAAATTTCCAAGAGAGTGGGGGGTTATAGGGGCGAGGTAGGGAAGACAAAGTTGCCTAAAATCTTTTCAGGGATGATATAAAATCATGTGCAAAGTTTGAAACTTGTGGAACTTTTGGTTCTTAAGTTATAAATGGACATACATACAAACACACTAAATTATATACCATATCTGCCAGAATAGAAGCCGACCCCAGATTTAAGCCAACCCCCCAAAAATTTCCACAATTTTTTGGCAAAAACGTAAATTTTATAGATTTTATGCTGAAGCTTGCCGGGCATTCATGCACATCTTAGAATACATTATTCGAGATCAAAGAAATGTGTGGGAAATGGTTTAGTTGTTGACATTTTGAAACATTACTCCAATTAATAATTTTGCATCGTTGAATAATGTTCCACATTCAGTGACAATAATTTCATTCATCTTCATTTTCACAAAAGGTCACATATAGTAACAACGATCTCGCCAAGATATTTTTTCATCCAAGTCTATTTCCAATTAAATTAACATTTACATTGCCTTAAGAAATTGCATTTTTATAATTATACATGTTCCATGTAAAGTTTTACCGAAATTCAAACAGTTGAGCATACAAAGTCATCAACAAATTTTGCGTAATTGTCTGCATAGTCAATCTACGCAAATAATGTGACTTCACAAATAATGTGAAAAACCCAGCCTTAAACGGTAACAAAGATAAATTCAATATTCTAGCCTTTATTATTTATTCATTAACCCTCTCACGACCAAAGATGCCGTGAGCTGCTGACCTTAAAAGTCCGAAATAATCCAAGATGGCCTCCAGTTTCGGGAAACATTAAATAAAATAGTTATACATTCACAATTTAAAGATATTTATTGAGAAATAATGTTGTTTTTACAGACTCCAATGAATCACACCACTGGATAATTTCTTCCGTTTCTTCATCCAAAAAACATTTTCAGCATCAACCCCAGATATACTAACTTCGTCATCCGAAATGTTGCTAATATCAATATCTGACTTGTATTGTAAACCACTGCGAGGTTCTGCGGAAGAATTCTTTCTCAGGAAAACTTTGTCTTCTACATCAAATCCGAAAAATTCACTACCCGAACTATAATTTAAATCATAGTCGGAAGTAGAAGAATTACTATCAGCATTTGGGGTGGTTTTTATACCGAAAAAAATAAAAGCTTTGATTGAAAGTTCAGAAAGCAAATTTGTACACAATTAGAAAAAGTATGCCAAACACACGCTACGTCTCGTGTTTCTATGGTATACGACGTCATTTCCATGAGGAAAAGTGAAAGTCACAGTTTTCAGAGGTAAATTTGAAAGAATATTTTTCGGGCGGTTTCGGGCGGCAGGTAGTGAGAAGGTTAATATTCACTGTAGGTCAAATATTTACTTTACGAAAAATATAGTACTATCATTTGAACGCGACAGAAATGAGAGACATGCTGCCATCTATAGGTGACTACGAGATTTAACCATAACCCAAATTTTCCTCAGACTCGCATTTAAGCTGAGGAGTGATTTTTTCATGATAGATTTTGACAAAAAACATCGTCTTGTATTCGGGCAGGTACGGTATTAACATTTTCTATAGATAATTTTGCATTAGCAGTAGTAGTACGTTGAAGACCAACTGAATACGGGTTAGACTGGTAGGCAGTGCGTCTGCCTTCTAGCCCAAAGGTCGCAGGTTTGAATCCTGCTTCGGGCATGGATGTTGTGTTTGTCTATATTAAAATACATGTAATTGGGGTTTTCCTGTATGTATTAAATAAAATATTATTATTATTATTATTTAAATAAAGGACTTAAAAATATTTTTTCATTAATATTTTTTGTGCTATAGTTTCATTTTTTTATTTGGCTATTTATTGATATAATATCATCTCTAATGTACATAGTGTTAAAAATAGCAAAACTTTCCATTTAAATATTGTATTTTCACAAATCTAAGATGAACCCAATTCTAAGACGTCCCCCGTTTTTTTAGAACTCCTCAAAGGAAAATAAATTAATTCTGAATAGCAATCAATGATAGTAAGTAAAAAATTAATACTTACTTAAAAATTCATAATACTGTATTTGCTCGTGTAAGCCGCACCCCCGTGTATCCCACGCACCCCGGTTTTTGGGTCGACTATAGGAGAAAAAATTTATTTGAGCCAAAAAAGGGTTTTTTAAATCACCAATTCCTATTTCCCAAAAATGCTACGCTCAAGTTAAGCATCTTCACACTCCTACGTGACGAATTTATTGGGTGATCTCTTTATATTGGTACTAGCAGAAATATCCTCGATAGCCCTCTTTTGTTAAACACTTAACTGTTTTTGTTGTCATATTGGTCACATTCGGCAGAAATCACTCCAGGAGTGATCACCAATCATTCCGGTGTACGTAATTTTCCACTGATCGCTACCGTAGAGGTCGTCATTTTTTTGGTGAACTAAAATTATGATCGGTGATCATTCAATTATCACCACGGTGGCCATGACTTTCATAGATGTATCAGAGAATAAAGGAAGCATGCCATATCTGAACTTGGTAGGCATCGTCTGCTGTGAGCACAAAACCCCCACCAACCCAAACTGGTCGCGCATACGCCGTGGCCTTCATGACGATTACAGCAGAAGACTTCGTAGAGTTTGGGGAGCACCCGTTAATAAACTAAAAACTCTTTTAAAATTTTTATACAATGAATGAAAATGACTAAATACACCAAAATTTGGAAATAGAATAATAGAAGCGGCATGGGTGCTAGCTTAACATATATTTGTTTACCGACATGACATTTTAGGAAAAAAGGAGCGCGGCAAATAAAAGAATTCGTGTAAGACGCGCACCCCCTTTTTTTCACTGGCGTTTTGGGAAAAATGATGCTTGGAAAACTAGGACGTATTCGTATCGTTGCTTCGAAACCGATATGCTGACACTGTTGCAATTTATACCGGTGGCGGGAAGACATCTGACACCGCACCCTCACGAAAGGTATCAAGTGTCAGCTAACCCCGTGCAGGCCCCGGGGCATTGTACCAATGCCCCGGTGTATGAATCATTGGTGGAACTAATTAAATACGTCGCAACAGGATTGGATGCTACATTTTAAATCTGAATTAGGTAAATTGTAACCAGTCATACAATAATATCGTGAGTTTAGATAACGTTAATGAAACTTTTGCTTCGCATGGCATTTCACTATGTACACATTGGTGAACGTGGATATCTAGATTATGCAATGCCATTGAAGTAAAATAATTTTGCTTACGATTGTAAGATGACCCCCTTATTTTCAGAAGTCCCAGAAGGGAAAAAAACATTGTCTTAGATTCGTGCAAATACGGTATTTTGAATACTGAAAAAGTAAATTGGAGTATAAAGTAATCCAAGTTTTGATCAATAATAATGATATAGCTCAGTAGCCCAGAGATGCCGTACATCAGGGATGGCAAATACGGGGCACATGTGCCAGAATTGGCACTCAGGCGATTTTACTTTGCACGCATAACATTGTATTTTCGGTATAAAACTTGAATTTTTTTTAGAGTAAACTAGTGGCATGCAAACAAAATTCTGATGACTCAAATCACTTTTGTGGCATGCGACTCAAAAATCATTTGCCATCCCTGTCCTACATCATAAATTGCTACATTATATAGATTATTTTTACTATGAAAATTGATCAATGTTACAGGAATAAAAAAACAATATATTGTTTTTATCATAAAGTGAATTTTTTGGAAAAATCCTTTAACTAAAATGTTAGTATAGAAATAAATTATAACCCAGGGCCAGCCAAAGGAAGGATGTGGTGGGTGTGAGGCAAAAACTTTTACTAAAATCACCTGCAAACTGATTTTCAATAAAGAAATACTCCCGAAAAGTTATAATATTAAACTGGGACTCCATAAATCGTTCGTTATTACTATAAATATTAATATCGTTGGGCCCCCATTGATGTTTGCATCTGATCCCACTTCAGTGCTTGACTGACTCTGTTATAACCAGCAATAATACGCTAATATGCATATATGATGACTCTGAAAACCTCCATATAAAGAACCTCCTTACAACAAAGTACCAAAAATTGGGTCCCTTCAATTTCATTATAAAGAGGTTTTACTGTACACACAACACTTAATTTTTTATTAAGAATTTTTCTTTTGTAAACTCAACCTGTAGGCATGAATTATCTTGCCTATTTCCTTATGAATGAAGAGAAAATATCTGGACTATAACCTAAAACTGCTGATAGTTAAAACTCTAAGATGCAAACATACCAGAAGAATTCTTGATGAATACTCCGGCTTCCAAACCTTCATCGTATGGTGGGTATGTTCCCTTCTTTTCACCACCACTAATGCCAGCATCAATCAAAGGAATGTAATGCATCCCCAACTGAAAATGAAATATTTGATTAGCTCTTACAATACATAGAACCCAATACTTCATGTCCTACAAAAATATAAGTACAAGAATGACATTTTGTATCAACCAATACCAAAGAAGAAAATCATGTGTGTTCAGCATGACTTACATTGTCTACAACTTTGAATATAACAATTAATTATACAAATCATGTTCTAAAGAAGATGTTTTAAAAAATCTGATGTGGCCAACACATGACTTTCTCCATATTTGGGGTATAGATATTTAAATTATTATGAATAGCATTATGAGGCAAAATTATCATTTCCTATCGTAAAAGAATACAGTTGTCCTTATTGCTGTAAACTATATATTTTGAATATGTTTACAGAATTCGTTGCTACATGGTGGTGGCGCTGTATACTAAAAATTACGAAAAAGTTAAATATCTCCGAAATGGATAGTTCTACAAAAATTTGTTTCAAACAAAACCTGTAAGAAATATTATTCTCTACAACTTTGGTCCTCACGAAGATTACCAGTAACGACGTTTTTAAGGAGATATTTGACAGAAACTGAAAAAACCGATTATTTATAAATAATTCCTAAACAATAACTGCTATGGAAAATTGTTTCAAATAAAAGATGTAGGAAAATATATTTTCTACATTTTTTGTAATGGTCAATGTATACAATAATGAAGTATTATCGGAGAAATATTGCAAAAACAGAATCGATTTTCGAAGAAACCTCGACTTCCGGTTAACCGGTATTGTCCAAAAACTAATCAGTTCTTTGTGCTCATGCTAAAGTGTTATATATGAAATTTGGTATTAATATGTCAAGTGCTTTTTGAGTTAGAGCGCCCACAATCACATACATCCACACAGACACACACACACATCATTCCAAAAATAATCTAAACGTGTTCTAGGGACCTCAAAACGTGTATTTCTGTTGAAATCTCGAAGTTGATTTTTTTCATGATCACAATACTTTCCCATTACTACATATGGAGAAAGTAAAAAGCGGAATAATGATAAGAATACACCTCCACTTCCTGTCAACCAGTTTCAGCCAAAAGCTTTTCAGACCTGGAATTACTAATTCAACACTTAATTATATCGTTTCGTGCTGATCTGATCATTAGTTTTTGACTTAAGAGTGCCCACAAAATTACTATCACACACAGACAATCTATAAAATAGTGAAAACTTCTTCAGGGGGCCTCAAGTGGTGGCAAATGAATAAATTAAATAATTTCATCTTTTAGCAAAACCTTTCCAAATATCCAACCACCATCCAAGGCAAGATATCCATAATCTGAATAAAAGGTTTGAAGGGACAGAGAGTATTGAAGATTTAAAACATTCTGGTAGGCCAAAGTCTGTCATAAGTGAAGGTTTAAGAAAAGTTAAAGTTACTCAAGCTTTTTCTCATAGTCCAAGAAAGTCTACAAGACTTGAACTTGCGATTTCATCCCATAGCCTTCAACTGATACTGCACGAAGAAGGCCTCCATCCATACAGAACTCACGAGTTCTTATAAACATGATCCTGATATATCCAATTCTGCAAATGGCTCATTTCAATGCATTCAATATCTTTTACAAAAAACTTATTAAAAGTTATGATGCATATTGTACATCGAAACAAATGATAGGCACTTTTTTCAAGTGCACAATTATGCAGGCAAATGAATAACTCATTTCAAATGTACAATGTGTCCATTACGATTACATTTCCCCTGGTAAAGTATACCATGTGCGGTACTTTCTCTTAAATCAGTGTAAATCGTGCACTTTGTCATCATATTATCAATTATAACAGAAACATCAGAGAATGCTGACCTAAGAACCATTAACCTTTTTTTAGACAAATTTTAATCAAGGGATGAATGCCCAAAATATTCCAATTAGTGGAACTATTTTAAAGGAAAAGGCAACAAGAATATCTTTGAAATTAGGAATAACTAATTTCAAGGCCTCCAATGGTCGGCTGGATAGATTTAAGAGAAGAAATAATGTCATGTGCAAAAATATGTGCGATTAGAGTGCCAATGTAAATGAAAATACAGCAGAAGAAGAAACATTGGTTCATCTTCTTGAAAGTTATGATCTGAAAAACATTTTCAATGCAGATGAAACAGGTCCCTTTTTTAACCTTTTACCAGAAAACACCATGAGTATAAGAGGGGAAGCTTGTCATGATGGCAAGAAGACTCTCCCATGCAGCTACACTCATAATTCTAAAGCTTGGATGACAACAGATATATTTTTGTATTTTTTGAGGGCATTTGATGCAAAAATGGGAGGTGATGCGAGAAAGGTTCTGCTTTTTATCGATAAGTCCTTGATATGTCATTTTTACGGAATGTTAAGGTGGTGTTTTTCTCTGCAAACTGTACCAGCATTTTACAGTCACATGATTTGTGAATAATAAATTGTATGAAGATGAAGTACAGGACATCTTTAGTTCTGAAGTTAGTATCATCTGTAGAAAGGAATGAGAAACTAAAGTTGAATATATTACAAATGCTGCATATGCTAACTGCTGCATGGAATGCAGTTAGTCCAAAAACAATTGCAAACTGTTTTAGGAAAGCAAGATTTAACATGAAAGATGTTGAATGCATTGAAAAAACCATGGACAAGGTTGATGAAGAGGATTGGATGCAAGTTGTATCAGATGAAATCACTAACTTTGAAGAGTATGTAATTTGTGATAATCATGTCCTCACAACAAGTCTTCAGGAAGTAGAAGAAATATGCAGTGCAATGGGGAAGAGCAATGAAGAACTGGAAGATGACACTGAAGAACAGCCTGCACAACCAACTTTCAGAGATGCAGTTGCTGGATTTGAGGTGATGTGAAGATATTTCACTTCTTTCAAAATTGATGACTCAACTATGAAAAGAATTAATCAAATGGAGAGAGATCTGCTTAGTATTCACTGAACCTGTCAGCAAAAGCAAACAACATTATTTCATTGCTTCAAAAAAATAGACTTGCTTACCGAAAAAGGAATGTAAGTCCTCCTCAATTACCTTTTATTCTTAATTTAGTACAAATGAAAAGATTAAGAATGAGAAAAATTCTGAACTTGACCGGGGATCAAACCCGGGTCTCCCACATGCCGGGCAGGTGCTCTAACCACTAAGCTATCAAGCCAGACTAAAACTCCCATCTTGAATTGGGGTATTTATGGTGAACTCAGTTAGAAAATCTTCTGACACTAGATGTCCTCACGGAGGCACAGCAGAAAACACCCCACACTTATCCCAGACATTGAGAAGATGTTAAATAATAAGAGTTAAATGGTGGAAGTTACTTATATGCATGAGTGCATAGTACTGATGACAAGTGGAAATATTGAGAAGGAGAAAAATTCTGAAGTTGACCGGGGATCAAACCCGGGTCTCCCACATGCCGGAAGATTTACTAACTGAGTTAGCTCTTTCTTCACCATAAATACCCCAATTCGAGATGGGAGATTTAGTCTGGCTTGATAGCTTAGTGGTTAGAGCACCTGCCAGGCATGTGGGAGACCCGGGTTCGATCCCCGGCTCAAGTTCAGAATTTTTCTTCTACTCAATCCTACCATTTGTCATCAGTACTATGCACTCACACATACAAGTTAACTTCTACCATTAAACTCTTATTAATTTAGTACAGTGCACTTCATGTACAACTTCAATTTTCTAATGCTTAAACTTCTTTTGACATGCAACACTATTACATGTGAAGAAAATTTCAGAGTTTATAGACAGTGTCCTGTTAAGAGTATTTCCTGAATCAGTTGATGTTCAGTATCAAGAAATATTTAATTAAGAAAATACTACGTGAAAATGACTGTTAAATGCAGTAGCGGAGTCACCATGTTATTTCCTTTAATTTTTCAGAATTCCAGATTATTTTTTATATGTGAAATACAATGACTAGTTTGAAAAAATTTGTCAATGTATGATATTGTCACCTTATTTTAAGTTTAAAATTTGTATTCAATTCTTACATGCAGAAAATTATGTAAAACAACTGTTTGGTGATAAATATATCAGTTTCTTGAAGTACCGTATTTGACCGAATATAGCCCCCCCACCCCCCGAATATAGCCCCCCTACCCATTTTTCTCACACAAATCTAGAAAATATTTTAACACCCTGAAAGGACGATTATTTTTAGGACTTTAATGTCATGAAACATGTTGTATAATTTGAAGAAATATCAAACTTGCACTCATTTAATAAAAAAGTACCAATTAGCGAGTCATAAAACGCCATGCTAATTGGAATTTTAAGGTTTTCAGATTTGTTCCTCAGAATTCAGAGGGTATACTAACGAGAGAGATATCTGACAAGAAATTGAACAAAAATACATTTTTAGGGAGTAAAAATAAACTTTAAAAAGTCGAAATAACATACTAATTAATGCAGCAATATTAGCAAGTCGAAATAACATACCAATTTATGCAGCAATATAAATTCGCACTTTGCTCATATTTCGATCTATCTTTCGTTTGTGTAATTAACAATTCGAGCTTAGCCAGGCAATTAGTCCATTCTCGGGCAAGGTTAATTTTGTTGGTATTACCGTATTTGCTCGTGTAAGCTGCGCACCTTTTTTCCCAAAACGCTGGTGGAAAAGAGGGGGTGCGTGTCTTACACGAATTCTTTTATTTGCCGCTCACCTTTTTTCCCAAAATGTCGTGTCGGTAAACAAATATACGTTAAGCTAGCACCCATGCCGCATCTATTATTCTATTTCTGAATTTCGGTGTATTTAGTCATTTTCATTCATTGTATAAAAATTTTTAATGAGTTTTAAGTTTATTAACGGGTGCTCCCCAAACTCGACGAAGTCTTCTGCTGCAATCGTCACGGAGGCCACGGCGCATGCGCGACCAGTTCGGGTTGGTGGGGGTTTTGTGCTCACAGCAGATGACGCCTACCATGTTCAGATACGGCATGCTTCCTTTATTCTATGATACGTCTATGAAAGTCATAGCCACCGTGGTGATCATTGAATGATCGCTGATCATAATTTTAGTTAGCCAAAAAAATGACGACCGCTACGGTAGGGATCAGTGACCATATGGCTGGAAAATTACGTACAGCAGAATGATCGCTACCGGAGTGATTTCTGCGAACATGACCAATGTGACCACAAAAACAGTTACGTGTTTAACTAAAGAGGACTACCGAGATTTCTGCTAGTACCGATATAGAGAGATCACCCAATAAATTCGTCACGTAGGAATGTGAAGATGCTTAACTTGAGCGTAGCATTTTTTAGAAATAGGAATTGGTGATTTAAAAAACCCTTTTTCGGCTCAAATAAATTTTTTTCCCTAGAGCTGGCCCAAAAACTGGGGTGCGTGGAATACACGAGGTCTCGGCTTACACGAGCAAATACGGTAAAACTTGCAATTTGACAATAATGAGAGCGATCAGGTAATAGAAAAATCCTTCCTATATGGTGACGTCAATTAGCCTTGCAAATAAATATTCGCAACCCGAGTAGTTTAGTCTTACAATGGATAGAAACACTTACTGACTCGAATGAAATTCATCATTATTGAAGCTTTGCACACTTGTTTGTACCCACCTAAATTTTAGTGCCCGAAAATAGCCCCCCCCCCAACTTTTGCACTTCGCTTTTGGCCAAAAACAGGGGGGCTATATTCAGTCATATACAGTAATACTATATAACACCTATTTAGTGTTTACCCTGATTTAGTGTAAAAACATTTAATCCCCCAGAAAAATGTTAAAAAGGGGTTTTACCGTATTTCCTTTTCTTAAACATACTCTATTTTCCAATTAATATATATTTAAAATTACTCATTAAAATTAAGGAGGTCTCAGGTGGCAAAGTGGCTACATTTTGAAAAACTCTGCAGACCACCAACAAAAACTTAGGTTGGGAAACATTGCTCCAGAGCACTGTGACAAATGTGCTAACATCTCACAAGCAGATCACCATCCTTTCTGCTAAGTTATTTTGAGTACTAGTACAGTACTGTACTAGTATATTACCATACTAGCTTTATCCGTGCAGAGCATCTGCACGATAGTCTAACTTTATAGCTCAGTATCATAAATTTCTTTATACACACAATTTTCGCTCTTGATTTGCTGATACAATAATTATATAGTCAAATGATCTTACTCGTGAGAGACCTACGTAAAGTTGACCATGATTAAAAACTGGTTTTGGTAAGTAAAGACAGATTTTGTCAAAAGTCTGACCCTGTGAATTGTTGACAGTCATAGAAAAAGCTAATCGTATAGGGATTTGCTTACGTTTAAATTTAAAAGGCATGTTAGTGTCTGATGGGATAAGTGGTATTCGGGGTATTAGAACAGTTTCTGTATTAACTGAATCTATAACTGATGCTTCGATTTTGTTACATTGCAATCGTAAAACTGTGAGTCGCATCCCATTGCACAGACCTTTAGAGGGTACTAAATTTCTAAGTAACATGATCAGAGCTCCTGGTTTCAATCTCAGTTTGTGAGGTGGCATTCCAGTTGGCGTTAGACTCTTCAAAAATTCCTCAGGGTATGCAAGTTGATCTTCAGAATGTTCACTCACGATAATGTCTACACTTTCGTTAACTACCTCATCTACATATTCCATAAAAACCATCTAACTTTTACTGTTGGATTATATTGTGTTATCATATGCATTTGATTGTAAGACTCAGCAAACAGACTTATTTGTCGTAACATCGTGTCTAATCTCTCCATTACAATTCATAAACAGCCTTGGTTATTATCCATACGTTTTTTTGTTGCTTCACCCAAATCAAATATATACAGTTGTCCATACCCTGGTTTGTCCTGTTCGTTCGTGAACAATGGAGAAACCTTATGGTAAATTTGTCCATGAATATGAAAACAGTAGGATCATATTCCCGTAGGTGCTTTGCTTTCGGCACCCATTGAAGCGAAAGCTAAAGCAGCGTTGTATTCTCTGATAAGTTCTCAATAATTTTTAGCTTCAGGTGAGTTTGTTATTAATAATTCTTTTAGTAAATCAGGCGTTTCAGATAAATCTTCGAGGGAAACTTTTCCATCGTGACAGCATTTGGTGTATTTTTTAGAAGTGTTGAGTTCATTCAGCCAGTAAAGCGCATCACAGTAATTCCAAGTCTGTCATATTTCTACAGTTATGTTCTTCAATGGCAACTTCAAGTTGAGAATTGTCTGCATCAGGTGCACATTCATTTAATCTACGTCGTTTAGCTTGCCTTCTCTTGCATAGTCGATTTTCTCTCGATTCCAAACTCAGATCAGCCCATCTTCTTCTTTGTTTTTGACTACGTTGTTGTTCATCTTCAATGGCTCTTCGATCTCTGTCGGCTTGATTTCTTTCAGTTCTTCTTTGATTTGCTTCTTCAACAGATTGATTGGATCGTTCCGCTCTTCTTCTCGCATTATAATTAGCGTAACGTGAGGCTCTTGAAGCCATTACTTTTATTCCAAGCAAACAATTTATATATTAATTTAATTAATTAATATATAGTTGCATATAAACAGTATCTAAATGGTTTTAACTTTATATTGTATTTCAATGCGATATACAGAAGTTGTTTATCACGTTGCTAGACACATTGAGTAAATAAACATTAGACATTGTTTACTTGGTTGCGATATTAATACGGAAAAGTATTATCATGTATTACTTCTAAAATGGTAAATATTTTGTTTTTATTTAAATGGACGTAGTTCTACTTAGTTGTTATGTACCTATATATATCGAATGATATACATTTAAAAATAAATAATTACTGTTATTAATAATTTAACACCTAAGATTTGGCTAAATGTGATACATTCTGATGTACCTCTTCCGAAATGTTAAGTATAGTGTGGTCATTGTGTTTATTTAAATTGATGTAGTTGCTGATAATTTGTTTTGCTGAAGAAAAGTAATGATAGCATTCAATGCCGCTTATTCATTAAGTATGTACTTTACAATGGTAAGAAAAATTCTGTATCTCTTGAAATGCTAAATGATATAATTTATTTTTGTGTTATAAGTTCGCATTGAACAAAAATGTCTTTGACCAACCAAGAGGGATTCGGGTTATTAAGTAGATGAAAACGCTTAATTATATAAGTTCCGTAATTTTTTACGGGCTTACAACTCGTAATGATATATAATGTACCATATAAGATTGTATGCAAATTAATTTTAAAAAGTAATATATACTTAATAATAATAATCTTTAATACAGAATTTACAATACAATACTAACATTATGATACAAAGATCTGATATGTTTCAGTGACAGCTGTTTATATATGCTGTTGCTTAGCAACACAATGTTATTGCCTTAGCATTTTATATATATAGATTATTAGGTATTGTTAATATTGTATCAGATAATAATCCATCAAACTTGAGCTTTAAAAGATTATTTTTCATTAAGATGATTTCATTACATTTTAGAGTGAATTTTTTACTTTCTCATATACGAAGTACTGTATCTGCCCGAATACAAGCCGATGTTTTTTGTCAAAATCTATCATGAAAAAATCACCCCTCTGCTTAAATGCAAGTCCGAGGAAAATTTGGGTTATGGTTAAATCTCGAAGTCTCTCATTGCCTTCGCGTTCAAATGATAGTACCATATTTTTTGTAAAGTAAATATTTGACCTACGATGAATATATATATAAATATCTTGGCGAGATTGCTTGCGTAAATTGACGGTTATGCAGAATGCGTTGACGGCTTTGAAGGCTCAACTGTTTGAATTTCGGTAAAACTTTACATGGAACGTGTATAATTATAAAAATGCAATTTCTTAAGGCAATGCATATGTTCACATTTTACAAATTTGCATTATGGCTAACTTTTCAGGAATATTTCAAATGGTAGAAGGTTACTCCCAAAACGTACAATTCAACATTTGGAAAAACAATAAGAATGAAAGAAACGAAGAAGAAAATTTCAAAAGATAAATTGTATTATTATTAGAGATGAACACATTTTAGCTGAATGCCGAATAGCCGAATGTTAAAATCAACATTCGGCAGAGCCCAAAGCCGAATATCATCATCATAGAGTTAACTTCAAGAATGCAAGAATGAATCTGAAATTTTGTCAAAAAATCCTTTTATTTATTTAATTTTTATTACAATTGTATTAATCAAGCATTAATAGTCAAATTTAAGAAATTTTAAATTATGGTGCAGGAACAATAATTTGCCTGGTATAGCGTGTGGGTCTGGATGGTGGCGGCACAAGTGGCTGTCACTTGAACTACTTCAGCCTATGAGCTCACACGTGGGAGCTCACTATAGTCGGTGATTAGCTAGCACGTGCTCGTGTGGTTAGCTGCGTCAAAGGACCCATCCCCAGTGAATTTTTTGGCTTGGACAATGTTTGTTGAGACGTCGCCCTTAAACTCGAGGTTAAGTGGTAGCCAATTTATATATTTGCTCAGTGTCACCACCGAAGGGCCTAGCATCACCTGTACCAGGCATTTCACTTTGTTCGGGGTTGGGAATAATAATTCATGTTTGGTAGAGTCATACAGTCTACTTAAACTTTTCACCATCTGCTAAACAACATTCTTTGTTACAAAATATTTATTAATTTATGTTGGAGGTGATCTTTTTAAAATGGAAAATTGTATTGATTTTACTAATTTCATTAATATTATTTCAATATTTATCTAGGCCAGCAACATGTAAGAAATTGTATTATAAAATTCTTGTCTAGGAAATATCTTCTTTTGCGTGACTAAAATGTGTAATTGGAAAAAGAAGAAGGCAGTCTGAATTATAGAGGGTCCAAAGTAGTGAGGTTTTGCTGCATATTCCTTGGAAAATTACTAATAGATATAAAAATTGCAGAAAGTAATTCATAAATAGATCTATGTGGAATACAGTTTGATAAAAGTTATAGAAATCAAAGTTTTCACAATTGTTGCTCTAAATTTGTAATAAAATTTAGGTAAGGTGAGATCTTAAATGAACAACTTTTTCAAATTTGTATAAAGGTATTTTGAGACCTTTTTATTTTATTTCTTAAACTAAAACTGATTGAAAATGGTGAAAGTAGAAGTACAATGAAATTTGTTGTCCACTTATGGATACCACATACTTTGGATGAACTTTAGAACAGGATAAAAAATACAATTCATAAAATCACTAAACAAACTGAGAACTAGTTTGAACAATATGTCGTAAAATATGTCACTTATGCTGAATCCATGATATTTGGAATTGCACTGGCAAAAATTCAACAAATTATGCTTTTATTTGCCATTTTCAGTTATCAAGTTATCATCCAAACATTTAAGGTTCAAATTTATACAACCACTTTATAAACATTATATATTATAATATAAATAATTTATCGTCCAGATTTTTTCCTTCAGTAAAAACTAAAATGTAAGAATATTGATAAAATTTTAATTTAGACAATATTCGGCTATTCGGCCTTTCTAAAGGTTGAGGCTGAAGCCAAATAGCAGATTTTGGCCGAATACCAGGGCTGAAGCCAAACTTTGGTGCATCTCTAATTATTATATCATAATTAAATTATTATTTTATTTAAAATAATAAATGAATGGATAAATAAAGAGAGGTTTACAAGATGGGATTCCTCCCCAAGGACCTGTTCTTCACTCACATTAATACACACACTCACTTAATCCAACACCAATCCTAAAGATAGAATAAACTGGCTTTCCAGGAAATCATTCTGCACCACAGAACCCAGATTTAATACAGTCGTTAGGAGGTTTGTTGTGTGGTTCTGATGAATCACCTTCTTGGGCTATTTTTGCCAATTAGGAAGTTAGTGTGTCTGACTGCGACAGGGATCAACTCAACAACATTACTTTGGTTTATGGGAAATCAATCTATGTAAGGGGCCTAGTATCACACGCTAATATCTACCAAAATATGTATTTCAAGAGCCAAGCTCTTATCATTAGCAGCTGAAGTGTACACATAAGTTATCCATTTCAACTCCTATATTAACAAAGAATAAAGAGAAGAAAGTTGGTACTATTACCTTATGGAGCTTGTCAACAAACTCTGGAAGGGCATGAAATGTTTTTGTGTCATAAGTAAAATCATTGCCTTTCATCATGTAATCTAGATCATTCCACTGAACATCCTGTAAAAGTTTAACCATCTTATAAAATTTTTTGTCTATAGCCAAAACATTCAGATTTTTGTATTTCTAAACTATATATAAATTCAAAGAACTTCACAAACATTATATGTAAAATGATGGAATTTACTAATTTGAAGAAGAGCAATATTTCAGTAAATTATATATTACTTAAAAGTCTATGCTTACAAGTGGGATTCCAGCTTTCCTAACATTGGACCATACTTCCTCTGTCCTGTTAAGTGTCTTATATCCAAACCTGAAAAAAATTTCAACACATCATTACAGAGCCGGATTAAGGTTTTGGGGGCCTCCGGGCTCTTGTTGGGGCTCCATTTGTCTTTGGTATCATGGTATGAATAATTTATAATTAAAACACAAATGTGCAATATATTTTTGTATGATCAGATTTAAACAGAACTACATATGATAATATTAACACGTTCAACGCTGAGGACGTCAATCGACGTCCTCAGCCATTCTATTGGGTTGCGGCAGACATCAATTGATGTTCAAGGTCGCATCCTTTTCCAAGGGACATTTGAGACTCTAGGCCATCTCCCGCCATCGTTTCTTTCAGCACAGTCATTGCTTAGCATCCTATCTTGGTACACATCTTTGACGTTTCAAAATAGCGCTATTAAGAATTTTTCCATGATTTTTTTTAATATGAGGTCCGACAATAAATTAATGAGACTGGTTCGAAAAAATTTTTTATTCTGTCTGTTGATCAATTACAATGTGGTCTCCTTCAAAGTACTTCCCTTGTGACTGCATACACTTTCGCCAATGGTCTTGCCATTGCTTGTAGCATCTTGTGGAATGTTGTTTAAGGCCTGGGTTACGGCTGTTTGGATGACTTCTGTTGATTCAAAATGATGTCCTTTCACAACCGATTTGACTTTTGGAAATAAGAAAAAGTCACAAGGTGCGAGATCGGGCGAATAAGGAGGCTGCAGCAGCACCGAAATGCCTTTGGAGGCCAAAAACTGCCCTACTGACAGTGCCGCATGGGCTGGCGCATTGTCATGATGGAGAATCATTTTTCGCAATGTTAGGACGAGCCCGAACGACTCGCTTTCGCAATCTTTCGAGAATTTCTGCATAGTAATGTTGATTAACTGTCTGACCAGGAGGTAACCACTCTTTGTGAAGTGAAGTTTTCTCACCCGTCCAGGTGGTTGATGGTCGCCCGGCGCACTGCTCGTCTTCAACATTGGTTCTGCCGTCGGAAAACATTTTGTGCCAGCAGAAAGCTTGTGCTCTTGACATTACCTCTTCTTCAAAAGCCTGCTGAAGCTTTTCATACATTGTGGTGGCTCCTTCAGGGAGTTTCACACAATACATGATTGCATACCGCTGCGCGATGTTCCGCGTTTCCTTTTTCGTGACAAGGCGCACAAACACATCCTCAGCTGTCAAGCAACTACTCAAGACTGAAGTAACGCAAGGCGGTGCCATGGAGTAAGGGTGGGGGAAGGATCAAGGTCAAACATGGTCTGTGGTAGCAGGCCACAGAATTGTCAATACAGCAGGAATAAAATCAGTCTCATTACTTTATTGTTGGATATCGTATTTCAATTTTTTTTTCATTTTTTTGTGGCTGTATGTTTAAATAAGAGAGGTACATACATTTTTGAGTAATCGAAGGCTTTTTTCTATAGTAGTAGGTTATATATTTATTCCAGTTAGATGAAGGTTTTGCGTGAATGTTTCGACCGTATGTTTTTCAATGGGTAATTTACATTATAATCAATTGAGTGTGTACGAGTAGTTTTATTTTACGACCTGCAGAGGAACAACAGAAAGCGATTACGTAAAAGTTGAAAAGGAAAATAAGATGTCTATATGAGGTGCTACCCAAAAGTTCCCGAAATGTATCTGAAAAAAAGGAAACTTGTCCAAAGTCCTAATCGCCACCTCCCCTTCAAAGTTGCCCCCTTGGGAGCGTACACAATGATCCCAACGTTTCTGCCACGATCGGAAGCTGTCCTGGAAGTCCTTTTGTGTCAGTGTCTTCAGCACCTCCTGCAATTCGGCCTGGATCTCCTCTACGGTGTCAAATCTTCACCCCTTCAACTTGATTTTCATCTTGGGGAAGAGGAAGAAGTCACAGAGGGCTAAATCAGGCAAGTAAGGGGGGTGGGGGATGGCCACCATGTTTTTGGAGGCCAAAAACTGCTGCACAGCCACAGCGCTGTGCGCGGGCGCATTGTCGTGATGGAGCACCCTGTTTTTCCTGCACCATTTCTCTGGCCGCTTTCACCTCATGTCCTCCCTAAGCCACCTTAGGACGTCACAGTAGAACTTCGCATTGATGGTCTGACCTGGAGGGACGAATTCCTTGGGGATAATCCCGTCAATGTCGAAAAAGCAGATCAGCATTGACTTAACATTGCTTTTGACTTGCCATGCTTTCTTCGGTCGGGGTGAAGATGGACTCTTCCACTGGGACGATTGCTGTTTTGTTTCAGGGTCGTACCCATAAACCCAACCTTCGTCACCAGTTACGACCTTATAAAGGAAGTCTGTGTCATTTCTGACCAGCTTCTGAAGTTCCATGCAGACTTCCAGCCGATGTTGCTTCTGGTCGTCAGACAGCAGCCTTGGCATGAATTTTGCAGCAATTCACCTCGTGTTGAGTTCGTCCAACAAAATGTGCTGGCATGTCCCGTATGACTGTCCACAATGTTGCTAACGTCACGGATCGTTCACCTACGGTCCTCGATGATAGCCTAATGCACTTTTTCAACATTTTCTTGCGTTGTGCCGGTTGAAGGTCGTCCAGAACGTGTGTCATCATCAACTGACGTTCGGCCATTTTTAAACTGGTTAAACCAGTTGTAGGTTTGTGTCTGACCCAAAGCATCATCAACAAATGCTTGTTTAAGCATTTTGTGAGTTTCTGCCACACTCTTGCCAAGTTTGAAGCGAACCTTGATGCACACTCGCTGCTCCTTCACCTCCACCATTTCAACGAAAAAAAAATCGCAAAACGACAGAAACCCGACGTTATAAAAATGCGTAGAACAAAAGAATGCATGCACTCAGTGAGAAGCCACGTCGCACACTGGTTCATAGAGGATACATGCAGCGCTACCGAGTGCCACTAGTCCATACTACAACCAGTTCCCGCACCACGTTCAACTTTCGGGAACTTTTGGGTAGCACCTCGTATGTTATAACTATTATAAAATACACATCTTTAGATGAAAATAAAAATTAATATGATTTTTTTTGCGCTGGTAAATTGGTTGGTAAGTATATTCATGCTGGCAACGAAAGATGCTATTATCCCAACTACCCTTATACATGAAACTCGACAAATACTACACATGGAATGCCGATAGATCCTGTTATCCCTCGTTTCCGAAAACCCTGGCCTTCAAACCCTTCAAACTTTAGTGACGACTGGCGATAAATCTCAGAAGCAGAAAAAGAATGCGACTATTCTCAGAAATAGCGGTAAATGGGAGGTGATAAGAATTCTCCAAAATTTCTTGCTATTCAGCCATCACTTAGCGTCCGACCATCGTAGTGAGTTTTACCCTTCCCTCGAGTGTGGTTCGCTGCCGTGGTTCATCCCGTTTCAGCATTTTTTTCCTGTGCATTTTCTGCATCTTTCCTGGAAGTTGAGAGGTGAGTTTCTTTTTATTTGTTGTAGTGTTTTTATGAATCATTTTGATGGTATTCGACTCCATTTGATGGAAAATTTTAAAGTTCTGATAAATTCTGTTTTATTTTTCCGTAAAGATTTATTCCATTATTGCATATTTTCAGCGATCGTTTTCCTTCCACGGAGTTTTTTCGTGCAGCAGTAATATATTTTCTGTGTTGTTTCTGCTTATTTCTGGGAATTTAGAAGGTGTCTATTCTACTGTATTATAATGTTATTTACCACTTTTAGATTTAAAAAGTTTGGATGATACCAGGACTATTTTTGAAGATAAAATTATTAATTATATTTTCAAATTTGTATTTCGTTTTAGAATGGTTCGTACCCGTGGAGGTAAACGGAAGCAGTTGAGCGTTACTGACCCTCAGCCATCAACCTCTCGCGGTCTTGAGCCACTGACGGACCCAGACGACCCGCAGCCGTCAACTTCCCGGTGGTTCGATCTCCCGATGTATGCGGACGATTCTGAGCTTTCAACAGCCCAAAAGAAAAAAAGGTGGCTTGCCCCCAAATACGTCTCCGAAAGGGACGTAAGGAGTATTTTGGAGAAGAGCGACGATGAATTGAGCGGCAGGTCGAGTGATTTTTCAGGGGGCTCTGATTGGAGCAACAGTTGAGAGGAAGACTACGAAGAGTTGGATGACCCCTTGACAGGTCGGCAGAGCTCACCCTCCCCGACTACAGTTACCCCACAACCTACCGGCGCTACCCCTTCCCCACAACCCACCCGTGCTACCCCTACCCTTCCACCACTGGCTTCCACTTCTCAGATGAGACAATGGCACGGACAAAGACCGACGGTCACTAAAATCCCTTTCACTCAAACCCCTGGGTTTGAAGATGGACCCCCAGGGGATGAGCCGAGAAAATTTTTTGTCTTGGTTTTTACGGACGAAATACGGGACTTGACTGTACAAGAGACAAATAGAAATGCGGACAATTTACTAGCGGCAAATGTATCTCCGAAAGCAAGGATAACAAAATTGAAACCCCTCACCAACGACGAGTTCCTCGTATTTATAGGGATGCTTTTTCATATGGGAATCATTGCATTGCACAGGATATCAGAGTATTGGAGTACTGATATACTGTTCAATTTTCCTTTCTTTCGGAGATGCATGACTCGGGACAGATTTACCAGAATTTTTCAAGCATTGCATTTTGCAAAAAATCCAGAGCCGACTGACCCAAAATCAACTGACAGACTGTACAAAGTAAGATCATTATTGGACAGCTTTCATAAAACTATGACTGACATTGTGACTCCGAAAACAAATTGTGCATCGACGAGTCTATGGTCCTGTGGAGGGGGCGTTTTGTTTTCCGAATATACCTGAAGGGAAAGAGGCACCAGTATGGAATAAAGCTTTATATAGCCTTCCAGTTTAGTGCTTAGATTCCTTGTGTATACGGGGGCTACCGATACAGATGTAGGGGGTTGCGGCCACGTTGATAACGTGGTCCGAAACCTTATGGAGGGGAACCTCGATTCTGGGAGTTCTTTGTTCATGGACAATTATTATAACAGCGTGAACTTGGTGGAAGAGTTGCTAGAGTGAAGAACGTACTGCACAGGGACTCAACACATTAACCGGAAGGGCAATCCGTCGTATGTCCTTTCCCGAAAACTGAAGGTGAAATTGTGAATGCCTTCACCGACAATAATGTCTGCGTCCTCAAATGGAAAGATAAAAGGTATGTTCTGATGATTAGTTCCAAATTCGGTAGTGAAATGGTCAGTGTACCCCGCCGGCAAGGGAGAGGAGAAACGTTAAAGCCAGAGGCTGTGGCAAACTATAACGAGGCCATGGGAGGCATTGATCATTCCGATCAAATGATGGCTTATTACCCTATTGAGCGCAAGACTTTGAGGTGGTACAAAAAATTGGGCATTCACATATTTCACCTTTCTCTTGTCAACTCTTATTTCCTTTTCCTGAAAACCCAACCCAAAATTCCTCTGTACGATTTCTGTCTCTCTGTCATCAGATCTCTCCTCCTTTCTGCCTACAACCTCTACCCCAGACTTCTTCCTTCTCACCAGCCACTCCACAAGACTGTAGACTTCAAAACACACTTCCCCAAGACGATCCCCAGACAATCAGGACAATAACAGACACCACAAAATAAGTGCCGAGTGCGTAGTGCAAAGGGTATCCAAAAAGACACAATAATTTTCTGTCCTGCCTGCGAGGGGTCTCCAGTGCTTTGTTTAGCCAAATGTTTGTTGGAATACCATAACGAAATTTTAAAAAAACAGCATGCTTGAAACATTTTGTTACAGTGTTTGATAGCTAACAAGACAAGTCCAGTCAAAGCGAGGTATCCGCAGAGGGCATGGAAGGCGCCTGTTGGACTCTGCGACTCTTTTATCAATGCAGAATTTGCCACACATTTTACTTATTGTCGTTCCGGGCGAGATCCCTCTTCCCTCTCCGACAAGAATTTGCAAACTTTTTGTCTAGTTTAGTTGGTGTCGATAGTGTGTTACCTCGAAGGTGTAGATAGCGAAACAAGTTTAAGGAAAGAACTCACGAGCAAGTTGTTCTTATGGGGGCGAGTGATAGAAACCAAGGAAAACGTAAACAAAAACATAACGGGAAGGATAAGAGGGAAGGGGAGCAGGTGACTTTGACGAGCTTATCTCCCCGCTCGAGCGGAAGGAGGGCGTCTGTTGGACTCCAACGGGCGGGGTTATAAGTGCCGACGACTGACCATGAGGGTGCGGTATTTTTACTGTAGGTGGCTAATATAAAGAGGAATAGGAGATGCCAAAGGTTTAGAGCGTTCATCTCTATCCTAAACCTTCAATCCCTTGGGATTCTCGGAAGCACACGAGCATTCTGGCCGTTTGGCCCTATACATTGCATGTACAATAAAAATAAAGGTTGTGTGTGGGAGTGCAAAAAGAACTGAGGTGTTTCATTTCTCTTGGGCAACCCCGCGACCAACCCACTTCGTTCAATTCAGTCAATAATTAGTATTCACTCTTACTCTATTCTGACACTGAATGTATGGCAAACCGGGTGTAGTAAATAAATTTTTATATAGCGTCTGAAATATATATAAGTACTGAATATACACCTATATATACACCTGATACTGTATATATTATAGGTGTATATATAGTACTTAGTAAGCAAACAATAGTATGTGAAAAGCATTTCTTTTCCTAAAAACAAGGAATTTTTTGAAAAATTTCCTATTCTATTATTATCACTTGACAAATAAAAAAATAACTGAAACTTACGACTACGACCTATAGAATTCGTAAATATTCATAGGTAAGAAAAAGTTATGTTATGCAAAACAACTAAAAGAGTAATATATGGTGACGGCCAAGCAAGATAAGCCACTGCTCGTCTTCACGCTAATTGGATCACCGGTGGCGGCGGACGTCAATTGACGTCCAAGTTAATTATTACGTTTACGAATATTTATCTTATAACTAAATTGAAAAATAACGCAAAAGGCCATTATATGGACTGTTTCCATTATAATATGAAGAAAAAAATTTTCAGCCACCGGTAAAATATTTTATTTTTATTGCCACATTGAACGGGTTAAAACATTTTATTTTTAAAATTAATCTTCCTGTGTTTGTGTGAAATAAATTCGTCTATAATTTCATTAAAATCCATTTGTTTTAATAGTTCGTCATCGTCGCGGCACTTACTTGGACCTGTTTGTATCCAGTATTCACACATTTCTTCTGAAATATTTCTCCACAATCCGCAGTCGCTACTTCACTCAATTTTGCTAAACACTTGGCCATGGAAGAATAATTTCAAAATGGGCAGAAGATGATTTATTGCTTTCCAGTGATATTTCAAGTTCTACACTTATATCTATTTCAACTTCAAGAACTTGTTTTACATTTGTTGTTTGTTCTGTATTCGTATCATACTTTTGATTATTTTCAGATTTGTACTCGCCTACATTTTTGCAAAATCCCATATAAAATAACTTTCAAGTACTTCTAATAACAGATTCTTCTTTTTTTTGCTTATCTTCTTTAACCCTCCGTTACTGTGGTGGGAAAAAATGACATCATTACTGTGGTGGGGTGTGACAAACCCCAAGGAAAATTATGGATAAAGAAATACAAAATATATATTATGGTGATTTTAAATGAACAGTTTATTAATCATTGCTATTAACGAATACATGTGAGTCATTAGAACCTGACATTTGTGATTGAAAATTGGTTTAATATTTGTATTCTTGAAACCTTACGCTCTCAAATACGAACAGCGCAATAAAAACAAATACATGCTAAATTATCAAGTTGGTAAGAAAGTAGCCCTAACATAGTTAACGTAGTATTCTTAGGTACAATTGGTTTCATTGCCACACATACAATGACTTCACTCAAGAGTCTTTGTCACCCCTGACACAGTCCTCACAGTTAGGGATAACATGCTCCAAACATATAAATTTATCATAATTGTGACAACAATATTTTGTCATTCTGTCCCTAGATCGTGGACAGGACATGCATCTGCCTTGTTGATTTGTTCGTTTAGGAGGAGGCTGGTTTGCCTCACCACTGGTTTTTCGTTTCACTTTGCCTTGCAGTTCTCTAGGGAGACGACCAATATTTTGTTGCTTTTGCTCAATTGTCTTGTCAATCAAACTCAGTCCCAATGTCTTCAAGAGCTCTCTGCGTGACATTGAGGTTCAAGTATTTGAATAATAAACTGCATGAGCATTGATAGCAGCAACATTCATAATTGAAAAAAATACTGTTAGCGCACATTTGGTCGACAGTGTCAACCCCTCATTTTGTCATATTGTAAAATGACAACCTCTGGTTTCGTCTGTTCTCCTGTACTTTCATCAATCTTAGCGTCATGATGCATAGTCGATAACAGAAGTACTACCTTCCCTTTTTTCGGTACGTATGACACAAGAGTAGTGTCGATCATGAAACTAAAAGTACTTGAAGCTACAGGCTGTTTCTTCATGGAAAATGCCTTTATGTAGTATATTATATCATTTTTTCGATATATTAGTAAACACAATTTACTATATTTGTAAATCTATATTAGAATGATAGAATTTAATTTACGTTCAAGACTGGAAAACTCCAACGTCAGTGCTGTGGTGGGGTTTGAGAAACCCCAGCTAGAGAAATAGCATCTGATCCTTTCAACAGCTGAATGACAAATAATGATTCCTATGGGGATGCTATTTACTAGTGAAGATGTGAAGGTACACTGGAGCTCAACTCTTACTCGCGCACCATCTTATGTCAATTTGCTAAAATACCTAGACTGGGGTTTGAGACACCCCAGCACAGTAACGGAGGGTTAAGTTTGCGTTTTAAAGCACCGCTTAAGTACTTTTGCTTGTCAGACATTTCACAGTTATAAAATACTATTGTTTTGTATAAAGATGAAATAAAACTCAAAATTTGTGACTTGTCTAATAGAACTGAACAAATGAAATTATCAGACTAACTTCGTTCTTAGTAGGTGGCGCCAACAGCAGCTAATTAGCATAGTAGTCCTTGTAAAAATACAAAAAAAAACAAAGGAACCTCACAAACAGACATCAATAACAATAAAGTATACAAAACAACAATCAACAATTACTGAAACAATTCACTATGTATTACAATCATTTTAATTGCTTCTAAAGTTTAAATGATTTACAAACAAAAGTATTTTATATAATAATAGCCGTCATCCGTTGGTTGGTTGGTTGGTTGATCATGCTATGCAACCGCTAATAACTCGAGAAATAATAATGATAGAAACTCGAAATTTGGTAGGGATGCTTGATTAACACTTCTTCAGAAAATGACAAATTTAAATGGCGAAAAAATTCCTTGGTTCGTCTCCAAGAGAGGCATTTCCATTTCCCATTACTTTACATGTAAAATGCGATTTTTCGGCGTGCAGACTTTTACTCATTTGGAAATTCAAATTAGAAGAAATTAACAGACAACCTTCGGATCTGAACCATTTTGAAGAAAAATTTATAGTTTCTTATTCCATTCGTCTTTTTTCGTCCGCAGTTCCAAATATTCCATGTTAAACGTTTAATTTGCATATTTTGTGGAAATCTCGCCATTTTAACGTGATGTTGCTATGTCGACCATTATCATTGTTAGCTTCAATACGAGAGAGAGAGAGGAAGGAAGGGGAGAGATTGGCGTGTTTTGTGGAAAATAAGTATATTAACGTAAATATAAAAAATTCTAAGTATCGACAGTGTCATTTTAGAAAAAATGGAAATAAAAAGCATTCGTAAATTAAATTCTTTGTAAACCATACGTGCTTACGAATTTATATTGTTATTCCTCAAATTAATTTCATAACAATGGCCGAAGTTTGGAAACGAATATAAATTAAAATTCAATTAAAATTAAAAGGACATTTAAAACTGTTAACAGGCAATTTTCGAAGAAACAACAGTGGCTCTCTTAATGAATATCCTGCGCACCCCGGTTTTTGAGCCAGCTCTAGGGAAAAAAATTTATTTGAGCCGAAAAAGGGTTTTTTAAATCACCAATTCCTATTTCTCAAAAATGCTACGCTCGAGTTAAGCATCTTCACACTCCTACGTGACGAATTTATTGGGTGATCTCTTTATATCGGTATTAGCAGAAATCTCCTCGGTAGTCCTCTTTTGTTAAACACTTTTTGTCGTCATATTGGTCATGTTCGGCAGAAATCGCTCCGGGAGCGATCACCGATCATTCTGCTGTACGTAATTTTCCAGCCATATGGTCACTGATCCCTACCGTAGCGGTCGTCATTTTATTGGCGAACTAAAATTATGATCAGTGATCACGGTGGCTATGACTTTCATAGACGTATCATAGAATAAAGGAAGCACGCCGTATCTGAACATGGTAGGCGTCGTCTGCCGTGAGAACAAAACCCCCACCAACCCAAACTGGTCGCGCATGCGCCGTGGCCTCCGTGACGATTGTAGCAGAAAGCCGTCGAGTTTGGGGAGCACCCGTTAATAAACTTAAAACTCTTAAAAAATTTTAATACAATGAATGAAAATGACTAAATACACCGAAATTTAGAAATGGAATAATAGATGCGGCATGGGTGCTAGCTTAACGTATATTTGTTTACCGACACGACATTTTGAGAAGAAAGGTTGCAGCTTATACGAGCAAATACGGTAATACCAATAAAATTAACCTTACCCGAGAATGGACTAATTGCCTGGCTAAGCTCGAATTGTTAATTACACAAACGAAAGATAGATCGAAATATGAGCAAAGTGCGAATTTATATTGCTGCATAAATTGGTATGTTATTTCGGCTTGCTAATATTGCTGCATTAATTAGTATGTTATTTCGACTTTTTAAAGTTTATTTTTACTCCCTAAAAATGTGTTTTTGTTCATTTCCTTGTCAAATATCTCTTTCGTTAGTATATCCTCTGAATTCTGAGGTACAAATCTGAAAACCTTAAAATTCCAATTAGCATGGCGTTTTATCACTCGCTAATTGGTACTTTTTTATTAAATGAGTGCAAGTTTGATATTTCTTCGAACTATACAGCATGTTTCATGACATTAAAGTTCTAAAAATGATCATGTCCTTTCAGGGTATTAAAATATTTTCTAGATTTGTGTGAGAAAAGATGGGTAGGGGGGCTATATTCGGAGGGGGGCTATATTCGGTCAAATACGGTATGTATCAATTTATCAAAATTCATAATTTTTAAATGACAAATTTTGCTATTAGAGATGATAGTATATCAGTAAGTAGCCAAATAAAAGTAAATGAAAATACAGCACAAAAAATATTAATGAAAAAATATTTTTAAGTCCTTGATTTAAATAAAAGTTTATGTATTCAGTTGGTCTTCAACGTTTACCACAAAGAACTACTACTGATAAATTATCTATAGAAAATTTATTTATAATAAAGAATACAGGCGACTCTCAAGATTCGACAGGGATGCATTCCGGAAAACATGGTCGAATCTCGAACAGTCGAATGTCAAATCAGCACAAATTCAAACAATTAGAGCCGAAATAATGATGTCTAGACTGAAACTAAACCTCTCTTGGTTGGGCGGGTCAAAAATTACTTCACGTAAACTAGTTTCTAATTCGACCGACTGATCGGCTGGGTCGAATAAGCGGTTGAATTCTCGATCTGGTCGAATCTCAAACAGTCGAATCTCAGAAGTCGCCTGTATATATTTTATTAAGTGTTTTTAATAAATTTTCATACTTAATTATACATACAGGGAGATCTCATCTTTCGCAGGGGTTACAATCCTGAAAACACCGCGAAAGACAAAACTGCGATAGAGAAGTAATTAAGGCAATGGGAAAAGCAAGAACGGATCATTTGCCCTCTGTGTTGGTGACCGCAGAAAAACAGAGAAAGTGACTGAAAAAAGAATGTCAATGAAAGAGACTTAAACAAGATAAAAAGAACATGAAAAAAGTATCAGAAAATAAAATCTTATTTAAATTCCATTCCATATATGCAATGTGTGTGATGCACAAGGGTGGCCAAACAACAGGGGCCAGCCAATTTATCATCAGACACGTACAGTATTTTTAAAAGTAATGCGGATTGTATTATAATATGCCATATATTCTTACATATTTATTGGCTACGGAAATTTATCATACCATAAGGCATTTTTAAAAAAAATTTTGTAAAGGACGCCTAGAAAGGGCAGCAAATGAGAGGCTTGCACACCAGCAAATGCGACGCACGTGCCTGGTTCCGTAGTAGGAATGAAAAAATGAATTGGTTGTCTAACTCGCAGGAGCTAATTTCCAAATACAGCAGACCTTATCTTTCTCGGGGTGTTACATTCATGTAAAAGTCTGCGAAGCTCCACCAATAATAAATGATGCATAAAAGAGAAAGCTTAAGTTTTGAACTACGTCAAACCTGAGCAAATATCTCAATAAGCCTGAATAGGAAGGATCTAGAGCTGAGAGTTGAGTTTTCCCCTCAGGACTTCCTTGTTGTCAAAAAGAAAGAAAGCACCTAAACAGTGATACCATCTTATATTTTGCAACTTTTCACATGTGAAGGGGCACAAAAGTGTGGGAGGATTGCACACTAAAAAGATTTAAAAGTATATATAAGACATGTATATCTAATTTTTTTAATTATGCATATGCAGGCGACTCCCGAGTTTCGCTGGGGATGCGTTCCTGAAAACGTGTTCGAATCTCGAATAGTCGAATGTCGAACACCGTTTTTCCACATACTTGCATGTTATAATCGGGGGATACATTCCCGCATCTCGGGAAAAAGTCTCCCCTCACGTTCTATAAAGTTAAAATAACATTACTAATATGTTAATGCAACAATATTAAATTATGAATAAATTACCGTATTCACCTGAATCTAAGACGACCTTTTTTTCCAAATTTTCAGCTGTAAATATCAAGAGTCGTCTTACATTCGAATACGAAGTATATTTAAGCATTTAATCAATGGTTTTTACAACAAATGGTATATTAGAGTAAACAATTCACAACAGCAAATTCAAGTACGTACATAAAGAAGTGAAATAAACAAATAGTAATAACAATAAGAAAAACATGACGGGAATAATAATTATTTAGACTAATAATCATCGTCGACGACCATAACACAGACGACGTACTTTCATCTTGCCCGTAATGCCCAGCGCAATGTCAAAACAAATGATAGCGGAAATCATTGGGATTCCCCTTTCAAACGACGCACCGCGATTCGCTAAGTGTGACAGTAATTTTGAGTTGTGTATTCTTGATTTAAATGCACAACCCTTAAGTTAAAATGACAGATCATGTTGAAGTACGTGGCACGAGTGCAAAGGGAAAGTTAACAAAGGAATTAGACGGAGCTAAGATACAAATTTTAAGCTGATCGTGATAAATTACGCCGAAAAAACTAATAACTGTGATGCGAGTAGAAAGTTCGGTGTATCTGAGGCAAATGTGCGTCGATGGAAACTCTCAAAACAGGAACTAGAAAAAGCCGATTTCATGGCATTGAAGAAGAAGTAGTCAAGTTTGTGCGCACCATGAGGAAGAACGGTATGCCTGTTTCGACTGAAAGTATTATACTTAAAGCTAATGAAATTACTAGAGGACTTAATATATCATTGCAAGAATTCAAGGCCAGCAGAAGCTGGTGCATGAGAATGATGCGACGAAATAATTTTTCTTTACGGCGACGAAATAATTTTTCTTTACGGCGACGAACTTCGCTGTGTCAGAAGACTATGTTGAAAAACTTCTCGCTTACCAGAAATACGTAATTGGACTTAGAAAAACCAATAATTACCTTTTGAGCCAAATAGGAAATGCCGATGAAACTCCGGTTTTCTTCTACATGCCATCTAATTATACTGTGAACGAAAAAGGTGCGAAGTCCGTCCTAATTAAAACTACAGGCAACGAAAAAATGCGAGTCATGGTAATGTTGGCGGTTTTAGCAGATGGGACTAAATTACCACCATATGTGATTCTAAAGCGGAAAACAATGCCTAAGAAACATTTGCCAAGTGGAATAATAGGTGTCAAGAAAAGGGGTGGATGAATAAAGAACTAATGAGAGATTGGTTACATGTGGTGTGGAATAGACGGCCAGGAGGAGCTTTACTGAAACAAAGAGCAATGCTTTCACTGGATGCATTCAAGGACACTTATCTCCTGAAATTAAAAACATAATGAGTGCGATGAATATTGATCTTATTGTAATACCTGGAGGAATGACATCGCAACTTGAAGTTTTAGATGTTGCTGTCAATAAGTGTTTTAAAAATAATTTAAAGGTTTTGTATTCTGAGTGGTTACAGAGTGGAACTCACACGTCAACACCAAAAGGAAATCTTAAGAAACCTGAAGTTGCAATGCTCTGCCAATGGATCAAGGCATCGTGGCAACAAATAAATGCAAAAGTAATAGTGAAAGGATTTAAGAAATGCTGCTTATCTAATGCCATGGATGGGAGTGAGGATGATGTTTTGTGGGAGACTGATGATGAAGTTGAGAGTGATAAAGATAGTGAGCGTGAGGAAAATAGTGAAGGTTGCATAGACAGTGATGATGACTAACACAATAAAATGATTTTTTGCAGCACTTGGATTGAAATGTTTTTTTGTTGTCCTGAAATGAGTATATTCTTTCAATGTATTTACTTTATTTTTAATGTTATCTTAAAATGAATGCTACCATTTAATTTGTTTGAAAACCTGAATGGTTCTATTTGTGATGTGATCTTATGATTTTAAAATGTTAAAAGACAATAATGACATTCAAGAAAAGTATAAGAGAAAATAAATATTTCACAAGATTTATAATTTTTGTAGTCATGAAGGTCAATTTGAGCTTTTTTCTGTTTTGGAATCATCAAAATGGGGGGTCGTCTTAGATTCAGGGTCGTCTTGGATTCGGGTGAATACGGTATATAATAAATATTTTAAATGTATAACTTATTTTTTGCACTAAAAATGAAAAAATGAAAAAATAAACTTTTGTTTCGAACTTCAAAGATAGATGTATGCAATATGTTGTGCAGACGGCCCAGTCCGGATCGCACGAGTCGTTTGTTACAAATGACTCTCGCGAGCTGAATAACATATCTGCATACATCTATCTATACATACAACTATTTATCGCAATGAAATTAATACATATAAAAGTTATTAAAAAAGCACAAAATAACTTCAGAATAAAGAATAATAAAATTAAAAATATTTTCATACCTTAAATCTTTTTAAAAGCAAACCTGCCCTTCTCTTAAATCTGTCAAACCAGCCATGACTTGCACTAAATGGAGGGGCATCAACAAAAATTCCATCTATCCTTTCCTTCAAATCAGTTCCTTAGCCTTTGCTATAATCATGGCCTCACTAATAGGAATGTGTTTCTGACATTGATCATCTACCCAAAGTTTTAAAAGTTTTTCTATTTTAGGAATCACAACACCGCACCTAGGACTGTTATCAAATTAAATGAATTTATCACATCTAGAATTTTCTCCTTCTGTTTCACATAAGTACTACAGTAAAACCTCGACCTTACGAACTCCCTTAGAACGAACAACTCCGTATGACAAAAATTATCGCCGGTCCCAAAAAATTCACTAATAAAACTATATAGAAAACCTCTATATTACAAACCTCCGATAATAACGAAACCTCGCAATTACGAAATAAAAATCATACCCAATCCACTAAAAACAAACCTCCATATAGTGATATTTAAAAAAAGAATATTGTACACGCTGTTGTAAAGTAGAAATCAATATATCTATGCAGGTGTTACCACTGTTATTACGACCACGCCTGAATGACTCGAAACGTAGTCGGTATTTGTTATAATTTCAAGCATTTCGAGTGATAAGGTAGACCTCGTCTTTCACGGCTTATTTCAATCTTTTGCTGTTCCGCATTAGCGACCAGTTTTGTCTTTCGCGGTCTTACGTTTCACACAAGGAACAGCTTACAATTGTAATTAGGCATGTAATTGCAATAGAGAGATCAACAGATCAAACTGCAAAGGTTGAAGTTGAAGAAAATTTTATCGGATTCATTCATATGAACAAAACCACTGGAGCTAAAATAAGCGAAGAAATTGTAAAAAAAAACTAGAAGAATATGGTTTAAATGTTGAAGATATCAGAGGGCAATGCTATGATCATGGAGCAAACATGAAAGGGAAAAACAAGGGAGTCCAGAAAAAAAATATTAGAATTAAATCCCAGAACTCCATATATCCCATGCAATAATCATACTTAGAAATTGCTTGTAGTTGACATGGTTAAGTTTTTTGCTATAATTCTGTCAGTTTATATCTTCTTCTCAGGTTCTACTCATAGATGAGAAATTTTAATGAAAATATGTCCAAAACTAACATTGAAAAATTTAAGTGATACACGGATGGAGAGTCACATAAATGCTATAAAAGCTCTTATTGTTAGATTTGGAATTGCAGAAGTGTATGAAGCTTTGAAGGATATGGCAAAAGCAGATGCTTCAAATATAATTAAAATCAAAGCTGAATCTATTGCTGCAAGCATTACTGATTTTAAATTTTTAACGATGTTGATATCTGGCATGATATTTTGAATAAAATAAATGTAAGTAGTAAAATTATACAAAGCATCACAACAGATCTAAGTCTTGTTACCAAATCACTTGAATGAACCAAAAATTTCTTGATCAGTTTAAAAAGTGATGAAAAGTTTGCAAGTTTCTTATTAGTTGGTAAAACTATCTGTGATGAATTGGATTTTCCTAATGATTTTGAAGGTCAAACTAGAATATGGAAATGAAAAAGATTTTTTGATGAAAACATACTGAATGAAACTAAATCAATTGACAATCCCAGACTAGAATTTAGAGAACTATAATTTTTTGGTTGAAAAAAGTTTATATGTAACTGAAGAAAGATTTACTTTATTTAATAATGTGAAAAATAATTATAATTTTTTGTTTAATATTAGTAAATTAAAACATGGATTCTAATGAACTACTTGAACTTTGTAAAAATCTAGAAAAAAATTATCGTGTAGAAAAAAGGATATTTGTGATGATAGTTTGTGTTCAGAACTTAAACTTATGTCACACAGAATACAAAAAATTCAACTCCATTGAATGTGTTATTTTATAGTTGTGAAAACCAAATCAAAGAAATTTTTCCAAATATATTGTTTTAAGAATTCTATTAACATTACCTATTACCGTGGCAAGTGGTGAAAGGTCATTTTCAAAATTAAAGTTGATAAAACCGTATCTGCGCTCCACTATGGGACAAAATAGATTGAATGACCTGGTAATAATTAGTATACAGAATGAAACAGCAAGAGAAATTAATATGGACAAATTAAGAGATATTATTGCCAGGTTAAAATCTCGAAAATTTCCATTTTATAAATTATAGTTTTGTAATATAATTTTTTTTCATAATGTACAATTTTTGTTGACTGTAAATTGAATGTGCAAAAAGTATTGCAAATTTGGTAATGAAAAATGGCAAAAATATAGAATTTTGAAAAGGGCAAAAAACTTTTTTCCCGCACCCTTCACATTTTCACCTTAGGCCGGCATTATGTTTGTGTGTGCATGCGTGCGTGTGTATATATATGTGTGTATGTATGTGTACATATGTGTATATATATGTGTATGTGTGTATATATATGTGTGTATGTATGTGTACATATGTGTATATATATGTGTATGTGTGTATATATATGTGTGTATGTATGTGTACATATGTGTATATATATGTGTATGTGTGTATATATATGTGTATATATGTGTACATATGTGTATATATATGTGTATGTGTGTATATATATGTGTGTATATATGTGTATATGTATACACACACACACGCACGCATGCGTGCGTGCGTCGTGCGTGCGTCGTGCGTGCGTGCTCTTCCAGTTTTCCCTGTCAACTGTCTCCCTCCTCCAAGTTTGCCCCAAGAACTTAATAAGCTCTCGGCCTGTTGGCTTAGATCGTGTGTAGTATCTGTTCTTATCAGTTTAATATATATATATGTATGTATGTATGTATGTGTGTGTGTGTGTGTGTGTATATATATATATATATATAAGGGTAGCAACAAGGCCACCCACCCCCAATCCGTGCATCCCTTGCCCTCACCTATCACCTCACTTCGCTCAACATTATTCGATCCACCATACTTCAATACATCACACTCTCCAATGTCCATTTTGCAAAATGCAAAACTCTTGTCCTCCATCTTTGCAAATCCCCAAACTCCGTATCCGACCTCAACGCCGCTCTCCTTCAAGCGACGAAAGATCTCACATCGAACCAAAGCAGATTACTCCGCAAGCTTTCCCTTATGTGCGTTCGGCACCTCCAACTTGGTTTACCCCTACCATTTTTACCATCTGGTGAGGTCATCAACCCTCCCCCTCCACTTATAGGCCAAAAGCCCTGCCTTGCGGACCTCTTGGGTTTTCCCACCCCACCTCCACTCTGTACTCCACAAAGGGTCCCCTCTGTCTCAAATTTTAAACATATGAAGCGCTCCGATTCCCTTTCTGTTCCCCCCACCACCCCCACCTCTTCCAAACCAGACGACATTGTAAACCTTTCCTCCCACGAACTCACTCCTGCTGAGACAGCACTCCTTTCCCGCGGCCTCTCGTTCTGTCCCACCACCAAATTCGATCATTTCCGCCTCCTCGCCGACGTCCAGGCCTTTGCTCGCACGCTCCGCCTAAAAACCAACCCTCCCAAAGGGGACCCTTCTCCTTCTGCTCACCCAAACCTCCCCCCCGGCCTCCCACAGACCTTTTCCATTTTCAAACCCCCTTCCCAATATATCCCACCCGCCCTTCCCTCCCAACACCCGGTAGAACACTATCTTAATTATATTCTTCGCAGAATCTCCCAGCCCAACTTTCCCGACCTTCTTGACCACAAAGACAATCTTACCAGACGTGAAAGACATGCCATCTCAACACTTAAACACAACAGAAATATTATTATCCTCCCCGCGGACAAGGGCACCACCACGGTTGTGTTGGATCGCGCCCAATACAATGAAGAAGCCAAGCGCCAGCTCTCCGACGAAACCTTCTATCTCCCCCTCACCTCCAACCCCACAAACCTCCACTCCTCCCAAATTTCCTCCCATCTTCATTCCGCAGGAAAACAGGAAGGCCTCACCGACTCTGCCATCGCCCTGATGATCCCCAAGAATCCCCGTACCCCCACCTTCTACCTTCTTCCTAAAATTCATAAACCTAACACCCCTGGCCGTCCCATTGTTGCCAGTTTCAACTCCCCCACGGAGCGCATATCCGCATTCGTGGACTTTCACCTACAGCCTCTCGTCCGACTACTGCCATCCTTTATCCAAGACACCAACCACTTCCTCCAACGCCTTAAGCACCTCCCTTCTCCCCTCCCACCCAACACCATTTTGGCTACCATTGACGTTTGCTCCCTCTACACCAATATTCCCCATGATGACGGACTTTCTGCCCTCAGAAAATTACTTGACACAAGACCTGACAAAAGACCCTCCTCCCATTTCCTATTGCACTTGGCAGAAATGGTGCTGAAAAAGAACAACTTCTCTTTCGGAGGGCACCATTATCTCCAAATTAAGGGTACAGCAATGGGCACTCGAATGGCGCCCTCTTATGCCAATTGCTACCTAGGGGAATGGGAGACTCATTTCCTCAACACACCTCTCAAACCACTATTGTGGCTGAGATTCATTGACGACATCTTTTTCATCTGGACCAATGGACCTGACTCCCTCCAATCCTTTTTGTTACGCCTCTCCTCTCACCCCACGCTTTCCTTCACCTACCATATCTCCACCACTAACATCACCTTTCTGGACGTCGACCTTTCCATCCAAGACGGAAAAATCCGCACCGGCGTCCACATCAAACCCACCAATAGCCTTCAATACCTCCACTTCGAAAGCTGCCATCCCCTACACACCAAAACCTCGATCCCATATGCCCTAGCCCGCCGAGGATGGAGGATTTGCTCAGACAGGAGGTCTCTCTCAATATATTACTCCATCCTCGAAGATGCCCTCCTCAAACGCGGTTACCCACCGGGCCTGATCCGTGACCAGATCCGGAGGGTAATCACACCGGTAACCACCAAACACCACCCTCACACTCCTCCTACTCCTCCTATTCCCGATCTTACCCCTTCTCTTACCCTTACCACCCTCTTCCACCCCGGGATTCACGAGGTCCTCAAGGAAATCCTTCACGCTGCCCACCCAATTCTTACTTCCACCTCCCACCAACCCCCCTTTACTAATTCCCCCATTCTCTCCTTCCGCCGGCCTCCTAATTTGGGAAACATCCTGTGGAAGAAAGAACCCCCCACTCCCAACCCTCCATCCGCTGCAGGATCTCAACCCTGCGGCAAACCCCGTTGTCTCACATGCCCCATCCACCCACCCTCATTTTCATTTACCAGCCCCTCCTCCAACATCACCTACCCCATCCCCTCCAGAAGTAATTGCAACGACGAGGAACGTCATTTACCTCCTCACCTGCACACTGTGTCCTGCTTTTTATGTTGGCCTCACCAGCAACCCCCTCAACATTAGAATCAATGGCCACCGGAACAGCGTAAACACTAACCGTCCCCTTCCGGTGGCTTCTCACGCCAATTCACACCAGGCCACCTTCAATAATTGCTTCACTGTAAGGATTATCCGTGCCTTACCGGATGATACCTCCGCTCCCCTACTTCGACAGTGGGAGTTGGCCTACATCTTTCTCCTTAACTCTTTCTCCCCACCTGGTCTTAACCTCCGATAACCCTATTGGCCGTCCCTCCTACCCGTCTCCTCCTATCCCCGAACTTCTCTCATTACCCCTCCCCCCTCCCCATATCCCCCCAGTGTGTCACTTCAAACAGTGTGTAGGGGATGGCAGCTTTCGAAGTGGAGGTATTGAAGGCTATTGGTGGGTTTGATGTGGACGCCGGTGCGGATTTTTCCGTCTTGGATGGGAAGGTCGACGTCCAGAAAGGTGATGTTAGTGGTGGAGATATGGTAGGTGAAGGAAAGCGTGGGGTGAGAGGAGAGGCGTAACAAAAAGGATTGGAGGGAGTCAGGTCCATTGGTCCAGATGAAAAAGATGTCGTCAATGAATCTCAGCCACAATAGTGGTTTGAGAGGTGTGTTGAGGAAATGAGTCTCCCATTCCCCTAGGTAGCAATTGGCATAAGAGGGCTCCAGTCGAGTGCCCATTGCTGTACCCTTAATTTGGAGATAATGGTGCCCTCCGAAAGAGAAGTTGTTCTTTTTCAGCACCATTTCTGCCAAGTGCAATAGGAAATGGGAGGAGGGTCTTTTGTCAGGTCTTGTGTCAAGTAATTTTCTGAGGGCAGAAAGTCCGTCATCATGGGGAATATTGGTGTAGAGGGAGCAAACGTCAATGGTAGCCAAAATGGTGTTGGGTGGGAGGGGAGAAGGGAGGTGCTTAAGGCGTTGGAGGAAGTGGTTGGTGTCTTGGATAAAGGATGGCAGTAGTCGGACGAGAGGCTGTAGGTGAAAGTCCACGAATGCGGATATGCGCTCCGTGGGGGAGTTGAAACTGGCAACAATGGGACGGCCAGGGGTGTTAGGTTTATGAATTTTAGGAAGAAGGTAGAAGGTGGGGGTACGGGGATTCTTGGGGATCATCAGGGCGATGGCAGAGTCGGTGAGGCCTTCCTGTTTTCCTGCGGAATGAAGATGGGAGGAAATTTGGGAGGAGTGGAGGCTTGTGGGGTTGGAGGTGAGGGGGAGATAGAAGGTTTCGTCGGAGAGCTGGCGCTTGGCTTCTTCATTGTATTGGGCGCGATCCAACACAACCGTGGTGGTGCCCTTGTCCGCGGGGAGGATAATAATATTTCTGTTGTGTTTAAGTGTAGAGATGGCATGTCTTTCACGTCTGGTAAGATTGTCTTTGTGGTCAAGAAGGTCGGGAAAGTTGGGCTGGGAGATTCTGCGAAGAATATAATTAAGATAGTGTTCTACCGGGTGTTGGGAGGGAAGGGCGGGTGGGATATATTGGGAAGGGGGTTTGAAAATGGAAAAGGTCTGTGGGAGGCCGGCGGGGAGGTTTGGGTGAGCAGAAGGAGAAGGGTCCCCTTTGGGAGGGTTGGTTTTTAGGCGGAGCGTGCGAGCAAAGGCCTGGACGTCGGCGAGGAGGCGGAAATGATCGAATTTGGTGGTGGGACAGAACGAGAGGCCGCGGGAAAGGAGTGCTGTCTCAGCAGGAGTGAGTTCGTGGGAGGAAAGGTTTACAATGTCGTCTGGTTTGGAAGAGGTGGGGGTGGTGGGGGGAACAGAAAGGGAATCGGAGCGCTTCATATGTTTAAAATTTGAGACAGAGGGGACCCTTTGTGGAGTACGGAGTGGAGGTGGGGTGGGAAAACCCAAGAGGTCCGCAAGGCAGGGCTTTTGGCCTATAAGTGGAGGGGGAGGGTTGATGACCTCACCAGATGGTAAAAATGGTAGGGGTAAACCAAGTTGGAGGTGCCGAACGCACATAAGGGAAAGCTTGCGGAGTAGTCTGCTTTGGTTCGATGTGAGATCTTTCGTCGCTTGAAGGAGAGCGGCGTTGAGGTCGGATACGGAGTTTGGGGATTTGCAAAGATGGAGGACAAGAGTTTTGCATTTTGCAAAATGGACATTGGAGAGTGTGATGTATTGAAGTATGGTGGATCGAATAATGTTGAGCGAAGTGAGGTGATAGGTGAGGGCAAGGGATGCACGGATTGGGGGAGGGAGGCCTGAGAGGGGAATTCTGATAGTGAGAGATTTGGGAGAGAGGTCTAGCTGAAGACAGGAATTAAGGAATTCGATCTGACAATTGAGGGAAATGTGCCTACGGAGGTGATAACGGAGATGGGTTATATCCATGGTGGAAGGGAAGAATGAAAGAAAAAGGCGACAGGAGAGAATTCTTGAGTGAAGGTGAGACAACAATTAGAAAAAACAACTGTGAAGAACAATTGAGAAGAAGATACGATGTATAAATACTTAAGGAAAAGGAAAGGTAATAATAAGGGTAGCAACAAGGTGTTGGAGGAAGCCCAGTGGACACTTACCTAGAATGAAGAGCCGCTGGGGGTGCTGAGGACACACGAAAAACACAAAAGAACAAAAACTACACAAAAATGGAGCTTTCGGGCTGATGCCCTTCTTCAGCGACGGAGAAACATATACTGTTTGAAGTGACACACTGGGGGGATATGGGGAGGGGGGAGGGGTAATGAGAGAAGTTCGGGGATAGGAGGAGACGGGTAGGAGGGACGGACAATAGGGTTATCGGAGGTTAAGACCAGGTGGGGAGAAAGAGTTAAGGAGAAAGATGTAGGCCAACTCCCACTGTCGAAGTAGGGGAGCGGAGGTATCATCCGGTAAGGCACGGATAATCCTTACAGTGAAGCAATTATTGAAGGTGGCCTGGTGTGAATTGGCGTGAGAAGCCACCGGAAGGGGACGGTTAGTGTTTACGCTGTTCCGGTGGCCATTGATTCTAATGTTGAGGGGGTTGCTGGTGAGGCCAACATAAAAAGCAGGACACAGTGTGCAGGTGAGGAGGTAAATGACGTTCCTCGTCGTGCAATTACTTCTGGAGGGGATGGGGTAGGTGATGTTGGAGGAGGGGCTGGTAAATGAAAATGAGGGTGGGTGGATGGGGCATGTGAGACAACGGGGTTTGCCGCAGGGTTGAGATCCTGCAGCGGATGGAGGGTTGGGAGTGGGGGGTTCTTTCTTCCACAGGATGTTTCCCAAATTAGGAGGCCGGCGGAAGGAGAGAATGGGGGAATTAGTAAAGGGGGGTTGGTGGGAGGTGGAAGTAAGAATTGGGTGGGCAGTGTGAAGGATTTCCTTGAGGACCTCGTGAATCCCGGGGTGGAAGAGGGTGGTAAGGGTAAGAGAAGGGGTAAGATCGGGAATAGGAGGAGTAGGAGGAGTGTGAGGGTGGTGTTTGGTGGTTACCGGTGTGATTACCCTCCGGATCTGGTCACGGATCAGGCCCGGTGGGTAACCGCGTTTGAGGAGGGCATCTTCGAGGATGGAGTAATATATTGAGAGAGACCTCCTGTCTGAGCAAATCCTCCATCCTCGGCGGGCTAGGGCATATGGGATCGAGGTTTTGGTGTGTAGGGGATGGCAGCTTTCGAAGTGGAGGTATTGAAGGCTATTGGTGGGTTTGATGTGGACGCCGGTGCGGATTTTTCCGTCTTGGATGGAAAGGTCGACGTCCAGAAAGGTGATGTTAGTGGTGGAGGTATGGTAGGTGAAGGAAAGCGTGGGGTGAGAGGAGAGGCGTAACAAGAAGGATTGGAGGGAGTCAGGTCCATTGGTCCAGATGAAAAAGATGTCGTCAATGAATCTCAGCCACAATAGTGGTTTGAGAGGTGTGTTGAGGAAATGAGTCTCCCATTCCCCTAGGTAGCAATTGGCATAAGAGGGCGCCATTCGAGTGCCCATTGCTGTACCCTTAATTTGGAGATAATGGTGCCCTCCGAAAGAGAAGTTGTTCTTTTTCAGCACCATTTCTGCCAAGTGCAATAGGAAATGGGAGGACGGTCTTTTGTCAGGTCTTGTGTCAAGTAATTTTCTGAGGGCAGAAAGTCCGTCATCATGGGGAATATTGGTGTAGAGGGAGCAAACGTCAATGGTAGCCAAAATGGTGTTGGGTGGGAGGGGAGAAGGGAGGTGCTTAAGGCGTTGGAGAAAGTGGTTGGTGTCTTGGATAAAGGATGGCAGTAGTCGGACGAGAGGCTGTAGGTGAAAGTCCACGAATGCGGATATGCGCTCCGTGGGGGAGTTGAAACTGGCAACAATGGGACGGCCAGGGGTGTTAGGTTTATGAATTTTAGGAAGAAGGTAGAAGGTGGGGGTATGGGGATTCTTGGGGATCATCAGGGCGATGGCAGAGTCGGTGAGGCCTTCCTGTTTTCCTGCGGAATGAAGATGGGAGGAAATTTGGGAGGAGTGGAGGCTTGTGGGGTTGGAGGTGAGGGGGAGATAGAAGGTTTCGTCGGAGAGCTGGCGCTTGGCTTCTTCATTGTATTGGGCGCGATCCAACACAACCGTGGTGGTGCCCTTGTCCGCGGGGAGGATAATAATATTTCTGTTGTGTTTAAGTGTAGAGATGGCATGTCTTTCACGTCTGGTAAGATTGTCTTTGTGGTCAAGAAGGTCGGGAAAGTTGGGCTGGGAGATTCTGCGAAGAATATAATTAAGATAGTGTTCTACCGGGTGTTGGGAGGGAAGGGCGGGTGGGATATATTGGGAAGGGGGTTTGAAAATGGAAAAGGTCTGTGGGAGGCCGGCGGGGAGGTTTGGGTGAGCAGAAGGAGAAGGGTCCCCTTTGGGAGGGTTGGTTTTTAGGCGGAGCGTGCGAGCAAAGGCCTGGACGTCGGCGAGGAGGCGGAAATGATCGAATTTGGTGGTGGGACAGAACGAGAGGCCGCGGGAAAGGAGTGCTGTCTCAGCAGGAGTGAGTTCGTGGGAGGAAAGGTTTACAATGTCGTCTGGTTTGGAAGAGGTGGGGGTGGTGGGGGGAACAGAAAGGGAATCGGAGCGCTTCATATGTTTAAAATTTGAGACAGAGGGGACCCTTTGTGGAGTACAGAGTGGAGGTGGGGTGGGAAAACCCAAGAGGTCCGCAAGGCAGGGCTTTTGGCCTATAAGTGGAGGGGGAGGGTTGATGACCTCACCAGATGGTAAAAATGGTAGGGGTAAACCAAGTTGGAGGTGCCGAACGCACATAAGGGAAAGCTTGCGGAGTAATCTGCTTTGGTTCGATGTGAGATCTTTCGTCGCTTGAAGGAGAGCGGCGTTGAGGTCGGATACGGAGTTTGGGGATTTGCAAAGATGGAGGACAAGAGTTTTGCATTTTGCAAAATGGACATTGGAGAGTGTGATGTATTGAAGTATGGTGGATCGAATAATGTTGAGCGAAGTGAGGTGATAGGTGAGGGCAAGGGATGCACGGATTGGGGGAGGGAGGCCTGAGAGGGGAATTCTGATAGTGAGAGATTTGGGAGAGAGGCCTAGCTGAAGACAGGAATTAAGGAATTCGATCTGACAATTGAGGGAAATGTGCCTACGGAGGTGATAACGGAGATGGGTTATATCCATGGTGGAAGGGAAGAATGAAAGAAAAAGGCGACAGGAGAGAATTCTTGAGTGAAGGTGAGACAACAATTAGAAAAAACAACTGTGAAGAACAATTGAGAAGAAGATACGATGTATAAATACTTAAGGAAAAGGAAAGGTAATAATAAGGGTAGCTCTTCATTCTAGGTAAGTGTCCACTGGGCTTCCTCCAACACCTTGTTGCTACCCTTATATATATATATATATATATATATATATATATAATTTGACAAAAATGAAAATCTATCAAAATAAATTCGTAAGACCAAACTCTCCCGAGGCGTCAATATAGTTAGGGCGTTTAAACGACTTTTATATATCAATCATTATTGCAAATTTCTCTTTTACATTCCAAAGTGAATCACATATTAACTAAGCGACAAGTTTTTATTTATTACAACAAAGCGTACAAGTGAACACAAATATTAACGGTATGTTTGGCTGGGCATCAAAATACGATACCTCCTGCTGACAATGTATATTCATGATTTTTTCAATATCATTTATTCCTTTTTAAACAATGCTGCAAAAACTCGTTTTTATATTGAGCTGACCATATGTTGGACAATAGTATACTTGTAGAAGAATCTTTCAGCCTAACCATGCAAATCATGGTTGAGTGAACGACACTGTTACAAAAATAAAGGCGCAATATATCTCGGCTCCGATGAAATAAATTCTGGCAACCTTCCTACGAAGATAAAAAAATCGGTACAACATAAATCGTATAAACTTTCTCATATATTAATGCGTCGTTTAGCTATCTTCAGAAAATGAAAATTGTATCAGCTGGTTTTTAGAAAATCCAATTTTTGTTAAAGTTGACCAAGAATAAACTAGCCTTATATTCATTCATTGAGTAAAATGAAATAAGTAGTATTATTCCCGACGTATACTCAAGTAACGGTACGAAGTTTTATCAAAATCGTTAGAGCCGTTTTTGAGAAAATCAAATTATTGTTAAAGTTGCCTAGAATAAACTAGCCTTATATTCATTCATTCAGGAAAATTAAATACGTAGTATTATTGTAGATATATACTCAAGTAACTGCACGAAATTTGATCAAAACCGTTAGAGCCGTTTTCGAGAAAATCAAATTGTTGTTAAAAATGCATAGAATAAACTTCTCTTAATTACTGAGCAATGCCAACCATTTCTTCATATACTCTGCTCTGTATGATTCGCACCGGGTATGCTCAGCGTAGCAGGCCAACGCCCTCGCCAAGGCACCCCCTCAGCTAAGGAGGCTCTTGACCGCAAGGGTAATATAGGGCGAGGGTGAAGGGTCGAGTTTGAGTATTTTCTCGATGCTGCCTGTGTGTGTAAATAAAGGAGGAATTAACCGTTGATAATTCTTCTTTATTTCTATATATCACCACCCGCAAATAAGAACAAGCTTTTAACAAATTAAAAAAACAGAATGTATTAAATCACGAATATCTCCGTTTCTGCTGCTAAGGAAAGACTGAAATCCTCTTAAAAATTTATCTGGATAAGGGGTTGGGTAGGGATTGAAGTTGGTTGCCCTCTGGTGGAGGAATTCACCATTCATCTATAGCACTTGAGGATAACCCTTTTGGCAGAATGAAGGCTTTATCTCTCGAAGAAGAAGAAGTGCACTCCATGGCGAGGGTTGTTCAAAAAAGATAAGAAGAATTCACTGCTTCATTTTTCATACTATATTCATATAAGTTTCTTCTGGCCATTGAAGTGTACAATAGATTTTATCTTACTAGAGACAAAACGATGGCTCCTGTGGTGAAATGAATGGGAAAGAACCATTGCCCTCAAGGGTAGCAATGGCAGGGGATGAGCATGTAGGAAATTTTTCTCTATCTCAGCGATTAGCGGTGCGGATGCTCGGTCTGAAACAAGGGTGAGTAATACCTACATATTTGAGCCTAGATAGAAAGTGTGTGCTTTTCTTTTCCAACCCTTGCAAAGAAAACATATTTTTAATGTCAACATCGACTGTATTTTATTTCCACTAGAGTGGGAGTCTATCACATGGATTTAACCAACTCTTTTCTCTTTGTTCCCAAACTTTAACATTTGTTAGCTAATTAGTTACACCATTTACAGCCATGACTACCTTCAAACAGTTTGCCACCTTGAAGTTAGAAGATAATTGCTGCCCTCTGCCAAAGCTTGCAGTTCATGACATGATTTATGGGCGACCTTTTTGGTTCTTTAAGCGATGAATACAAACATTGTATGAGAAAATTTTATTTGACGTATGATTAAGATATAGATTTATCTTATCGATAGCATCAAGACGTTGGATTTATATCTTTGTTTTCAAACCCACAAAGTGTTTCTTGAATCATCATCTTTAAAATGATCAATTACACAACAAATTCAACTTCTGAATAGTATTCATCAAATGCATTCCTTTCTTTCGATTATGGATGATATTCAAATATCAAGAAACGACTAATTTTTCAAGCCCACAATTTCATTGTAGAGAATATCTTTTTATGACTATGCAAAGAAAGATGATAAAACTAATTGGAAATTCAGCTCTTACAATATCTTTGAGTAGATAATTCAATGTTACTTGTTATTCCCTGCTTTACGTAATCCTTGAGCAGCTTACTACCAGAACCTATCTATGCAAAATATGGAAACTAAATGTACATGCATTAGATATCAATGTCCAAACACTAGATCCAACATAACAAGAAGAATAATCAGAGAAAGTATAAGTTTTCAATTTTGTATATAAAATATAATAGTAGAAATGAAAAAGTTTGTTTTAAATAAAAAAGTAAAGATATTAATAATAATTTATTCATTTTATATGGGAACCATTCCGGAACCATTCTGGAACCAAAATTCTCCTGCCAAATTTTCGATCCTCTGAGTATACCATTGAACAAGTTGTCCAAATTTCTCTACAGCGTGATAGATAATTTGTATGATAAAGTTAGAAAGTTACGCATAGTTAATTTTAAAAAATGAAAACTATATAGATAAAATATGTAATTAGATACTAACTGGTTTAGCAACGATGAGCCGCTTCATTAAAGCAAAAACTTCTCTGGAATTGAAGATACAATGGAAGATCATATAATCATTGCTCCGGAATAAACAAGAGACTGAAATATGGAGTGAGCCGAATAAAGTGAAGCTTTTAACGGGACAGTCCTTTTGACAGCAAAATGGTGAAATGCAGAAGACCCACGTGTCCTTCCATTTTGCCGTTATTAGAAGTTTTATGTAGTGCGAGTGGGTGGAAATCGCAAACTGATATTTTTAAACAAAGCGTTCTCTTGGACACGTACTTCTAGGCGGCTTTAAGGGCAAAGGGATCCTCTAAGACGGCATGCTTAGCCATAAACCACAGACAGTAAGAGGACCACAAAGTTGGTAATAAAATTTCCGACATTCGAGATGAGAGGAGAGAATGATGCGAAGGAAGAGAAAATTAAAACTAGGACTTTAAAGAAAGGGAGGAAAGCAGAGAGGCAGAATAATGAGGGAAACAGGATTACTACTAATTCTACTAAGTGAGAAAGATCGTTTATATGATCAGAAGCAGTTGTATTTAATCCGGCATCGCTTTCCCTCTATTTCAGCGATGATGGGAATGATGGCAAAGCCGCAAAATATGACACGATGGCTTTCGATATTTAAGGGAAAAATACCAAAATTTCGTTTGTGCACGATCTGTGAATGAAAATAGTTTTAATTCGCTATAAAAAAAGAGAATTTAATTGATTTTCATGTCCCCACAAATCCACTAAAAACAAAACTGCCTCTCCCATATCATTATTTTCTTATCAAGATAATGTTGCCTTACTCTACTAGTGAGCTAATTCCTGAGAAATATTAAATAGAAGAAGAGGAATTAAGTATAATGAACTAACAGACAAAAATCTTCCCAATTTCATACATACAATTGATAAGGACAAAAAACAACAAAATAGTCATAATTAAAAGAAAATATAAAAATGTATTCTGTATAATAGAAAATAATACAAAGATCCAAACACAGTACGTGTCTGGATATATACCTGCAGAGATGAAATCCAAGACCCCAAAGAGGCGGCATAAAAGGTCTGCCCACCAAATCTGTATACTGGCCTACAACTTCACGAGGTGAAGGGCCAAGGAAGAAGTGAAGATCAATCACTCCTCCAATTGCACGAAATGTAACAGCAGGACCAGGCTGCAGAATCACCTCTGCCAACAAAATAAACAAATTTGGAAAATGAATACAAGCAATCTCCGCATTACATTGCTCCACTTAAAGTAGGATCTGCCGTTATTTTCAAACCAATTACTCTCGCTTGACTTGCCATTACGTAGGTGCAAACTTAGCATTTGCTTTCAATTTCTGTTTTCCAACCTTTTCACTTCTCTTGTTCATGTAAGTCCGCAGTTCTTTACCACTTAAGTGACATCAGACTGGCCATGATTTATGTTTTTTTTTCCATTACGTACAAAAAAAAATTACTCCTGAACAATAAACTTATCTATATCAGTTACGTGTGACCATGTTACATTTCTGCTGGATACCTTTTTGCATCAAAGTGAATGAAACTAATGGATAATCGCAAACATCACTACTGACAGACTTATCCAATGCATGGCATTCTGCACTACTCAACAAAAAATTTTTGCATGATAAAAACTCTCCGAAACATAGCAATTATAAGAATAGGTGAAAAATAAACATGGGAGAGTTCCATTATTCATCTGCTAAAAAGAATGTTGACAGAGCCCTTCAACCATTTGGAAGAAAAACAAGTTAGGAAAGTGTACAGCGTAACACAAATGGGCATGTTCCACGCAACGGAGTATTTGAAAGAAATGATATACATGTACACAGGGCCTTAGTGACCACTTTTGGCACCCTGGGCAGAGAATTTTTTGGTGCACCAAAATGAGGATATAATAAAATAAGTATATTTTTAAAGGGGAATTTAACTAAAATAAACATTATTCTTTAAAGACTTATTTTTTGGTCTTTACTTGCAGCAGACATATTGATTGTGTCATTAAAATCTGTTTTTTTGGCAGTGTCATGTTCAATAGATAAGATGGTCAGACCAGAAAGTCTCTCTTCATTGATGACTGTAAGTAATTTTTGATCTATTTCAGTTTACTAAAAGAACGCTTTCCACTTTAAATTGGTTTTATTTATTTTATTTTACTTATTTGTGGCAAATGTCAAGAAAATTCTCTGCAAAATTTCCACATTGGGAAATAAACTAAAAAGTTCATATTCGTGAAGAAATTCTAATATTTCTTCCGGTGTAATATTTACACTTTTTATCAAAGGCAGGTGGTGTTTCAAACTGTGAACTTCTTCCATTAACTCGCATTCATCAACATTGTTTTACACACACTAGCAGCATTTTACAGTAATTTATCATTTCATCTTCAGTCATATTATATAAAGCACAACTTTAAAATTTTAAATCATTGTATAGAGATGTATATCATGCCGACATTGGCCTCTCTTCAAGATGTACTGCATCATAGAGAGTATTTTCTCTTGTTTCAGGTATTCAGTGCTTCAGTTTCCATCATGTCACAAAATTTCCTTTTTCTTCCACTTATTTTCAGAAGCACAGCAGGTATTCATTTTTCATCACAAAATTTCTTTGCCTCTTCCATATACTCTTCCATTTGTGACTTTGAACATTTTGTCTGGTACCAAATTGTGGATCATGTCAACAAGTTTATCCACAATTACATCAGCACCCTGATGAGACTTAGTGAGGCAGTTGATCTTCTGGAGGCAATCATCCCAAAATATTAAGAAAATATAAATTGCATGTTGATCTGTTTTAGCAAACCTTCAGAATCAGTATGTCCATTCTTTAATTTGTTAACACCCTATAAACTTGCTTCCATTGTAACCCCAATGAATTCACAGCATTTGCTCTTGATGATCTTCATCTTGTGCCATGTTTTTACACACTTTTACTGAACTTCCCTTCCTATTTATTTATTTGTCACACATCAACACTTGCTATAAAAATGCAAATAAACCAAGAAAGAATCGAGATAGAAACTCTAAATTTGGCAGGAATTCTCGATTCAAATATTTTAAGGTGATGACGAAAAAAAATCTCCAAGGAAGACATTTACATTTCCCATATACTAACAATAAGACGTAAAAATCGGCTTTTAGTCGTGCAAGCTTTAATTCTTTTTACTTTCTCCATACGATGTAATGGGAAAGTATTGTGATCATGAAAAAAATTGATTTCAAGATTTAAACAGAAATACACGTTTTGAGGCCCCTAATAGACGTTTAGACTATTTTCGGAACGATATCTGTGTGTGCGTGTGTATGTGATTGTGGGTGCTCTAACTCAAAAAGTACTTGTCATATCGTTACCAAACTTCATATATAAAACTTTAGCATGAGCACAAAGAACTGATTAGTTTTTGGACAATAACGGTTAACCGGAAGTCAAGGTTTATTCGAAACCCGATTCGGTTTTTGCGATATTTCTCCGTTAAAACATCATTATTATATATACAATTCTATAAAAAGGTTATAAAGAATGTAATTTCCAACAGTTTTCATTTGAAACAATGTTCTATGGGACTTATTGTTTACGAGTTATTTATAAATAACCGGTTTTTCGGTTTCGGTCAAATATCTCCTTACAAACATTGTTATTGGAAATCTTCGTAAGGACCAAAGTTGTAGAGAATAATATTTCTTCCAAGTTTTGTTTGAAACAAATTTTCGTAGAGCCATCCATTTCGGAGATATTTTGCTTTATCTTAATACCAGTATACAGCGCTACCACCATGTAGTGGTGAATTCTGTAAACATATTCAAAATATAATTTACGGCAATAAGGATGACTGTATTCTTTTACGATACGAAATAATAATTTTGCCTTATAATGCTATTCATAATAATTTAAATATCTCTACCCCAAATATGGAGAAAGTCATGTGTTGGCCACATCAGATTTTTACTTTCTCCATACGTAGTAATGGTTTATTCATGAAAAAATCGACTTCGAGATTTCAATGGAAATACACGTTTTGAGGTCCCTAGAACACGTTTAGACTATTTTCGGAATGATGTCTGTGTGTGTGTGTGCGTGTGTATGTCAGTGTGGGCGCTCTAACTCAAAAAGTACATGCCATATCGTTACCAAACTTCATATATAACAGTTTAACATGAGCATAAAGAACTGATTAGTTTTTCAACAACAATGGGTAACCGGAAGTCGAGGTTTATTGGAAACTCGATTCGGTTTTTGCGATATTTCTTTGTTAAAATATCATTATTTTATTTACAATTCTATACAAAAGTTATAGAGAATGTAATTTCCTACAACTTTCATTTGAAACAATTTTCCATAGCAGTTATTGTTTAGGAATTATTTATAAATAATCGGGTTTTTCGATTTCCGTCAAATATCTCCTTAAAAACGTCGTTATTGGTAATCTTCGTGAGGACCAAAGTTGTAAAGTATAATATTTCTTCCAAGTTTTGTTTGAAACAAATTTTCATAGAACCATCCATTTCGAATATATTTAACTTTTTCGTGATTTCCAGTATACAGTGCCACGACCATATAGCGGTGAATTCTGTAGACATATTAAAAATATAATTTACGGCAATAAGGATGACTGTATTCTTTTACGATGCAAAATAATAATTTTGCCTTATAATACTATTCATAATAATTTAAATGTCTACACCCCTAATATGGAGAGTCATGCGTTGGCCACATCAGATTTTTTCATTATAGATAAAAGTAGATTGCGTACATTCTTTTGTTTATAATTGAAATATTCGCTTACTTGTTATTCTCTTTCACACAGTAGAAGTAAAACACCCTCCCCCCCTAGCTGTGTGCATTAGGATGGGGCAAAAAAAGGAAAAGTTGTAGTTATTGTTTAGGAGTTATTTATAAATAACCGGTTTTTCTGTTTTCTCCTTAAAAACATCGTTATTGGTAATCTTCGTGAGGATGAAAGTTGTAGAGAATAATATTTCTTCCAAGTTTTGTTTGAAACAAATTTTCGTTGAACCATCCATTTCGGAGATATTTTGCTTTTTACTTTTTACTTTCTCATACGTAGTAATGGGAAAGTATTGTATTCATGAAAAAAATCAACTTCGAGATTTCAACGGAAATACATGTTTTGAGGTCCCTAGAACACGTTTAGACTATTTTCGGACTGATGTCTGTGTGTGTATGTTATTGTGGGCGCTCTAACTCAAGAAGTACATGCCATATTGTTACCAAACTTCATATATAACACTTTAACATGAGCACAAAGAACTGATTAGTTTTTGGACAATAACGGATAACCGGAAGTCGCGGTTTATTCGAAACCCGATTCGGTTTTTGCGATATTTCTTTGTTAAAACATCATTATTCTATATACAATTCTATACTAATGTTATAGAGAATGTAATTTCCTACAGTTTTAATTTGAAACAATTTTCTATAGGAGTTATTGTTTAGGAGTTATTTATAAATAACCAGTTTTTCGGTTTCCGTTAAATATCTCCTTAAAAACATCGTTATTGGTAATCTTCGTAAGGACCAAAGTTGTAGAGAATATTATTTCTTCCAAGTTTTGTTTGTAACTAATTTTCGTAGAAGCATCCATTTCGGATATATTTCGCTTTATCTTAATACCAGCCTACAGCGCCAACAGCATGTAGCGGTGAATTCTGTAAACATTCAAAATATATGTAATTTACGGCAAGGACGTGTCTTCTTTTACGATACGAAATAATAATTTTGCCTTATAATGCTACTCATAATAATTTAAATATCTATACCCCAAATATGGAGAAAGTCATGTGTTGACCACATCAGATTTTTTACTGTTGTGATCAGGAAAAAATCGACTTCGAGATTTCATCGGAAATACATGTTTTGAGGTCCCTAGTACATGTTTAAACTATTTTCGGAATAATGTGTGTGTGTGTGGATGTATGACATTGTGGGCGCTATAACTCAAAAATTACTTGCCATATTAACACCAAATTACATATGTAACACTTTGGTATGATTACGAAGAGCTGATTAGTTTTTGGACAATAACGGTTAACCAGAAGTCTAGGTTTATTCGTAACCCGATTCAGTTTTGACGAAATATCTCCGTAAAAACATCATTATTGTATATACGATTCTATACAATGATTATAGAGAATGTAATTTACTACAACTTTCAGTTAAAACATTTTTCCATAGCTGTTATTGTTTAGGAATTATTTATAAATAATCGGTTTTTTCGGTTTCCGTCAAACATCTCCTTAAAAACGTCGTTATTAGTAATCTTCGTAAGGACCGAAGTTGTAGAGATTAATATTTCTTCTAATATTTCTTATAATATCTACTTTCGGCGTATTTTCCTAGCTTTTTTTTTGTTTTGTATTTTATTGTTAACAAGAAGTGGAATTGCTAATACAATAAATCATTTGCACTTTCCAAAAAAAACCTGTAATTAGCTAATAGCAAGTTCTGAAGAAAAAAATGTTTTTCTGTTTAACTAACCAAATGTCTCACCATCGAGCACATTTCGACGATTGCATGGTAGCAACTTCCTGACAATTAAATGGATATTCTGGCAATCGCTAAGATTCGAATGATCCCAAAGAAACTCCAGCGATCGAGAGAGAAGATGATGACGAGTAGAGACTCCTTGAGCTCGCAAAGAGGCCTTCAGAGCGCTTGCTTTACACGAATAATGTTATGACATGTATTGATGTAGATGACAGTGTAGTCAAAGAATGGCGAAATTATTCGATTTCATATCATATTTCAAAATACAATACGCCCTCAAAGCAAAGGAAGATTAATAAATATGTCAAAAAGCAGTGATATGAATTAAAACATTGATGGCTGAAGTTTTATGTTAAAATCGCCATTCATTTTCCTGCAATACATTGTTTTTACGTTTTTAACACCTTTCCATCATATGAGGTATGTGTAATTACATGAGGGATCCTGTATGCATCGTGCGTCAAATTTTGCGATTTGCCCAACCAAGCCCATCCTACATCAACCAGGCGATGACAACGGTATCCGAAATACGCAAGCAAACGTGGGTTTCAAATTTGGCGCCCATAAGAGCTCGCCGCCATGGGAGCATGTTATACCTGCTAATGTGACCAGAGAAGAGGATAAATAATGCAATGAATGATTTGTAGGTTGATATAAAGGAATTATAAAATGATGAAAACATGGTTCAACTAATTTCGCTGCTACGTTGTAGATTGAGAAGTATCTAGAAGAAGATTAAATGGAATATTCAGAGATGTATTAGGTTAATTTACGCGGTCACTTTAGCCGTATCGATGGGTTAAGATAGCCTGAGGGTATTACGGTAACAATAGAATGGGAAAATTTCTTTTGATATCCCAGCACGTACGAAGAAGTATGTGAAGGGATGTATGCGTGAGTGAATGAGCAAAAATGACTGCCTGTAAATGCGTGTGAGTAAACTGTTGGGTGAATGAGATGACGTTTGTGTGGTGTGTGTGTGAGGTTGTGTGTGTGTGTGAGGTTGTATGTGTGGAGGTTGTGTGTGTGTGAGGTTGTATGTGTGGAGGTTGTGTGTGTGTGTGTGTGTGTGTGTGTGTGTGTGTGTGTGTGTGAGGTTGTGTGTGAGGTTGTGTGTGAGGTTGTGTGTGTGTGTGTGTGTGTGGTTGTGTGTATGTGGTTGTGCGTGTGTGGTTGTGTGTGTGTGTGTGAGGGAGTGCATGTGTGTGAGTGTGTGCCACCAAAAACGCATCTAAAATCAGCTGGAATATATGCCACCCAACTTGCACAACAAACCCCTAATTATTAGGGCCTAATATATTTACGACCATCAAGCACTTGATTGCCCCTTCGATATAGACCACCCAAAACACGAAATTACCCCCTGATTTATGCCACCCAATATGCGTTGAGTGCCGCTATAACATATTCCTCCCTAGATGTATCAAACTCCCCACGCTCTTCTGCCAAGCGATATATACTCTACTGTACCAAACATACACCGAATGCCCCTATGCTTATATAGCTCACAAATTCTATAGATATTTTCCGCGATCTGTTGGTTGGTTTGTTTGTCGGATGTAACGCTAAACCCGCTCCCTAGAAAAAATGAGAATAATGATATTTTTATTCTGACATGACCTCGGCAGGATTAAAACCCGCGACCATAACATTGCTAACCACTCCCTCTATCGATAACTCAAGAGAAAATAATGATAGAAACTAAATTTGGCAAGAATGCTCGATTCACATATGATAAAGTGGTGACGAAAAAAATCTCGAAAAAAGTGCTGGGTTCGATTCCAATGGAAACCATTTACATTTCCCATTAAAATAACACAATAAAATCTACTGTATGCTTTCATTAGTTTTACTTTCTCCATATACGTAATATTGAGATAGTATTATTTTCATGAAAAAAATCGACTACAGAATTTCAACGGAAATACACGTTTTGAGGTCCATAGAACACGTTTAGACTATTTTCGGAATGATGTGTTTGTATGTGATTGTGTGGGCTCTAACTCTAAAAGTACTTGCCACATCGTTACCAAATTTCAAATATAATACTTTGGTATGAGCATGAAGAGCTGAGTAGTTTTTAGACAATACCGGTTAACCGAAATTTTAGGTTTATTCGAAACCCGATTCGGTTCCGGCGAAAGATCTCTGTTAAAACATCATTATATATATATATATACATATACAGGGTGTCTCAAAAAAATGTATACACTTTTTAATAAATAATATCTATTCACGTACTCACGGTGGAACCAAAATTTAATGTGCCTCTAAGTAGTGTGGCATTCACTTAACAAATGGCATTAGACGCAATTAAAAACTGCAATACCTTACCCATGATTCAGAGTATAATACAAAATGGCAGAGGTTCGCTATCAAGCAACACAAATTAATTTTGAAGAGGTACTGGAAATTTGAGAATCTGAGTAAGACAGTGGAGACGTGAATTTGCAATTGAGCCTCCAACACGACTAACAATTTCAAGAATTCGTGATAAATTTGAGTCTGATGGTACTGTGCAAGATGTGTACAAGCAACAGTCTCTGATACCTCGCTCACCAATGAATGGGAAAATTCTGCTATTGTGTTACAGCAAATTTTCCATAGCGGTTATTGTTTAAGAATTATTTATAAATAATCGGTTTTTTCGGTTTCCGTCAAATATATCCTTAAAAATGTCGTTATTGGTAATCTTCGTGAGGACCAAAGTTGTAGAGAATAATATTTCTTCCAAGTTTTGTTTGAAACAAATTTTCGTAGAACCATCCATTTCGGAGATATTCTGCTTTTTCTTAATTTGCAGTATACAGCGGCATCACCATGTAGCGGTGGATTATGTAGACATATTCAAAATTTACATAATTTACGGCAATAAGGATGACTGTATACCTTTACGATACAAAATAATAATTTTGCCTTATAATGCTATTCATAAAAAGAATTTAAATATCTGTACCCCAAATATGGAGAAAGTCATGTGTTGGCCACATCAGATTTTTTAGATTAAAATTGGAAAGAATTGACCTACAATCTTCAGATATAAACCATTTTGAAGAAAGCATTATAAAGCTTCTTATTCTGTTCACCTTTTTCCACATACAGTTCAAAATCATTTAATTTAAACATTTAATTTACACAGTTTGATGAAATCTTGCCATTTTAACAAGATGTTGCCTTGCCTACCAATTCCATTGTTAGACCTCGATATCATATTGTTATTTCAGTCCATATGGGTGTAAATGTACTTTGAATGCTTTTAATATGAGAGAGAGAAGGAAGGTGAGGGAAATTATTTTTATAGCAACAAAAGTAAACAACATTCATATTTATACTGAATATACATTCATTCCCTTTCATGGAAGAATATACGTGACTATTTTAAGTTTAAGTTATAATTGTTCTCACTTCAGAAATTTTGGTATAATAACATAATTCTGAGTTCCTTACTCTCAAGTCATCTGAAGTTTTGTTAAATCAAAAATATTATTCAGTGAAAAGTTCAATCGGACAGATAAAACAGGTAAATTTTTCATTACACATTTGTCCTGCATTGCAACAATTATTGCAAATTTATGAAATTCTCTATTCCATAATTATTTCTCATGAATATAAAAAAATGCATTATTAATAAGAATTATAAAACGAAAATGATAAAAATAAAATTAAGAAAAAAACATTTTTAGTGTATACACACTTTTAGTTAAAACTGCACTAAAAAAAATATTATTCAAAAATTTGTATGCTTCACAAACGTGGCTGGCATTAATATGAGTAAATATTAAATAAGTGGCCAACAAAATTTTTTGAAGCATAAAAATTTTTGAATAATATTTTTTGTCCAGGAAAATTTTTTTTTACCTTTGAGTGCAGTTTTAAGTAAAAGTGTGTATACACTAAAAATGTTTTTTACTGAATTTTATTTCAATGTCACCTTAAGGACCTCCATGAGTGCAACCCTTCTTGATGTGGAACCAGCGAAATAAAGGAAGTTTCTCTACCTTTTCAAAAAATCCCCCGACAGTTTTTGCAGTGGAATGATAAAAAACTAAATTAAGCGAATGCTCTGTACATGGTATGAAATGTGCAAGAGGGTTATGCTTTAAAATTATTTCCTTACAACCGTTTAATTTAATGATCATATTAGGAGTATTTTTACAAGATTGAGCTCTCATGTTTTGTAAATCTAGTCCATCCTGTTCCAACTATTGGATTATTTCTGACGCTAATTCATCTCCCTTTCTCGATTTGACAGCAATAAAATCAATAAAGGGCTCCTCAATAATTATTTTTTTATCGACGACTTTGATGAAAATTCTGCCCGACTAATGCAATGCGATAGGGCACACACATTTTTGGAGACGATGGTAAATAAAAGAAATTACATTCAGCCGAAAAGCCTCAAATTAATTTTGCGCACGCTAACCAATGACTTGGTACAGTCATGGCCCTTCAGCTGAGCCTCAGGTTGGCCGTTATAAGTTGCCAAGAGATCGAAAAAATGAAACTGTAACCACATTCTATTAAGTGTATAATAAGACTTCCATTTGGTGCCCTCTTATGAAGCTGCACCTTGGGCAGGTATCCCAGTTGTCCTCCCCCACTACGACTCTGCATGTGCATAAGGGAAATAGCATTTTAAAGTTCTTTACTTCAACGTAAATAATCTATTTTCTTCCTATTTAAAAATATTGCATGCATATATAAGGAAATTAAAAGTCTTTTTGTGTGATTGTGTATGTTAGCAACAATGATGAAGTTCACCTCCAATTAAGACATTCCTATGTCAGCCCTTTCAGATTTCATAAATTCTTTAGCAGACCCTGAATTCCCTTGCTACAGAACAGAGTTGATTTTTTTATTGAATTCTACGACTATTATCTTAAAACCAACTTCATATTTCTTTCTTTTTGCAGATGGAGCCGCAATGAGGGTATGTAACTATTTGTAGTCAATAATGCCATGTGATATAATAATGTCACTTGAACACTGGGGATTACCTGTGTATTTTTCAATCAACAAATAGTTGAGATGTTTATATATTGTATGAGACCTGGATTTTGCCTGAAAAATTATTTTTAAGAAATCCTATTAAAGTGAATGAAGAAGGTCGACTTATAAGGAGAGTTTATTCCTAAGCACTCATTTTCAAACTGAAAATTCAAGATCAACTTACATAGAGCAGCATGAAAAATGTCATAGCTGGGATTAGACTGTAGGTGATTAAAAAGAAGGGGGATACTGTAAAAACGAGAATGACCAATGCAGGATAAGCGGGGAGTATCTATGGCAAAAACTGAATGAAGCTGAGTCTTTCTTGCAGGAACATGAAGCTTCAAAATGGCAAGTAATTCAGGACAGTCAATTTTGACATTTAACATATTATGAAGGAAAGAAATGTCAGAGCGCATTCTTAGTCTATGGAGGGGTTGTAAGTTGAGGGCAGTTAGAATTTGGGACTTGGCTAAATTTTGAAACAAGGTTACACAATGATGAACTATTTTGATAAAACAAATCTGATGTGGCCAACACATGACTTTCTCCATATTTGGGGTATAGATATTTAAATTATTATGAATAGCATTATAAGGCAAAATTATTATTTCATATTGTAAAATAAACAGTCGTCCCTATTGCTGTATTTATATTTTGAATATGTTACAGAATTCACCACTACATGGTGGTAGCGCTGTATACTGGAAATTACGAAAAAGTTAAATATCTCCACAATGGATGGTTCTACGAAAATTTGTTTCAAACAAAACTTGGAAGAAATATTATTCTCTACAACTTTGGTCCTTACGAAGACTACCAATAACAATGTTTTTAAGGAGATATTTGACGGAAACCGAAAAAACCGATTATTTTTTAATGTAATTCCTAAACAATAACCGCTATGGAAAATTGTTTGAAATAAAAGATGTAGGAAATTATATTTTCTACATTTTTTGTAATGGTCAATGTATACAATAATGATGTATTATCAGAGAAATATTGCAAAAACCGAATCGGGTTTCAAATAAACCTTGACTTCTGGTTAACCGGTATTGTCCAAAAACTAATCAGTTCTTTGTGCTCATGTTAAAGTGTTATATATGAAATTTGGTATTAATATGAAAGTACTTTTTGAGTTAGAGCACCCACAATCACATCCACACACACATCATTCCGAAAATAGTCGAAACATGTTCTAGGGACCTCAAAACGTTTATTTCCGTTGAAATCTCGAAGTCGATTTTTTTCGTGATCACAATACGTTCCCTATACTATGTACGGAGAAAGTAAAAATTGAAGATGGGATCGAGAAGAGAGAGACTGGATGGAGCAGACATGAACCAAACAGGCAAGCAATAGGTTATGATGGGAAGAACAATGCTACAGAAATAAGTTTGTAGAGTAGACGGGTCTTTATTGTTGGTAAAGCGATGGAGAATTCCAAGGTGAGCCATTGACTTCTTCTTGACTGAAGTCAGATGTAGAAGAAAAGTAAGTTTGGAGTCGAGGAGGACACCAAGATCCTTCTGACATGAGACTCTTGGGATCGGGTTGTCATTCGAGAAGTAGGAGTAGAAGAAAAGATTTTTGCTGAGTGAAATAGAGAGTAAGCTGAATTTGTCGGGGTTTGGATTCAGTCTCCACTTAGCACACCAATGACCAACCTCTGTTAAATCTTCGTTTAGGCACGCACAGTCTTGATGACTATTAACCTTTTGGGCAATTTTAAAATCGTCTGTGTAAAGCAATAGATGGCAATCGTTGGGAACTGATTCAGGAAGATCATCAAGATACAAAGTAAAAAGGAGCCTAGGACACTGCCTTGAGGGACCCCTGAAAGGACAGAAATCCAAGAAGAAGAGCAACCAGATATAAAAACACGCTGCTTCCTGTCAGCGAGGAAACTGCGAACTAAGGAAAGAAAAAGGCCATGGAGGCCAAAGCAATAGGACAGTTTATAGAGTAGAAGATTGTGATCGAGGGAATCGAAGGCTTTAGCAAGATTGACAAAACAAATGTCAATCTGGGACTTCGTGGAGAGGGCATCAATTGCATAATGCTGCATAAGAGAAAGGTTGGTGAGGAAAGAGTGGCCAGGAAGGAAAATGTGTTAATTCGTTGATAGATGTGGTGAGGGAAAAATCAAATAATTTCCTAAAAATAATGCATTTGCAAATGATTGACAGAATGGGAAGTAGCAAAATGGGACGATATGAATTAATGGAATTTTTATTGCCAGACTTATAAAGAGGTATAAAATTGGGGGCGATTTCCACTGAAGGGGGAAATAACCATAAGAAAAGCACCTGTTCAAAAAGAGGGAAAGAGGTAAGGCTAAAGATGGCGCAGCGTTTTTCAGGAAGAAAGTGCCGAGCTTGTGAGGACCAGATGAACGATTGGGAGAAAGAGAACTGAGGAGATGGAAGCATTCATCAGAAGATGTGGAGATTTTAGAAAGAGAATCAGAGCATACATTATCAATATACCAATTAAAGAGATTATATCGTGAGGCAGGAGCAGAGAAGTTTGACGTAAAAAATGAATTGAACATTTTGGGACGACGGGAGCCAATGGCTTCTTCATAACCATGGGATATGTGTTCGGGAATTCCACCATTCTTGCAGCGAGAATTTAACATCGACCTTTGAGGTTAGAAGCAGACTGACGAGATTGAGGATACATGGGCATTATTAGAATTACCGTAATTTTCCGATTATAATATGCATTTTTTTCTCGAAATAGTTGACAAAAAGTTAGAGTGCGTATTATATATGGTTATAAATACATACAACTTTTTTCAGTACGTTAATAATTTATATTTTCGAACATTTTTACCAATATATCGCATATGTCAATGCATTTCGATAACGAACATGTTTTTACGAATAAATCGTACATTTCAATGCATTTCAATAACATTTCTTTAAATATTGTTTGTCAAAACAAAAATAAGAATATTTATTTATTTACTTTGGCTGTCAGAATTACTTAAGCCTAGGAATTCATTACCACTCCCCTCACTGTCCTCAAACAGTTCCTCGGCGATATTGTGTTTTCACTCATCATTTACGTAAATTGCATCGTCGAGAACATTTTACACACCTCGATCGGTTTGTATGAACTGGACTTGATGTTCACGTAAATGATGTCACCGGGCAGCAAAGGTCCAATGGACCAGGTTAATGCAAAAGGCAACACTGAGACTGAAGTTTTTATACATTGTATCGATCTTTAACGGGAGTCAGAACATAACGTGATATTTTCATAAACTCTCTCAAAGATATCTAGTTTGGCAGCAAAGCACGAACCCTTATTCCAACTGACCAGATTAATACAAAAGGCGACATCGAGACAAAATTGTTTTCCTACAGCATAGCGTAGCATACTGTGATATTTTCGTAAACTCTCTCACACATATCTAGTTTAGCAAAGCGTGAACTCGCATTCCAACCGACAAGTTTAATACAAAAGGCAACATTGAGATAAAATGTTTTTATACAGCATAGCAATGTTTAATGGGAGAGTCAGAATGTAACGTGATATTCTTGTAAACTCTCTCACATGTACCTCATTTCGTGGCAAGGCGAGAACTGTCCCGATACTACACATAGTCAAGTAAAATTACATTGATCTTTTACAAAAAAATAGGTGCGTATTATACATAATGATAAGAGAATTTTCACATTTCACTCATGAAAACATGGGTGCATATTATTATAGGTTGTGTATCATAATCGGAAAATTACGGTAGAAATGCCTCAGTATGCCACGGAAAGTTTTTAAAGTCTCTGGATTGGGAAAACTCTTAAATAAGCACCATGCACTGTGCTTATTATTAATGGCACGAATTGTATCAAATTTGAACCACACCGCGTACTTCTTGCTATGAGGCCTGCAGTGGGGAACACAGTCTTTCACCACCACACCACACCCGTCATCGTCTTTGGAACCGGACTCAAGAAGACATCATGGGAGCAATATGAGGGTCTCATTAATGACCGACCAATTGGCCTTCCTCCATACAGGGAAGGTCCTAGAGGGGTGAGACGAAGGCTTTATCTTGCAAAAAGCCCTCCTGCAGAGACGAGCCCCAACATTGAGAGACTTGTGGTCCGAGGAAAAGATCTTTCTGCCAAGAAAAGTATCATCGATCAGGTAGGACAACACAATGTAATCAAGGGTTGTCGAATTTCTAGTGCAATGCATATATCTATATCTACAGTTCACCCTGCAAGCCACCGCAACGATGTGTGGCAGGGGGTGCAATAGCACCAAGGGAAAGTGCATAATAATGAATAATATCACCCTACATCGGCTGATTTCTTATCCTAACTTCTGTTCTGCTCAGCTATCGTTCTAGGGAAAAATGAGCCTTTATACCTCTCAGTCCTACAGGCTATCTCTCTTATTTTACGAGGATGGTCCGTTCTACCAATATAAGTTGGCGCTCTTATTATTTCTTTGGCGTCGATGCAGAATGTATGCATTCTAAATCTTTCGAGAAGTTTTAACCTAGAGCGTGATCGGCGCTCAGTTAGTGATTCCCATCCTAAGTCCTGTATCAAGGCTGTAACACTTTTAATTCTATCGTAACAATTTTTGACGAATCTAGCAGCTTTTTGCTGCACTCTTTCTAACTCTGAGATTGATCCTTTCTCGTACGGATCCCATATGCTCGACGCGTACTCTAATAGCACTCTTACTTACGAGAAGTAACATGTCTCTGACTTTTTCCTCACTTTTATCTACTATGCGTTTGATGAGTCTTAGTTTCTGTTTAGCCTTCCCGCATATATTTCGTACGTGCATATCCCACGAGAGGTTGCTTGTTTAAGTAACGCCTAAGTATTTGACGGAATCGGCTAGTTTTAGCTGGACGCCTTCAACAATGTAATTCGTCATGTCAATGTTTTTGTTTCTCCAGAATCTCATAAAGGAACAGTTTCCTAAGTTCAAATCTAACTGGCACTCTTTACACCACTCGATAATTGTATTTAAGTCGTTAGAAAGTAATAATTGATCATCAGGACTGTTAATCTCTCTGTAAACTACTGTATCATCCGCGAATAACTTGATTTTACTTTTAATAACCTTATCTAAGTCGTTTATATATAAAAGGAATAGTAGGGGGCCAATTACACTTCATTCGCACTGGTTCCCATATTGCACTGGTTGAAATTAAGACCCAAAATGAAGTGTTGGTAGAAGAAATCATAATTTTTACTGAAAGTGGTGCACAGAGTGGGAGAGGTCCATTGAAGAGATAAATTAAAATCACCAAATAAAATTACTTCACCAAGAGTGCACGCTCTAACCACAGAATTGAAACATTTCTCCAAATGATCCTACCACAGTTTTCAAATCAATTTTATCGATATCTGTGAAAACACTTTCATTAGTAGAGTCAAGCATCCATAGTCAATCTGTAATCCGGAATCACCCGTTGTCCGGCAGTATTCGCAAAAATGACTAATTTGGGAAATCTAAAAAAAATTGTGTGTCAGTGGTTCTTAAACCTCTTTGTATTGCATACCACTCCTCAGGTGAATTATACCCTCTCCGGCTGGAAATCGGTAAAATTTCGAACTATTTAACACATTCAGGACAGCGTGCGCCACCAGTGGTACACGCCCACTTTTTCTCATGGCCGTCGTGTACCACCAGTGGTCCAAGTTCTTATAATGCATCGTATCCTTCTGCGACTGCAACAGAAAGCTGAATACCTTGCGTTTTATGCATACAGCCATAAGAAATACACTTATGAATGTGTGGGCCACCGGTTAAGCATGAAGTCACTTTTTTTAAACTTACTTATTTTAAAAATCAGCTGATGTAACACATACTTTTTAAACAGTTTTATATTTAAGGAAATAAAAAATGAATACATCAAGTCATATTTACAAATAATAATGAGAAATATTAAAATATGAAAAATAAAAAATATAATATTAGTTCAGACAAATAAATATGCTATACAATGGCATACGTAATAATAGGAAGACAGTACATCATAAAAATGTTAAAAAATAATTAAGAGTAAAAAACCCAAAATAGTATTGCCAGAATATTGAAAATTACATTAAGAAATATTAAAAACTAGCAGAATTTCCTGTTAATTTCAACGGATTTAGTGAAGCTACTACAGCACAACATACAAACTCTTTAAAATATATAGTAGATACTTTTAAAATTACAATTAGCTTTTCTTAACAATTAATCATATTTGCTTGTAACAATTCGTTTCTGAGCCTATTGCATTCAAATATAACGATAATTTTATTTCCTATCATATTACTTTTGCCAAATCCAGCTTCATTTATTGTGTAATTATGCCTATGAAATGTTTACATTTATGTCTTGTAAGCATGAAACCCGTGAAAAAGCAACGTTCAGTTGTCCATGATTGAACACTGATTCCGGTAAATGTACACCAGATACGTGAGCTTATTTACATTAATAAACATTATAATATAGAATATAATGATTTTACTTACACAAAATGTAAGAATCCAGTATTCAATAGGCAAAAGAAGGTTCAATTACTTTCATCAATCGGTATAAACACTTCCTGAATAATATTCAGTATCTATTTACGTTGCTATCGATAAACATCGATCGTTTCGTTGCTTAAACAAAAGTGCGAATCGAATAACGCTAAACTTTTCTCTATTTATAAGCTTCACTGAAGCTAATTGAATCAGAGGGTACAATGACGGCCACCTTGGCAACACCCAGGAGGGGTATGAAAAATCCAGAAAATTTCGAAACAAATAACGTATTTCTGAAAACTTTGACCGTGTAACATGTAAACTTCACAGGAATAAGATAGTATAGAGTTTTATTCGTCGAATAAAATAAAAACGAAAAAAATCGGTCCATATTTACATATTTTGATGCTTGAAGGAAGAATACCTTACAAGTCAAGAAATGGATTCATACGTGTTAACTTATGGAAAAATGTTAATCCCCTATATTGGCAGCACTGATTAATCCCAGTTGACCATTCATTAAGTTAGGATGTAAGAAAGAATCGTACCAAATTTGGTTATTCTAGCTTTTATCGTTTAAGAGGAGTTCCATGAACAAACCAACAAACACACACTTCAAAATATATTATAGTAGATAGATTAGAGTTAAAAAAAGTTTCCTTTCAAATTGTTTATCTATGCTTTTCATTAACCTTTATCTGCCGTACCATACATGTACTGGCAAAAGTATAGGCAGTGTGCCGAATGTGCCATATACCGTATTCACCTGAATCTAAGACGACCTTTTTTTCCAAATTTTCAGCTGTAAATATCAAGAGTCGTCTTACATTCGAATACGAAGTATATTTAAGCATTTAATCAATGGTTTTTACAACAAATGGTATATTAGAGTAAACAATTCACAACAGCAAATTCAAGTACGTACATAAAGAAGTGAAATAAACAAATAGTAATAACAATAAGAAAAACATGACGGGAATAATAATTATTTAGACTAATAATCATCGTCGACGATCATAACACAGACGACGTTCTTTCATCTTGCACGTAATGGCAACCCAATGTCAAAACAAATGAGAGCGGAAATCATTGGGATTCCCCTTTCAAACGACGCACCGCGATTCACTAAGTGTCACAGTAATTTTGAGTTGTGCATTCTTGATTTAAATGCACAACCCTTAAGTTAAAATGACAGATCATGTTGAAGTACGTGGCACGAGTGCAAAGGGAAAGTTAACAAAGGAATTAGACGGAGCTAAGATACAAATTTTAAGCTGATCGTGATAAATTACGCCGAAAAAACTAATAACTGTGATGCGAGTAGAAAGTTCGGTGTATCTGAGGCAAATGTGCGTCGATGGAAACTCAAAACAGGAACTAGAAAAAGCCACAGAAATACGTAATTGGACTTAGAAAAACCAATAATTACCTTTTGAGCCAAATAGGAAATGCCGATGAAACTCCGGTTTTCTTCTACATGCCATCTAATTATACTGTGAATGAAAAAGGTGCGAAATCCGACCTAATTAAAACTACAGGCAACGAAAAAATGCGAGTCACGGTAATGTTGGCGGTTTTAGCAGATGGGATTAAATTACCACCATATGTGATTCTGAAGCGGAAAACAATGCCTAAGAAACATTTGCCAAGTGGAATAATAGGTGTCAAGAAAAGGGGTGGATGACTAAAGAACTAATCACAGATTGGTTACATGTGGTGTGGAATAGACGGCCAGGAGCTTTACTGAAACAAAGAGCAATGCTTTCACTGGATGCATTCAAGGACACTTATCTCCTGAAATTAAAAACATAATGAGTGCGATGAATATTGATCTTATTGTAATACCTGGAGGAATGACATCGCAACTTCAAGTTTTAGATGTTGCTGTCAATAAGTGTTTTAAAAATAATTTAAAGGTTTTGTATTCTGAGTGCTTACAGAGTGGAACTCACACTTTAACACCAAAAGGAAATCTTAAGAAACCTGAAGTTGCAATGCTCTGCCAATGGATCAAGGCATCGTGGCAACAAATAAATGCAAAAGTAATAGTGAAAGGATTTAAGAAATGCTGCTTATCTAATGCCATGGATGGGAGTGAGGATGATGTTTTGTGGGAGACTGATGATGAAGTTGAGAGTGATAAAGATAGTGAGCATGAGGAAAATAGTGAAGGTTGCATAGACAGTGATGATGACTAATTTACTTTATTTTTAATGTTATCTTAAAATGAATGCTACCATTTAATTTGTTTGAAAACCTGAATGGTTCTATTTTTGATGTGATCTTATGATTTTAAAATGTTAAAAGACAATGACATTCAAGAAAAGTATAAGAGAAAATAAATATTTCACAAGATTTATAATTTTTGTAGTCATGAAGGTCAATTTGAGCTTTTTTCTCTTTTGGAATCATAAAAATGGGGGGTCGTCTTACAAGGGGAAGGCACTACTGACCCCCAACCGATTTGGCTGAAACTTCGTAGAGATAATGTCCATGACGTCCGATTAACGAAAATATATACATATCAGGGCCAATACTCAGTCGTTTTTAATTTATTAGTAAAAATAAGTTCATATTTTCCGAGCCATTACGTAAGTACCACACACGGTAACGTCAATCGTAAGAAGTGGCGCTAGCGTAGTGGGTAGCGTGCTTGGCTGAAAATGTCAAGATTAGTTGTTCGAGTCCATGTTCGGAAACTTTTTTTAATTTTTCCCTAATATTCATTTTCCTCATTTTAAATGCTTATTTCTTAATAACGCTATAATAGTATATTTTTATTTTTTAATAGTTAATATTTTTTATATATTAATGTGCAGTTTTGAAGAATTATTTGTAGCGGACATAGCGGTTGGTTATCCTCGTCAATAAATTTTTCATTGTAAAGCGATTTATTAGTTTCTCCTCCTCATGAATAAACAATGAAAAGAAACTTATTGTCTTGCACGTATTGCTTCACAGTCATGGCATTGTCGATAAATACATTGTAAGCATTTGGAAAAGGATCGGAGAGGAGCGATTTCAAGTGCTACAATATCAGTATTGCTTCTTTCATCAGAGCATTGTGAGTAATTTATCTAGCGTGTTTCGAAGTGTATTTTTAACATACTGCTATTTTTGCTGTTTCAAAAATGGAATATGCTGCTTCAACATCTTCAGCGGGGAATCCTGTAACGAGCAAAAATGTTACATCTTTTACGTCTCCTCCTTTGGACGACGAAACGGCATTACTACATGAAGCTCCGCCGAAAAAATGGATTGATGTCGGATAAAGAAGTTCCCGAAAGTGAATGTGGCCGTAGTGTTGTAATGGCCCAAGAAATTTATACACGTGTTGTGGATATGCTTGGCGAGATGAACTTCAATGAAGATTATGATCTGGTGGGGCCCGATGAAGTCGACGAAATGCACGGATATGAGGAAATCGAGTTAGCTAGGGAAAGTTCGGGAAGCGAGTACGAACCGACACCAAAGAAATACAAGCATTCGTGAAATGTTCGTGGTGCTTTAATCCGTATTGTTTCCATTGTTTTTATGATCAGTACCACCCTAGAACCTGTGAAAGTGCTGTCGGACTACCTACTTAAAAACCAACCGTAAAGATAACTTTCATATCGATACCTGATAATTAAATAAATTAAAAAACAGAATTGCTGACCGCTGATATAGGGGGAACTCTAATGAACGGCGGGGGTGGAGGAGGGTTCAGCAAAAAATAAAAAGAAAGTGAATGCATTAAATATGTAATTGTTATCGCAAACCGGTCGCTTTATTTGTCATTGCCCATAGAGATATTATCATTGTGATTAGGAATTTTATTTAGAAATAAATGGGTATTTAGAAAATTAGGTAATAAATACTTTAAATGATGAAAGTGAAAAATGTGGGAAAAAATCAAAAAAAGTTTTCGAACAGGGATTCGAACAACAGACCTTCACATTTTCAGCCAAGCACGCTACCCACTACGCTAGCGCCACTTCTTACGAATGACGTTACCGTGTGTGGTACTTATGTAATGGCTCGGAAAATATGAACTTATTTTATCTAATAAATTAAAAACGGCTGAGTATTGGCCCTGATATGTATATATTTTCGTTAATCGGACGTCATGGACATTATCTATACGAAGTTTCAGCCAAATCGGTTGGGGGTCAGTAGTGCCTTCCCCTTGTTAGATTCAGGGTCGTCTTGGATTCGGGTGAATACGGTATATATATATATATATATATATATATATGAGGATACAAAATTATGAGGCACTTCCAGATGTGCCAGAAACTTGAAATTTGGTAGGATTATAGGTTTTTTGTCACAACCGGAGGAAAAAATCCGAAACTGTCGAAATTACTATTTTGAAGGGCTATTTTGGCCCCTTTTTGCCCCATTTTTTGCCCATAAGAAAACATATAAATTGGTGTACAGGTTTTTATATTTGCATTTTAAAATTACTTCCCGTCAAGATACAAACTCGAGACTTAAACTGTCGGATAGGATATAAATTGCAGTTTCTAATTTTTGAAGACGGAATGCAAATCCGAGTAGAATTAGCGTAATTTGATAGTTTTTATTGCAAACAATTGCTAATTCTTCTGGGTCTAACAATAGGTTTCCTTGGTAACAAGCTCTATCCTTTCATATGGGTAAGCTTTTAATGGGAATCAGAGGCTTATATTTTAATGCTGTTAATGTTAAACTACACCTAATGAAGGAAATCTGATATTGATATAATTCTCATTTTTGGGGCTGTTTTGCCCCATTCGAGAACAAAAAAGGCGATGCAACTGCATAGGACCCAGAGACTTGAAATTTGGCACGGTTATAGAAATTACATTGCAACCTAAGTTAAAATTACAAAATTACAAAAATTCTCATTTTTAAAGGGCGGTTTTGCCCCTTTTCAGCCCCATGCGAGAACAAAAAATGCGAGGCAGCTGCATAGGACCTAGAGACTTGAAATTTGGCACGATTATATAATTTTCATGGCAAACTAAGATAAAATTGTAAAATTGCAAAAATTCCTATTTTTAATGTTTGGTTTTGCCCTTTTTCGGCCCCATACAAGTCTGATAATTATAAGGCACTTCTTAATGAGATACAAACCTGAAATTTGGCAGAATTATGGGTTTTTAGTTACAACAGATGGAAAAAATCTGAGACTGTAATAATTCATAATGTTAGGGACTGTTTTGCTCCATTATTGCCCCATACGAGGATTAAAATTATAAGGCACTTCTAAATGAGCAACAAACTCCAAATTTGACATGGTTATATCATTATGTACAACATAGCTTGGGAATAATTTGAATTTGTAAAAATGCTAAAATTTGAAAATGCTTGCAGAATGCAAGCACATAACAACTAGTATTATATATATATATATATATATATGAGGATACAAAATTATGAGGCACTTCCACATGTGCCAGAAACTTGAAATTTGGTAGGATTATAGGTTTTTAGTCACAACCAAAGGAAAAAATCAGAAACTGGCAAAATTCCTATTTTGAGGGGCTATTTTGGCCCCTGTTTGCCCCATTTTTTGCCCATAAGAAAACATGTAAATTGGTGTAGAGGTTTTTATATTTGCATTTTAAAATTACTTCCCGTCAAGATACAAACTCGAGACTTAAACTGTCGGATAGGATATAAATTGTAGTCTCTTATTTTTGAAGACGGAATGCAAATCCGAGTAGAATTAACGTAAATTTATAGTTTTTATCTCATAAAAGTATTAATTTTTCTGGGTCTTACAATAGGTTTCCTTGGTAACAAGCTCTATCCTTTCATATGGGTAAGCTTTTAATGGGAATCAGAGGCTTATATTTTAATGCTGTTAATGTTAAACTACACCTAATGAATGAAATCCAATATTGATATAATCCTCATTTTTGGGGCTGTTTTGCCCCATTATTGCCCAATTCGAGAACAAAAAAGGCGATGCCGCTGCGTTGGAACCAGAGACTTGAAATTTGGCACGGTTATAGAAATTTCATTGCAACCTAAGATAAAATTATAAAATTACAAAAATTCTCATTTTTAAGGGGCGGCTTTGCCGCTTTTCGGCCCCATGCGAGAACAAAAAATGCGAGGCAGCTGCATAGGACCTAGAGACTTGAAATTTGGCACAATTATAGGATTTTCATAGCAAACTAAGATAAAATTGTAAAATTGCAAAAATTCCAATTTTTAACGTGTGGTTTTGCCCTTTTTCGGCCCCATACGAGTGTGATAATTATAAGGCACTTCTTAATGAGATACAAACTTGAAATTTGGCCGAATTATGGGTTTTTAGTTACAACAGATGGAAAAAATCTTAGAATGTATAAATTCATAATGTTAGGGGCTGTTTTGCTCCATTATTCTCCTATACGAGGATTAAAATTATATGGCATTTCTAAATGAGATACAAACTCCAAATTTGACACGGTTATATGATTATGTACAACATCGCTTGGGAATAATTTGAATTTGTAAAAATGCTAAAATTTGAAAATGCTTCCAGAATGCAAGCACATAACAACTAGTATATATATATACCGTATTCACCTGAATCTAAGACGACCTTTTTTTCCAAATTTTCAGCTGTAAATATCAAGAGTCGTCTTACATTCGAATACGAAGTATATTTAAGCATTTAATCAATGGTTTTTACAACAAATGGTATATTAGAGTAAACAATTCACAACAGCAAATTCAAGTACGTACATAAAGAAGTGAAATAAACAAATAGTAATAACAATAAGAAAAACATGACGGGAATAATAATTATTTAGACTAATAATCATCGTCGACGATCATAACACAGACGACGTTCTTTCATCTTGCACGTAATGGCAACCCAATGTCAAAACAAATGAGAGCGGAAATCATTGGGATTCCCCTTTCAAACGACGCACCGCGATTCACTAAGTGTCACAGTAATTTTGAGTTGTGCATTCTTGATTTAAATGCACAACCCTTAAGTTAAAATGACAGATTATGTTGAAGTACGTGGCAGAGTGCAAAGGGAAAGTTAACAAAGGAATTAGACGGAGCTAAGATACAAATTTTAAGCTGATCGTGATAAATTACGCCGAAAAAACTAATAACTGTGATGCGAGTAGAAAGTTCGGTGTATCTGAGGCAAATGTGCGTCGATGGAAACAAAACAGGAACTAGAAAAAGCCACAAGGAAGTCGCTCAGTGGTCCAAAATTAGGCCGATTTCATGGCATCGAAGAAGAAGTAGTCAAGTTTGTGCGCACCATGAGGAAGAACGGTATGCCTGTTTCGACTGAAAGTATTATACTTAAAGCTAATGAAATTACTAGAGGACTTAATGTATCATTGCAAGAATTCAAGGCCAGCAGAAGTTGGTGCGTGAGAATGATGCGACGAAATAATTTTTCTTTACGGCGACGAACTTCGCTGTGTCAGAAATTGTCAGAAGACTATGTAGAAAAACTTCTTGCTTACCAGAAATACGTAATTGGACTTAGAAAAACCAATAATTACCTTTTGAGCCAAATAGGAAATGCCGATGAAACTCCGGTTTTCTTCTACATGCCATCTAATTATACTGTGAACGAAAAAGGTGCGAAGTCCGTCCTAATTAAAACTACAGGCAACGAAAAAATGCGAGTCACAGTAATGTTGGCGGTTTTAGCAGATGGGACTAAATTACCACCATATGTGATTCTAAAGCGGAAAACAATGCCTAAGAAACATTTGCCAAGTGGAATAATCGGTGTCAAGAAAAGGGGTGGATGACTAAAGAACTAATGAGAGATTGGTTACATGTGGTGTGGAATAGACGGCCAGGAGCTTTACTGAAACAAAGAGCAATGCTTTCACTGGATGCATTCAAGGACACATCTCCTGAAATTAAAAACATAATGAGTGCGATGAATATTGATCTTATTGTAATACCTGGAGGAATGACATCGCAACTTCAAGTTTAGATGTTGCTGTCAATAAGTGTCTTAAAAATAATTTAAAGGTTTTGTATTCTGAGTGGTTACAGAGTGGAACTAACACTTTAACACCAAAAGGAAATCTTAAGAAACCTGAAGTTTCAATGCTCTGCCAATGGATCAAGGCATCGTGGCAACAAATAAATGCAAAAGTAATAGTGAAAGGATTTAAGAAATGCTGCTTATCTAATGCCATGGATGGGAGTGAGGATGATGTTTTGTGGGAGACTGATGATGAAGTTGAGAGTGATAAAGATAGTGAGCGTGAGGAAAATAGTGAAGGTTGCATAGACAGTGATGATGACTAACACAATAAAATGATTTTATGCAGCACTTGGATTGAAATGTTTTTTTGTTGTCCTGAAATGAGTATATTCTTTCAATGTATTTACTTTATTTTTAATGTTATCTTAAAATGAATGCTACCATTTAATTTGTTTGAAAACCTGAATGGTTCTATTTGTGATGTGATCTTATGATTTTTAAATGTTAAAAGACAATGACATTCAAGAAAAGTATAAGAGAAAATAAATATTTCACAAGATTTATAATTTTTGTAGTCATGAAGGTCAATTTGAGCTTTTTTCTCTTTTGGAATCATCAAAATGGGGGGTCGTCTTAGATTCAGGGTCGTCTTGGATTCGGGTGAATACGGTATGTACCGCTTGCGTTCAAGGCCGCTTAGAGATGTCGTATTTTTCATAGTGTATGGAGAGTAAGAGAAAGGTAGGTGATACGTATTTTTTCCTATTCCTCCTTCCCAAAACCAAAAGTATAAATGGTTTGGAGAGGGTAAACAAATACTTGAAAGGGTCTCTCTCTCTCTCAAGGTGTAAGCGTAAGCTGAAAAACTCTCTTTCACAACTGAAAGAGATGCAATAATTCGGAACCCCATGACCATACTCAAACCTAAGTTCCCTTGTTTATTTTCCTCTGCCTTTTGTGCATCAATGTTTATATTCCACCTTCGTGTTTCGTTCCCAAATCGCGAAAGAGAGCAGAAGTAAATTGAGGCATTTTCTTGTTTTTGAGCTCAATTTCCATAGTTTTTTATTTCTTTAGTGTTAGGACCAGAGAATACTTGACAGCCATGGTGTGGAAGGACAAGCAAAATGTTAACATGCTGACAAATATTCATGAACCACCAGGAGAAAGAAACTTCTACAATGACAGTGGAAACGCTTTAAAACCAGTTATTATCGAGGATTATAACCACCACATGGGATTTGTGGATAAAGGGGATAGGATGGCAAATAGCTATACCATCAGTTGCCACACGTGGAAGTGGACAAAAAAACTTTTTTTCACTTTGTCGACCTCACAATCCTAAATAGTTGGATCCTCCTCTCTTCATCCAGTGGCTCATTTTCCCATCGGCAATTCCATCTTTTCCTCATACAGCAATTAGTTGAAGAAGGTGCTAGGGCTCTTACAGTTCTAGCTATAAGAAGGGGTCGACCTAGTCATAGTGGGACTCAGATAAAGCGTTTAGAGGCCAAAGACAACAAACATTGGCCTGTTATGGTAAACCGTGTGTGACACCATATGTGCCCCACAAAGGGAAAACAATCGAGGACAAGTTTTAAATGTAAGGTGTGTGACGTAGGATTGTGTATTGCTCCATGCTTTGAAGAGTACCACACTTGCCCAATACTCTAGGGTATCAGGATCACAACAGCTGTGAAGTGAGTAGGAACCACGCCATCAATAAGTGAGTAAACATGTTTGTTTTTAACTTTTTTTGGTGTACATCAAGTTTATATACCAATACAATTCTATATCCTCTAATAAGGAAAAACCACATCATTTTACAACATATCTACTATAAACAGCTTTTTATTTTAACATTTTATCACCAATAGATCGTGAGATATGCTATACAGGCAGACCTCATCTTTCACAGGGGTTACGTTCCTGAAAACACTGCGAAAGATGAAATCGCAAAAGAGAAGTAATTAATGCAATGGGAAATACAGTGTTCGATTCCCATCCCAGCAAGAACGGATCATAGCTCGACTTGTCCAGTGTTGGTGACCACAGAAAAATAGAGGAAGAGACAGAAAAAATGAACGTCAATGAAAGAGAGACATAACCAAGATAAAAGAACACGAAAAAGTATCAGAAAAAACAATCTTATTTAAGTTCCGTGGTAAAAATCGAGAAAAATGAACGTCGGGTGCCTAACCTGCAGGAGCTACTTACCTGAATGACAGACCTCGTCTTTCTCGCCTGGTTAGACTGGTTAGACTGGAAGGCAATGCACCTGCCTTCTAACCCAGAGGTCGCTGGTACGAATCCCGCTTCGGGCATGGATGTCGTGATGTATGTTGATTTTCTCTAAGAGAATTTGACGGTGCAAAATGACCTTAGCTGTTGACGCACCTAAAAACCTAATTACTACTACTCGTCTTTCTCAGGGGTTACATTCCTGAAAAACTTCGCAAGGGTTGTCTTTCCCCTCATGACTTTCCTGTCGTCAAAAAGAAAGAAAGCTCCTGAACGGTGATACCAACTTATATTTTGCAACTTTTCATGTGTGAAGGGGCACAAAAGTGTGGGAGGATTGCATCCTAAAAATCTTTAACTACGCCTATATATATTACATTAATGCACTTACGCTATATTTTTACATATTAAAATAACGCAACAATATTTTTCGAACCTGACTATGAGAGAAAATGTGAGGAAATGCGATTCATTCCATGTATAGAAAATTTCAGGTAGTCTTTTCCGTGATTTTTTAAGCGAAAGAGCGAAACATGAGACCGTGAAAGACAAAACTGGTCGCAAATGCAGAACCGCGAAAGAAAGATCAAAACACGCAAAAGATCAATACACGCAAAAGATCAAAACACTCAAAAGATCAAAACACGCAAAAGATTAAAACATGCGAAAGATCAAAACACGCAAAAGATAAAGCCGCAAAAGACAAGGTCTGCCTGTATTTTCTAAATAGATAGAAGAAAATTTAAAAGCCCTTGAAAAACTCTGGCAGTGGGACCCTACTGGGAGCATTTAAATCCGGCGTTAAAAGATTAAAGTAATCCAAACACATAGTCAGTTCTCCATCACAATCTTTATAAAATGTGCAAACTCTTTTTGCATTTAACCTAGCAACTTTAGCACTTTCTTAATTTTTTATAGCATGATAAACACCTTTTACGAATGTCTCTTTCTTTCCCATCGTATCTGCCAAGTCGCTGAGTAGGAGCACTGCGTTTTTGTCATAGCAAAGGCTAACCGTATGGGAACTGTTTTCTGTTAAGAATAAAAGATAACTCATGATTATCTCAAGTATTTAAAAAGATTCGGGCATTGTAACAACGTTTCCTCGTTTGTCACCTGTCAATATTGAACAGTAAAGAACTGATCTATCAATTCTCCGTACAATTAATCAAGTGCCGTTACATAAGCTGTCATTGATACAAATGTTTCGAATTAACATCACGATAGCTCCTTCTTTCAACTTTAACTTTTGAGGTGGTAAACCTGAAGGAGTTAGAGATGCCAGATATTCAGGTTGGTAACGTAATATGACTTCATCATTGTCTGTGCTGTCTCCATCTATGGCTGTTGCCCAACTGTATCCCTCACAGATAATTTCGTCTCCTGGTAATCTATACAAAACTTTTTCACATTCAATGAATTTACTTCATTGTTTCTCGGAGCGAGAAGTATGCCACCTCTGTCGTTCATGGTTAGCAGCAGTAGAATGTTCTGCATTATTCCTATGGTAACATCGTTGTTGTTCACAATTTAAAGTCGTCGACTGTTCTTGATGGTTTGCATGATAATGTTGCTGAAGTTCGCGGTATTTTATTCGTTTTTGTTCGCCTGCCAATGTTTTTGGAAAATTTTCTCCTATTAGCATCGTTTTCCATTTATCTGCAACCTGTTGTTCACTTTGTGACTCTTTTTCTTTCTTCTATTTCGCTTTCAGTATTATTTCCAATTCCTTCTTTAATACACATTTTATTTTTTTCCCTGTACCGGGTGTTATAAACCTTTTTATTTGTCTGCTTCTTGGATTCACTGTCATTTTTTTTCTTTGATTCCCCCATAGATTGTTGCCTTTTACTTCCTTGTTTATCAAAGTCATTATCGCCAGCATGATTGGATGTTGATAAGTCATTGTTATATTTGTTTGTATTTACACTAATTTCTCGATTATCTACAAAATAATCGACAGCGTGATCAAGATTTGTTAAATTACATTCACTAATAGCCTTCCTTTTGGCACTGTACCTTTTATTGTTTTCTCAATTCCTTAATCTATTCCATTCCTTTTTATTATTTTTAATAAAATATTATTATTATTATTATTACAACCACATCGTAGTGACCGTTGTCACAATCTCCCATGTATAAAAATGATACTCTCTTTTTCCTACCACCTTCAGAGCCAAAGTGCATGATACTCTGGGCATTTGAGTGATGCAAGTTAATAAAAATATCGAAAATGCTTGAAGCAACTGTCAATTCCAAATGGCCTCCATGTATCCCATTCTTACTCATGTGATTTGTATAATCATTTACTGATTTTATTGAGACACCGTAAGATGTATCGCCAATAATGAAACAGCTGTATTATGTCCAGTTGTTAGCAACGTGGATTACTATCCGATTGCGTACTAACACATGCTCTTCCTGGAGTCCATATAAGCACGTACAATAATGCTAGAAAAAGACAATTTCCATCTCCAATGATGTGATACACAAATGACTCTGGCCGTGAAGTAGAAGAGGGAGTTGGCCCTGATAAGGGCGGTGAAATATAAGAGAGAGTTGTGCTTGATAAGGGCCCGTTTGCATGTGAAGATGAAGAAAATATTGACATAATCTCTATTATAGTCAGAGCGTGACTGGCGGGAAACTTGGGCTGCCTGTCACCTGGCAGAGCTGAGATAACTGCGCCTGCATACAATGGTCATTTTATGATCACTTACTAGGCCATTCCATTATAAGGCAGGTAGGAGACCACGGCTGCATCACCTGGCAGCCAGTGGGGGAGAGAGAGTCCTGAAACTATGTGCCTGCACAAAACAGTCATTTTCCGGTCATGCATCACTTAGTTAGGACTTTATAAGATTATAATATAGAAAGATTCCATTTTTATTTTCTCGCCCGTAGACTTCTCCTTTATTCATTTTTCTCTTGCACACATCTGCTAGATTCCTGCGATGATTTTGTCGCAGTGTTCCACAGGAATACGTTCGTCTCTTCAAAAGAGCCTCACATAACGGTACACTTGTATAATAGTTGTCCATGAATGCTGTCCTACCCTTATTCAACAGCCCATCCACCAATTCCATCACAATTTCATGAGCACATCCAGGTCCACCGCTACTCGAATTAGGATTTTTTCCTGAGTAGGGCCTTTAGGTCGTAGGTGTATCCCTCCAGTGTACACAACTTGTACAACTTCACACCAAATTTGTGGTTTTTACGTGGAATGTATTGCCAAAACATGAGTCTGCCTCTCCAAGGAACCATGGAATCATCACCTGGTGTCAGCATTGTCCGGAACTTGTGGCTAATGAGGTCTAGCAAAGGTTGTACTTTCGCTAACCTATTTCCTTCAGCAGAAAAATCACCATTGTCATGAAAATGAAAACATTTCAATAGAATATCGAATCGTTCTCATGCCATTGTGCTCTGAATTAGTTCAGGGCGATACAATAGCTTACTTGACCAATACAATCTTATTTTTGGAAGATGATTAATTCCTATGCTAATTAGAATAGCATTAACCTTTCCACTTCTCTTCTATTCGTGTCTCTCCACTTATGCATCACTGAACAAGGACGTAGCTGATGGGAACTTATGAACTGATGCGCAAATCTATTTGTTTCTTGCACTATAAGGTCCACTTCATCAGTTACAAACTGTTTATACAAAGAAACAGGATTTGACAAGTCCAAACTGCACTGCACACTATCCCGACCAGTATACAAAAAAACACACTCAATATCAGAAAATGCTTCCCACACATGTGATCCCCTGCCATGAACTTCACAAGAGTTATCCTCTCCTCCAGAAGACACTGTCTGTGTTTCCACCGTCTTCTTTCAATGAAGATACAGTATCACTGTCATCTTCTGATTCAGATGGCTCGTATGAATCCTCAGAGTTGGAGAAATCAGTAAATGAAATTTCGCTGTCGGTATCCATGGATTACCAACCACAAAGAAAAAATATTCACTACGGAATAATACAGAAGGATTTTTATCTCACAGTGTTACTCGTTCGAAAATCCAAAGTAAACTGACACAAAAGACTATTCCTAGAGTAATATAGAAGGAAAAGGTGAAGGGAGAGAAAATGCAGCTGGCTTGTGAGAAATATTGGGGTAAAAACATGGGAAAAGGGTAACACATGCGAGGATATTTTTGAGAAGCTGGGCACTCCACTTTTGCAGATGTGTTGAAAGAAGGATTAAGGAGGCAGCAAATGGCAATAAACATAAAACAACCCGCCTATGCTCAATTACCCCATTGACCTAGGGTACATGCCCATTCGCACCCTAGTGCAAAAAGTACCCATCTAAACTTCACACTGTAACCTTCAACACCCATTCTGGATCATCATCCTTCCCTTACCCTGTATACGACTCTCGGTAGGCTTAGTTAGGTTTCTCACAAACATGATCGTCACAGGCTCCATCAGCTGAGTGGTTAGCGTGTCTGACTCCCAACTTTGTGGTCACGGGTTCGAATCCCACTATTTGCATGGATGTTCCTGTTTAACAGAGACGAATTCAAGGTATTCAGAACAGGCACTGAACATCGAAGATATTTACGTGCCTGTAAACAATAATGCAAGAACGACACAGGTCGCATGCACCATGGCCGCGAGTTGGAAGTCTCATCTTATTCAACTAATTGAAAATCAGCTAATATTCTTCCACAAAATCTAAACCAAGTATTATAACTATTATTTTATTTCAATTTCCATTTTTAGCATTTTACCTTACCCTATGTTATTTGCCATGTACCACCCGTGGTACACGGCATTTTAGGCGACTCCCGAGTTTCGAATGTTCGAGATTCGATTAATTCGAGATTTCGACCTAGCTGATCAAATTGGGAACTACTTTATGCAGAATAATTTTTGCGGAGTAATTGGTTCCGACCAACCACGCGAGGTTTAGTTTTGGTGTAGACGTAGTTATATCTGCTCTAATTGTTTGAATTTGTGCTGATTTCACTCTTTTTTCTGTTAATCTTTTATTTAAATTTATTTATTTTATTGATTTATTTATAAATTTATCACTTCACATGGCATCTAAAAGGAAATGTAATAGTGATAATGTAAGGGAATCAAATAAAAGAGTGCATAAGACTCATAGTTATGAATTGAAATTAGAAATTTTAAAGCATGTTGAGAAAGGTGAAAGTCATACTGAAATCACACGATCCTTGGGAATGTGTCGTTAAACTATTAGCACTTACGTGAAACAGAAGGAGAAAATTCTAGAACGTGATAAATTCACGTAATATGATAACAACAATAAACAGTTCCCCACACAATAGCTCCTCTTCTTCCAACGAAAATGTTCCAACTTCTCAATATTAATAAACCACGTCCTGTAAGCACGGTTGAAAAAGATTTAAGGTATGAAAATATTTTTAATTTTAATGTTTCTTTATTCTTAAGTTATTTTGTGCTTTTTTAATAACTTTTCTATTAATTTCGCTGCGATAAATAGTTGTATGTATAGATAGATGTACGCAGTTATGTTATGCAGCTCGCGCGAGTCATTTGTAACAAACGACTCGTGCGATCCAGACCGGGCTGTCGCATATTGCATACATCTATCTTTGAAGTTCGAAACAGAAATTTATTTTTAGTGTAAAAAATAAGTTATACATTTAAAATATTTATATAATTTATTCATAATTTAATATTATGTATTAACATATTAGTAATGTTATTTTATCTTTATAGAACGTGAGGGGACACTTTTTCCCGAGATGCGGGAACGTATCCCCCGATTATAACATGCAAGTATATGGAAAAATGGCATTCGACATTAGACTATTTGAGATTCGAACATGTTTTCAGGAACGCATCCCCGACGAAACTCAGGAGTCGCCTGTATTACAGTAAATTATTTACAACGGGAAGTTGTGTACCATCAATAGTTTAGTGCAAATTTACAAATATAAGATGATTTTATGGTCCATTTCATGAAAACATCACCAGACATGAAATATTGCAATTATTCTGCAAAAATGGTTAATGACAATTTCCGGCCCTGGCGAGGGACATGGAAAATGCCCTCCGTCGCGAATGTGTTAATGAAAATAATTGAAAATAATTTTCTACCTCCAAACTGCACCTCTCTAATACAGCCTCAAGATCAAGTCACATTAAGATCGCTGAAGTGTCAGTATCGATCTAATTATATGACGCAGCTTCTCATCGGTTTAAATTCAGGGAAATCAGTCATGGAAATAATGAAACAATACAATCTAAAAGATGTAATTTGGGCACTTTCTCGTGAATGGGCAAGTATTCCAAAATCCGTTTTAAGAAATGCATGTTTTAAGTTATGGCCTGCTTTAAGGTTTCATGATGATGAAATCACAATTACATATTTCAAAGGGTTCCAAATTTCAGAAGAAAAACGGATGACGATGATGGAGTTGCTTCACTATGCAAAAGATATGAATAACTTTAAGAAAATGGAAATTGAAAATTTAGAAGAATGGATAGATATTGATCAAGATACTCCAGTTGTTCATCATTTTACAGACAGGAGATAGTAGAAATGTTGCAAAGCAACAATAAAAGTGAAAGTGAAGCCGAAGATGATGAAGCTGAAATTGTTCAAGAAAGAATATCCATTGACAATTGCATTTATCACGCGACTCGGCTCATGGCAGGATTAGAACAGCATTTACATGCTGTAAAGTCAACTCGTCTGTGAAAAAACAAAAAACATGATGCAAGCATGTTTAACAGATATGTCTAAAAAGTTATCAAAGGCTACTGGAAAATCTGAAAGCTTCCACGTCAGTCTCCCCTGACGACATGCCTAGAAGTAACCAAGATGCATCAGCTGTTCACAAACCGAACGCTTCTATTTTATGTACGTAATTCCAAGCTCTGTTTTCGTTTTCATTAAAATAGGATTATTTTTATTTTCACTTGCCGCAAATGTATTTAACTATCTACTTTATACACGGGCAGCATCATATAACAGAGAAATTCATTGTTTTCCTAAGTTTATTTCATGTTCACTTCATGTGCAGTTTGCAATACCTACGTAAAATGTTTATATGTATTTGCAAATTCATAAACATAATATCCTTCATTATTTCTGATATCCATGTGTAATAATTGGATAACTTAATAAAATTTGTTATTAAAACATCGAAAAACATTGAAAATACCAATGAATCTAAAAAAAAACAAAAGTTACCGCTTAGCACCCAAGGTCCGAAAAAACTCGATGGTGCCGGATTAAAGGTGATTGACTGTATTTACCAAATGTTTTGCACTTACCTTGGTATCATACCCTTAACTTCATACATGTCACACATTTTGAATGTCACAATAATCATTATCGCTACCTGTTTCGCAGCATTCATTAGCATCATCAAAAACAAAGCCACAGTTTCTAAAACAATTTTTGATAAAGGCTCCTTGGACACAGTTATGAGTGAGTGAGAAAATTAATTGCACCTAAAACATTGATTTTAACTCTCAAGTCCGATCCTCTCTTACATTAGAACTTGGTTATAATGGCCTCGGTTAATACAGCAACTCAGATATAACGACATATTCTTCAGGTCCCATTCCCGTTTCTACAATACTGTAATATACTCACCTCAGTTATAATGTATTAATGCACTCGGTTATAGCATCAAAGGAAGTTAGTAAGTAACAAATATTCGTACATATAGGGTCAGCGCAACACATTTTTGTATGTGTGCATGAGAAAAAGAAAGCAAATATCATATACATTTCATTAAATGATTCAGGTTTTATTATTAACTAGCGTAAGTGCCCGTTGAATTTCAGTGGGTTTAATGAATCTAAATTTTCGTCAATGCAACATGTAAAAATCGCAAGAATAATATTGTGCACTGTTTTAACCATCGAATATTTCTATATTATAAGTCTGTTTTAATTAATTAACTAAAATCTCACAGAAATTCCTTGTGAATAAAATAGTACCTTTCTTTCTACTAAAATAGCCATTGTTATTAATTTTAAAGGTACTTTCCTGTTAATGGGAATACCTCAAAAAATAAACACGTATTGTTGTGATATGTTGTGGTATTTTCTTTGTTAACAATGCGTAACAAATCTCGTTAAGATAGTTACGTTGATCCCTTAATGATGAATTTGTGGAGCTTGCCGAGGAGTGAAGAAGAAGCTGTATCTTTGCTTCAAGACCATGGTATTTTATCTAAAGGGCGAATGTGCAAGAAGGATCATATTATGAAACTTCTGCGACAGAATATTTTGGAAATGCAACGCGAAAGCCTGTCAGCAGAAGAATTCATGTGGCAACAACATAACAAAGAAATCGACATATTTCCAGCTATTTTAAATGCTATCAAGACATATTGACCCCCTAGTAACATAAATTTAGGTTGTATGGGTAAATATGTTGCTTTTATTAATAAATAAGTTTCAAAAAAGTGTGATATTTAAGTAATTCCCCCGTTGTTACGCATTGTTAACAAACAAATACGTCATAACATATCGAACAATACGTTTATTTTTTGAGTTATTCCCGTTAACAGGAAAGTACCGTTTTAAATTGATTATAGCATTAGGATTTCAATTTCATCAAATAAGCAGAATTCCGGTTTCAAAAAAATTTGTTCAATATTCAATTGCCTCTGATAATACTTTAAATAGATTTTGGAATATAATGTACCTCAATATCATTTATCATCCGCTCAGCACTCTTGCCTTCTCAGTTTCCGAAACAACTACTTTCAATAGTTTTAAATTGATTTTTGCTTTGAAATATACTTGAGTCAATTCGGTACAACTTCCACTTTACATATTGTAAATTCCAAAGTAACTCCTTTTATAACAGACAATGCTAGCCTAAAATTCATCATTCTGTAAAGTGAATAAATAAAGTTCTTTCTTTAAACTATAATAGCCACTGTTATTAGATTTAAATGGATTATAAGCCTTAGAACTTACTCTGTATTAAATAAGCACCAAAATTCCTTTTATAAAAACAAATCAATTCATTAAAAGATCCACTGTTGTTTCTTCGAAAATTGCCTGTTAACAGTTTTAAATGTCCTTTTAATTTTAATTGAATTTTAATTTATATTAGTTTCCAAACTTCGGCCATTGTTACGAAATTAATTAGAGGAATAACAATATAAATTCGTAAGCACGTATGATTTACAAAGAATTTAAGTTAAGAATGCTTTTTATTTCCAATTTTTCTAAAATGACACTGTCGATACTTAAAATTTTTTATATTTACATTAATATACTTATTTTCCACAAAACACGCCAATCTCTCCCCTTCCTTCCTCTCTCTCTCTCTCTCTCGTATTGAAGCACTCAAGGCACACTTATTCCCACGAGGAAGTATACAATAATAGTAATTTGAGGTGTAACAATGATAATGGTCGACATAGCAACATCACATTAAAATGGCGAGATTTCCACAAAATATGCAAATTAAACGTTTAACATGGAATATTTGGAACTGTGGACGAAAAAAGACGAATGGAATAAGAAACTTTATAAATTTTTCTTCAAAATGGTTCAGATCCGAAGGTCGTCTGTTAATTTCTTCTAATTTTAATTTCCAAATGAGTAAAAGTCTGCACGCCGAAAAATCGCGTTTTACATGTAAAGTAATGGGAAATGGAAATGCCTCTCTTGGAGATGAACCAAGGAATTTTTTCCCGATTTAAATTTGTCATTCTCTGAAGAAGTGTTAATCAAGCATCCCTACCAAATTTCGAGTTTCTATCATTATTATTTCTCGAGTTATTAGCGTTTGCATAGCGTGACCAACCAACAGACGACAGCTATTATTATATAAAAGTTTTGTTGATTGCCAAACATTGAAGGACTTAAGGCAGCCTCTTGGCCACCCAGGTGGGGAGGGACCCAGCGGGGAAACTCTTTACTCAGTGTGGTTTGCACGAGCCATTTTTTTATTTTTGAAGCTCTGTGGCCCTGTTGTTATGTATCACTAAATTGGATGATCCCGAAAAAACCACCAATTAATAGTGGCCGGAAGGCAATGGCAGATACAGGAGGATAAGTAACGCCCTCCTCCCAAAAAAATTAAACCCCTAAACCTCGGAATCCATATGTAAAGAAGACAGAGAAAGCTTTAAACCTGTGGATCGAGACCCAAACTTGCAAGAAAGTCCCACTGAGTTCACTTGTCATTTGCGAGAAAGCCAAACAACTGCACAATCATTATGTCTCAAATTCTAGTGCTAGTGGATCAACTGAAAGCAAGCCATTCTTGGCAAGTAAAGGATGGTTCGAAAATTTGAAGAGACACAGCAGCCTTCATAACTTGAAGCTAACAGGTGAAAGTGCCTCTGCTGATCACAATGCCACTGCATCATTTCCCAACATCCTCCAGACGATAATAGAAAAAAGGGTTATCTACTGGATCAAGTTTTTAATGCGGATGAAACTGGAATGTTTTGGGAAAGGATGCCAAACCGCACCTATTTCTCCAATAAAGAAAAGACTGCTCCAGGTTTAAAAATCAGCAAAAGATCGCATTTCTCTTCTGCTGTGCTGCAATGTTTAAGGTGTCTTCATGTTGACACCCATGTTGGTTTATCGCTCACAGAACCCTCGCACTCTTAAAGGGAAGAACAAACATCACTTGCCCATTCACTGGTGCTCTAATAAAAAAGCTTGGGTTGATAACAAACTGTTTGTCAACTGGTTCCATAATTGCTTTGTGCATGAAGTGGAAAAATATTTAGTAAAAAAAACATGGCTTTTAAAGTTCTTTTAATATTAGACAATGCTCCTGGCCATCCTGCATCACTCCAGTTTGCACATCCTAGTGTTGAAGTTCTTTTCCTGCCTCCTAATACTACCTCCCTCATTCAACTGCTTGACCAAGACCTCATAGCAACTTTTAAAAGTTACTACACCTTTGCTCATATTTTAAATAAAATAAACAGTGATAACTCCCTTTCAGTTCTTGATTGCTAGAAAGAGTTCACAATAGCAGACTGCATCAGTATCATTAAGGAATGTGTAAAAGAACTTAAACCATCTACAAGAAATGCTTGCTGGCATAAAATATAGAATATAGTTAGTGAATTTAAAGGATTTCCCGATGTTGGTGAAGAGGTGAGTGGCATTGTTGCACTTGCACGGCAAAAAACGCCAGAGTACATATTGTATTATTAAATTTTGAAAGGCAAAAATGCAAGTTACATAGCGGAATACGGACTATAAGAACCTAACCCTATTTTTTCCATATACCCAATTACTTACCATTTGCGAATTTGCCATTCACAAGGGTTTTCAGGAACCTAACCCTCACGAATGGTGAGAGACTACTGTACTTATTATATCATAATTTAATGTACAGTCACGAAAGAAAAAACTGGGATACCTTAACGTTAAATATCAACGGGAGTAAAGATTTGATCGTTCAAGCTATTTATGGAGATCAAATTGGCATCAGAAACATAAACTGTATAGAAAGTCATTTCCCTCTCTCACCCTCCCTCCCTTTGTCCCCTCTCTTCCCCTCTCTCATATTACAAGCAATCAAAGCACGTTTACACCCATAATGATTGTGTAATAGTACCGATTGCTTACCTTTGATATTACTCGTGTTGCGCTTCGTTGATTTGCATACGACAAGAAATGTCTTCAGCCTTGATATCCAGATTATTTGAATAGAACACCGCCTCCACCAGTAAAAGGTAACTTATGCAGGTAATTTCACCAAATTTGAAGTAACGAGTATAATAAATGTTAAAATATAAAAGTTATTTATAAAAATTTATTTTTATAAGTACCCATTACTTGTTTTAATATTTAATCCACTCTCCATCGTTTTCTATGACTAATGCCAGCCTCCTCGGCTTGGAGGGAATTAGTTTATGGCATAAACCCTCCGTAATACCCTCCCAGGCATCCTCTATCGACTCCCAAAGCTGAGTGGCGTTACTTGGTCTTCTTTTGGCTTCATTCACCTCTCTCGCCATCACCACCCAGGCGTTTTCTATCGGGTTCAAGTCAGGACTTTTAGCCAGCCAATCCAATACTTGAACATTGCTTTCATTGAACCATGCCTTGGACAACCGACAAGTATGGACCCGTGAATTATCCTATGTGAACAAAATTGTAATATTTCATTAAAAGTCAGACACAAAATGCATCAAACCATGCTGCCAAATTGATAAAGATACAGTAAAACCGTGACATTTTCTGCTAAAAAATTGGCGAAAAAAATTGTTAAAATAATTTCATATCATACCAGATATGACGAGAAGACACAGATGAGGAACGAAAGGTTTAAAAGCTACCTAGGTGATTCATTTGTGGGTAAGTGAAGCAAAGGAATGAGGAGTTGGTAGTGAGAGCAGCGATCACTATGATACAAAATGGGGAGATGAAAATAAAATGAGATATATGTATGTTTAATAGACAGGTGTCTGGTTTGATGCATTTTAGGTCTGACTTTTAATGAAATATTACAATTTTGTTCGCATAGGATAATTCACGGTGCATACTTGTCAGTTGTCCAAAGCATGGTTCAATGAAAGCAATGTTCAAGTATTGGATTGGCCAGCTAAAAGTCCGGACCGATAGAAAATGCCTGGGCGGTGATCGCAAGAGAGGTGAATAAAGCCGAAAGAAGACCAAGTAACGCCACTCAGCTCTGAGAGGCGATAGAGGATGCCTGGGAGGGTATTACGGAGGGTTTATGCCATAAACTAATTCCCTCCAAGCCGAGGAGGCTGGCATTAGTCATAGAAAACGATGGAGGGTGGATTAAATATTAAAACAATTAATGGGTACTTATAAAAATAAATTTTTATAAATAACTTTTATATTTTAACATTTATTATACTCGTTACTTCAAATTTGGTGAAATTACCTGCATAAGTTACCTTTTACTGGTGGAGGCGGTGTTCTATTCAATTAATCTGGATATCAAGGCTGAAGACATGTCTTGTCGTATACAAATCAACGAAGCGCAACACGAGTAATATCAAAGATAAGTAATCGGTACTATTACACAATCAATATGGCTGTAAACGTGCTTTGATTGCTTGTAACACGAGAGAGAGAGAGAGTGAGGGTGAGAGAGGGAAATGACTTTCAATACAATTAATGTTTCTGATGCCAATTTGATCTCCATAAATAGCTTGAACGATCGAATCTTTACTCCCGTTGATATTTCAATGGACATTACGCTAGTAAGGTTTTAAAGGAGAAATATAAGACCCTGATTCCCATTAAAAATTTACCCATATGAAAGCATTAAGCTGGTTGCCTAGGTCGAAGTAAGGGAGATAGCACGGCAAATGAACATACCGCGTGCAACAGTAGGCCGTCTACATAAAAGTTGGAAGACGGAATTATCTGTTGAATGTATCCATGCACGTTGATCATCCCAATAAAAGATTTGTTATCATGGTTGTTACCGTTTTTAAAGGGATTAGCATTTACGAAATTGCAGTAAGTGCAAATAAATGCTGTCGGGTTAATAGCGATCATGAGTCAATGCCCGATTATTAAGTATCAATTGCACTTAGGATATTTTACGGACCCTAGCACTGTTTTTATTTCAACGTTCAGGTATCTTACCTCGAAAATACTGGTTCACACATTGTTGATTGATTGCTAGAGTAATTTTCAGTTAATACAATAACAATTTTCGATTCATTTTCTGTGAAAAAGATTACTTGAGCATCACGATTCCTATTAATAACGCAATTTCTGTAGCAGCGCCAATGCACCGCTGAGCATCTTTCTATGTTGCCACAATCAGGGATCAATATGTAGGCTAAAGTAATCCCTTGAAGTCATATCCATGCATGTGGATCATCCCAATAACAGACATGTTAGCGTGGTTACAACCACTTTTAAAGAGAGAGAATAAAAGTTACGAAATTACGTTATGTGCTAATAATGCGATCGTGATAATAGCGATCATGAGTCAATGCCCAATTATTGAATATCAATTACACTTAGGGTATTTTACGGACACTAGCACAGTTGTTTTTATTTCACCGCATCATTTGGATCGCAACAAGACTTATTCGAAGCTCGTTCACAGGCCTTGATGCTCGTTTCAAGTGAGGACTCGGCCTCACACAAGTTTTAGGTCAGTTGATTTGTTTAGCAGAGTGACGAATACCGGCGGGACCCACTCCTCTCCTCCCCCCCTCCTCATCTCCTCTTCTCTCCTGCAATGTTGTCATTCGGTTTCTACTCTTCAAAAACTTCCCCAACTCGCCGTTATGAGAACATTAAGGTGTCCCAGTTTTTTCTTCCGTGACTGTACTATGTATTATGTCATAATAGGTATAATATAATGTTTAATGTACTTATTAGATCATAATATAAAATTTAGAATTTGAAAACTTATTCTATGTTCCCATGCATCTCGGTTTGAAAGACACTCGGTTATAATGACAATAAATTTCCAATCCCTTGAATGCCGTTATAACCAAGTTCTACTGCACAAATATATTGATGGCCCCGTAGACATATTTTAAAGAGACCGATTTTATTTCTGTCTTTCACAGGTTCAAAATGTACTTAATAATGCAAAAATTACAAGAAACAATCCTTTCCATCTGCGTCTTGCAGGTTCCACCTTACAGACAGACATTTAGATGAAAAACGTTATCCACTAGTACAATTTTATTTTGGATTTTCGGCTTTGGCAGGTTTCTGTCAAATACAGGTTTCACCTTTCACAGGTTTTACTGTACTAAAATAACTTTTTCTGAATACAGACTTTGCTACTAATGATATATCAGAACCTCTTTTGCGTAAAAGTCCATAAACAACCTTTTACATGTTGTCAAATAACATCATTTATCGCCTCTGCAACTCTTGGTGATATTTCATGCATTGAAATAGTAATTCTGAAAATATGGACATAGGTAACACTAACCCATTGCATTGCTGTTGAGGAGAAATACCCCATGACTCGTTCCATCCTTCTCCATGGCCAGGTAGAATGGATGGCTGCCATACAGGTTGGTCTGTTGCACATACATAAATGATAATCTCCATTAAATGTGTTAAATAAACACAAAAAAAAACAATGCCAATGAAATAATTCATGTTTGATGCTCAATAAATTTATTGTAGCTACAATGAGTGCATTTCTGCCCTTGCAATTCTAATATGTGGGGCTATATAATAAATATCATAATTAATGACAAAATTAACATCAAAATAATAATAATAATGCCTATAATGGTAAATTAAACTTAATCAAATAGCATGATAGTCCGACAACAAATAGCACATTTTGGTGAGTAAACATTTTAAAAAATATTATAACAAAGCTGCTTGAACTTTGGCGCTGAGTTGAGATTTGTTTCAAAACTTGACTCAATCTGAAATAAAATTTCAATCAATTTCAAGTTTTCAAAAGATTAAGTTACATTTTAAAAAACAGCGTGGCGATTTTTCCCTCGGGACTTTGTCCATTATCCCGAGGGACTTAGTCCATAGACCGAGGTGCCAGAATAAACAAAGGCTGCCAGGAGAAACCAAGGCCGAACTAATCACCTCTCCACTGTATGCCACTCTGCTGTTAAGCTGCGGACTTTTCTGGACATCTGAATATATACGCCGAAAAGTGTGTCCTCCCTACAGTCCCTTTCCAGTTCAACGAATTTTAAGTCTAGACATGCAAATCAAGAGACACTTGTTTAAATGTTCGCCAATGATGACTCGCCACCTGGAAATTCCACAGTGACTTGTAACTCCCTCCCCTCTTCCCCTGGAACTTGGTCGAAGCAATGAGGGGGCTCGCTCTCTCTCACTCACTCTCTCTTCTCAAGCTAAATTGAAGGCCCCAGGGAGATACCAACTGGGTATGTGACATAGATTACAAAATACAAGAAATTGAATTTCTGGTTAATACTTAAAATTTTATTAACCATTCAAAACACAAATAACAAATCTTACAACTTATAAATCTGATAGGTATTACTATCACCAGAATTACTGCGGACTTCAATAGGGAGTCCAGGCAAGGTTGGCTCAGCTGATGTGGTTACTATGCTAGGGTTCAGCAAGGACTGGCCAGGTTACTACCAATGCAAGCTTGAGAAGAGAGAGTTAGTGAGAAAGCGAGCCCCCTCATTGCTTCGACCAAGTTCCAGGGGAAGAGGGGATGGAGTTACAAGACACTGTGGAATTTCCAGGTGGCGAGTCATCATTGGCGAACATTTAAACAAGTCTCTCTTGATTTGCATGTCTAGACTTAAAATTCATTGAACTGGAAAGGGACTGGAGGGAGGACACTTTTCGGCGTATATATTCAGACGTCCAGAAAAGTCTGCAGCTTATCAGCATAGCGGCGTCCAGCAGAGAGGCGATTAGTTCAGCCTTGGTTTCTCTTTCCGGCCTTTGTTGATTGCCTTACCTCGGTCTTCTGAACTAAGTCGCTTGGGATGATGGACAAAGTCCCGAGGGGGAAAAATCACCACAATGACAACTGAAAAACTTATTTGTTATAATTTATTTCTGTTGCGTATACAGTCCAAATCTGGCCAACTTTGGGCCTGAATCCTGCCCGATCTTGGATATTTCAGGTGATCATTTTATAGACATAGTATATTAACCCTTAAGAGTGTCGTCGCTCTGAGCAGCACCCAGAAGATCTACTAGAAATGCCAGAATCACTCACAGAGACTCCTAATTTTTTAGCGCAAACATTAATATATAGGCAATTTCTAGGCTTTGCTGTAAGATTATCAGTTTGTATGGAGTTCAAGCTACATTTTACTGCTAGCTATGACTTTATTTCTATATATCAAACATAGACATCTATTTAAAATGTCTGCAGTCCCAATTTAAATGTAGAAATTTACATGCATCTTTATGAATTCGTATATCTCTGGAACTAACTGTGATAAATTATTAAAACAAAAAGCATTTCATGAAGAAAAAAATTCATAGATCATGAGACTATATCTTTTGAGAAGTAAAATTCTATTACAAATGTAGCATTCTTTCAAAGCAATGTGGATGTGGTTATGGGAAAAAAAGAGCATGTTTTTTTCATTTAGTAAGCATTCTCATAAGGTCGCTATCTATTTAGCCACCGCTCTGTTGTCACTCTTGGCTCTCTCTCTTGAGCGGCACTGACAGCCATGCAGCTCACATGACCATACCATGTTTTCTCAGACTTTGCTACATTGTTATACAGGAAGTCCTCGAGATACGTCGTAGATGTGTCCCTCGAAAGCTCAACGTATCTCGAAACTCGTTTTTCCATAAGCTGCCATTGCATAGCGGGGGATACGTTCCACCTCCATGATTTTAAACACAATTTGCTAAGTAGCACATACAAGTTTAAATTTTTGAATAACTTATTTAACAAATGCAAAATAATGGTTTATATTGTCACTTTGTCAATTACAAGTAATTATATCTGCGGTTTAAGAGGCTGGATTTTAATGTAAAAATGAGACTATTTTACATTCAAAACAGAATTAGACGGCTGCATGTCATATCGGCAAAGGAGGGTTGATGAAGTTACTACGTGGAGGATTGATTTTGAAGATCGTCTTCTGACTCTTCATAGCCATCCATCATACAGCTCTCAAAGGTGTGCATCGTGGATTTTTTTGCTCCTACAAAGTGACTACATGCTAGAGCAGTGCTTCTCAACTGGTGTGCCACGACACATTAGTGTGCCTCGAGGAAGGAACTAGTATGCCACAAACTCTGCAGATATTTCATTTTCAAAAGCGTTTGAAACAAACAAATTCTCATAAATTTTATGATGCAAGGAATTTAACATGTAACTACGAGAGGAATTGATAGATCTTAGCAACGATCATACAACTTAAAATTATTATGCTACCTTTAGATGTACTTTGGCTAAAAGCTAAAGGTGAATATGCTTCAATACCTGAATATGCCATCAATATGATGTTCCAAATTCAACAACGTATTTATGCGAATTTAGTTATTCGTCAACGGCCCATATTAAAAATATTAAAAGGGTATTTACATATTGAATTATGTATGTATTTAATGTACAATAAAATGATACAGTTATTTGAATGTTGCTTTACCAATCTAATATAACTTCAACTTTTCCTTGTTTTACGTTAGTTTTTTCTTTAAAAATGTGTATTTACTCAGGGGTGGTTTGGAGTGCTGCGATGTTTTTAAGCATGCATGAAGGTGCACCGTAGAGCAAAAAAGGTTGAGAAGCACTGTGCTAGAGGAATGGTGAAGGAAATCCCAATCGTTATTTGATCTGAAACAAGATAGTATTTGTGAATATGAAAGTAAAAAGTGACAAAAAGAATGACAACAGTGAATATGTTCTTGAATAGGGAAATTACTGTTTGTGTTTGATTTAAAAACAATATATTTGTGACTATGAAAATAAAAAAAGTGTGAAACAATGAGAGTTCTGACTTTTTCCTTGAATGAATTTCGATGGCTGCTGAAAATGACGTATAAGCAAAACTTCTGCGATGTATATATGAAACCCATCCCTAATTTCTTGATGACGCATAAACGAAAGGACATATCTCGAGATGATGTATCTCAGGGACTACCTGTAGTGTAAAATGTAAGACTTTGCTACATTGTTATACCATAAAATATAAAGGTATCTTTTGATATTATATTTCCTTTTCCTCCTCAAAGTAATCCCTGTTTAGAGAGAGAGATGTCGTCCTACTGTACCTTCGAACCATAAGACGCAGGGAAATTTTAGGCAGTATTTTCTAAGGAAAAGGGTGTCTTATGGTTCGGAAAATACAGTAAATAGACTTTATATATTACAACAGAATGTGAAAGTTTCCAATTGGTAAAATTTGTTTCACTTCCTCCATTTGGAAGAGAATTGGAAGGACTGTGATTATTTAAAAATTATATTAAAGGGCACTATCCTCGTCAGAAGAATATGGATGCTTATTCTATCTGCTTAAGGACAATGAATTGGATGACTCCATGTTCATACAGCAGATGGCAAAAAAGGATGCAGGGCACCATTACATTGGTGTTGACCAATGTGGATGAGTTTCATCATGTATATGAAGAATGAATTTCCCGCTAGTTTATATGATATTCTTTTAAAAAAAACATAGTGCCCCTCATTCAAAGCGACAATATCTGTCAAGGAAAATGTATTATATAGGTACAGTAAAATCTCTTTAAAACGAAACTGAAGGGGTCCAATTTTTGGCACTTTGTTGTAAGGAGGTTCTTTGTATGGAGGTATTTTCAGATTCATCATATATTCATATTAGCATATTATTGTTGGTTATAATTTATTTCAACACTAACATTTTAGTTAAAGAATGTTTCCAAAAAATTCACTTTATGATAAAAACTATATACAGTAAAACCGCCTTATTTTGATCCCGGATAATTCAAAGTGTGGCGTAATTCGAAGATAAGATCAGTCCCCGGCCAACACCATTAGGATTTTGTGTACTTTTTGGTAGGGATTATTCAAAATATATGCCTACAATGAAATTCAAAGTCATGATCTGGTCCAGTGATTCAGGAAAAGTTTGTTTAATTCAAAATCTGGATCCTGCGTAAGTGGAAGGTTCATATGCGTGCGCCATCATATCACGTTTTTGTTCCTCATTTCTCACACACGAAATACATATAGCGCCCCAAACAGGTGACTCCCTTTTACTTATTTAATAGTAGGATGACCAAACGTCCCATTTTTGCTGGGACAGTCACATTTTTTATCAAAAAAGCCATTTTGTATGGTTTTGAAGCCCATCACAAATAAAATTTAGATTATCTGATAGTAAAGCTAATATTCCTAGTAGAAATGTAGGATTCTCGGAAACATGGAGGTTATCAAATGAACAACACATGTTAATTATAGTCGCAATTGTCAGGTTAGGAAACCTCAAGTGTCACTGATAAATTTGAGGTGGCAAGCATGGTCTCTGCGTATAATATCCAGCCCAGGTTTCACCTAACATATTCACTTCAAGTTTCGACAACGACAATGATAGTCAAAATCTTTTGATTGTTAGCTTTGTCCTAGTCTGGCATGCTCCAGACTACAGGCGACTCCTGAGATTCGACCAATTCAAGAATTCGACCGGTCGAAGCCCGCTTATTCGACCCAGCCGATCGGTCGGTCGAATTAGGAACTAGTTTACGCAGAGTAATTTTCGGCCCGCCTAACCACGTGAGGTTTAGTTTCAGTCTAGACAACGTTATTTCTGCTCTAATTGTTTGAATTTGTGCTGATTTCACTTGTTTTTAGGCATGTTCGACATTCGACTGTTCGAGATTCAACTGTATTTTCAGGAACGCATCCCGGTCGAATCTCGGGAGTCGCCTGTATAAGGAAAGTTCATATTTGCCTATTTTAGTAAAGACCGTAATAGTGCCAGATCCAACATTTAAAAAAATCATGTGGAAAACTTTGTACTGTTATTTCTTACAAAGACAGGAAATGTCCCATTTTCATCTCGTTTGAATAAGATCACCCTATTTAATAGTCAACGTGAAATAAAATTCGTAGATGATTTATATAAATGAATTAGCTTATCCTTGCATCACTATGTATGCTCACATTCTCAACTGAATAGCAAAATTCGAGAACCAAGCTGAAATGAACAGAAGTTGCAAGAACCCCTATTGTCTCAATCCTCATGCTCTCCCAAACCTGGGCAAGGTTTTTCTCATGAGAAAGTGATATGCTTCAGAAAAGACCGTGTAATATTGATTTCTGTTACTGAACCAATCTTTAAATAACGTTGCACAAAGTTATACCGAATGTCATCTCTAAAAAGATCATGCCTTTGTTTTACCCGAGAATAAGTGATGCGCCAAAAACAAAAACCCAGTGGTTTTACCCAGTGATAATCTGTGAAAAATTTTTAAAAAAAGTTGTAAGGAAATTTGGATAAAGGTGGCAGGATGCCTACATTCCAGGGGCACCACATTGCTCTAGTTCAGTAATAGCGTTCTGCTAGCTTAACAATTGTTCGGTTCGTAATATATTCCATTTCATACACTGTCGGTAATCGACTTTCTGATTGGGCAAAATGTACTTGAAAGGACAAAATCAATAAATTTTCATATTTTCTAAAAATTTAACAATCATCTCGAGGGAGTCAGGGGGAGCCGGTTTCAGCCCATCACTGGTTTTACCATAACGTCATACAAGAAGAGCACAATGTAAAATATATGCAGCAGTATTGAGTATATATGAGTGATAATCTTTCGGCACGTGGTTGAACGTCTTTTCTTCGTGGCATAAAAAAGTAACGTGAAATGTACTGGGAAATTCGGGATATTCGCTGGAGCTTTTTGTCACATGTGGTGGTCTTTGCGAATCACAAACTAAGTGTTCACTTCAGCTCTGTTCGAATTCGCCGTGTATACTAACTTGTAAGGCCAATTCATTTGTAGAACGGATAGATAAGATTCTGTATTGTGTTTTTACTGCCCAAGTAGCTGATCATAAAATAGTATGATTTTTATGAAAGTTTCTTCATTTTGAACCCGGATATTTCTATGTCATACAATCTGGTCCCTTGAACTTCGAATTAACGAGGTTTTACTGTATTGTTTTTTCATTCCTGTAACAATAATCAATTTTAATAGTAAAAACAATACTCTATATGGTGTGGCAATTTATGATCTAGGGCATCACTGGGCTACTGAGCTATATCACTATTATTGATCAAAACTTGGATTACTTTATAATAAATTTACTTTTTCAGTCTTCATAATTTTTAAATGGCAAATTTTGTTATTTTTAACACTATGTACAGTAAAAGGCCATTCTAACGGCACCCACAGGACCAAAGTCATGCTGCTAAAATGAATATGCCGCTATAACGAATGGTGCCGCAAAATCACATTCCAATTACTTTGAGGGCATATTTGGTATCTTTTAACGTTCTTCTTCCCTATAAGATATTGTATAGGTTGTTCTTTGTTATCTAATTTACTATTTTTTGCCATAATTATTACAGTGTAAACTATCTATCTAACTATATATTAATTTTACGTTGACATCTGTCGACATTTGTGTACAATTTATATCGCCATATTTCTCGAGAACCGTTTGTCGTAAAGATAAGCGGTAAACGGCATTTTGTTTCTACTGGCTATGAGGTCCCTGAAAAAATGTTTTTGTTTGCTAAAGTGTCCCGGGTTCGAATCCAAGAGTCAAGTATATTTTCCAATAAGCTTACACGGGATTTTCGATTTTTCAGAGTGCAAGGTTTTTTTCCTTCATTCATTAAAATACGTAAATATGGACCGATTTTCTTATTTTTTGCATTATTCGACGGCTAAAGCTTTATACTATCTTATTCTTGCGATGCTTACATGTTACACGTTGGATGTTTTCAGAAATGCACATTCTTTTTCGAAATTTTGCGATTTTTCGGTGGTTAAGTTTACGGAAGATGTTATGACCGTGGCGACATCTATTAGACAACTGGAAAATGTAAGTTCACCGAAGATGCCGTTAGAGCAAGTTTGCCGCTAGAATGGGTGCCGTTAAAACGAGCTTTTACTGTATATTAGAGGCGATAGTATATCTAAATAGCCAAATAAAAGTAAATGAAAATATAGCACAAACAATATTAATGAAAAAATATTTTTAAGTCCTTTATTTAAATAAAAGTTACGTATTCAGTTGGTCTTCAACATATACTGCAAACAGCTACTAACAAGAAATTATCTATAGATAATTTATTTATAAAGAATTTACATTTCATTACATGATTTAAAAAAAAACAAAATCGCAAAAGAGAAGTAATTAAGGCAATGGGAAATACAGTGTTTGTTTCCATCCCAGCAAGAACAGATCATTTGTCCTCTGTATTGGTGACCACAGAAAAATAGAGAAAGAGATGGAAAAATGAACTTCAATGAAAGAGAGAATTAAACAAGATAAAAGAAAACAAAAAACGTATCAGAAAATAATATCTTATTTAAGTTCCATAATAGAATTGAGAAAAAATGAAGTGATTGCCTAACTTGCAGGAGCTAATTTCCAAATATGGCAGACCCCTTTCTCGGGTGTATAATCCTGAAAAACTCCACGTAACTCCACCAATAATAAATGATGCATAAAATGTAAAGCTTAAGCGTTTGAACTAAGTCAAACCTGAGCAAATACCCCAATGAACCTGAATAGGAAGGGTCACGAGTTGAGGGTTGAGTTTTTCCCCTCAGTACCTCCCTGTCGTCAAAAAGAAAGAAAGTTCCTGAATAGTGATACCAGCTTATATATTGCAACTTTTCACATGTGTAGGGGCACAAAAGTGTGGGAGGATCCTAAAAATATTGGAAAGTACATATATATAAGACATCTGTATCTAATTTTTTCATTAGGCATATATATTACGAGGGAGAGTCAGAAAGTATCCGCAATGTATTTTTAAAATTTTTGTTTTGTTGTCTGCGCTACTAACTGCATGCAAAACTCTTAAGTGTGGACTCTTAGTCATTTTGGTGTAGTTTCGACCTTGAATGGTCAGTTATTGCATCATTGCAGCGGTGTTAACATGGCTGCTCCACTTGCCATATGCACCAAAGAAGAGCAGTGTGCAGTGATTCGATTTTTGTGGACTGAAGGTGTAACAGGGGCAGAAATCCATCGAAGACTTTCAGCACAGTATGGGAACAGTGCTATGCCGCAGTGGAGCACGTACAATTGGATTAACATGTTCAAAATCGGTCGCACAAGTGTCACTGATGAAGAACGATTGGGGCGCCTCCACGTCCGCTACTGATGAGAACATTGAACGACCCACGCAATGATTCTGAATAACAGACGGGTGACTATTGATGAAGTGGCATATCACCTGCAAATCAGTCATGGTTCTGCCCATGAAACCATCCACAACAGACTTGACTTTCATAAAGTCTGTGCGAGATGGGTTCCCAAACAACTCACAGAAGAGCGCAAGCGCAACCGTTTGGTGTTGTATTGTTGCACGGCAATGCCTGTCCACACACTGCCGCCCAGACTGTTGAAACCCTTCGGAAACTGCACTTTGAGATGTTGTAGCATCCTTCATACAACGCTGACCCACCCCTTCGGACTATCACCTCTTTGGTCCACTCAAAGACGCTTTAACAGCTGCCGATTTGCCAGTGACCAAGAAGTGAAGGAAGCAGTGCATGCATGGCTTGTCACTCAGCTGAAAACATTTTTTCTGAGGGCATACAGAAGCTTGTGCAACGTTGGACTAAGTGTGTTGAAAAGCAGGGGAACTATATTGAAAAATGACACTCTTGTAAGTTCTCTATTGTTTTTGTTTTAATTTAAAAAAATACATTGCGGATACTTTCTGACTCACCCTCGTACATTAATGCACTTAGTAAATATTTTTACAGTAGAATGGTAGTAACAGGGCCACACTACCTAGTTCTACGTTTCCCTGCTAGATGTCACTATGGTCTGTACCAAACTTAATGATCGCTGGGAGGCGGGGTTAAAATGTGTGGAAAGGGAACCTTGTTGCCGAATCAGTCCACAAACGTGGACCAATTATAGTGCTTCGCAAGTGGGCAGAGACGCTGGATGGTTAAGAGTTTGTAGGAGTGGGGTCAGATACGGGACGACAGTCGAACATCAGTAAACGAAATTACAAAAATGTTGAAAACTTTAATATTTAAAGCTACATAAAATGAAATTACGAGTATTTACGTTTGGTAATATTATCGTAGTAACTACGAATATATTACTTCCTCCTTTGTCTTTCATAAGTAGATATAAAATATTTTCCACGTTATAGGGTACCTATTTTATATGATTGTCATTTAAACAATATAGAATATTCTCTGCTTAAATGACAAATAAGAGAAAAGGATGTTATATTTTACATTTTTCAGAATGCGTAGATAAAAGGAAGCAGGAAGACTATTTGGTACGCAAATGGCAAAGGTCGGAGCAGGCAGTATAATAAACACGAGGGAAGGACGAGGGAAAAGAATGGTGTGGGATTTCTAAGGGACCACATGTATGACCACAACATGTTCCTTTCACACAGTTATTTGCTTCTGCTTTCAAGCAGCTGTTAAGTATATAACGGTAGAACTGCATAGAACCATCTCGTAACATTTCTGCCAAATGAAGATACTGCCATGTTTTCCTTATCCTATCTCGTATTGCCGAAAATACGGAAATTTTACTAATATGCTGTAAAGATGCAGCATTCTTAAAGTTTAGGTCAAAATCTTATTGAACTATTAATTTAAAAAAAACAAGTAGTACAATATGCATCATGAAAGGGAAGAGGGTGCGGAGTACGAATAAATACACAATATTTAATTTCATCTATTTATTTTTATTATTAACAATCAATTCTATATAATTGCAAATAGTTAATAGATCACATCAAGAAGAAGAGCAAAATATTCTTAAAGGTAGCAGTTGGATTACAGAAGAATTACATTTCGAGTACTTTCTTACTTCTATTGTTACTAATATTTTAAATATAACAAATGCATTACACGGATTAAAGCAAACACATAAGTTAATAATTATCATATTATTAGGAAATCATGATTGGATAAAAGAATAAAAATAACGCTTCTCATTGAGTAGGTACTTTTACTTATTCCAAAGACAATAAACCATTACATATTATATACACTGTGATTCAGAGTAAACGTTTCCATGAATATGGGAATATTAAAGAAATTAAAAGTAGTAAAATTACTTAATATATTTAAAACTGCACACAAATTGAACATTTTTACAGGGAAAAACCAGTAAGGCAAAAACCCCATTTGCAGAAAAACGGCCACAAGAAGAGACGTGAAAAAACTGCGAAACCTACTGAGGTAAACTAAGATATAGAGAGCTGTAAAAGAAGCAGTGATTAGAAAACATAACAATAAACACGATTAAATTGTGCACATAAATAGTAAGATCAACACTAGAATAAAATAACCGTTTTTGTCAGCATATTATTATTGCTGAATTTCATAAAAAGAAGAAAGTAATATAACTTCCTGAAAACGAAAACTTTATTATGAACAAACTGGGTTAAAACATTTACTGTCGTCATTACATTAGGATGAAAAGTATTTCAAATCCCAGATCATTCAAAATAAATTATTGGCTTCTCAAAAGTTATGAAATTATCTTTTTTTCAAATATTCTAATATTAAATTTATCCTGAGAAAACATATGACATTAGATTAATCATAGCCACATCAATGTCACTATTGAAATATAATGATAGGTACAGAGACAGAGTGAATTAAAAATAGAGTAGCTACATATAAAATTTAGGTTATTTGTAAATAGATGAAGTAAAAATAAGAGAATCAATTTTAGAATATAAAATAAACAGAAATGGAATTACATACTAAGCATGAACAGTAAGTAATAAAGTGGAAATGTATAATAATGAGAAAAGTTAAGACAAAAATACTTTTGAAATAATCACTTATCTTCACCTGCCTTAAAGTTATTTAAATCCGTCATTATCATGTACACACAGGCGCTGACACTGACACTATACAAATAGATTGCAATTTAAACTTTAATAAGCTAAGTCATAAAGAAGAAGAAGCACTTACATGCTTTGAGCATGAAATATAAAAACTATAGCACTAAAAAGGGAAAAGCACTGTGGGATAGAGGGAGAAACACATTCACACTTCAGGGATTTCAAGCAGACTGACCCTATACAAATAAATTACAATTTACACTTTAATTAGGATAATAGGGAGAACCACATTTGGTAGAAAAGGCACTGAATAAGTTAACCATTATAAAGAATATCCAAAGCTGAAGCACACACGATTTGAGCGTGAAATGGCAAGACTATAGCACTAAAAATGGGAGTAAAAGCACTGTGGGATAGATGGATGAACACACACTACAGGGATTTTAAGTAGGCACTGACACATGCAAATAGATTGATGCACATTTGTAGTGTAGGGATTACAGCAAGCCATGGAAGAATTTAAAACTGCACCTAAGAGATAACTAAGGAATGTAACAAAATCATATACTTTTCTTGCAGAAAAGAATGAAAAATTTTTTAAAAATGAAAGGCTTTTCACCATATAAAATTAATTGATGAAGGTTTTAGTTATATCATTACAGATTATTTTTATTATTAGCATTGCCTTAACTTATAACTTATGAATTAATACTTATAATCAAACTTAAGTATGAACATTGGTTGGAATTAACTGGTTCTGCAAAAAAGAGAGGAATAGCATAATGAATTTCAAAACACTCATTCAATAGTGTGGTAATGTAATACTCCATACCTTGTGGAAATTAATTAGCAGCTGGAAATTTGGGCAAAGGCACCGTGGAGGAACTGATCAACTTGGCTTAGATTGAAAATTTAACTTGTTAATAAGAAGTCAAGAGGAAATTATAACTCATCATTCACCTCACCTTCTTACCTAGTAAAACATTAAGATATTTAAATCAGGAGACAAATTGTTGACTGATTGGCAGTGTTCAATTGAAGCTGTTCAAAAAAAGAGAGATATTTGTATGAGTAAATGGCAAAACAATACAGCATATTAGTAATTATCTAATTTTACACTTAATTTTTTAAACAAAGAGTAATTATTCAATCAATACCTACCTTCCTTTGTATTTAAACAGAATGAAACAAATATAAATAATTTCTATAATTTTTATAGTTACCTTCTACAAAGGTGAAACTCCTAATTCTTCCAGTCCAACGTTATCTTCGCTAATACTGACATCACTGCTAGTATTCGAATCCGAACTTGAGGTCAATGCTATTATAATTTCTTCAATTCCCTCTTCCAATATTCCTTCTTTAATCCAAGCCTCCTCGATAACTTTCTTTGTGTGTTCTACTACGGTTTTCCTGAGAATACTTCTCGTTGGTTATTCTTCTGACTGTAGCCGTTCCCAAGTTAAGGGCAGCAGCTGATCTTTTTACAGCCATCGAAATAGCAAGTAACGATCCACCATTACTTTTCTCCCTCTCAAAGTAATTTCGTACACTTAAAACTAAATTCCGCGCGGAACTCTGAAGAACACGTCTCACAGATTTTCGCTCAGACATCTTTCACACAATACACATCCGCCGCAAGCAAAAGACGCTACGCACCTGTGTGTGTGAGAGAGAGAGAGAGCGGTAAGTCCCCTGATTGTGAGAGAGAGAGAGAGCGGTAAGTCCCCTGATTGTGAGAGAGAGAGAGAGAGCGCGGTAAATCCCCGAGTAGGAAACAAACAGACGGCAACGCCGGATGCCTCTGATTTGTTGACGAAGGGAACGCCCTCATATTTGGCGGCCTGGTCAGCGATCATTAAGTTTGGTACGTAGTATAATTATGCACGCCAGTCTGCCTACTAAGAACTTCCTATTTTGACCATTACGTAGCACTGTGTGCATTACTCGATATGTCTGTGATGTTTCTACATTCTCATTCCCAGCGGAATGGGATTTCGCAGAGTCCAGAGTTCGCCACAACCCAACCATTACCTTAATTAAATTAAAACATAAATACTCCTTAACCGTACAAAGTGACAATATTTAGAGACAAAATAAACAATAAAAAAGGGTTTTTTAAAAAATATTAAAATAAAATAAAATAAAATAAAAATTTTTTGGGGTAAAAAAAAACGGGTAAGAAAGGAATCAATGAAGAGAAAAACAAAAGTAACACTTACGGGGGAAGAAAAACTCGCAGGTAGCCTGGTGTCACCCATTCATGCACTCATATCCTTCCCCAAAGGAAAAAAAAAACCTTTTCCTTCAGGAGAACACTCAAACACCAAAAGGAAAAAAAAAGCAGAAAAACTAGTACACATTCACTCCTAAAGAAAACAAGTTTTAGAAAACACATTTATACGCAGACTCTCGCAAAGAGATTCCCTGTTTTGCAAGAGTGTGCGTATAAATGTGTTTTCTAAAACTTGTTTTCTTTAGGAGTGAATGTGTACTAGTTTTTCTGCTTTTTTTTTCCTTTTGGTGTTTGAGTGTGTGTTTGAATGATTGTTCAATAAAGACTATTGCTTATACATGCAATAAAATGATGGATTATAAAAAAACCATTAAAAAGTAAATAACGAACATGAAATAAAGTGTATACCTAATACGTATTTACAATAATTTCATCACACATTATTTGAGAATTTTTTTAAGCAGATCATGCATTTTGATTTTTCCTTCATAAGTTTATCTTGTATTCAATACAAGCACGTAATCTCTTGAAAATCAATGCAAGAGCGTGTAACGTTACTGCTAAATCAACAGCAAAGAACGGGTTCAGTTATTTAATAAACAAAGTTAAACAAGAACTTTCACACTGAAAACTACAAGGCACATGATATAACGTAAAACAAGACTGGGTGGTTTCTCTTCCACGTCCCGGGATGTCCTTTCCCTGGCATCTCTCCTCGGGGACTACTTCTCCTTCACGTCCTGGAGTCCTCCCCCGTCTTGCCCAGCGTTGCCATTTTTACTTCGGGTCGCTGCCGAATTTGAAATTTGGCCAAATGGCGACCACCATCACACATAGCTCCCATCCCTAAAAAGGGGCGAAGATCTTTGACGTAAGCCGTCCCCAAAGTTATCCCCTTCAGTTTTCCAATTTGTAAATCGTTCGTGACACCTTTCGCACAATTTTGAAAGGCCCCACGAACTTTGGCTCTAATTTGGCTGCCCGATACTTTCCAGCATCTGATAGGACATGATATTTTTTCCAAACTAGGTCTCCGAGTGAGAACGTCACTTCTTGTCTACGTAAGTTGAAATATCAGGCCTGCCGCTTGCTTGCGTTCCTCATGAGTTTGCAAGCCCTTTCGTATGATTTTGATAGTTTTGTTCTCAGCATTTCTGAATACTGATCTGGCTGGAAAGGCCTGTTGCTCCCTTCGCTTAATTCACTATATGATTTGTTAGGTCCTTATAATTCACGCCCGAGGTTAAGAAAAGCGGGAGATAAACCCGTGGACTCGTGGCGCGCTGTTCGCAAAGCAAACATCAAACTGGGCAGATTATCGTCCCAAGTTTGCTGTACCCCTTGGCAATGCATGGACAGCATAGTTTTGAGCGTCCGACTACACCTCTCGGTCGGATTGGCCCTTGGATGATACAGGGTTATATGTGCTAGCTTAATTCCGTATCCTACACATGCACATTTGAGGATTTTAGATATAAATTGGGGCCCATTATCCATTAACAAGACCTCAGGACAACTCCAGTGGTTTATTATGCTACTCAGCAGATGTTTGGCCACTATGTCTGCTCTCACGGACTTTAGGGCAACGGGGCAGCAGGTGCTCGTGTCGACGAAAACTAAGACGTACTGATTCCCTCTCTTGGATCAAGGTAACGGCCCAATGATATCTGCAGCGACTACCAACCATGGTGTCACCATACATTTTGGTTCCATTTTTCCTGCTGGCTGGCATTGCTCGATTTTATACTGCTGACTCTTGAGACATGCTTTCACGTGATGCCTTACGTCCCTTTTCAGAGTAGGCCAACAATAACACCTGTGTAGGCAGTGATAAGTTTTATTAAATCCCAGGTGACCAGCGGCAGGATCATCATGATTCCTAAGAAGAATACCCTCGCACTCCTCTTTCGGTGGTCGTAAATACGAGTTTTGGTCGTTACTATGGGGGTCTTATTTACTATTAGAAAGGTCATAAAAGCAGGGGGTTGCAAGTCAAGCTGTCGTAAGTCGGGGGTCTACTGTACTCACAATTTATATAACCTGTTCAAAAATCTTCCTGTAAGACACGCACCTCCTTTTTTCCCTGGCATTTTGGGTAAATACGGTTAATGTGGTAATCCATTTATGTATCGGTCATTTTAGTAGATAGTCAACGATATCTACATGATGCTTGGCATTGTTTATAAACGTGGCAATCCATTAATTAATTTTTGGCCTGAAATATGGATAATAAAGCAAAACAGTAAGTGCAGTAAACTCCCAGTTATCCGGCACTCATGCAACCGGAATTTTCAAGCAACCGGCAACTCCTGCCTCTCGATTTTTATTACATCTAGTTCAGAATGTTACCGATAAAATTGGCGTTTTCAGAAGTCGTAATACACTACTGTGGATGTTTCTTGAGCTCGGTGCTTCCATTAAATAAAATATTTCGCTTACCCTTTTTAAATGCCTCCTAAAACTCCAATATGCGCTAAAGGTAATAAAAGGAAACGGGTTGTGCTAACCTTAACTCAGAAAGTTGATATAATAAAACGTTTAGAGAAAAGTGAGAACCGCAATGTTTTAATGAAAAAGTTCAATGTTGGTTCTTTCACTATTTATGACATTAAGGCACAGAAATCACAGTTATTTCTGGATCAATTTTTATGAACAAATGGAGATTAGTGAACCGTATGTATTTTCAGATGGATGGCTAACACGTTTTAAAATCAGACATCTAGATGTTTCGGGTGATAAAAAATCGGCCGATCAAGAAGCTGCCGATAAATTTTGTGACCTTTTTGAAACATTAGTTAAGGAATATATAACTATCCAACATGTTTTATTGCATTATTTTAATATTTACTAACTGCACTGTATGTAATGGTGTCTTTATTGCGTGTCACTATTCGCTTCTCTTTTGTTTAATATCAATTTGCCTCAAGAATTTCTGCTAATACACTGTGTTAGGGGTGGATAATTTCTTTCCTTTTCTCGGACAAGGAAACATTTTTTTGTCGTAAAATTCTAAAGATTGGATGAAGTTAACCCTTATCTCGCATTGTTATTAGAACAAAAGAGAAGTTAACAGTGTTAGGCATACGAGAAATTCCATAGGATGTAATGCGGTTATTGAATATTAAAATTTTGCAATTAAACGCGTTGAATACTTGTATATTTGAGTTTCATTATTTCCTTGAATGTCATGGAATTATTTAAGAACAATTAAGTAGGGTACCTAGTTTACAGATTAGCAATTCCAAGGTGAATGTACAATTCTGCATCTGTTCCTTGTTTTGGTATCCAAACGCTTTATTGAAGCTTATCCAATAAATCTCTCAAGAAACCGGAATATTCACTTAACCGGAAAACCCACTTCCCCGGGCATTCCGGATAACTGGGAGTTTACTGTATTTACAATAAATGATAAAATTAATATCTTAGCTCAACTTAATGTGCATGTTGGAACACGTATCAAATTTTTTGACTGGTTAAAGAAATAAAATGTTATGTAAGTTAATTTATTTGCAATTTCATTGTTATTGTATTCAAACATGTATATTTTACCAAAGTTATGATATAAAGCAACCCACATTTTACTTAATGAGACATTATCTTCATTTCCCCGATTTTACACTTTCCTTGATTTTACGTTTATTTTAGGCAGTCCCTTCAATGGTGTGAAATCGAGGTTTCACAGTAGTTGTTTTTATTTAACTACGGGTTTTGTTTATTCACTTCGTAGAACCACAGCTGAAAACAAAAAAATCGGGGGACTTTACAACAGCGCTATATGGAGGTTTGTATTTAGTGGAATTCTTAGTGCAATTCTTATTTTGTAATTGGGAGGTTTTGTAATTATCGTAGGTTTGTAATATAAAGGTTTTCTATATAGTTTTATTAGTGAATTTTTTGGGACTGGCGATAATTTTCATTATATGGAGTTCTTCGTTCTAAGGGAGTTCGTAAGTTAGAGGTTTTACTGTGACAGGAAATGCATTGCTAACATTTCAATCTTAAATTTTATTAGCTATAGATTAACTAAGGAAAGAGGATAATAACTTTATGTTAAGTGCAATCAAATGCAGTATTTAATAAGCAATACACTCACTTTGTCCTTGGGAACAGAGTCATGGTTAAATAGCACAAATCGCTGCCAATTCTGTGGCAAGCTCAATGGTGCCTGGTGTTCTCCTAATCCATATATGTTTGCTGCATGAGGCAGTAAGGCAGATAATTGAAGAAACTGATCAGCAAAAATTAGGGCACCAATAGATCTGGCATCAAATCTAAAACACATACAAGAAATGCAAAGTATTTAGTTTTACTAAGATTAAAAATCCAAACCAAATCTATTCTGCCTGATCAATATGAGCATGAACCAACAATGAATGTAAACAATTTGCGAACCATATCAGGCTATTAGTTATTTGTACACTCTGTTATGTATGGAAACTAGTACAGGCAGCGTCCGCTTAATAATAAATGGAGATGTGTTCCCGTAATGTAAAAGCCAATATTTTTTACTCAAAATCAAGTTGGAATATTGCACCATTGCATTTATAAATTAACAAACATTAAATTTAAACGTGCACACATTTTGAAGAAATTGTCCAAAGAAAGTTGAAGAGAGGCCTTCTGTTTTTCACTGTACAGTACCTTCTTACATGTCATGCCATTACGGAGACAATGAACAACAGAAGAACTTCTTTCAACATCAGGGTCACAGTCTTTTATGTCTGCTATGATATCTTCCAGCTTCTTGAAGGTCTCTACTAAAATTTTGATGTTCAAAGTCTTCTTAAATGAGGTGAGAGTTTCATCAGCATCACATTATCTTTGACTGCTATCGTTTGCTCCTGCAATAAAATCTTTAGGGGAGAACTCCCCTCATGCCTCCTGCTCGAAGACCTTCCCGGTAACCTGACGCAGAAAATATATTTTAATATTTTACTGTGCATCTTCCCATTCCTGATTACAGGGGAGATGACACTCTTCCGTGAGGAGAGGAGAGCCAGGATCCGGATAGTGGAAGAGCTGACAAAGGCCATCCTGGTAGGGAAACTAAAGATCGAGGCGGCCATCGGGAAACCGATTAAGATAAAGGCGATGGAGCGCATTCCAAGAAGAGTCCCCATTACAGATGAGTTCTTGATCGTGGACATCGACATCTCCCTGGAGGAGGTTGAAGTGGCGCTGCAGGTCAGGAATCTGCACTACACCAGGCTCTGGAGAATCAAATCCAGAGCCACTGGAAACCTGACAAACTCTTCAAAGTAATAACCCCTTCTCCCACAGTGATTCAAACCCTGCTACAGGACGGTTTGTGGATCTATGGCAAGTGGCACGTCTGCAAGTCAGCCCCGCACAGTCCCACAGCTTCGGCCACACGACACAGCAGTGCTGTGCTGACTTAAGGTGTGCCAGATGCGGGAAGCCGCATCACGTCAGGCAGTGCGATGCAGAAGTACTTAGGTGCGCCAACTGCAGAGGGAGCCACGCCGCGGGAGACTGGAGCTGCCCCAGACGACCTAAGGAGCAAGCCAGCCTCACCACCACCGTCCCTCTGACCCTGGCCATCGATGAATACGACGTCATCCGGGTGAAGGAACCCACAGACACAGCAACCTTCTCCGACGTGATTAGGTTCATCAGTATCGCGATGACCCACACACCCGACAGAACATGCCACTGTGGCCTCCATTCTAAACAGAGCAGCTATGGCTGTCTTTGGACGAGTGCACATGCACTACAATAGAAATACAATGTATCCTAAGATCACGTATGCTTCTCTCTTCCAGTAGGAAAGAAGAGGCTAACACTGAAGGAGGGACCCACCCATGGGAGACGACCACCGAATAGGTTTCGTGAACGCGAGAGGCGGTCTCAAAATAAAGAGGCACCTCATAGCGGATCTAATGGACAAAAAATCCACTATCTGCTTGGGGACTGCCGAAATCTGCTTCAAGGCCAACACCCGGTTCCACATCCCGGGATACAGGACACTACAGAAGGACACCACACAACGGAACAGAGGAGTGGCCATTATCATCAGAGAGAGAGTCCCAGCAACAAGAATAGACCTTCCACCGATTGTCAGAGAAGAAGATGCAATCGTGGCCAGAGTAAGCTTACCAAAACCTATCCTAATTGCATGCATATATGTTCCGCAACAAAACGTCTTCCCAGCAGCTCTTCTTAATTTCCTCCAGTGCACTAATGAAAATTTTATTCTAGTAGGAGACTTCAATGCCAGATCAAGGAACTTCGGCGACACAACTACCAATACACAAGGAAGACAGATGGAGGCGATTCTATACAACACCAACCTAGTCCGCCGCCCTCTCTCTTCACCCACTTTCCTTAACCATCTAGGTGCCTCCAACCCGGACCACGTGCTAGTGAAGAGAAATGCCGCCTCCCTCTCATGGGAGAGGTGGTGACGATGGAAGACACCATCACTTGGGATCACCTGCCACTCACCTTTCCAATCACCACCAAAGGAATCGCCAGAAATAAGAGAACCTTTGTAAAAACAGACTGGAGGAAGGCTGGCTGGAATAAGTACAAGGAAATAATATGCGCAGGCTTGGAACAAGAGAAAAGACATACCACAACAGAACAGGTAGACAAGACGATAAGAGTAATCAACACTGTCATCTTGCAAGCCGACGCAGAATGCACCCAGAAAAAAACGGTCGACCCCTATAAGCCACTCCTCCCAGAGCATATAGTGAAACTAATTAGGGAGAACTGATGAATATACAGAAACTATGTTCAAACCAGAGACCCGGCGCTAAAAATGATATGGAACCGCAACCAAGAGGTAACAAGAAGAAAAATCATCAAACATAAAGAACAGGCAAGGGAAAAAGCTTGTGCGAAACTAGACTATAGGAATGGAGCAAAATTCTGGGACGCCTTTAAGGTCCTCAGCGGCCGCAAGCGATTCACACGGTCCTACCTAATGGATAACGGAAGGGCCCTCACATCAGAAGACCAGGCGGAGAAATTCCGAGACACCCTGGAAAAAATCCACATGCCACAGATGGACGCCAAAAGATCGAAGACGAGGTAAATAACGACATACTCCCTTCCTTCGATCAAATCCACACCGAAGATAATGAAGATAGCATCACTATAGATGACATCAAAGACGCCATCTGAAGGACAAGGAATGCAGCACCGAGTCCAGATTCCGTCACTAGGAACCACGTGAAATTCTCTCCCACACTAACCAAACTACTTTCTCCCCTCTATAATGCATGTCTCTCGCTCGGTCATTACTCCAAGGAATGGAGACAGGCCACCACGATGATGATCCCAAAACCGGGAAAGGACATCACCGCCACAGAGAACTACTGCCCAATCAGCCTGACGAGCGTGTTGGGAAAGCTGCTGGAGAAGATACTGGGAAAACAAGTCACCGGAATGCTTGAAGAAGGAGGCGTCATTCTGGACCACGGATATGGGTTTAGGGCCCACAGATGCACAAGTGACCCAGCAGCACTACTAACCAGCATAGCAATGTAGGCAATGAACAGGAGACATTGCACTGCCGCAATCTTCATGGACATAGAGAGGGCGTTCGATAAACTCTGGCATGGAGGGCTCATCCATAAAATATCCCAAACCCCCAACCTTCCTCCTCTAATAGCCAAATTCCTAACTTACTTTATTTCCGACCGAAGTGCCAGAGTGAGGGTGGGGGACAAACTCTCTATGCCATTTAAGATACGCTGCGGCATCCCCCAAGGTATGGTATTGTCTCCTCTACTTTTTATCCTATACAGCACTGATATCCCTACCCCCTATCGTCCACAGGTAACGCTGGCGCAATATGCCGACGACTATGGCCACGGCTATGGCCCCTGACATCGCAGCACGATACCTGCAGCCCGAGCTGACCAAAACAGCGAGGTGGATGATGAAGTGGAGACTGCAACCCAATCCAGCCAAATCCATCTTCATCACCTTCCAGAGAGGACTGGGGCACAAACACGAACCAGCTCCCCTCACCCTATGGGGAGAGAGGGTCAAACTTGAGAGAGAAGGAAAATACCTTGGCATCACCCTCGACCAGCGCTTCCCGTTTGGGAAGCACCTATGAAAGGTTACCACCTCAGCAAGCATGCTGCTGCAGCAACCTGGTGAGAGCAGTCCGGGCAGGAGGGAGAGGAGTGTCAGCACAGAATGCGGTCCACCTCTATAAAACGTTCACCAGGCCAATCTTCGAGTATGCGGCCATCGCAGTAACGCCCAGAAACGAGTCACAGATGAAGGAGATCGCCAAGATCGAGAGGAGGATCCTCCAGCAGGCACTTCTGATGGCACCAAGAATGCCGAGAGTGGAGGTGTATGAGGCAGCCAAGGTCGAGCCGGTCCTGCACCATATGGCGAGGCTATGCTGTAGAGCAGCAGAAAGGATGAGGACGCACACCCCTCCCACCTACCAACAGATCCTTCAACCCCTTTCCCAGGTCCTCCCCAGGAGAGCCCACAAAACAAAATACCCTTCTGCGGGTAGAATAATTGCCAAGACAATGCCGCTATTCTACCCAGACGTTCAACCCACTCAACCTAGGACCTCGGTCCCCATACCCTACCACCTGTGCCCTTGTCCTGGATGGCCCCTGCACCAGCCGAAGAGGAGGAAAAAGACAGGCTGCCGCAAGAACCAAATCCCAGTGAATGTGTCATGAAAGTGCTTGTGATAGAGACAATATATTTTTCAGAGAATTATTTATTATTCATATTTATAGAAAACCAACATATGTACATCGTTCTTTGATATATTTGTTAATCAGGGAACTGTTTTCACTATATATTTGTTATTTATTATTTGTTATTATTATTATTAATATTTAATTTAATTAGGCTGTCTATGGAAGGTTTTGCCGGGTTTCCCTTCCATCTTAGGACGAATGTCAGACAAATGCCACCTCCGGAAGAAACAAAATAAGAAAGGTACTACCACATGGTTGAACAAATACATAAGACTTGCAACCTGAACCGACCCTGAATAGGCAATCTGCCTATAACAGGGCTTTCCTTGGTCAGGCCAATGTATAATGAAAAAGGAAACTGTAAAATTCCTGTCAAAAATGAAATGTATGGGTCTCTTTGGAAAATAAAAACCTTTTAAATTCAAAATTCAAATTCAATTCACTCCTCTGCATGAGTTTCCAACAACTTGGTGAGATCAGCAGCATCCATTTCTAAATCGAGTTTCCACCACATTTTAAAACTTCAGCAATATTCTCTGTTATCTCTTTGAAGCTTTCATTATCAGTAGCAAATTGAGGACAGAGGTTCTTCCATATACCATTCACTGTACTGCCTGAAGGATGTTGTAGCCCTTCCAAAAATCCTTCAGTGTTGGAGCACTTCCACCATCAGTGACTTTAATAGCTTGAGCCATGTTCACCCTCAAATAATATTGTTTGAAGGTAGCAATAACATTCTGGAACAAAGGCTGCAACAAGGAGGTTGTGTTTGGGGGCAAAAACCACTTTGATCTTAGGGTGAAAATTAGCCAAACTTCCTGGATGACAGGGTGCATTGTCCAGGATAAACAATGCCTTAAAATCCAGAGCAATATCTCTCCAATGAAGGCACAAAATGGTGCATAGACCAACCATAAAAAAGAAATGCAGTAATCCATTCTTTACAATTGGATTTCCAGATCACTGGCAGTGCACTTTTTAAAAACCCTTAAAATCTCTGGGATTTTCATTATGGTACACTACGAGATGCTTTAGTTAAAAATCTCCTGCTGCATTACCACCTAACAACAGAGTAAGATGGTTGTTCTTGGCAGACTTAAGCCCAGGCATACTCTTCTCCTGGATAGAAATGCGTGTGCAGGCATTTTTTCCAAAAGAGGCCTGTCTCATTGACATTGAAGACCTGACGGGCACACTATTCTCCTTCTTCAACTTTCACAAGAGCCCTAGGAAATTCATTTGCTGCATCAACATCTTCATTTGCAGCTTCATCTGTCACTTTGATGCTATGTAGCTTAGCACGGATCTTAAATCTTTAAAAACTTAGGGATTAAACAGCAAACTGAACTAAGTTAAAGAATAAAAATACTCCTGCAAAACATATAGCTGGAAATGAACGGAGGGAATTATCTATTTCACAATGGAGGAGGAATACCTAAGGAATGTCAACTTTTGCCAATACAGCCTACCCTCGTTTTACAAACTTAATTCCTTCCACGAAAACTGTTCGTTAGACAAGAACTCGTAAAACAAAAATTATTTTCCCATTACTTCCTATGTAAAAAATTTTAATTGGTTCTGAAGGTCAAAATAAGAAAAATATCCCATAGTTCACTTAAAAATAACCCAGAACGATACCAAATTGAGAAAAAACACTTAATGCCCTTCTCTCTTTTTTCACTTTACCACTTGCAACACCTGAAAGGCTGGCACGTTTATGAGCCATGATTCACAAAAATGTCTTGATTTAAAAGATAAAAATGCACACCACTCAGCGAACCAAATTTCACAAAGAACGGCAACGCACATACTGACTGAGATGATGGTTCTTCTTTGGAACAGCATGATGCAATCTGATGAACTTTACCAAGCTTGCCTGAAGCAGATAGAGGACGGAAATGCGAAAATTTATTCGATATTTGAAAAATAGGATTTGCATGCGAACGTAATTAACTCGTATAAGCAAAAATTTATTAACAAATTGAAAAATAGGTATGAAATTGCTCAATTTGTATAGGCAAAAACTCGTAAAACGGAAGTTTGTATAAAGAGGGATGGCTGTATATTCAATAAACTGAGATGGATTCAGGTAATTTTGTAGGTTTATTTTTGTCCTGCCTATCCAATACGAGCACCCATTTCATACCCAATCTGACTCAACTGACGTACGTCACAGCATCTTTTGTTGCCCTTTTCTTGATTATGCCATATTTTTTATATTTTGGGTTGAAATAGCTCACAATTCACTCAGGAGTCGTAATCATTACAATACCTTACAGCAGGTGTCATGCTAGTGTCATCTTGTGCTGAATTTATAAATCATTATTATATCATGCTATCATATTTATATATTCTCATTTTTTTCTAATATTTTGAGAAAAACACGCTTATCCTTTTCAGATATTTTTGATAAAATCATGAAGTTGTTCTAGAATTGTATAAACTTGATTTCTCCACATATATATTCATATAAATGCACTGTATTGAGCTTCAAAATATTTCATACTATGGACTTTTAGCAATTTTAAATCTAAAAGCAATGAACAAATGTTTTAAATATTTTCAAATCTTAATTTGAATAAAAAGATGTATACAGGCGACTCCCGAGATTCGACCGTTCGAGATTTGACCGACTCGAGAATTCGACTGGTTGAATCGACTCAGCTGATCGAACGGTCAAATTAGAAACTAGTTTACGCGAAGTAATTTTCGGCCCGCTCGACCACGTGAGGTTTATTTTCAGTCTAGACATAGTTATTTCTGCTCTAATTGTTTGAATTTCTGCTGATTCGACCATTCGAGATTCGACCACGTTTTCAGGAACACACCACTGTCGAATCTCAGGAGTCGCCTGTACTTAACTTTCATGTAACTAGAAAATAACAAAAACATCAAAAAAATGTTTAAATTTAAGTAGAAAGACTACTGAATACATAAAAAAATTTCCTAAAGGCATCCTTAGGAGAATTATATATTGTATATATCCGAATCCAAGACGATCTTTTCTCCAAATTTTCACCTATGAAAATCGAGGATTGTCTAAAATGCGAAAACAAAGTTGGATTGCGTGTTTAATCAAAGTTTTTAGAATGAATGGAACATAAGATAAACCAATTCACAAAAACGAATAAAATCGCATAAAACAATGAAATAAACAATAATAACAGTAAAAAAACAATAATAATAATAATTATAAGAATACCAAATTAGGTAACTCGCATTATTTACCTGCTTTTTACCTATACTTAAAATTTGTGTCTGAAAGTTCGAGTGTGTAAATAATATTACATCTTTTCAAAAGTATCGTATGCAGTAAATCACTTTGCATCCATTACTTCAGAAACTTCATTTACGTGATTAAAAACAAATTCGCATACTTACTCAACATAAAAAGTTTTGTTGAACATTGGTGAAGAGACACATATACCTACCAATGACTAAAAGTTAGGCTGCGTAAATTACGGGATTATATGATTTATACCGAAATTCATGACTAAAAGTTGGGATGTGTAAATTATGCAGTGGCAAAAGTTACGTGAGTAAATACGGTATTCATCAACCACGTCCACATCTAAGCAGATGATGCCATGATGCCGAGCATTTCGCAGAAGTCAAAACAAATGGTGGTGTAATTCATTGGGATTCCCCTTGTTTGAACATGATTTTAAGTATCCCATTGTGATTTTGTTATGCATATTACCTATTTTAAAATACCTATGTCGTCCTCAAATTTAAAATGGCAGATCATGTAGAAATAAGAGGTACGAATGCAAAGGGAAATATATTAAAGGTCTTTTAAAAACAATTTCAAGGGTTTGTATTCTGAGTGGTTGTTGAGTGGAGACCACACTTTAACACCAAAAGGAAATCTGAAGAAACCTGAGGTTGCAATTCTCGGCCAGTGGATCAAAGGCATCATGGCAACAGCTAAATGGAGACATAATAGTGAAAGCATTTAAGAAGTACTGTTTATCCAATGCAATGGATGGAAGTGAGGACGATATTTTGTGGAAGACTGTGGACGAAGATGGGAGTGATAAAGGTAGCGAGAGTGAGGAAAATGGAAAGAAAAGTGTGCTTGAAAGAGTGATGATGACTAATAAAATAGGTACAATGACTTTATGCATTGCTTGAATTGGAAAAAGTTAGTTTTTTATTGTTCAAAAGTGATTTTGTTTTCAATGTATTTATTTTATTTTGCAATAATATTTTGACTAAAATGCTTCTATTTTAATTTTTTAACAACTAGAATAGCCTTCTGATGCAATTCAAGCACCACTTTTATTATGTAAAATGCTTAAGACAACTCAAGAAAATCATGGAAGAATGAAAATTTCTCCCAGGTTTGTAGATTATTTAAATTTTTTGTAGTTATGTCGGCCATAAAATCTTTTCTCTGTTTTGACAGTCATCCAAGTGGATTCGGGTAAATATGGTAAATACCAAATTTAATTAAAATATGTCTGCGGAATTTGAACCTCCATTGTATAATATGCAGTGTGATTTGAGGTGTTTTCACAACAATAAAGTGCCTCTTATACACAGAAAAATATGCAAAATAAAAATTTAGATGATCAAATGTTTCGTAGTTTGATAATTTTAATGTGTCTGCAAATGTTTTGATAAATTTGTTATATGACATACCAAAAATATAGTTAGAAATAAAAACATAATAGAAATGCACAAATTATCTTACAGACTGTTATTGTTGGACCTACGAATAACAGCAAATCCAGTGCGTGATTTATCCATTTCAACACGATAGAGGCAATCTTGTGGAAGTACTGTACTTTTTTCATTCATACCAATGTCAATTACAGGAACTTCAGGATAAGGTGGCTCATAACGTGAGTGTTCCCCATCAACAATCTGTGGAATCAAATCAGACGATGATTTAAATTATTGCCAGACACACGAACAATGATACAAGTAAACAATAAAGCAATATACAGAAAAACTCGTTTATAACGATCACAATTAAAACGAAATCTCGGCTGTAATGAAGAAATGTCTCAGTCCCTTGGACTTCTCCATAAAGGCATTGGTTAAATTTCTAGGATGTAACGAACACACATTTTACGAATTCTCAGCTGTAACGAACAAATGTTTGGTCCCGTGACAAAAAATGCCCCATATATAATGAATGATATCGAACGGAGCAATAAGTAATGAATAGTTACCGCCCGTTTACCACACACTTGTTGGTTGAGGTCCGAAAACCGTGCCAACCTCCTCCCCTTCCTCCCTCTACCCATTCCATATGAATTTCCACGCTCCCTTTGTTTTGAAATTGATATTAAAAATGTAAAATTTTATGTAAATTAATGACCATAATAATAATATTAACTGGCAATTTAAAAAATCGTATTTAATAGCAATCAAACATTTTGCATGCCATAAAGTTGATAAGCATCTCTTTGCATATGTAAGTACGGCATAGTGCAAATACAGTAAAAGCTGTGTTATCTGGCTATCTTGGGGATTGTGGATAGCTGATTAGGAGAAATAGCCAGTTAGAGGAGCATTTTTCGATTATGACATCGCAAATTTAGCAATAACCAAACAAAATTGGGCTTAGGTTCACTATCGTACTCCCCAAACATAACTATGCATGGAGTTTGCATTTTACATTTTAATTCTTCTACACATAGTTAGATCTAGATATGTACCCATTCTTATTTCATACGTTGCTATGCTTACAGGCAAAAAAAAAGATGATTGAAAAGTTTAGGGCGACCGGGAAGTTTGGGGAGTGCGACAATAAGCCTGTTTCCAAAACTGAATTTATTGGATATGGCAACTATGAAATGCGGATGTGCAGAAAAAGTTCTGCACGAAAAAATACGTTCACTGGAAGATCTATAGTGAAGTTGTGCTATTGGACATCACACGATCTATAGCGTCTAACTGACTAGCAGAGCAGTGGAGAGAGACTGGGGTCTTGTGTAGTAGATTACTGCCTGGAAGTCACGCGATGAGCCAGAGCGAGCTGCCTGTCTCTTGTACACCCATGTATAGCGACACGTTGGAAAGATACTGGAAGTTCTTAAGTCAACACTCCAGGTGGAGCTGTAATAGCAGCCACAAGCCTAACCCCCCTGCACCACCATGCGCAGTAGACAAGCACAGTGGAAAGGTATCTGGGTTATGCGTGGAAAGATATAGCCATCAGGGCGTGCTGAAATTTTAGCGCTCCCAAATGAAGTTGCAGTCTGCGTTATTTATAATGTGGTCGATAATCCCACAGAAACTTCAGACCAGCGCTTAGGAGTGAATTGGGTGTTTCGTCAGCAGGAAGCTGTGGAGTGAATATGGCATTGTGTTACTAAGGGTTTCTTTATTCTATTGTGGTTTCTATTACATTAGCTTTTTTGTGCAAGTTTCTTTAAAGTTTTGTTACTTTTTGACAATTTAAAAAATATGTGCCTTTCTTATACAATGGGAAATAGTGTTGAAGATTACTGAATGTACAATTTTCAACTTGAACCTTTGCTGCTCGTATGAACATTGTGGAAGAAGGTAAGCCTCGTCCAGCTCTTCCAAATCTACTTTGTAAGGATAAAGATGCAAAAACCTGTACATACGAGACATTTTTCCATTACACAATATGAAACAGTAGAATGGTTAACTGGCTGAGAAACACTATCTAGACTTTTTTGGTGGCCATGTTTATTGTTCTCAAAAGAGAATGGTATGTGGAATAAGCATGGGTTTTCCGATCTTAACCATTTAGCAGCAGCACAGCAGAAACATGAAAGATCTCAAGCACATGTTCGGCCTTTTCTTAATCTTAAACTTTTTGGAAAACAAAGAATCGACACTTGACTTGACAACCAACGAAAAACTGAAATAATGAACAAGTGAATAAAAATAGAGATATTTTGAAAAGGCTCATTGATGCAATATGTTATTTATGTAAAGAAGAACTTCCTTTGTGAGGTCATGACAAGTCTAAGAATTCAATGAATAGAGGTAATTATATAAAATTTTTAAATGTACTTCACGACTATCCTCCTCTTTCATATAATCATTTAAATACATCATCTGTGTTTCAAGGAATTTCATCCACTGTTCAAAATGATCTTATCAAGTCTATATCTAATGTCGTTAAAGATGCAATAAAAAATGGAATTGATTCAGCAACTTTTGTAGCCATTGTACTGGACAAAACTTTGGATGTCATGTCAAAATCACAGCTCTCAAGAGTTTTGTGCACGATGGGGAAATACATGAAAGGTTGATTGGATTTACAGATGTTAGTGCTGATAGAACTTCTAGTGCTCTATTTAATCATGTTGCCAATACAGTTCAAGAATTTAAAATTGAGGGAAAATTGGTTGGACAAACCTATGATGGGGCATGTGTAATGAGTGGACATGTAAATGGTTTACAGAGCAAAGTTATCAATACGTACCCTTTAGCGCTTTTTAGACATTGCTATGAGCATTCTTGCCAAATTTAGAGTTTCTATCTCGATTCTTTCTCGAGTTATTCACATTTATATAGCAAGCATTAATGTGTACCAAATAAATAAATACAAAGGGAAGTTTAGTAAAAGTGAGGCTGCTTTAATGGCACCAATATATTTATTCTTAATTTTTTCTGAAACCAACTGAATCACTTTATATTGAACTGCTATTTTAATTGGCCCTTTGACTTACTGATTAGCTTTTCAGAAACTGGGTCATATTTTGCTAATAATTCCAGGAAACATATGGCATTACCACTTGTTACTTGTCCACTTCCTATTTCTTCACTATTTACCCAAAAGGAAGACGAGGTTTTTTACAAAAAATGTCCGCAAAAAAAATTAGGGATAGTCCTAAAATCGCGTACGAAGTTTTAGGTGGGAAAAATTGGCCAACTTAGCATAGTCGCCATCTTCTTCATCACTGGAAGTGTATTCCAAATTAGAATCACATCCATTCTTCATCCAACGAAGAATCCTCGAAAACATCATTAGAAACTATGCTGGTGCTTGCATTATCAGTATCTGTCTGCTCTGTGCTAAAACGAGATTTCTTTCTAGATGCCATGTTGAAACTTACAGGTCAAGGGTTTCCAAGAAAAATATGTGGTGCTTTAGAGATGCCTCCTATATTAGGTCTCCCACATACTGCATGGTCCTGCCACCTATGGCCCACGGAAGGAACTATCTCAAAATAGAAAGCTTTAGGACGATTATATTCGACAAACCCGTTATGATTTAGGCAAAAAAATATGCATGATGAATATATTCGTCATACCCACTTAGGAGGTTAAGTGACAGAAGTTGTCTTATTTCTTTGTTATTTATTTGTGAATAAATTAACTACAGAGTAAAATGTCAGTGTAACGAACACCGAAGCAACAAAATATTCAGTAAAACGAAATTATTTTCTGTCCCCTGCCAATTTAATATGTAACATTATGTAAAAATGTTTCATTTTAACGAATATCACTGTAACAAAAATACTGGTTAAGCTCAATAAAAATTCATCCCGGTATGAAAAAATATGATCAATATAACGAAGTTTGTAAAAAGAAATTCCTTAAACAATACGATGTACACTTTTTTTATCTTAACTGGATTGGGTTTTTATCATCTGGCAATGTTACAATGATTTCAACTTGGTAAAATCTCAGTCCAGACAAGTTATTGGACGATTATCCTACTAGCAACCAATAGGCAGGTTCTTCACAGCTGTATCAGTCAAGTGGTATGTTGCTTGACAAACCAACTTTCTGACTGGCTTGCAAACTTGTGTGGGAGATGTGCTGCATTGTGGCTTTAAGTAGACTGGCATTTAAAGTGATGGTGGAGTGGGTAGGGTGGGGTGGAGACTCTTCAAATATGGAGATCTCGTCATGGCAGAATTATTTGGCGAGTTCCTAATAACATTGAACTGTATGTAATAACAGTAGCGTCCAGTACAATGTGGCCAGAAATAGCGATTTATCGCTTTTGTAGCGATTTTTTGACCCCATTGAAGTGTAGTGGCAGAGATTGCTTAAAGTTCATGAATGTAGCGATATTTCATAAAAGTTTTTTGGTTTTACAAAATCCTAATCTTTAATTTAATTGGTTCTTTCATTATTTTTTTGTTCATTTCAATTTTATTTCATTTCACAATGTATGTCACTTCACTTAATCTTTATATATATAAAAGGTTTAATGATAAATGTCTGAAAGTTTGCAACGCAAGATCTCTGAATCTACTAGGCCGATTTTCACGAAACTTTCACTGAAAGATTCAGCGGTATCTCGAATAGGTTTTAGGCTTAATATTATTCTTCTAACATAAGCCGTTTCAAAGATATGGCGATTTTTCCATGAACACCCATTTTCCGTCAGCGAGAAAAACAACTCCAGGCGATGTTGGCGTGCGCTACTTACTGCACTATCTACTTCTTCCCGGTGGCAATCTTAGGAACTAGGATCTTCCTACTATCCCCACCCTCCCCTCTCGCACTCTCCTCTCGCGAGCTACGATTTCATGCGTTTACGTACGACTGAACACTTTTCAATACATTCTCGAGCGCGGCCACGCCATCTCATACTGACAATGAGCTACGAATTTCATGCGTTAACGTATGAGTGAACGCTTTTTAATACATTCTTCTTACTTGCCTACCTTTTCTTCTGATATACCTACCATACTTCATTGATGTTACTAAAATTTCTATTGTTTAATTTAAATTACTGTTTTGACTAATAAAATTTTGTGCATATACCTTTCAGAAAATGCCCGGAATTGGGCGATTGTCCAGTTCAGCAAGGCGAAGTCATCGTTTTAGAGAAAATGAATCTACAACTTCATACCAGAATTGTCTAGAACACGAACGAGAGCGATCTTCTTTACAGCGAGAACAATTAGAAAGTCCCGATAGGTCCCTTATTAATGAGAGGCAGAGAGAGAGCGTCGACCACACAAAACGACAAATGCCCTGGAAGTTCGTCTTGAAAGCCAGGGCATACGCTCATCTCGGCGGCGCGCTCAATTGTCTAGCCAAGAGAGTGTGGAAAGGCAAGCTAGGATTGAGAGCCAAGTAGAAAGATGGAGCTCGAAAGTTCATTCTTCTTTTCGCTATAGTCCCCGAATAGAATACAAAAATGATGCTGAATTGGTTTTAGGCAAAATGGACAAAGTTTGCCAATTTTGCACAGCTAAAAAGTGGAAAAACAAAAGTGTCAGCCTTTGTTGCTTCAATGGTAAAGTGAAGTTGCAAATGATAATGGAACTCGCTGAACCAATAAAAAGTCAATTATTTGGGACACATCCCCTTTCCAAACATTTCAGTCCGAAATGCACCCGGGCAAAGCCAGGTACGAATAGCTAGTTTCTAATATATATGATGCCTATGGGGAATTTTGTTTTCCACAAGTTGCCACTCTACTCCACACCACATCCACTTTGTTGTAGCGATATTTGGCCATCTGTGTAGCGACTTGACATTTATGTTTCTGGCCACACTGGTCCAGCAGTAAGTTCTTTCAAAGCAGTTCCAATCCACGTGTTATATTTTGTTATCGTTTTTTTGTTAAATTATTTTTATTGTTATAGTTAAATTCATTAAGTAGTTTTGCCTTTGCGTGAGGTGTAATATGGAGGAGAAAAAAAGAAGCGCAAACTTTTCCTTGGATGAAAAGAAGAACATCCTAGAAGAGCTAGACAAGAGGAATGAAAAAAACTGACGTTGCAAGAAAGTATGGAATTAGTCCATCGACGCTCTCTACGTTTCTCAAAGATAGAGAGAAAATTGAGAAAAGCATCAATTTCGATGCTATTGGACCACAGAGGAAAAAAATTCATACTGCAGACAATGAAGAAGTTGACAAAGCAGTATATAAGTGGTTTTTGGAGACAAGGTCTAAGAATATTGCAGTGAATGGTCCCTTGCTATGAGAGTGAGCACGATCCTTCGCAGGTTCGTTCGGCCTAACTCAATTTAAGGGTGGTATGGGTTGGCTGCACAGATTTAGAGAATGCTACGGTATCCACCATAAAGCAATTTTCGGCGAAGAAAGTGATGCTCCAAGGGATGTTGTATCGTCATGGAGAGAGGAGCAGTTGAAGGACATTATTCCACATTACTCTCTGGAAGATGTGTACAGTGCTGATGAAACAGCGTTGTTTTACAAATTAATGCTCAATAAGACACGCACTGAAGGGTGAATGGTGCACAGGCAGCTAAAATTCCAAAGAACGGACTACTGTGCTGTTGTGTACAAACTGGCACAGATTAACTAATACCATTGGTTATTGGTACGTACAAAAGCCTCTGGTGTTTCAAAAATGTGCATTATCTGCCTTGCCAATATCGCCACAATACAAAGGCTTACATGACAGGTGATATTTTCCAAGACTGGATTTTGGTGTTGGAACGGCGAATAAAAGCAGAGAAGAGGAAGATTCTGCTTTTAATCAACAATTGTCCAGCACATAAGAATGTGCCAAGACACATTGAACATGTAAAGGTTATGTTCCGGATGCCTAACTGCATGTCCATATTGCAGCCTCTTGATCAGGGGATACTCCATGCTGCAAAAGTGCACTACAGGTCATGGCTAGTGCGGCAAATGTTAGCCAACATTTCAGTGAGCCGTGATTCAAAAATAAATATTTTGGAGGCTATTCAAATGTTCAGTGCAGCATGGGGAACATTAACCATTGCAAACTGCTTTCATAAAGCCAGCATTGTGCCGCAAGATGACGAAGAATGTGAGTGAAAATGACTGTGATTCAGATATGGTGAACAATTGGCAACATTTATGCCAAAAGTTAGATGTTCCTGCAGAAGTGGAATTGAATGATTTTATTGGCATGGATAATGATACCATTGTTGTTCAGGAAGTAACTGAGGAGAATGTGTCTGAAATATTGATGAAAAGGGACAGAGGACAGGTTGACAAAGTTGCAGAGGACGACAAGGAAGAAGACAATTATGATGACACAATTACCCTCTCGGATGCAGCCAATATGGTGCGAAGTCTTCGCCATTTTTTAATAACAAGGAAAGACGTTCCAAACAGTGTGTTGGAGAGTTGTGACATTGTTCTGGAATATACGGAGACATCCTTGCTTAAACAGACCGTTCAGGAAAAAATTACGGACTTTTTTAAGAAGTAAACACTGATTCATGGTTTCTTTCTTTATAATTATTTTGCTTCGGCGACAAGAGAGATAGTTTACATGAATATCATGTCTAGTTCTGACTCTGCCTTCGTGCAAGCCAGTGGAGGTATGTAAAATGCTATTTGTTCCTTTCCACAAGCATTCTATCATAATGAATGGTGATGACCAATTGGAAAAAGTTGTGTGCATTTGTAACCATGTATAATACGCACCTTAACTTTTTGTCAATTTTTTGTGAAAAAAATGCATATTATATACAGAAAATTACGGTAAATTTTTAAGAGTTCCTTTTCCTACTATGATTACAATGACGACGTAAGCACTATGCAGTTCTCAGAGTTACTGTTTTTGGCGCTACTGTCAGGGGGATGATATATTGCGCTTCCCCTGAATTTTTTAAATTGTGTTTCATTGTAACGAATATATTTTGGTTGTCTAGACTACTTCGTTATACTGACATTTCACTGTACTAGGACAATGTGAACTTTTCTTTTGTCCTACTTTTACCTGGAGAAAATCTTGTCACCTTTCATATCATGTTGTATCTGTAAATGAGAATGTAAAAAACCTTTGTCCTACTTTTGAAGTTGAATCCATTTCACCAATGAAAGAACACCAATCCTGAATTGCCCTGCTCAACAATTTAATGAGCACAAAGCAGGACACCTGATTGGGCAAAAGAAAATTTTGTCACCTTGTTAATTACATTTCAAATTTTGTTATATCTACAGAATTATACTCAAATTATGGCTTTTTGAAGTCTGAAAGGTTCATCATAAAAAACAAATTTAGATAAAAGATGTCCTGCTTTGTCCTGTTTTTTTCTAATAATTTTGATAAATGTCATGTTGTTCCCTTGTGTGAATATGGTCACCATAGATTTAAGGAGAGCTTTTTTTAATTCAATGAGGCCAGGTGTTTTTTTCCGAGCTTTCAAATGTGTTTTTTCATGGCGCTGCAGCAACTATCAGCCCCGCCGTGTGGTTTTCAGCCACAATAAAAAAAATCGATCCTATATACATCACACAGACTTGTGTATGGGAGATAGATGACCGTTGGGTGGGCTTTTTAAGCTCATTTATTTTAATGTCGCTGGACATGAAATAGTTATTTTTTTAGGCATATGGCTAGTGCAGTATGATAGGTGATGCCTAGCTCTATCACTGTAAGAAATTTGATCAAAAAGCTATTTTTGAGAAAACTGCAGTAGATTAAATACCATTTGTTTGTATGCAATATTTATATGCCCCCTCCCAGTGGCCACGCGAGCTAGAAAATGATCTCTTATTCCTGCAATTTGGGCACGCAATCTCAAAAAGGTTCGCCTGCCCTGCTCTAGGCCCATGGTATATTGCCACCACTGCCACCCTATCATTATGCCACTGGTCAAAACGTACTCAGGGGATCTCAAAATGTGTATTTCCATTGAAATCTTGAATTTGAATTTTTCCCTAATACAATACAGTGGGTCCTCGACTTATGATGGCCTCGTGATACAATTTTTTGACTTCCAATGAGCCTCCCATGCTTCGATGTAGTATCGACATACGATGAAACTGTGACATACAGTTCTTGACCCGTCAATCACATGTATCTTTTAAATTGTTCTGACAAATAGCCTCCTTTTTTTGTCTTAATGCGTTCGCTGCCGCCTATACAAATACGTACAGTGAAAATAAACAAAGTTGCAAGGGAAACCTGCGACGAAAGACATTATATCTGAGACTACAATGACAAAAGGTCCTTTTTATGTCCCAAGACACAAAGTAGAAAACCAAATGCATGGAAATGTAACGCGACCCCATATCTGAGTGCCGCAGTAGTTAAAAGATATTAAGTTGCAGTGCCAATCCATTGAATACAAAAAGACTACATACCATGACGAAAATGACGCACTTGTATTTCTATTTATTTATTTCTGCTTTATATTTTATTAATTATACATGTATATGTAAAAGAATACGTAATCCTACATAAAATAACTGTTTTCATAGGAAAAGCCTTATCTAGGTGCAAAAAAATTCAAATCTCAGGATCTCTGAACGAATTAGGTGTTACATAGATTTCAGGGTTCGACATTTGTTTTTCCAACATACGATGTGTTTAATGGAACGAATTAGCATTGTAAGTCATGGGCCCACTGTACTTTCTTTTATACTACGTATGGAGAAAATAAAATTAAGATAATGTATGAAAAATTTATTAACTTTTTGGGAAACCAGTCTGCAGCTTCAGAAATGTTGAAAACACTGGCATAATGTATAGATTAGATTAGATAGCAGTGAAGACAACATAATGTGAAAGGATGGCGATGAAAACACCACAATGACAGAATCTAATACTTATAATGCAAATGATAATTTTGACCAGTATGACGTCATCATCAAGGATGACTTGTCCAGTGACTATGAATTTCTTTCTTTTTAATTTGTGATTTTCAAAAATACAACTTGTTTTCATAATCTCTGAATAAATATCTTCTAACTTGTTTATATATGTAATCAATAACTCATAGTTTGTTAGGATTTGGTTTTCATTTCTCATTGAAGACATCATTTGAGAAAAGTGAGAGAAGTATCAAGTACCTGTGCATAGGACATTTTTAAGCCATAAAATTTTGGAAAGAGGTGCATTTTATAAGCACGTATTTATGGTATTTAAGTAAGGGGTAAAATCTGTAGGATCGAAAATAAATAAGCTAAAGGCCTTAATAATTTTATAAAATTAAATTATTCTAGAGGCAATAAAACATTACTTCACAACGATCAATAAAAATACCATCAGTAACATACCTTTATCCTGAGCCTCTCCCTTGTTTCAAATCTCACATCTACCCTCAAAAGACGAGCATTCCCTGGATATGGGGACAGTGTATGCATCTTGAGAAATCCTGTCATACTACCAAATCTTGGTTCAACCATTCCCATTTCATCCTCAAATGGGTCAGTTCCATCATCATCATGGACTGAATGAGATGCTTGTGAAGTTATATTTATCCAGGAATAATAATGACCAGAATCTCCAGGTGGAAAGAAACAATATGGGACATTTATTGGTGGTAACTGTTCAAATCGCTTCCACCCAGCTTCCATGATCGAAGTAACAGAATCACTCGTTTCATGAGATTTTATTGGGGAAGATCCATCTGAAATGCAATCCAAAACAGTTAGAAACCATTACTGGTGGACTATTTCACCTATCATTCACAATATCAAATATCTCATGCCAAATTTTTCTTCAATGACACGATTTCTCCAGATTCAACACTCGTGAATGCCAGAGAACTTATCGGAAGTTCATCTCCATTACCCCGACGTCTGCTCTGCCTTTTTCCACTGGATAGCCATAGATTTTGTTCTTTCGCATCACTAATTGATGGATGCCAGCAACAGCCTCTCGCCTCGCATCCCTCCTTCGTGGCCCCATCTCCGGGAAAACAATCAAATCTTTTGGCTTCTGGAACATCTGAGCAATGTGCGTGTGGTAGAGGTAGTGCTGCAGCAGAGGACTCAGATTGAGAGTCTACATTATCCCCTTTCGCTATTTCATAACATGAGTATCATTAAGATGAAACTGGTTAGGAATGCTAGGACATTTTCAAATCTCCATATTAATAAAATCATTAAATATTATACTTAAATTAAATACATATTTTCAAAAGTTGCTATATAATCATTATCAATGGTGTCTCGTTATTTTAAATTGAAAAGGAGCTCACCAGTTTTCTTTGCGAAATATCCCTTACTTTTAGAAGTATGGGAAAAACTGTTTCTGTGAGAATCTTCGTAAGTACGATCCACTATAGGATATTCCCAGCCAGAATTGCTAGATGTTTCATACCCACTATCATCTAAAGAAATTGATACAATTAAAGTAATACCCGTTTTACTTATGCGACAAACGATAAATAATTTTATTTTCAATTATGAAAGCAAGTGCAAAGATAAACATTTTAAGTTTTTCGAGATGTTTTATAAAACAGTAACGTAATAACTCCTACTTACCATCGGAAATATCCCAGTGTGATTTCAAAAGATCAAAGCAATGCAATAAATATACAGCGGGAAGTAAAACAAAAACAAGAAAAAGGAGGATGCACACCAGCACGGTAGCTAAATTAGATCGAGAGAAATTTGTTCCGCACTTCCTTCTATTTTCATCATCACATTCGCAATCAACGACTCCGAAGTCATCCTCATATTCGTCATCATCGTCTTCTTCCGTGAAATGCTCATAGGAAAGTTTTTGGCCATGCGAAAAATAATACTGATTTAAGTCAGGGGTATTAGTTATACGATGTTGTAAAGCTTCTCCAAAATCATGATTAGGATTTATAGTTTTTGAACTACGAAAGATTTTAATCGACTTCAATACATGCTTTAAGCCTTCTAACATGATTACACACTTCCGTGATAAAGTAACTTCTTTGACAAGAAACTTAAATTATAACACTGCATACAAATCTTTGCTGACCAAGGTTCCAACCGGTGCACTTCAACGACTTGAACGGAGCTCAGCTGATAAATCGTCTCAGCAGCGTTGCCAACTTGATGTTGTCGTCCAATCAACATCATAGGCAGCTAAAAAGTCGCTAAACTCAAAGGAAATCTCACTAAAAGTATAAAGGTGACTTCTCATACTGATTGATAATATGATCACAGTTTGTCTTACGGAAGAATTCCAATTAAATTAATGGGTTTTTTGTAAGTGCCCGACACATGGGCAATTTGCGATGGTAGCGACGAAAATGCAAAAAATATATACCATGAATATATTACGTAGTGCCAGCAAATCCGTAGTACGCACATAATTTGAATGTTTATGTGTAGCGATTTTGGAATCTTACGGTCCGCGAAGTTATAATAAATAAGTAAGGAAAGAGGTGCTGAAGTAGGCAGTAACTAATAATAGTAGTGTTTATTTAGAATTGCTATTCTTAATACATGAGAGAATACCAAATTAATAATTACAGAAAGCATATAAGTCAAACACCAGTACAAAAACATAAAAATCAAACAACAGTAAATGAAATATACATAGATCTATGATGTGATATACATTACATCATAAATCCTGTACATATATCTTCCTTAAATACATTTGAGTAACCAAAACAATACATTACATCATAAACCTTGTACATATAATTCCTTCACTTTCCTTGCACACTTTAAATTCATATTCATTGCGTTAGAACGTATAATCTTCATATATAATAAAATTGAATGTCTGTCCATCTATCTGTCCGTGTGTTCCTTATACATTCCCACGCCCTTTGAGCTATCGGGACCAAACTTTGCAAATTGACTTCATATGACTCTACGAGTAACATAGGGTACATGTGAATCCAGGAGACAATTATTTTCCCATAAGTTTATGTAATTAGAAGGTAAGTATGCTTTATTAAAGATTCGATCCCATTTTGAATGTTCTTACAAGTTAAAATTCTTAAGATTTATGGGTTACAATGTAAAGGAGACTTTCTCTTGGTTATGTGTCTGACATAACCCGGGCATCGCCGGGTACTTTCAGCTAGTCCCTTTATAAAACAAAGATGACCGGATTGCGTTTTTTAATGGCGGTTCTTTCAAACTAAAGAGAATACAAATTCAATTGGCATAAAATCGGAGTCTGAAGCCACTTTAGTTTAGGAGCAGTGGCGGATTTACCATAAAGCAAAAAGAGCAAATGCTTTGGGCGGCACCATTCTAGGGGAGGCACTTAATTAATTATTTTTTAACCTTTAAATGAGCAAGCTTAATTTGTAACGAAAGCGGGCAAATGGGGTCAGCTTTGACCCCATATATTTAAATAGTTATCAACTTAAAGGGGTATGGATTACTTTTTTAATTTATTCATAATTAAATGTTTAAGAAACATTACTGTAGCATAAAATGTTAAACATTATCCTATATGTATGTATATTATGCGTGTAGTGAACTGCGTCCGTCCGTCCGTTAGTGCGTATGAAGCCTCGCGTAATTATATCGGCGTATTTCTCGAGAACCGTTCGTCGTAAAGATATGCGGTAAACGGCGTTTTGTTTCTACTGGCTATGAAGTCCCTGGAAAAATATTGTCGTTTGCTAAAGTGTCCCGGGTTCGAATCCAAGAGACAATTATATTTTCCCTTACGCTTACACGGGATTTTCGATTTTTCAGAGAGCAAGGTGTTTTTCCTTCGTTCGTTAAAATACGTAAATATAAACCGACTTTCTTCTTCTTTGCTTTATTCGACGGCTAAAGGTTTATACTATCTATTCGCAATGTTTACACGTTACGCGGTCGAATTTGTCAGAAATACGCATTCTTTTTCGAAATTTTGCGGATTTTACATGACGATATTATCGCTGTCGCATGTGGTTTGCACACGCAATGACATTATCGCTGTCGCGGGATAACTGGCGATATTTCCGTAAACCCGGCGATACTGCCAGTTGTGATTCAGTATTCAATTTGGCTTATGTCGACTGAGTGGGACCACATTTAAAAGTGACCGCGAAGCTGACCCCTCGACCGTCATTAACTCGGGTTAGAGGCCCATACCTCGAGACCCATCCTCAAATCCGAGCTCAGGTGTCTTCACCCTCTCAGCGGGGGGGCACTAGCCGACCACGTCTTTTGCAATAAAATTTAAACTATTTTATGTTGTTAACTTAGTGCGATTGTGACTCAAGCAACATATTCGGGTTAATGCGCTGATCAAGAGCGTCTTTTTAACGGAATTCTACGATAAATAATAACATATTTACGCTCACATCTAATCTTGACGCCAAGGAATACCAACCTCTTAAGATTTTTCGTAAAGCCGAGTTTTACGTGTTACTTTATGGGAAATGAAAATGCCTTCCTTGGAGTCGACTTCTTTCGAGATATTTTTTGCCATCACCTTAAAATATGTATATCGAGCATACCTGCCACATTTAGAGTTTCTATATCTTTTTTTATCTAGTTAATCGCATTTTTCTATGATCACCAACCAACCAACAAAAAATTGTCTATTATTATAAGTGACTAGCGTAATTTCCCATGAAATATGACGGGTAGGCGTGAATTGAGTATTACGTTAAAATAAAATAAAAATTAATGACACCAAATTTTATGTACACTAAAACGCAAAAAGAATATAAAATCCACATAATCGAATGTTCCAGAGAGTAATAATAGTCATGGACATATAAAAAACGATTTTATCACGACGAATTGAATAAATTCGTAAAAAATTACGAAAAATATTAATTAAACCTAATTTTTGGCTTTTTTCGAAAGAGATTTGAATTTCTACGATATGGAAATTTATTTCCATACTTTTTTCGGCATAACTGTGAAAATACCTCGTCGAAATCTCATTTTTAAGATATTTGAAAATGTTAAAGAAAAAAGACCTCGCTTCGATTCAGCTCCGCCCACGTTATTCAAATGGAGAAAAGATATGCTCCTGAAGTCAAACCCAGAACTACTATGTACACGGCGAGCAGTTTCAAATTGAAAAGTTGAATAGTCAAGTGATTCCTGAAAGTTTGATTGAAAAAGGTTGTAAAGCTTTTTAGTTATGAGCGGTTTCCCTTTCCTCCCATCTAACACCATATAACATCCAAGAGTTACACCCTCCGCACCGTCTCGCGAATGTCTGCTTTCATTACAATCCCGTCCGAAAAATCTTAAGAGGTTGGTATTCCTTGGCGTCAAGATTAGATGTGAGCGTAAATATGTTATTATTTATCGTAGAATTCCGTTAAAAAGACGCTCTTGATCAGCGCATTAACCCGAATATGTTGCTTGAGTCACAATCGCACTAAGTTAACAACATAAAATAGTTTAAATTTTATTGCAAAAGACGTGGTCGGCTAGTGCCCCCCCGCTGAGAGGGTGAAGACACCTGAGCTCGGATTTGAGGATGGGTCTCGAGGTATGGGCCTCTAACCCGAGTTAATGACGGTCGAGGGGTCAGCTTCGCGGTCACTTTTAAATGTGGTCCCACTCAGTCGACATAAGCCTTCAATTTAATATAAATAAAAATGTATTTCCATTCAATTTACCTATCTTATTTTGTTCCTTCTGGTTCAAACTTTCAAACTTCTCCTCGAAAAACATGAACACTTCTTTCCACGCCGCACAGTGGGACCAAATCGAAAAAAGGTGGCCAAAATTAAAACCGACTTTATTTTAACGTTTTATGCACTTTTATGAGTCGTTCTCTAAGGTTTTTGAGCTGCTGAATTCGATTTTAAGATTGCTTTTTTCATATCTCTTACGTATATTGCGCTGGATAGCATATAAAATTTTTAAATACTTAAACAAAAACAAAAATAGTCAAATGTATTAATTCAATACAAATCTTATCGGAAATTTTCTTTTACAAGACTTCTGAATCCTGCCTTAACGTTATTTTTGAAGTACGATTCACGCAGAATACTCTGGAGAAAATATAAATGTTTTTAAAAATTTAAACAAAACAATGAGTCAAATGTATTAGACCCGTAGATATCTTGTCCGATATATCATTCTACTATGTTTTTGAGCTGCCAAATCCTATTTTAACATTATTTTCGACAAATCTCTTGCGTAGAATGCTCTGGAGAGCATATAAATATTTTTGTAATTCTGGAAAAACAAAAAAAGTCACCTGTTTTAGGTTCATTTAATGATAATTGGGGTAACTTAGAATAAATATAAACGTAAATTAACGCCACAAATTATATTTATTGACGTTAATAAATCACAGGCAATTAAATTCCTCATTTGGTTCCGTATCATCATCACTGTCTGAATCACTTTGAAGCTCATCCTCCACTTTTACGAGATTCCGCACTTCTGGGGTTAAATTAGAATTTAATTTCTTCGGGTGTCTGGAAATGGAGGAAATCAATGGATCCGAAGTGGGAAGCGACCTCCGGAATAAGTCCCCATTCGTAGCCACCCTCGAAAACGTTCTCGTATGGTGCTCACCAAATCTTCTTACGTCCTTGTTCCTGGCCTTAACAGCTTCCTCCGAGAGCAGGCCAATCGGACGTATTGCTTCCTTTGCAATGGCAGAACCATGGATTAATAGTTTGCGCACGGTAGGTGGCATGTAATACCAGGCATAATGCTGGACATACAGTTCTGCGGTAGTGAAACAGTATTCGCTAAATGCAACATCATCCAGCTCGTTCCCGCTTGAGATAGCTTTATAGCTATATTTACAGTTAGCTACTTATTTGGCGATTTCGTAGTTTTTTCTTGGGGTAAGCCACGCAGCGGCCGCCGTAGCGTCGCCGCAGCGCTCAGTACCGCTTCAATGAAATATGGACCGGAAAATCACAGGAGCAAAGAGGAGCAAGATTTTTCAACTGAATGGTGTTCCATAGACTTCACCTTATCAGTCTATGTAAAAAAATCTCCGCGTAGCCAAAGGGCGCTCAAAACGATAATGCCCATTTTATCTTAAAATTCAAGTTAAAACCAGGGTTGTTAAACGAAACCGAACCCAAAGAATAGTTTCGGTTCGGAACGAAACTATATCATTTCTCTTGCCATTTAGTTTCGGTTCGTAACGAAACTGTATGTTCCGTGATGGGTTTAGTTTCGTTCAGGAACGGAATTGTTTAGTCGGAACGAAATATTTCGTTCCGGAACGGTTCCTTTTCTTGAATGGGTTCGGGTTCAAGTTGAGAGTTATTGGGAGATACGTTCAGTAGTTTCGTTCCAAGCAAACTGCACCATTATTCTGGTCGTGGGGCGGAGAAGAGAGTGAGGTACTCGCATAGAGTAGAAGCCCGCAAATCATAGGGACTTAAATAGGCTTAATTTTATTCTTCTAACGTAAGCCGTTTTAACACATTCAATATCTTCTTGGTTTTTTAAATCCATCCCCAATGGCCAACCGAAATTTCACTATTTTTTAAATATCGTTTTTCCGGAAAAATTCGCACTAAATACAAACTAACCGATGAGCAAACTGACAAAAACTAAACTGAGGAGCCGGCTTCCTACGAGGAGCCAATGTGCGAAGCCGTCGCTTAACGGTACGGTTAGGGGCCGTCCATACATTACGTAAGACGTTTGGGGGGAGGAGGGGTGCGGATGAGTCTTACGTTGTCTTACAAGGGGGGAGGAAGGGTCTACGATTGGTCTTACGTAAGATTTTACTTTAGCGAAAACGCAGTTTGCGTCCCAGAACAGTACTCTGAATGAAACGCATTTAACACCGCTAATGCGGCACTCCCGCGCTCCAGCGACAGCAGGACTCACTGTCAGTCGAAGCGGGCGTCGATGCTGTGCCACATGAGGGCGCTGCACTTTTATTGCTGATTGTGAGCTTTCTTGTACCCCCACCCCGCTCCCTGAGTCCCACTCTGCATGACGCACGTGCTGCAAGTTCCAACCTGGCGCGAACCGCTACCGGCAGACAAGAGTGCTGCGCGAGGGTACCGCGGGTTTAAATGACTTACTTTCGCTCGAATGATGGGGTCTAGAGATCTCTATAAAAGGCTCTTTGAAGCTTTCAAGAACTGCTACCCAAGCAAAACTCCACAACAAGCCCAGGAGGAGGCAAATGTCATCTGGCGAAGAGCTAAAACCGAATTTGGGAAGAATGGTATGGCATTTGAAAAACACATTGACAGTAAAATTCAGCAACTGAATCAAGAAGCTACGAAGAGAAAAGCTACTCTCAAGAGCTTTTTTTGTGAAGGTAAGCATTGCGGATGAAACATTTCAGACATCTTTTGCATGCACGAATGTCTCGTAGAATGCCCCTCCGCATGTCTGGCCCATGTTTATTATAGTCGATCCCCCTTCGGAAGTCTCTTGGCCTACTTAGAGCAAGTAGCCAATCACGAACGTTTCCCTTTCCATCGCCCCTCTCAACTTTCGTGCGGGAGAGCAGATGTCGGTGCGCGCTGCCAGCTCTTGCTCAGCTGATATACTACGCAGTTTCTAAATAAATAACTTCGAATTCCACAGCAAGGAAACGGCGGTAGATACGGCAACGCAGTCCGATGCGATCTCTTCGAGAGCAGGAGTGAGACTGGTTTCCTCCCCACTACCTTCCCAAACAAACAGTCTCCTATTGGCTGCTGCTAACTCGTGTACGCCCAGTTTTCGAGGCCATCAGACTTCCGATGATGGACCGACTATAGTTTTATTCGATGTCTAGGGGGCTCACCACAACAGGGGTGCCAATACGTCGACATGTCTTTATTTTTGTTTCGATGCTCCAAAATCTATGGAAGGTTTTTATTACCTATTTTTTTATGTTGTGAAAAAAGTTTACCTTCATGTGACTGTTAGCCAAGTACGGTTTCTCACTGAAATAATAAACATTTGTTTATAAATAATAGGGGAATTATTTACTAGACCAGCTGACTACCACCCCTGAAAATTATCTAATACTCATTCGAAGTGAAACATCAGCAGTGGTGAGCTCGCGAGTGAAAAAACCTCAGATTTCTTACGTAAGATTTAGGAGGGGGGGGTCCCATTGGTTCTTATGTTTTCTTACATGGGGGAGAGGGGGGGGGTCAAAAAGTGCCCTAAAACGTCTTACGTAATATATGGACGGTCCCTTATTACGGAGCGGGAGATGCGTCGACTACGCGTCGACGCCGGTCGTCAGCGCGCGGTAGCAACCGTCGACGGCGGCATTGAATGTGTTAATGATATGGCGATTTTTCCGCGAACACCCATTTTCCGTCAGCGAGAAAAACAACTCCGTACGAGGTCGGCGTTCACTACTCACTGCGCACTCTACATCTTCCCGGTGGTTATATTAGGAACTAATGGTAAGATCCCCCTCCTATCCCCGACCTCCCCTCTCGCATTCTCCTCTCGCCGTTAGACGCGAGTAAAAACAATTGAAAACTGGCTGGAACCAAAGTAGAAGGAGCCGGAACGAAACTATTTCATGTGCGAACCCGATCCGGAACGGTTCAGTTTCGTTCCATCGACATTTCGTTCCACTTTCGTTCCACGACTTTGGTTCCTTTTTCGGTTTGGTTCCTATGAACCGTTCTTTGAACCGAAACCTATCTGGAACCGTTCCTCTTCAGTGGGTTCGGTTTCGTTTAACAACCCTGGTTAAAACTGCTAAATTTAAACATTTTTCTGAGGGTGAAAAAATTTGTTAATCAAAACCAAAATAGTGGTATATTATGCACGAAAGAACCAATTTACAATCATAATTTTTAAAAGTCCATTTATGCAAAGAAAACTCTCATAAATTGAGACACATTTTGCCGTTTTCGACGGGAAAATTGACAGCCATTTACGCCAAGAGATACTCTACTTTGACAGGTTATACACATTACTGTGTAAGATTTTATGTTCAGTATAGTAGCCTATCTTGTAGAGCATATCCTGTAGAGTATTACTAAACCATTTTCGGCTTCTTTCGGTAAAGTTGATTTTTTGACTTTTGGCCAGCTTTTTTCGATTTGGAACCACTGTGCGCCGTTTGCTTCTTTATTTTATCTTTGTAGTCATCTGCCGTCTTGTCCCACAAGGTGGGCCTGCCTGCGTGTGCAAGTGGGCCATTTGGTTACACTGTTTTTCTGAGAACCGGGCGACAGACAAGAAGACACTTTTATCGTGACGCGTGTCGCCGCGATACTTTTGTCGTGTCACCCTACGTGTGCAAGTCACTCGTTTAAACACACGTATTCACAAGTCAAGCGATATCGCTGTCGTCGACGACAGCGATAATATCGTCACGTGTGCAAATAGCAACTGAAACCACGGGCGACATGCATAGTGAAGGAATGAAGAGGAGAGGAGGGGGAAAGGCAAGTAACGAGATACTTACATAGTTCCCGCTACTTCGTGTGAGCTAGAGATACATACATATTATCACATTGTATTTCACTTATAAAAACATCGCGTAGGCGGCGCGTGATCGCCGTGAAGTAGATCCTGATCGCTCGCACGGAACTGGATCAGAATATTTCGAGTGTTCACTTTATTTTCGTGTGTCATAACGGGTGCATGTCATTTAAATTTTTTTCTGTAATGTTATTGTTTTAATACAGTAAAATCAGACACACGGAAACACGGCGTAACTCTTGAGCACGTTTAACCCCTCTACGCCGGAGGAGTTTTTAATAATTCCCTCGTCAGCGGACGAAGGAGTTTTTTGAGCAAACACGAAAAAGTTGCGAAAACATGCGACATTTGAAAAAATTCAAAAAATCATAACTTTTGATGTTTTCACTGTATTTTGATGAAACTTTTTATGTAGTTACATAAAACATTAAATTTTAAACAGTATCATTTAAAATATCATGCGCCACACACAACATTGCTACATAGAAGCGAATGAACAGTAATCGCTTAATGTTACGGTGCGCGTTCGCGGTTTATATAACTTTCAGCATAGCGTGAACGATGAAAGGTATTGACATGAAATCTTATTCAAAGAAACATTTAAACATTACTGAACATATCATCGCTGAAAGTACCTATCTAAACCAATTAGGTGAAAGGTTTGTCGCATGTCAACTTTTCCGTGTCTTGACTGGAAAATTTTAACTACTGTCCGGGCCAAAATTATGTAGACTCGAGTTTCAGGCTTAATATCTCAAAAACGGCTGATGGGATTTTCGCGAAATGCATATCAGCGTGTAGATAATTTTGTTCTGCGTTTAGTGTATGTGAACCAGAATTTTAAAAAATTATTCTAAGGTATGTTTTCGGAGTGAGAATGAAAAATGGACCCCTTTTTTGAGCGTTGCGGCGGCTGGCGTCATTTTGCCGGTTTGTAATAACAAAACAGGATGTTCAAATGACATTAAAATTTAACAGACTTTGAGTCGTAGTCTTATAATTACGTGCGCACAATTTCAAGTGTTTAACTTTATTCGTTTACGGTATTTTATTCAATTTATGAGACCGTGTTTTCTCCGTGAGTATGCAGCTTGGAGGCACGCGAGCTACACTGTCGTGTTCCTCTCGGTATTCCTATTCCGAATCAAGTAATGTCATTAAACTGAAATGAACACAATATTTTATATAGAATTTTATATTTTTTGAAGGCGACTTTCGCAGCGGTTTTGGAGCGCGGCGTTGCCAATAACCGCAGCGCCATGCGTTTAAATTTTAGACGCCCACTAAAATTTGTTCTAAACTGCTTCTTAGCCGGAGGAGGTGTATTACCGCTCGAATTCTCTTGAAAAATTTCTCCATTTTCCGCACCAATTTTTTTCACCGATCCCAAACTACTTCCAAGACATTCGGAGACATATTTATACACAGGGTAACGCTTTTCACCACGCTTTTCGCCTTCAAGCCGAAAAAACATATTGAACACAATAACATTTGAATCACTTGCTTAGAAAACCATTCACGGGGAGGCATATCGTCTTCACAGAAGTGATCTTTGCAGCTGGAATACTGCGACTGAGAAAGCATTCCCACAGAACTAACCATTTTTGTGTATTTGAGTGTCACCACGGAAGTCTTCTGAGTCATAGCCAGAGACTCGGCCATTACAACAACCATTACTGCAGACTCATTTCTGCTTGCAGCGTAAACTGCAGCGAAAACGCATGGCGCTGCGGTTATTGGCAACGCCGCGCTCCAAAACCGCTGCGAAAGTCGCCTTCAAAAAATATAAAATTCTATATAAAATATTGTGTTCATTTCAGTTTAATGACATTACTTGATTCGGAATAGGAATACCGAGAGGAACACGACAGTGTAGCTCGCGTGCCTCCAAGCTGCATACTCACGGAGAAAACACGGTCTCATAAATTGAATAAAATACCGTAAACGAATAAAGTTAAACACTTGAAATTGTGCGCACGTAATTATAAGACTACGACTCAGACTATTAAATTTTCATGTCATTTGAAAATCCCGTTTTGTTATTACAAACCGGCAAAATGACGCCAGCCGCCGCAACGCTCAAAAAAGGGGTCCATTTTTCATTCTCACTCCGAAAACATACCTTAGAATAATTTTTTAAAATTCTGGTTCACATACACTAAACGCAGAACAAAATTATCTACACGCTGATATGCATTTCGCGAAAATCCCATTAGCCGATATTACGCTTCAAACTCGAGTCTACATAATTTTGGCGCGGACAGTAAATGTTGTATTTATAATTTTTTTGAAGGTGTTTCATTAATAATATAGACGTTTTAGTTACGCAGTCATCATTCTTACATAAGTCAGATAGAATAAATCTGATGTGGCCAACACATGACTTTCTCCATATTTGGGGTATAGTTATTTAAATTATCATGAATAGTATTATAAGGCAAAATTATTATTTCGTATCGCAAAATATTACAGCCTTCCTTAGTGACGTAAATTAGGTATATTTCGACTATGTTTACAGAATTCACCGTTACATGGTGGTGGCACTGTATACTGGAATTAGGAAAAAACTAAATATCTCCGAAATGGATAGTTCTACGAAAATGTGTTTCAAACAAAACCTGGAAGAAATATTATTCTCTACAACTTTGGTCCTCACGAATATTACCAATTACAACGTTTTTAAGGAGATATTTGACAGAAACTGAAAAACCGATTATTTATAAATAACTCCTATGGAAAATTGTTTCAAATGAAAATTGTAGGAAATTACATTCTCTATAACATTAGTATAGAATTGTAAATACAATAATGATGTTTTAACGAAGAAATATCACAAAAACCGAATCGAGTTTCGAATAAACCTCGACTTCCGGTTAACCGATATTGTCCAAAAACTAATCAGTTATTTGTCCTCACGGTAAAGTGTTATATATGAAGTTTGGTAACGATATGGAACGTACTATTTGAGTTAGAGCGATCACAATCACATACACACACACTCGCGCACATACACACAGACATCATTCCGAAAATAGTCTAAACTGTTCTAGGGACCTCAAAACGTGTATTTTGAAATCTCGAAGTCGATTTTTTTCGTGAAAACAATACTTTCCCATTACTAAGTATGGAGAAAGTAAAAAACAAAATATCTCCGAAATGGATGGTCCTACCAAAATTTGTTTCAAACAAAACTTGGAAGAAATATTACACAGGCCTGCGAAAATGAATTTTTTTCTGCTGTTTCAAGTTGAATATGTGATTGTTATTAATTTGAGCAAGCTGAATTCAAATCAAATGCCCGTTTTTCCATATCACGTAAGGATTTTTCAGAAATTACAAAACAAATTTACGCTAAAATCATGAGTTTATGAATGTAAATGTACAGAGACATGGAGAAGTCATACGGTACATAGACTGACAGCCCCATATAAACATCATCTAAGGTAAGAAGTTATTTAAATATCTTTAAATAGGATGATTAGGATTGCATAGATTTCCGCTTATGTTCTTGAGGAGTAACTTCTCTTTTTAAGGTCCAACAGTAATCGGCCATGGACACATCCCACCGTCCCTGATATCTTCTTTCCATCTCTTTGATGTCCTGATGAAATCTCTCACCCTGTTCTTCACTGAGGACTCCTAAATTTTCGGGAAAGTAATAGAGATGAGAGTGTAAAAAATGTAATTTTAAACTCATGTTACATCCCAGTTTCTGCAGCTTGTCTAACATAGTTCCCACGATTTTTTCATACTGGGGATCTGTTACATTTCCGAGGAACTTCTTAACGACGTTCTTGAATGCATCCCATGCCTGAAGTTCTATTTCACTCATGGTATCAGTAAATTCGGTGTCCTTCATGAATTGTCGAATTTGCAGTCCATCAAATATGCCCTCTTTCACTTTCGCTTCGGACACAGATGGAAACTTACGGTAGAGATATCGGAAGGACGAGCCACTATTGTCCAGCGCTTTTACGAATTGCTTCATGATACCAAGTTTTATATGCAAAGGTGGCAATAAAACTTTCTGTGAGTCAACTAAACTGGCATGTTTCACATTTTTCGTTCCTGGCATGAATCTTTCCATTTTAGGCCAATTTTTATTTGTCCAATGTTTGTCCCTCGCTCTGCTATCCCATTCACATAAGAAACAAGGGAATTTAGTATAGCCTCCTTGTTGACCCAATAAAATCCCGGAAATCTATAGATCACCGCACAAAGACCACTCATGTTCGTTATATTTAATTTTTTGTAATACTGTTTGTAAATTTTCATGTGACTCTTTTAGGTATATTGAATGTGCGACTGGTATGGAAGCAAATTTGTTTCCATTATGCAATAATACAGCATTAAAAATCCTGTTTGAAGAGTCAATAAACAAACGCCAGTCCTTCGGGTCGTAGGTTTCTTCTCCCAGCTGCTGAATCAAAGCAGGAATATCACAGCAAAAAACCAGTTCACCTTCCATTCTAAAATAATTCCGAAACTCGTTCTCGCGATTGCTAAACCAGTAAAAGGTTGTTCCTGGGGCTAATAGATTCTTTTAATCTTGATCCCAATAATTCACTCTTTTCCTAGTAAGACCTAAGTCCCGGACTAAATCGTTCAACTCACTTTGAGTAAATAGCTGCGGAGTTGTCTTCGTTGTCAGATGAGAAATACACATACATATTCCTCTGCTGTAAATGAGTCTCCAAACCAAAAGTACCTTGGACTATAATGACATAATTCTAGAACGGATTCATTAAGAATTCCGCCAGTTTTGCCACCTCAGAAAAATTATGGAATGCCGCGGATAAAAAGGTGTCAAAGAAAATCGTTCAAAATTGGTTAATTTCAAAGAAATTATTATGACGTTTCATACATCGACGAAACATGGCAGTCAGATTTGAACGATATGTGTAATTTGAAAAAAATTAACAAAGGTTTTGGATACATTTTAACGGTGATAGATTTGTTTTCCAAATATGCGTGGGCTAAAGACTAAAAGAGTTTGTAAGTGCATTCGAATCGATCTTTGAGTATAGCGGAAGAGCCCCACTTAAGTTACAGAGTGATATAGGGACAGAGTTTGTTAATAAAAAGTTTCAAGATTTTCTAGCAAAAATAAAATTTTATTTTATTACACGCACAATCCGGACGTTAAAGCCTCAATCGTCGAGAGATTCAACAGAACATTGAAGACTAAAATGTACAAATATTTTACTAATTGTAAGTGTAATACTTATAATTATGTAGACATTTTACCAAATTTAATGAAAAGTTATAATCAGTAGCGGATTTGCAATAAGATCAAAGTAGGCAATGGCCTAGGGGTGGCGTGGTATTGACGGTGGCAGGATTTCGGGGTGGTTGGATTTGTATATTCATTCGCTAAGTTGAAAGACCGACAATAGAGTATATGAGGAAGCACTGTGAAGAGGGCTTTCGGTGTGATTTCCAAAATTAAGGTTGAAGAAGATTACTTGGAAATAATGAAAAACCATCTGTACCAACCTAAGGAAGCTTGTCTAATACCCGGGAAAAGAACGGATTCTTCCTCTGGTATAATATATAAATTAAGAGGTCATCTAAACTAGAATTCTGTAACGAAGACCTATTTTTAGATTTAATTCTATTCTTAGCACTGAAACCTCTCTCACACGATGCCACTGAATTTGGAAGAACTGCTATTATAGACATCAACTTACTGAACAACCTTTCTCCGCGTGAAACTATTGATTTAGGAATATCATCTAGCTTCAATTTCTTACATAATACTTTAACTTCATACCATTAACTAAGAATATTTTCAATAACTTTCTCAAATTTCAATATTACCTATGGTATTTCAGATAGCTGAACTCCTAGAAATTTTCCATTCATTGATGTGTCCTCCGGAAATGTTTTCTCCGTCAATCCTTTAGTATGTTCTAATTAGTTCACAGTATTAATTTCCCTTTCAAATAAGATACTGAATCTAGTAAGATACTAATAAAATAAATAGATACTTTAAGACTCCCAACAATGCGAGGCGAACGAGATGCTTTTTTAACGGTAGAGAGCTATTTCACAGATGATCCAATGACAATTGTGACAGGCGATTCTATTTTGAATATCAGGAGAAGTTGGTTTGATCGGCGGAGAGCTGAATTTAAAAATAAAAATTGTTACTGCGAATAGATTGTCGCCAGCTGGTAATATCAACTCGCCACTGGCAAGTGGGCAACCATATTTTTCGAGCCCTGTCCATAACTACTAGTAGCAATTTGTAAATTAAATAAATAACAAAATCCACAAATATATGTTAGGTTAATGCATCTCAGCACAAAGAAGAAGTTCATGAGCCCAAAGAGATGACGCAGATCAGGTTTAAGTGGAGCGGCCAGTTTCTGTCAGCTAGGTACGGAGAGGGATAACCATAAATTTAAAAGTCAGTATGGAAAGTGTTAAGCTCAATTACTCTCTTGCTACTCATACAGAAGTTGAAATAACATAATACTATGTGGTTAGGCATTGGGAATGAATGCTATGAAATAATACTAATATATAATTTAATAAATTTTCAATGAAATATTTGGGGGGTCTGATGGCAGGGGGGAAACACGTGCCCCCTCCCCCCCTTCAATCAGCCACCTCTCCCACTTGCCAGGTAGGTGCTTTAACCAACTAAGCTACCAAGCCAAGCCAGACTAATTCTCCATTCTCAAATTGGGGTATTTACAGTGAAGAAAGGGCTAACTCAGTAGTAAACCTTACCACACTAGATGTCCTCACTGAGGCACTGCGGAAAACACCCCACCTTTATCCCTGAATTGACAAGATGTTAAATAACAACAATGAAATGATGGAAATTTAACTTATATGCATGTGCGCATAATACTGATCACAAATGTGAAGGAGAAAAATTCTAAACTTGACCGGGACATGCCACAGGCACATCTCCTATTCTAAACTTTAGTAGTTCTCATTATGACTGACAGTAGTGTCACAGCCACGTCACCAATTCTAAAATTTAGCCAGGTAAATCTTTGAATTCAAATAATTCCACTTCAATATGAGCATCTATATAGTCGACTTCTACCAGTCAACACCAGATGCCAATATTTATATTTCTTCCATATTTATCTTCATTATTAATTTTCAAATGGTGTAGAAAACTACAAACTTCATTATAAGTAGATAAATGTGTAACTAACTGAATGAAATCCAAAATAAATCAGCATTGAGGTATCATTCAGGAGTCATCTTTATTTAGAAATATTAATGTTGAAATAAGTGTCGACTGAGTGATAAAAACGGTGTGACACCCTGAGGTTTCATTTATAGCAAGGGTGTGTGACATCCTGACCCTAAATGGGGATTCAAAGACGACTTTACTAAAATCCACAAGTCAGTTAAAAATTGAATTATTAATACATTTGCAAACGGTTTTATAGTTAGGCCATGTCAATTGTCGGCCACCTTTGTTTTTGAAAACACATAGGCCTGCTTCACATTATACTGAATCTGTTTAAATGGGGTTGAGCAAAACGAGGTATGGCTGCATTATATTTGCTAAAACAAGAAAATTGAACAATTACATAGGTACTGTACTACTACAGGATGATATATTTTCATGAGCTTCTGTCACATCAAGACCCTCTTACAAAGGCTGAAATGATTAACAAAAGGAATATATTTAAGAATCAACAAATAAAGGTAAAGCCATTAAGTTAATTTTTTTATACTACTTTTAATAATATTTGTAATTATTTCATTCATTGGCTAACAAAAATGCCATACAAATAGTTGGGTATTTGCTATTGTTCCCGTTTGAAGCAGAGTAACTTTAAATGAGAGCTGAATTGCTCCATTGTAACAACTCCCTTTTTCTCACCAATTCGTTAGTTTTGGGCATAGTTAAACACAAATTGAAATGCAAACAAATAAGCAAACACACCAAACTAAAATTCCCCAGATTAAAGTTCCCAGATGTGGCATAAGAAATCTGAGAATTTTTTCTCCTAACGTCCGAGCAGATATTATTCATGTTTACGATCAATCAGGGTTAATACCTTATGGAGTTTCATTGGTAAGTCATGGATCACTTCTATTCTGATTAACATGAAATTCAAAACCTGCATTTAGTAAATTTTCAATTTACCAAAAAAATAGCCTTATCTGTATCTGAAAATAAAAATATGACTAAAATAATCACATAACCTCATACCAAATGCATACTCAATTTTACAATGACTAACTGAAACTTATCACGTGCTAATGTTCCAAACAGTATAAATTCTCTGTATCAAATAGGAATAAGGAAACATGCAAAACTTTGTTAACATACTTCAACTTAATTGAAAACAAAACATAAGTAACATAAATTGATGGAATTAATAGATCATCTGCATTCTGAGATGGAATAATTAGTCTGCTTTGATAGATCAGTGTTAGAATATCTGCCTGGCAAGTGGAAGACCAAGGTTCAATTCCCAGTAATGGCAGAATTTTTCTCTTGATTTTAAATTATTTCCAAAAAGTTTCTTAAAGTCATCATACACTGTCTATACTTAACTACGAATATTTGTGAAACTAATCTTTTTTTAAAGAATGTTAAAATAATGCAACACTTAATTATTAATGATACATATATACCATAAAAATTCAAATTAGTATTAGTTACAGCTTCAGTAAATAGGTAAAAAAATTATGCTAATAGAATTATATTTATTAAATAAAATTAATTTCATAAATTTATTTCATTCTAATCTCACATAGTCCTCAGAAGGGAAAAACATACAGTGTCATACATTTGTCAGTGGTAAGCGATCTCTACCTTATGCACTATATGCACAGAAGAAGCTCAAATTCGAGTTTTTGTTTTTTGTTAGAATTGGAGAACTAGATTATTTCCCAATGAAAATCCAATCTCTTTGTGGGATAGCTAGAAGAAATCTGACTCTCACAAAAGACTCAGATATCAGTGCTGTTTCTTATTCTTGAGCCCAAGAGAGCTTAGGAGAGCACTTGGAGAAGGGTCACGTCCTCTGAAACGTCGGAATACCTCTCCTGGATGGCAAGCTCCTCCAAGGGTGAGGAACGTAGAGCGAAACCTAATAATAAAAGAGAAAAAGTGGAATGACATGAGAAATTCACACCTTTTGTGAAAAAACTAATTACTCTTATATAAAAGGCCAGGTTTGTATATCTATATTAAATGCTTTGTTTACATAGTAATGCAGAAATGGAACTACTTGGGCCAGTCTGCGATGGGAAAAAAGGAAAATCGCTCATAACTAAAAAGCTTTTCAACCTTTTTCGATCAGACTTTCAGGAATCACTTGGCTTTTCAACTTTTCAATTTGAAACTGCTCGCCGTGTACATAGTAGTCCCGGGTTTGACTCCAGGAGCAAATATTCTCTCCATCTGAATAACATGGGCAGAGCTGAAACGAAGCGAGAAAGCCTTTTTACTTTCTCCATACATAGTATGGGGAAAGTATTGTGATCACAAAAAAAATCGACTTTGAGATTTCAACGGAAATACATGTTTTGAGGTCCCTAGAACACATTTAGACTATTTTCTTGTGTGTCTGTGTGTGTGATAGGAATGCTTCGAAAAACCAATAGTTTATTAGGTATTTTGATTCCTAGAATATGTTTAGACTATTTTCGGAATGATGTCTGTGTGGATGGAGGTATGTGATTGTGGGCGCTCTTAACTCAAAAAGTACATGCCATATCGTTACCAAACTTCATATGTAACACTTTAGTATGAGCACAAAGAGCTGATTAGTTTTTGGACAATACCGGTTAACCAGAAGTCGAGGTTTGTTCGAAACCCGATTCGGTTTTTGCGATATTTCTCCATTAAAACATCATTATTGTATTTACAATTCTATACTAATGTTATAGAGAATGTAATTTCCTACAATTTTCATTTGAAACAATTTTCCATAGGAGTTATTGTTTAGAAGTTATTTATAAATAATCGGTTTTTCAGTTTCTGTCAAATATCTCCTTAAAAACGTTGTAATTGGTAATATTCGTGAGGACCAAAGTTGTAGAGAATAATATTTCTTCCAAGTTTTGTTTGAAACAAATTTTTGTAGAACCATCCATTTCGGAGATATTCAACTTTTTTCGCACTTTCCTGTATACAGCGGTGAATTCTGTAAACATATTCAAAATATAACTTACGGCAATAAGGACGACTGTATTCTTTTACGTAACGAAATAATAATTTTGCCTTATAATGCTATTCATAATAATTTAAATATCTATACCCCAAATATGGAGAAAGTCATGTGTTGGCCACATCAGGTTTTTTCTTTCAAATATCTTAAAAATAAGATATCGACGTGGGATTTTCACAGTTAGGCCGAGAAAAATATGGAAATGAATTTCCCTATTGTAGAAATTCAAATCTCATTTGAAAAAAGCAGAAAATTAAGTTTAATGACTATTTGTTCATGATTTTTACACATTTATTCAATTCATCGCCATGGCAACTGCAATTGTTAAAGTCTATTGTGGCTCGATTCTAATGCATAAGAAATGTACAAAAATTGTGATAAAATCATGTTAAAACATCATTGTATATGTCCATGACTATTATTACTTTCTGGAATATTCGATTATGTCGATTTTATATTAATTTTTTATGTTTTACTGCACATAAAAGTTGGTGCCATTAATTTTATTTTAACGTAATATTGAATCCATGCCTACCCGTCATATCTGATGGGCAATTACGCTAGTTATTCAAATGAAAGTAAGTAAGAGGGTTGTGCAAAGAGGACAGAACCTAACATCTCTTCCTACTTAAGCCACTGTGCTCTGCCCTACTTTAACTTCATCTCCTGTCAACCATAGAATGCCATGTAATTTGAAACACAACGCTTCCTAAAATGATGAACTACTAATGTTGAGCAGACAATAATGTCCCAGGCCATTCAACGCCATAGCAACCAAAGGCTTTGGGAAAGCTTCTCCAGAATTTGTTTTCTTCTTTATTTCTTGCATTTGACCATTATGACATAAGCTAAGCATTGAGACAATCCTCATTTCCTTCCATGCCTTGTCATCCTCCTGGTATCCAACCACTTCATGCTTTTTCACTTTTTTTTTCAAACTGTGCTGTCAAAGTAGTTCTCACTGGTATTTTCAGAAAGTATCCAAAAGGAAAACCTTATCAAATTGCCCACAAATTAGAAAAAGAATTATGCATTTTAAGCCACAGTTAGCAATGTTTAAATTTCTGGCTGACTCTGCATCCTCACATGACAATGTTTGGCCATGAAAAGATATACAGCATAAGCTCAGTTATCTAGCACCTAGAGAGAATGGAGGGTGTTGCTTAATCAAATATTCTGGTTAACAGAACACTGAGTTTGGAAGACCATTTTTATACATAACATCATAAAATAAATTAGACAACTGGTATTTAACATTGATAAAACAGTAAATCATAAAAATGAGTATAAGATATATGCATGTAATCATCATTTACATGAACAGAAGCCTCTTTATTTTTTAGAAGCACTGGAGCATTACAGGAAAAAGTATGAAAAAAAATTGTGTTATCTGAAGCTGCCTTCCCGGTGTTTTTAAATGTCTATAAACTTCAACATAAGGTTCTAATGCAATATCAATGTCCGTCTTAAATTTTAAACTTCTTTTCATCAATGGATCGATATCCATCACCTTATCCTTTACTTCACCTACCATTTTAAGGATCTCTGATAATGCTTTTGCTATTAGTTACCGTAAAGACCCGGGTATAGGACGCACCCGTGTATAGGATGCAGGGAGGTTTTCGATGTCAAATTTTGAGAATTTTCTGTTCCCGTGTATAGGACGCAGGGTGGTTTTCCGCGTCAAATTCTGAGAATTTTCTGTTCCCATGTACCTATAGGACACAAGAAGGTTTTATCTTAAAATTCTAGGAATAAACAATAAGTTGCAATAAAAGATTCATATCCATTCTATTAAATGAGTTCCTTCGAATAAGTATGCTTTCTGCTGAGTATGATCTGAAAAGTGAATTTACCGAAGTATTTGTAATACTAGATTTACCTATATTGAAACTACATATTACGGGATATTGTAAAACACTTTGGAAAGCAATGTAGAAGATATAATGTAGCAGATTTTCGTGACTCCTATCCAATTGAAATAAAAAAAACTCGGTAAAAATTTTTTCGATCGTCTGTGACTTCGTACAGAAAAAACGAAAATAATTTAAAATCCATATCTGAGTATAAGTGGCTAATAAAGCCGAAATATCTTGTACTAACATTACTTATTTGTAAAAGTGCAATCTTTTTTTCATATTAGAAAGTTTTATTTTAATTAAAACACTTTGATGTTTAATAAATATTAGTTTTCACCTGTTTATTTTTCATTTTTCATCGAACATTCGTAGAGAGAAAAACATGAAATATTATGTACCCGTGTATAGGACGCATCCTACATTTTAGCTTCGAAAATTTGGAAAAAAAGTGCGTCCTATACGCGGGTTTTTACGGTATATTCCTTTTGCTCTATATCTTTCCTGTCGCTATCACTTGACTGCAACGCTTCTAAAAGTTCCTCATTAGTCAATTCTTCCTGTTGAGATAAATTAAACTGTTAACTTTCTCCTCTTGCAGATCGTCGAATTCTTCTCCTCCAATCATTCCAGCCAATTCAATGGAATTTGCAACTTATTCCCATGTTTGTTTTATGATTTCAATGGCTGTCAATATGTTAAATGAATTCCAAGCTTCACGAGCAGTTTGTGAGGGATTAATTTCAATCGCCTCGAGAATATGGCTGAAACTTCTCCGGATGTAATACGATTTGAAAGCTGCAATGACCCCTTGGTCCACAGGCTGTAGGAGTGCAGTGGTGTTAGGTGGCAGGAATATTACTTCGATGTTGGGATTCTGCAAGAGAAACTGGATGTCCTGGTGCAGTGTCTAAAACGAGAAGCACCTTAAATGACAAATTCTTCTCCCTTAGGTAGCTTTTCACTTGTTGAATAAAACAATTCTCAAACCAGTCTTCAAATAGTTTGCCTGTAACCCGCGCTTTCTTACTGGATCTCCGGAATAAAGGCAACTATAATTTATTCTTTCCTTTTAAAGCACGAGGATTCTCAGCTCGGTAAATCAACATTGGCTTACATTTAAAGACTCCGGATGCATTCCCACACAAAAGGAGAGTTATTCTATCTTTAGATGCCTTAAACCCCGGCGCACTGCATTCTTCTCGAGAAATGTAAGTGCGATTTGGAATTTTCTTCCACAACAGACCGGTTTCAGGCTTATAACTCTTTTCCTCGATAAGATTCACAATTTCATTTGGAAATTTCTTAGCAATATCCTGATCAGCTGATGCTGCTTCACCCGACAACTTAATATTATGCTAATTAAAATGTTTCTTAAATTATTCGGGCCAACCCCTACTAGCAAAAAAACTTTCAGAAGAATTACCGTATTTACCAGAAAGGAAGACGAGTTTTTTACAAAAAATGTCCGTAAAAAAATTAGGGATAGTCTTAAAATTGCGTACGAAGTTTTAGGTGGGAAAAATTGCTGCATTTTAACACCACGTGGATTTCGGGTGTATGTCCATAAAAATGCATTTATAAATGCATACAATAATACATTACATTAAATTAATTATTATAATACATTAAAAATTCATATCATAGTTCTTAAAGTTGCACATAGTACGAAAGATTACCTTTGGGGTACTGATGGAAGAGGCGTGTTTACGGCTGGGTAGCAAATCTGATATGTGCGACAATGTAGACGGTTAAGCAAGGATTGGCGGCCGTATTTGAGGTATATTGTTAATTTCAAACATGTCTATGTATTACAATTTAAAAATCTGCTACCTTTCGATTGGTGCTCCAGCAGCAGACGAAAGTACACCTGAATTTTAAAGAGTATAACATTTATGAAAGCACTCCATTAGTACTCACTTCGCCAAGTTTTAATGTGAAGGAAGACTAGTCATTATTTTTAAGTTTAAAATAAGCTACCACAAAGATATAGTGTCACTATAAAAACTTCCGGGAATGAAAAATTATGCGTTACGGTAATGCTGGCTGCGTTAGCGGATGGCACGAAGTTGCCGCCGTATGTTATTTTAAAACGCAAAACAAGGATGCGAAGGCTACATCCTTGGAAGGACGCAACTCGAAGGATACATCAAGTGTGTCCTTCAGTGCTCCCTTCGGTGGACACACTTGTTAAGGAATGCTGGGAAATAACATTCTACGAAAATACAGAGCACAGACCACCATTTACGATCGTTCGTGAATATATCAATAAACGATGACCATGAATGAAGTCAATACAAGTATAAAATGTAAGTACATTAATATTTATATTGTCTGTGATAATATTTTTCGTTAAAGATGTAAAAATATCCATTACAAACCTGTTATAAATTAATGTTTATAGGGACACACGAGTTGACGGAGAAATTCATAAAGTTGAGGAAAGAGAAAGAGAGACTGTTTTCTGGCAAGAGGAATTCGACTGCAGCAGCATGGAAAGATTAATTTAGCGTGAGACCGAATGATTTAAAACTGGTCGTTATAATAAAAAATTAATTAATATTAAAATTTACAATATATCATACGGTAAAATGTGAATATTTCCTAACTGCTTTAATGCTTACTAGTAGGGCAGCCCCGGGTCTCCGATCCTCAACGCGATTTAAATAAACTGAAAGTTTAGTGAAATAATTTTGATTGAATAATTAACGAAATAAATGAAATGCAAATAATCTAAATAGTTCGGCCCTAGGTTAGATCTTCTTTGTTCCCTATTCATTTGACGTGTTTCTCTATTTCTTTGTCTTTGTAGTACTCTCCGCTCCTCATCTACACGGGCAATCCTATGAGCTTCCGCATCTCTTTCTCTCTCTTTCCTACAATACTCTTCCTTTGATCTCTGGCTCCTCTTTATTTATCTGGCAGCTGTAGCTGGGCTAATAGCTCCACCTTACCTTAGTTCCAATGATTATCGTTGCACCCTTATAGACGAACTCACAAACAATTGCTTTACTTCAAGTGTCTATCAACGACTGTTTTTAACTTCTAACAGGACCTACTATGAAGGCGACGTCAATGCAGCCGTTTATTTAGATTGTCAATGAAGGGAAGATAACCAAATAATGTGTTTACATAGTAACGTGCGTCCCTATTCTTATCTAATTTTTAATTGATGCGTGAGCCTATTTGCGTTAATAAGGATTACAGATGTGTAATATGATAGTTCTACTTACAAAAACGTAAGATTCCAGCATTCAAATAATGAAACAAAACAAAAAACAAATTAATTGCACAATTTAAATAAAACTCAATACGCTGGGAGCTTGTTTGTTATACACGTTATTGATACAGCTAGAAACGCTTCCCATACGCAGTCAACAAAATAATTATCCATAAATATTTACATTGCTATGCTTCAGTAATTTCGATGCTTATGTTAAACAAAACTGCAAAGCGAATAACGCTATTCTTTCACCTATTTGAAGGTATAATTGACAGTAATTGAATCAGAGGCAACAATGACGGTCGCCTTGGCAACATCCGGAAAGAGTACGAAAAATCCGCTAAAGTTTGAAAAAGAATGCGTATTTCTGAAAACTTCGACCGTGTAATGTATAAACATGGCAAGAATAAGATACTATAGAGCTTTGGCCGTAAAATAAAGTAAAAAAGAAGAAAATCAGTCCATATTTATGTATTGTAATGAATGAAGGAAAAAAACATTGCACTCTGAAAAATCGAAAATCCTGTAAATGTATGGGAAAATATAATTGTCTCCTGGATTTGAACCCGGGATACTTTAGCAAACGAAAATATTTTTCCATGGACCTCATAGCCAGTAGAAACAAAACTCCGTTTACCGCATATCTTTACGACGAACGGTTCTCGAGAAATAGGCCGATATAAATTGTAAACAAATGTCTAAAGACATCAACGTAAAATAAATATATAGTTAGATAATGTACTAGCTGGAATGCCCGTTGAATTTCAACGGTTTTAGTGAATCTAAAACTTCGACCGTGTAACATGTAAACATTGCAAGAATAACATAGTACACAGTAAACCAAAAATTAAGAAAACTGCTCCACATTTACCTATTTAGATGAATGAAGAAAATCTTGAACTGTAAAAAATTAAAAATTACATGTAAACTTACGGGAAAATAATTATTGATTTAAGCTCTCCCTCCAAAAATTTTTATCACCAACCATATAGCCTATGTTACCCACAGGGTAAAATTATATACCTATGCGAAGTTTCGTGACGATTTCTTCAAAACGAAAACTGTAAGTAAAACCAGCAAGACCACAATAATAAACAAAAAATAAATGAACAAAGGAACTTACAAAATGATTTAATTTAACGAAAGACAAAAATGTAAATAGAGAACGTTTAAGAATCACAGAGTGAATATTACCCTCAGACCATTAGCTCGATTCTCTCAACCTCAAGTTCTGTTACAAGAAAATTGTTTACATCAACAATACCTGGGAAACAGTGAAACGATTTATCCAATCACGATTTGCGGAAAATCTATGTTTCATTTAAGTTACTTACGTAGTTTTAAAAACATCTTGCTTTGGAGAACTCTACACCACACATAAACATCATTAAAAACTGTTTATTAGTAATATTTCAATTATAATCAACAAATATTAGGTTGTCATGTAAACAAAGCAAACTCGCACACAGAAATTGAAAAACGATATTATGTTAAAAATATTCCAATATAAATGTATTGGACTCAATTTCGGTGACAATGGGAGTTGTCATGGTAGCTAATAATGGGTATTGTAATAAAACTGATAAAATCACGTATGTTACTGATTCTAAATGCACTTTTATGCTAATTCGATCAGGATTCGGATTCTGTCTTCAATAAAAATAAAGTTGTTCTTTTCTTCATAGAACCATTCAAGTCTCAAGTTTGTACCATGTTTCTAAGTAATTTAAAATTCAATTGAAGAATGTGCTGCACTTGTCCCTATGTTATTCAAATGAAAAAAGAAAATATTTTTAAAAATTAGACAGGTCAATAAAATTGATATAAAAACCTTACTACACACCCATACTCGTTAATCCAGTTAAAATGATACCTTTCTCATGTTTCTACATGCTGTAGTTGCAGAGCTATAAAACAAACACTTTATTTTATAGATATATATAGAAGATATATAGATTATCAAAAGTTTGGCCCTGTGACTTATTTATAGTCATAGAAAATGCTAAACGCACTGGGAACTGTCTTTTCGTATCAAAATCTCATTGCCTTAACTTGAAAATCGGTCCTGTCTGTGTGCCCCCAAATTTCTTGCCCCTGAGGCAAGTGCCTCACCTTTGTCCCAGCTCTACCCCCCTCCTATAAATGATTCCGGATAACACACAAGATTCAACAAATGTACTAAGTTTACCCTCACTATTTATGATGTAATGAAATGGAAATTAAGTAATCCTCACCTGGCACCAACTTTCTCCTCAATTTCAAGCCTCAGCTTTTCTTGTGAGCCAGAGGTTAATTCCTCAGAAAAAGCACCAAAGATGTCAGAGGCAACCATTAGTGACCATGGTCCAGAGAAATAACTCCCGCCACTGCTCCCATTCTCAAAAGCAGCCCTAAATGAGCATACGTGGCTATCCCTTTTGTCCAGAGGAATGGTATGGTACATAGGCCACAACCGGCGAACAATGTCCATCCAAAATTCTGTTCTGTAATTTAAGCAGAGTAACAAAGAATGTAAGTATTATCATATGGTAATTTATACATCAAAAGTTGTTGGTCAATGGCGGCCAAAAAGCAATCGACCAAAGTTAGGCAGAAGTCATTAAAAGATTATTTTGTTTAAGTAATATCAATAAATTGTTCTTTTAGTTTAGTTATGTTTGTATAAAATAAATTTTCTGAACATACATATTCGAGGTGCTACCCAAAAGTTCCCGAAATGTATCTGAAAAAAAGTAGACTTGTCCAAAGTCCTAATCGCCACCGTCCCCTACCCTCCCCTTGGGAGTGTACACAACGATCCCAACGTTTCTGCCACGATTGGAAGCTGTCCTGAAAGTCCTTTTGTGTCAGCATCTTCAGCACCTCCTGCGATTCGGCCTGGATCTCCTCTACGGTGTGAAATCTTCGCCCCTTCAACTTGATTTTCATCTTGGGGAAGAGGAAGAAGTCACAGGGGGCTAAATCAGGCGAGTAAGGGGATTGGGGGACGGCCGCCATGTTTTTGGAGGCCTAAAACTGCTGCACAGCCAGAGCGGTGTGCGCGGGCGCATTGCCTGATGGAACACCCAGTTGTTCCTGCACCATTTCTCTGGCCGCTTTCGCCTCATATCCTCCCTAAGCCACCTCAGGACGTCGCAATAGAACTTCGCATTGATGGTCTGACCTGGAGGGACGAATTCCTTGTGGATAATCCCGTCAATATCAAAAAAGCAGATCAGCATTGACTTAACATTGCTTTTGACTTGCCGCGCTTTCTTCGGTCAGGGTGAAGATGGACTCTTCCACTGGGATGATTGCTGTTTTATTTCAGGATCATACCCATAAACCCAACTTTCGTCACCATTTAAGACCTTACAAAGGAAGTCTGTGTCATTTCTGACCTGCTCCTGAAGTTCCACGCAGACTTCCAGCCGATGTTGCTTCTGGTCGTCAGACAGCAGCCTTAGCACGAATTTTGCAGCAATCCGCCTCATGTTGAGTTCGTCTGACAAAATGCACTGGCATGTCCCGTATGATTGTCCCACAATGTTGCAAACGTCATGGATCGTTCGAATAAGGTCCTCGAGGATAACTTCCTGCACTTTTTCAACATTTTCCGGCGCTGTGCCGGTTGAAGGTCGTCCAGAACGTGTCATCATCAACTGACGTTCAGCAATTTTTAAACCGGTTAAACCAGTCATAGGTTTGTGTCTGACCCAAAGCGTCATCACCAAATGCTTGTTTAAGCATTTTGTAAGTTTCCGCCGCACTCTTGCCAAGTTTGAAGCAAAACTTGATGCACACATGCTGCTCCTTCACGTCCACCATTTCAACAAATCGTAAAACGACACAAACACGATGTTATAAAAAGGCGTAGGACAAAAGAATGCGTACACTCAGCGCAAAGCCACATCGCACACTGGTTCACAAAGGATACATGCAGTGCTACCGAGCGTCACTAGACCGTACTGCAACCGGTTCCCGCGTGACGTTCAACTTTCGGAAACTTTTGGGTAGCACCTCGTACATAGTCCTATTTTTAATATCTAAAAATGAACCTATCGTTTTATTTGAGTTTATCATTATCCGAGATTAGCTTGGTCCACTTTACCTTGGACAATCGAGACTCTACTGTAATATAAATTCTTTATTTATATAATAAGTTTCCTTCCCTTAGGACAGGCATCTCAAACTCATGGCTAGTGAGTCAAATGATCCCCATGTGTGGCATTTATGATTTAATGCGGGGGTCTTTAGAAAAGATGAGTGGAATGCTTTCAATACTTTCTCTCCTTATATCAAATTTACTGTAGGGAGTTTTCATGGAAGACAGACACATTTTGATTTTAATGTATTATAGACCTTATAAATTTACTTCCATTAAAATAATATGCTAGTTGGGTGATGTTTTATATTAAATTATTCAATATTGGCTCCAGAGCTGTACCTAGGCGATATGGCACCTATGGCAAAATTTTAGGAAACACTTTGGTTACGTAGGATATAATTTTTTCTGCATTTTAATAAAGAATAATAGGGTTTTTATTACATACTAGCTGAACCCGTGCAATATTTGCGAGTTTTTTCAATTAATTTATCAAAAATTAAGGAGTGTGTAAAAAAAGTTAATCTCAATAATTCACATTTAACTATACTTATGTATTTTCCTGGTATTGGTAAGGTTCGCCGGTTCGAATTATGCGAAGTCGATCAGAAATCTATATTTTAAATTTCATATTAGAGAGGAAATTAATGCTACGCAGTAATTTATTGCGAACTTTTCCATTTCCTGCAGGCCTTCATTCCTTTTAAGATAAAAATAATAAAGTATTGACCTACAATCTTTGGTTGTGAAACATTTTGAATAAAACATTATAAAGTTTCTTATTCTGTTCATAATTTTCCGCCTACAGTTCGAATTAGTTCAAGTTAAACGTTTAATGCATGTAATACTGGAGTTCAAGTGGAAAATAAAAGGGTAATTGAAATGGTAAGATCAGTTTATAGAGGAATGTAAATACACCGCTCCCCGGTTATAACGCAGTCGGTTATACCGTGGAATCGGATATACTGTGGGTCTTCCTCCCTATTCCTTGGAAAGAAAGTCCTGTAGTTTTAAAGTAAAAACAACAAAATATACTGACGTTTTAAGGAATCAATTAAATAAATTTCTTCTACTCACTGTATATTGTTTTTTATTTGAATTTTGTCGTTTGTAGCAAGTATAGAAATTTAAAAAATGAAAAGTCATGTCCTCGGTTATACCGCGGTTGTCTTATAACGCAGGTCGCAGCACCTCCCCCGATACCCCGCGTTATAACCGGGGAGCGGTGTAATGGATAATACAACTCCACAGAGGCATATTTTTCCACTCCCATTATCTCAATGAAGAGAAGATAACCATGTAATGTGTCAAAAAAATAACTTATGTAGTTTTATCTGTCGAATAAAGCAAAAACGAAGAAAATCGGTCCATATTAACGTATTTTAACGAATGAAGGAAAAAAACCTTGCACTCTGAAAACTCGAAAATCCTGTGTAAACTTATGGGAACATATAATTGTCTCCTGGATTCCAACCCAGGACTTTATGAAAATGAGAATAGTTTTCTAGGGACCTCCTATCTTGTAGAAACAAAACGCTGTTTACATATAATGCTAAAATATATGGTACTGTAAGAGAAATGCTATTTATCTTAAAAGATTTTATTATTCATTTAATATTATTATTATGAAAATATAAATAAATTTATAATTAATTAATATTACATAGAACATTTACTTGTTCAGAGGATGTATAATAAACATCATAGACGTAAAAATGACACAATAGTTTATTTCATTATAAAAAATTGAACAGTTAGTGTGACACTTGACAACTAAAAGATTCCATGAAACTGCACAACACTCAACAACAAAGACACCAATACCAAAAAATTTATGAAGCTACCTTACAATCCTTATGCTACCAAAAAACTTCAAAAAATCTTCTCCGAAATAGGATTACACACAGTTTTTGTTAATGAAAATAAATTGTCAAATCTCATTAAAAACCCCAAAGACAGCATACCTCCCCATACGAAATCAGGCATATACCAAATCAAATGTGAAAAGTGTGACAAAATTTAAATTGGACAAACGAAAAGGAAATTAGAAACACATTTCAAAGAACACTTAGCCCATTACAGAAACAACAGAATAGACAAGTCCAGTGTAGCATCTCATATCAACACCTGCCATCATCCTATCACAACCGAAAATTTAAAACTTCTAAAAACGGTCACCAACGAAAACAAACTAGATGCCTATGAAAGCCTCTATATACACCATAACCAAAACAAGATAATGAATAACGACGCTGGCCCTATCCCCCTCTCCCCTTTATTTCAGTTAACGATCGATACACCTTTCTCCTCCCCTACTTCTCTAACGGTCAACAATAGTATAAATACTCCGCCCAACCTTACACACTTTGACATTGCTGAAGATGACAGTGCTGCTGTCGAAACACGCGTCCTAAGTGATCCTGCGAGTCTTCTGTGCCTTGACATGTAAGTACCGCCTTTACGGTGATTTGGAGGTATTTTTCCAATTTATTCATCCTGTCTTCACCGTGTCTCGTGAGTTCTTCATTTTATTCCTTGAATTTAGAATGGATCTTTTCATAAACTCTGCATCTCAACTCCACCTCAAAGTTCATGTCCAGCAGGTGTGACAAGTATTTCAATTTCAAGTAACCCATTGCTGAAAAAGTTGTTTCACACAACCATGTTGACCCGAAGATCAAATGCAGTTTTGCTATGCCTAGTTGGAGAAACAAGAATTTATTTGATGGAGGGAAATTTTAGAGTAGGTTTCTCCATTTCTCGCTGTCACTATAAGTTACAGGATGCAGAACCACTTAATAACTCCAAACATTCCACTTATTTTTTTGTTCGGAGAGATACCAAACCCAATCAGACATTCTTGAAATATTTTTTGGTAACGATGAATTTTCTTACCACTTAATAACTATAATTATTATTTTCCTACTTTTTGCTGACACAACTGCCATTTTTAACATTCACAATTCACACCCAACAATGTTAGATTTACAATCACACTTGTGAATAAGGGTGGCCGATATCATTCTTGCTCACATTTGTGCTGTGCCAGTTCTGGTAGGTACTAAAAACCATGGTTACAAGAAACTTTGAAACTCAGAGGGCAATATGGAATTTACATCATTGAATGCAAACATTCAACATAAGTTGAAATTTCTCTGACAGTAAAGGTTATGTTGGCTTAATGGTGGATGATAGGCATGCTCCATCCCCCCTCCCGCCCTTAATTTCCCCAGATTATCTACCCATGTGACTGTGTTACGTCTGCAAATGTGAAGTGAAAAGCAACACCCTCTCTCAAACCAAATATTTTAGCCCATAAATAGAGAGGAAAGGTGGACACTCCGATCAGAAGGTTGCACATAATATTTAATTTTCAGCAATAACTGGAGGACTGATGGAAAACATCAAATAGCCACATGTTTGTGGCCGAATAGCCACATGTGGCTATATTCCTAAAATAGTAGTTAGGATAATGTTGGTTATTTTAACAAGTTCAAACAAATAATCTGCTAAAGCTGTAACAATTTGGAATCTATAAAAAAAAAAAGGAAGTCGATTACAGACATTGAATATTAATTTAATAAACTTATTGCCACATGCATTGAACATTTTTGTTATCATTTCTGATATTATCATTTATTATTATGACCTATGACTGAGTAGTCCGGACGAAATTCGCTTTCTCAAAAAAAAAAACTGAAATGTGAATGCGTGCTCTTGTGAGGTTTTGTGCATCATATAATGTTGTCAAAAATAGTGTGCAAAGAGACACATTTCTTGGCTTGATTGCTGATTGATCGCAGGATCAGATAAAATTTTTATCATAACAGACGACAGGGGTGATCATGTTATGCGGAGGAAATTTCGTGTTAAAATAATTTTTGATTTTAGAATCTGCATTTATTTACAACAGGCGGCTGTTAAAAATAACCGGTAATAACGATAATAATAAATGGCATCTACTCGACTCTGGAGGAATGTAACCTTCCTTATCTTAGCCATTTCTTATGAAGAAAACTCGCTTGACGTATTTTCACTTAAAATTGCGTTTTTAAGGAATGCAACTATGATGCGAAGTGACGGATACTTGTAATATTTAATAATAATAAAATGTTTAGAACAATTGTTTTCCATAATAAATATCCTAAGAAACATATACTGTCATTTTACTATATTTAGGGGAAGATTTTTTTGCCATGGGAACGTATCACGCCTTATATAATGGGAGTCAATGAGAAATTAAACCTCAATTTACGAAATTTCGATTTACGAAAGGTTTTTGAAGAACGTAAGTCTATTGTAAATCGGGGTCTGCCTGTATATATGTATGTTTTTTTTATAGCTCAGCAACTACAGCACGTAGAAACAAGAGTAAGGTGTCATTTTAACCATAATAAAGAGTTAAGTGGTGTAGTCAGGTTTTTATACCGATTTGATTGACATTTCTAGTTTTAAAATATATTTTCGTTTTTCATTTTCATCATTTGAATAGCATAGGGATGACTGCAGCTTATTTTTCATTTAATTTAAAACTACTTAGAAACATGGTAAGAACCTGAGACTTGGGTGCTTCTATGCAGGAAAGAACGTTTCTTTTTATTGAAGACAGAATTGGAATCCTGATCGAGTTGACGTAAATATGCATTTAGAATCAGAAAAATACGTGATTTTATCAGTTTTATGACAATACGAATTATAAGCTACCTTGACAACTCCCATTGTCACTGAAGTTTTGAGTCCAATGCATTTATATTTAACGTAATATTGTTTTTCAATTTGTGTGCGATTTTGCTTTGTTTAAATTGCAACCAAGTATTTGTTGATTTTAACTGAAATATTACTAATAAATAGTTTTTAATGATATTTTCGTGAGGCGTAGAGTTCTCCGAAGCAAACTGTTTTTAAAACTATGTAAGTAACTTAAATAATTAGACGTAGATTTTCCACAAATTGTGATTGGATAAATTGTTTCATTGTTTCCAAAGTATTGTTGATATAAACAATTTTCACGTAACAGAACTCAATGATGACAGAAACAAGCTAATGGTCAGAGGATAATATTCACTCCGTGATTCTTAAACGTTCTCTATTTACTTTTTTGTCTTTCGTTAAATTAATTACCGTAATTTTCCAATTATAATATGCATTTTTTTCACAATAAGTTGACAAAAAGCTAGGGTGTGTATTATATATGGTAACAAGTGCATACAACTTTTTTTAGTAAGGAAATAATTCATATTTTCGGAGATATTTTTACCAATAAATCGTACATTTCAATAACATTCCTTTATCGTTTTTCAAAATGAAAATAAGAATAATTATATTTTTACTTTTAGCTGTCCGAATTATAGCCTCTGAATTCATTATTGCTGTCCTCAAATAGCTCATCGGCGATTTTGTGTTCTCTCTCATCGTCTTCGTAAATGGCGTCGCAGAGAACATCATCTTCATATTTTGAATATTATTAAAGATGCAATATTTTCAAGATAGGTTGATCTACAGGGGAATTTTTTTATTTTAGTACTAGTGCAATTGCCCGTCAAATATGACGGATATGCCTAAGTATTAAGATAAAATAAAATAAAAACTAATGACACCAGCTTTTATGTGCACATAAACGTAAAACTAAATATAAAATCCACATAATCGAATGTTCCAGAAAGTAATAATAGTCATGGGCATATAAAAGTTGTTTGACAAATACTATATATGTTAATGAAGATTTCTTCATTAAATATACTAAATAATTGTATAAGAGTTTGTTACATAAATATAAAATACCTAATCCACAACAATCAATATTCAGATTATAATGAACTTTTATTTGCTTATTTACTTGCATCTAAAAATCTGTTCCTTGTTGATCAATTTACTGTTGCTTCTGGTTACCCATTAAGTCTATGCCTCGCTTTTCGTTTGTTCCGATCGTTCAATCTTTTCTGTCTATTCTCATCCGTTTCTTTTCTCATAGCTTCAGCAATATTTCCATTTGGCGAGATCTCCAGCGAGTTTGTGCTCCTCTGTTAAGTCTTCTTTTCTTTTCATCTTGAGTTTCAATACTTTCCATGATTATGAACTGTACTACTTAAAGGATATCGGTAAATAATACTTATTATAGCTATTGTTGTTCAGGATTGGTTTTATATGTGAGTATTCATAGAAGTATACAGGCGACTCCTGAGTCTCAATTGTTCGAGTTTTGATTAATTCGAGATTTTGAACCCGCCGATCGATAATATACGCGGAATAAACTTCGCGTAGTAATTGGTTCCGACCAACCACGCGAAGTTTAGTTTGGGTGTAGACATAGTTATATCTGCTGTAATTGTTTGAATTTCTGCTGATTTCACTCCTTTTTCTGTTAATCTTTTCTTTAAATTTATTTATTTTATTGATTTATTTATAAATTTATCACTTGACATAGCATCTAAAATAAAGTGACCAGATCTCCAAAAGCTCAATGCTGTACAAAATGAAAAAAATCTGATGTGGCCAACACATGACTTTCTCCATATTTGGGGTATAGATATTTAAATTACTATGAATAGCATTATAAGGCAAAATTATTATTTCGTATCGTAAAAGAATACGGTCGTCCTTATTGCCGTAAATTAGGTATATGTTGAATATGTTTACAGAATTCACCGCTACATGGTGGTGGCGCTGTATACTGGAAATTAAGAAAAAGCAAAATACATCCGAAATGGATGGTTCTACGAAAATATGTTTCAAACAAAACTTGGAAGAAATATTATTCCCTACAACTTTGGTCCTCACGAAGATGAACAATTACGACGTTTTGAAGGAGATATTTGATGGAAACCGAAAAAACCGATTATTTTTTATAAATAATTCCTAAACAATAACTGCTATGGAAAATTGCTTCAAATGAAAGTTGTAGGAAATTACATTCTCTATAACTTTTGTATAGAATTGTAAATACAATAATGATGTTTTAACGGAGAAATATCGCAAAAACGGAATCGGGTTTTGAATAAACCTCGACTTCCGGTTACCCGTTATTGTCCAAAAACTATCAGTTCTTTGTGCTCATGCTAAAGTGTTATATATGAAGTTTGGTAACGATAAGGCATGTACTTTTTGAGTTAGAACGCCCACAATCACATACACACACAGACATCATTCCGAAAATAGTCTAAACGTGTTCTAGGGACCTCAAACCGTGTATTTCCATTGACATCTCGAAGTCGATTTTTTTCGTGATCACAATACTTTCCAATTACTACGTATGGAGAATGTAAAAACATACAAAATACAATACGTATTTTCGAATCCGTTAACAAAATAAATACATTTTGATAACACATCAATATTGAATTATTAAAAACAACAATTTTAACGAAGATAATAAAATCCAATTTTTTTATTAATCATATACTAATTCTTCAAAGTCATACCCTCCTCGCGGTGCGTTTGATGTTATTTTTCTTAAAACAAACAAATACACAATAAAATTGGAACAAATCATGTAATTAACCATAACATAAATTAATTCAATTTTCAAATTACTTCACTTTCTTTTCAAAACTTGTGACGATGACTTGAGAAAACTATAAAACTTAGCAGGTGCGTTGTGAACTGTGACAGGTGACATATGCTAAAACCACAGAAACCAGCTACAACCATAGATTTTTCTAAAGATTTTTCATTTTGACAAAAAACCATGGGTGTAGTAGTAAAACAAAACCATGAAATATAGAGCTACAACCATACCACAGAAAAGAAATTATTGTTTTGCATTTAAGTACTTTTTTATATTGCTGACATAAATAATAAAAACAAATTATTGCAATTATTATCAATTTTGGTAGGCAAATTTTTCAAATGCTGTACGTTTTACTGTACACTTTCCAATGCTGTACAGGAGATGCAAATGCTGTACAACACAGCATAATGCTGAACGTCTGCTCACTTTAATCTAAAAGGAAATGTAATAGTGATAATGTAAGTGAATCAAATAAAACAGTGCATAAGACTCATAGTTATGAATTGAAATTAGAAATCTTAAAGCGTGTTGAGAAAGGTGAAAGCCATACTGAAATCGCACGATTGTTGGGAATGTGTCGTTCAACTATTAGTACTTACGTAAAACAGAAGGAGAAAATTCGAGTAGATGTGATAAATTCACGTAATTTGATAACAAGTAGAAGAAACGTGCCTGGCCTACGTCGTGAGCAGACGTCCTTTCACTTTTGCTCCCGCAGCTGCGCTGTTACCTGCCGTATCCCGTAGTATAGCTGCCTTTGGCTTGCTGTAGTTATAGTTTAAGTACCTTTAGTTATATTATAATTTAGTTTTATTATTATTATTATTTTTTTTATGCATGTCTTAGATATTTCGTCTTAATTGTAATCCTTATTCAGAGAATAACCGGATTCCACTTCTTCATTTGTAGTTTATTCTTAGTACTCCTACTTATAATATCTCACATTACCACATTTAAATAGATACTTTCATATTATTATCTAATATTTAATTAACCTGGTTAATTTAAGGCTAATCTAGTTTCAACTATGTTGTTTATATATTATATGTAGTGCTGTTTATTCACTTTCGTGACTTAAGTTTTCGTTTCATTAATTTAAGGATAATTCAGTTTCAACATCGTATTTTACTTATTATATGTAGTGCTGTTTAAGTTTTCATTTCGTTAATTTAAGGCTAATTCAGTTTCAACTTCGTTTTTACTTTCTCCATACATAGTAATGGGAAAGTATTGTATTCATGAAGGAAATCGACTTCGAGATTTCAATGAAAACATGTTTTGAGGTCCCTAGAACACGTTTAGACTATTTTTGGAATGATGTCTGTGTGTGTATGTGATTGTGGGCATTCTAACTCAAAAAGTACATGCCTTATCGTTACCAAACTTCATATATAACACTTTAGCATGAGCACAAAGAACTGATAGTTTTTGGACAATAACGGGTAACCAGAAGTCGAGGTTTATTCAAAACCCGATTCCGTTTTTGCGATATTTCTCCTTTAAAACATCATTATTGTATATACAATTCTATACAAAAGTTATAGAGAATGTAATTTCCTACAACTTTCATTTGAAGCAATTTTCCATAGCAGTTATTGTTTAGGAATTATTTATAAAAAATAATCGTTTTTTTCGGTTTCCATCAAATATCTCCTTCAAAACGTCGTAATTGTTCATCTTCGTGAGGACCAAAGTTGTAGGGAATAATATTTCTTCCAAGTTTTGTTTGAAACATATTTTCGTAGAACCATCCATTTCGGATGTATTTTGCTTTTTCTTAATTTCCAGTATACAGCGCCACCACCATGTAGCGGTGAATTCTGTAAACATATTCAACATATACCTAATTTACGGCAATAAGGACGACCGTATTCTTTTACGATATGAAATAATAATTTTGCCTTATAATGCTATTCATAGTAATTTAAATATCTATACCCCAAATATGGAGAAAGTCATGTATTGGCCACATCAGATTTTTTACTGTTGTGATCACGAAAAAAATCGACTTCGAGAAATACACATTTTGAGGTCCATAGTACACATTTACACTATTTTCGGAATGATGTATGCGTGTGTGTGTGGATGTATGACATTGTGGGCGCTCTAACTCAAAAATTACTTGCCATATTAACACCAAATTACATATGTAACACTTTGGTATGAGTACGAAGAGCTGATTAGTTTTTGGAGAATAACAGTTAACCGGAAGTCGAGGTTTATTCGTAACCCGATTCAGTTTTGACGAAATATCTTCATTAAAACATCATTATTGTATATACGATTCTATACAAAGATTATAGAGAATGTAATTTACTACAACTTTCAGTTGACACAATTTTCCAAAGCTGTTATTGTTTAGGAATTATTTATAAATAATCGGTTTTTTCGGTTTCCGTCAAACATCTCCTTAAAAACGTCGTTATTAGTAATCTTCGTAAGGACCGAAGTTGTAGAGATTAATATTTCTTCTAATATTTCTTATAATATCTACTTTCGGCGTATTTTCCTAGCTTTTTTTTGTTTTGTATTTTATTGTTAACAAGAAGTGGAATTGCTAATACAGTAAATCATTTGCACTTTCCAAAAAAACCTGTAATTAGCTAATAGCAAGAAAAAAATGTTTTTCTGTTTAACTAACCAAATGTCTCACCATCGAGCACATTTCGACGATTGCATGGTAGCAACTTCCTGACAATTAAATGGATATTCTGGCAATCGCTAAGATTCGAATGATCCCAAAGAAACTCCAGCGATCGAGAGAGAAGATGATGACGAGTAGAGACTCCTTGAGCTCGCAAAGAGGCCTTCAGAGCGCTTGCTTTACACGAATAATGTTATGACATGTATTGATGTAGATGACAGTGTAGTCAAAGAATGGCGAAATTATTCGATTTCATATCATATTTCAAAATACAATACGCCCTCAAAGCAAAGGAAGATTAATAAATATGTCAAAAAGCAGTGATATGAATTAAAACATTGATGGCTGAAGTTTTATGTTAAAATCGCCATTCATTTTCCTGCAATACATTGTTTTTACGTTTTTAACACCTTTCCATCATATGAGGTATGTGTAATTACATGAGGGATCCTGTATGCATCGTGCGTCAAATTTTGCGATTTGCCCAACCAAGCCCATCCTACATCAACCAGGCGATGACAACGGTATCCGAAATACGCAAGCAAACGTGGGTTTCAAATTTGGCGCCCATAAGAGCTCGCCGCCATGGGAGCATGTTATACCTGCTAATGTGACCAGAGAAGAGGATAAATAATGCAATGAATGATTTGTAGGTTGATATAAAGGAATTATAAAATGATGAAAACATGGTTCAACTAATTTCGCTGCTACGTTGTAGATTGAGAAGTATCTAGAAGAAGATTAAATGGAATATTCAGAGATGTATTAGGTTAATTTACGCGGTCACTTTAGCCGTATCGATGGGTTAAGATAGCCTGAGGGTATTACGGTAACAATAGAATGGGAAAATTTCTTTTGATATCCCAGCACGTACGAAGAAGTATGTGAAGGGATGTATGCGTGAGTGAATGAGCAAAAATGACTGCCTGTAAATGCGTGTGAGTAAACTGTTGGGTGAATGAGATGACGTTTGTGTGGTGTGTGTGTGAGGTTGTGTGTGTGTGTGAGGTTGTATGTGTGGAGGTTGTGTGTGTGTGAGGTTGTATGTGTGGAGGTTGTGTGTGTGTGTGTGTGTGTGTGAGGTTGTGTGTGTGTGTGTGTCTGTGTGTGTGAGGTTGTGTGTGCACGGTTGTGTGTGTGTGAGGTTGTGTGTGTGTGGTTGTTTGTGTGTGAGGTTGTGTGTGTGTGTGTGTGATGGAGTCTGAGGGAGTGCATGTGTGAGTGTGTGCCACCAAAAACGCATCTAAAATCAGCTGGAATATATGCCACCCAACTTGCACAACAAACCCCTAATTATTAGGGTCTAATATATTTACGACCATCAAGCACTTGATTGCCCCTTCGATATAGACCACCCAAAACACGAAATTACCCCCTGATTTATGCCACCCAATATGCGTTGAGTGCCGCTATAACATATTCCTCCCTAGATGTATCAAACTCCCCACGCTCTTCTGCCAAGCGATATATACCCTACTGTACCAAACATACACCGAATGCCCCTATGCTTATATAGCTCACAAATTCTATAGATATTTTCCGCGATCTGTTGGTTGGTTTGTTTGTCGGATGTAACGCTAAACCCGCTCCCTAGAAAAAATGAGAATAATGATATTTTTATTCTGACATGACCTCGGCAGGATTCAAACCCGCAACCATAACATTGCTAACCCCCTCTATCGACAACTCGAGAGAAAATAAAGATAGAAACTCTAAATTTGGCAAGAATGCTCGATTCACATATGATAAAGTGGTGACGAAAAAAATCTCGAAAAAGGTGCTGGGTTCGATTCCAATGGAAACCATTTACATCTCCCATAAAACGTTCATTGCGGAAAAAATAATTGGCACATTCCCGTGTACGGATGATATTTTTTTCGGAGAAATTTACCATGACTTCGTGTTTTAGGTTAAAATATTATGTTATTTAAGAAATAAATTGAAATTTCTTTAAATATTAGTTATTTAACTGGTACATCTTATGATGTAGTCCGCATGCGGGGTTGGCCAAAGGTAGGCAAACCCGCAACACATTTCGGCGATGCGTAACGATATTGGATCTTTCATGGCATCTTCATAACTATATGATGAATTTAATCCTTACATTTTGAAGAGAAAACGCACGAGGATGTCATATTAAACCACCCGACCCGCGTATAGTCCCAAGATTGGCTAACTCTATTATTACATCTAAAATATCGCCAAAAAATTTATTCCAAATTTCTTTTTTTCAGTTTGTAAACTTGGAGAAAAAGTCTAGCTCACATAATTATTGATCTTTTTAAATGTATGGATTATTTTTCAATAAATAATAACTAATAGATAATTTTAAATAATGTTATAATAACACAATTCACTTTCAAAATAATTTATTGATTATAAAATGTTATTAAATCTTTGTTTTTACGATTGCTTTTATCATATTTTTTATAATTAACATTATTTACAATTACAATAATTGTTTCCATTCAGAATAATATATACAAAATTTTCAATTTACCTTAAAACTGTCTGTTTACATTACAAAGATTTCAATTCACATTAGTGGCAACTATTTGCAATACAAGCCTACTATTTACAGTAAAAAGTGTGCAACGAAAGTCATTATTTACAGTACGTAAATGTTTCCATTTCCAATAGAAACTACAATTTATGCTATATGCTATTTAAAATGAAGCCCGCTATTAACAATAAAAATTTCTAATTGCAATAGAAACTACTATTTACACTACATATATGTTTCTATTTACAATAAGTATTTACAATGGAATATTAATATATTCCATTTTTATATACAAACAAACATAACCAATTGTTTCCAGAAATAACATTGAAGTAAGATGCACCAATAGAAAAATTTAATTACCAAAATAATTATAAATTTATTCTATTGGTTCATTATTCTTCAATGGTATTCCTGGAAACAATTGGTCAAACAAAGCCCTGGCTGACCTTAACAATCCCAGCAGTAAGTGGTTACAACCTTTCTTACTTTATTACCCGAACACACCCTGCAAGGTTTTTGTGGTAAAGATTGGGGTAGGTCCAATTGGATAGGTGAAGGTGGTTGTAAATCGCGGAAAACATGTGGAGGAGATCCGGGGGAAGGGACATCTGGCGGACATGTGTGGGTCCTTGCAAGAGGTGTTTCGGGCTCTAAAGAAACAAAAGCTGTATCTCTTACCATGGGTTGGGAAGGATCACTGCCTTCCTCTTCATCGTCCCAAACATCCTCCCCATATTCCTCGAGGAGCTGGCATACTTTCTCGGAAGAAAGATCCGAAATAAGGAATCGCTCCTCTATTTTCCGCCTCTTTGACGGTGGGGCGTCCGAAATAAAATTCTCCGTTGAACTAACAAGTTTACAAAACTTAAACTTAGAAATTATTTATTAAAATAATGAAACATACCGGAAGAAGGGACATTCTGCGCATAGGACGTCGACGGTTACGAATCCATATTCATTATTTAGGTACCTATATACAACTGAAAAAAGATATTTTATTCTATATAAAAATCTTCGCTACTATATTGTAAAGGTAAATAATAATAATAAAACACAAAAGCGAATAACTCTTACTCGATACTCTTCGATCGGACAATCAAACGAACGGTCGACGTAAAAAAGGACCAAAAATCCGAAATTCTGAAAATAAAAATAATTTATGTTTTAAAAAATGACTAAATTGAAACATTCAAACAACAAAAACAACAAGCGAATAACACTTACTCGATCAACTTTGATCGTACGATCGAGCGAAAGTTCACGCGCAAAGAACGTCGTTCAAAGGTCTGAAATTAAAAAACAATTATTTTATCTTTCCAAAAGTGACTAACATGTTTAATTTAAACAACAAAATACATTAAAAACAATATACATAAGAAAAAAATAAGGCTTACCTGCAAAATCTTCAAAAAAACCAAAATCTGCTTTTCTCCACAACGGAAAACTCGGCACAAAAACGACGCACACGCTTCGAAAGATAGAGAGACAATGAGTCTAAAGCTTCCTACGGACCTCCTCTCATGGTCAAATCCCAGGCGCGGAAGGAAAAAAACGACGGAGAAAGGGAAGCGAGAGCGAACATCTTAAGATGTAGCCCGCATGCGGGGTTGGCCGGGAGTACATCTTAAGATGTAGTCCGCATGGAACGTGTTAAAATAACACAATAAAATCTACTGTATGCTTTCATTAGTTTTACTTTCTCCATATACGTAATATAGAGATAGTATTATTTTCATGAAAAAAATCGACTACAGAATTTCAACGGAAATACACGTTTTGAGGTCCATAGAACACGTTTAGACTATTTTCGGAATGATGTGTTTGTATGTGATTGTGTGGGCTCTAACTCGAAAAGTACTTGCCACATCATTACCAAATTTCAAATATAATACTTTGGTATGAGCATGAGGAGCTGAGTAGTTTTTAGACAATACCGGTTAACCGAAATTTTAGGTTTATTCGAAACCCGATTCGGTTCCGGCGAAATATCTCCGTTAAAACATCATTTTATATATATATATATATATATATATATATATATATATATATATATATATATATATATATATATATATATATATATATATATATATATATATATATATATATATATATATATATATATATATATATATATATATATATATATATATATATATATATATATATATATATATATATATATATATATATATATATATATATATATATATATATATATATATATATATATATATATATATATATATATATATATATATATATATATATATATATATATAGTATATATACTAAGGTCATAGATAATGTAATTTTCTACAACTTTCATTTGAAATAATTTTCCATAGCGGTTATTGTGTAAGAATTATTTATAAATAATGTTTTTTCGGTTTCCGTCAAATATATCCTTAAAAACATCGTTATTGGTAATCTTCGTGAGGACCAAAGTTGTAGAGAATAATATTTCATCCAAGTTTTGTTTGAAACAAATTTTCGTAGAACCATCCATTTCGGAAATATTCTGCTTTTTCTTAATTAGCAGTATACAGCGGCACCACCATGTAGCGGTGGATTATGTAAACATATTCAAAATTTACGTAATTTACGGCAATAAGGAAGACTGTATACTTTTACGATACGAAATAATAATTTTGCCTTATAATGCTATTCATAAAAAGAATTTTAATATCTGTACCCCAAATATGGAGAAAGTCATGTGTTGGCCATCTCAGATTTTTTACTTATTATATGTAGTGCTGTTTATTCACTTTCGTGACTAAAATTTCGTTTTTTTCCCTTCTGAATTTTATACACGATCTTTATTGTTTTATTAGCTCTACTATCCTAAAGTTCTGATATACCGTTTTTTTTTCCTTTCTTTTTCTTTTGAGTGTTTAGGTGTTAGGTGCTTAATCTCTACTAACACCTACTTTAGGGATAAGTTATTTTATTTAACGTTCACGAGTTTATTTTCATTCTCGTAGCTGTAATATTTAGTTTAACTAACATATTTTATTTGGGTGCATAAAATTTAGTAAAGCAAAGGTTTTATATTTTTACTTGTGTAGTTCAGCACCCTCCTTTCACTTCCTATTCTTGTAGTTGACCATGACTCAAGGCTTTCAGGCAAGATCCATAGGTTGTTTGTTTTTCACCAAGTAAGACCCCTACCATGTGATTCACCAAGCTCAGTCCTCTTATCGCCAAACTCATCCCCCTTTTCTACTGGAGTTGACGTTTAACTCATCTCATTGTCAGGCCAAGTAACTCTTTTCACCGTAGACAGTCCCAAGTCGCTTTTTCGCAACAAAAAGTAATCCTTTTCCAATCCTCGCACTACTATTTCCTATCTAGCTCTCAAGTACACATATAAATTAAATTTATTAATCTTACAATTAGTTAGGTATGGCTTCCCATAGGTCTACTGTTGCTCTTTTCAAAAGCTCTGTTGAATGTGAGCTGCTCCAAGCGCGCATCACAGAACTTGAGAGGATGGTGGCGAAGCTCCTCTCCAAGGTTGCGGATTTGGATGCTGCTCGGAAGGGGAGTAGAGATGCGGGGACCTCTGAGACGGCTTGTCATACCAAGGTGGTACCTCGGGCTAGCTCGAGAGCGAATGCTGGCTGGGTTGTCGAAGAGAGAGCCGTGGTCGACAGTAACCCGAAAGGGATGGCTTCATGTCTAAAACCCGATGGTTGGAAGGTGGCTACCCGAGGTCGCGGGGGAGTGGGGCGGTCATGGCGGGGAGATGGGAAGGTGAAAGGTGACCCTATCTCCATCAAAAACAGATTCAAAGTGCTCTTGGAGGATAGCACGACGAATTCTGTGGCCGTATCCGCTCCCTCCGCCTCGAGGGATGCTGCACCTAGGGAAAGTCGAACTGGGAGGGAGGGAATATTGTTAATAGGTAGTTCAAACGTCCGGCATTTGGTGGAACCCATGAGGGAAAGGGCTCACCGGGAGGGTGATGAGCGGGTGTTCTCCTGGTGTATTCCAGGCGGAACAGTACCTCAGGTGACGAAGGTGGTTCGGGCGAGGCAAGTGGCACGGGATGCTACAAGCTGCAGATAGTGGCGCGTGTGGGCACCAATGACGCGCAGGATCGGGGTTCTGAGGAGATATTGGATTCCTTCTGGGATCTAAGCTCCGAAGTACACTGACTCCGGCAGATCATAGGGATTGACATGCGCCTGACTGTATGCAGCATGGTCCTGCGGACCGACCGGGGCTTGACGGTTTGGAGTTGAATGACCGGCTTGAACCGGAGACTCTGGAAGTTCTGTGGGGGCATGGGAGTAGATTTCGTGGACCTCGGGCCGGTTCTCAAATCGTGCAAGGTATTCCTTAACCGCTCGGGAGTTCACTATACCACCGAGGCAGCACAGAGGGTAGGTGGTAGGATATACGAACATAGTGGCGTTTTTTTAGATTAGAGAGAGGGTTAGTGAGCAGGTCATAGACAAGGAAATTAAAGACTTGTGCTAATTGTCATATCCTTGCCCGTGGTTGTTCTGATCGGCCGATTGATGATCCATGTTCTCGGCACCGGTCATCTCGTTGTTTTGGGAAGGAGTATGCGAACAGCCGTCTTGTCGTTGGCGGGTGGGAAGAACCTGAGGTAGACGGAGGAGGGGTGGAGGAGGAAGGAAGAGTGTTAGACAGGGAAGGGGTGGAGGAGGCAGAGGTCGATGGAGAAGGATTGTAGGAGGGGGCAAGGGTGGACGAGGAAGGGGTAGAGGAGTGGGCATGGGTCGACTAGGGATGTGATGGGGCCGAAGGGGATGAGGCAGTTTTGGTAGATGTGGCTACATTCCGAGTTGTGAGAGGCTCATTAGCACCAGGAATCCCTCCTGAGGTTGGCGAAATCGGAGAAGTGCCTCCTAGTGGTTGGTCCGATGCAGGAGTTGTTGGATTTTTCTGAGGGCAGTTCTTTGACTGGTGTCCCTCCACATTGCATGTGAAGCACCTAAAGTCCTCAAAATTTAAAAAATAGGCGGTAAGATGTATCCCCTAGTTCAACCACGATGAAATCTGGGAAATGCACACCTTCTCTCCTCACGACATAGACCACTCTCCTGCAGCCTCCTATATGAGTGAGACCTTAATGCTGCATCCCAAGAGACAGTGTTTGGATTGGGCTCGCGATCCTCATCACCTGGCTTAGAAGCTCATTGAGATCGGAATTAGGGAATTCCGGCAGTATGTTTGATATGACGAGTCTGTCTACCTTGGTAGTCATTCTCCTTGAGAGAGCAAAGGTGCTACCGATAGTGACTCCTCTGTGCCGTGACATGAATCGGTCTACCAGCTCTTCCGATTTTAGACAGAGACAGATTCTGTTGTTGGCTAATCTGGTGGCATGTGTTATCACTTCACCTCCGAGAATATCACCAACGGCGTAGACATACTCGGAGATAGGAGTGGAGGGGAGCGCCTGTAGAATGATGGCAGTCTTTTTCGAAGGACCATTGACTGAAGGAATAACGTTCTTTGTGGCAAATTTGATCATGTTGCACAGTGAGTCTGAATCCACAGATCCGGGGGTACCAACATTTCCTCCTCCAGCAATACGTGCATAGCTGGTATTTGCAGGAATGTTCTTTCCATTGGAATCTCCGAAAGTCGACGGGGAAGCCCCGGCAGTCCTGGCTCCTACGTCAGCTCGTGCACAGCTGGTTTGTGCAGGAGGAGCGGTAGGACGGTATTCGGGGGAGCACAGGGGAGGAGAGTTATGACGCAGTCTCTGCGGTCAAGCAGAAGGAGAGAGAGAAAAATGAGGCTCAGACGAGGTAACCGGCGCGAGGCCTGACGAAGCGGAGAGACTTTTGTGGGAGGGATGTCCTGCTGTGAGAGAGTGACTGGTGGGTTGTATGCAGGATGAGGCAGTAGTTGGAAGAGATGAAGAGTTTGGAGCAGGCAGGAGAGTAGGCACACTTTGGGATGCAGTCATGTCAAAAGCTTGCAGAGAGCGTTCGGGTGTAAAACAAGATTTCGAATTTACAATAAATTTGCCACTTTGGCACCTAAGGATCACAATGGATTCCTCGGATCTGTGGACACGTAGATAAGGAGATGTGGCAGCAGGTAGACAACACATTGGTGATGAGCGTGATATGGGAACAGTGGAAAACAAATCTGAGAAAGTAGACCTCATGCCCAGTCCCGAAGGAGGTACGGTAGGGGAGGTAGGACCATAGGAGGAGAGGCAACCCCCCTCCAATGAGATCATCATGAGCCAATCCCGGACCGAAGCCGGGGGAGAAAAAACCCCTGGTGATAACCCTCGCAACGCCTGGCAAGCCGAGGACGAGTTTTTGGGATAGAACAACTGACGATCGCCCCAACCGAGCTCTCGGAGCGATAGGAACAACAAAACAGCAAGAACAAACAAAATTACAACAACTAAGCAACAATAACAACAGGATAACAAAAAGACTTCCCCACCTCAAAAGAACAGTTCAAAACTGTAGAAAACCACACGAAACAGGCAGTCAAACGGAGAGCGGAAAACAAGTGTCCGATCGGGTCGACGACCGGTGTGTGTGTGTGTGTACCTTCATCTGATGTCATGCCCATTATCTCTATAAAGTTTCAGCCAAATCGTTTCAGGGTGAGAAGTGCCTTCCCCTTGTAAGTGTTATGCTGTGGAAATTCAGCAGGCAATAACAAGTTGAAACTTACTGTGACAGGCAAGGCTAAAGATCCTCGTTCATTCAAATGCACTAATTTGCCTCTCAATTACTACAGCCAGAAGGATGCATGGACGGACAGAAATATATTCACTGATTGGTTTCACAGCAAGTTTGTGCCTGATGTTCGCATTATCCGTGTTTTTTGATTATTCGTGCTTCCTCTTACATCCATTAGGCCGGATAATTAGGAGTTCACTGTATTCTGCATAAACAGTCTTCAAGGTGAAGGGTCGCCAATCATTTTAGATTTAAGGTTGTCTTGAAACCAAGTAATTAATAAAATTGCTATCTATACATATCTATAAAGAAAAGTGTTTGTATATATGTTTTTTATAGAGCATCAACTACAGTACGTAGAAACAAGAGGAAGGTGTCATTTTAAATGGAATAAAGTGTTAAGTGGTGTAGTAAGTTTTTATACCGATTTAAAAAATAATTTCTTTTTCATTTTCTCCATTTGAATAACAAAGGGGTGAGTGCAGCTTATTTTTCATTTGAATTTTAATATTACTTAGAAACACGGTACAAACTTGAGACTTGGATTAGTATATGAAAAAAAGAACAAAGTTTATTTTTATTGAATTGAATTTGAAAGCTAACATGACAACTCCTATTGTCGTCGAAGTTGCAAGTACAATGCATTTATATTAGAAAAACTTTATCATAATATTGTTTTACAATATCTGTGTGCGATTTTGCTTTGTTTACAAGACAACCTAATATTTGTTGATTAAAATTGAAATATTACTAATAAATAGATATTAATGATATTTTCGTGTGGCGTAGAGTTCTCCAAAGCAAGCTGTTTTTAAAACTACCTTAGTAGCTTAAATAATTAGATGTAGATTTTCCACAAATTGTGATTGGATAAATAGTTTCATTGGTTCCAAAGTATTGCTGACATAAACAATTTTCTCGTAATAGAACTCATGGACAAGAGAATTGACCTAATGGTCGGGGGGTTATATTCAATCTGTGATTATTAAACATTCTCTATTTACTTTTTTGTCTTTTGTTAATTTAATTAATTTTGTTTGTTCCTTTGTTTATCCATTTTCTGTTGATTATTGTGTTCTTGCTGGTTTTACTTACAGTTTTCGTTTTGAAGATATCGTCACGAAACTTCGTATACGTGTATAATTTTACCTGCGGGCAACATAGGTTATATGATGATAAAAAATCTGGGGGGAGGGAGAGCTTAATTCAATTAATATTTTCCCATAATTAACACGTAATTTTTGATTTTTCACAGTGCAAGATTTTCGTCCTTTGTTCATCTAATAGGTTTTCTTCATTTTCGCTTTATTGGACGGATAACACTGTGTACTATGTTATTCTTGCCATGTTTACATGTTACACGGTCGAAGTTTAAGATTCACTAAATCCATTGAAATTCAACGGGAACTTCTGCTAGTTAACAATAAAAATACAACATGCATTTGAAAGAATAATGGAAACAATTAGCAACAAGTAACTATAAAACTTACGAGGTATGAAGCTCCAAATCCAAGTCACTCAAGTAAAGCTCATGGCAGAGATCAAAGCCAGCCAACTGCTGCCTTTCTGTTGCCAAGACTCTTGCTATCTCCTCATTTATTGCTTCTCCAGTCTTGTGATGCCCACTAATGTCCTTCAATGTTTTAACGTCCGTCAACCTTTAAGAAAGAAACCAATTAACAGCTTCAACTTAAAGGAAGCACAGTGGAGTCATAATCTAACATTATTTTTTGCCAATCCTCCTCTTTCATCTCAATGAGAACACCATATTTGACCATGCGATTTATGTGTTATATAGAGTATTGCTTATAGATATCAAGAGAGCTATAGCAAGGTCATTCAACACCCAGGGCGAAACCATGTAGCAGTGCCCTCTACTCTCAAATAATATTACCATTTCTGTTTTATTATTATTATTATTATTTCTTAAGAAATTTTTAATAGTTTAGGTACCCGGCATTTTCTGGATAAATCTAACACTATCACTAACACTGATTGCTATGAAGACTGTTTGTGCAGACAATTGGGAAACCATGTTTTCCTCTCTGTAATCTTTTAAAAGTACCGCTCGAAAACGTTTTTGGAGAAAATAATCCGATTGCCACAAAATAGTCAGCAAGAGGTCTTAATTAAAGCTTATAGTTTCGGCAATAAAAATCCATGAAAGTTCCAAACATGTCATTACTTATTTTGTTTACATCGGTTGAAAAGTAGATTTTTGGTAAGGCCAATTAATCCACTTTATTTTCATCTACATAGGTATTTTATGATTTGTTTGGTACCAATTAAAAAATTTATTCGGATATAAAAATTCGAGAACGTCACGAGACTCTTTGTGTAAATCCTGCAATCAAAGGAGAAATTGCACTTGGACTCGAATCGTGGTACTTTGCAAAAAAAAGGAATCTCTCATTTCTCTTCATCCCGCAAACAATAACAAAATGGTTCCAAATCTGTGTTTTATACGGTGACCACTGCGAGAGCCACAGATTTTCAGTCAAAAAAGTCTAATTTTTGAGTTTAAAACCAATTTGCATATAGATCTGATGCCTTTTCTGAAATAATTGATACAAAAATAGTTATTCTTTTAGTCATGGTCAGGGGTGGAACTACAGTTTTGGAGTCTCCACGCAAGTAATGTTTTTGGGGCCCCCATTTATATAAAAATACTAGCTGGAGTGCCCATTGAATTTCAATAGATTTAATGAATCTAAAACTTCGACCGTGTAACATATAAGGAAGAAAATCTTGCAAAAATAACATATAAACTCCCTCCCCCTCCATTCCAACCTCTCCTTCCCTTCTTCCCCTTTTTGTGAGGCCCCAAATATCTTGGGCCCCCACACACTGCATGGGCCTGCGCCCCCCCAAGTCATGGTCGTGGTATGTTTAATCCCCGACTTCCTATGATGATCTCACAACATTGTATTACATAACTGATAAACGAATTTTAAAAAGCATGAGGAGCAATTCAGTTCCTTATCGGTGATCAATTTTCACATCAAAAAAGTAAATTGTGGACTGATACTACGTATGCGCATTTCAATTTTGTTTGAGGAAATAAGAGTTGTTATTATTTACCAACACTTTGGATCACATTTATTATTTGCACAAATATCCAAAAAAATTTAAAAGAGCAATTAATGTTTTCTGTATTTGCTACCTTTGGCGTTTTTCCTATAAAATAACAAACTTCATATGCACGTGCGCAGTTTAACGCATATGCATAATAGAATTTCAAAAATATTCAGACGAACCTCTTGAGTCCAAGTAGTTGCGTTGACTACATTTAGATTATAGTATGTTCTTCCGGTAGCCAAGATTAAAAGATTGTTTTCTTCTCTAAAAACAGCAAAAATAAAAATTGGCATGAAATATGAGTGAAAATAATACTAGTTGATTATTACGAGGGAAAGTACTAACCTGCTATATTTAACTTGATGCTGAATGTACAAAATACAAGACGTAGCTCTCACTATCCATATTACTTCAACGATAAGCGAAGTAAAAGTGGTGTCAAGAAATTGAAAGGAGTAAAGGAGAGAGGGATAGAAAGAGCGATGTGAGAAAGACCTCCAATGCATTTGCTTGCGAATTTTCATGTGTAAGGTAGGAAGAAACCACCAAGGACTTTACCAAGCTGTTTATGGCACGTGGGGGCTTCTAGGTAGCAATAGGGAAAAGGAGTCATAAGAGTAGCGCTTATAGCAGGATGCCATAAAACCACGTGCGGCTCGTGTCGATCCATGGAAAGCTATGAAGCAGAGAGGAGGAGATGGAAAAGGAGTGGGTAAAGTTAGAAAAAGCAAAAGCGAGAACTTTAAATGGGAGGACCAAATGCCACCCTCTTGGATCGGTAGCCGGCGTACATTCACCTGCGTCATTCACGCTTAGGAGAGGTCTTCGGGTGCCCCTTGTCCATCAGCTAAGGATGAAATTTCTTTTAAAACGTCAATTACATAAAACTACAGGATAAGTAATACATAACAATTTTGTTGAAGTATTATTAACAAATATTTTCAAAATATCGACTTGATTTATTTTGCCTGTTTGGCGCCCCTTGGGCTTCGGCACACGGGGTGGTTGCCCCCCTTGCTACGCTCCTTGATATCAATTTACATCACTGTTGAGGTAATTTTTTAATGAAATGGTTATCTTACTACTTTCTGGATCAGATGCTGTTTCTGGAAAAACAGATTGTGGTTCCACTGCATATAAAACACTAAATAAATGTGAAAATATGAGAATATGTTAAAATAATGTAGAAAGTTTTGCGATCATATGTTGTCGTAAATAACATATTTATTGGTATTATTCACTCACTTTATTCATTTTTGGTCTGAGAAAAACAGGTGCATAATCTTTGCAAGGAACAGTGGCATTTATTCTGACTAAAGTGACCAGATTTCAGATTGGACAAAAGGGCAAACTGTTTGCCCCTGGTGTGTAGACAATTTTCGGTGTGCCACAAGAATACGGCTGCTCTCTTGATGAATAAAGAAACAAATATTTTAAAATACATATATGAAATCAACAGATTAGAACAGGGGTCTCAAACTCAAATTGTACACGGGCCAAACAGATATTTTTGAAATTTTTGGCAGGCCACATATGTAGGGAAATGTATAACACGTCTTAGCGAAATTGCGTCTTGGTAATTCATACTACGTGAGGTTTTACTGTATTTAAAATTCACAGTAGTAGAAATAAACTTCATGAGCCTTTATTTAATTTTCAACTGTGAAAAAGTGAATAAGGATATCGCGGAAGTAGAAACTGATCTCATATAGGAACCGCAAAAAAGCGAAACCTTCGTAACACAATGTCCCCATGTACTCAGAGATAAGAACTTACCTACAACCATCTCCCGCCCCTCCTTCTCGCTCAGAGAATAGGAAAATATATCAAGAGATAACTTATTAACTGCTACTGCATCTTCCTGACACCGCCACTGCCTTCTATCACAATTCTCTACTGAATCGGTAGCCAGATGATTTTCTGACTAGTTCTGCAGCCATGGGGATTTTCCCATTAAATCCCGAAGCACAGGACAGCCAACCTGCTCTTTTGGCCTAATATTACCAATGACTGGAAATAATGGGTCGATGAAGAAATATTTATACCTGCTGTACCCCACGTAACATATGCTGATCTAGCAGATCTAAAGGTTCTTAATTAAACATTCAGGCATTTATTTTTTTTAACTTGTATTTTTTAATCAAAGATTTCTCTAAAGACACAATTGTCAATTTCTGGATTCTTTCCTGAGACTACAGTAAGTGAATCAAACGATCTTACTCTTGATAGAGCAACACATAATTATCCATGACTAAAAACAGGCTTAGGTAGGCAAACGCATTTTATCAAATGTCTGGCCTTGTGACTTACTGATTGTCATTAAAAAATCCAATTGTATGGGGAATTGTTTTCATATGAAACTGAATGGTAAATCTGCGTCTGATGGAATAAGTACTGTGTCTGAGTTTGCTGCACCTATCACTTCTGCTTTGATTATATGTTTGTATTCGATTAACAGTAATTCTTGTACCCATAGAAAACTACTCTATTAAAGATGTATTGTACTATATTCTTGCATTATTGAGACATCTCCCTCTCTATCACCCACTCCCCTCTTTGTCTCTCCCCTTTCCCCTCCCTTCCACCTCTTTCCCCCTCTCTCCGATCTCTAAGAATGGACCTTACGGTCTAAATTTTGCCCGAATAAAGATGGCTATCTATCTCTCATTTCCCCCCTCCCTAACCATGTCTCCTTTTCCCATTACCCTCTCTATCACTACAGAGAGAGAGGGAGGGGTGAGAGAGGGAGGAGGGAAAAAGGGGAGAAGAAGGGTTATGAGGGAATGCAGTAACAGAGGGGGTAATGGGAAAAGGAGAAAGGGTTAGGGAAGGGGGAAAGGAGAGATAGATAGATAGATCGCTGTCTTTATTTGGGCAAAATTTAGACCATAAGGTCCATTCTTGGAGATGGGAGAGAGGTGGAAAGAGAGGTGGGAGGGAGGGGAAAGGGGAGACACAAAGAGGGGATAGATAGATAGATAGATAAGTGGCTTTACTTTCAGGGCGAAATTGAGACCATAAGGTCCCCACTCCCAGAGGGTGATAGAGAGGGAGATGTCTCAATAATGCAAGAATATAGTACAAAATACACACACACATGCACGCACGCACACACACACATATACTACTACCTAAACTTTCGTGTCTTAAACCGACACACATACCTAATACCTTTTTCTCAGAAACATACCTACATCTTTTATATATATAAATATACACACATATATATATATATATATATATATATATATACATAAATATATATACACACACATATACATATACATACATACATATATATATATATACACACACACATATACATATATATACATATACTTATATATATCTATAATATATAGATGCTTCTTACACATGATATATATATATATATCATACTAGTAATTGTGCGTTTGCATTCTGGAAGCATTTTTAAAGTTTAGCATATTTACAATTTAAAATTATTCCCAATGAATTTTGCACAATATCATATAACTGTATAAAATTTCAACTTTGTAGCTCATTTAGAAGTGCATTTTAATTTTATTCGTCGCATAGGACAATTATTTGGCAAAACAGTCGCTAAGATTTCGAATTTTAACGATATTCGACTTTGTCTTTCTGTTGTAACTAACAACCAATAATTCTGCCAAATTTCATGTTTGTATCTCATTAAGAATTGCCGTATCATATTCACACTGGTATGGGTCATATATAGGGCAAAACCGCCCTTAAAATTTGGAATTTCGCAGTGTTTTATTTTATATTTGGTAGCAATGAAATATTTATAACCAGGCCAAGTTTCAAGTCTGTAGCTCATAATGAGCTGCCTAACCTTTTTTGTTCTCGTACGGAGCAATACTTGGGCAAAGAACCCCAAAAGTGGGGATTATTACAATATCGGATTTCCTTCATTTGTCATAGTTTAACATTAATGGCATTAAGATATAAGCCACTGATTCCCATTAAAAGTTTACCCATATGAAAGGATTAAGCCAGTTACCTAGTAAGCCTATTGTTAGACCCAGAAAAATTACCACTTTTTTGCGATAAAAACTATAAATTTACGTTAAATCTACTCGGATTTGAATTCTGTCTTCAAAAGTAAGAAACTACAATTTATATCCTATCCGATAGTTCAAGTCTCGAGTTCGTATCTTGACGGGAAGTAATTTTAAAACGCAAATATAAAAACCTGTAAAGGTTTTTATATTTGCATTTTAAAATATATATATATCTATAATATATAGATGCTTCTTACACATGATATATATATATATATAGGAGGATACAAAATTATGAGGCACTTCCAGGTGTGCCAGAAACTTGAAATTTGGTATGATTATAGGTTTTTGGTCACACCCGAAGGAAAAAATCTGAAACTGGCAAAATTCCTATTTTAAGGGGCGATTTTGCCCCCTTTTTGCCCCATAAGAAAACATGTAAATCGGTGTAGAGGTTTTTATGTTTGAAATTTAAAATTACTTCCCATGAAGATACGAACTCGAGACTTAAACTGTCGGGTAGGATATAAATTGTAGTTTCTTATTTTTGAAGACAGAATTCAATCCGAGTAGAATTAACGTTAATTTATAGTTTTTATCGCAAAAAAGTGATAATTTTTCTTGGTCTAATAATAGGTTTCCTAGCAACAGGCTTAATGCTTTCATATGTATAAGCTTTTAATGGGAATCAGAGGTATATATTTTAATGGCTTACATGTTAAACTACGCCTAATGAAGGTATTCCGATAATGTAATAATCCCAATTTTTAGGGCTGTTGTGCTCCAGTATTGCTCTATACGAGAACGAAAATTATGAGGTAGCTCCATATGACGTAGAGACTTGAACTTTGGCCTGGTTATAAAAATCTTATTGCAACTGAAGATAAAATAAAACACTGCGAAAGTTCCAAATTTTAAGGGCGGTTTTGCCCTATATATGACTCATACCAGTGTGAAAATTATACTGCAATTCGTAATGAGATACAAACATGAAATTTGGCAGAATTATGGGTTTTAGTTACAACAGAAAGACGAAATCCAATATCGTTAAAATTGGAAATCGTAGCGATAGTTTGCCAAATAATTGTCCTTTGCGACGAATAAAATTAAAATGCACTTCTAAATGAGCTACAAAGTTGAAATTTGACACAGTTATATGATATTGTGCAAAATTCATTGGGAATAATTTTAAATTGTAAATATGCTAAACTTTAAAAATGCTTGCAGAATGCATGCACACATTAACTAGTATATATATATGTCAGAAAACACTACACCCACTCTCCAACTTCCTCCTCGGGGAGGCACACCCGAAAATAACACAACACGTCCAAGGGACTCCAACTTTATTTAAACCCGAATTACACCAGCATTCTGCTCTCCAGCAGAAGCTCTTCCACAAGCTAACACACGGCCCACGCTACCACGAGTCCCGACACACACTGTTCTCTCTCGCGTCACGTGATCTCCCAGTACTCTCCTTCACCGTCCTGCTTCTGGCAGCACTTCTCGGGGCGGTCGTCCTCGCTTGCGTAACAGTCGGCCTTTCCTGACATCGGGGCCATCCTCGGTCCCGGTACGGTCTGCCTCCGGTTGAACTGCTCCTCTGGCGCTCGCGCCGTTCTCCATCCGCTTCTCGTCTTCTTTCCCTCGGCTGTCTGTGGCCTGGTCGTCATCTCCCTCGTCCTGGCTGTCTTCGGCCTGGTCGTCATCTCCTACTTCGCCTTGGGGGGGCTTACACCAGGGTTTCATTCGGTCTGCACTAAACACGGAATTGAACGCTCGCTGTGTCCTCTTTGTCCCTGGTATATCCATGAGAGAATACCTATCTCGAGCTAGCACTTCTGAGACAAGATACGGACCCTTAAATTTCGGAGCTAATTTTCGCGAACACCCTGTCGCTTGAGCATCTCGTTCTACGATGACTAAATCTCCCTTTTGGTACACTCTCGGCACCTTATGTCTTTGATCGTAACGCTCCTTCTGTTTTTTCTGCGTCTCTGATATCTTTACTAACGCTTTTTCCCTCGCTTCGCCTAAGGTCTCTCTAGTCTCATCGAGTTCGCTTTCTTGCAACGCCAGTATAACACGGTTTTGCAATGAATTCCTTGGGTTATAAGCAAACAATAGCTCATAAGCGCTCTTCTCAGTAGTTTTATTTGACATAGAATTCATGGCGAATTGGATGTTTCTCAAATTTGTGTCCCAGTTGCCTCCATCCTTTTGTGCATACATAGTGGATATGGCGTTTGTAATGGATGCGTTTGATCGCTCTACTTGTCCATTTGCTCGAGGGGTAGCAGTCGCATTCTTTATATGCTTTATCTGGTTTCTTTCACATAATTCTTTAAATTCCTTCGCTGTAAATGCCGTACCTCGCTCTGTAATTAAACGCTCAGGACACCCAAATAAGCTCGTAATCTCACTAATAGCTTCGCACACTGGTTTGGTTTTTGTGGTTTTCACTTCCTTTAGTAGGATGAACTTTGTAAAGTTGTCTTGATACACGAGAACATACTCTTTGCCCCTTTTACTTCTTGGGAATGGCCCTAAGTGGTCCACGTGAACTGTGTGAAATGGGATGGCTACACGCTCTAAACTGTGCAACTGCCCCTCTTTTTTACCTCCTGGTCTCTTATGATAAGCACACTCAATGCAAGCTGCAATATATTTCTTTACCCTTCTTCTCATCTTCGGAAACCAAAAATATCTCTTCACGTGTTCTAAGGTTTTCTCTTCTGCGTAATGTCCCATGTCATCATGACTTCCCTTTAGAATGCGCCAAATAGAGTTCTTAGGCACAACCCAACAGACCACACCATCTACCTTTCTACAGACACGGTTGTCTTTCAGCACATAGTCTGTGTGGATCTGCCTATCCTCATTGGCGACCGCAGGTTGCTGTAAGGTGCGATGTATTTTCTGGATAGCTACATCCTGCAGCTGCATCGTTAGTAACCAATCATCCTGATTTATTCGCAACGTGAAGATTTTCAAGTCTGCTGTATCCGGTTCCTCGGAATCTCCCACGGGATTTCGACTGAGGGCATCAACGTGACTCATGTTGCGTCCTGGTCGGTACTCGATCGTGAAATCATACTCTTGTAATCGAAGCCACCACCTCGCTATCCGCGGTAACAATTCTTTCTTGGACATGGTGGTCTTTAAAGCATTACAGTCAGTAACAACTTTGAAGGGTCTGTTCAATAAATACATTCGAAATTTGTCTACGGCTTCAACTACTGCCAACGCTTCTAGCTCATAACTGTGATAGTTCTTCTCTAGATCTGTCGTCTGTCGGCTATAATATGCCACAGGTTTTTGAGATTCTCCTTCTCGACGCTGTAAGATAATCCCCGCTAGTCCATTCTTACTGGCGTCAGTGTGAACTTCATGTTCGGCATTTACATCAAACAACGCAAGTGCCGGACGCTCGATTAATCTTTTCTTCAGCTCTTGAAATGCGTTTTCTTGTTTCTCTGTCCACTCGAATGCCGTATCTCTCTTCGTCAAGAGCGTTAATGGCTTGCTTAACGTAGCGAATCCTAGTACAAATCTTCTAAAGAAGCTCGTCAAACCAATAAATTGTCGCACTTCGTGAACATTCTCCGGCCTTCGAAATTCTTTAACTGCCTGAATTTTTCTCTCGCCTGGTCGGATCCCATCTTTGGTTATTTCAAAGCCCAAATAGTCTACTCTGGTTTTGAAAAATTCACATTTTGATACTTTTAGCGCTAGCCCCAATTTCTTCAGTACTTGCAACAGTCTTTCTAATCTCTCTAACCCTTCCTTCACCGTTTTGCTGGGTATCAACAGATCATCCTTATAGACTGGGACCTCTCCTGGTTTTGTCATTCGCACTACCCTTTTCATCATTTGATTAAACACTGCAGGTGCGTTTACTACTCCGAAAGGCATTTTTGTGAACTCGTACAGTCCACTTGAGGTGACAAAAGCTGTCAAGGGTCTCGTCTCTGGGGCCACAGGGATTTGATAGTATCCCGACACCAAGTCTAAAATGGTAAAATAACTGTTTCCTGCAAGCGCGTCTAATTGTTCCTCAATGGCTGGCATGGGGAATTTTATTTTTTTCGTCTTCAAATTCAGTGCTCTGTAATCGACGCACAGCCGGTCTTCTCCGTTAGCTTTCTTCACTAACAATGCTGGGCTTGCGTATTCTGATGTCGACTCCTGCACGATACTCATTTTCATTAACTCATCGACTGCCATTTGCATAGTCGCTCTTTGGGCGTACGGTAGGCGATACGGTCTTAAATTCACAGGGTGGTTATCCAACAATTCTATCTCGAAACTGGCAGACTCTACTGTACCCAGTTCACTCAAATTCTTCGCAAAACATTCTGGATACTCGTTCACCATTTCGTATACCGCATCCTTCTCCCCTTCAGACAGGTCGTTATTCAAATTTATTTCTTCCATTTCTATCCCGGTCCTCTCTTTGACATTTCGAACTTTGGCTTCCAAGTTACTTTCTTCCTCCTGCCCATCAGTCTCTCTCCTAATTTCAAGTTTCTGATAGCTCTTCTCAACTCGAGTCCCCGATTGGTCTAGGGCGCTTCGTCCTAGAATTATGGCATCGTCTTGCGAACAGTTTGGGACCACAAGCACTTCTACCTCAATGCTTACGTCGTCCACAACAAGGGTTAACTGTTTGGAGCCTATTACGTTACTTTTCCCACAGCCGAATCCAATCAGACTTTTTTGACTCGCAAAGTATTCTACACCTAGCTGTTCAGCGACATCTTGCCTCATGGTCACAACATCGCTCCCTAAATCAATGAACCCAACAACTTGTTCATCATTAACTTTTATCCATTTATAATATTCGTCTTTAATTTGGTCGTTCGGCACCGAAATTCTTTGGACTCGCCTTTTCATTTCCAAATTCTGTCTATTAACTTGGGTTCCCTGAGGGCATTCCTTCATCATGTGTCCCTCTTTATTGCATCGGAAACATCGCCTGCTCTGCTGTCGTTCCGGGCAATCCGTAGCCATGTGTCCCAGGCCGTTACAATTATAACACCTCGCCTGCGTTGTCTGCTTATTTCTCCTCACCACGTTACCTTCGTTTGACGGTTCAATTGGGACACTATAACGGTTAGCTAAAAACTGTCTTTCACCTAATCTCGCTCTTTCTGTAATACTTTCATAGCGCTTTATCTTGAGCAGTAACCCTTCAACATCTTTGAACTCACACAAAGCCAGCGACCTTACTAATTCCTTGTCACCTAAGCCATTCAAAATGTATTTAATCAAGGATTCTTTATCTATGTTACCTCGTCGCGCTATCGCTTTCATGGCATAGATGTATGACTCATAGGTTTCGTCGCGCTGCTTCTTCCTCTTCGTGAGACTCATGTGGACATCGGCCTGATCAGCTGTTGATGGGAAGCTATAAAGTAACCTTTCTTTAAAAGTCTCCCAAGAATAAACTTCTTCCGCGACACTATTTAACCACAATTTAGCTACTCCTCTCAGCTTATTCACCGCGTGAGTAAGCAATACGGAATTGTCCCACGAATACGTGGAAGCGACCCCTTCCACTCGCCGCACCCACTGTTCGGCGGTAAATCCTAAGGTCATCGACGCGTCAAACTCGGGCAACAATGTTTCCGCCATGTCTCGGTGAGCAACTACAGTTGTCGCCATCGTACTACAATGTCCCGCTTCCATTCTTTCTCTTTTGCGGTCTAACAACGCGTGCTCTCTCTCTAGCAACTGTCTTTCTCGTCGTAGAATCTCACGTTCAAGGTCGTTATCGCTCGCCCTAGGCGCTAAGTGGTTCTTTGGTCGGGTCACAGAGGGCGTCGACATCGCTCTCGGTAGCTCAGGAAAGCTCGCTGCTCGCGTCAAGAACGCCTCGCTTACTCCTGTTCCCGCCACTGGATACGTCATTTCCGGTTCCCCACTAAACGCCATGCGGTCGCTTTTTTTCGCTAATTTCGCTTTTTTAGGTCTGTTTCGACGCTCACAACCCTAGTTATACTTGGGGTATTGTTCACTCGGGAATCACTTTTCTTTCACGTACTTACGGAGGAGTACAGTCTTCATCGGCAAACAGTCGGCTCTCTCACGACGTGCTCCTTTCCGAAAACTGGTTTTTGATCTTCTTATCCTTATCTGATCCCGATCCCGCCGCTGCTGTGTCAGAAACAGACTACACCACTCTCCAACTTCCTCCTCGGGGAGGCACACCCGAAAATAACACAACACGTCCAAGGAACTCCAACTTTATTTAAACCCGAATTACACCAGCATTCTGCCCTCCAGCAGAAGCTCTTCCACGAGCCAACACACGGCCCACGCTACCACGAGTCCCGTCACACACTCTTCTCTCGCGTCACGTGATCTCCCAGTACTCTCCTTCACCGTCCTGCCTCTGGCAGCACTTCTCGGGGCGGTCGTCCTCGCTTGCGTAACATATATATATACATACACACACACACACAGGGCCGTGCCGATGGGTGAGGTGGCGAGGCAACCGCCTCAGGCGCCTCTCGAAGGGGCGTGCCAAAATTTGACAAAAATGAAAGCCTATCAAAATAAATTCATAAGGCGAGCCCGTGCCCGAGGCGTCTATATAGTTAGAGAGTTTAAACGACTTTTATATATCTATCCATTATTGCAAATTTCTCTTTTGTATCCAAAGTGAATCACATATTAACGAAGCGCCAACTTCGTATTTATTACAACAAAGCGTATAGTTCAACATAAAAATTAACGGTATGTTTGTAAAATTTTTATATGCAAAAGGGGGAGCTGTTTGTTTGATTGACCGTGCGTCAAAATATGATACCTCGGGCTGACAATGTATATTCATGATTTTTTTGATATCGTTTATTCCTTTTTAAACAATGCTGCAAAAACTGGTTTTTATATTGAGTTGACCATGAGTTGGACAATAGCGTATTCGTAGAAGAAACCCTCAGCCTAGCCATGCATGGTTGAGTGAACGACTTTGTTGCAAAAATAAAGGCGCAATATATCTCGGCTCTTATAAAATAAATTCTGGCAACCTTCCTTCAAAGATAAAAAAATCAGTACAACATACATTGTACAAACTATCTCATATACTAATGCGTCGTATGAGCCGGTTTTTAGAAAATCCAATTTTTGTTAAAATTGCCCAAGAATAAACTAGCCTTATATACATTCATTGAGAAAAATGAAATGTGTGGTATTATTGCAGACCTATACTCAAGTAACGTTACGAAATTTTATCAAAATCGTTACAGCTGATTATGAGAAAGTCAAATTATTATTAAAATTGCCTAGAATAAAATAGCCTTATATCATTTTTTTGAGAAATATGAACTATAGTATTATTGAAGACGTAAACTCAAGTAACTGTACGAAATTTGATCAAAATCATAAGAGCTGTTTTTGAGAAAATCAAATTGTTGTTAAAAATAAACTTCCCTTAATTTTTAAGCAATGCCAACCATATCTTCATAGCTTCTGATCAGGGCCGTGCCTAGGGTGTTTCGTGCCCAGGTGTAAGATATGTATCTCTGTGGCACCCCCTTACTAGCGAAATTTTGTGGTATGATCATACACGGCTTTTTTCATCGATAGTGTGGAGACAAGCTAATGCATTTCTGTGGATATATCACTTAACGAAATGATTGAACAAATTAGTTGCATAATTATAAATATAAACATTTCTTTTAATATCTGCTTGAAGGAAAATGAAAAACTCGCCGCACATATGATTATAATTGAATACTCTGTCCCGATACTTAATGATCATTCAAAAATTCCTATATCTCTGTTCATTTACAAGCGAAATTAGATTTGATATTTATTCTACGTCAAAGTCCCAACTTCGTAATTTCATTTTAAGATATTTAAAAATTCAATGAAGAAGTAGATGTCAATAATTCTCTCATTATTTAGAGAAATTGTTTCAGTACTTGAATTTGGTGCTATGTAGTTACGAATGAATATGAACGTTAACGTAGGAGGGAGATCGTGAAGGAATAAGAAAAGCGTGTTTTTGGTAAAGCTGTACCAAGCCGATTCAAAACAGATTTGGGATTTCCAAGACTCGGTAAATGTGAGAAAAAGGGTAGGCACCTGGTATTCTTTCAGCGAAGGATTTGTGGTAAAGGTCGATGGTACTTTACGAAAGGATTGCCCCCTCAGCTGGAGCTCCTCACTAGGGTCGGGATAGAAATTAGCAGAGTAGCACCCCCACCTCTTAGCGACTCCTGCGGTGAAACCATTTTCGGTCGCCCTTTATGCGTGTTCTAGCGACAGCGTATCGCAAGGGATCGGCAAAATTTTTCCTGGAAGATTTTGTGTCATTTTAGAATCTCTAACTTTCCCTTTTCACTCGGACAAAGGAGGAAACATTCCCAAGTCGAATTCCAATAATATATAGACACAAATACGTTGACGAGAAGCGCCCCGGCAAGTTGGCGCCCGGGTGCATTGCACCCACTGCACCCCAGGTAGGCGCGCCCCTGCTTCTGATCAGTATGATAAAAGTAATAGATTTCACTGATTTTTCCTCTATCATTTAGGCTCTAGAGCCAGTAACAGACAGACAGACAGACGGCATTGCAAAAACCACTTTTTCGGATTCAGCGACACCTAAAAAGTATATTTCCGTAAGAATCTCGAGGTCGAATTTTTTCGCGATAACAATACTTTCTCAATATATATCATGTGTAAGAAGCGTCTATATATATATATAGACTAGTTAATATGTGCTTGAATTCTGCAAGCATTTTCATATTTTAGCATTTTTACAAATTCAAATAATTCCCAATCGATGTTGTACAGAATCATATAACCGTGTCAAATTTGGTGTTTGTTGCTCATTTAGAAGTGCCTTATAATTTTAATCCTCGTATGGAGCAATAATGGAGCAAAACAGCTCCTAACATTAAGAATTATTACAGTATCAGTTTTTTTCCATCTGTTGTAACTAAAAACCCATAATTCTGCCAAATTTCAAGTTTGTATCTCATTAAGACGAGCCTTATAATAATCACACTCGCATGGGCCCGAAAAAGAGCAAAACCACACATTAAAAATTGGAATTTTTGCAATTTTACAATTTTATCTTAGTTTGCTATGAAAATCCTATAATTGTGCCAAATTTCAAGTCGCTAGGTCCTATGCAGCTGCCTCGCATTTTTTGTTCTCGCATGGGGCCGATAAGCGGCAAAGCCGCCCCTTAAGAATGAGAATTTTTGTAATTTTATAATTTTATCTTAGGTTGCAATGAAATTTCTATAACCGTGCCAAATTTCAAGTCTCTGGTTCCAACGCAGCGGCATCGCCTTTTTTGTTCTCGAATTGGGCAATAATGGGGCAAAACAGCCCCAAAAATGAGGATTATATCAATATTGGATTTCATTCATTAGGTGTAGTTTAACATTAACTGCATTAAAATATAAGCCTCTGATTCCCATTAAAAGCTTACCCATTTGAAAGGATAGAGCTTGTTACCAAGAAAACCTATTGTAAGACCCAGAAAAATTACTACTTTTTTGAGATAAAAACTATAAATTTACGTTAATTCTACTCGGATTTGCATTCCGTCTTCAAAAATAAGAAACTACAATTTATATCCTATCCGACAGTTTAATTCTCGAGTTCATATCTTGACGGGAAGTAATTTTAAAATGCAAATATAAAAACCTCTACACCAATTTACATGTTTTCTTATGGGTAAAAAATGGGGCAAACAGGGGCCAAAATAGCCCCTCAAAAATACGAATTTTGCCAGTTTCGGATTTTTTCCTTTGGTTGTGACTAAAAACCTATAATCCTACCACATTTCAAGTTTCTGGCACATCTGGAAGTGCCTCATAATTTTGTATCCTCATATATATATATATAATATATCATGTGTAAGAGGCATCTATATATTATAGATATATATCATGTGTAAGAAGCATCTATATATTATAGATATCATGTGTAAGAAGCATCTATATATTATAGATATATATATCTATAATATATAGATGCTTCTTACACATGATATCTATAATATATAGATGCTTCTTACACATGATATCTATAATATATAGATGCTTCTTACACATGATATATCTATAATATATAGACGCTTCTTACACATGATATATATATTATATATATATATATATGAGGATACAAAATTATGAGGCACTTCCAGATGTGCTAGAAACTTGAAATTTGGGGGGATTATAGGTTTTTTGTCACAACCAAACGAAAAAATCCGAAACTCTCGAAATTCCTATTTTAAGGGGCTATTTTGGCCCCTTTTTGCCCCATTTTTTGCCCATAAGAAAGCATGTAAATTGGGAATAATTTGAATTTGGAAAAAGGCTAAAATTTGAAAATGCTTGCAGAATGCAAGCACATATTAACTAGTCTATAATATATAGATGCTTCTTACACATGATATATATATATTATATATATATACTAGTCAATATGTGCTTGCATTCTGCAAGCATTTTCAAATTTTAGCATTTTTATAAATTCAAATTATTCCCAATCGATGTTGTACATAATCATATAACCATGTAAAATTTGGAGTTTGTTGCTCATTTAGAAGTGCCTTATAATTTTAATCCTCGTATGGGGCAATAATGGAACAAAACAGTCCTTAACATTTTGAATTAATACACTGTCAGATTTTTTCCATCTGTTGTAACTAAAAACCAATAATTCTGCCAAATTTCAAGTTTGTATCTCATTAAGAAATGCCTTATAATTATCACACTAGTATGGGGCCGAAAAGGGGCAAAACCACACATTAAAAATTCCAATTTTTGCAATTTTTCAATTTTATCTTAGTTTGCCATGAACATTCTATAATCGTGCCAAATTTCAAGTCTCTAGGTCCTATGCAGCTGCCTCGCATTTTTTGATCTCGCATGGGGCCGAAAAGGGGCAAAACTGCCCTTTAAAAATGAGAATTTTTGTAATTTCATCTTTGGTTGAAATGAAATTTCTATAACCGTGCCAAATTTCAAGTCTCTGGGTCCTATGCAGTTGCATCGCCTTTTTTGTTCTAAAATGGGGCAATAATGGGGCAAAACAGCCCCAAAAATGAGGATTATATCAATATCGGATTTCCTTCATTAGGTGTAGTTTAACATTAACAGCATTAAAATATAAGCCTCTGATTCCCATTAAAAGCTTACCCATACAAAAGGATAGAGCTTGTTACCAAGGAAACCTATTGTAAGATACTAGTTGTTATGTGCTTGCATTCTGCAAGCATTTTCAAATTTTAGCATTTTTACAAATTCAAATTATTCCCAAGCGATGTTGTACATAATGATATAACCATGTCAAGTTTGGAGTTTGTTGCTCATTTAGAAGTGCCTTATAATTTTAATCCTCGTATGGAGCAATAATGGAGCAAAACAGCCCCTAACATTAAGAATTATTACAGTCTCAGATTTTTTCCATCTGTTCTAACAAAAAACCCATAATTCTGCCAAATTTCAAGTTTGTATCTCATTAAGGAGTGCCTTATAATTATCACTCTCGTATGGGGCCGAAAAAGGGCAAAACCAAACATTAAAAATAGGAATTTTTGCAATTTTACAATTTTACAATTTTATCTTAGTTTGACATGAAATTCTATAATCGTGCCAAATTTCAAGTCTCTAGGTCCTATGCAGCTGCCTCGCATTTTTTGTTCTCGCATGGGACCGAAAAGGGGCAAAACCGCCCTTTAAAAATGAGAATTTTTGTAATTTTGTAATTTTATCTTAGGTTGCAATGAAATTTCTGTAACCGTGCCAAATTTCAAGTGTCTCGGTCCTATGCAGTTGCATCGCCTTTTTTGTTCTCGAATGGGGCAATAATGGGGCAAAACAGCCCCATAAATGAGGATTATATCAATATCGGATTTCCTTCATTAGGTGTAGTTTAACATTAACAGCATTAAAATATAAGCCTCTGATTCACATTAAAAGCTTACCCATATGAAAGGATAGAGCTTGTTACCAAGGAAACCTATTGTTAGACCCAGAAAAATTAGCAATTTTTTGCGATAAAAACTATAAAATTACGCTAATTCTACTCGGATTTGCATTCCGTCTTCAAAAATAAGAAACTACAATTTATATCCTATCCGACAGTTTAAGTGTCGAGTTTGTATCTTGACGGGAAGTAATTTTAAAATGCAAATATAAAAACCTCTACACCAATTTACGTTTTCTTATGGGCAAAAAATGGGGCAAAAAGGGGCCAAGATAGCCCTTCAAAATAGTAATTTCAACAGTTTCGGATTTTTTCCTTTGGTTGTGACCAAAAACCTATAATCCTACCAAATTTCAAGTTTCTGGCACATCTGGAAGTGCCTCATAATTTTGTATCCTCCTATATATATGATATATCATGTGTAAGAAGCATCTATATATTATAGATATCATGTGTAAGAAGCATCTATATATTATAGATATATATATAAAATTATGAGGCACTTCCAGCTGTGCTAGAAACTTGAAATTTGGTTGGATTATAGGTTTTTAGTCACAACAAAAGGAAAAAATCCGAAACTGGCGAAATTCCTATTATGAGGGGCTATTTTGGCCCCTATTTGCCCCATTTTTTGCCCATAAGAAAACACATAAATTGGTGTAGAGGTTTTTATATTTGCATTTTAAAATTACTTCCCTTCAAGATACGAAGTCGAGACTTCAACTATCAGATAGGATATAAATTGTAGTTTCTTATTTTTGAAGACAGAATTCAAATCCGAGTAGAATTAGAGTAAATTTATAGTTTTTATCGCAAAAAAGTGGTAATTTTTCTGGGTCTAACAATAGGCTTACTAGGTAACTGGCTTAATCCTTTCATATGGGTAAACTTTTAATGGGAATCAGTGGCTTATATCTTAATGCCATTAATGTTAAACTATGACAAATGAAGGAAATCCGATATTGTAATAATCCCCATTTTTGGGGTTCTTTGCCCAAGTATTGCTCCGTACGAGAACAAAAAAGGTTAGGCAGCTCATTATGAGCTACAGACTTGAAATTTGGCACCATTATAGAAAATTCATTGCAACCGAAGATAAAATAAAAACTGCAATAATTCCAATTTCTAAGGGGCGATTTTGCCCCATTTTGCCCTATACGAGTGTGAAAGTTATACGGCAATTCTTAATGAAAACAGAAGGAAGAAATCCGATATTGTAAAAATTTGAATTCTTAGCGGCTGTTTTGCCACAGTATTGGCCTAGGCGACGAATGAAATTATAAGGCATTTCTAAATGAGCAACAAACTTTAAATTTGACACAGTTATATGATTTGGTATGTAATTGATTGGAAATAATTCTAAATTGTAAAAATTCTGATATTCTTACAGAATGCAAGCACATATTACTAGTATACACACACACACGCGCACGCACGCACGCACACACACACACATATATATACATATATATATATATATCCCATCACACTGCCTCAGTTCACTGCCTCAAAGTCGGCGGAAGGGTGTAAACGGAGGCTAAAGGGCGAAGAACAGTGGTGTCCTCGGACACCGGTAGGTTCAACTATTCTGTGAAGTCTATCTGCAATATTTCTGGCCAAAGTGAAAGAGGTACTCCAAAACCCGCTCTGGGCCAGCATGGTGTTTTACGGCCCACAATCCCCCATGACATGTACACCCATAAAAAACGGCTCTCATTCTCTGGAGGCTGGATTGCCTCTGACCATGGCAGTGGTCAGGAATAAGGCATGAAGGCTAAGAATCCCCAGAGGTTCAACGTCCACTGCCACTCTTTCTCATCCTTACCCCATTCCTTTAACCTCAACCTAACTACCTTTAACTGCCGGAGTTTTTCCAGTGAAAATAAACTTCAAGAGCTCCAAGAACAACTGGAGAAGATCAAGTGGGACATTTTAGGGCTTAGTGAGGTGAGAAGAAAAGGTGAAGGTCTATTGGAGTTGAAGAGTGGTAGGGTCCACCGCCAGGACGCACCGAAAGGACTCGAGAAACCGTTGGAACGTGGCATAAAGTGCTCCTTATTCGGCACGTAAACTATGCAACACTACAGTGGAAATATCGAGGAGGGTATGCGTAGAAAATGTAGTGTATATTTATCAAGTATCTATATAATCCGAGTATGTCGTAAAAAGTGCATTGGAATGGATTTAAAATTTAAATACTGGCCTGAAAAAAGAAAGAAAATTATTAATGATGTAATTTGGACAACTTACATAAAACTAAAGTCATAAAACATTGATTGGAGAAGAAAAAAAAATCGGCAATGTCGAGGATCGAACCCGCGACACAATTTCCGCAGTCCCACACTTTATCACTAGGCTACCGCCACCCATTGTCAGGGAGTCGCTCGTCATGGTATTAGTAGACAAGCCACTTGTTTTTCAATTTTCAATTGCAAATATCTCGAAAACGCGGTCTCGTTAAACGCCTTTCCGAAAATACGTGTCTAATTATTTTTCGTTTTCTTTCATCCTGTGAAGTTTGGTCGTGATCCGCCACTTACACTTGGGTGCCTTCCCTTGTCAGAGGGTTACTGCGGGGGGTAGGTTGTAAAGGGATAAAGGGGGAGGGGAAAGGAAAGGCTGGAGACCATCTCGGGAGGGTTTGGGGAAAGACGGGGGAAGGACTAGGACTAAACAGAAAGGCCTTGTGGAAGATGGAGAGAGGGTGAACCTTAGGGAGAGGAGGGAGGAAATTATCAATGCGGCAATGGGTATGTGTGTGGGAATAAGGAAAATAAAGGCAAGTGAGGGTGGTAGAACTAGAAAGGTTAAATATTGGGAGGCTCTTGTTAAAAATCTTTTTTCCTCGAAATAATGTGTATTACAGGTAAGAAAAAGAAATAAAATGCCTGAGGAACTAATTTTCTTTGATTTTTAATGATTTCTTTAAAACACTTTTATGTTTTTGGTTTGTCCGTCCAACCAGGGATAATCTGAAAAGCGGTTTAAGCTAGAGGCTTATTTTCTTTCTGATTATGTATGATTGTGTATGTTGTTAAATGAATTTGAAGTGAATCCGTTCAGAGAATTTTTAATTGATATGTAAACAACAATGAACATAAAAATCATGTTAGGATCAAAAATACCATTTTTTAAAAATACATATAAATAAACGAAGATGATGATGGTATTGCAATATATTTTAAATATAAATTTTTTCTTCTTTAAATAAATTCTTTCATTTAAAATAATAATGACTGCTGATTGATTTACTTACAGATTGATAGAGAATGTGTAATGTTTATATTGGATAAATTATTTCTGAATAGTATTTCAAATGATTAATTTAGTTGAACCGAACCAAACCGCAAACCGAACCACTTACAAAATTCTCGTCTGAACTGAACCATGAACCAAACCACTTCCAAAAATTTAGAACTGAACCGTGAACCGATCCAATCCCAAATTTTGAAGTGGTTTGCAGCTCTGATTATATGTCGAAAAATTTTCACATAGTATTTTTTTCAGTCTATTCCTTGCCATTGCATAATAATGGAGGAAATTGTCTGCTAAATCAACACCACCCATCATCTTATTATAATTTACTACAACAGCTGGTTTTTCAACTTCCCCTTTCCTTGTATTTACGGTCACCATCCTGTCATCATGGATAGTGCTTACTAATGCCACATTTTTTCTATCCTTCCATTTTAGGATCATCTGCTTCTTCCAGAATGCAGCAACACTTTCACCCTTTTTCAATTTAGTGATTTTAACTATCTCGGGCACACCTATCCTATTTAGACGTATTGTTCCAATACAATCAATCTTTCCTTGGCAGAGATTTTCTACAAGGTCGGGGCTGGTTTGCCAATTGTCCAGATAAATGGTATATCCTTTGTCTAAAATAGGATCTGCTAGCTCCAGAACGATTTTTGCCATTGTAGGTTCCTCTTTGTATTTTTCTCCATATTCTGTTATGGTCCCTGTGTACATGATAAAATCCCAAACGTATTCCGATTGACTTTCACAGAGTTCAAATAGCTTTATTCCTAACCGTTTCCGTTTCAATGGGATGTACATTGTCCAACCAAGAAGTGAAATACTCGTTTTGAGGTCCCTAGAACATGTTTAGACTATTTTCAGAATGATGTCTGTGTGTGTACGTGATTGTGGGTGCTCTAACTCAAAAAGTACTTGACATATCATTACCAAACTTCATATATAACACTTTAACATGAGCACAAAGAACTAATTAGTTTTTTTACAATAACGGTTAAGAGAAAGTCTAGGTTTATTCAAAACCCAATTCGGTTTTTGCAATACTTCTCCGTTAAAACATCATTTTTGTATATTCAATTCTATACAAATTTTATATAGAATGTAATTTCCTACAACTTTCATTTGAAACAATTTTCCATCGCAGTTATTGTTTAGGAATTATTTATAAAAAATCTGATGTGGCCAACACATGACTTTCTCCATATTTGGGGTATAGATATTTAAATTATTATGAATAATATTACTAGGCAAAATTATTATTTCGTATCATAAAAGAAGACACGTCCTTGTTTCCGTAAATTACGTATATTTTGAATGTTTACAGAATTCACCGCTACATGGTGTTGGCGCTGTATACTGGTATTAAGATAAAGCGAAATATATCCGAAATGGATGGTTCTACGAAAATTAGTTTCAAAGAAAACTTGGAAGAAATATTATTCTCTACAACTTTGGTCCTTATGAAGATTACCAATAACGATGTTTTTAAGGAGATATTTAACGGAAACCGAAAAACCGGTTATTTATAAATAACTCCTAAACAATAACTCCTATAGAAAATTGTTTCAAATGAAAGTTGTAGGAAATTACATTCTCTATAACGTTTGTATAGAATTGTATATACAATAATGATGTTTTAACGAAGAAATATTGCAAAAACCGAATCGGGTTTCAAATAAACCTCGACTTCCGGTTATCCGTTATTGTCCAAAAAGTAATCAATTCTTTGTGCTCATGTTAAAGTGTTATATATGAAGTTTGGTAACGATATGGCAAGTACTTTTTGAGTTAGAGCACCCACACTAACATACACACTAACATACACACGCACGCAAGCACGCACACACACACACACAGACATCATTCCGAAAATAGTCTAAACGTGTTCTAGGGACCTCAAAACATGTATTTCCGTTGAAATCTCGAAGTCGATTTTTTTCATGAATACAATACTATCCCATTACTACGTATGGAGAAAGTAAAAATAATCGGTTTTTTCGGTTTCCATCAAATATCTCCTTCAAAACGTCATAATTGTTCATCTTCGCGAGGACCAAAGTTGTAGGGAATAATATTTCTTCCAAGTTTTGTTTGAAACATATTTTCGTAGAACCATCCATTTCGGATGTATTTTGCTTTTTCTTAATTTCCAGTATACAGCGCCACCACCATGTAGCGGTGAATTCTGTAAACATATTCAACATATACCTAATTTACGGCAATAAGGACAACTGTATTCTTTTACAATACGGAATGATAATTTTGCCTCAAATTCTATTCATAATACCGTATCTACTCGTGTATATGCTGACTCCATGTATAGTACGACCCCTGATTTTTTGGTGAACAAACCTGATTTTTTCATATATCTCGTTTATAGTACGACCCCAACTTTCCACCAGGGTCGATATATTTCGTTTTGATAGCTCGATGGTTACGAGCGAGATATATCGAACAACCCTGATTTTCCACACCACCATAGAATAGACCGTAAATGTAAATAGTATTTCTTGCGAGTACACTAAAATTCGGATAAGTTAAGTATCTTACTCCTAAAACATTTAATAAAAAGTGATATGAGCCATGACTGCACAAGATGAAATAAAATCGTTTCAATTCTAGTACGGCTGGATTACGTTCCGTGTACGTAATAGTACCACTCACTCATCTATTTAATAGGTAGGGATAACGGATAAAAAGAAATTACTTTGTAATATTCCACAGTCTTTATTGTTTCTTCAATCACACACCGACCGGTTTCCACTATAAAATCACTCTAATGGTGTTACTAACTGATGTAACACCTATAGAATGACTTTGTAGTGGAAACCGATCGGTGTATGATTGAAGAAACAATAAAAACTGTTGAATATTACAAAGTAATTTCTTTTTTCCAAGATGTCGAAATTCCATAAAGTTACGCCGTCTATGATACTTTTAGTCCAACTCGTTCCAATCCATCCCTTGTAAAAAGATGCAAACAAAGATGTACATACATAAAATTCAAGAAAGGAAGTGCCCGTAAATCGTCACTTATATCAAGTATTTGTGAATTTGAAGCTGTATATATGAAAAAGATTCTACTCTTCACGAAGCAACATAACAACGATAAAGGACCTCACTGCAAGGTTAGCCTACCATTACAATGCGTGCGGGTGGCATAACTTCACCGAAAATGCCCGTGAAGATACATGAATTTTAAATCCTCAAATGCATTACTCGTGTATAGTACGAAAACCCAATTTTTGTAATAAAAATTTGGTCGTAAAAACTCGTACTATACACGAGTATATACGGTAATTTAAATATGTATACACCAAATATGGAGAAAGTCATATGTTGGCCACATCAAATTTTGTAAATATGCCTTTCTGAAATGTCTTCTTTTATGTCTTGTAAGTAGGAAGCCCGTGAAAAGGTAACGCAGTATAGTTGTCCATGACTGTATACTGGCTCTGCTAAATGTACACCAGATGCGTGGGTCTATTTGCATTAATAAACATTAAAAATTCACAGCAGGTTTACACCCATAATAGGAACTGAAATATCAATAGTATTTTGAGGTCTAAGGCCGGCCGCACACCGACGCGTCAAGACAGAGACGTTAGACAAGACACGGCGTCTGCGACGTGACGCAAGGAAAGGAACACAATGGGTAAATGAAAACCGCCGCACACTGGTCTTAGTCATGCCGCTGACGTCAGGATCATGTCTGAGACAAGCCCCAAAAGACACCGCGTGTTCCTTTTTCTGCGTCATGCTGCAGTCATCCTTTAGCTGTCAGCGAAGGAGGAATCATGTCCGAGGAAGAAATTAATGTAAAATTAGTGCAAGCGGGACCAAACTTTGCAAATTGACTTCATATGACTCTACGAGTAACATAGGGTACTTCGGATTTCCATAATCGACCCGGGTTCGATTCCAGGAGACAATTTTATTTTCCCATAAGTTTACACAGGATTTTCGATTTTTCAAAGTGCAAGGTTTTTTCCTTCATTCGTTAAAATACGTAAATATGGACCGATTTTCTTCGTTTTTACTTTATTCGACGACTAAAACTCTATACTATCTTATTCTTGCGATGCTTACATGTTACACTGTCGAATCATTCAGAAATACGCTATTGTTTTTGAAATTTTACGGATATTTCGAATTCTTTCCGACGTTGTCAAGGCGACCGTAATTGTTGCCTCCGATTCAATTAATGCCAATTAAACCTTCAAATAGGTGAAAGAATAGCGTTTTCGCTTCGAACTGTTGTTTAAGCATCGAAATTAATTATGTATAGCAACGTACATAGTTAAGGATAATTATTCTGTTGACTGCATATGGGAAGCGTTTATAACGACAATTCATCGTGTGTAAGCTGGAATCTAACCTTTTAGTAAGTAAAACCTTTATATTATACATCTGTAATGCTTACTAACGCACATTTATAATACTGTCCATAGAAGTCACTCGACATCAGTTTGTGGTTGTGAATAAAACATATACTCTATACAAGTATTTCTAGGACGCCAACATTTCCCCAGAAAGTGACAAATACTTCTTTGGTTCGTAAATGACACATATACCGCACAGCAATATATGGGGCATTTGCTGTAATTAGAAGGTAAGTATGCTTCATTAAAGATTCGATTCCATTTGAATGTTCTTACAAGTTAAAATTCTTAAGATTTATGGATAACAGTGTAAAGACAACTTTCTCTTGGTCACTTGGTTATGTGTTTGGCATAACCCGGGCATCGCCGGGTACTTTCAGCTAGTTTCCTATAATTTTTGATTATTCCTTACCTGGGCATAGTAACAGGGATGAGCTCGAGAAAGCCTGGCGTGAAATATCTAAGGAAACCGATTAAATGGTAATTAAAAATTTTATATTTACTATCAAAATGAATGATTTCCATATGATGTACAGCCTCGAGTATACAGAATAATTAATGTCGCCCTTTTCCGGATAATGAAATAGTCTGCAAAATCTGCAAATATAGTCTGCAAAATGCCTTGGAGAAAGTGTCATGAGTTAATTCAATAAACATGTATTTTCTTTTAAAAATGTATTACAAGTAAAAATACCTTTTCCATAAAATTGACATTAGATATGTATTAAAAATACATTGAAAAAGTTTTTTTAAATATTTTTTCTACCTAAATTCTTTATATTATGTTAAAGTGCACCTGTTTTGCCAAGGAATAATTGCATTCGGTTTTAAAAATTACTACACAAACGATTTCTCAGTTCTACGGCCTCAGAATTCGCTCTTCCGCAGCAAGGTTGTAAATTTTATTGAGGTGTGTGGCAACTTTGTTCTTCGTTGTCTGGGAACATCCGATAGTATGGTTGAAATTTCTCGGGATCTTTCAACAAATCACGTGCCAAAATGTATCCACCATGCTCATCACAAGACTTGTTGAAGTCGTGGATCCATTTCCTTTTCTTTCTACGTAATTTAAACCATGCGTACTTTAAAATTTCATCCTCACTCGAAGAAGTCATAGTGCGAACTGGCCAAGTGACGTTCGTCTCGTTGCAGACATGGTGTCGCTCCAGTGTGCGGGGGCTTGTCTGAAGCATGACTTAAACAAAAATTGACTATGTCTTGACGCGTCGGTGTGCGGCCTACCTAACAATGTAATTGGTAGGCAAGACAACATCCCATTACAATAGTATGATTTCCCCAAAATATGTGAATTATAAACGTTTTACATGAATGATTTCGAAATGTAGGTGGAAAAAGATGAACCGTATAAAAAAAACTTTATAATGTTTCTTCAGAATGGTTCATATCGGAAGATCGTAGGTTAATTCTTTCTAATTTTAATCTACAAATGAATGAAGGCCTGCACGTCGAAAAGTCGATTTTTACGTGTTATTTTATGGGAAATGGAAGTGTCATCCTTGGAGTTGAAACCGGGACTTTTAACTTTCTCCATACGTAGTAATGGGAAAGTATTGTGATCACGAAAAAAATCGACTTCGAGATTTCAACGGAAATACACGTTTTGAGGTCCATAGAACACGTTTAGATTATTTTCGGAATGATGTCTGTGTGTGTCTGTGTAAGTGATTGTGGGCGCTCTTACTCAAAAAGTACTTGCCATATTGTGACCAAACTTCATATATAACACTTTAGCATGATCATAAAGAACTAATTAGTTTTTGGACAATAATGTTTAACTGGAAGTCGAAGTTTATTCGAAACCAGATTCGGTTTTGGCGATATTTCTCCATTAAAACATCATTATTGTATATACAATTTTATACAAATATTGTAGAGAATGTAATTTCCTACAACTTTCATTTGAAACAATTTTCCATAGCAGTTATTGTTTAGGAATTATTTATAAATAATCGGTTTATTCCGTTTCCGTTAAATATCTCCTTAAAAACGTCGTTATTGGTAATCTTCGTGAGGACCCAAGTTGTAGGGAATAACATTTTTTCCAACTTTTGTTTGACACAATTTTTCGTAGAACCATCCATTTCAGAGATATTTTGCTTATTCGTAAATTTCTAGTATGCAGCGCCACCACCATGTAGTGGTGAATTCTGTAAACATATTCAAAATATATAGTTTACGGCAATAAGGACGACTGTATTCTTTTAAGATACGAAATAATAATTTTGCCTTATAATGCTATTCACAATAATTTAAATATCTATACCCCAAATATGGAGAAAGTCATATGTTGGCCACATCAGATTTTTTTATTTGCCGAACACACACGTCAAAGTAAACTGAAACGAATGTTTCACAATGTATTCATTAATGTTTCATGCAGAAATACATTTGTAGTTCAATACCCATTGCTCCTTATAACATACTGTTTGTCAGAGAGAAGAAAACTTGTGAAGTTAGGACATATTTAGAAAGCAGGTACTTTGTTGAAAACAACGAAAGAGTGATGTATTCACAAAAAATACAAATAGTAACCATTACGAGCATTATCCACATAGTAGTAAAGGAAATACGAGAACCAAACATGACATAGCGATAGCCGTACGGCGATGCTCGGCCATGACAGCATGCATTCAGTGTTGCTATATGGCGATGCCTGGCCGATAAAGGTTAAATGATCTTTGAGGAAAACACACAATTGGCATAGAATGTTTAGCAATACTGTAAATATTCTTTCAAGGTTTCAGATGTATTTTTCTGCTACAGTCTGATATAATGTGTATGATAATGCTATCCTATTCTTTTGCAGTGTTGCCAACATTAGAATTTAGGCTTATTGGCTAACTTAATGTATTACTGTGCACATTTCATGCATTATTATATGTGTAATCGATAAATAAAAAGGCAACGATATTCGAAGCATCAGTTTTTATGCAATCAACACATTTTCAGGCTTACAAAGCTTCCGTTTAAGGGAATATGTAAATGGAAAGACATGTAAAACCACATATCAAGAGTGGTGTAGACATTTCCGGGATCCCTCGGTATTTTGTGCAACTGTATTCAATGTGCTCCCTTATCTTAATTCCAGTAGAAGCTCAGTTATCCGGCATCTACGGGAATTGAAGGGTGCCGGTTGCTTGAATTTGCTGGTGGCATGAGCAAATGAACATTTTTTAACCCTGCAGTACTCGCATGAATTTTTCGAATGCCAGTACTCGTGTGGGTGTTCCTGACACCACACGTATTTTTGTTAAAAAACAAATTTATCGTCAGTAATTGATAAATTTCTATTAGGTGTTTTATTACTGTTTATTTATAAGTTAACTTTAGCAAAATACAAGATTTAGGATTATAAATATATTTCATATGAAAAAGTGTTCAAGAATATTCTTATGAACCTTTTCAGATGTCAATAAGTGAAATACCGGTTGATAGATGTTCAGAATAGATTCATACTAACGTCAGAGCTGTAAGTAAAATAAGGAATTGCCAAAAAGTCTTCAGCTTTTTCAATTAACAGTACTCCTGAAATAGAAACACCTTCTGACCATTTTTACGTAAACCATTCATACAGCGTGCGATCTAAATACTCAAATTTCGGAGTATTCAGTTTTTCGATGTTTTTCACACTTTCTGATTCCACATAAAATTTTTTCAACTTTGCTGTTTGTGCTTTTATATCATACATCGTTTACGAGCCAACATTATACATCATCATAAGTTCATTACGATTTTCACGTATTTCTAGTTTCTGTTTTATAATCAATACAACAAGTTTACTTTTCTCACCAAGTTTATCATACAGTAAAAAACCAGATTCCAGTTAACCGGTAATCCAGTTAACAGACTATTTTTAAAAAATAATGCATTTTTCCAAAATTTGTTAGGAGAAAGAAATTTAAATTTAAAGCCACACGGCTCACCACCGTGTGTAGGGTGCACTCCGGTGAACAAGTAAATGTAATTTGGAAGAGAACAAGTAATCTATTTTAGAAAGTACCCGTTTACCATAGTGGGAAGGAAAGTCATGAGGCCCGGTGCAAAGTATGCACCCTAGGGTGGTCCTTAGCTATAGGCAAAAAAATTTTTTTTAAATTTCTTCCGGGACGCCCCCTAAATTTGTTCCATTTGGTTAGAAAATAAATTGTGTTAAATATTTTTACAATCGGATAACGGGAAAACGTGCCGCATCGCACTTGAACTTTATATATTTCATCATTTTTTGTGGTATTTGGGTCATTCCTAGCGAAAATGGAGCAATTCCAATTTTAGATTCTAACGGATTGTTTTGATATTATTACCAACACTTTATTAGACATTTTAGGTGATGTGTCTCAAATATTCATATCATCTGCCCAGTAGTTGCCAGGATCCGGCCCGGAAAGTGAGCGCGTGCCATGCAAGTCGCAGCATGCCGCGGCGCAACTGCTCAAATCTGTCAAATTCGCTGCCTCTTATCTCGTAAAGTATTTCGCCAGTAGTTTCGAAAAACACAACTTATTATCGTTTTTGGCAGTTCTTTAAGGTTATTTACTTCAATATACCTCATGACTTCCATATTTTGAATAAAAATACGCGAAACTTGAGAAATATTCAGATTTTTTCGTTTCACTGTTATATTACGAAGCCAGTGACATAGCTACCATATAGAAAGAGGAGGCAATGCCTAAAGGCCCTCGAACAAAAGGGGCCCCACGAGCGAAAGAACGATTTTTATAGTTAAGCGTCACTTTGATGAATTGTCATCAGATTATCGTTTTCACCTCTTTCTCAAGAGGGCCCCACCACAGAGAAAAATAAACACCGATGAAATATATATTAAAAAATCTTTTTACTAAAATATTTCCGCTTAGGGGGCCCATCAGTGATTCTTGCATAGGGGCCTGAAACATCGAGCTACGCTACTGTACGAAGCCAACAGTTTTCATATTGAAAATAGAAAGAGTTTGAAACCCTTGTTAAATCAATAAAGTGAATTTGTAAGGTATAAATAATGTGTGATTTTTTAAATTTCTATTTATTTAAAAACTTCTTTTTCAATTTGTGGGAAAACATTGTTACTTCAATGTATTAAAATAATTTTCTCTCAAGGTCTTATGATCATTAAAATAAAGTACCTTTCAGAGAAGTTTAATTTAAGAGTATATTTAAATTATAACGAGTTTCTCAAATTTCTTTTGACAACGTTGCTCTGTTGCAGTCTGGAAATTTACGCCGGTAGTCTGCGACGACTTTCAAAACGAACTGTTTTTGAGATTCAAATTTAGTAAATAATTTATTAAAGTCCTCCATTATCTTAACACCTCTTTCTGCAGCGTCGTTGACGACTTTCAGTTGTTTCGCAATCTCCAGTCCCTCGCTATAGGTGTGATCATTTTTTCACATAAGGGGATCCTTAGAGAGAAATGTCATTGAAATATTGAACCTTTTGAAAAATTGTCTAGATTCATTAAAAATGAAATGTTCAAGTCCCTTATCTACGAAGTGTATTATATCTTTCGAGTGTATGGTAAATCTTTTGGTTGAGTCGTCTGAATTCTCGTTGACATTTGATTGCAAGGCTATAGTGCGTTTCCCAAAGTCGTACGGGTCAGATTCGCAGTATTCCGTCCGCATTCGGGTTATTTCGCTTAGGCTACGACCCAATGTTGCCACATTTCGAATTTCGCTCATTTCAGCAGCAGCTGTGGACGAGTGAAGTTCTGAGAGCAATCGTGTCAACAGCGCTCGTCAAGAATTTTTGAAAGGCGTGGGAAATTTAAGACCTCTTATTGGCTGACACTTTCTCCCCCTCACCCTACAAGTCTAACTGTAGACATGCCTCACCCGTACGATCTCTGGAAACGCAGAATACCATTCGTTTCTTAGTGTCTATTGATACCTTGTCGTCGAAAAACGCTAGAGCTGCACTTTCTGGTGCAAGGTACCACAAATGGTTACAAATGTTATTCATTGCCACACGGCTAATTTCACTGTCAGTCTTGTCGTACTCGTAAAGACTTTTCAAAAACAGCAAATCTCTCCGAGGAGCTTCAATGGCAATTGGCGCGCTAATCCAAGCCTCCACGTACAAACGTACTAGAAAGGCGCACACGTCGCAGAGTGCAATTTCTTCTTCGGCAGATAAGGAGAATTCATCGCGAAGAAGAAACGTTTTTAGACAGTATTTAGCTTTATCCATCCACCTAGCATGGTGTAATGCACCGGGAACGCGAAATGATATTCCTCGAGGCGGAACCCCTCCCAGAAAAATGACAGTTAGTTCAAGGAGTTCTCGGTAATCTTCCCTGGGGTGATTTTCCTGTAAACGTTGCAGCGCGAAAGCAAGAATTTCATCTTCCGCGTCCTTTAGATCTTCTCGAACCCACTAGTTTTGCATTCCAGGTATAAAATTCTCCGTTAAGTTGAGGCCATGCTTCCTGAAACGTTTTGAAGAGGGAAACATTTGGGCCGGATGATTTTCCAAATTTTTCGTCAAAGACACTCTTTAAAACAATGTATCTAAATTGTACAATGTAGTCGCCAAGTGTATACTAAATTTTTAGGAATATCACAGAAGGGAAGACTGCCGGAAACTTTTATTCACTATTACATTTCATGGAGATATTCCGACGCGAGAACGATACATAAGTGAAACGAAAAAATCTGAATATTTCTCAAGTTTCGCGTATTTTTATTCAAAATATGGAAGTCATGAGGTATATTGAAGTAAATAACCTTAAAGAACTGCCAAAAACGATAATAAGTTGTGTTTTTCGAAACTACTGGCGAAATACTTTACGAGATAAGAGGCAGCGAATTTGACAGATTTGAGAAGTTGCGCCGCGGCATGCTGCGACTTGCATGGTACGCGCTCACTTTCCGGGCCGGATCTTGGCAACTACTGGGCAGATGATATGAATATTCGAGACACATCACCTAAAATGTCTAATAAAGTGTTGGTAATAATATCAAAACAATCCGTTAGAATCTAAAATTGGAATTGCTCCGTTTTCGCTAGGAATGACCCAAATACCACAAAAAATGATGAAATATATAAAGTTCAAGTGCGATGCGGCACGTTTTCCCGTTATCCGATTGTAAAAATATTTAACACAATTTATTTTCTAACCAAATGGCACAAATTTAGGGGGCGTCCCGGAAGAAATTCAGAGTTCGAAAAATAAGGACCACCCTAATGCGCACGGGTCCTCTTATGCATCAAACATTTTTAATAGTAAATTTTAACAAATAAAGCAATCTCTCTTGTTATGACACTGATATTTTTTCAGATTTCCTTTAAAAATGCGTGTACTTTATAAGTACAACAAATATTTTTTAGAGAGCGCGGAGGATCTTTAAGTGTGGGACACAATGCAGTTGCACCGTTCACACCACCATCATCAAGCCTACCCTGATGATTCCGGTTGCATGAGATTTCTGGATGGATGGATGGATGAATGCCGGATAACTGAGCTTTTACTGTAGGTATTTCATTTGTCTTGTAATAATTTATATTTGTTTTTAGTAACACCGAACTATAATAAATATCTTTTAGGGTTCTACTGGGGGTTGAATCAAACCATAGATCTATCTAAATATTAAAAAGGATAATATTTTCCTCAGTAATATTTTTGACTTTTGTCACATTAGATGCATGGTGAATTTTGGACAACTTTTTTGAAAAAACCGTGTCTTATACGATGGAAAATACGATAAATATCTCCTAAAAGATGCATTAGAGAGAAGAAATTTTTGAAAAAAGTTGTAGAAAATAAAATTTTTTATAACTGTTATATTTATCAATATATGCAATAATGGCATTTTAACAGATATATTTCACTAAAACCAGAAAGTGACAAGAATTAACCTCAACTTCCGATTGATCTATATTGTCCAAAAACTAATCAGCTCTTGTCCCTATGATGAAAATATCATATTTGAAATTTGGTAATTAAATGGAAAATACTTGTTGAGTTACAGTGTTTGCAAAATTCCTATCACATACAGACACACACAGACATCATCGCATAAATACTCAAAACGTGTATTTCCTTTGAAAATCTTGAAATCGATTTTTTTCATGAAAATGATACTTTCTCTTAAACTACGCATGTATATGGAGAAAGTAAAAAAAGGAAGTGCATTAGCAAAACTCTTAAGACACTGCATACTAATTGTTTGGGATAAATGTACTATGTTGAATAAGGCAGCAATTGAGGCTTTAAACCTTATCCTTCAAGATATCAGAGAAAATAACAATTTTATGGGAGGAGTGACTATTGTTTTATCAGTTGTTTTTTGTCAAACTCTTCCAGTTGTTCCTAGAAGAACTAGAGCCGATGAGGTAAATGCATACATAAAATCATCATTTATGTGGAAGAAAGTAGAAATATTAACCCTCTCAACAAACATGAGTGTGGGTTTAAAATGAGGTAATACAGCTGGTGAATTCGCAAAATTATTGCTGCAAACAGGTGATGGAAATATTCCAGATGAAAACGGCAAAATTGAAATACCAGAAAAACTTGGGTGTTGTGGTGAAGTCAGTTGCTGAACTTGAATCAAAAGTCTATCCTGATATCTCTCACATTTTAGAGAAAAGTCAGTATCACGGTTATGCGAAAGAGCTATCCTTAGACCAAAAAAATGAGCTCCTTTTAAAGCAATTTGTCTTCAAAGAAATGCTTTATAAATCTGTGACTACCATAACTGATGTGAACGAGGCAGTAAATTATTTGGTTGAGTTTTTAAATTCATAAAGTCCATCAGGGATTCCTCCTCATACATTGCTGTTTTAAGGGTTGAAGTACAAATTATATTACTTTGGAATTTATAAGATCCATAACTTTGTAATGGGACCTGCCATTTGCAGATTCAAACTTTATATCCCTATGTTATGGAAGCAGTAATTTTGACAGAATGTGCAGAAGGACAGTGTTTTCATACCACATATCCCCATGATTCCTAGCAAATACCTTTTTGAAATCAAATGACTTCAATTTCCAGTAAAGCTTTGTTTTTCAATCTTATATATAATTTTAGAAGCATCCGTCCATCCATCGCCTTCCTTTCACGGTCTCTTTCAATTTCAGGAACAGCCAGAAGTCATTGGGTGCCAAATCAGCTGAATAGGGCAGGTGTGGTACAACAGTGTTGTTTTTACTGGTCAAAAATTGCCGAACGGAGAGAGCAGAATGACACGGTGAATTGTCATGGTGTAACAGCCACCCATCTTGCCACTTTTCCGAACGTTTCCGTCTGACCGTGTCTCTGAAATGTGTGAAAACTCCCTTGTAGTAAGCTGTGTTAACAGTTTCACCTTGCGGGACAAATTCTGAGTACACAATCCCTTCAATATCAAAAAATGAAATCAACAAGACCATAACCTTTGGTTTCGGTGACGAGGGTGTCTTCCACTGGGAGCTTTGCATTTTGGTCTCAGTATCGTAACCGTAAATCCAAGAGTCATCACCAGTTATGATCTTTGATAAAAAAATCCAGATCTGCTTCGGCTTCCTCAAACAACTCAGATGAAATGCAGACTCGAGTTTCTTTTTGCTCCTGGCTGAGAATGCGTGGAACAAACTTGGCGCTCACACGTCTCATTCCCAAATCCTCGGTCAGTATCGTCTGAACTGAACCAAAAGAAAGAGAAGCCCTTTGTGCAATTTCTCGAATAGTTAGATGCTGTTCCGAGCGAATGAGAGAGCAGATTTTGTCGATGTTCTTGTTGTTTTGGGAATTTGATGAATGACCACTTCACTTCTTCGTCTTCCAGCGAGAAATCTCTATTGCAAAACCTTTCGAACCACTTAAAAACTGTTTTCTTTGTGACAGCAGCACTTCCGTACATTGTAACGAGTGATTCATGGGTTTCCTTTGCCGTCTTTCCCAGTTTGAAACAAAATTTCATGTTTGCGCATTGTTCAAATTTTGACATTGTCACAACTTGTGACGAGTGGAAAAAACACATCCTTACATCAAGCGTGCTCATGCCAGACTGGCATGTTGTTAGAGGTTGAAAACTGTTGTGCGCAGGTATGAGGATTGCTGCTATAATCCATGCCCATAATCATTTCTCAAGGGGACTACCCATTCAGGAGTTATAATATCATTCACAGAACTTTCTGATCAAACCTTGTATATTATACAGAAAATTCTCTCTTTTGCCCATACAATATTACAAATCTAGTGTTGGCAGCTCAAATCTATCACCCTTTAAAAACCCACCGAATAAACTAGCAAAGTTTATGCTTTGTTAAAATAAATATCCATTTTTCCTTCTCATTCTGTCATGAGGTGAGGTGGTGTGGGAGATAAGGTGTCGGACTAAAGAACCAAGATTACTAGGATCAAATCCCAATGAATGCCAAGGTTTTTCAGAGTAAATTGCGGTTGCATTTTTAATGCTAACAAGGGGAAGCCACTACTGACCCCCAACCGATTTGGCTGAAACTTCGTAGAGATAATGTCCATGACGTCCGATTAACGAAAATATATACATATCAGGGCCAATACCCAGCCGTTTTTATTTTATTAATAAAAATAAGTTATTATTTCCCTAGTCACTACTTAACTACCGTACACGGTAAAGGATCTCGTAGATAACGGTGTTGGCGGAGTGTCTAGCACGCTTGGCTGTAAATCTGAAGATCTGATGTTCGAGTACTTGTCCCGAAACTTTTTTCATTTTTTCCTGCATTTTCACTTTCATCATTTAAAGTATTTATTACCTAATTTCCTAATATTGCTTTAAGTTTAAATATCCATTTATTTCTAAATAAAATTCCTAATCACAATGATAGTATATATAACTATAAGCTAACTCTATTTCCTCATACCTGTGAATTTCGTCGACTTCTTTGGGCCCCACCAGATCGTAATCTTCATGGAAGTTCATCTCGCCAAGCATATCCACAACACGTGTATAAATTTCTTGGGCCATTACAACACTACGGCCACATTCACTTTCGGGAACTTCTTTATCCGACATCAATCCATTTTTTCAGAGGAGTTTCATGCATCTTTCGCTGTTTCTTCGTCCAAAGGAGGAGACGTAAAAGATGTAACATTTTTGCTCGTTACAGGATTCCCCGCTGAAGATGTTGAAGCAGTGTATTCCATTTTTGAATCAGCAAAAACTGTAGTATGTTAGAAATACACTTCGAAACACACTAGTTAAAATGCTCACAATGCTCTGATGAAAGAAGTAACACTGATCTTGTAGCACTTGAGATCGCTCCTATCTGATCCTTTTCCAAATGCTTTCAAAGAATTTTTCGACAATGTCATGATTGTGAAACAATACGTGCAAGACAATAAGTTTCTTTTCATTGTTTAATCATGGGGAGGACAATAATAAATAGCTTTACATTGAAAAATTTATTAACGAGGAAAACCAACAGCTATGTACGCTACAAATAATTCTTCAAAACTGCACATCAGTATATTAAAAATATTAACTATTAAAAAATAAAAATATATAGCGTTATTAAGAAATAAGCATTTAAAATGAAAGTGAAAATGTGGAAAAAAATGAAAAATAATTTCGGAACAAGGACTCGAACAACATACCTTGACATTTACAGCCAAGCGCATTAACGGCTACGCTAGTGCCGCCTATGAAAAGCAACGTTACCGTGTATGGTAGCTAAGCAGTGACTAGGGAAATAATAACTTATTTTTATTAATAAAATAAAAACGGCTGAGTATTGGCCCTGATATGTATATATTTTCGTTAATCGGACGTCATGGACATTATCTCTACGAAGTTTCAGTCAAATCGGTTGGGGGTCAGTAGTGCCTTCCCCTTGTAAGTCATAGAAAGAAGAAAAACATTCATATATATATATAAATATAGTAGTCAAGCAAATACAATAGTTATTAATATACGGATGGACTTATTTGAAATGTATTATAATGGAAGTCTACTTTTAATGAACGATTGAGAATCAAAGAAGGATTAGTCATTTACTTACCACAGAGACAGGAAGTTACTGCAAATATCCACAGCATCCCATTCAACATTATTAAGACCAAAAACCTCACTAATTTCAGCATTGCAAAGGAGATGTTGTAGAACATGGCCAAACTGTAAATAAGCCAATTTAATTCAATGTATAGCTTTATTCTAATCAGTCTTTAAAACATACTTTAGCAATTGAAAAGCAAGACTTCCTAAAAAGATCAAATTAAATATTTAATTCACTAATTAATAATGATTGAAATACGACACACCAGATACGTCAAACTGGCAACCTAAAAACTGTATTTAGCCCACTCATTTATTGTAGCTACACATGCATGGGTATTCAGAAGAATTCCTGTGTGCATGACATTATTTCTGACTTGAATTTTGTCATTCATGGACTGTATGGTAACTTTCCAAGAATAGTACTGTTAAAACTCATGTATAGGATGCACTTTTTCCAAATTTCTGAGACTAAAAAGCACGGTGCATTTTATACATGGGTCCATAATATTTGACATTTTTTTCTATGAAATGTTCATTGAAAAATGATTTTTATTATCATGATGTCAAATTTCAACTACAGTATACAGGCAACCCCCTACTTTCTTACACATATGTTCCTGAAAACATATATGGAAGTCGAATGTACGAAAGTCGAACATAGATTTACATGTTATAGGGGGGTTCCGTTCTCAGAGAGCCAAAAAATATTATAAAATCTCTAAATATGGTATAATTGTTAGTTTTTTTGTGTAGGGGCCTTTTAGACACAATCGTCGATTTTATAATATAGAGAGATAGAACAAAATGCAATAAAATATTTAAATAATTCCACAAATAAACACTGCTGTACAGACAAAGATGCCGATGCGGTGGAAACTGGTGGCCTGGTGGCTGGCAACCAGCAGCACTCATTTCGCTGACGCATGAAAGTCCGAATTCAGCATACAGAAGGCGGTTTACGGGTGTCAATGTATAATGAATGAAAGTGCGAGTTTTTTTCATTAACGCAATTTGCTATTTTCATAGTTTTTTTGTAATATTGCCTAATCATGGCCACAAAGAGAGTGATGATTGAAATGAAAGAAAAGTCGGTAAAAAGGGCATTAACAGTGATGAATTTGGAGAAGAAAATTGAAGTTTTACATAGACTTCATCAGTTGGTAAATTACTTGGTGTGACCGAGTCCACAATAAAATCGGTAAGGAAAGTGAAGAAGCGATTAGAGCTAGTGTTGCAAGTAGTACTTCAACGAGTACAAAAGTGTCTTTTGTACCTAGGAATCTGTATGTAGAGAAGACAGAGAAGGCTTTAAACCTGTGAATCGAGACCCAAACTGGCAAGAAAATCTCGCTTAGTTCACTTGTCATTTGCGAGAAAGTCAAGCACAACCATTATGTCTCAAATTGTTTCGTGGTCTGCTAACGGGATATTGACAACATCATCGAAGCGTGTGTAGGTTGGTTCCTTGCTCCTTAAAAAAATTTGGCGTTTATTCAGAATGCCACAGTATGTATTGTATTATTATATTTTGTACATATTCTTTAATTTTGTTCTTCTCCTTCACAATTGAACACACAATCGACTGGCTTAAGTCCAATGAGCGTCCGATTGAAGCTAAAGATTCGCCACTTTCGGCATGCCTAAATATTTCCATCTTTGTCTCAATCGTGCTCACCTTATGAGCCCTACGTTTCTTTTCATTTGTGTTAGCACCTTCAGTTTTCCGTTTCTCACTCATGTTTATAAAATATTAGGTGTAAAATGCACAAAGAAAGAAACACTGCTGTACGTACAAACAAAGATGGTAACGTTGTCGAGACTGATTATTAATAATAATTTATTGATTATTAACCGACTTTACAATGGTATTAATCTTGTCAAATTTCACTACAATATTAAATAAAAATCTGATGTGGCCAACACATGACTTTCTCTATATTTGGGGTATAGATATTTAAATTATTATGAATAGCATTATGAGGCAAAATTATTATTTTGTATGATAAAAGAATACAGTCGTCCTTATTGCCTTAAATTACGTATATTTTGAATGTTTACAGAATTCACCGCTACATGGTGCTGGCGCTGTATACTGGTATTAAGATAAAGCGAAATATCTCCGAAATGGATGGTTCTACGAAAATTTCTTTCAAACAAAACTTGGATGAAATATTATTCTCTACAACTTTGGTCCTTACGAAGATTACCAATAACTATGTTTTTAAGGAGATATCTGACGGAAACCGAAAAACCGGTTATTTATAAATAACTCCCAAACAATAAGTCCCATAGAAAATTGTTTCAAATGAAAGTTGTAGGAAATTACATTCGCTATAACGTTTGTATAGAATTGTATATACAATAATGATGTTTTAACGAAGAAATATCGCAAAAACCGAATCGGGTTTCAAATAAACCTCGACTTCCGGTTATCCGTTATTGCCGAAAAACTAATCACTTCTTTACGCTCATGTTAAAGTGTTATATATGAAGTTTGGTAACGATATGGCATGTACTTTTTGAGTTAGAGCACCCACAATCACATACACACACGCGCGCGCACGCACACACACACCGGACGTCGATGCGATCGGACCTTTGTCTCTCTGTTTGACTGCCTGTTTCGTGTGCTTTTCTACGGTTTTCATCCGTTCTTTTGAGGTGGGGATGTCTTTTTACTTTCTCCATACGTAGTAATGGGAAAGTATTGTATTCATGAAAAAAATCGACTTCCAGATTTCAAGGGAAATACATGTTTTGAGGTCCCTAGAACACGTTTAGACTATTTTCGGAATGATTGTGTGTGTGTGTTAGTGTGGGTGCTCTAACTCAAAAAGTACATGCCATATCGTTACCAAACTTCATATATAACACTTTAACATGAGCGTAAAGAAGTGATTAGTTTTTCGGCAATAACGGATAACAGGAAGTTGAGGTTTATTTGAAACCCGATTCGGTTTTTGCGATATTTCTTCGTTAAAACATCATTATTGTATATACAATTCTATACAACGGTTATAGAGAATGTAATTTCCTACAGTTTTCATTTGAAACAATTTTCTATAGGAGTTATTGTTTAGGAGTTATTTATAAATAACCGGTTTTTCGGTTTCCGTTAAATATCTCCTTAAAAACATCGTTATTGGTAATCTTCGTAAGGACCAAAGTTGTAGAGAATAATATTTCTTCCAAGTTTTCTTTGAAACTAATTTTCGTAGAACCATCTATTTCGGATATATTTCGCTTTATTTTAATACCAGTATACAGCGCCAACACCATGTAGCGGTGAATTCTGTAAACATTCAAAATATACGTAATTTACGGAAACGAGGACGTGTCTTCTTTTATGATACGAAATAATAATTTTGCCTAGTAATATTATTCATAATAATTTAAATATCTATACCTCAAATATGGAGAAAGTCATGTGTTGGCCACATCAGATTTTACTATTTTAGGATTGATGTCTGTGTGTGCGTGTGTATGTGATTGTGGGCGCTCTAACTCAAAAAGTACTTGCTATATTGTTACCAAATTTCAAATATAACAATTTAGCATAAGCACAAAGAACTGATTAGTTTTTGGAAAGTAACGGTTAACCGGACGTCGAGGTTTATTCGGAACCCGATTCGGTGTTCGCTATATTTCTCCTTTAAAAAATCATTATTGTATATACAAATATATATATATATCTGAACCTCCACTTTCCCTTCCTTCCGTTCACTCTGTTGAACCTCTACCTCCTCCTCCACTCCCCCTTCCTTCCAATCACTCAGACGTTCCTCTTTCTCTGCCGTCGGCACTCCCCTTGACTCCTCCTTCTATCCAGCTACCGTCTAGTTCACCCTCTGCGCTACCCTTCCCCATCCCTTCTCTCCAGCCCCTTCCCTCTACCTCGACACCCTCCTCTGCAGAGTCACGGCAAAGTTGTCAACTCGACGTAGTAATAACGGAGATACAATAAACCGATCTACGAAAAGACCTTTAAACAGTAAGGTAGGATCGGAAACAGTACCGAAGGCATTGTGCGAAGAAAAGGGAGGCGGCAGGAGCGCAACGGCCTATTCCCTCGACGAAAATGACCGCGCCACAATCGAAATGCTTACGGACGAGGACACAATAGATGGTCCTCTCAGATCAGAGGCTTTAATGTGTCTTTTAGAGGAGATACATAGCAAAACCGCTCCCAAACAAATCCTCATAGCTAGGAGGTATACAAAGGATATGGAAGGGCTGTGCACCACCTTACACCATCTCATGCCACGTGTCTGAAAGATTAAAATTGCGAATAAATCGCACCCTAACGCACCTGGCTCAAGACGATGGGCAAAGATCTTCCTAGTAATTCTCTTACTTCTCTATTTATTCATCTATTATTTATTTATTTATGTTTCTCTTAATAAGCATATTAGAATGCACAAAATAAACATTTTAACCTTGAATGTGCGCTCAGAGCGCAGTAGCACTAAGTGGGCACAACTCATTGCTTTGGTTAGAACTTGGACACCGGACGTATTGTTGCTGCAGGAAACGAACAAGGATTCCGCTGCGCTCCCTAGCCTCCTAGGATACACTTTCTATTTCAACCCACATAGGATGCCGCATACAGGAACGGCTATCGCAATAAGGAACAACCTGAGTAACAAAGTCGCCTTGGACAGTAACCTATTTGCCGGACACTTGCAAGAAGTGAGGCTCAATTTCTGTGCCTCTGCCACTCAACAACTTAGTATCGTAAATTTCTATGGTCCACATGACACCGAGTTAGCGCTTGATGTCACTGAGGCAGCGTACAACTCCATTGCTGCACTTCCCCATTCTGCGTTCTCAAGTGGCTCGTGCGTGATACTTGCTGGCGATTTCAACGCAACTCTGGTGCCCGAGGTTGACAGAAGCGGCGGCGTTGAGCGAACACTAAGGTTTGCGAATAGCCTTCGAAGATTGGTAGAACACCATGACCTGATGGATGTGTGGCGGGAATTGAACCCAACTGAGGCCGCCCATACATTCAATGTTCGGCAAACTTCGTCCAGGCTAGATCGCTTTTATCTGTCGAGGGGTAAATTATCTCTCATGAAATCCATACGGAAAATTGCTTCTGTTTCGGACCACAACGCTGTTATGATTTCCGTACATCTTCCGGGAAAGCCTCCCACACCACCTTACTGGCGATTTGATAATGCAATGCTGGAAGATACGGATTTCACAACATATGTTAGTCGGATTATCAGCGAAATGGGAAGAAACAATGTATACAACGATCCGGTTTGCAAGTGGGAAAATATAAAAAGAGAGATAAGGGACTACAGCATTCCCTGCAAAAAGTGGAGGGCCAAAGGACAACAAGCATCGACAAACAACAGCAATGTCAGAGGGTGGTACGTGCTCAGGCTGGCTGGGAAGAGCTCGTAGCTCAGGACGTTCCCGCGATTCCACATCTTGCACAGTGGGCTCTACGCACCAGGCCAAAACCACTAACGAAGCTGGAGATGGAAGGGAGCGTCATTACGGATCCAGCTGAACTGAGGCAGCGGGTGCGGCAGTACTTTGCTGATATTCACGACGTGGATCCTGACGACCTTCCTTCTGAAAATACTGCTCATCACTCTCCACTCTGCCTTGATGAGCAAGAAAGGCAGCTCCGTGAATCCCCACTTGGAATAAACGACTATACGGTTGCGCTAAATCTTTCAAACAAAAGGAAAGCCCCAAGCATTGACGGACTAATGGTAGAATTCTACCGTAAATTTTGGAAAGCTTTGAAGTTGATTACAACTATATATGATGCCAGCATGGGTGAAACGAGTGAATCGTTGGTGAGTAAAACGTTTCAAATTTTTTAAATGTTTTAAAATAAACAAAATGATTTTTAATTGAAATTGTGTTAATTTGGAAAGAAATTGTTTAAAGGCTTGGTCCTGCGTGGACAGGTTGGATTTAAATGCTCCGTCGTCTAAATAGATAGAGAAAGGAGTAGAATGGGCAAGGAGTCCATAGTAGGAGTGGCCCCAGGTCTGTCCATTCAAGCAGGGAACAAACCCATTTTCCCGGGGAGACAGGATGAAAACACTGTGCATATTATACAGAAGGCGGAGAATTACTTAACTTCATTTAATCTTTCCCCTCAGCAGAAAACAACAATTTTTAAGAGTATGTTCGAAGGTGAGACTAGATTTTGGGGAGAAATGTTATTTCCGTTACCTCAAGATTTGGAAGAGGTTAAGACTAAATTTTAGAAAGATATTGGGAAAAAAGAGAAACCCAGTACCTTCATAGGTTGAACGTGATTATGGGAGAATACAAGTTAAACTCTAGGGAAAGTGTGGCCGATTACTTCACTAGAAAGTTGGCTGCTGCCAGGTTATGCTCACCACCTATGGATGAGGCTGAAGTCGTGTTCGTACTCTTGAGGCAATTCCCACCTAACACCCAAAATTTGCTAAATACTGCAGGCATGACAATGACTGAACACATGCATAAATTGTTAATGCAATATGACCAAGCGTAATGTGAGGAACCGTGCAAACACGCAAGAAAAACCAACAATGCGTTGTATGACGCCAAGGCGAGCAGTCATTTTCCCCACCACCACCCAGACATCAAGGGTTGCCTTTAACTCAACCGTGGGAAAATATCCAAAACCAAGCGCTGCGTTCGAACGTGTCAGGAGTGAGAGAAAATTCCTTTTTACCTCCAAACCTGGAACGACCCCCACCTTTCATTCCATCCTCCGTGAGTAACGAAGGGAGGACTCATACCCGGATGAGAAACTAGGAAAGTTCGAATTGAAGAGGTCTCCATATTCAAACGACAATAAGTTCGCAGACCTCCCTATTTTTAATAATTGTTGTGACCTACTTGTAGAGACGTTGCTGGATTCCAGCAATCAGGTCTCAGATGTTTCAAAGGAATTCGTTAACGATGCAGTAGAAGTTAATCCCATTGTATCTGTTATACCTCTTAGAAAAACTCGTCAGTTTATGGAGGGAGATCGCGTTTTATTACGCACGCCGGAAGGTCTAGCTCCCGATTCAGGAAAAATCGAGGCGATAGATAGATTCTTAGCTTTGCGTAATATTAGACACTTAAAGGGATTTCTTTTCTTTCTTTTGTTTAAGCAACAAAACGATCGATGTTTATGGAAAGCAACGTAAATAGATACTGATTATTATTCAGGAAGCGTTTATTGATGGAAGTAATTGAACCTTCTTTCGTCTATTGAATACTGGAATCTTACATTTTTTGTAAGTAAAATCATTATACTCTACATTATAATGTTTATTAACATAAATAGGCTCACGTATCTGGTGTACATTTACCAGTCAGTGTTCAATCATGGACAACTGTATGTTGCTTTTTCAAGACAAAAAAGTAAATATTTCAGTGAGGCATAATTACACAAGAAATGAAGCTGGATTTGGCGAAAGTAATATGATAGGAAATAAAATTATCGTTATACATATTTGAATGCAATAGGCTCGGAAACGGATTGTTACAAGCAAATATGATTAATTATTAAGAAAAGCTAATTGTAATTTTAAAAGTATCTACTATATATTTTAAAGTTTGTATGTTATGCTGTAGTAGCTTCACTAAATCCGTTGAAATTCAATGGGAAATTCTGCTAGTTAGTCATATTTCAATTGAAATCAACAAATATTTAGTTTCCATGTAAACAAAGCAAAATCACACACATGATTTTAGTGACGAATCTGAATGTAAATTTGAACTTTCGCAGTTTAACTTCTAGATGAGAGACGGAATTGATTATGGCTTAGGAACCATCTACAAACCATAATCTTTCAATCAATGCAACATTCATTTCCATCCGATCATTCCTTCAAGAGATCTGAGGGAACAAAAAATGGTCTAGCCCAAAATATATAAATAAGTAAATATATATTGGATGAACGCATATAAAAGATTTTATATAAAGTATATAAATGGCACTAAAATATGCACTTCATCAGTAAGATACATAGCAGCAATTTACATTGTGTCAAGCATTGCAATAAATTCCAGGTTAAAGCAACCCTGATTATAAACATGAGATTTGAAAAAACAATCCTTTCCTCAGGTACATTTTAGGTGGCTAGATCAACATGTACTGAAATGGATATAGGACATACCTTGAGGAACAATGATTTTACTTCTCGCAGAGAAAGAAGACAAGGTCTTCTGTCTGAAGGTGGAAGGAAATTGAAGACAAGGGCTGCTAAAGGTACACTTGAAGGCATGCGACTACGAAGACCAAGCATCCAACCAGGAACCTCACTACTGCGAAGTTTACTACCAGGTCTAAAAAAAATTTGAGGATTTTATAATGCATCAGTGTACTTTTTACACTTAAATCCCTTATAAAATAGAAAATAATTTATATCTGACAAAGGAATCACTTTATATAAGATTTTTGAAAAAGCTTCTAAAATTGATCTAGATAGGTACATTTTTAAAATGCGATAAAAGAAATGAAGGGTAATTAGCATAAGGTGCTTTTTTCCAACAATTTCATAAAAGAAATTCTTTTGACATTTACTCTGCCAAATTTTTACCAATGTAGCTCTGTAGGAAAACCGAGCAAAACTCCAGATCCAGTATGTGTTTAGAAATTTCAGACCGATACGTATTTCGTCTACAATTTAACCATATTCAGGAACAGGACTTGAGAGCACACAAATAGGTGGGAAGAATAGTCCAGTGGCACACGTTCAAGTGGTGATGCGGAGTTATGTAGTTGTATTTATACTTGGGGAAGGAAAGTGATGTGGATGACCTAGGAGAAGGAGAGGGATCATTTTGAAAAGAACGCTGTTTATGATGTCAAAGTCGTTATTCATCAAAGTATATTTATGTTTTTGCATTTAAAGACTTTCCGTTGCATCAAGTTTGCTATATGGAACTTGTTTCAAAAGTACGAGATTATATGTGTTAAGTGGGTGGTTATTTTTGATAATGTGTTTTGTGACAGTGGATTTTTATAGATGTCTATGTTTATAGTGTGCTACGTGTTCTTTAAATCTGGTGTGGTGAGGTTTCTTTTTGCCCTATGTACATCATGTCGCATTTGGGACAAAGCACTTTTATAGCGCATCTTTTGTATTTAGAATTCCCTATTAAATCTTTAACATTGTTTGTTACTTTGTATCCTGTATTGTGGAAAATATTGGTAAGCCCCTTGGTGAGGATTGGAAAGAACGGAAGTGAAATGACTTTGTTCTTCTTTTCGTCAGTTGAGATATGTTGTAATGATTTTGTTCTTCAATTTCTCCAGAGTTTTTTTCGATTTTTCTACATTAATTCTATCCAGTGGAAGCCCAAATTTTCTTATCATATGTAGCGCTAATGTAGAGCTATCTATCCTGGAATTTGTATTTGGCATTTGTAACTTACATCAATTGAGAGATATTCTGTACTATGATAAAAAGAAATAGATGGATTAATAAAATATATAAGCAATTTAAAAAACACTTAAAATCCATTATTTCATTTAATTATTTAACTACTACATTTTCAAGCTAAGAAAAAAAATAGATTTTGAAACAAACATTTTCAGAAAATTTTTAAAACATATGAGTCGTTGTGAACTAGAACACCACAACATACTAAAATGGCACGGTAGTGAATAATGGACATAGATTGTAATAACTTCTTATCTAACGTGGAAAGCCTTCATCCAAGGAACATGGGATTTGGCAATTTCTGGCAAGCGTTTCACATCAATCCTGAATTGGATTTTTTTAAATAAGACTTCAATGCTTTGCCACTGAATCAATTTGATCCAGGAATCTATATTCCATTCTGCAGCCAAACATGGACAAAAGCTGCAGTTTTTCTTAATAGGAGAAACACTTGTTAGAGCTAACCTGTTTCTAGGTAGGCAGGGATTTGACATTACACTGCTTAGTTTGGCATACAAGATTACATGCGTTCCAGGTTTATAATATGCATAAACAGCTAAGGGGACTTGGATTTTAATAACATTTAATAAGTAAAAAGCAGTTATTTAGAATAGTGCTGACCTAGTGGTAATTTACAAATCCTTAAAGCAGAGCTCCTAACCATTACAAAGATCATACTTTAGGGTGGCAAACTGTCCTGGTACCTTTTTAGTGTTTTTTTAAAAAACCCATATATAAGTATATTTGTTTTGTCTCTTCAGGCAATCTCTCTCTGGGTTCCTCCAACTTAGAGAGGTCAGATTTTCATGATGAGGTGCTCTCCATATGAGACCTATACATGGTATACATTTGGTGTAACTAGGAACAGCTGCTGAGGAGTAAGCAAATTCTTTTTCTAATCCCTATGTTTCATTTCTACATCCTTAATAAGAAAAACATTAAAGCAGTGCAGGGAATTATAAATTTGCATTTTTAAATTAGTTACAATTAAGATAAGAGCTCGAGACAAATAGTTTTACAACTGAAAGACTGAGGTATATATTTTTAAAAACAAGATTGAAAACTGCGTCAAAAGAGAGCAAACAATTGCTTTTAAACCAAATAGGAGGAAAAATTTTCTAATTTTAAACAATGGAAAATAAAACTGCCATAGCAAAGGGGTCCAATGATTTCAAATATTATTGCATAGCCTTGATATACTGCTTTTAACACCCAAAGTGCAGAGGAGATTTAATAAGTCCCATCCATACAGATGAAGGATGTATTTAAAATTTATCGATAAAGATGTGAAAAACTAATATAATTTTTAAAATTCATAACTTTTAACAATACTTTTGGACTACTATGAAATTTTTTGTGGATTTACATAGGAAATGAATTTTCAAACAGTATTATTTAAAATATCTTATGTCACACGCAAAAATTGCTGCAGAGAAGAGAATGAGCATCAATTGCTTATTTGTCCAGACGGCACGTTTGCAGTTAACATATAACTTACAGTATCATGAAAACATTTAAATGTGTTTATGTGGAGTCTTATTCAAAGAAAAATTGTAACATTTTTAAACATTTTATTTGTTAAAACAAATAATGAGAAAAGTTACCACAGGTCAACTTTTTGACATTTCAACTGGATATTTTAAGGAAAATGTTGCATTTCTGATTAGTTTTAAATACAGTTCATTAATAATATAGAAGTTATAGTTACACAATCATTATTCATAAACATTACAGAAGTCACATAGAAAAAATTGTTACAATATGTTCATTAGAAGCTGAGATATGACATTTTATATATCAGGAATGATTTTATATGCAGAATGCATACCTTTAAAAGATGCTTTTTAGGGAAGTTTCGCTTACAGCGTGAGCGCCTATTATTGTCGGTCGGTCCGTCCGTCTGCATGTTCATTCTCGGCAACTACTGAACGGATTTTCATGAAATTTGATATTAAGGACTTTCAATCAAATATAAGAAGAAAATCGCAAAAAATGAATCTCGTACGCCAATCAGCGGTACCACTTTACTGGTGACAAAAAATTAAATTTTCGTCATATCTCGTAAAGTATTGCTCATAATAAAATATTTTTCAAATAAAAGTTGTAGAACTGGTAAAGAAGAGTATTTCCTTTCCTATACATTTTTATCGTAGAAGTAGCCATTTACGAGAAAATCAAACAAAAAAGTCTTAAATCTAGTTGAACTTAGAAAATTTCTTGCATGGTTACTTCTTCATTGTTGCACTATTTTTAAATAGGAAGAAAATGGATTATTTATGATGAAGAAAAGAACTTTAAAACACTATTTCCCGTACGTACAGGTATAAGATTTCTTTCTAACTCTCCATTGCACGAAACGCGTCCATTTGTTATACGTTGTACACTTTCCTAACTTGTTTAACTTACCATGTTTTTTAGAAAATTTATACATGCATAATTAGATGCAGCATGAAATTTACCTTAAGAAAACATCTTAACATCTATGTATCATACTTATTGAGAATTTTATTGGCATTTGCTTTACTAGCATTCATCCCCTCTAGCTTGAAGTACATCATTATTAATGATTCCGTATCGAGTACTCGGCGTTTTCTTTGACTTTTTGAATATTCGAATACCCGGGTAATATTGATCGAGTACTCAATGGTAATTTGAAAAATTAAAATCACAAATTCACGATTATTGTTGATTGATTACAGGAAAAATTACAATTATGAAAGTAATCGTGAAATTAAAAAATTTGGAATTTAAGAAAGTTATTATTTTCTTTGTTAATTTGCGTATAAATTACCACAAAGTTCAGCCTATTCCTTGGATTATATTTTGGATATTAGTACTTTAACTGTGGAAGACAAGGTGTAACAAAATTAATTTAAATTTCAGGTAACGAAGCTAATAAACGACATTCACGTGCAATAAGATATAAGGATTGATAATAGACCAATAATTTCACCTATAGGAACGTAACCTCAGCTTCTACTACTGCTATCAGTAGATGTTGGTCAGTTCAATCAACAAACACTGAACAATCATATGAATGTGGTTCCACGGCTGACGAGGACCCAGATATTAATGTTACAAGTAGGGGAGGAGGGGGGAGGAAGAGAGTGGTGGGGGGAGGAAGGGGGAGAGGGAGGGAGGGGGAGAGGGAGGGGGGAAGGAGAGGGAGTGAGAGGGAGGGAGGGGGAGGAGGAGAGAGGGGGGGAGAGAGAGAGAGAGGGGGAGAGGGAGAGGGGGAGAGAGAGAGAGAGTTTCCATGTAAACAAAGCAAAATCACACACATGATTTTAGTGACGAATCTGAATGTAAATTTGAACTTTCGCAGTTTAACTTCTAGATGAGAGACGGAATTGATTATGGCTTAGGAACCATCTACAAACCATAATCTTTCAATCAATGCAACATTCATTTCCATCCGATCATTCCTTCAAGAGATCTGAGGGAACAAAAAATGGTCTAGCCCAAAATATATAAATAAGTAAATATATATTGGATGAACGCATATAAAAGATTTTATATAAAGTATATAAATGGCACTAAAATATGCACTTCATCAGTAAGATACATAGCAGCAATTTACATTGTGTCAAGCATTGCAATAAATTCCAGGTTAAAGCAACCCTGATTATAAACATGAGATTTGAAAAAACAATCCTTTCCTCAGGTACATTTTAGGTGGCTAGATCAACATGTACTGAAATGGATATAGGACATACCTTGAGGAACAATGATTTTACTTCTCGCAGAGAAAGAAGACAAGGTCTTCTGTCTGAAGGTGGAAGGAAATTGAAGACAAGGGCTGCTAAAGGTACACTTGAAGGCATGCGACTACGAAGACCAAGCATCCAACCAGGAACCTCACTACTGCGAAGTTTACTACCAGCTGCCTCGCATTTTTTGTTCTCGCATGGGGCCGAAAGGGGCAAAACGCCCCTTAAAAATGAGAATTTTTGTAATTTTATAATTTTATCTTAGGTTGAAATGAAATTTCTATAACCGTGCCAAATTTCAAGTCTCTTGGTCCTATGCAGCTGCATCACCTTTTTTGTTCTCGAATTGGGCAATAATGGGGCAAAACAGCCCCAAAAATGAGGATTATATCAATATCGGCTTTTTCCTTCATTAGGTGTAGTTTGACATTAACAGCATTAAAATATAAGCCTCGGATTCCCATTTCAACTTTGTAGTTCATTTAGAAGTCCAGCATAATTTTATTCGTCCCATAGGACAATTATTTGGCAAAGCAGTCGCTAAGATTTCGAATATTAATGAAATTGGATTAATTGTCACCGGAACATTATTCCCTAACTTTCTTAAAATTTTCAGCTTTCTTTGCTCTTCAGAATGTACATATACTTTATTCAATTTATTTAACATTTGAGAGATTATTACGGTCAAACGAATAAAAATTTACAAATTTCTATAATCCCGTTTTCATTATATGGCAAATTCTACCAATGGAAAAAATTTCAACTTCATAGCTCATTTAGAAATACCTAAACCATGAAAAGTTAGTAAATAGTTTATAATTTTTAACGGCCAAGAAAATACATATTGTTGCAATTTTTCCTGTGATTTTTTTCTTTGATTCAATTATGTATTAAATTTCAGTTCAAACTATTGTAGTTCGCACTGGAAATTTGTATGGCCTCTATATTCTAAGTAAGGTCCATCAATATATAATGAAGAAGCATTTTTAAATTTTAGGATTTTTACAATTTCGAATTATTCCGTCTACTTTTAAAAAAATCATGTAAGCGTGTGAAATTTCAAGTTTGCAGATCATTTAGAAGTGCCTTATAATTTTATTCCTCGTATGGGGCAATAATGGGGCAAAACAGCCATAACGTTACGAATTTTTACAATATCGGATTTATTCCTTCTGTGGTAACTAAAAACCCATAATTCTGACTAATTTCAAGTTTCTATCTCATTAGGAAGTGCCTTATAATGTTCACATTCGTATTGGGTAGAAATGGGGCAAAACCGCACCTAAAAATTTGAATTTCTGCTATTTTTTTATTTTATCTTTGGTTAGAATGAACTTTCTATAATGGTGCCATATTTCAAGTATATAGTTCATATGGAGCTGCCTCTTCATTTTTGCTCTCGTATGGAGCAATACTGGGGCAAAAGAGATCAAAAAATGAGGATTATTGCAATATAGGATTTCTTTCATTAAGCATAGTTTAGCAATAAAGGCAATAAAATATAAGCCTCTGATTCCCATTAAAAGCTTACCCATATGAAAGGATAGAGCTTGTTATCAAGGAAGCCTATTGTTAGACCCAGAAAAATTACCACTTTTTTGCTATAAAAACTATAAATTTATGCTAATTCTACTCGGATTTGAATTCTATCTTCAAAAATAAGAAACTACAATTTAAATCCTATCCGACAGTTTAAGTCTCGCGTTCTTATCTTGACGGGAAGTAATTTTAAAATGCAAATATAAAAACCTCTGCACCAATTTACATGCTTTCTTATGGGCAAAAAATGGGGCAAAAAGGGGCCAAAATGGCCCCTCAAAATAGGAATTTCAACAGTTTCAGATTTTTTCCTTTGGTTGTGACTAAAAACCTATAATCCTACCAAATTTCAAGTTTCCAGCACGTCTGGAAGTGCCTCATAATTTTGTATCCTCCTATATATATATATCATGTGTAAGAAGCATCTATATATTATAGATATCATGTGTAAGAAGCGTCTTTATATTATAGATATCATGTGTAAGAAGCATCTATATATTATAGATATTATGTGCATAGTGAAGCTGCGTGCATCGGTGCGTATGAAGTCTTGCATAACTACATCGGCGTATTTCTCGAGAACCGTTCTTCGTAAAGATATGCGGTAAACGGCATTTTTTACTATTGGCTATGAGGTCCCTGGAAAAATATTTTCGTTTGCTAAAGTGTTCCGGATTCGAATCCAGGAGACAACTATATTTAAACATAAGTTTACACGGGATTTTCGATTTTTCAGAGTGCAAGGTTTTTTTCCTTCATTCATTAAAATATGTAAATATGGACCAATTTTCTTCTTTTTTGCTTTATTCGACAGCTAAAGCTCTATACTATCTTATTCTTGTGATGTTTACATGTTATGCGGTCGAATTTTTCAGAAATATGTATTCTTTTTCGAAATTTTGTGGATTTTTTGTACTCATTCCGGGCGTTGCCAAGGAGACTCTCATTGTTGCCTCCGAATCATTTAAGGCCAATTAAACATTCAAATAGACGAAAGAAAAGTGTTATTGTTATCTTCTCTTCATTGATAATCTAAATAAACGCATTGACGTCGCCTTTATAGTAGGTCCTGTAAGAAGTTAAAAGCAGTTGTTGATAGACACTTGAAGGAAAGCAACTGTATATGCCAACTAACACTACAGTTGATAACAAAGGGGCAAAGTCAGTGATAGTTAAAACCACTGGAAATGAAAAAGTAAGGGTAACAGTAATGTTAGCGGTATTAGCTGATGGGACAAAATTGCGGCCCTTCGTAATATTCAAGAGAAAGAATCTACCAAAAGAAAAACTACCACCTGATATAAATTAAAGATGCAATGAAAAAGGCTGGATGACTAGTGATTTGATGTTTCAGTGGCTGAGTGAAGTGTGGTATAAATGACCTGGTGCTCTTTTAAAGATGAGATCAATGCTAGTTCTTGATGGTTTTCGAGGACATCTTACGGATGATGTGAAATCCAAAATATCACACCTCAACACTGATCTGGTGATCATACCAGGAGGCTTGACCTCCCAACTACAAGTGCTCGATGTGGTCCTCAATAAGCCCTTTAAAGATCATCTACGGCGTGTTTATAGGGAATGGTTGCTGACTCAAGCAGGTAAAATGAAAAAACCAACAGAGGCTCTACAGGGAAAATGGATTAAGACTGCATGGGACAGTATCTCACCAGCAGCAATAGTCCATGGATTTAAGAAGTGTTGTGTTTCTAACAGTTTGGATGGATCAGAAGATGACATTCTGTGGGAGTATGAAAATGATGAAGCTATTGGAGATTCCTCCAGTAGTGAAAGTGAAAATAACAATTCAAATGTGCTAGTGAGAAATAATTTGCATGAGAGATTCTAATGTTCCAAAATATTCAATTGAAAATTCCAATCAAAGTTGCTTATTTCAATTGGTTCAATGTTCATTAGTCAATGGTATACTCATTGTGTGCATAATAAATTTTTTCCTTTTATTAGGAGTTCAAAATGGGAGGTCGTCTTATAATCAGAGTCGTCTTATATTCGGGTATAGACGGTATATCTCCCAGGATATGGTGGAAAGTACTAGTGAATAATCAAGGTTTAAGTCCAGTTGCAGCATCTTTGTTTTCTATTCCTCCATCAACTGCTGCATCAGAGAGAATATGGGCAGCTTTTGGAAAAACACACTCTGTTGTGGAACAGGCTTACAAATGACAGGGTTTCCAAGTTGGTGGCAGTGAGGTGAAACCTATTATTGAACTGCAAACAAAATAAGGGTTGTGCTTTTGATTGAAAAGAGTTAAATTTCTAAACAGAAGATGTGACTGATCGATGTTCTCATTAACTAGATTAAATTATTGGTGTGAAGAGTAGTAGTTTTCTTTGTTGTAATATTGCATTTAATATAAATATTTTTTCACTTCAATAAATTTGTGTTTACCTTCGACAGACCTAATACCTAAATTTACTGTTTAATCCTGTTGCATCATAGAGAACATGGTCAGCCTTTGGAAAAGTACACACTTTGTTGTGAAACAGGCTTACCAATGACAGGGTTTCCAAGTTGATGGCACTGAGGTCAAACTTATTTTTGAACTGCAAGGAAATAAGGATAGTTCTTTTGACGGAGAAGAGTTTAATTCATAAAGAGAAGATGTGAATGATCCTTGTTCTCATTAAATCATTAACTAGCTAAAAATATTGGTGTGAAAAGTAATAAAGTTTGTTTTTATAATATTGCATTTAATATATTTTTTCACTTCATTAAATTTATGTTTACCTTCAACAGGTGTAATACTTAACATTACTGTTTATTCCCAGTTTTCCCGTTTCTTCCCAGTTTTTTCCCCAAGTTAAAATTCCTGGGAAATTTACATCTTTAATCCTGGCCTAATCCTCACATATGAGACGGATGAGATATTCTTTAATTTGGGATATTTTCATTTAATCTGACCTAATGCTTTTTAGTTTTCATTTTCTGAAGTTCCTGTCATACCCTTATGCCACTCATAGCCATTCAAACATTCGAAAGTTATGATAATAAGGAGATTATAAAATTTGGAGGATAATTTAATAAGAAATTGAAGACCATTACAATAGTGCTAAATGAGGATATTTACAATGAAGAGAGGTTCGCTACATACATCTGCAAAACTCACCTTGCCCAGGCATCAAGATAAAATGCCCCGAGCATTTCTCCAGATGATGCATCATTAAGAGCATAAAGCCTCACGTCCTGATGCCATGCTGCTGTGCCCTTAAGAGGTATAGGCAATGGCTCAACTTCCAAGCAGAAAAGGTGACTGCACAATTTGAAAAGGCCTGTTAGGACCTTATCAAGGGGGAAGAATGACCGCAGATCATCTTCCTGAATGCATAAAAATACATGCATTATTATACATACACACACACAGACACGCATGCAGACGCACATGCATACATATACCATATTTACTTGATTGTAAGCCGAGCTGTTTTTTCATTGGCTGAAAACATCCCTCAGCTTACAATCAAGTTAATTCTAATAATCAGCGTAAAATTACATCATCTTTAAAATTCAACATGATGTGATATTCTTTTATATAATAGACATATATTCAACCAAATAATGTAAGAAAATGCTAAAATGTATCACATTTTCTGCCACAACAATGTTGAGGCACTACAGAAATTATCCAGACAAAGGCTCGCGAGGCGGCCAGAGGTTTAAGGATGACTCCATTACAATTCAAAGCTAGCCGGAATTGGGTGCAGCTTTTTATGTGATGATGAGGATATTATCTTGGTCGGCATACATTGATTATGCAGAAATTGCCAGCCTACTACGAAGAAAAATTAATGGCCTTTCAGCATTACGTTTTTAATTTGCGGAATGAGAAACAGTACCTTTCTCGCGAAAAAGGAAATGCCGACCAAATGCCAGTTTACTTCCATATGCCAACGAACTACACCGTTATCCAGAAAGGCAGTAAAGATACTTAAAGTTGTGAGAAAAAACATGCGTCCGTAATGTTGGCTTGCACTGCCGATGGACACAAACGTTGTTTTTAAGCATGAGACTCTACCCAAAGAAATGTTTCCGAGGAATATGGTGGTGCGCGTTAATGAAAAAGGGTGGATGACAGAAGATATGCTAAATGAATGGATACGAATTGTATGGCAATGTCCATCAGGAGTGTTATTAATTATCCCTTCCAAGTCTTTTAGTGCTAGATGCCTTTGCGGGCCACCAGATAGAAAATGTGAGGACTGTGCTGCAACAGGGAAGGACAGATTTGGCAATTATTCCTGGGGGAATGACATCTATACTTCAGCAACTTGATGCCAGTGTAAACAAGCCTTTTAAAGACAAAGTGAAAAAATTTTATGATGATTGGCTATCCTGTGAAAATAGTATGCTAACACCAAGAGGACCTGTCAAGAGAGCCAGTTTATCTTAAGTTGCGACTTGGATAAGCAGCTTGGCAGGACATGCCAAATGGTGTTATTGTGCATGCATTTAAGAAATGTTCAATTTTGAACTCTATGATGGCACTGAAGATGATGCGATATGGAATAAGAACAACGACAAAGAAATGCCGACTGAAGAAGCAGAAGACTCATCAGATGACTATGCAGATTAAAAGTTTTTTTTAATTATGTGTTTTTTGTGTGGACAGTGACACCACTATTGACAGTGTTTTTTCAATCATTGTGTATTATTAAAATAGTTAATGAGGGTAATGTGTATTACTAATAAATATTTATAAGCAAGAGAATAAGAAAAAGCAATATGTTATTGTATTTGTTCCTTGTTCCATGAGTTTCTGCGTGAGCCTTCAATTTAAATGGTACCAGATAACCTAGACTCTTATTTTTACAGAAATTGTTCATGTGACAACAGTTACTAAACGATGTATTGTGACTGCGACAAAGCCATGTCCTTAAATTTGCTTTTACGGCACACTCAATTTACAAGGGGCATGCTGGGGCCACTCATAGAGCCTATCATTTGCAGTATGTACAGTTCTGGACAACAAAACTGCACCACCTTACGACTGCTCTACTGGAATTTCAGTTAACCACAAGCTCAGATCAGCCAGTCACATTGACAATGCTGCTGCTTGAGGAGGGGGGAAAGCAGTGCTCTCCAACCTGTGTACCATGGCACATTAGTGTGCCGCACGGTTTGAGGATACTTAATTTTCACAAAAGTGTTTTGAACAAACAAATTCGCATAAATGTTATCATCCAAGGAATTTATCCTGAAACTAGGAGAGGAATTGGTAGACCTTAGCAAAGATCATACAGCTTAAAATTAGTATTAATACCTTTAGATATATCACTATTTTGGCTAAAAGCTAAAGGTGTGGATATCCTTCAATATCTGAATATGCCATTGCTATGACATTCCAAATTCAACAACATATTTAGGCAAATTTAATTGTTCATCAACGGCTCATATTAAAAGGGCACGTTTAAAGAACCTAGATGGAGAAGTTCTTGTAGCTCTTTCTATTATTGAGATTTTGTACAAAAAAGGAAAGACTAAATTTTCTGTCGAAGACAAAAACATTTTTACACGTTGAATAGTGTATATACTGTATTTAATCGATTGTATGCCGACCTTTTTTTACGTTTTTCATAGCTCAGAAATCGCCACTCGGCTTAGAATCAGTGTAAAGAAAGTAGTCAATGAATTTATGTCTGTAGTTACATTATAACGCGAGATATAAGTGTACCAAAGTGGAAGTATACTATCTACTTTAAATGTATGCAAAAAAGAATCAAAATGACTGAACACCTACGAAGAAATAAATTATGTAAATAATACGTAGCGCGTCAAAGTCGTAAAAAAATTCAGCAATAGCGCTCGTATGCGTAAGAAGCTACATATGTACACAATGTTTCATTTTACTCGTGAATTGAAACATTTGCCTTTCCTACCCCCTTCCCTCCCTCCTCTACCTATCTTGTTTCAGTGTGTCTAGCATGTGTGTACTGGGATTTCCCGAGCAAACCGTTACTTCCTCGTGCCTTAGCGGCATAGCAGCCAACTTGGGAGAATAATTTATGAATAAAAGTGAAAAGGAATACCCAGGTGATACTAGTGTAGTACTCTAACGTATGTTATGTAATATGGTGTCCGTATTTGACTGACGACAAACGGCTATTTTTTTTACGAGAACAAGATCGTGGGGGATAACGAGATCAAATAATTCTTTTTGTAGGAGTTATGAATAGGTGAATAAAATGTATTTTATGTCGCTATAATTTTAGTTAATACTCTTTATTTAATTATGAACTGAAAATCTGAGATGTAATACGGTGTCCAATTTGATTGACGAGAAATGGCTATTTTTTAAGAGAATACGATCCTGGGGGATAACAAGATCAAATTATTCTTTTCGTAAGAGTTATTATGAATAGGTGAATAAAACGTATTTTATGTCACCGTAATTTTAGTTTATACTCTTTATTTAATTACAAACTGAAAATCTGAGGCATTCATATTTGTTGGTATTTTGAAATACCGTATATGTATACCCCAATATACGACGACTCTGATTATAAGACGACCTCCCCATTTTTAACTCCTAATGAAAGGAAAAAATTTATTATGCACACAATGACAGAAGTTTATTATACCATTGAGTAATGAACATTGAATCAATTGAAATAAGCAATTTTGATTGGAATTTTCAATTGAATATTTTGGAACAAATATTTGGCACAAATGTTATTAACTGGTCCTCTTAAATTTTTATAACGCCCTTCCTTAGGCCCACGAAATGCTTTCCGATTTGAACTTGCACACTTTAGCATTTCCTGCGATTTTTGCCACCGCCGCACATTTGCCTTCGTGCTGCAGCACAATTGTTAGTTTCATCAGCATATTTCGCCACTAAAAGTTTAAAATTTGCGTCATAACTATTACGCAATGATTTCGATATTTGTGAAGGTGTAGAACCTCTCTTCTCAACGTGGTCACCCATATTTTTACGTAAAACTGGATAGTTAACAATCACAAAGACTTTAATTCACATGGAATTTACTACAGTCATAGATGGTTCACTTTGTCTGCAGTCAACACACTATGATATCGTGACAGGATCAAATTACATATGTTGGTGCAAAATCTTTTGCCCATTCAAGCTACTACTACTACAGGCAGTTCTCGACTTTCGTACGTATGACTCTCGTACATCAGCTGACGAACAAACATTTCGAGCTATCGCATAGTGGCGGTGTCTAGCAGGCAAGCCAACACTTTTAATAAATTACCAAATGAAGCAAAATGCATAAATATAATAAAATTCAAAAGAGTATTTGTATTAGAATACATTTGAATCGATTCATTTTCTTCTACTACTTTTAATAATCGATTGTTTCCAATGATTTTAAGAATCAAATACAGGCAGACCTCGTCTTTCGCGGGGGTTACGTTCCTGAAAACACCGCAAAAGACGAAATCATGAAAGAGAAGTAATTAAGGCAATGGGAAATACAGGGTTTGGTTCCCATCCCAGCAAAAACAGATTATTTGTCCTCTGTATTGGTGACCGCAGAAAAATAGAGAAAGAGATGGAAAAATTAACTTCAATGGAAGTGAGACTTAAAGAAGTTAAAAGAAGACGAAAAAAGTATCAGAAAACATAGTCTTATTTAAGTTCCGTAGTAGAATCGAGAAAAAAATGAATGGAGGTTGCCTAACTTGCAGGTGCTAATTCTCCAAATATGTACGGCAGACCACGTCTTTTTTGGTGGTTACATTCCTGAAAACCTCTGCAAAACTCCACCAATAATAAATGATGCGTAAAACGCAAAGCTTAAGCGTTTGAACTATGTCAAACCTGAGCAAATAACCCAATGATCCTGAATCGGAAGGGTCAAGAGTTCAGTCTTTCCCCTAGGGTCTTCCCTGACGTAATAAAGACAGAGGGCTCCTGAACGGTGATGCCAGCTTATATTCTGCAACTTTTCACGTGCGAAGGGACACAAAAGTGTGGGAGGATTGCATCCTAAAAATATTTAAAAGTATATATAAGACACGTACACGCGTCTTATATAGTATATATACTTTTAGAAAATAGATACACGTATCGATTTTTTAAAATCACGTAAATATTTTTACATATCAGAATACCGTAACAACATTTTTCAGGCCTGACTATGAGAGAAAATGAGGAAAACGCGATTCATTCCATATATTTCGCACAGCCTTTTCCGTGATTTTTTCTGCGGAAGAGCGAAACATAAGACCGCGAAAGACAAAACTGGTCACAAATGCGGAACCGCGAAAGGTAGAAACACATGAAAGATAAAGCCGCGAAAGACGAGGTCTGCCTGTATTTCAATTATAGCTATTCGATTCTTCCCATCTCTACCTATCTCTGCCTTCTGCTCCTCTGTCAGTCAAACTATTACACACTGTGTGATTATAAGACAACTAGTGATTTTTCGGTCATAAAAATTGGAACAAAACCTCGTCTTATATTCAGGTATATATGGTAAATGACCCCAGCTGTCTAAGCACTTTAAAATCAAAATTTTTCCTTGCGTTGCCTTGTGAAAAGTGGGAGTCGGCTTACAATCGGTGTCAGCTTACAATCGATTGAATACAGCAGTTAATTTACAATAAAATTATGCAATTATTTAAATATTACTTTACCAATCATACCAATCTAATATAATTGCTAGTTTTTCTTTTAAAATGTGTATTTATGCAGTGAAATTAATTAGGGGTGGTTTGGTGTGCCACAACGTTTTTAAGTATGCATGAAGGTGTGCCATGGAGCAAAATAGGTTGGGGAGCACTGGGGTAAAGGGTTTTTTCTTTCTCCTTCCCTCCCCTTCTCTCTCGCTCTCTGTCTCACTCTTGTTACAGCTGTCACACGAAATATTTTACTACATGGATTTCACGTTCGGGCATTTTGAGTGGATGAAAATATACATTTTAAAATTAATTAAAATGGAGACATGAACTTGGGCATTACCCATATGGATGTCAAAATGAATGAACTTTATTTTTCCACTCAAAACTGAATTGAATCAATTCTGATTTATAATAAAAATCTATTAGGAATCAAAAAGAATACATTTTAATGCCTTAACAATGAAAAAAATGTTAGTTGCCATTCCTACTTCAAGCATTATTTCCCTGCTTCAACACCAAATATCTGTTTATGAAGGCTATTAATTGAATTTGAACACTATCTTGATCCAATTTTCCATATCAACATTTATTTATAGTTTTTCCTAGTACGAGAGAGCTTTTGAGGATTCTTCTCAGTTCTCTTTTTGTTTAAAATTTACAATATTCTTCACATTTTCTTTAACAGCCGAGAGCCACTCGAACACCCGTGGCAGGCCGTGGGTTGTGCACCACAGATTTAGATTCTCAATCTAAAAAATGACTGTTGCAGTTTCAAGCAAATGAAACAATGTAACATTTGACCATAGAATATTGTTTTTTTAGTAAAAATTCTTTTCTGTCATCTTAGTTTGAGAATAATTAAAGTGATATTCTTCCCTTTCCTAATCAACCATCAGCTGAGAGATTAAAGTGTGTGTAAAGCATTATGTAAATATTTGAAAAGAATTGGTGTAATGTTAATTTGATTGCTAATAAGATTCTAAACCCCTATGTGCAGATCTCAGCATGTTGTACGTCAGCAGAAGGAAGGCCTTATTCGCGGTTCTCAGTACACTGTACGTTCGGGCGCACCACGTCAAAAATGAATTTTTTGGCTATGCCAGCTGCTTTTTCCGAGAGATAAAGGACAGCATTGTCTTCTAGAAGGGTTCAGCTTCATAAACATCTCTTCTGGTACATGATAAGTCACTCAGAAAGCTAAAAAAAAAATAGGCAAAAATATTTTTTCTTATCTCATCGGGAGGGTTCGAGAGGGCCTCGAGTCGCTCTTTCATTTTCTCTTTGTGTATATGTGGTTGGCATCTGGTTTGTGTTACTCCATATTAAATTGTGAGTCGGATACAATGGATTGCATTCCATATTGCTTCCTAGTTCTCAGTCGAGAGATTTCTTTCGTGAGAGCAAGTCGAGATGCCCTGTTCAAAAATCGATTGTGGAAATACTAGTTCCTTTTTGAGAGAAGATGAAATTCAACATTTACATGAAGATGAAACAGAAGACAGTGAATTACACGTCGATTCCGGCAGTGGAAATTCTAGCAAAGATGAAGTTGATTACACTGCACTAACTCTACCCCAAGAGTCTGAGAGTGAAGACGAAAATGATGGTGGTTCATCAGGTAGGGCTGAAGATTTTCATTCATCGTGGGTTTGGGCTGATTTTGATGAAGGTAATGTTCCGAGAAAAAATCCTTTCATTGGTGAATGTGGTCCAACTATTTCTATTACTAATGTTCTTGAGTCTTTTACGAATTTTTATGATGAAACCCTGAGGCAAAATTTTTAATGAACTGAGGTACCAACGTTGCGGGAACATTACGTTTAAATAGAAAAAATGTTCCAAAAGAGATAAAATCGGCCAAGTTGAAGAAAGGAGAGCATATTTCTAAGGTTAGCAATCGAGTTATGGTTATGAAGTGGAAAGACAAAAAACCGGTAACATTTGTTTCAACCTTTCACTGTCACAATTTTCGGGATAAAGACGGAAAATCTAAACCTGTCTGCATTTTAGAATATAATACTGCAATGGGGGGAGAGGATCTAAAAGATCAAAAATTACAGCCCTACCTACTTGAACGTAAAAAAAATAACACATTGTACATCAAATTATTTAGAAGATTGTTAAATGTTTCAGTGCATAATTCATTGGTAACATTCAATACTTCTCAAAAAAGATGAACCATCCGAGCTTTCGTCTTCTTCTCATACAACAAGTATTTGAGAAATACGGGTTTATTTCCGAGTCACCAAGTGCCAGACGACCTCCCCCATAAATCCGTCACCGCGCCGTTTAGTCAAGAGGCACTTCATTGAAAAATTGCCACAGACAGGGAAAAAGGCTAGACCGCAAAGAAGACGCCCAGCGTGTTCTGCTAAAGGGGAAAGAAAAGACACGATATATTGGTGCCCTGAGTGTGATGTCGGCTTGTGTTTAGAGGAGTGTTTTTTGAAATCTACCGCACTAAAGTACATTTTTAGAAATCCAGTTCACTTAGAGGAGTGTACGTTGGATAAAACACTGAATATATCGTAAGTAAAATCTTTTTTATATTCATTTAACATTTTTCAATAATTTTCCAAATTTTTATGGAATTTATACTGCGTTCACGTCCTTATGGAGCTTGGCTTTCTCTCAGCCTTTGCCCAATGGAAGCGCTTTCCCCCTCCATCGTCCCTCGCTCCTTTTTGCAGGAAGACAAATATCGGGCAGCGCTGCCAGTACTTTCGAATTTTCGCACTCAGCTGAAGTGCAAGCATAAAGAACAAAGGTAGATTTTGCACCACTGTCAACTCACACCGACATGCACAGAGCGAAAGCTGGTGGAAAACTAACTTTCTCCCCACTCCATCGCCAACACGGTCGTCTACGATTGGCTGCTATAAAGTGACTTTCACCTACAGTATAAGTCGACCCCCACTTATTCACTTAAAAATACTTCTCATGAAACTCTTTTCAGACGAAACCAAAGTCAGGTACAATCCAAGTTTTAACAAAACAGAAATAAACATAATCTATATTATATTTTGAAGCGTGTGTTTGCTCATGGAACTCCTCCTAAATGGTAAAAGCTAGAATAACCAAATTTGGTACGATTCTTCCTTACCTAATTTAAATTTATAAAACAGTAAAATTTAGAAAACCTTGCAGAATGCAAGCACATATTAACATAGCATGGAGAATTGGACAGGAAAAATAGAAATTTACAATATTTTAATTTATTGGCTGTTAAAAATTATAAACTTTTAAAAAACATTTCATGGTTTAGGTACTTCTAAATGTTTTACAATGTTGAAATTTTTCTGAAAGTAAAATTTACCAAATAACAATATCGGAAATATAGAAACTTGAAAATGTTTATTTATTCCGCCATTAAAAATTCATAAATGTTAAAAAAAACTGACTACACTTTATATACCTTAGTACGAACTAGAAAGCTGAAAATTAAGGAATTGTGTTTCAGTTACGCTAATTCTACTCGGATTTGAATTCTGTCTTCAAAAATAAGAACCTACAATTTATATCATATCCGACATTTTAAGTCTCGAGTTCGTATCTTGATGGGAGGTAATTTTAAAATGTAAATATAAAAACCTCTGCACCAATTTACATGTTTTCTTATGGGCAAAAAATGGGGCAAAATAGCCCCTTAAATAGGAATTTCGCCAGTTTCGGATTTTTTCCTTCGGTTGTGACCAAAAACCTATAATCCTACAAAATTTCAAGTTTCCAGCACATGTGGAAGTGCCTCATAATTTTGTATCCTCCTATATCTATAATATAAATACGCTTCTTACACATGATATACTATATATATACTAGTTAATGTGTGCTTGCATTCTGCAAGCAATAGTATCGGAAAAATAATTTTTTAACGCAAAAGTTTGAACCTCTTCACCGCTTTACGTGTTTTCCTTATTGAAAAATTTTGCGGTAAAAACAACAGCAAATTTAATAATTATAAAATATTCATAGGTTTTTAACATTTGTTACGAATACCTCACATTTATGCCAAATTTCATCGATGTAGCTTCTCTAGGAGTGCATTTATATAAATTTAATTTTTTTTAACTTTTGAATTTTTAACGGCCACAATACTAAACTTTAACAAAATTTTCAATGTTAATTGTCACCGGAACATTACTCCCTAACTTTCTTAAAATTTTCAGCTTTCTTTGCCCTTCAGAATGTACATAAACTTTATTCAATTTAATTAACATTTAAGAGATTAATACGGTCGAACGAATAAAACTTTACAAATTTCTATAATCCCGTTTTCATTATATGGCAAATTCTACCAATGGAAAAAATTTCAGCTTCATAGCTCATTTAGAAATACCTAAACCATGAAAAGTTAGTAAATAGTTTATAATTTTTAACGGCCAAGAAAATACATATTGTTGCAATTTTTCCTCTGATTATTTTTTTTGATTGAATTATGTATTAAATTTCAGTTCAAACTATTGTAGTTTGCACTGGAAATTTGTATGCCCTCTATATTCTAAGTAAGGTCCATCAATATATAATGAAGAAGCATTTTTAAATTGTAGGATTTTTAAAATTTCGTATTATTTCCTGTCTACTTTTAAAAAAATCATGTAAGCGTGTCAAATTTCAAGTTTGTAGATTATTTAGAAGTGCCTTATAATTTTCTTCCTCGTATGGGGCAATAATGGGGCAAAACAGCCGTACCGTTACGAATTTTTACAATATCGGATTTATTCCTTCTGTGGTAACTAAAAACCCATAATTCTGACAAATTTCAAGTTTGTATTTCATTACGAAGTGCCTTATAATGTTCACATTCCTATTGGGTAGAAATGGGGCAAAACCGCACCTAAAAATTTGAATTTCTGCTATTTTTTTATTTTATCTTCGGTTAGAATGAACTTTCTATAATGGTGCGATATTTCAAGTCTATAGTTCATATGGAGCTGCCTCTTCATTTTTGTTCTCGTATGGAGCATATATATGATACTAGTATATCTATAATATATAGATGCTTCTTACACATGATATATATATATATCATATATATAGGAGGATTTAAATTATGAGGCACTTCCAGATGTGCTAGAAACTTGCAATTTGGTAGGAATATAGGTTTTTGGTCACAACCGAAGGAAAAAATCCAAAACTGTCGAAATTCCTATTTTGAGGGTCTTATTTGGCCCCTTTTTGTCCCATTTTAGGCCCATAAGAAAACATGTAAATTGGTGTAGAGGTTTTTATATTTGCATTTTAAAATTACTCCCTCTCAAGATACGAATACGAGACTTAAACTAGCGGATAGAATATGAATTGTAGTTTCTTATTTTTGAAGACAGAATTCAAATCCGAGTAGAATTAGCGTAATTTTATAGTTTTTATCGCAAAAAATTGCTAATTTGTCTGGGTCTGGGAATCAGAGGCTTATATTTTAAAGCTGTTAATGTTAAACCACACCAAATAAGGAAATCTGATATTGATATAATCCTCATTTTTGGGGCTGTTTTGCCGCATTATTGCCCCATTCGAGAACAAAAAAGGCGATGCAGCTGCATAGGACCCAGAGACTTGAAATTTGGCAAGGTTATAGAAATTTCATTGCAACCTAAGATGAAATTGTAAAATTGCAAAAATTCTAATTTTTAAGGGGCGGTTTTGTCCCTTTTCGGCCCCATGCGAGAACAAAAAATTCGAGGCGGCTGCATAGGACATAGAGACTTAAATTTGGCACGATTATAGAATTTTTATGGCAAACTAAGATAAAATTGTAAAATTGCAAAAATTCCTATTTTTAATGGGTGGTTTTCCCCTTTTCTTCCCCATAACAGTGTGATAATTATAAGGCATTTCTTAATGAGATACAAACTTGAAATTTGGTAGAATTATGGGTTTTTAGTTGCAACAGATGGAAAAAATCTGAGAATGTAAAAATTCATAATGTTAGGGGCTGTTTTGCTCCATTAGTGCCCCATACGAGTATTTAAATTATAAGGCACCTCTAAATGAGCTACAAACTCCAAATTTGACACGGTTATATGATTATCTACAACATCGATTGGGAATAATTAGGATTTGTAAAAATGCTAAAATTTGAAAATGCTTGCAGAATGCAAGCACATATTAACTAGTATATCTATAATATATAGATGCTTCTTACACATGATATCTATAACATATAGACGCTTCTTACACATGATATATATATATATATATAGGAGGATACAAAATTATGAGGCACTTCCAGATGTGCTGGAAACTTGAAATTTGGTAGGATTATAGATTTTTAGTCACAACCAGAGGAAAAAATCTGAAACTATATAAATTCCTATTTTGAGGGGCCATTTTGGCCCCTTTTTGCCCCATTTTTTGCCCATAAGAAAGCATGTAAATTGGTGCAGAGGTTTTAATATTTGCATTTTAAAATTACTTCCCTTCAAGATACGAACGCGAGACTTAAGCTGTCGGATAGGATATAAATTGTAGTTTCTTATTTTTGAAGACAGAATTCAAATCAGAGTAGAATTATCGTAAATTTATAGTTTTTATCGCAAAAAAGTGGTAATTTTTCTTGGTCTAACAATAGGCTTCCTTGGTAACAAGCTCTATCCTTTCATATGGGTAAGCTTTTAATGGGAAACAGAGGCTCATATTTTAATGCCTTTATTGCTAAACTATGCTTAATGAAGGAAATCCTATTTTGCAATTATCCTCATTTTTTGAGCTCTTTTGCCCCAGTATTGCTCCATACGAGAACAAAAATGAAGAGGCAGCTCCATATGAAATATAGACTTGAAATATCGCACCATTATAGAAAGTTCATTCTAACCGAAGATAAAATAAAAAAATAGCAGAAATTCAAATTTTTAGGTGCGGTTTTGCCCCATTTCTACCCAATAGGAATGTGAACATTATAAGGCACTTCGTAATGAGATACAAACTTGAAATTTGTCAGAATTATGGGTTTTTAGTTACCACAGAAGGAATAAATCCGATATTGTAAAAAATCGTAACGTTATGGCTGTTTTGCCCCATTATTGCCCCATACGAGGAATAAAATTATAAGGCACTTCTAAATGATCTACAAACTTGAAATTTGACACGCTTACTGAGACTTAAACTGTCGGATAGGATATAAATTGTAGTTTCTTATTTTTGAAGACGGAATGCAAATCCGAGTAGAATTAGCGTAATTTTATAGTTTTTATCGCAAAAAATTGCTAATTTTTCTGGGTCTAACAATAGGTTTCCTTGGTAACAAGCTCTATCCTTTCATATGGGTAAGCTTTTAATGGGAATCAGAGGCTTATATTTTAATGCTGTTAATGTTAAACTACACCTAATGAAGGAAATCCGATATTGATATAATCCTCATTTTTGGGGCTGTTTTGCCCCATTATTGCCCCATTCGAGAACAAAAAAGGCGATGCAACTGCATAGTACCCAGAGACATGAAATTTGGCACGGTTATAGAAATTTCATTGCAACCTAAGATGAAATTACAAAATTACAAAAATTCTCATTTTTAAAGGGCGGTTTTGCCCCTATTCGGCCCCTTGCGAGAACAAAAAATGCGAAGCACCTGCATAGGGCCTAGAGACTTGAAATTCGGCACGATTATAGAATTTTCATGGCAAACTAAGATAAAATTGTAAAATTGCAAAAATTCCTATTTTTAATGTTTGGTTTTGCCCTTTTTCGGCCCCATACGAGTGTGATAATTATAAGGCACTTCTTAATGAATTACAAACTTGAAATTTGGCAGAATTATGGGTTTTTAGTTACAACAGATGGAAAAAATCTGAGACTGTAATAATTCTTAATGTTAGGGGCTGTTTTGCTCCATTATTGCTCCATACGAGGATTAAAATTATAAGGCACTTCTAAAAGAGCAACAAACTCCAAATTTGACATGGTTATATCACTATGTACAACATCGCTTGGGAATAATTTGAATTTCTATAAATGCTAAAATTTGAAAATGTTGGCAGAATGCAACCACATAACAACTAGTATATCTATCATATATAGACGATTCTTACACATGATATATATATATATAAATATAAATTTATATAAATGCACTCCTAGAGATGCTACATCGATGAAATTTGGCATAAATGTGAGGTATTCGTAACAAATGTTAAAAACCTATGAATATCTTATAATTATTAAATTTGCGGTTGTTTTAACGCTATTTGAAGAAATAAATGTTACTTACCATTTTCAAAAATTTTCTACTGTGTGGTACGTTTTGAAACAATTTTCAAAACAAAGTCCAACTTCGCAGTCAGGGCACATATATACTCTCCCTTTTTCGTCCTTGGTTTCTGCAAACACCGTCTCTGAGGCTTTGCCTTTTTTCCGGTTGGAGGGATTTTTTCAATGAAGTGTCGTTCGACTAGGCGCTTCGGAGGAGGATTGCCTGATGGCCTACCCGCACTAGCAGTTGAACACTTGGTCTATAACCTCCGCATCAAAATACGCCAGAAAACTATCCAAAATATTATCACATTGCAGTTGTGGTCCAGTATTACCCACAAATGGTATTTTTCGGGGACTGTGTGCCTCATCAACTTATTTCCAATTAAAAGTATCACGATCTCTGGAATCACTAAATTCATCATGAATGTCTTCATTAATACTAATTAACTGGCTATAATCTACATCACAATCCAAGATATCACTTGATGATTCATCACCATCACTTTCACTCTCACTATCATTCAATAAAGACAAAATATCACTCACTGGCATACTCGAACGCGAAGAGGGGTCCACCATGATTTTTTTACTACGTCTGAGAAACGTTTGCTGTATTTCATCATCACTAAGCACAAAACTAAAGATGCTTTCAAAAAGAAGAATAGAGGGGAGCATCATCCAAGCATTCTAAAGCTGAAGAAGACTTAGTTGGTCAAAACATAAACAGATGGAGTGCGTATATAGGATTTAGTGAAGTGGGGTCAGGGTCCGTACGCGTGTACGGACTACCGCTCCTGGGAGCGATAGGAAGGTCCGTACACGTGTACGGAGTACCGGCTTGAGGGGTTAAGGCCGAAAAGGGAGTGAGACAAGGAGATACTATGTCCCCTAAGTTATTTACAGCAGCTCTAGAGGAAGTATTCAAAACACTAGACTGGGAGGAAAAAGGCATAAATGTAAATGGAGAACATCTGAGTCACCTGCGCTTTGCAGATGATATCATACTGTTCGCAGGAAGCCCAGAAGAGCTCCTTAGAATAACTGAAGAGCTTGAGCAAGCAAGCCGAGAAGCTGGACTTAAGATGAATCTTAATAAAACAAAGGTTATGTACAACTCCTTCACAAATTCTGAGAAGATACATATCAACGGAGCAGAACTCAGAGAAGTAACCAGCTATGTTTACTTAGGTCAACTCATCACTACTGATGGTTCGCTTCTTGGATAAAACAACCAGAGAGTGAAGATGGCATGGAGTGCTTTTGGCAAGAATGCGAACATCTTTAAATCAAATATTCCAGTCTTCCTAAAAAGGAGACTGTATGACCAATGTGTTCTCCCTGTTCTGACATATGGTTGTGAGACATGGACCATGAATGCCAGAATGATACAGCGGCTGCAAACAACACAGAGGGGCATGGAGAGATGCATGTTAGGGATCACCCGAAGAGACCACAAGAGGAACAACTGGGTAAGAAAGAAGACAGGAGTCTGTGACATGATTAGAAGAGTGAAGGTGCTAAAATGGCAGTGGGCGGGCCACATTGCTAGAAGAAATGACCAGCGTTGGATGTCCAGTGTCATCGAATGGATCCCAAGAAACATCAAGAGACCAAAAAGAAGACCGAAAGACAGGTGGGACAGAGAGCTTGTTAAGTTCTTGGGGCAAATTTGGAGGAGGGAGGCAGTTGACAGGGAAAACTGGAAGAGTCTGGGGGAGGTCTTCATCCGTCAGTGGACTGAAAAAGGCTGATGATGATATATATCATGTGTAAGAAGCGTCTATATATTATAGATATATCATGTGTAAGAAGCGTCTATATAGTATAGATATATATATATATATATATATATATATATACAGGGTGAGTCTTAATTAGATACCTTAAATATAAGCATCTTGTTCTACACTTAGGGATAAGCAAAAAAGTTCATAGAACATATGGTCGCAACCGCTTCGTTAGGGAGATATGGCAATATTATTTAAAAAATCTTGATCGTTTCCCCTCCCCTCTCGTGCTTTGTCGGCAGCAATGGCAACAGCGAGGCTGCGCCATGACAATGAGAAAGCAATCATTCAGTCACACAGGGTTACTGTTCTGGTAGACACGTTACGTATCGAAGAATGGCGCATAATGCGGACTATTCATTAGACGAATTAACAGATATAATACTGCTGTACGGAGAAGCAGAGCGGAACAGTGCAGTCGCTGCACGTCTTTACGTCGAAAGGTATCCGCGACTACAGCATCCAAATCGCAGGACATTCATTTCTCTGGAACATCGTCTGAGAGAAAGAGGTCGTATCCAGCCCATTATGACATACGCTGGTGGGCCACGAAGTCGCAGGAGCACCGATGTGGAAGAGGATGTTCTGCATTCCGTTGAACGGTCCCCTGGTACTAGCACCAGGCGGGTGGCTGCTCGTCACCAGATTTCCCAGCGAACAGTGGTGAGGGTGTTGCATGATTAGTTGTTGCATCCATTCCATGTACTGCGTGTTCAAGCGCTGCAACCGCCGCTGGAATATGAGCGTCGAAGAGCATTCTGCGAATGGCTACTGAAGCAGGATGCAGCATATCCGAACTTTCTCAGCCAAGTTTTGGTGATGGTTGAAGCATGCTTCACAAGGAATGGGATTTTGAATAGTCGTAACCAGCACACATGGGCTGATGAAAATCCACATTCATTTTGGGAAACACGATTCCAACAGCAGTTTGCAATTAATGTTTGGGTGGGAATAATTGGCAATCTCCTCCTAGGTCTTTATGAGCTACCGTCTCGACTGTCAGGGTCCTCCTATTTACAGTTTCTATCTCGACAATTACTGCAACTACTAGACGACATACCCTTGGGAATGCGGCAGACAATGTGGGTATTCCATGATGGGTCTGTTGCCACTGTTGCCGACAAAGCACGAGAGGGGAAGGGAAACGATCGAGTTTTTTTTAATAATATTGCCATATCTTGCTAATGAAGCGGTGGCGACCATATGTTTATCTGAACTTTTTTGCTTGTCTGTAGCTGTAAAACACGATGCTTATATTTAAGGTATGTAATTAAGACTCACCCTATATATAGGAGGATACAAAATTATGAGGCACTTGCAGATGTGATAGAAACTTGAAATTTGGTGGGGTTATAGGTTTTTGGTCACAACCGAAGGATAAAATCCAAAACATTCGAAATTCCAATTCTGAGAGGCTATTTTGGCCCCTTTTTGCCCCATTTTTGGCCCATAAGAAAATAGGCAAATTGGTGTAGAGGTTTTTATATTTGCATTTTAAATTATTTCCCATCAAGATTCGAACTCGAGACTTAAATTATCGGATAGGATATGATTTGTAGTTTCTTATTTTTGAAGACAGAATTCAAATCCGAGTAGTATTAGCATAATTTTATAGTTTTTATCAGAAAAAAGTGATAATTTTTCTGGGTTTAACAATAGGCTTCCTAGGCAACGGGCTTAATACTTTCATACGGGTAAGCTTTTAATGGGAATCAGAGGCTTATATTTTAATGCCATTACTGTTAAACTATGCCTAATGAAGGAATTCTGATACTTCTATAATCCCCATTTTTGGGGCTGTCATACCCCATTATTGCCCCATACAAGAACAAAAAAGGCGAGGCTGCTGCATATGACCTAGAGACTTGAAATTTGGCACGATTATAGAAACTTCATTGCTACCGAAGATAACATAAAACACTGCCAAAATTCCAAGTTTTAAGGACGGTTTTGCCCCATTTATGGCCCATACCAGTGTGAAAATTATATGGCAATTCTTAATGGGATACAAACATGAAATTTGGCAGAATTATCGCTTTTATGTTATCACAGATAGTGGAAATCTGATATCGTAAAAATTCGAAATATTAGCAACTGTTTTGCCACATAATTGCCCTATGCGACGAATAAAATTATTATTGTTTTGGTGGGAATAATTGGCGATCTCCTCCTAGGTCCATATGCACTATCGCCTCAACTATCAGGGTCCTCCTAATTACAGTTTCTATCTCGACAATTACCGCAGCTACTAGACGACGTACCCTTGGGAATGCGGTACGCAATGTGGGTATTTCATGATGGGGCTCCTGTCCATTCTGCTCGTGATGTCAAGCGGTATCTGGGCAGTCACTACCCAGGTCGATGGATAGAAAGAAACGGTCCGTTTCTTTCTATCCACTCTGCGATCACCCAATTTCACTCCTGCCGACTTCTACTTGTGGGGCCATCTAAAGACCATCGTTTATACCCAAGGATGTAATATGCGGGACGAGTTATGGAATGTCATTGAAGCTGCTGGGACGGCAATACACGAAATGCCTGACGTATTTCTGCAGGCCAGGAATTGTTGGTGCAACAGGGCTCAGTTGTGCATTGACTGTAATGGTGGACAGTTTGAACATCTTTGGTAAACCATTTGTAACTGACCAGATGCCATTGTTCAAAGATAATAAACTTTTGATCCAAAACTACGTTGTCTGCTTCGCTTTCCCCGTGCTTCCTGGTGTCATATCTCGCTAACAAAGCGATTGCGACCATATGTTCATATGCTCTTTTTTGCTTGTCTTTAGATCTAGAACACGACGCTTATATTTAAAGTATGTAATTAAGACATCCTGTATATATATATATATATATATATATATATATATATATATATATATATATATATATATATATATATATATATATATATATATATATATATATATATATATATATATATATATATATATATATATATATATATATATATATATATATATATTTTGGGCAACTAGGTGTATATATATATATATATATATATATATATATATATCGAGAAAGCTATAGAAAACAATCGAAGTTACAAGAAAATGAAGCAACATCTCTCGATCGGAAAGAGACAGCTGGTGGCCCTGTTGCTAGAAGACGGCTCCATAACCCATAGTAGGAAACTAATCCTGAAACGGGTACAAGAATTTTACACCAAGCTGTATGAGGATCCTCTAGGAAATGAGGAAGTAAATGATGATGGAATCATGCCCACCGAAGAGGTCCCAGATATCCTTCCCGAAGAGGTGAGACACGCAATCAGAAGTATGAAGAATGGAAAAGCATCTGGAATGGATGGTATCACAGCAGAAGTATTCAAAGCAATGGGTAATCATACGGAAACAATTCTCGCTAAGATTTTTAATTCCTGTCTGAGGAAGAAAAAGATACCAGAAACATGGATCCACGCATGTATTATCCTTCTGCACAAGAAAGGTTCCAAAGAAGACTTGAATAACTACAGACCGATCAGCCTACTGCCAACAGTCTACAAAATATTCACCAAAATACTCACTATGCGCCTTCAAAACCATCTTGATTCTGCCCAACCCAGAGAGCAAGCTGGATTTCGCAGTGGGTATAGCACGATGGACCACATCCAAGTCGTGAGAGAGGTAATCAGTCGGACTAACGAGTATGAATTACCTCTATGTATGTGCTTTATCGACTACGAGAAAGCATTCGATTCTGTCCGAACTTCGTCAGTGTTACGTGCACTAAAGAAACAAGGAGTAGAAGAAAGGTACATAACCTTGATCAAGAATATCTACGAAAATGCGACAACATCTGTCCAGCTGCATGAAGAGACGAGTGCCTTTAAGGCTGAAAAGGGAGTGAGACAAGGAGATACTATGTCCCCTAAGTTATTTACAGCAGCTCTAGAGGAAGTATTCAAAACGCTAGACTGGGAGGAAAAAGGCATAAAGGTAAATGGAGAATATCTGAGTCACCTGCGCTTTGCAGATGATATCATACTGTTCGCAGGGAGCGCAGAAGAGCTCCGTAGAAGAACTGAAGAGCTTGAGCAAGCAAGCCGCGAAGCTGGACTTAAGATGAATCTTAATAAAACAAAGGTTATGTACAACTCCTTCACAAATTCTGAGAAGATACATATCAACGGAGCAGAACTCGGAGAAGTAACCAGCTATGTTTACTTAGGTCAGCTCATCACTACTGATGGTTCGCTTCTTGGAGAAATTAACCGGAGAGTGAAGATGGCATGGAGTGCTTTTGGCAAGAATGCGAACATCTTTAAATCAAATATTCCAGTCTTCCTAAAAAGGAGACTCTATGACCAATGTGTTCTGCCTGTTCTGACATATGGTTGTGAAACATGGACCATGAATGCCAGGATGATACAACGCCTGCAAACAACACAGAGGAGCATGGAGAGATGCATGTTAGGGATCACCCGAAGAGACCGCAAGAGGAACGACTGGGTAAGAAAGAAGACGGGAGTCTGTGACGTGATTAAAAGAGCGAAGGTGATAAAATGGCAGTGGGCGGGCCACACTGCTAGAAGAAATGACCAGCGTTGGACGTCCAGTGTCATCGAATGGATCCCAAGAAACATCAAGAGACCGAAAAGAAGACCGAAAGACAGGTGGGACAGAGAGCTTGTTAAGTTCTTGGGGCAAACTTGGAGGAGGGAGGCAGTTGACAGGGAAAACTGGAAGAGTCTGGGGGAGGCCTTCGTCCGTCAGTGGACTGAAAAAGGCTGATGATGATGATGATGATGATGATATATATATATATATATATGTGTGTGTGTGTGTGTGTATATACAGTAAAACTTGTTTATAACAATAACACCTAAAACAAAATCTCGGCTATAACAAAGAAATGTCTCGGTCCCTTGAACTTCTCCATAAGGGCATTGGTTAAATTTCTCGGATGTAACGAACACCCATTTTACGAATTCTCGGCTGTAACGAACAAATGTTTGGTCCCGTTGCAAAAAATGTCCCATATATAACGAATTTTGGCGAGCAGAGCGATAAGTAATGAATAGTTTCCGCCCGTTTACCACGCACTTGTTCGTAGAGGTCCCCTTCCTCCATCTACCCCTTCCATACGAATTTCCACGCTCCTTTTGTTTTGAAATTGATATTAAAAATGTGAAATGTTTATGTAAATTAATGACCATAATAATAATATTAATTGACCATTTAAAAAATCCTACGTAATAGCAGTCGAACATTTTACATGCCGCGATGTTGATAAGCATCTCTTTACATATGTAAGTACGGCATTGAAGTCGACTCATTGCAAGAACAGTAAAAGCTGTGTTTTCCAGCTACCTTGGGGATTGTGGAAAGCCGATTAGGAGATATAGCCGGTTAGGGGAGCGATTTTCTCCCATTCTTATTTAATACGTTGCTACGCTTACATGCAAAACAAAAAGACTATTGAAAAGTTTAGGGCATCTGGGAAGTTTGGGGATTATGGCAGTGAACCTGTTCCCAAAATTGAATTTATTGGATTATATCTTTCTTATTTATCTTTATTTACTCTATTAGTAAAGGATGAAATTATTTAATTCTTCTGAACATTTCTGTGAAAACCAGTCATATAATATTTTATCCAGTTCCTCCATTTTTGGCTTACGAAGCGTATGGTGTTTATTAATTGATTTACTCATCTCAGAAGATGACACAAATTTCATTAATTTAGCCTTATGAGCCTTGATAACGTAGAGCGTGGAAGATCCGATGTTGAATTCCTTTGCTATGGCTGCTCTATCTTTTCCTTTTTCAATTCGTTTGATCAGCTCCAGCTTTTGTGTTAGCGTTAAACCAACCTTTTCTCTCCTGTTCCTTGCTTTTAGATATTTATTTTGATGCCACATTCAATGGATGGGTAATTTTTTAAATAATAACGAGCGATAAAACTGGAAATTGTAGAAGTACACCAAAACATCTAGACAATGCAAATGGCTTACGTAAACAAAAACGCCATGCTTACTGGGCAGCCACAGGAGTATACCGAGTAAATACGTAATTCTAAAGGTTGGATGAAGTTAACCCTTACCTCACGTTGCTATTAGAATAAATGAGAGGCTAGTAGCGATAATCATCCAAGAAACTCCGTTAGATGTAATGTAGTTAGTAAATATTAAAATATTCCAATTAAACGTGTTGATTACTTGTAAATTTGAGTTTCATTACTTCCTTCAATGTCAAGTAATTATTTAAGAACAATTTTGAGTAGAATACCTAGTCTACAGGTTAGAAATTCCAAGGTAAATGTACAATCTGCATCTGTTCCTTATTTTGGTATCCAAATGCTTTATTGAGGCCTATACAATGAAACTCTGAAGCAACCGGAATATTCACTTAATTGGAAAACCCAAATCCCTGAGCATTCTGGATAACTGGGAGTTTACTGTAATTACTATGTATGTAGAAAGTCATGTGCTGGATACATCAGATTTTTTTTTAATTGCAAATAAAATCTTGGACTTTTTATAAAGTATTCCAATTCTCTAGTCATAAAAGTAAACTTTGTTCTTTCTACAGCACTATTATTCAAGCTATTGAAGTTCTAAGTTCATTTGTTTTTCTATTGGAATACCGTATTTAATCGATTGTAAGCTGACCTCAATTGTAAGCCAACCCACACTTTTTGCACAGGCACGTGAGAAAAATTCTATTTTGGGTGCACAGATTTGTCACGAAAGAAAATACCAAAAAGTATGAATGCCTCGGCTTTTTCAATTCGTAATTAAATAAAAAAACAAATAATTTTAATTTTTACTTATTGTTTTTCAAAATAAAAAGTGGTTTAAATATTTTTGAATATGAAAATTGTTTAAAAATTATTCATGAGTGTAATTGCTGATTGTTATTCTTGAGTAAGCTGTGGTCGAGAGCAACACATAAGTACTACTTCAATCACAATCATTACTCTGTATGGAGAATGTAGTGCTGGCCACTTCAGCTTTTGTAATTGATGCAACAATTATACAATGTTTTACACCACACACTATATATATTGAATCTTGAGTGCCATTTATTGGTATCCTAGACAAATTTAAAGAATATCTTACATATTAGACTTTTCCAACCTGTTTCTTCAAAATCTTGTTGTATCTTAATGTTAACAATAAATTTTATGAAAAAGTAGAACTTTTATGTTAGTAAAAAGTTAATATATAGCTCAACATAAATTATGAAGTCATTTGTGAGGTGACTTTTTTCCTGGTAAAATTGTTTAAACTTGGAAATCAAACTAACCTCAAGGCCTCCAAGAGATGATCTTATGCGTTTCCTATGCCAGTATGGTATGTCCCACATTTCTAAGGGAGCTGCTGGGCTATGGCCACGTTCTCTTGCAAACTCAAGCAGACTGGAAAGTTCCTCTTCTTGAGCAGGTTTTGCTAAATTGTGTAAGGAGCAACATAAATAACAACACCCAATAAAAATTTTTGGTAATTAGGGAGTAAACAGTTCGCAGTACCGAGTTCAATGTTTTGCCACTAGATTATTTTATTATTTATTTATTAAAGATTAGTCCACATACAGCAGAGAATGCCAATTTACAGTGGGCTTTACAACAAGTCAATAACTAAAATTAAAACAATAGAATAAAAAAAACATTAAATACACTCAGCAAGGTAAGACACTATTGTTTAGTTGAGAGATGAGTCAAACCAGCTTGGACAAAAGAGTTACGTGACAAGGAGAAGGGGTCAATATGGTAAGGGAGAGAGTTTATCATGGAGGAAAGACGGAAGAAGAGTGAACGTTGGGCAAGGGATGCTCTAGGAATGGGCATATGAAGTAATGAATGCGTGCGGGTGGGTCTAGAAGGAACTCTGAAATTAACGTAGGAAACCAGATCTGGGCAATCTGTAATGGAGTTTAGGATGTTATAAATAAAGGACAAGTCAGATTTAAGCCTATGATTCAAGAGATTGCTGAGGGAAAGGGCGGATAGAACGAGATCTGTTGAGGCGTTAAGGAGAGAAGGCACTCTGTATTTAACTATCCTTGTAAAGAAATTAGTGACACAATTAAGGATGGAGAGATTGGATACAGCTGACATGGACCAGACAGGAGAGCAATACAAAATGACGGGGAGGACAATAGTGGAGAAATATGTCCTAAGGGTAAGAGGGTCGCTAATATCAGTGAAACGGTAGAGAAGACCTAATAGAAACATAGCTTTGCTTCTGACAACTTTAATAAGCTCTGATTAATTTAATTTTTTGATCAGTTATTACCCCAAGGTTCTTTAGTGAGAAGACCTTGCTCAAATGGGTGGAGTTAATGCAGTAGTTGAAGGTAAAGGGAGTTTTCCTTAATGAAACCGACATAGTGCTGCACTTCGCCGAATTTAATTTGAGCTCCCACACATCACACCACGGTACTACTTCTGCAGTTGGGCCTCCCAAGAACTTTCAATTTTAGCCAATAGTTGGCCTTTTGTATGTCAGTCTTTCTCTCTTGCGTTCTGATTCCCAGAGGAATGGGACAATGGGTTTCTCGCTACTCTTTTGTTATGTGCGAAGAAAAATTAGGTTTCCTTAATTAAGTGGAGTTTCATTGAGAATACATTTTCAGAGAAACAGTTGGGTTGGAAGAAGGTTGGAAGAAGGTTTTCAGAAAAATGGTTGGGCTGAAAGAAGGGTTTTTTAAAAAAAGGTTAGATTGATTGGAAAAATGGTTTCAAAAAATGGTTGGAAGAATGGTTTCAAAGAAATTGTTGGGTTGTGGCATGCTCTCGGAAATCCCATTCCTCCAGGAATATAGCACCTTCGGGAGATACCAGCCATTGGAACAACTGGCACACACAGTGTCAACTGTTGGCCAAAAGTGGAAGTTCTAGGGAGGCCTAACAGCATGCAGAAGAACCCATATCTCCAACATTTGCGTGAAGTATTACAATAATGATATGGATAAATATAGCAGCTTAAATTAATTCATATGCGTAGCTCATCAGATTAGTCTTCAAGCAATTACTTTTAACCAAAACGATTTAAATTAATACCACTGAAATTAACCAAATTCTTCACAGAGTAAAATCTCTGTGGATACAACGAAATGTCCTAACAACTGTTCTTAAACCCCTCCTATGTTTAGAACAATCAAAAATGCTGTCTCTATTAAAGTTTAGCAGTGGCAAGACAGGAGTGGATGGGGTACGTGATCCACAGGGTCTTTTGCCTGCCGAAGTGGTCTGCGGACCAAAAAACTTTGAGAACCACTGGGATAGAGCAGTGCTCCGCAACTTTTTAAATTTCACAGCACACTTTGGGTTTCACTCGAACTTCGTGGCACACCAAACCAAATTTATTAAGACTGTGTAGAAGAATTTTACCATCCTGTAGACAACAAAAAAGATAAAATCCCATACAGATGAAGGAAATTATTGCTAAAATCTACAAATCGGTTTCAGGTAACAGAGACAGCCTAAAAAATTGTACCATAAGATACACAGGTGAGCCCCGCTTAACGTGGGGGATACATTCCTGAGGTCTCTGCGTTAAGCAAAAATCCACATTCGCCAAGGCACCATAGCCTTTAGGTGCCCAGAGGGAAATAGCTTCCCAAATGGTGTTTTTGGACCCTCATTCAATGTAAAACATATTTCTACCAGACTTTTAGAACGTAATTTATTAAACAAACTATAAAATTACCTAGTAAACATTAAGACAACAAAGCTTTTTAGAGGTAAACATACATAATTACAAAATATTTCTCAGAACACCTACTAAGTTTTATTTAAAAAAGAGTCCAGGGTCGACTGCTTAGCTTTTTTTTCACTTATTACGTAAAACTTGTAGGTAGCATTCAAATAGTCTGTCGCAGCCCCGCTTCATGGCACTCACTCGTGTGAAGTCATTGTGATCCTCCAACAAAGTCATGCACTGATCGACGATGCTCTTGCAGCTCCGCTTATGGATGAAACCAATAGTAGTGCGTGTAGGGTTTTCTGAAATTTATACATCATTATATATAGTGATGTGTTGAAGCCGGCTTCTGCTGGCTCGCTCGCGCATGTTGTTCATTTTTCTCAGAATTTGCGAGCCGGATGTTAAATTTTTAGAAAATATAAAAATTTATTGATTTTGTCCTTTAAGTACATTTTTCCCTTTCTGATAGTCAATTACCGACAGTGTATGAAATGGAATATATCATTTGTTAAGCTAGCGGAACTCCTATATGTCCCTGGCATATAGGCCTCCCCTGCCATCCTTATCCAAATTTCCTTACGACTTTTTTTTAGCGAGCTGGTTCATAATTTTTTTCCAGCTCATCACTGATTATATATTACTAGCATAAGAGCCCGTTGAATTTCAACGGGTTTAATGGATCTAAATTTTCGTCATGCAACATGTAAAAATTGCAAGAATAGAATTGTGCACTGTTTTAACCATCGAATATTTCTATATTATAAGACTGTTTTAATTAATTAACTAAAATCTCGCAGAAATTCCTTGTGAATAAAATAGTACCTTTCTTTCTACTAAAATAGCCATTGTTATTAGTTTTAAATTGATTATAGCATTAGGATTTCAATTTCATTAAATAAGCAGAATTCCGGTTCCAAAAAATTTGTTCAATCTTCAATTGCCTCTGATAATACTTTAAATAGATTTTGGAATATAATGTACCTCAATATCGTTTATCGTCTGTTCAGCACTCTTGCCTTGTCATTTTCCGAAACAACCACTTTCACCAGTTTTAAATGGATTTCAAACTTAGAAGAGAACTTGATTCAATTCAGTTAAAATAACCACATAACAAACTTCTTATTCCAAAGAAAATCCTTTTATAATATGCAATGTTAACCTAGAATTCATTCATTCTGAAAAGTGAATAAAAGTACCTACCATGTACATATATTTCTTTCAACTAAAATAGCCACTCTTAACAGATTTTAATGGATTAATGCAGGGTCTCTCAAACCGGCGCCCTTCGTAGAATTTCTTGGCGCCTGCTACTAAGGCTATGGCAAGTCATTTACTGTGGAGGAGCAGTAAGATACGATCGGATAAAATATTATACAGATTTCGTTTTTCAGCTGAGTCTGTGGTAATTCGCTACAAAGTAGCTAATTATATGCCATAGGAAAGCTCAATATTTAACATTGTTAAGAGGGGAAAGAAACAATGTAACATTTTACGTTCAACATTTCATTGTTATACGATATGTACCTACTGTGTTGAGTCTCCTACTCCCGCCTCGTACATCAGAATGACACTCCCCACCGTCAGTTGGTAGCTCGTGGTCGCAAAATTGGTGAAAAACACGAAGTTTTGGGAAAAGGAGAATCTAGCTCACTAATATTATACTGCAAAGACGATAATTTAACCTAATCTCATCTAGAAATAATTGGTAAATATAGTTATGATATATGCTTTTGAATTTTAACTATGAATTCCTTCCGCTTCCTTTTTTGTAGTTTACTTTTTTTTTAATTCAACAATTTTTGAGAATTTCATTTCATTTTTTATTTTAAATTAGGGTCTAAGATCATGGCAAAGAGGAAAAGAACGTATTTCTTCAACTCCGACAGGGAGGAGCAATTTTTCTTCGTAGACATAAACAGCAAGTCTGTGTGCTTATTGTGCTCTGGGAGTGTGGCAGTACCAAAGAAAAGTAATACTGAAAGACATTTTTTGAGCCTTCATACAAATTTCAATAATGAATTTCCTGGTAATTTATCAGTATGAAAGAAAAAAATTACAAGAATTGAAACAATTTATCCGTACAACAAGCTCTTCTTGTAAAACCTTGTGCAGTCTAAAAATATAACTATTGCTTCATTCAAAATTGCCCATGTGTTAGCTAAACAAAAGAAGCCATTCCAAGATGGCGAAATAGTCAAAGAAGCAAAGCTTTTCAATCAGTTTAAGAACAAAAGTGAAATAACTGCATCCATCAGCAAAATCTCCCTTTCGAGCTCAACTATTTCGAGGAGAGTAGAAAACATTGCCAGAAATTTAGAATCGCTGTTGATTCAGGATTTAGAACTATGTGAATGTTTTTCGCTGCAACTAGATTTATCCACTGATGTTACTGATATCGATCAGTTGGCAATTTTTGTAAAAATGGCTTTTGAGGATTTCACCATAAAAGAAGAATTCCTGAAAATACACCCTCTTCCTGGGCAAACGAGAGGAGAAGATATTTTCGGTGTTTTTAATGGTTACATTCAGAAAAATAATATCCCTGTTCAAAAGTTAGTGGCAATTACAACCGATGGGGTTGCCTCAATGGTTGAATGTAACAACGGTTTTCTAGCTTTGTGTCGCAAAGAGAATTCATTCCCGAAGTTTTTGTCGTATCATTGTATCATTTATCAAGAAGCACTGTGTGTAAAAGCGTTGAAAATTCAGCATTTAATTACTACTGTAACAAAAATTATAAATTCAAGCTACATTCCCGATTACAACAAGCTAGCCGAAGAAGTACAAATTCAATTTTCTCATTAAAAACATCAAGATTGTCATTATTTATTATGAATAAATTTTGTATTTAAATCAATATATTTACCTGTTTGAAAATAAACAAAGAATCTAACCCATTTCTTTTAGTTTTATTTTTCTATGTACCCTTAATTGGCGCCCTCAATACTTCTCTAAATTCACAAATGTGCCCTCAAGGCTGAAAACGTTGAAGGCCCCTGGATTAATGCATTAGCATTTCAATTTCATGAAATAAGCAGAATTCCGGTAACAAAAAAATTTGTCCAATCTTCAATTGCCTCTGATAATACTTTAAATAGATTTCGGAAAAAAATGAGCCTTAATATCGTTTAGCATCCACTCACCACTCTGGACTTCTCAGTTTCCGAAACAACAACCTTCAATGGTTTTTAATTGATTTTTGGTTTGAAATATATGTACTTGAGTCAATTCAGTACAACTTCCACTTTACATACTGTAAATTCCAAAGTAACTCCTTTTATAATAGGCAATGCTAGCCTAAAATTCATTCATTCTGTAAAGTGAATAAATAAAGTTCTTTCTTTAAACTATAAGAGCCATCGTTATTAGATTTAAAGGGATTATAAGCCTTGGAACTTACTCTGTATTAAATAAGCACCCAAATTCCTTTTTTAAAACAAATCAATTCATTAAAAGATCCACTGTTGTTTCTTCGAAAATTGCCTGTTAACAGTTTTAAATGTCCTTTTAATTTTAATTGAATTTTAATTTATATTAGTTTCCAAACTTTGGCCATTGTTATGAAATTAATTCGAGGAATAACAATATAAATTCGTAAGCACGTATGGTTTAGAAATAATTTAATTTAAGAATGCTTTTTATTTCCAATTTTTCTAAAATGACACAGTTGATACAATTTTTTATATTTACGTTAATATACTTATTTTCCACAAAACACGCCAATCTCTCCCCTTCCTTCCTCTCTTCTCTCGTATTGAATGGTATTGAAGCACTCAAGGACGCTTATTCCCAGAAGGATGTATATACAATAATAGTAATTTGAGGTGTAATAATGATAATGGTCAACATAGCAACATCACTTTAGAATGGAGAAAAATATGCAAATTAAACGTTCAACATGGAATATTTCGAACTGTGGACGAAAAAAGACGAATGGAATAAGAAACTTTATAAATTTTTCTTCAAAATGGTTCAGATCCGAAGGTCGTCTGTTAATTTCTTCTAATTTTAATCTCCAAATGAGTAATAGTCTGCACGCCGAAAAATCGTGTTTTACATGTAAAGTAATGGGAAATGGAAATGCCTCTTTTGGAGACGAACCAAGGAATTTTTTCGCGATTTAAATTTGTCATTCTCTGAATAAGTGTTAATCAAGCATCCCTACCAAATTTCGAGTTCCTATCATTATTATTTCTCGAGTTATTAGCATTTGCATAGCGTGACCAGCCAACCAACCAACAGTCGATGGCTTTTATCCAATTTATTTATAAGTGACGATGGACTGGCCGATGAAGAGCAGACTTTTGAGTCTGAGGAGCTGGCATGAGGTTTAGATTCGATGATACCACCTGAATTGTTGCCAGTATCTTCAGGCTTACGGATAAAAAGCCTGCAAATCAACTTAATAGCGTCAGTTTTTAGTTCCAATTTTGAAGGGAACGTAAAGTTCGTATTTTGTTGATAATTTTGGGGATTGTTTAAATACTTCAACAAACCGACTAGATTCTTGTTTCTACGTTCTTGTAGTCTTGTCTGTATGGATTTTTTTATTTGAGCAGAAAAATCAGTATTCTGTTCAGCCAATTCAAGTATGAATTTAAATATGCCTTCCACTGAAAGCAATGTTGAATGTCTTTTACCAAGCTGTTCAACTGCTATCTTGGTCGGACGCAGTGATGATACCATGGCAGTAATTATACTAAATTCTTCTTCTGAAATATTTCAAGTTTTCTTCATATCAATCATTGCTTTAAGAATGCATTCCTTCACCATTAAAGATCTCTCCAACATATCTAGCAAGCTATTCCATCTGGTTTTCGAATCAAGTATGAGTTGCATTTCCTTATTTTTGTGCTCAATTTTTACATATGTTTGTAATATCTCATTTTTCAATGGCAATTTACGAAATAATCGTGCAGTACTCTGCACTTTTTCAATAATAATGGCAATGTTGAACTCCTTTTCACTCAATTTAATGTTTTTCCGCAATAATCGGTATCATTGTTGCACATTTCCATAGCAGTTGCAAATTCACTATCTTCTAAATCCTCTTCATCATCACTGTCATTGTCACCGGAACTTTTTTCAACAGATTCAGTTTCAGAATCCCTGTTTCCTGATTTTAAATAATTTTTCTTGTAAAGAACATCACAGACAGCTAAATGAAGTCCATGCATCTTATATTCAAGCGCTCAACACCATCATTTGGATATCGAATAAATAATAATATATATAGTTTACAGATGGAAAATTATGTAGCGTATTTTAATATGTATTGTGCACAATTTCAATTCAATGCAATGCACAATTTTTCGTCGCTACTAATGCCATTAGTTATTTTCCTGTCTAGACGTGTTTCCAAAATATATCATATTTATCGTATAGTAAACTGGGAATTTCCTGGGAAATGCGGTGGGTTCCTGGGAAATTCCCGGGTACATTTTAAGTACGGGATCCCGGGAAACTGGGATCCCGCTTGAGAAACCCTAGTGTTCTGTGGCACATCGGTTGCGGAGGATTGGGATAGAGGACAACATTTACCACAAAAAAGTCTGTGAGATCACATAATTACAACTTATAGTTTCGAAGATAAAAATTTTAATCTTTCAACATCATTCAGCAAGTAAACCCTATAAATAACACTGCAGTCTCTGTCTATTCTATTTGTAGAGTATAATTTTCCTTCTTTATGAATTAGATCATTGGTGGGCCACATTGGTGGTGGTGAATCTTTCACTGGACCACACTGGAAATTAACAATGGATTATAGCTAAATTGTAAGTTAACTAGATTCTTAGGCACAATATGTATGAAAATCAAGTTAGAATTAGCTTTTTAGGGTTAACATTTCAATATTAAAAATAATGATGGAATTCAATCTTAGAAATATCTTTGAGAAAAAAATCAAAAACATCATTATTAAGAACTTGCTTGAATTGAGAAACATTTACTAATCTTAACAGTTTTTTCTACAAGGAAAATAATATTTTGTGGTTAATTAAAATAAATGAACAGTTTTGAAAACTATGAAACATTGGCGGTGGACTGCATCTGGCCCCTGGGCCGCAGGTTAGGCACCCCTGATTTAGATCATCCTTATTTACTTGCAGGAATAAATTGTACCTAGAGTATTACATTTAATTACTATCACGCCATAATATCTTCTTTAAATGTTGCCAGATACAAAATTAATCATGGCTAAAAATGATACCTAATGCAGCTCTTCCTAATTGCTTTGGTGAATCAAAACACACTTTTCCTAAAAAATGTCCTCAAAAATCAGGGTGCGTCTTACAGCCCAAAAAAATAAAATAATGAAACTCTTAAGTATAAACTTTTGTGCACAAAATTCCTATCATGCACACACACAAAGACATCATCACGAAATTCGTAAAAACATATTCAGCGAACCTTAAAGCATGTATTCCCGTTGAAATCTCAAATTCGATTTTTTCATGAGTACAAAACTTTTTTATATACTATGTATGGAGAAAGTAAAAAGAACAGGTAAAGCTTAACAGATTTGTCAGAGGAAATTTCAGGAGCAGAGGTGCTATAAAAGAGAAAATCTCAGCAGTGAATGGGTTAATAGGTGTTTTAACCCTTCTACACCTCACATTATTTTTCACTTTCTTCTTGGAAATACAGAGTAAAGTGTTTTTAAAAATTGTGAGATAGTTACAACATAAGAAAATTATGCCTTCCTGAAGGGAAAATCATCAGTTTAATACTTTTATTTAAAATAAAACATTTTTCATTTTGCAGGTGGTTTACCTTGGCCTGGTTATGGCTTCCAAAAGGAAAATGTCCTCTTTCCCCTAAAAATTTCAATTTTCTGAAACTTGCAACATTTTTCATATATATATATATACAATGTATTAAAACATTTGCAGAAGTGAAAAATTATCATCCAAATAAATATATAGGTGAGCCCACTTAAGCGGGGGATGCGGTCCTGAGGTCTCTGTGTTAAGCGAAAATCTTCATTCACCAGGGCACCACAATAGTTAGGCGCCCAGAGGGAAATAACTTCCTAAATGTTATTTTTGAACCCACATTCAATGTAAAACATATTTCTACCAGACTTTTAGAACGTAATTTATTAAACAAACTATAAAATTACCTAGTAAACAGTAAGACAAAAAAGCTTTTTAGCGGTAAACATACATAATTACAAAATATTTCTCAGAACACCTATGAAGTTTTCTTAAAAAAAGAGTCCAGGGTTGACTGCTTAGCTTTTTTTCACTTATTACATAAAACTTGTCGGTAGCATTCAAATAGTCCATCGCAGCCCTGCTTCAAGGCACTCACTCGTGTGAAGTCACTGTGCTCCTCCAACAAAGTCATGCACTGATAGACGATGCTCTTGCAGCTCCGCTTATAGATCAAACCAATAGTAGTGCGCATTGGATTTTCTGCAATTCATATATGATTATATACAGTAATGAGCTGAAGCCAGCTCCTGCCGGCTCGCTCGAGCCTGTTGTTAATTTTTCTCAGAAATTTTTAGAAATTATGGAAATTCATTGATTTTGTCATTTCAAGTACATTTTGCCCTATCTGATAGTCAATTACCGACAGTGTATGAAATGGAATATATTACTTGTTAAGCTAGCGGAACGCCTATATGCCCCTGGTATATAGGCCTCTCCTGCCATCCTTATCCAAATTTCCTTACTTTTTTTTTAGAGAGCCGGTTCATAATTTTTTTCCAGCTCATCACTGATTATATATTATTATACATTATATGCATTCAAATATTAAGATCTCTCCACCCGTACTACATGTTTTTTCATATGTAGATCAAAATTATATAATATTTTTGTTTAGCGTTATTGTCTTATTATTATTCCTGGGCAAACGAGAGGAGAAGATATTTTCGGTGTTTTTAATGGTTACATTCAGAAAAATAATATCCCTGTTCAAAAGTTAGTGGCAATTACAACCGATGGGGTTGCCTCAATGGTTGAATGTAACAACGGTTTTCTAGCTTTGTGTCGCAAAGAGAATTCATTCCCGAAGTTTTTGTCGTATCATTGTATCATTTATCAAGAAGCACTGTGTGTAAAAGCGTTGAAAATTCAGCATTTAATTACTACTGTAACAAAAATTATAAATTCAAGCTACATTCCCGATTACAACAAGCTAGCCGAAGAAGTACAAATTCAATTTTCTCATTAAAAACATCAAGATTGTCATTATTTATTATGAATAAATTTTGTATTTAAATCAATATATTTACCTGTTTGAAAATAAACAAAGAATCTAACCCATTTCTTTTAGTTTTATTTTTCTATGTACCCTTAATTGGCGCCCTCAATACTTCTCTAAATTCACAAATGTGCCCTCAAGGCTGAAAACGTTGAAGGCCCCTGGATTAATGCATTAGCATTTCAATTTCATGAAATAAGCAGAATTCCGGTAACAAAAAAATTTGTCCAATCTTCAATTGCCTCTGATAATACTTTAAATAGATTTCGGAAAAAAATGAGCCTTAATATCGTTTAGCATCCACTCACCACTCTGGACTTCTCAGTTTCCGAAACAACAACCTTCAATGGTTTTTAATTGATTTTTGGTTTGAAATATATGTACTTGAGTCAATTCAGTACAACTTCCACTTTACATACTGTAAATTCCAAAGTAACTCCTTTTATAATAGGCAATGCTAGCCTAAAATTCATTCATTCTGTAAAGTGAATAAATAAAGTTCTTTCTTTAAACTATAAGAGCCATCGTTATTAGATTTAAAGGGATTATAAGCCTTGGAACTTACTCTGTATTAAATAAGCACCCAAATTCCTTTTTTAAAACAAATCAATTCATTAAAAGATCCACTGTTGTTTCTTCGAAAATTGCCTGTTAACAGTTTTAAATGTCCTTTTAATTTTAATTGAATTTTAATTTATATTAGTTTCCAAACTTTGGCCATTGTTATGAAATTAATTCGAGGAATAACAATATAAATTCGTAAGCACGTATGGTTTAGAAATAATTTAATTTAAGAATGCTTTTTATTTCCAATTTTTCTAAAATGACACAGTTGATACAATTTTTTATATTTACGTTAATATACTTATTTTCCACAAAACACGCCAATCTCTCCCCTTCCTTCCTCTCTTCTCTCGTATTGAATGGTATTGAAGCACTCAAGGACGCTTATTCCCAGAAGGATGTATATACAATAATAATAATTTGAGGTGTAATAATGATAATGGTCAACATAGCAACATCACTTTAGAATGGAGAAAAATATGCAAATTAAACGTTCAACATGGAATATTTCGAACTGTGGACGAAAAAAGACGAATGGAATAAGAAACTTTATAAATTTTTCTTCAAAATGGTTCAGATCCGAAGGTCGTCTGTTAATTTCTTCTAATTTTAATCTCCAAATGAGTAATAGTCTGCACGCCGAAAAATCGTGTTTTACATGTAAAGTAATGGGAAATGGAAATGCCTCTTTTGGAGACGAACCAAGGAATTTTTTCGCGATTTAAATTTGTCATTCTCTGAATAAGTGTTAATCAAGCATCCCTACCAAATTTCGAGTTCCTATCATTATTATTTCTCGAGTTATTAGCATTTGCATAGCGTGACCAGCCAACCAACCAACAGACGATGGCTTTTATCCAATTTATTTATAAGTGACGATGGACTGGCCGATGAAGAGCAGACTTTTGAGTCTGAGGAGCTGGCATGAGGTTTAGATTCGATGATACCACCTGAATTGTTGCCAGTATCTTCAGGCTTACGGATAAAAAGCCTGCAAATCAACTTAATAGCGTCAGTTTTTAGTTCCAATTTTGAAGGGAACGTAAAGTTCGTATTTTGTTGATAATTTTGGGGATTGTTTAAATACTTCAACAAACCGACTAGATTCTTGTTTCTACGTTCTTGTAGTCTTGTCTGTATGGATTTTTTTATTTGAGCAGAAAAATCAGTATTCTGTTCAGCCAATTCAAGTATGAATTTAAATATGCCTTCCACTGAAAGCAATGTTGAATGTCTTTTACCAAGCTGTTCAACTGCTATCTTGGTCGGACGCAGTGATGATACCATGGCAGTAATTATACTAAATTCTTCTTCTGAAATATTTCAAGTTTTCTTCATATCAATCATTGCTTTAAGAATGCATTCCTTCACCATTAAAGATCTCTCCAACATATCTAGCAAGCTATTCCATCTGGTTTTCGAATCAAGTATGAGTTGCATTTCCTTATTTTTGTGCTCAATTTTTACATATGTTTGTAATATCTCATTTTTCAATGGCAATTTACGAAATAATCGTGCAGTACTCTGCACTTTTTCAATAATAATGGCAATGTTGAACTCCTTTTCACTCAATTTAATGTTTTTCCGCAATAATCGGTATCATTGTTGCACATTTCCATAGCAGTTGCAAATTCACTATCTTCTAAATCCTCTTCATCATCACTGTCATTGTCACCGGAACTTTTTTCAACAGATTCAGTTTCAGAATCCCTGTTTCCTGATTTTAAATAATTTTTCTTGTAAAGAACATCACAGACAGCTAAATGAAGTCCATGCATCTTATATTCAAGCGCTCAACACCATCATTTGGATATCGAATAAATAATAATATATATAGTTTACAGATGGAAAATTATGTAGCGTATTTTAATATGTATTGTGCACAATTTCAATTCAATGTAATGCACAATTTTTCGTCGCTACTAATGCCATTAGTTATTTTCCTGTCTAGACGTGTTTCCAAAATATATCATATTTATCGTATAGTAAACTGGGAATTTCCTGGGAAATGCGGTGGGTTCCTGGGAAATTCCCGGGTACATTTTAAGTACGGGATCCCGGGAAACTGGGATCCCGCTTGAGAAACCCTAGTGTTCTGTGGCACATCGGTTGCGGAGGATTGGGATAGAGGACAACATTTACCACAAAAAAGTCTGTGAGATCACATAATTACAACTTATAGTTTCGAAGATAAAAATTTTAATCTTTCAACATCATTCAGCAAGTAAACCCTATAAATAACACTGCAGTCTCTGTCTATTCTATTTGTAGAGTATAATTTTCCTTCTTTATGAATTAGATCATTGGTGGGCCACATTGGTGGTGGTGAATCTTTCACTGGACCACACTGGAAATTAACAATGGATTATAGCTAAATTGTAAGTTAACTAGATTCTTAGGCACAATATGTATGAAAATCAAGTTAGAATTAGCTTTTTAGGGTTAACATTTCAATATTAAAAATAATGATGGAATTCAATCTTAGAAATATCTTTGAGAAAAAAATCAAAAACATCATTATTAAGAACTTGCTTGAATTGAGAAACATTTACTAATCTTAACAGTTTTTTCTACAAGGAAAATAATATTTTGTGGTTAATTAAAATAAATGAACAGTTTTGAAAACTATGAAACATTGGCGGTGGACTGCATCTGGCCCCTGGGCCGCAGGTTAGGCACCCCTGATTTAGATCATCCTTATTTACTTGCAGGAATAAATTGTACCTAGAGTATTACATTTAATTACTATCACGCCATAATATCTTCTTTAAATGTTGCCAGATACAAAATTAATCATGGCTAAAAATGATACCTAATGCAGCTCTTCCTAATTGCTTTGGTGAATCAAAACACACTTTTCCTAAAAAATGTCCTCAAAAATCAGGGTGCGTCTTACAGCCCAAAAAAATAAAATAATGAAACTCTTAAGTATAAACTTTTGTGCACAAAATTCCTATCATGCACACACACAAAGACATCATCACGAAATTCGTAAAAACATATTCAGCGAACCTTAAAGCATGTATTCCCGTTGAAATCTCAAATTCGATTTTTTCATGAGTACAAAACTTTTTTATATACTATGTATGGAGAAAGTAAAAAGAACAGGTAAAGCTTAACAGATTTGTCAGAGGAAATTTCAGGAGCAGAGGTGCTATAAAAGAGAAAATCTCAGCAGTGAATGGGTTAATAGGTGTTTTAACCCTTCTACACCTCACATTATTTTTCACTTTCTTCTTGGAAATACAGAGTAAAGTGTTTTTAAAAATTGTGAGATAGTTACAACATAAGAAAATTATGCCTTCCTGAAGGGAAAATCATCAGTTTAATACTTTTATTTAAAATAAAACATTTTTCATTTTGCAGGTGGTTTACCTTGGCCTGGTTATGGCTTCCAAAAGGAAAATGTCCTCTTTCCCCTAAAAATTTCAATTTTCTGAAACTTGCAACATTTTTCATATATATATATATACAATGTATTAAAACATTTGCAGAAGTGAAAAATTATCATCCAAATAAATATATAGGTGAGCCCACTTAAGCGGGGGATGCGGTCCTGAGGTCTCTGTGTTAAGCGAAAATCTTCATTCACCAGGGCACCACAATAGTTAGGCGCCCAGAGGGAAATAACTTCCTAAATGTTATTTTTGAACCCACATTCAATGTAAAACATATTTCTACCAGACTTTTAGAACGTAATTTATTAAACAAACTATAAAATTACCTAGTAAACAGTAAGACAAAAAAGCTTTTTAGCGGTAAACATACATAATTACAAAATATTTCTCAGAACACCTATGAAGTTTTCTTAAAAAAAGAGTCCAGGGTTGACTGCTTAGCTTTTTTTCACTTATTACATAAAACTTGTCGGTAGCATTCAAATAGTCCATCGCAGCCCTGCTTCAAGGCACTCACTCGTGTGAAGTCACTGTGCTCCTCCAACAAAGTCATGCACTGATAGACGATGCTCTTGCAGCTCCGCTTATAGATCAAACCAATAGTAGTGCGCATTGGATTTTCTGCAATTCATATATGATTATATACAGTAATGAGCTGAAGCCAGCTCCTGCCGGCTCGCTCGAGCCTGTTGTTAATTTTTCTCAGAAATTTTTAGAAATTATGGAAATTCATTGATTTTGTCATTTCAAGTACATTTTGCCCTATCTGATAGTCAATTACCGACAGTGTATGAAATGGAATATATTACTTGTTAAGCTAGCGGAACGCCTATATGCCCCTGGTATATAGGCCTCTCCTGCCATCCTTATCCAAATTTCCTTACTTTTTTTTTAGAGAGCCGGTTCATAATTTTTTTCCAGCTCATCACTGATTATATATTATTATACATTATATGCATTCAAATATTAAGATCTCTCCACCCGTACTAAATGTTTTTTCATATGTAGATCAAAATTATATAATATTTTTGTTTAGCGTTATTGTCTTATTATTATTCCTGGGCAAACGAGAGGAGAAGATATTTTCGGTGTTTTTAATGGTTACATTCAGAAAAATAATATCCCTGTTCAAAAGTTAGTGGCAATTACAACCGATGGGGTTGCCTCAATGGTTGAATGTAACAACGGTTTTCTAGCTTTGTGTCGCAAAGAGAATTCATTCCCGAAGTTTTTGTCGTATCATTGTATCATTTATCAAGAAGCACTGTGTGTAAAAGCGTTGAAAATTCAGCATTTAATTACTACTGTAACAAAAATTATAAATTCAAGCTACATTCCCGATTACAACAAGCTAGCCGAAGAAGTACAAATTCAATTTTCTCATTAAAAACATCAAGATTGTCATTATTTATTATGAATAAATTTTGTATTTAAATCAATATATTTACCTGTTTGAAAATAAACAAAGAATCTAACCCATTTCTTTTAGTTTTATTTTTCTATGTACCCTTAATTGGCGCCCTCAATACTTCTCTAAATTCACAAATGTGCCCTCAAGGCTGAAAACGTTGAAGGCCCCTGGATTAATGCATTAGCATTTCAATTTCATGAAATAAGCAGAATTCCGGTAACAAAAAAATTTGTCCAATCTTCAATTGCCTCTGATAATACTTTAAATAGATTTCGGAAAAAAATGAGCCTTAATATCGTTTAGCATCCACTCACCACTCTGGACTTCTCAGTTTCCGAAACAACAACCTTCAATGGTTTTTAATTGATTTTTGGTTTGAAATATATGTACTTGAGTCAATTCAGTACAACTTCCACTTTACATACTGTAAATTCCAAAGTAACTCCTTTTATAATAGGCAATGCTAGCCTAAAATTCATTCATTCTGTAAAGTGAATAAATAAAGTTCTTTCTTTAAACTATAAGAGCCATCGTTATTAGATTTAAAGGGATTATAAGCCTTGGAACTTACTCTGTATTAAATAAGCACCCAAATTCCTTTTTTAAAACAAATCAATTCATTAAAAGATCCACTGTTGTTTCTTCGAAAATTGCCTGTTAACAGTTTTAAATGTCCTTTTAATTTTAATTGAATTTTAATTTATATTAGTTTCCAAACTTTGGCCATTGTTATGAAATTAATTCGAGGAATAACAATATAAATTCGTAAGCACGTATGGTTTAGAAATAATTTAATTTAAGAATGCTTTTTATTTCCAATTTTTCTAAAATGACACAGTTGATACAATTTTTTATATTTACGTTAATATACTTATTTTCCACAAAACACGCCAATCTCTCCCCTTCCTTCCTCTCTTCTCTCGTATTGAATGGTATTGAAGCACTCAAGGATGCTTATTCCCAGAAGGATGTATATACAATAATAGTAATTTGAGGTGTAATAATGATAATGGTCAACATAGCAACATCACTTTAGAATGGAGAAAAATATGCAAATTAAACGTTCAACATGGAATATTTCGAACTGTGGACGAAAAAAGACGAATGGAATAAGAAACTTTATAAATTTTTCTTCAAAATGGTTCAGATCCGAAGGTCGTCTGTTAATTTCTTCTAATTTTAATCTCCAAATGAGTAATAGTCTGCACGCCGAAAAATCGTGTTTTACATGTAAAGTAATGGGAAATGGAAATGCCTCTTTTGGAGACGAACCAAGGAATTTTTTCGCGATTTAAATTTGTCATTCTCTGAATAAGTGTTAATCAAGCATCCCTACCAAATTTCGAGTTCCTATCATTATTATTTCTCGAGTTATTAGCATTTGCATAGCGTGACCAGCCAACCAACCAACAGTCGATGGCTTTTATCCAATTTATTTATAAGTGACGATGGACTGGCCGATGAAGAGCAGACTTTTGAGTCTGAGGAGCTGGCATGAGGTTTAGATTCGATGATACCACCTGAATTGTTGCCAGTATCTTCAGGCTTACGGATAAAAAGCCTGCAAATCAACTTAATAGCGTCAGTTTTTAGTTCCAATTTTGAAGGGAACGTAAAGTTCGTATTTTGTTGATAATTTTGGGGATTGTTTAAATACTTCAACAAACCGACTAGATTCTTGTTTCTACGTTCTTGTAGTCTTGTCTGTATGGATTTTTTTATTTGAGCAGAAAAATCAGTATTCTGTTCAGCCAATTCAAGTATGAATTTAAATATGCCTTCCACTGAAAGCAATGTTGAATGTCTTTTACCAAGCTGTTCAACTGCTATCTTGGTCGGACGCAGTGATGATACCATGGCAGTAATTATACTAAATTCTTCTTCTGAAATATTTCAAGTTTTCTTCATATCAATCATTGCTTTAAGAATGCATTCCTTCACCATTAAAGATCTCTCCAACATATCTAGCAAGCTATTCCATCTGGTTTTCGAATCAAGTATGAGTTGCATTTCCTTATTTTTGTGCTCAATTTTTACATATGTTTGTAATATCTCATTTTTCAATGGCAATTTACGAAATAATCGTGCAGTACTCTGCACTTTTTCAATAATAATGGCAATGTTGAACTCCTTTTCACTCAATTTAATGTTTTTCCGCAATAATCGGTATCATTGTTGCACATTTCCATAGCAGTTGCAAATTCACTATCTTCTAAATCCTCTTCATCATCACTGTCATTGTCACCGGAACTTTTTTCAACAGATTCAGTTTCAGAATCCCTGTTTCCTGATTTTAAATAATTTTTCTTGTAAAGAACATCACAGACAGCTAAATGAAGTCCATGCATCTTATATTCAAGCGCTCAACACCATCATTTGGATATCGAATAAATAATAATATATATAGTTTACAGATGGAAAATTATGTAGCGTATTTTAATATGTATTGTGCACAATTTCAATTCAATGTAATGCACAATTTTTCGTCGCTACTAATGCCATTAGTTATTTTCCTGTCTAGACGTGTTTCCAAAATATATCATATTTATCGTATAGTAAACTGGGAATTTCCTGGGAAATGCGGTGGGTTCCTGGGAAATTCCCGGGTACATTTTAAGTACGGGATCCCGGGAAACTGGGATCCCGCTTGAGAAACCCTAGTGTTCTGTGGCACATCGGTTGCGGAGGATTGGGATAGAGGACAACATTTACCACAAAAAAGTCTGTGAGATCACATAATTACAACTTATAGTTTCGAAGATAAAAATTTTAATCTTTCAACATCATTCAGCAAGTAAACCCTATAAATAACACTGCAGTCTCTGTCTATTCTATTTGTAGAGTATAATTTTCCTTCTTTATGAATTAGATCATTGGTGGGCCACATTGGTGGTGGTGAATCTTTCACTGGACCACACTGGAAATTAACAATGGATTATAGCTAAATTGTAAGTTAACTAGATTCTTAGGCACAATATGTATGAAAATCAAGTTAGAATTAGCTTTTTAGGGTTAACATTTCAATATTAAAAATAATGATGGAATTCAATCTTAGAAATATCTTTGAGAAAAAAATCAAAAACATCATTATTAAGAACTTGCTTGAATTGAGAAACATTTACTAATCTTAACAGTTTTTTCTACAAGGAAAATAATATTTTGTGGTTAATTAAAATAAATGAACAGTTTTGAAAACTATGAAACATTGGCGGTGGACTGCATCTGGCCCCTGGGCCGCAGGTTAGGCACCCCTGATTTAGATCATCCTTATTTACTTGCAGGAATAAATTGTACCTAGAGTATTACATTTAATTACTATCACGCCATAATATCTTCTTTAAATGTTGCCAGATACAAAATTAATCATGGCTAAAAATGATACCTAATGCAGCTCTTCCTAATTGCTTTGGTGAATCAAAACACACTTTTCCTAAAAAATGTCCTCAAAAATCAGGGTGCGTCTTACAGCCCAAAAAAATAAAATAATGAAACTCTTAAGTATAAACTTTTGTGCACAAAATTCCTATCATGCACACACACAAAGACATCATCACGAAATTCGTAAAAACATATTCAGCGAACCTTAAAGCATGTATTCCCGTTGAAATCTCAAATTCGATTTTTTCATGAGTACAAAACTTTTTTATATACTATGTATGGAGAAAGTAAAAAGAACAGGTAAAGCTTAACAGATTTGTCAGAGGAAATTTCAGGAGCAGAGGTGCTATAAAAGAGAAAATCTCAGCAGTGAATGGGTTAATAGGTGTTTTAACCCTTCTACACCTCACATTATTTTTCACTTTCTTCTTGGAAATACAGAGTAAAGTGTTTTTAAAAATTGTGAGATAGTTACAACATAAGAAAATTATGCCTTCCTGAAGGGAAAATCATCAGTTTAATACTTTTATTTAAAATAAAACATTTTTCATTTTGCAGGTGGTTTACCTTGGCCTGGTTATGGCTTCCAAAAGGAAAATGTCCTCTTTCCCCTAAAAATTTCAATTTTCTGAAACTTGCAACATTTTTCATATATATATATATACAATGTATTAAAACATTTGCAGAAGTGAAAAATTATCATCCAAATAAATATATAGGTGAGCCCACTTAAGCGGGGGATGCGGTCCTGAGGTCTCTGTGTTAAGCGAAAATCTTCATTCACCAGGGCACCACAATAGTTAGGCGCCCAGAGGGAAATAACTTCCTAAATGTTATTTTTGAACCCACATTCAATGTAAAACATATTTCTACCAGACTTTTAGAACGTAATTTATTAAACAAACTATAAAATTACCTAGTAAACAGTAAGACAAAAAAGCTTTTTAGCGGTAAACATACATAATTACAAAATATTTCTCAGAACACCTATGAAGTTTTCTTAAAAAAAGAGTCCAGGGTTGACTGCTTAGCTTTTTTTCACTTATTACATAAAACTTGTCGGTAGCATTCAAATAGTCCATCGCAGCCCTGCTTCAAGGCACTCACTCGTGTGAAGTCACTGTGCTCCTCCAACAAAGTCATGCACTGATAGACGATGCTCTTGCAGCTCCGCTTATAGATCAAACCAATAGTAGTGCGCATTGGATTTTCTGCAATTCATATATGATTATATACAGTAATGAGCTGAAGCCAGCTCCTGCCGGCTCGCTCGAGCCTGTTGTTAATTTTTCTCAGAAATTTTTAGAAATTATGGAAATTCATTGATTTTGTCATTTCAAGTACATTTTGCCCTATCTGATAGTCAATTACCGACAGTGTATGAAATGGAATATATTACTTGTTAAGCTAGCGGAACGCCTATATGCCCCTGGTATATAGGCCTCTCCTGCCATCCTTATCCAAATTTCCTTACTTTTTTTTTAGAGAGCCGGTTCATAATTTTTTTCCAGCTCATCACTGATTATATATTATTATACATTATATGCATTCAAATATTAAGATCTCTCCACCCGTACTACATGTTTTTTCATATGTAGATCAAAATTATATAATATTTTTGTTTAGCGTTATTGTCTTATTATTATTCCTGGGCAAACGAGAGGAGAAGATATTTTCGGTGTTTTTAATGGTTACATTCAGAAAAATAATATCCCTGTTCAAAAGTTAGTGGCAATTACAACCGATGGGGTTGCCTCAATGGTTGAATGTAACAACGGTTTTCTAGCTTTGTGTCGCAAAGAGAATTCATTCCCGAAGTTTTTGTCGTATCATTGTATCATTTATCAAGAAGCACTGTGTGTAAAAGCGTTGAAAATTCAGCATTTAATTACTACTGTAACAAAAATTATAAATTCAAGCTACATTCCCGATTACAACAAGCTAGCCGAAGAAGTACAAATTCAATTTTCTCATTAAAAACATCAAGATTGTCATTATTTATTATGAATAAATTTTGTATTTAAATCAATATATTTACCTGTTTGAAAATAAACAAAGAATCTAACCCATTTCTTTTAGTTTTATTTTTCTATGTACCCTTAATTGGCGCCCTCAATACTTCTCTAAATTCACAAATGTGCCCTCAAGGCTGAAAACGTTGAAGGCCCCTGGATTAATGCATTAGCATTTCAATTTCATGAAATAAGCAGAATTCCGGTAACAAAAAAATTTGTCCAATCTTCAATTGCCTCTGATAATACTTTAAATAGATTTCGGAAAAAAATGAGCCTTAATATCGTTTAGCATCCACTCACCACTCTGGACTTCTCAGTTTCCGAAACAACAACCTTCAATGGTTTTTAATTGATTTTTGGTTTGAAATATATGTACTTGAGTCAATTCAGTACAACTTCCACTTTACATACTGTAAATTCCAAAGTAACTCCTTTTATAATAGGCAATGCTAGCCTAAAATTCATTCATTCTGTAAAGTGAATAAATAAAGTTCTTTCTTTAAACTATAAGAGCCATCGTTATTAGATTTAAAGGGATTATAAGCCTTGGAACTTACTCTGTATTAAATAAGCACCCAAATTCCTTTTTTAAAACAAATCAATTCATTAAAAGATCCACTGTTGTTTCTTCGAAAATTGCCTGTTAACAGTTTTAAATGTCCTTTTAATTTTAATTGAATTTTAATTTATATTAGTTTCCAAACTTTGGCCATTGTTATGAAATTAATTCGAGGAATAACAATATAAATTCGTAAGCACGTATGGTTTAGAAATAATTTAATTTAAGAATGCTTTTTATTTCCAATTTTTCTAAAATGACACAGTTGATACAATTTTTTATATTTACGTTAATATACTTATTTTCCACAAAACACGCCAATCTCTCCCCTTCCTTCCTCTCTTCTCTCGTATTGAATGGTATTGAAGCACTCAAGGACGCTTATTCCCAGAAGGATGTATATACAATAATAATAATTTGAGGTGTAATAATGATAATGGTCAACATAGCAACATCACTTTAGAATGGAGAAAAATATGCAAATTAAACGTTCAACATGGAATATTTCGAACTGTGGACGAAAAAAGACGAATGGAATAAGAAACTTTATAAATTTTTCTTCAAAATGGTTCAGATCCGAAGGTCGTCTGTTAATTTCTTCTAATTTTAATCTCCAAATGAGTAATAGTCTGCACGCCGAAAAATCGTGTTTTACATGTAAAGTAATGGGAAATGGAAATGCCTCTTTTGGAGACGAACCAAGGAATTTTTTCGCGATTTAAATTTGTCATTCTCTGAATAAGTGTTAATCAAGCATCCCTACCAAATTTCGAGTTCCTATCATTATTATTTCTCGAGTTATTAGCATTTGCATAGCGTGACCAGCCAACCAACCAACAGACGATGGCTTTTATCCAATTTATTTATAAGTGACGATGGACTGGCCGATGAAGAGCAGACTTTTGAGTCTGAGGAGCTGGCATGAGGTTTAGATTCGATGATACCACCTGAATTGTTGCCAGTATCTTCAGGCTTACGGATAAAAAGCCTGCAAATCAACTTAATAGCGTCAGTTTTTAGTTCCAATTTTGAAGGGAACGTAAAGTTCGTATTTTGTTGATAATTTTGGGGATTGTTTAAATACTTCAACAAACCGACTAGATTCTTGTTTCTACGTTCTTGTAGTCTTGTCTGTATGGATTTTTTTATTTGAGCAGAAAAATCAGTATTCTGTTCAGCCAATTCAAGTATGAATTTAAATATGCCTTCCACTGAAAGCAATGTTGAATGTCTTTTACCAAGCTGTTCAACTGCTATCTTGGTCGGACGCAGTGATGATACCATGGCAGTAATTATACTAAATTCTTCTTCTGAAATATTTCAAGTTTTCTTCATATCAATCATTGCTTTAAGAATGCATTCCTTCACCATTAAAGATCTCTCCAACATATCTAGCAAGCTATTCCATCTGGTTTTCGAATCAAGTATGAGTTGCATTTCCTTATTTTTGTGCTCAATTTTTACATATGTTTGTAATATCTCATTTTTCAATGGCAATTTACGAAATAATCGTGCAGTACTCTGCACTTTTTCAATAATAATGGCAATGTTGAACTCCTTTTCACTCAATTTAATGTTTTTCCGCAATAATCGGTATCATTGTTGCACATTTCCATAGCAGTTGCAAATTCACTATCTTCTAAATCCTCTTCATCATCACTGTCATTGTCACCGGAACTTTTTTCAACAGATTCAGTTTCAGAATCCCTGTTTCCTGATTTTAAATAATTTTTCTTGTAAAGAACATCACAGACAGCTAAATGAAGTCCATGCATCTTATATTCAAGCGCTCAACACCATCATTTGGATATCGAATAAATAATAATATATATAGTTTACAGATGGAAAATTATGTAGCGTATTTTAATATGTATTGTGCACAATTTCAATTCAATGTAATGCACAATTTTTCGTCGCTACTAATGCCATTAGTTATTTTCCTGTCTAGACGTGTTTCCAAAATATATCATATTTATCGTATAGTAAACTGGGAATTTCCTGGGAAATGCGGTGGGTTCCTGGGAAATTCCCGGGTACATTTTAAGTACGGGATCCCGGGAAACTGGGATCCCGCTTGAGAAACCCTAGTGTTCTGTGGCACATCGGTTGCGGAGGATTGGGATAGAGGACAACATTTACCACAAAAAAGTCTGTGAGATCACATAATTACAACTTATAGTTTCGAAGATAAAAATTTTAATCTTTCAACATCATTCAGCAAGTAAACCCTATAAATAACACTGCAGTCTCTGTCTATTCTATTTGTAGAGTATAATTTTCCTTCTTTATGAATTAGATCATTGGTGGGCCACATTGGTGGTGGTGAATCTTTCACTGGACCACACTGGAAATTAACAATGGATTATAGCTAAATTGTAAGTTAACTAGATTCTTAGGCACAATATGTATGAAAATCAAGTTAGAATTAGCTTTTTAGGGTTAACATTTCAATATTAAAAATAATGATGGAATTCAATCTTAGAAATATCTTTGAGAAAAAAATCAAAAACATCATTATTAAGAACTTGCTTGAATTGAGAAACATTTACTAATCTTAACAGTTTTTTCTACAAGGAAAATAATATTTTGTGGTTAATTAAAATAAATGAACAGTTTTGAAAACTATGAAACATTGGCGGTGGACTGCATCTGGCCCCTGGGCCGCAGGTTAGGCACCCCTGATTTAGATCATCCTTATTTACTTGCAGGAATAAATTGTACCTAGAGTATTACATTTAATTACTATCACGCCATAATATCTTCTTTAAATGTTGCCAGATACAAAATTAATCATGGCTAAAAATGATACCTAATGCAGCTCTTCCTAATTGCTTTGGTGAATCAAAACACACTTTTCCTAAAAAATGTCCTCAAAAATCAGGGTGCGTCTTACAGCCCAAAAAAATAAAATAATGAAACTCTTAAGTATAAACTTTTGTGCACAAAATTCCTATCATGCACACACACAAAGACATCATCACGAAATTCGTAAAAACATATTCAGCGAACCTTAAAGCATGTATTCCCGTTGAAATCTCAAATTCGATTTTTTCATGAGTACAAAACTTTTTTATATACTATGTATGGAGAAAGTAAAAAGAACAGGTAAAGCTTAACAGATTTGTCAGAGGAAATTTCAGGAGCAGAGGTGCTATAAAAGAGAAAATCTCAGCAGTGAATGGGTTAATAGGTGTTTTAACCCTTCTACACCTCACATTATTTTTCACTTTCTTCTTGGAAATACAGAGTAAAGTGTTTTTAAAAATTGTGAGATAGTTACAACATAAGAAAATTATGCCTTCCTGAAGGGAAAATCATCAGTTTAATACTTTTATTTAAAATAAAACATTTTTCATTTTGCAGGTGGTTTACCTTGGCCTGGTTATGGCTTCCAAAAGGAAAATGTCCTCTTTCCCCTAAAAATTTCAATTTTCTGAAACTTGCAACATTTTTCATATATATATATATATACAATGTATTAAAACATTTGCAGAAGTGAAAAATTATCATCCAAATAAATATATAGGTGAGCCCACTTAAGCGGGGGATGCGGTCCTGAGGTCTCTGTGTTAAGCGAAAATCTTCATTCACCAGGGCACCACAATAGTTAGGCGCCCAGAGGGAAATAACTTCCTAAATGTTATTTTTGAACCCACATTCAATGTAAAACATATTTCTACCAGACTTTTAGAACGTAATTTATTAAACAAACTATAAAATTACCTAGTAAACAGTAAGACAAAAAAGCTTTTTAGCGGTAAACATACATAATTACAAAATATTTCTCAGAACACCTATGAAGTTTTCTTAAAAAAAGAGTCCAGGGTTGACTGCTTAGCTTTTTTTCACTTATTACATAAAACTTGTCGGTAGCATTCAAATAGTCCATCGCAGCCCTGCTTCAAGGCACTCACTCGTGTGAAGTCACTGTGCTCCTCCAACAAAGTCATGCACTGATAGACGATGCTCTTGCAGCTCCGCTTATAGATCAAACCAATAGTAGTGCGCATTGGATTTTCTGCAATTCATATATGATTATATACAGTAATGAGCTGAAGCCAGCTCCTGCCGGCTCGCTCGAGCCTGTTGTTAATTTTTCTCAGAAATTTTTAGAAATTATGGAAATTCATTGATTTTGTCATTTCAAGTACATTTTGCCCTATCTGATAGTCAATTACCGACAGTGTATGAAATGGAATATATTACTTGTTAAGCTAGCGGAACGCCTATATGCCCCTGGTATATAGGCCTCTCCTGCCATCCTTATCCAAATTTCCTTACTTTTTTTTTAGAGAGCCGGTTCATAATTTTTTTCCAGCTCATCACTGATTATATATTATTATACATTATATGCATTCAAATATTAAGATCTCTCCACCCGTACTACATGTTTTTTCATATGTAGATCAAAATTATATAATATTTTTGTTTAGCGTTATTGTCTTATTATTATTCCTGGGCAAACGAGAGGAGAAGATATTTTCGGTGTTTTTAATGGTTACATTCAGAAAAATAATATCCCTGTTCAAAAGTTAGTGGCAATTACAACCGATGGGGTTGCCTCAATGGTTGAATGTAACAACGGTTTTCTAGCTTTGTGTCGCAAAGAGAATTCATTCCCGAAGTTTTTGTCGTATCATTGTATCATTTATCAAGAAGCACTGTGTGTAAAAGCGTTGAAAATTCAGCATTTAATTACTACTGTAACAAAAATTATAAATTCAAGCTACATTCCCGATTACAACAAGCTAGCCGAAGAAGTACAAATTCAATTTTCTCATTAAAAACATCAAGATTGTCATTATTTATTATGAATAAATTTTGTATTTAAATCAATATATTTACCTGTTTGAAAATAAACAAAGAATCTAACCCATTTCTTTTAGTTTTATTTTTCTATGTACCCTTAATTGGCGCCCTCAATACTTCTCTAAATTCACAAATGTGCCCTCAAGGCTGAAAACGTTGAAGGCCCCTGGATTAATGCATTAGCATTTCAATTTCATGAAATAAGCAGAATTCCGGTAACAAAAAAATTTGTCCAATCTTCAATTGCCTCTGATAATACTTTAAATAGATTTCGGAAAAAAATGAGCCTTAATATCGTTTAGCATCCACTCACCACTCTGGACTTCTCAGTTTCCGAAACAACAACCTTCAATGGTTTTTAATTGATTTTTGGTTTGAAATATATGTACTTGAGTCAATTCAGTACAACTTCCACTTTACATACTGTAAATTCCAAAGTAACTCCTTTTATAATAGGCAATGCTAGCCTAAAATTCATTCATTCTGTAAAGTGAATAAATAAAGTTCTTTCTTTAAACTATAAGAGCCATCGTTATTAGATTTAAAGGGATTATAAGCCTTGGAACTTACTCTGTATTAAATAAGCACCCAAATTCCTTTTTTAAAACAAATCAATTCATTAAAAGATCCACTGTTGTTTCTTCGAAAATTGCCTGTTAACAGTTTTAAATGTCCTTTTAATTTTAATTGAATTTTAATTTATATTAGTTTCCAAACTTTGGCCATTGTTATGAAATTAATTCGAGGAATAACAATATAAATTCGTAAGCACGTATGGTTTAGAAATAATTTAATTTAAGAATGCTTTTTATTTCCAATTTTTCTAAAATGACACAGTTGATACAATTTTTTATATTTACGTTAATATACTTATTTTCCACAAAACACGCCAATCTCTCCCCTTCCTTCCTCTCTTCTCTCGTATTGAATGGTATTGAAGCACTCAAGGACGCTTATTCCCAGAAGGATGTATATACAATAATAGTAATTTGAGGTGTAATAATGATAATGGTCAACATAGCAACATCACTTTAGAATGGAGAAAAATATGCAAATTAAACGTTCAACATGGAATATTTCGAACTGTGGACGAAAAAAGACGAATGGAATAAGAAACTTTATAAATTTTTCTTCAAAATGGTTCAGATCCGAAGGTCGTCTGTTAATTTCTTCTAATTTTAATCTCCAAATGAGTAATAGTCTGCACGCCGAAAAATCGTGTTTTACATGTAAAGTAATGGGAAATGGAAATGCCTCTTTTGGAGACGAACCAAGGAATTTTTTCGCGATTTAAATTTGTCATTCTCTGAATAAGTGTTAATCAAGCATCCCTACCAAATTTCGAGTTCCTATCATTATTATTTCTCGAGTTATTAGCATTTGCATAGCGTGACCAGCCAACCAACCAACAGACGATGGCTTTTATTATATAAAATTATACATTATATGCATTCAAATATTAAGATCTCTCCGCCCGTACCACGTTTTTTCATATGTAGATCAAAATTATATAATTTTTTTGTTTAGCGTTATTTTCTTATTATTATTTATAATGACATGTTAATACAGTAAATTAACATTGTAATAAAGTAATTGTCGAAAATTATAGATTTAAAAAAATATAAATCATGAAAAACATTTTTTATGATCCAATTATGCCAAAGAAACATGAAGCATGAATCATATTTCTATTTCCGTTTTTCAAATGTTTTCCGCCTTAGGAGATATATTTTTTGTGTTAGGCCCGTGAAATATACAGGGAAAAGAGTGAAATTGGCCACCAGACAATGCAATATTATGCAACACTGCTGAAATATCACAATATTTAGGATACTTTAGGAAATGTGATTAGTGCAACATTTTAAAAATCATAAGATATTAGACTGCAGTCGCACTGTGCATAAGATGTCTATATTTTTTTAAGAAATTTTAATTTGAAATAAAATCCACATTATAACAAATCCACATTGGCTGGGGCTGTGTTCAGCGGGGCTCACCTGTACTTAAAAAAAAAACAGGAAGGGGTTAAGTGGCACCTCAAACCCATAAGCGATTAAATGCAGCAAAGTACTGTTTGAAATTTCTATTTTACTGCTGAACTAATGAATAAGTATGTAAGAATGCATTTATAAAAGGTGTAACTAATAGCAAGAGTTTTGATGGAACAAAATTTTAAAAAACTAGTACTGGGATATGGCTGCACCTTCTGTTGGCTGTATGAGGGATAAAAATCTGGATATGAAAATAAGAGATTTCACTAAGAGGTTCTAGGGATGGAGGGAAAGAAAATGTTCTCTAATTACAGATATGATGCTTTCATGTACATTACCTTTCAGGAGTAAGCTGGCAATCATTGATTTGACACTTTCAATGCTACCAGCCATCTTGGTCTCCATGGACATATGGGCAGCATTTTCAAATCCCAACAACTGAGCTTGCTCTTTCCTACACCATAATAAAGAAACAATTCCAAGGATTAATACACATCTCATTGTCTAATGAACTGAAGAACCTCATTATAATAAGAGAGCTGCCCATCTGTGAATGTGTGGATATACAGTGGAACCCTCTTAAGATGTTTTTCAAGGGACCAAGTGATTTGAACATATTAAGCAGGAAAACATCTTAAAAGGGTAGAACCAAATTTACTTCTAATTGAAATTTCTGAAGGGAGGGGATAGAATTTAATGTTTTGATACTTTCCAAAAATTATACTTAGGTGTTAACATTTATTAACTTTATTTTAAATCATTTTAAATAAACAAATAATGAAATATTTTCTAAGTAGGAACCATATAGTAATTGCACATACAAAGATTTTATTAAATTATTAAATTTCCAAACGAAAGTAGAAAAATAACTTCATTTTTTGAAAAAACTGTCCAATGTACTCTGCTTAATATTTTTCTCAAATGCTTTTAAAGTAAAATTTTCTAAGTCTCTTAATTTTTGCATTATTGAGCTAGGTACATCAGGGATGCTAACAAGAAATCTCTTGTACTCTTCTAAATTTTGTATAGCTTCAGCACAAGTTGGCACTGATTTGTGTAGGTCTTCATTTTCATCTTCTTCTGTTCCTGAATCATCTTCATGACAAAGTTCCTCAACACTTTTAACCCCACAAGGTACAAGATTGGCAACTGCATTGATGTAATCCTCAAATGTGGCATTGAAATCAAGCTTTTCCTGAAGAACGTTCCATACATCATCATCCACTCTTTCCTCCTCCACCTCTTCACTTTCTGAGTATGTATCTCCAAATCCTGCTTTCCGAAAGCAATTTCTTATAACCTCAGGAGGCACTGTGTCCCAAGATGCTGCCAGGAAAGATACTGCTTCCAGCAAAGACAATTTGGTTTTGTTTATATTGCCAGTTAAATTGCAGAATAGTTTATACACAAGGCGCTTTCGAAATCTTTCTTTTAAGACTTTTATAATGCCTTGATCCAAGGGCTGAAGTACAGATGTGGAGTTGGCTGGAAGAAATTCTAAATACACATTTTTCAGATGGTGAACATCCTTAGGATGAGCTGCACATTGATCTACAAATAAAACAATTTTTCGGTTCCTTGATGCCATTTTTCTATGTAAACATGTCATAAATTCTTCAAAGATTTTACAGGTCATCCATGCAGATTTATTATGCCGATAGGTGCATGGGAGGGACTTCACATTTTTGAAACATCTTGGATTTTCAGACTTTCCAATGACTGCTAGTGGCAGCTTTTCAGATCCATCCATATTGGTACACACTAGAACTGTCACTCTTTCTTTGCTTCATTTCCCCCCATGGCAATTTTCTCCTTTAAAAGCAAACGTTTTGTCTGGGAGCAATTTAAAAATAACCCAAATTCATCTGCATTACATGTATCTTTCTCGTTGTATTTCTCCATTAGTCTAGGAAGTACAGCAGCCTTCCATGCTTCAACTTTTTCAGTATTTACACTTTTTGACTCACCAATAATTGTCTTATAAACGACTCCTGCACGTTTTTTGAACCGGTCAATCCATCCATTCGATGCAGTGAATTCCAAATTCATTTTAAGAGCTATCTCTTCCGCTTTTTCTCATATAACAGTTCCACCAATAGGAAGGTTTAACGCACGCGTTTGTTTAAACCTTTCCAGCAACACACTTTCCAGTTTCTCGTTTTTTGCAGATTTCATCTTTCGACTTGGTTGCTGAACAAGGGAATTGTTCAGTATTTTTTTCCGATTAGCCATGATGTTATTGAGCGTAGATACGGGAATATTAAGTCATGTTGCCATCTTCACACGCATACAGTTTCGATTGGCATCTACTTTAGTTATAATCTCCAGTTTTTCATTTAGTGAAAGTGGTTTTCTTTTAATTCCCTTTTTAGATGACATCCCTATTCAAAAATAATATACTTGGGTTAATAAACTGAATTTAAAAAAGGAAATCTATGACACAGCCACAAACACACAGAACACTATGAATACTTCGAGCACGCTATCGTAACTGAATGGTCAGAGCCGAAAACTACAATAACATAGGGAATTACAATACTGACCGGAATATAAGGTGATGGTTTTTTAGTCATTATTCAGAACGTCGCCTCCAGTGATTTCCCTCTTTAAAATTTTACCGCTTCGTAAGTTAGCCTCTTGCGCTTGTCGCTTCGAGTTTGTCAGCTGTTTCGTCTGTTCTGCACCGTCACTTGGCATAATGTGTTCATTGTAATGTTATTTCATAGAAACAATATTAGGTGGCAAGGTGTTCCATTCCAAAATGAATGAATGACTGGGATATTAGATTTCTTTTTATAGAAAAGTTTTAAAAATATTTAGAGAAAAATTACATTTTGACTAATATGGAAAATGCACACGGGTATGTGAAAATCGCATTCATTTTTTATGTAAGAAATGAAATTAAAGTTTCTGGCATATGTACACTTGAAAGATTTTGATTGACGAGTCATGTAAAATGTAGTCAAAAACATATAAAACAGGTACATTTCCATTTTTTAAGGTTCGTTATGACCATCTTAGGCGGGAAAACATTTTAAACAGAAACATATTAAACAGAAAAAAACTACGTTGTTCTTATGAGGAAATCTTCAGGACCGAAAGATTTGAACATCTTAGGCAGGAAAACATCTTAAGCGAGAACATCTTAAACGGGTTCCACTGTATTAATTTCCATCTGTCGGTCTGTCACACTATTTTAGGACACTTCCAAATGGAATTTAGAGCCGAAACTTTCAATACACCTAAACCTCAATGAATCATGGCATGGAAAAATAAAATATACAGGAAAAAGGCCCAGGTTTGACTCTAGGAGACAATTGTATTTTCCCATATGATTACACAGGATTTTCGATTTTTCCGAGTGCAAGGAGTTTTTCCTTCATTTGAAATACCTGATTTTCTTTATTTTTTCTTTATTCAACAATTAAGATTATATACTATCTTATTATTCTTGCAATGCTTCCATGTTACACAGTCAAAGTTTTCAGAAATATGCAATCTTTTTCAAAACTTTGTGGATTTTTCGTACTCTTTCCAGGCATTGCCAAGGCGACCCTTAATGTTGCCTCCGAATCAATTAACATCAACTCTGCCTTCCAATAGACGAAAGAATAGTGTTATATGATTCGCACTTTTGTTTCAGCAATGAAATTATTGTTGTAGCAACATCAATCATTATACATAGCAACGTAAACAGTTACTAATAATTATTCAGGAAACTGCATGTGGGAAGCGTTTATCATAACTGACCAAAGGAATTGAATATTTGTTCATAATATGAAAACTGGAATCTTACTTTTTTGTAAGTAAAATGATTATATTCTACATTTTTAATATTTACACATCTGGTTTACATTTAACAGAGCCAGTGTTCAATCATGGACAACTATACACTGCCTTTTCTCAAGTTTCTTGCTTACAATTACAGAAGAAATTTTGTGTAAAGTACTTTTGGAAAATTAATGACAAAGGCATGTATATTCATCACAAAATGATAATACTGTATAAAATGATGACACAAATGTCTTAGGAGAGATAGAAGTAAATTATTGGGTTGGCCAAGAAGTTCATATGTTTTTCAATTGGTGATGTTACTACCGATTAACCACCTGAGAGGGTATGCCATACATATTCATCATACCCTGTCGTATTCCGTGTGTGTATGCCATATATATCCGTCACACTGTTTTGCAGACCATCCGCTATGGTAATGCCAAAAGTCTGTCATGAAGCATCTCCAATATCTAGCTGTGTCCTTCTAGTACAGTTTAGAGCCCATAGATGGTGTTTCCTTCCTATTGCTGAGAAAAAATACGCTTCGTACGAAAACCCTGCATTTGTAATGCGGGGATGCCTATGCCTGCCCCTGCGGTAGTGAAAGCGGAAGTGTGACCTCGAATGCCTTTTTCGCATCCCCTTGTGAATTTTAACCAGTAGGACCACTTTCTTTTAACTGTATAGGATACTTCTAGGACTGGAGCAATAAAATCTTCCTCTCCATTGCAGTAAATGTTTCATATGCAAAACATATGTGAAGAAATATTCTCAGAAGAATGAGAAGGATATTTGTGATATTATGGACAAAAGTGATTCCAGTGGAGATTTTGAGGACGTTTATATAAACACTGATGTAAGTGATAGTGAATCTGAGGGAAAAAAAGTGAATTATTTGAAAAAATCCATTTCCCAGAGTTAAATACTCAAACAGGGTGCGTTCTTTGAAAAACCACTCAAGTGGTTAGGAGGGACATTGTGAGCAACATACAATAATATATTTTAGACTTAAAAGGTGCTTTGAAATTATTTTTCAAAACTCAAAATGAGTGGAAATCAAGTGCATTTCCATCATTTTATGCTTTATGAATTTAAACAAGTTAGGAAAGTGTACAACGTATCACAAATAGGCGCGTTTCGTGCAATGGAGTATTAGAAAGAAATTATATACCTGTACGTAAGGGAAATAGCGTTTTAAAGTTCTTTTCTTCATCATAAATAATCCATTTTCTTCCTATTTAATAATATTACCTACATACGTAAGGAACGTAAACGTTTGTTTGGGAGATTGTTTATGTTAGCAACAATGAAGTAACCATGCAAGAAATTTTCCAAGTTCAAATCAATATAAGACTTTCTAGTTTGATTTTATCAATAACAACTACTCCTATGATAAAAATGTATAGGAAAGGAAATACTCTTCTTTACCAGTCCTACAACTTTTATTTGAAATATATTTTGATATGAGCAATACTTTACGAGATATGACAAAAATTTAATTTTTTGTCCTCAGTAAAGTGGTACCCCTGATTGGCATGTGATTCATTTTTGCGATTTTCTTATTATATTTGATTGAAAGTCCTTAATATCAAATTTCATGAAAATCCGTTCGGTAGAAGCCGAGAACGAACATGCGGACGGACGGACCGACCGACGATAATAGGCGCTCACGCTGCAAGCGAAATGCGCCTAAAAAGGAATGAGTGCAATAAATGTGGTGAAAAGGATTTGTGAAGTGTTTGGAGAAGATGCGTTAGCCATTAGAACCTGTCAGAAGTGGTATAAGAGGATCCGTCAGAGTAATTTTAGCATGGAAGACAGCCCACACTCTGGATGCGCATTAGGGTGGGCCGAAAAAATCGATTTTCACCGGATGGAATTTGGCGTATGCGCAAATGTTGCGTATTGATATGAGTATTATCCATGCAAAAATTTTTTGAAATCGGATAATATTTAACCCTGCCGCCAGAGCACTAAAGTTTAAAATTTTACGAAAATTCAGGCTGAATCTTGAAGGAGATGCATGTGAAAACCTAAATATTTTGAGCACGGATATAATACTATGTGCGAAGAATACCTTGCTCCATCCACATTAACGTGAGAAAATATTATTTGTTTAAAATAAAATGTCTGTCTCTGAGAACGTTTAATAAATATCTAGAATTTGGAGTATAGGCAACCCGCACATCAGTCGCCACTGACCTGCGATATGGGACAATGCGCGGAATTTTCCGATTTTGAGACCTCAGACGCTGTAAACTTATCTTTTTTTAATGGAAATGTCTTCGTAAAGGTTCCAACCCTTCTTCCGCAAGAAAAAGGCGTAATTACGACCCGATAAATTAAATATTTCTTAAAATTACGAGTTCTTTTCAAGAATACTTTCAGCCCTCCGCAGATTTAGCGCATTTTAATGAAAAATACGCGAAGGAGAAACTTAAGAATATTTTTTCCGGAAGGCCCAAAGCACATCATGGAGATGATACAGCCCATGATATATCTGGAACCTAACTTCAGATCTCTCCTCTATGATGTTATTCAAAGAAATGCATATTTTTCCCCACCCGGAAAATATTCTCCTAACAATGTTAAACGATGAACGGAGATCGGTCCGTGCCATTGCCGTGGACCTAATAATGAGGGCTAGAGTGAGGCAGAGGTTAGAAAATTCGAAGTTCCATCATTAAATTTCAACGCAGAGGACTACGTGAATTTAATTGATTGGCATAACATCGACGTTACCGAGCCACCTCTCACAGTAGGCATCACAGAAGAAGATATGCGTGCTCTAGTAGAGGAGGGGCGAGTGTTTGAAGTTCCGCTGTTCACTTGCCCCACACAAGCTATGGAGAGGATAGTGCAATTAGTATCGGTGGCTTGTAAATGCGTATGCAGCCCTGAAAGAAAAGATGGATGGGTGAATTCATGCCTGAGTGACCGCCAGATTCAATTTGAATTTAAAAGACAATACCAAGTTCTGTAAAACATCTTCATCTCAACTATTTCGTGTCCTATGGTAGAGTGGTTGGGGGGGCTAGGGACTAGCAGCCACCTCCTTGTGGTGAGTTCTGGGTAGTTTCTCATAGAAACTAGCGAAGAGCTGCTCAAGGGATCTCTACATCAAAATTGTGGAAAAAATATTCTTAAGTTTCTCCTTCGCGTATTTTTCATTAAAATGCGCTAAATCTGCGGAGGGCTGAAAGTATTCTTGAAAAGAACTCGTAATTTTAAGAAATATTTAATTTATCGGGTCGTAATTACGCCTTTTTCTTGCGGAAGAAGGGTTGGAACCTTTACGAAGACATTTCCATTAAAAAAAGATAAGTTTACAGCGTCTGAGGTCTCAAAATCGGAAAATTCCGCGCATTGTCCCATATCGCAGGTCAGTGGCGGCTGCTGTGCGGGTTGCCTATACTCCAAATTCTAGATATTTATTAAACGTTCTCAGAGACAGACATTTTATTTTAAACAAATAATATTTTCTCACGTTAATGTGGATGGAGCAAGGTATTCTTCGCACATAGTAGTATATCCGTGCTCGAAATATTTGGGTTTCCACAAGCATTGATTTCCAGATTCAGCCTGAATTTTCGTAAAATTTTAAACTTTAGTGCTCTGGCGGCAGGGTTAAATATTATCCGATTTCAAAAAAATATTGCATGGATAATACTCATATCAATACGCAACATTTGCGCATACGCCAAATTCCATCCGGTGAAAATCGATTTTTTCGGCCCACCCTAATACGCATCAAATGCTGATGACATTACAATTCGGACTTTAATCGAAAACAACGCATGCCTGACATCTAGAGAGATTGGAGAAATACTGAAAATACAGGGTCATTTGGAAATATAGAATTTTTTGGACAGATTAGTAAAGGGTGATGAAAAATGGGTACTCTACAACAATGTGGAGTGAAAACGGCATTGGTCACCACGACAAAAGGTCCTTTTTCACACTGCAAAGCCAAATTTGCACAGAAAAAAATGTTTGGAGGTATTTCAAGGGTATCCTTTACTATGAGCTGCTAAAAAACAAATAAACCATCAATGCAGAGAAGTACTGCATTCAACTGGAGAATCTGAAGCAGGCAATTTCCTGGAAACATCAAGTTCTGGCTAATTGAAAAGGAGTAATTTTCCATCATGCTCATCATGCTTATCTAATTATTAAATTTTGAGTTAGAACACATACAAAATTCTATCGAAAATTGTGAAAACAAACTCAAGGGACCTCAAATCATATAATTCCATTGAAATCTTGAATTCAATTTTTTATGAAGTACAGGAGAAAGTATTGTATTCGTTATATGGTTGTTAACAAATAACTAACTAAAATTTATGTTTACCTTATATTCCGGTGTATAAGTCGACCTTTGAAGCCTAAAAAAATTTTCCTAAAACTTAGTCGTCTTATACGCCAAACATAAAATGTGAACCTTAAATTACAGATGAATAACATCGATATTTACGAAGACTGTTGATCTTTCGGTGGAGGTGATCGCTATTTTCAATCAGCTGTTTCAGTGTTTACATTTTATGACATTTATTTTAGAAGATTTATAATAATTAATTTTAATACTGTATTTAATCACGTAATCTGCATCCTCATGTACCACGCACACCCCTATTTTTGGACTAGTTTGAGGAGAAAAAGATAAATTCGTTCTTTAATAAGTCGACGTTGACATTTTGCAACCATGCATGTGTATAACTTAGAATATATTGGAACGGGGCCATGTCAACCCTGATGCACATCCGTGCACTATCGTCATGTAAGCTCGCATAGCGATATTCATTCCACCCATGGATGAAAAAAATTAGAGGGAACTGTGGTTCTCTCCCGAGTAAAAGGAGCATCAGCGGCTCACGATGAACATGGTGAACAGAGATACCAGATGCCAACTTATTCCGGCAAAAAGTGTAGGTTGAAACTGATAGTAAATTTTTAATGACAGAATTGCTTTTTTTGAGAAACAGTAATAAACTTAAAACTCAATTAAAAGGTATTGCTTTAATATTATAAAAATATTACGTCATCTCAATGTTGAAGATGCACCAACAGCAGTATAAACAGAGCATTTTAACCTTAAACGTTTCTTAGTCATGTAGATACACGTAAACTTCGTAGAATTCTTTGTCTTTTGCGAGTATAAACGTAGACGCAAGCGTGTTGCAGTAAATTTACTATCGAAACTCGTAATTTTTAAAACTTGGTCAGAAATCTTCATATATGGCCAACATTTTGGGAGAAAAGGTGCGCAGGGTACACATTTGCGATATTTTATTGAATTTCGCCACCGTAGAGATCGATTGCGATCACTAGGTATAGTTCATTTCGATAGTATCATTAGCAGCTGAAATCAATCAAATCATAGGAAACTTTATCTAGTGGGTCAAGCTCTCCAAAAATAAGTTTCTTAATGGTTGAAATTAAAACATCTGTCACATGGAATGCTCAAGAACAATAGCATGAACTTGAAACAATATTTATATTTTTATTATTGTTTATTTCTGATTTGTTAAAACTTGGTTTGTACATTACTTTGATTATGTCTGAAAACAGTTTCATGAGATGTATTTTTAAGTGAAAAAGTGGGGGTCGACTTATACGGCGAACATATGCCTAATCATGTATTCTCATTAAAAAAAGCAGGGGTTGACTTATATGCTGGGTTGACTTATACGCCGGAATATATGGTAATTTAAAAAAACTAAATTGAAAACCACATTTACTAAATCTAATAAGCTTTCAGATGGCATGAATGAGCTAAACTGAAGAGAAATAATTCATTCAAAATGATTTACCTAAGACCTCGAATTTTTTCTACATGTGAGCTATTGTTAAGGTCCTCCTCAGTAAAAGATTTAACCCCTTTAAGGCTATCAAACGTTGATGTTGCAGCTTCTTTAGTTGGTCCAAATGCTGATGCTCTGCGAACAGATGCTTGCCATACATTCCAACGAAGGTTTGGATCTGGGCAATGCTCGATAAACCTGGTGGCCACCCCACCGACAAGAGTAACCTTCCATGGTCCACGCCTTGGTTGTGACCTACACTAACAAAAATGAAGATTTGATAATGACTGAATACAGGATTGCAGAAAACTGCATTAGGAGAATCATTAAACCAACAGGAAAAATGAGGTTAGGTTTCATGATCAAAAAAATTTACTTTAAGAAATGTTTGCCAAATAATATAATAACATTTTCTTATCATTAAACCAACAGGAAAAATGAGGTTAGGTTTCATGATCAAAAAAATTTACTTTAAGAAATGTTTGCCAAATAAAATAATAACATCTTCTTATAATATTAAAATTCTAATCATACATATGTGAAGCATTAAAGCGGCATATTTCTCAAGAACTGTTAATTGTAAAGATATGTTGTAAACGGCATATTGTTTCTATCTGCTATGAGGTCCCTGGAAAAATATTTTTGTTTGATAAAGTGTCCCAGGTTGGAATCCAGGAGACAATTATATGTTCCCATAACTTTACACGGGATTTTTGATTTTTCAGAGTGCAAGGTTTTTTTCCTTCATTCATAAAAATACATAAATATGGACAAATTTTCTTTGTTTTTACTTTATTCCATGGCTAAAACTCTATGCTACGTTATTCTTGTGATGTTTACATGTTACATGGTCGAACATGCAGATATACACATTTGTTTCGGAAATATTGTGGATTTTTCATACTCTTTCTGGATGTTGCCAAGGCGGCCATCATTGCTGCCTCAGATTCAATTAATGCCAATTAAACCTTCAATATAGATGAAAGAAAGTGTTATTTACTTTGAACTTTTGTTTAAGCATTGAAATTATGCATAGTAACGTACATATTTAAGGATAATTATTCTTTTGACTGCATATGGGAAGCACTTATAATGATTTAATCAAGGCATTTCATCGTTTGAATGCTGGAATCTTACCTTTTTGTAAGTAAAATCTTTATATTATACATCTGTAATGCTTATTAATGCAAATAGGCTCACGCAAAAATTTTAAATTAGATGAGAATATGTTATTTTAAAAAATCATATTGAGATTTACATGGTTATCCTCTCTTCCAGGGTTGCCAACCTCCGACTTTTGGGCCATAGATCTCCGGGTCATTGCCATAATCTACAGTCTCCAGGTGAGTAGCTCAAATCTCCGGTTCAATTTCGATTACAGCAGAAACCACTTTTTATGACTTTCTTGCATTTTTTTTATAAATGATTCGAATTAAGATAGTTTGCGCTTTAATTTCCATTGTATTTTGTTTTATATAAAAAACTTAAAACGATAAATTATTCGAAGCTCGTATAAATTATCTCACATGACCCATGCGAGATCAATTACCGTATTTACTCGAGTAATACCCATACCCATGTAATGCCCACAACCCTGTTTTTAGTATTAAATATTTGGGAAAAATGGAATTCGTGTAATGTTCGCACTTCCAAAATTACGATTTTGATATTTTACGGCAACATCGGTTGAATAATCTATCTGAAGCAGAATTTGATGATACAATTATGGCAACAAACAAATATAAGTAACTTCTAAAAATGACTTTTAATACTTTTTAATGTTTCATTTCTTTTTGCAAGATGTCAGCCGGCGATGTTTCTTGTGCTTCATGCTCACTTAAAATCAATGATTTAAACGTCGCAGTTTCCTGTAGTTATGGTTGTGGCAGTTTATTTCATTACAATTGTATTAATTTAAGTAAAACAGTTGCAAATGCCGTGATTCACAATGGTAATCTAGTCTATCGTTGCATTAGTCGCCTACTCAACTCCGGTGACCAACTAACTAACACAGTAAAGAAGATCGCTAACCAACAAGAAGATGTCCTTCTAATAATAGGGGATTTACAATCTAAACTGCTGAGTTGCATGCAGATGATTGCATCTCTACATGCCGAGATAAAAGCGCTGTGGTCTGAAACCTCAAATGTAAACATGGAAGCCATGAGGTGCACCATGCAACCGTCCCAAGTTCAGGTGGAAGCGGATCACAGGCAACAGCTCTCCACAATGGTACGTATTGACTACCAACAGTCAAATAAGAAGATCGAGAAGAATGGGACCCCAATCCCACTTAAGATATCTCCAGATGTTCCTCCTAAAACATACTCGGAAGCGACTTCTCCCCCGAGTGACAATAACCATATTTCCAACTCAATCCAACGTGATACTGTCAAGAAGATGCCTACCATCCCTGACGATAAGTCCAAACCGAATGAGGATGATTTCATTACGGTAAATTACGTACTGGCGTAAGCCAAAAACGAAGCCAATCATCGGATGTGCATCCACCTCAAGTGCCGAGTGCCCCTTGTCTGGTGTGCCACGAAAAATTCATTTACACGTATGGCGACTCAAAAAGGATACCACAAAGGAGGACTTAGTAAGTTATTTAGGAGAAAAAATATCAGTGGATGTAGAAGTGGAGCAACTCGCAACCAAAGGTGAATATGCCTCATTCCGTGTTTCTGCGAATGCTAACTATCTTAAAGAGCTGAAGAATCCAAATCTGTGGCCTGTAAATGTTTCTGTAAATAGATATTTTTTTCCCAAAGCTCGTCAAAATCCACCACAGGCCTATCCAGTGTATTCAACTCCGGTGAGATCGCGGCGAAACGATTTCACCACGATGTACCTCAAAACTTGAAAGTGTTACATATTAACATTCAGTGCATCCGAAATAAACTAAATGAGCTTGAAATTTTCATCAATGAACACCAATGTGACACAATTTGCATTTCAGAACATTGGAAATTTAGAAATTCTATTGTGTTTTTTATGGGGACACTAGGAAATAAAGATTTTACGTCAAACGATACCAATATTTCGTTGTCTGAAAGAGTTTTCTACTTTGTTGATGAAATCTGTCGAGTTTTTGATGCGTGAATCATTAGGAAACTGCATTTGTTTAAATTCGTTGTTGAGCCAATGGGCTAAAATGTATGTAGGAGCATTGATTCCTGAAACTATAGGTCTTAAAGGAATGTTAGGTTTGGGTAATTTTGGTAGGCTGTACATTCTGGGGACTGTCGGATTTGAATGTTTAAACGGTAAAGGAGTTGTTTGTTTATTAGTGTAGGACATGTTTTAAAAACGTTTTTTGTAGAGGTGATCATTTTGTTAAGAGAATTTTTTGTGATTTTTTCATATGGACCTTTGTTGAGAAGATGTTCAACTTTTTTGTGATAATCAGTTTTATCTATCATTACTACGTTGTTTCCTTTATTTGCTTTTAGGTAATAGCAATTTCTTTTGTTTAAAGAACTAATCGTTTGATGTTTTCGGTGTTTGTGCTGATAGTTTATTTATGTTGGTGATATTATTTTTTATTTGATGGTAAGTGGCATTTCTGATGAATGTTTTAGTGTTTTCAGGGAGGATTATTATGGAAGATTCGATGTCCGCGATTATGTCGTCTATCGGAGGTTTTTGGTATTGAAGAGTATGATTGAGACCTTTGTTGAGAAGATCAATTTCATTTTTATGGAACGATTCATTCGATAAGTTAACAACGAAATTCTTAGATGGACTAGGTGTGGGTGACGTTTTAGAGTTGCTGTTTGTAAGACAAAGTATTTTTTCCGTAATTTAAGTTTTCTATTCTCAATTTTATGTTCTATGACACTGTGCATCTTTGTGTTGTATTGATCAAAGAGGAAAATGTCTGTGAGTGAAAGATTTTTGGTGATTTTGAGATGTAAATTATAGGTTTTTAATTCAACTGTGCTTCGTTTGCTGTACAATTGACGTATTTCTGTGTTCACACACTTCTGTTTGGCGAAGAAAAAAGCAGTAATGGCGGAAGGATTGTTAGAATTGGGGAAAATATTCATGAATTTGGGAAAAACACTGTGTAATTTACAAGTTTTAAGAAACTTGATGTCAAGAGATAATGTTTTGATTTGTGTTGTGAGTTTGTGTAATTTGTTGAGTTTGAAAGTCTGGAGAGACATTACAATAAATACAATGAAGAACTCACGAGACACGGTGGAGACAGGATGAATAAATTGGAAAAATACCTCCAAATCACCGTAAAGGCGGTACTTACGTGCCAAGGCACAGAAGACTCGCAGGATCACTCAGGACGTGCGTTTCGACAGCAACGCTGTCATCTTCAGCAATGTCAAAGTGTGTAAGGTTGGGCGGAGTATTTATACTATTGTTGACCGTTAGAGAAGTAGGGGAGGAGAAAGGGAAAGGTGTATCGATCGTTAACTGAAATAAAGGGGAGAGGGGGATAGGGCCAGCGTCGTTATTCATTATCTTGTTGTGGTTATGGTGTATGTAAAGGCTTTCATAGGCATCTATTTTGTTTTCGTTGGTGACTGTTTTTAGAAGTTTTAAATTTTCGGTTGTGATAGGATGATGGCAGGTGTTGATATGAGATGCTACACTGGACGTGTCTATTTTGTTGTTTCTGTAATGGGCTAAGTGTTCTTTGAAACGTGTTTCTAATTTCCTTTTCGTTTGTCCAATATAAATTTTGTCACACTTGTCACATTTCATTTGGTATATGCCTGATTTCTTTAAGGTTCTTAATGAGATTTGACAATTTATTTTCATTAACAAAAACTGTGTGTAATCCTATTTCGGGGAAGATTTTTTGAATTTTTTTTGGTAGCATAAGGATAGTAATTGATTTCATTAATTTTTTGGTATTGGTGTCTTTGTTGTTGAGTGTTGTGCAGTTTCTAAGGTTCATTCTGTGTTGATGTTTTTTTAACATTTTATGAATGAGTTCTGGTTTAAAACCATTCTGAATGGCTGTGTTTTATATGGTGTGTTTTATAAATATTGATTAGTTTTTGGACAATAACGGTTAACCGGAAGTCGAGGTTTATTCGAAACCCGATTCGGTTTTTGCGATATTTCTTCGTTAAAACATCATTATTGTATTTACAATTCTATACAAAAGTTATAGAGAATGTAATTTCCTACAACTTTCATTTGAAACAATTTTCTATTGTAGTTATTTTTTAGGAGTTATTTATATATAATCGGCGTTTTTGGTTTCCGTCAAATATCTCCTTAAAAACATCGTTATTGGTAATCTTATTGAGGACCAAAGTTGTAGAGAATAATCTGTCTTCCAAGTTTTGTTTGAAACAAATTTTCGTAGAACCATCCATTTCGGAGATATTTAACTTATTCGTAATTTCCAGTATACAGCACCGCCAACTAGCGGTGAATTCTGTAAACATATTCAAAATTAATTTACTATTATTTTACGATAAGAAATAATAATTTTGCATATAATGCTATTCATAATAAATTAAATATCTATACCCCAAATATGGAGAAAGTCATGTGTTGGCCACATCAGATTTTTATTGAAAGTATTGCATATATGCTCGATCGGTGTGATAGTAATTACAAATCCATTGTTGTTTGTGGGGATTTCAATGTGGACTTAACACATTCACCCCAGGGGCTTATTTTAGATTATGTTCGATCAGGCGGGCATATTTTTTTGGGTTGGATACCTGAATTTCCTGTGATTCATGCCGCCAGATGTCACCTGCTGAGTGTGCACTGAAAGTTTGTATCTCAGTCAACGATCAATCGCCTATCCTCTTGTTCTGTCCAGTTTATCGTCAAGTTTCTGATATAATATTCTGGGAAGGCGTTTGTATTCATCTGGTTTATTACGGTAACTATTTTATGATATAATATTTTGTGATTATTTTTTGTAACAGTCATTAGTAATAGTCAGTATTTTACGGTTTTCGATATTTTTGGCTATAAGGCATGCAGAGCCTGAGGCGTCATAGGTACGACCTTGAAAGCTGCACCACTGCGGCTATCACCGGAGGAAGGCAGAACTTATACGACAGGGTGGCTTTGTGTCTAAAATTTGCAATAGCTACATCAACGCCCATTCCTGGAAGTTCCATTAGATTGTCGAATGCCACGGTCCCGGGGGAAGGCAGCGGCGGCTTCATCGTCCGCTATTGTCCTTACTACTTCTATGAAACCCATCCTAAAAAGTGAGTGAACTTAGGGTCTCTGAAACGTGGGGGCCATGAAGCGTACGCATATAACTAAAATTATCCACGGTTTTTTACTATTACTGTACAATAATTTTATAAATGAGGAGAAATCTTCCAATTATACTAAAATAATTTATCTTCTTTCCATTGGGTCAGAAGATTCAATGGATCAACCTAGCACATCGGGTGGAACATCATCTAACACAAATAAACGACAGGGATCGTTTTGTTATTCTTCCGAATCGGAGGAAGATGACTCGGAAGCTGATTCTGATTATGTATATCCTATTAGCCAGATTGATTCTGCTACAGACACGTGTGTCACTTCGAGTGATGAGGAAAATTTGGATAATAGTAATAGTCAAAAGTCCAGCTCAGAATGGGGTCCAGTGGGACAAAAGTGTTTATCAATAAATGAATATGTTGAAGACATGAAGCTTTTACCTGTAGATATAGATTGCAGCAACCCATTCCAATTGTACAAATTATTCCTCACTGATGACATAATACATCTAATGGTTATGGAAACCAATAAGTATGCTGAGCAATATGAGTCTACTGTAAAAGGAATCGCAGCAGCAACTTCCAAAAAACAACAAAAGGCCTGGTTACCAGTTACGCATGACGAAATGACCAAATTTATTGGTATATTGCTAATTATGGGTGTCATGCATGTGCCAGAAATTCGTCTCTACTGGTCAAATAAAACCATGTACACAAATATACGTATAAAAGAAAGTACGAGACGTGACCGATTTCTGAACATACTTAGGTATTGGCACTTTTCTGACAACACCCAAGCTGTGGCTGAAGACCGCCTGGACAAAATAAAAGTTATATTAGAAAAAATTAAAAAACATTTTCAGAATACTGTAAAACCTGGAAAAGAAGTAGTAATAGATGAGAGCATGGCGCCATGGCGTGGACGTCTTGTATTTCGTCAATACATACCAGGAAAACGCCATAAGTACGGCATAAAATTATATAAACTCTGTCTTCCAGAAGGTTATACATACAATATGGAGATGTATTCTGGAAAAACTGGGAATTCAACAAACAAAGGGCATGCCTGCACCATTGTTATGAGACTAATGACTGATCTTCTATATGTATTGTATACACGGACAATTTTTATACTAGTGTGCCTTTAGCGCAAGAACTACTGGAAAAAGAAACGTTTTTGTGTAGTACCATCCGCAGCAACAGGAAGAATTTGCCAACAGAAGCAAAACAAAAACAAGTAATGGGTATAAAAATAGATTTTTATAAATAACTTTTATATTTTAACATTTATTATACTCGTTAGTTCAAATTTGGTGAAATTACCTGCATAAGTTACCTTTTACTGGTGGAGGTGGTGTTCTATTCAATTAATCTGGATATCAAGGCTGAAGACATTTTTTGTTGTATACAAATCAACGAAGCGCAACACGAGTAATATCAAAGGTAAGTAATCGGTACTATTACACAATAATTATTGGTGTAAAGGTGCTTTCATTGCTTTTAATACGAGAAAGAGAGGGCGGGAGGGTGAGAGAAGGAAATGACTATCAATACCATTAATGTTTCTGATGCCAATTTGATCTCCATAAATAGCTTGAAGGATCGAATCTTTACTACCGTTGATATTTCAATGGGCATTATGCTAGTAAGGTTTTAAAGGAGAAATATAAGACTCTGATTCCCATTAAAAGCTTACCCATATGAAAGCATTAAGCTTGCCTTAAGGCTGCCTAGGTAGCTGATTGTTGGACCCAGAAAAATTACCACTTTTTTCCGATAAAAACTATAAATTTACGCTGGGGCAAAAAGGGGCAAAAATAGCCCCTCAAAGTAGGAATTTCAAAAGTTTTGGATTTTTTCCTTCTGCTGTGAACAAAAACCTACAATCCTACCAAATTTCAAGTTTCTAGCACATCTGGAAGTGCCTCAATTTTGTATCTTGCCAAAGTGGTTACAAACCGCTATATACTGTATTCACCCGAATCCAAGACGACCCTGAATCTAAGACGACCCCCTATTTTGATGATTCCAAAAGAGAAAACAGCTCAAATTGACCTTCATTACTACAAAAATTATAAATCTTGTGAAATATTTATTTTCTCTTATACTTTTCTTGAATGTCATTGTCTTTTAACATTTTAAAATCATAAGATCACATCACAAATAGAACCATTCAGGTTTTCAAACAAATTAAATGGTAGCATTCATTTTAAGAAAACATTAAAAATAAAGTAAATACATTGAAAGAATATACTCATTTCAGGACAACAAAAAAACAGTTCAATCCAAGTGCTGCATAAAATCATTTTATTGTGTTAGTCATCATCACTGTCTATGCAACCTTCACTATTTTCCTCACGCTCACTATCTTTATCACTCTCAACTTCATCATCAGTCTCCCACAAAACATCATCCTCACTCCCATCCATGGCATTAGATAAGCAGCATTTCTTAAATCCTTTCACTATTACTTTTGCATTTATTTGTTGCCACGATGCCTTGATCCATTGGCAGAGCATTGCAACTTCAGGTTTCTTAAGATTTCCTTTTGGTGTTAAAGTGTGAGTTCCACCCTGTAACCACTCAGAATACAAAACCTTTAAATTATTTTTAAAACACTTATTGACAGCAACATCTAAAACTTGAAGTTGCGATGTCATTCCTCCAGGTATTACAATAATACATCGCACTCATTATGTTTTTAATTTCAGGAGATAAGTGTCCTTGAATGCATCCAGTGAAAGCATTGCTCTTTGTTTCAGTAAAGCTCCTGGCCGTCTATTCCACACCACATGTAACCAATCTCTCATTAGTTCTTTAGTCATCCACCCCTTTTCTTGACACCTATTATTCCACTTGGCAAATGTTTCTTAGGCATTGTTTTCCGCTTTAGAATCACATATGGTGGTAATTTAGTCCCATCTGCTAAAACCGCCAACATTACCGTGACTCGCATTTTCTCGTTGCCTGTAGTTTTAATTAGGACGGACTTCGCACCTTTTTCGTTCACAGTATAATTAGATGGCATGTCAAAGAAAACCGGAGTTTCATCGGCATTTCCTATTTGGCTCAAAAGGTAATTATTGGTTTTTCTAAGTCCAATTACGTATTTCTGGTAAGCGAGAAGTTTTTCTACATAGTCTTCTGACAATTTCTGACACAGCGAAGTTCGTCGCCGTAAAGAAAAATTATTTCGTCGTATCATTCTCACGCACCAACTTCTGCTGGCCTTGAATTCTTGCAATGATATATTAAGTCCTCTAGTAATTTCATTAGCCTTAAGTATAATACTTTCAGTCGAAACAGGCATACCGTTCTTCCTCATGGTGCGCACAAACTTGACTACTTCTTCTTCAGTGCCATGAAATCGGCCTAATTTTGGACCACTGAGCGACTTCCTTGTGGCTTTGGCTTTTTCTAGTTCCTGTTTTGAGAGTTTCCATCGACGCACATTTGCCTCAGATACACCGAACTTTCTACTCGCATCACAGTTATTAGTTTTTTCGGCGTAATTTATCACGATCAGCTTAAAATTTGTATCTTAGCTCCGTCTAATTCCTTTGTTAACTTTCCCTTTGCACTCGTGCCACGTACTTCAACATGATCTGTCATTTTAACTTAAGGGTTGTGCATTTAAATCAAGAATGCACAACTCAAAATTACTGTCACACTTAGTGAATCGCGGTGCGTCGTTTGAAAGGGGAATCCCAATGATTTCCACTCTCATTTGTTTTGACATTGCGGTTGACATTACGTGCAAGATGAAAGTACGTCGTCTGTATTATGATCGTCGACGATGATTATTAGTCTAAATAATTATTATTCCCGTCATGTTTTTCTTATTGTTATTACTATTTGTTTATTTCACTTCTTTATGTACGTACTTGAATTTGCTGTTGTGAATTGTTTACTCTAATATATCATTTGTTGTAAAAACCATTGATTAAATGCTTAAATATATTTTGTATTCGAATGTAAGACGACTCTTGATATTTACAGCTGAAAATTTGGAAAAAAAGGTCGTCTTAGATTCAGGTGAATACGGTATGTATGTGTGTGTGTATATATATATATATATATATATATATATATATATATATATATATATATATATACACACAGTTGAATCTCCCAATAACGGGCACCAGCGGGGAATTGAATTTCTGCCCGCTATTGGGAGGTGCCCGTTATTGGGAGAGGACCACCTCCCCCAAACAAGAAAAACTTTGAGGGGCTCTGCGTAAAAGAATAATTTTATTTACTTATTTGTACTTATTAAATAATAAGCTAAGTAAATGATTTTTGGTAACAATGATAAGTGCACATACGAAGTAACGTATTTATTTAATTTTGTTACCACAACAATGAAAAATACATAAACATTTTAGGAATACATATATGTGAACGTGTTCATTGTAGATACTTGGTAATTTTTAATATATATTACATATTTTAATTAGTTATAATAAAAGCAATCATCATTACATTTGTTAAAAAAAGCAACACAATCCGTGGCTTGTCAGTTTTTTTTGTAAAATTCATCGATATTTTTTTGCACCATTTTATTTAATTTAGTAGCGTTGTGTTTTTCAAAATCAATTTTCACTTCACTTAATAATTTCAAACTATGAGTATTTTCTTCGTTTCGAACAAACGTTTCTAGTTTACGAATTAATTGAATAGCTTCTTTATAAGTTTTAGGAGCACCTTCTTCCTCCATAGTTCTGCTGTCAAACTCGTCCTCGTCGCATTCTTCGTCTTCTTTATTTTTTGCGCTAAAAGCTATGATTTGTTTGATGTCGGTTTCATTACATGTCGTAAGCATTACATTGTCAAAACAAATAAACTCTTCAGCGCTAATCGCATCCTCAGACATTGTTTCTGTAATAAGATGCTGCAGTTCCTCGTATGTTTCAAGTTCTTCCGGCTGGTTAAGAGTGCTACAGTCACTGCCGAATCCTGCCTTTATGAAACACTTACGCACCGTGTCGGCCTTTATTTCCTTAAGGGTTGGAACTGTCCATATTATAGCATCTAAGACAGTCACGGTTTTAGTAAGCTCTGAAACTGTGAGAGCTGAGTCCATTTTAGATAACAGATGTCCTAACACTTTTTTCCTGTACAAGCATTTAAAAGTTTTTATTACCCCTTGATCAAGAGGCTGACATTTGGAACTGGTGTTAGGTGGCAAAAAAATTAACTTAACGTTTTCCAAGTCAAGTTGCGGGTGGCAAGTATGTATGTATGTATATATATATATATATATATATATATATATATATATATATATATATATATATATAGCTGTCGTTTAAGATTAACGCTGTTGCAATGGCCATTCATGCGAATGTTGAGGGAATTGTTGGTGAGTCCGACGTAAAAGGCGGGGCATTGGGTACAGGTTAGTAGGTAGATGACGTTGCGGGTGGTACAGTTGGTAGGGGATGTTATGGGGTAGGTGATGTCGGTGGTGGGGTTTGAGAATGAGTTGGAGGGTGGGTTTATAGGGCATGTTAGGCATCGTGGTCTGTGGCAGGGGTGGGACCCTGCAGGGTGCAGAGGAGTGGGTGATGGGGGTTCTTTTCTCCACAAGATGTTGGCAAGGTTGGGAGGTCTGCGGAAGGAGAGGATTGGGGGTGTCGGGAAGGAGACCTGGTTGGGGGAGGAAGTGAGGATTGGGTGGGCTGCCTTTAGGATGCTATTTAGGGTATCGTGGATGCCGGGATAGAAGGTGGTGATTAGGGTGAGTTGGGGGGTAGATTCGGGGGTTGCGGGGTGGTTGCAGTGTAGGTTAGGAGTGCTGGGTGCGACTGCCCATCGGATTTGGTCCCAAATCAGGTCCGGCAGGTATCCGCGTTGGAGGAGAGCATTTTCGAGGACAGAGCAGTACTCGGAAAGGGAGTCTCTGTCCGAGCAGATTCTCCGTCCTCGGCGGGCTAGGGCGTAGGGGATTGAAGTTTTGGTGTGGAGGGGGTGGCAGCTGTGGAAGTGGAGATATTGAAGGCGGTTGGAAGGTTTTAAATGCACTTTGGTGTGGATTTGGTTCTCTCGGATGGAGAGGTCGACATCCAAGAAGGTGATTCTGGTGGGGGAGGAGTGGTGGGTGAAGGAGAGCGTGGGGTGGGAAGAGGGGCGCTGTAAAAAGGATTGGAGTGAGGCAGGTGCATGTGTCCAAAGAAGGAAAATGTCATCAGAATACCTCAGCCACAGGAGTGGTCTGGGGTGTATGTCGAGGAAACGTTCCTCCCATTCACCTAGGAAGACATTGGCATATGAGGGCGCCATGCGAGTGTCCATCGCCGTACCTTTTATTTGTAGGTAGTGGCGCCCTCCGAAGGTAAAGTTGTTGTTGTGGAGCACCAACTCCGCCAGCTTCATTAGGAAGTGGGAGGAGGGTCTTGCGTCAGGTGGTCTCGAGTCAAGGGATTTTTTCAGGGCGGACAGTCCATTGTGGTGGGGGATGTTGGTATAAAGGGAGCAGACGTCTATTGTTGTCATGATGGTGTTAGGTGGGAGGGGAGAGATTTTAGGCGTTGAAGGAAGTGGTTGGTATCTTGGAGGAAAGATGGGATTTGACTAACGAGGGGTTGTAGGTGGGAGTCGACAAAGGCAGAGATGCGTTCCGTGGGTGAGTTGTAGCTGGAAACTATGGGATGGCCGGGGATATTAGGTTTGTGGATTTTTGGAAGAAGATAGAAGGTAGGGGTATGGGGTTTGTTGGGAATCATAACGGAGATGGTGGAATAGGGAAGGCCTTCTTGTTTTCCAATGGATCGCAGATAAGTGGCTATTTCAGAGGAATGACGGTCGGTGGGGTTGGAGGGGAGAGGGAGGTAGAAGGTTTGGTCGGATAGTTGGCGGAGGGCTTCTTCGTAGTAATGGGAGCGGTCCATTACTACCGTGGTCGTACCTTTGTCCGCGGGGAGAATTACAATATGGTGGTTCCATTTAAGCGTCGAGATGGCGTGCCCTTCTGCTTTCGCCAATTGTCATGGTGGTCTAGGAGGTCGGGAAAATCGGGCTTCTTGATGTTCTGCAATCATTTAACTTAACACAAACGGTCTTCCAGCCTACTAGAATAACAAGCCATTCCTCCTCAATCATTGATAATATATTCTCTAATTTAATTAACCATAAGGGAGAATCTATAAGTACCCTTCTCTCTGATCATAATGCACAAATCACTGACAATAAGTTTCACTTGTCAGGCTCCTCCCATTCTGGAACTGAGGCTGAAAAACACAGCCTTATAAGACTTTTTTCTACTGGTGCTCGTATGAAATTCTGCCATTGTCTGATGACGGAACTTTGGGTGTCTATATTGCTACCTCAGTAGATGAGAAATTCAACAACTTCTTGTTAACTTTCCATCAATATTTCTACGAATGCTTCCCTCTTACTTGTAAAAGATCTACCAATCGATCCTCTTCATACAACAACTCTAAAGCATGGGTAAGTCAGGAAATAAGGTGCACGTCTTCCCTTTTCAAGGACTTGCACAAAAAACATCTACTAAGTAATGATGCAAATGACTTGAGTAAATATCGGAATCTCAAGAAAACCTACTATGGATTTAACTCCAAGGCTAAAAAGGAATACAATGATAGATTAATTAATATATCCAGTAACCGCTCAAAAACTGCTGGGACAATTATTAAATCTCATCCCTCCATGAAAAAGATATCAGATGAAATGGAATCTATCCTTCTTAACAACAATCCAAATGAATATCTGACAAAACTCAATGCACATTTTCTGAACACAGTTGATAATTTACTCCTAAAAAGGAATAGAGTAATACCCAACCATACACCTCTTCCTCAATTACCTAATAACATCTTCATTTACCCAACCAATGACATGGAGGTGAGGCAAACTATTGAAAAAAAATCTGATATGGTCAACACATGACTTTCTCCATGTTTGGGATATACCGTATATACTCGTGTATATGCCGACTCCATGTATAGTACGACCCCTGGTTTTTTGGTGAACAAACCTGATTTTTTCATATATCTCGTTTATAGTACGACCCGAGCTTTTCACCATGGTCGATATATTTCGTTTCGATAGCTCGATGGTTACGAGCGAGATATATCGAACAACCTTGATTTTCTACACCACCATGGAATAGGCCATAAATGTCGTAAATAGTATTTCTTGCGAGTACACTAAAATTCGGATAAGTTAAGTATCTTACTCCTAAAACATTTAATAAAAAGTGATATGAATCATGATTGCACAAGATGAAATAAAATCGTTTCAATTCTAGTACGTCTGGATTACGTTTCGCATACGTAATGGTTTCACTCGCTCATCTACTTAATAGGTAGGGATAAAGGATTAAAATAAATTACTTTGTAATATTCCACAGTCTTTATTGTTTCTTCAATTACACACCGACCGGTTTCCACTACAAAATCATTCTAATGGTGTTACTAACCGACGTAACACTTTTAGAATGACTTTGTAGTGGAAACCGATCGGTGTGTGATTGAAGAAACAATAAAGACTGTTGAATATTACAAAGTAATTTCTTTTTTCCGAGATGTTGAAATTCCATAAAGTTACGCCGTCTACGATACTTTTAGTCCAACTCGTTCCAATCCATCCCTTGTAAAAAGACGCAAACAAAGATGTACATACATAAAATTCAAGAAAGGAAGTGCCCGTAAATCGTCACTTATATCAAGTATTTGTGAATTTGAAGCTGTATATATGAAAAAGATTCTACTCTTCACGAAGCAACATAACAACGATAAAGGACCTCACTGTTAAGGTTAGCCTACCATTAGAATGCATGCGGGTTGCAAAACTTCACCAAATTAGCCCGTTAAGATGCATGAATTTTAAATCCTCAAATGCATTACTCGTGTATAGTACGATCCCCAATTTTTGCAATAAAAATTTGGTCGTAAAAACTCATACTATACACGAGTATATACGGTAGATATTAAAATTATTATGAATAGCGTTATGAGGCAAAATTATCATCTCGTATTGTAAAAGAATACACTCCTTATTGCTGTAAATTACATAGATTTTGAATATGTTTACAGAATTCACCGCTACATGGTGTTGGCACTGTATACTGGTATTAAGAAAAAGCAAAATATCTCCGAAATGGATGGTTCTACGAAAATTTGTTTCAAACAAAACTTGGAAGAAATATTATATCTACAACTTTGTTCCTTACAAAGATTACCAATAACGATGTTGTTAAGGAGACATTTGACGGAAACCGAAAAACCTATTATTTATAAATAATTCCTAAACAATAAGTGCTATGGAAAATTGTTTCAAATGAAAGTTGTAGGAAATTACATTGTCTATAAAATTTGTATAGAATTATATATATAATAATAATGTTTTAACAGAGAAATATTGCAAAAACCGAATCGGGTTTCGAATAAACCTCGACTTACGGTCAACCGGTATTGTCCAAAAACTAATCAGTTCCTTGTGCTCATGCTAAGGTGTTATATATGAAGTTTGGTAATGATATGGCAAGTACTTTTTGAGTTAGAGCGCCCACAATCACACACACACACGCACGCACACATACGCGTGCACACACACACAGACATCATTCCAACAATAGTCTAAATGTTTTCTAGGGACCTCAAAATGTGTATTTCCATTGAAATCTCAAAATCGATTTTTTTTGTGAACACAATACTTTCCCATTACTATGTATGGAGAAACTAAAAAGCAAAATATCTCTGAAATGGATGATTCTACAAAAATTTGTTTCAAACAAAACTTGGAAGAAATATTATTCTCTACAACTTTGGTCCTCACGAAGATTACCAGTAACGATGTTTTTAAGGAGAAAACCGAAAAACCGGTTATTTATAAATAATTCCTAAATAATAACTGCTATAGAAAATTGTTTCAAATGAAAGTTGTAGGAAATTACATTCTCCATAACCTTTGTATAGAATTATATATACAATAATGATGTTTTAATGAAGAAATATCGCAAAAACCGAATCGGGTTTCGAATAAACCTCGACTTCCAGATAACCGTTATTGTCCAAAAACTAATCAGTTCTTTGTGCTCATGCTTAAGTGTTATATATGAAGTTTGGTAACGATATGGCACGTACTTTTTGAGTTAGAGCGCCCATAATCACACACACACACACAGACATCATTCTGTAAATAGTCTAAACGTGTTCTAGGTACCTCAAAACATTTTTTTCCGTTGAAATCTCGAAGTTGATTATTTTCGTGAACACAATACTTTCCCATTACTACGTATGGAGAAAGTAATAAATCATAAAAACTCAGCAGGATGGGATGAAATACCTTGCTCGCTTATCAAAGGGTATATTATGATGTTACTCTTGCCTCCCTTAACTCATCTAATACAGGAGTCAATATCTCAAGGAATTTTTCCCTAAAAGTTGAAAATTGCTAAGGTGATCCCTATTCATAAAGGTGGCACCGACTTTGGTATGAATAACTTCAGACCAATATCCATACTATCAGTATTTTCTAAGATATTTGAATCCATCATGTACAAATGAATCATGTCTTTTCTTTCTACGTTCCAGCTCTTATCCAATAGATAGTTTGGCTTCCTAAAAGGTAAAGCAACAGAATCTGCTGTATATCACTTCATTGACTCTCTGCTGAGGAACATGGACAAACTTGAAAATACCATTGGTATCTTTTATGATCTGTCCAAAGCATTCGATTCCATAGATCATTCCATATTGCTCAGAAAGCTCAATATGTGTGGTATAACAGGTGTAGCAAATAACTGGATTAGATACTTTCTCTCGAGTAGAGAGCAATATGTGTACATAAGTAGCCATTATCACAGTCACTGTACTTCAGAATTACTCCCTGTCAATATTGGAATCCCTCAGGGCTCAAGATTGGGACCTCTGCTATTCGTATTGTATATTAATGACCTTCCTTCTCAGCTCAATAATGAGACTATATTTATGTATGCTTGTGACATTTTTCCCTGCCCCCAGGACTTTGTCCACAATCCCAAGGGACTTAGTCCACAATACCAAGGTATGTCGATCAACAAAGCCCGCCGAGAGAAACCAAGCCCGAACTAATCGCCCCTCCGCTGGACGCCGCTCTGCTGAGATGCCGCAGACTTTTCTGGGTGTCTAAATATATACCCAAAAAGGGGTGTCCTCCCTCCAGTCCCCTTCCAGCTCAACGAACTTTAAGACTGGACCCACAAATCCAAATACTCCCCTTCAAATGTTCGCCAATCACGACTCATCACTTCAAAATTCCAGAGTCACCTGTGAACCTCTCCCCTCTTCCCCTGGAACTCTGTTCGAGGCAGTGAGCAGGCTATTGCTTTCTCTGACTCTCTTCCTAACCGCAGCAGGAGAACAACCCCTCACTGCATGAGATAGGCTAACCTCACCTGAACTTTTCAGTGAAGTCAAAAGTGCCGAACCACATAGAATTAAATTGTGAGAATTGTTATTTTATTTTGGTATGGTTAATAAATTGTTCTCTATTAACCAAGGTTATTTATGTAAATTGTAATCTATGTCGCATAACCAATTGTTATTGCTTCATTAACTGGTGGCTCCGGGGAGATATACGCCATTCCCCTAGTAAATTGTTCTATCTTTTGTAATTTAATATGAAATTCGTGTTACTTAATTTCAAAGTTTGCTATTTGTTAAAGTACCATACAAGTTTCTCTCGTGCCTTTCTGACAGGACGAGAAGAGTGTCTAATGTTCTAAAAATTTCCAATATATATGAATATATCTATTTGTTATACTGTTTTGATGTCAATATTAATTTCCTTGATTGGGTCCAAACTACAGCTGTTCTATGGGTTATTACTTATAGTTTAATATTCGAACTATAACTTGTTCATTGTTTCCGCTTCGCTAGAATATTCTATTCTAAATCCTCCCATAATATTTTCATATATTCCCTTTCGACTTGCCCATTATATTTTTCATACTAAATCTGTGACCGGCGAGAGTATTCGATTGGGTAGTCGAATATTGGATGTCGTTGAAAGAGGAAGTCGACCCTTATCGAAAACAATATAAAATTACCTCCGAAGATAGGAGGGAAAAAGGTGCTGTCACTGCACCGGAGACAATGGAAAATATCTCGTCATTCCCGGACTCTACGAGGGTCGTCAGTCAACTCCTCGACGAATTCCCACTGTTTCTAGAGGTAACACCTGAAAATTGGTCCAATTTTATCGGTCGTGTGCCTGATATCTTGCAATTATCCCTACTTCCTAATAAACATCTGTTCGTATTGCTTATCCCAAAAATCCCGCCGTCTTCTCGGCAATTCTGGCTCTCTGTAATAGTTGATAACTTAGAATGGAAGGATATTATCAGCAAAATCTGGGATACCTATGTCTCGGGACGGGCATTTGAAGGTCTTGTTACTCAGAAGGTGAAACGTTTCCAGCGTAGGGATGAGTCACCCAGGGACTTCCTTATTTCGATACGGAATGCGGCCAAAGCCCTCGGAATTTAACACTCCGAGGATGAATTCATTTCTCTTATTCTCGAGGGAGTAAACCCCATGACAAAATCAATCTTCGTTCATACTCTTAAACCCACTACTATTCCCCAACTTGAACAGCTGTTAAATACATCCACTAAGGACTTAATGAATCAGGCCGATTTCGCCTTAGCTAACCCAACTCAAACGAGGACGATTCATCCCTCGAATTCCCCGGCCCTTCCTCGGACTAATATCTCGTGTAATTACTGCAGGAAAAGGGGTCATACGTTCAGCGAATGTCGCCGGCGAACGGACAAACCGAGGAAATTACCGGTTTTGACACTAACGAATGTCAATAGCGACCAGGATCTGCCACTGGTTAACGCTTCAATAAATTCTAATCAATGTAAAACTCTGCTTGATACCGGGTTTTCTCTTTCCCTTCTCGACGAGATAACTTGCTCAAGACTTATCAAAAAGGCAAAATTTGTTCCGTGTAGAGTCGAATGTCGTAATGTCGGGGCCACTCCATTCGTTTTAATGAAACGCATGCAATTGCGTATTCGACTTCGCAGCCTTGTCTGGTCCCATCATTTCCATATAGCTCCTCTAACTGTTCCAGTAATACTTGGACGCGATTTCATTAAGAAGACTCGTATGATTATTTTCCATGATTCAATCAGCTTCGAGAGTTCTCCTCAAAAAAATTGCCATTCATTTCTTCAACGTGAATTTCAACATCGGCTAAATCCTCGCGGAAGGCCTTACGAGGCTTGGGGATTTTCACGAACCACCCAGCTCGTCAGCTGATCTCTCACGGCCGGCTTATACTCTGACGGCTCGGTCAACCCCTTATAGTTATGCCGCCCCGCAACACATGGAGCATAGCCAACTTATAATTTCAAGGTTTTCGGATGTTATCACTCCCGATTTAGGAGTAACATCCCTAATTAAATATGAAATTTAATTAACTGACCATACTCCCGTGAGAAGCCATGCATATAATTACTCCCCGCCGAAAATAGAAGCAATGAAACGTCATGTCCAACGACTCTTAGACGATGATATTATCGAACCATCAAATTCAAACTGGTGTTCGCCAGCCTTCATGATTCCTAAGAGGGATGGATCTGAACAATTAGTCGTGGACTATCGTAAACTTAATGTCACAGTGAAAGCTGACAATTTCCCTAACCCTTCCGTCGACCATGCCTTACTATATCTCGGTTCGGCGAATTATTTCACGATTCTTGACTTAAATTCGGCTTTTCATCAAATACCCCTTACAGAATCCTCCAAGAAATATACGGCATTTATTACCCCCTTTGGTAGTTACCAATATAAACGTCTTCCTTTTGGTCTCACCACCAGCCCTCAAATTTTCTGTCGATTAATAGACAAGGTGTTGGGAGATTTAAAATTTTCTTGTGTATACCCATATATTGATGATCTCTGTATTTATTCCAAATCCTTCGAGGATCATCTGCATCACATTGAAGCTGTTCTTGAGCGTCTAAGGCTGGCCTAACTGCTCATCCAGAGAAATTGAAGCTAGCCCAGAGATCCATCCTCTTCCTGGGCCATAGTATCAAAAATGGGCAACTCTCCACAGATCCTGAAAGGACTGAAACCTTGTCTGACTTCCCTTGTCCCACCTCTGTCATGGATGTTTACAGATTCTTGGTATGTGTGGATTCTATGCCAAATTTATCCCCAACTATGCCCAGATAGTCGAACCTCTGAATCGGTTAAGGCGAAACAATGTTAAATTCGATTGGACTTCCTCTCAAGAGCAATCATTTGCTCAATTAAAGCAGTGTCTTGTTAATTCCCGTTCTTCTTCTCCCTAATTTTAACGAGGAAAATTGTATGTTAGAAATTCTGCCTGGATAATTCTTCCCCTAAATCTTCACAAAGCCAAGCTAAAAATTATAGATATTACATTAAATTAGGTAGTATTAGCAAGATTAGTTATTCTTGAAATGAAACTTATTTAGTGACACAATAATATATATATAATTTATAATCAGCTGGTAATAACAGAGTTTTCAACTTATTTAATCATTATAGCATAATACAATTTTCATCAGCTGATACTAGTAGAATATCAATAGTTTAACAAACTCATATACAATAAACTTGGCAAGACCCTTCTTGGGTATTAACATGGATTAGATAATAGTCATAGACAATGGTCAAGTTTATATAAATGAACCACCAACTTGGTTAATGAAGAACGCTAAGAACCATACAAGTCTTATATTAAACACTCAATAATTAATCCTAGGATGGGGGTAATGGCCCTTTAAGCCTGAAATTGGGATTAACAAAAATAAATACAAGGGAGCCATGACCAGGTTAGAGATTAATTTAAGGCCACGGAGCATCAGTAGATTAATCCATAGAATTTTCCTCTACTATGCTACATCTCGATAATTGGTGATTGACACCTCACAGTAAGTGGTATTAAGTTGTAGACTTTTTAAAGTCCATGGGTGATTGCGTTAATTAGGCACTAGGCCTAATTAAGGGGCGATGAGATTCCCAGCCCCTACGCCAGTGGAAAGCTTTATACAGAACAATAGAATGGCTTAACATTACATAAATTGATAATTCTTTCCCTTCTAGTATTAATTGCCACAACTGCTGTGACAGGAGTTAGAAATTTTAAAATAGGGTAAGGTCCTCCCCATTTTGGAATTAATTTGGCAGTTAACTTCTTTGCCTTGGAACTCTGGGTAAATCTCTGACACATGACATGATCACCAACCCTAAAGGGGTTCCCTGAATGATGTTTATTATAGGCCTGTGCTTGTCTTGTCTGAGCTCTTTTCAGGTTTGCAAACGCATCCTTCTAAATTACATTCATAACAGGGCGGGTAGTTTCTTGATCGAACAATGTTTGGGGAATTGACCAAACATTTGAGAGAGGATGTGGTAACTCTCGACCAAGAAATATTTTGGCTGGAGTATAGCCAGAACTACCATGGTGGACCGAATTGAAAGCAAAAATCAAATTAGGAATGTACGTATCCCATTGTGGGTGATTATCCTTTGCCAGGATAGTGAGGGAATATTTTAAATTTCTATTTACTCTCTCAGCATGATTTGGTTGGGGATGGTAAGGAGCAGTAAATATATGTTTAATCCCAGATTTGATACACATTTCATAGAACATATTGGATTTAAATTGAGCTGCATTGTCAGAGACCAGAAATTTCGGATAACCGAATTTTGAGAAGACCTTGTTAGTTAATATTGAAATCACCTGGGCAGCTGTGGGTGATCTGATTGGTTCAATCAGTGTGAATTTACTGAAACCATCCACAATAGTCAGGGCGTATGAATTTCCAGAGCGACTACGGGGTAAGGGACCAACAAAATCTATGTATATCCGCTCCTAAGGATAATTATTAACGGTGGAAGACATCATGCCTGGTGGGAGAGTGTTCCTTGGTTTGCAGGTTTGACACAAAAGACAATCTTTGGTCATCTTGGTAATGTCTGCTCTCAGGGTTTTCCACCAGTATTGTCTAGAGATCCTCTCAACCGTCTTTGCTATTCCCATATGTCAGCAGAGGGAAGGGAATGGAAATATTCAAAGAGAATGGATTTGATCAAGTCGGGAACCATAATTTTGGGTGTTTGGCCTTTAATGGGCTTGTAATATAAGATATTATCATGAATGGAATAATTCTTGACCAGCTGACCACTTTTAATTTGGGCAAAGATTGAAGTGAGACACCGATCTGATTTCTGGTGCTCGCAAATATCTACAAAAGAAAGTGGGACCTTATGGAGTAACAATGATGCATGATTATTCTGAGGGGGAAGAGAGAGTGTTGGTCTTGACAGACAATCCGCCACCTTATTCTGGGGCCTAGGAACATGATGACTGGATGCCGCGAGCTGCCGCAGACTTTTCTGGGTGTCTAAATATATACCCAAAAAGGGGTGTCCTCCCTCCAGTCCCCTTCCAGCTCAACGAACTTTAAGACTGGAACCACAAATCCAAATACTCCCTTTCAAATGTTCGCCAATCACGACTCATCACTTCAAAATTACAGTCTCACCTGTGAACCCCTCCCCTCTTCCCCTGGAACTCTGTTCGAGGCAGTGAGCGGGATATCACTTTCTCTTACTCTCTTCCTAACCGCAGCAGGAGAACAACCCCTCACTGCATGAGATAGGGGCTAACCTTGCCTGAACCACACAGTGAATTAAATTGTGAGAATTGTTATTTTGTTAGTTTATTTTGGTATGGTTAACAAATTGTTCTCTATTAACCATGGTTATTTGTGTAAATTGTAATCTATGTCGCATAACCAATTGTTATTGCTTCATGCTGATGATATTAGTCATCTTATAAAAAATTCAGAAAGCACAAACAACGTAATATCTGTACAACGAGCTATCCAATCTATGGAAGACTGGTGCGATAGGAATCAAGTCTTTATCAATAGCATAAAGACAACTTTCATTCAATTTCACCCTCATCAAATGAAAATATTATCAAGTCCTCTATTAAAACTTACAGGATCATGCATCCCTGGCAGCACCAGTACTAAATTTTTAGGAATTGTAATTGAAGAGTCCTTAAATTGGACAGCTCATATAGAAACCTTGAGCAAAAAGATTGCGTCAGGTTGTTTCCTTATCAAGCGACTTATGTCAATTATAAATCTGGAATCTGTCAAGCTTGTTTATTTTGCTTATATACAAAGTTACATAAAATATGGCATTGTTGCTTGGAGCCACTCTCCATCAGTGATAAGAGTTTTTAGGCTACAAAAATCAGCAATCAGATACATGTGTCAAGCTAGGAGAAAGGATAGTTGTAGACCCTTATTTAAGCAATTAAATATAATGACTCTATACTCATTATATATTTATTGTACTATTATGTTTGTGAAGAACAATGATACTTCATTAGAGTTAGTGCACAACTCACAGAGACTACTCGAAAGCCTATTTTGGAGTATAGTTCTTTGATAACGCAGAAAGGTTCCATTTTCAGTCGTTACACATCCTCAAGTTATTATAAAATGCACGGTATATTGCCCCTACCGAAAAACGCCGACTCAATACCTCACACCTGATGCAAAGTATTGATGTGTGTTTCGCGGGTGGCCTACCCCCAAAATATTAATGGTTATATCTCATGTAATGTCCACATCCCCCAATTTTCATTGGAAATTTTGGAGGAAAAGTACGGGTATTACACAAGTAAATATGGTATATCATGTACTTATCATTGTATACAAATTGAAACGATCTGCATGCTCGGTCGATTCCTGCTATAGTATGTCTCGAGTGTGTTTATTTACATAAAAGTTTTAAGAAAGTTTGTCGTGGAAAAATTATAGAATGCAAATGCGCAGGTAGGAAGTGCAATGAGGGTCACAACCATGAAGTTGCAACTAATTTTATCTCCAAATCGAAAGATTAAGAAATCATCTTGCAGTATGATTCTCACTCATCCTCGTCCCGTGAAATCTTACAAATGAAAAAATTGATTGTAATCACTTCAGAAATCAATCAACACTAAAAGTCACAAGCTTTCTGAGTAGCGTAGATGGAGCACTCGTGGTCATAATTAGGGTTGCCAACTTTTAGATCTTCATGAACTGGAGATGTTGTTACAGGTTGCCTAATTTAAGATATTCATGAACCTCAGTTTGCTTGAGACGTGGATACTTTAGAAGTAACCCAAAAGGAATTAAATATAATGATAAATACATATATTCAATATTCTTAAAGCCACTCATGATTTTAAGACATGATTTAAAATCGTTGTTTATTTTTTTAAATATCGCTGATTAAAGAAATTGTGAGCATTGTCAATTTAAGTTTTTTGTATAAAACAAAATACAATGGAAATTAAAGTGCAAACTATCTTAATTCAAATCATTTATAAAAAATTGGTACAACATACATTGTACAAACGTTCTCATATACTAATGCGTTGTTTAGTTATCTTTAGAAAATGAAAATCGTATGAGCCTGTTTTTAGAATATCGAATTCTTTTAAAGTTGACCAAGAATAAACTAGCCTTATATTCATTCATTGAGAAAAATAAAATACGTAGTATTATTGTAGGTGTATACTCAAGTAACTGTATGAAATTTGATCAAAATCGTTGGAGCCGTTTTTGAGAAAATCAAATTATTGTTAAAGTTGCCTAGAATAAACTAGCCTTATATTCATTTTTTGAGAAATATGAACTATACAGTATTATTGAAGAAGTAAACTCAAGTAACTGAACAAAATTTGATCACAATCGTTAGAGCCGTTTTTGAGAAAATCAAATTGTTGTTAAAAATGCATAGAATAAACTTCCCTTAATTATTGATCAATGTCAACCATTTCTTCATATACTCTGCTCTGTATGATAAAATGCCTAGGTACGAGATTTTATTCATTGTTGTTTTCCCGTTTAGGCTCTAGAGCCAGTAAGTCCCCGTTTACACGTTCCCGTTTTCATGCATGAAAACAGGCAACTGTCCTTCTGCGCATGTGCACAAGCAAAATCCCCCGAAGAAAGGCATTGGGAACGAAATGTCCGCGACTCCCAATCCAGGCCTGCGCAAAACACGTCGATTGGCTGAGGACTGACACGTGACACTTGTGACGCGCATAACCAGTCAAGAGGACAGCTTTTCCTTCTGAATCCATCTTACTACGTACACTACCGCAGGCAGCTAGTCATCCAGGTGCCTGTTTTCAGGCACGAAAACGGGAACGTGTAAACGGGGACTAACAGACAGACAGAAGGCATTGCGAAAACCACTTTTTCGGATTCAGCGACACCTAAAACGTATATTTCCATAAAAATCTCAATGTCGCATTTTTTCGCGATAAGAATACTTTCTCAATATACTTTATATAAGAGAAAGTAAAAACGCAATCAAGTCATAAAAAGGGCTTTCCGCTGCAATCGAAATTGAACCGGAGATTTGTGCTACTCATCCAGAGACCGGAGATTATGGCAATGACCCGTACTTCAAAATATACTCTAAAGGACGAAAATCAATAAATTTTCATATTTTCTAAAAATTTGACTACCGGCTTGCAAATTTAGAGAAAAATTAACAAACAGCTTGCGCAAGCCAGCTTCAGCTCATCACTGCATATACTTGTACATATTATATTTCAACCTTTTCACATCATTTCTCTCAGCCACATAGAAGTGAATCACATTGTATGGGCTTATGGGTGTGAACTGCTCAATATGATGGGCAACTCATTGACAGTGTAGTTTTTCACTTCGATGGCAAAGTAACTCCTAATGTACTGGCTTTCCGGCGTTGAGTGTTGTGTTTTCATGCAAGTATACAGACACAGTTTTTTCTGAATGGCATTAAAAACACTCACTAGTTGTGCCATTCGTGTGCATGTCTATTTCTTTTTGTGGAAAAGATATTTATTTAATTTGGTGATATTTTATTAATATGGGTACCAAAATGAGTAAGCTTACTTTAAGCGAAAATGTTTCCATTATTCATCAAGTTCAGGCCCATCCAAACGTGACAAGAATAGAGATGGCAAACTGCCTTAGACTAGCTTCATCTTCTCTGAGCAACATTATCTATCTGTACTCTTAATATTTGTGTTTTAAATAATAAAAATTTGATATTAATAAAATACTGTACAGTCTTTAAATTTTAGACTACCCCCATTTAAGATATTACTCAATTTAAGGTAAAAACAAGTTAGGAAAGTGTACAACGTATCACAAATGGGCGCGTTTCGTGCAATGGAGTATTAGAAAGAAATTATATACCTGTACGTGAGGGAAATAGCGTTTTAAAGTTATTATATTCTTCAAAAATAATCCATTTTCTTCCTATTTAATAATATTGCATGCACGCGTAAGGAAATTAAATGTTTGTTTGTGAGATTGTTTTTGATAGCAACAATGAAGAAGTAACCATGCAAGAAATTTTCTAAGTTCAACTCGAATTAAGACAATCTCATTTGATTTTCTCGATAATAGCTATTCCTACGATAAAAATGTATAGGAAAGAAAATACTCTTTACAAGTTCTACAACTTTTATTTGAAAAATATTTTGATATGAGCAATACTTTACGAGATATGACGAAAATTTAATTATTTGTCCCCAGTAAAGTGGTACCCCTGATTGGCATACGTAATTCATTTTTGCGATTGTCTTATTATATTTGACTGAAAGTCCTTAATATCAAATTTCATGAAAATCCGTTTGGTAGAAGCCGAGAACGAACATGCAGACGGACAGATGGACAGCCGGCCAGACGGATGGACAGACTGACGATAATTGTCGCTCACGCTGGAAGCGAAACGCGCCTAAAAACTTGTCTGCCAGGCAAACGATAAATGGGGATTCCACTGTATATGTCCCTCAGCACAAAAACAATTGTCACTTGTTGAGAAATTGGATGCCATCATCAAAAAATTAAACAGCCAAGTGGAGGTTCGCAATAATTACGATGTAAGAAACATTACCAAAGAAATTAATGTCTTCAAATCAACCAGTAAATGTATGGGAAATGAGGAAACAGGTGAAAAAATCTGCCATGACCGGGAATCGAACCCGGGCCTTCCACTTGCCGGGCGGATATTCTACCACTGAACTACCGTGGCAGACTAATTCTCCTGTTTCAGAACGGGAACATTTTCTTAGGTTGTGACCAAGCTAGCTATGCTAGTATCAATCAGCCCCAACGGATATCCTCAAGGATAAGATAAGGATCTTCGGATCATCCTTTCTATCAATTTATATCATGGCATTCTCACCATTTGAGAGGGTAGGGGTTTTCTTTGATGTATCTGACAAAATATGTGAAATAATCCAAAGTGACTGCTTCTTGACCCAGAGAGGCATATAGGAAAAATTAAGAGAACGTGAAGCGATCTGTTCCCAATCTACAATATCTAAAAACCTAAAAAAAATTGGTATTATATGAAAACGCTTTAAAAGAAGAGTTATAAAAACAATAACCCCAGAAATTATTTCAAAAAGACAGATGTACTCCCGTGAAATTATGTCCGTTTCATCAGGTAGAATTTTATTTCTTGACGAAACAGGATTTAATTTACATAGCACAAATAATTATGGGTACTCACCAAAAAACACAGGCTATCAGAATGGTTCCTACCAACCGAGGGAGAAACAGCTTGATTGCTATAATCACAATTAACGGAATTGGAAATTTCAAAATAAAAGACAGATTCTATAACACAGATTTTTTTATTGAATTTCTTGAAGACTGTAAATCTAAGGATATATTTAAAGAAGGCCACATTTTAGTTATGGATAATGTAAAATTTCACCACGGTCAAAATGTGATTTCTTGGCTTGAAATGAATGAGGTCGGCTACAAATTTATTCCTCCATATACTCCACAGTTAAACCTGATAGAAAAAGTTTTTAGTGTTCTCAAATCTAGGTATCGTGCAATACGTCCCATTCCTGAATCATCCACGCATAGTAAGACGTATAGAAAATATGAATAGTGACAGAACATTAAGATTTGAAGCATTTTATAACAACATGGAGGAGTATCGCGATTTGGCATTTCAAGGTCTTCCCTTGTAGTTAAGTTTGAGTTTTTCCTTTTTACGTGTCATTAGTTTGCTTTGAATAATGTTATTTTAAAGTCATTTTAAATAATATAAAATTATTTTTAAATAAAATTTTATCCGTGATAGGTTTGTGTATATATGTATTCGTCTGAAGTTGTGGTTCTCTGACAGATTCGTCACGCAACTCCTCCGTACAACTGGCATTTGGCCGCGGTTAGTGATCAAAAGAATACATGAAAACCAAAAAAGAAAGATTTCTCGGTAAAGAAGACCATGAAGAGATTGTTTTTATTTTACTTATCATTCGTAATCATTTTTTGTTAACAACTTTAAATTGTTTTATGAAGTTCTATAGTGCGTTTCCCGAAGTCGTACAGGTCAGATTCGCAGTATTCCGTCTGCATTCGGGTTATTTTGCTTAGGCTACAACCCAATGTTGCCACATTTCGAATTTCACTCATTTCAACAGCAGCTGTGGACGAGTGAAGTTCTGAGAGCAATCGTGTCAACAGTGCTCGTCAAGAATTTTTGAAAGGCGTGGGAAATTTAAGACCTCTTATTGGCTGACACTTTCTCCCCCTCACCCTACAAGTCTAACTGTAGACATGCCTCACCCGTACGATCTCTGGAAACGCAGTATAGTTAATAATTCTTATAGTGTTGTAATTTAAGGATGATTTATTGTCTTAAAAAAAGGTATTACCAACTAAATGCTGTCGTGTTTAATTAATTTACGAGCTAGCCTCGTAAAAGCAGAAATATGACATAGACATTCCTTCCTATCAAGAATTATTCCAAGCTATTACTAATGTAATACAATGTAGTTCCAAAGAACCTGTTCCATCAACTCATATTTTCTTCTTCGTAATCACTTTAATCTTATCATCTACGACTTCCCTCTATAATACGTAATAGTCACATCATTTCTTGAACCATTAAGTACACATTACCATTGGAATATCTAATTACATACTAAGAGGTTGTAAGATACGAACACTCTTCCTTCATCCATTTTTCACTGATTCTTATTAAATTAGTAGTTATGATCGCTTTCCATTAGGAATTAATTTTTGATTTATGATTCAATTTCATCGGGTACTGTCTTCGCAACGCAGCAACTACCGTATAAAGTAAGTACAACGAAAGAAATAACTTCGAAAAAATTCATATTATTTATATATTTTTATCAGGAACCTCATTTCTTTTCGTTGTTAAACTAAAAATTAAATCTTCACTTTTATTTACTAAATAAAATCACCTATTTATTACTAACTATGTTTAAATGGCTTTCCATATTGAAAAATTACTTGTAAATGCATGGGTATGGCTGTGTTTATAACTATCGATAATGTGTTTATAACTCCTGATATTGTGCTTATAAATGCCGATAATGTGTTTATAACGCCCGATATTGTGTTTATAACTGCTGATAATGTGTTTATAACTACCGATATTTTGTTTATAACTACCGATACTTTGTTTATAACTACCGATAACACTGTACTACTGGGGTTCACATTAACACATATTGTCGGCCCTTTGTCTGTTGGCCCATTGGCTGTTGGCCTTTTGACTGAGTCCCTGCCTTCACTCTAACACAGGGGTCGCCAACCTTTTCATGGTGGCGGGCTACTTTTGGCAATAATTAAAGGGTCGCGGGCACCAAAGAAAAATGCATTTATTAAGGTTTTCACATTTAAAGATATAAATTTGACAATGTAATATATCCTGTATCATACATATTATTATATATACTAGTATAAGTGCCCATCAAAAATGACGGAGATGATTGATTATTGTGAAATAAAATTGAGGCAGTCTTCTTTGACCTGAAATCATACCTCCTGCTGAGGGGGCTGCCTTCGATCCAAATGTGTATCTATTGTACTTCAAAAGCTAACCTTAGTCCCCTCTTGCCAGGTATATTTCTGTTTTTCAGAGTGTGACAGAGGGAGTAACAAAAGGAAAAATGGACAGAATAAGGCTTTAATATATTACCGATACATGAAAATGTTTTGTTATTAAATCATAATGCTATCCTGAAAATTTCATCAAATTCGGTTAAGTCGTCTGCGAGATATTAAGCTTCAAAAAGCATTACATGACAATGGGACAAATGACAGTCTTTTATACATATATCTTTTATGATTATATATACATATTATTATATTCAAATGTCATCTATAACAGATGGCGTAAGATTGAAGAGTAGAGGCTAACTTTAAGTTATTTTTCAACTCAAGTTTTTTGGAAGCACATAATTCATCGTTATTAGATATATGGCGATATACATACATAGTTTCAATCTTAACCCTTTGGCTGCCATTAGGATCCTCGCTTTACTAAGGTGCCGTGAGGAACACATTTGTTACTCAGTCACAATGCTTTTCAATCTTATTCTCCTTTTGATAGCTTCTCATTCATGCATTGATACAATGTCAGCGGCTTGCAAAAGATGCATTCTATATGGTTACGTGATTCTTTTTCACCAGTTAGACTTATGGATAGTAAATTTGATACCTCCTTATCGAAACAAAGTCAGCGACTTTCGTTTACATTTTAGTTGCTTACATGACTATAGCTCTTCAGTTTGACTCATGGAATCAGTATCACTTACAACGGCTGTGTATGTTATACCTCAGACAATGTTTCATTTTATATAATAATAGCTGTCGTCCGTTAGTTGGTTTGTTGATTGGTCACGCTGTGCAAACGCTAATAACTCAAGAAATACTAATGATAGAAACTCGAAATTTGGTAGGGATGCTTGATTAACACTTCTTCAGAGAATGACGAATTTAAATCGCGAAAAAATTCCTTGGTTTGTCTACAAGAGAGGCATTTCCTTTTCCCATTACTTTACATGTAAAACGCGATTTTTTGACGTGCAGGCTTTTATTCATTTGGAAATTAAAATTAGAAGAAATTAACAGATGACCTTCGAATTTGAACCATTTTCAAGAAAAAGTGATAAAGTTTCTTATTCCGTTCGTCTTTTTTCGCCCACAGTTTGAAATATTCCATGTTAAACATTTAATTTGCATATTTTGTGGAAATCTCGCCATTTTAACGTGATATTGCTATGTCGACCATTATCATCGTTAGCTTCAACACGAGAGAGAGAGAGGAAGGAAGGGGAGAGATTGGCATGTTTTGTGGAAAATAAGTATATCAACGTAAATATAAAAAATTGTAAGTATCAACAATGTCATTTTAGAAAAATTGGAAATAAAAAGCATTCTTAAATTAAATTCTTTGTACACCATACGTGCTTACAAATTTATATTGTTATTCCTCGAATTAATTTCGTAACTATGGCCGAAGTTTGGAAACGAATATAAATTAAAATTCAATTAAAATTAAAAGGACATTTAAAACTGTTAACAGGCAATTTTCGAAGAAACAACAGTGGATCTTTTAATGACTTGATTTGTTTTTATAAAAGGAATTTTGAGGCTTTTTTAATACAGAGTAAGTTCCAAGGCTTATAATCCATTTAAATCTAATAACAGTGGCTATTATAGTTTAAAGAAAGAACTTTATTTATTCACTTTACAGAATGAATTAATTTTAGGCTAGCATTGTCTATTATAAAAGGACTTACTTTGGAATTTACAGTATGTAAAGTGGAAGTTGTACTGAACTGACTCAAGTATTTTGGGTACTTTCCTGTTAACGAGAATACCTCAAAAAATAAACACGTATTGTTGTGATATGTTACGACGTATTTGTTTGTTAACAATGCGTAACAACGGGGGAATTAATTAAAAATCACACTTATTTGAAACTTATTTATTAATAAAAGCAACATAATTACTAATACAATCTAAATTTATGTTACTAGGGGGCCAATATGTGTTTATGGCATTTAAAATAGCTGGAAATATGTCGATTTCTTTGTTATGTTGTCGCCACATGAATTCTTCTGCTGACAGACTTTCGCGTTGCATTTCCAAAATATTCTGTCTCAGAAGTAAAGTTTCATAATATGGCCCTTCTTGCACATTCGCCCTTTAGATAAAATATCATGGTCTTGAAGCAAAGATACAGCTTCTTCTTCACTCCTCGGCAAGCTCCACAAATTCATCATTAAGGGATCAATGTAAATATCTTAACGAGATTTGTTACGCATTGTTAACAAACAACATATCACAACAATACGTGTTTACTTTTTGAGGTATTCCCGTTAACAGGAAAGTACCATTTCAAAGCAAAAATCAATTTAACACTATTGAAAGTTGTTGTTTCGGAAACTGAGAAGTCCAGAGTGGTGAGTGGACGCTAAATGATATTAAGGTACATTTTATTCCAAAATCTATTTTAAGTATTATCAGAAGCAACTAAAGATTGAACAAATTTTTTTGTCACCGGAATTCTGCTTATTTCATGAAATTGAAATGCTAATGCATTAATCCATTAAAATCTGTTAAGAGTGGTTATTTTAGTTGAAAGAAATATATGTACATGGTACTTTTATTCACTTTTCAGAATGAATGAATTCTAGGTTAACATTGCATATTATAAAAGGATTTTCTTTGGAATAAGAAGTTTGTTATGTGTTTATTTTAACTGAATTGAATCAAGTTCTCTTCTAAGTTTGAAATCCATACAAAATTGGTGAAAGTGGTTGTTTCGGAAAATGAGAAGGCAAGAGTGCTGAGCAGACGATAAACGATATTGAGGTACATTATATTCCAAAATCTATTTAAAGTGTTATCAGAGAGGCAATTGAAGATTGAACCAATTTTTTGGAACCGGAATTCTGCTTATTTAAAGAAATTGAAATCCTATTGCTATAATCAATTTAAAACTAATAACAATGGCTATTTTAGTAGAAAGAAAGGTACTATTTTATTCACAAGGAATTTCTGTGAGATTTTAGTTAATTAATTAAAACAGTCTTATAATATAGAAATATTCGATGGTTAAAAGAGTGCACAATTTTTTTCTTGCGATTTTTACATGTTACATTGACGAAAATTTAGATCCATTAAACCCCTTGAAATTCAACGGGCACTTATGCTAGTTATACATAGTAATATGATGTTCATCTCATGCAAAAACCTTCGCTACTATTATTTTAAAGTATGAGAATTTTTTATGCGGGCACCTGAAAATCCTTCCGCAGGCACCAAGGTGCCCACGGGCATACGGTTGGCGACCCCTGCTCTAACATATGTTTAAAATATATATTAAATATATACAGAAAATGATTTCACTGCAATAAATTTAATAGTTACTTGCTGTAATAGTATGTAAGTTCTATTTAGCATTTACCTTGATTTGGTGTATAAAAAGTTATTACCAAGAGAAACATTTGCAGCGACCCAATTAGAACACCACGCAAATTTCTAACTAACTGCTATATTTAATGCTAAATTATAAGAAACAGAAGGGAAACAGACTTGAGACGCAGACTTGTCTCGTAACTTGAATCACATCAATAGCATAGTATATGATTAAGTACAAATAACAAAACAAAAGGCAAACAGATGCAAACTTGTCTCGTAACTTAAATCATGTCAGTAGTATTTTATATAATTAAAACTGGTGTTCACAGAAATAGTTCAGAACATTCTGTCCACGAGGAAACTCTCTTTCGTGGTGTCGTGTCTTTTCTCGTCTTCTCTCTGCTGTCTTGCGAACTCCGACTCTGCCGTCTGCTCTCAAACTCGCGAACTCTGGAAATACCCTGTCCCCCCCCTGTCAACGGCTCGGTCACGTGACGTCGGCAGGTGGTGATTTTTGCAGAGGGGAAAGGCGGGGTTTTTGAACGGGTGTCTCCTTGATTTCATATTGGTTAATTCATTTTGTAGATTACATAACCATAGGAAAGGGGAGAAATGGAAAATAGGGGTGATATTCGCAGTATATAAGGCGAGTTGCTATGGAGCTGAGCCTCGCGAGGAGAGCCTTCGCGTTGAGAGGTTTAGCTACTCCTTTCAGCGATTACGAAAGACGGCGATATACGAAAAATGCTTCGTGTAAATGCAGAGTTGCGGGAAAAATCGCTGCACATTAAAGAGGGATTTTTTATTTTTTGGTCCGTCAACTGTAAACTATTAAGTACCCACCATACCCCAATGAATAACCTTCAGATGTCTGCTTAAAATTTTAGGAAAACTAAAAATCTACAGAATAGTACAGGAAATATTGCTTGATTCCTGAAAAAAATATTTTCAGAGGCCATAACAATTAAGTCTGGAAATTTACGAACCTGTCTGCTGCTAAATCCTCCAGAAGGTCTATAGGAAAATCTCGCACCACATTGGGATCACTTATTATGTGATTAAAAATTTCTGTCGCTACCTGCAATTTGAAATTGTTAGATAGAGTCCATTTAAATAATCATATTACTCCATTCTGAAGTTGATAAGATTAAGAAGACAATATAAATAAATAATTAGACAAAACAGAAATTCAAACTTCATTTAATGAGCTATTGTAAGGAGTTGTAAGAGCAGATATGTACCTCTCCTCAATTTTGAGAAAGATGATATAAAAACAAAAAAATTCGTGATATGGGTAATTAAGTCTACAAAGCTTTAAACTCATCCAGCAAACTTAAATACCGTATTCACCTGAATCTAAGACGACTTTTTTTTTCAAATTGTCAGCTGTAAATATCAAGAGTCGTCTTACATTCAAATACGAAGTATATTTACTCATTTAATCAATGGTTTTTACAACAGATGGTACGTTAGAGTAAACAATTCACAACAGCAAATTCAAGTACGTACATAAACAAGTGAAATAAACAGATAGAAATAACAATAAGAAAAACATGATGGGAATAATAATTATTTAGACTAATAATCATCATCGACGATCATAACACAGACGACATACTTTTATTTTGCACATAATGGCAACCGCAAGGTAAAAACAAATGAGAGCAGAAATCATTGGGATTCCCCTTTCAAACGACTCACCGCGATTCACTAAGTGTGACAGTAATTTTGAGTTGTGCATTCTTGATTTTAATGCACAGCCCTTAAGTAAAATGACAGATAATGTTGAAGTACGTGGCACGAGTGCAAAGGGAAAGTTAACAAAAGGAATTAGACGGAGCTATGATGGAAATTTTAAGCTGATCGTGATAAATTACGCCGAAAAAACTAATAACTGTGATGCGAGTAGAAAGTTCGGTGTATCTGAGGCAAATGTGCATTGACGGAAACTCTCAAAACAGGAACTAGAAAAAGCCAAAGCCACAAGGAAGTCGTTCAGTGGTCCGAAATTAGGCGATTTCATGGCATAGATGAAGAAGTAGTAAAGTTTGTGCACACCATGAGGAAGAACGGTATTCCCGTTTCAACTGAAAGTATTATACTTAAAGCTCATGAAATTGCTAGAGGACTTAATATATCATTGCAAGAATTCAAGGCCAGCAGAAGTTGGTGAGTGAGAATGATGCGACGAAATAATGTCTCTTTACGGCGACGAACTTCACTGTGTCAGAAATTGTCAGAAGACTATGTTGAAAAACTTCTCGCTTACCAGAAATACGTAATTGGACTTAGAAAAACCAATAATTACCTTTTGAGCCAAATAAGAAATGCCGATGAAACTCCGGTTTTCTTTGACATGCCATCTAATTATACTGTGAACGAAAAAGGTGCGAAGTCCGTCCTAATTAAAACTACAGGCAACGAAAAAATGCGAGTCACGGTAATGTTGGCGGTTTTAGCAGATGGGACTAAATTACATCATATGTGATTCTAAAGCGGAAAACAATGCCTAAGGAACATTTGCCAAGTGGAATAATAGTTAGGTGTCAAGAAAAGGGGTGGATGACTAAAGAACTAATGAGAGATTGGTTATGTGTGGTGTGGAATAGATGGCCAGGTGATTTACTAAAACAAAGAGCAATGCTTTCACTGGATGCATACAAAGGACACTTATCTCCTGAAATGAAAAACATAATGAGTGCGATGAATACTGATCTTATTGTAATACCTGGAGGAATGACATCGCAACTTCAAGTTTTAGATGTTGCTGTCAATAAGTGTTTTAAAAATAATTTAAAGGTTTTGTATTCTGAGTGGTTACAGAGTGAAACTCACACTTTAACACCAAAAGGAAATCTTAAGAAACCTTAAGTTGCAATGCTCTGCCAATGGATCAAGGCATCGTGGCAACAAATAAATGCAAAAGTAATAGTGAAAGGATTTAAGAAATGCTGCTTATCTAATGCCATGGATGGGAGTGAGGATGATGTTTTGTGGGAGACTGATGATGAAGTTGAGAGTGATAAAGATAGTGAGCATGAGGAAAATAGTGAAAGTTGCATAGACAGTGATGATGACTAACACAATAAAATGATTTTATGCAGCAATTGGATTGAAATGTTTTTTTGTTGTCCTGAAATGATTATATTCTGTCAATGTATTTACTTTATTTTTAATGTTATCTTAAAATGAATGGTACCATTTTATTTGTTTGAAAACCTGAATGGTTCTATTTGTGATGTGATCTTATGATTTTAAAATGTTACAAGTAATGGGTATAAAAATAAATTTTTAGGTTAATATAGAAGTTATTAAAAAGACTATGACATTCAAGAAAAGTATAAGAGAAAATAAATATTTGACAAGATTTATAATTTTTGTAGTAATGAAGGTCAATTGGAGCTTTTTTCTGTTATGGAATCATCCAAATTGGGGGTCGTCTTGGATTCGTGTGAACACGGTACAAAAAATATATCGTTGAAGTAGCAAAAGCTAGGGCTGAAAGTTCGGTGGAGATAAACGAGTCCTCGAGTGATGGTGCATCGGAGGAAGAAGAAAAGCAGACTCAATGAGCCCCTCGAAAGAATCACCTGTTCAAGATATCTCGTAGTCTAAGAAAGCATAACTTGAAGAAGATAGTGGGCAAAGGAAAAGAGAAATATCCCCTAAGAAGATGATGGGGGCTCAAAAACCAAGGAAAGAAATGGGGTACATCTGCTCTTTTTTTGCAAGGTTCTGCTGCATAAAGGAGAATGCTTCACGTACTATCACACAACAAAAAGATACTAGTATCGCTTGTGAGTAAAACATTCTTTTAGTATTTTGTAGCATATTGTAACCAATATTTTCATAATTTTTCCATGATTCAGCAGTTTCCAAATGAACCCTGTTTTTCTAAGCATTTGTAAAGATGGCTTTGCATAGTAAAGTCATTGATGAGGCAATAGTTTAGGAATTACACATTAATTCATCTGTCATTAATGATGATTATGATTAATCAAGTGGGAAGGCTTTAGAAGAGCTGGCAATATTTCTACAGTAGGTGTTGGTAAAGGTGAGGAAGAGATTTCTCAAAGATGAGATACAGAAAAAGTTTGTGACTAAGTTACTTGTGCAGTTTCTTGGTCAGATAACTGATTCTATCTAAAAATATGATTTTATTTTAGACTAGGGGACAGGCCCCCTGCTCAATCCCACTTGCCAACCTCCCTTTGCTCATTTTTACCATGTATTGGATTTAGATAAGTATAACGGCAATATGTTTTGAAAATTAATTAAATAAATGTACTTGATATGGAATGTGTTTAATTTTTAATAAAAAATTAACTAAAATAATAAATTTAAAAGAAAATTAAGTTAACACTTCATTTAAAACAATATTATTAATTGTTATTTTCTGGTTTACTAACACTACCAGTTATTTGACCCTGACATGACTATGCTCTGGATATAGCTAATACATAAAGTTAAATTGAAATAAGGAGAGATTTAATCCAGGTACATTTACAACAGAGTCCCGATTATCCTAGGTTAATGGGACCACATCAACCTTGGATAAAACAGATTGTTGCCTGTATCAGGAAAATACGGGATAACTTTCGTGTGATATGTCATTAACGAAAAGCGTCACATATTTTCCAATATCTGCATTCAACATGTAGGCCTATATACTATACTACTATAAGTGCCCGTCAAAAATGACGGGGAGTGATTTGGTTTACTGGCACGGTACACATTACATAAAAATGTGTTGAGTGGCCATAAATTCGGACAGTGCACATACAGTTGGTTAGCTGCTTCCTCTTATAGTCTTCCACACTATGAAAATCCTTCCTGGACTCTGAAATTGTTTTGATGCTCCTTTTCATTTGAATGACATGCTATGCATGGTTCTCACATTTTTTCTTTTATAATTAATTGAACATTTCTTTGAAAACAAAGGTGTTGTGTAATCTCTCTTTGGTTGTCTCTCTCCCCCTTCCTACCCTTCCCCATCACTCCCTCCCCCTCTCTTCCCCGCTACCCTACCTCCTTCCCTCCCCTTCTCACTCCCTTTCTCTCAAAAGACCAATAATTTATTTTTAATAATTTTATTTAATCTTCGTCATTCATCGGTTGCTTGCTGACTTGCATTTGCACGGTTCAATGCATTCCGTGCGGCGATCTCTCTTCTGATTCTTTCTAAGGTCTCCCTGACTTTGCCTTACAACCCAACGCCGTCTCCCTTCTCTACCTAATCTTTGTTTATTATCTGCTTGTCTCTCATCATTTCCATCCATCACAATAAATGAATAAAGCATATTTTTTAAAATAAAAATTGAGCTTACTAATTAAGCAATCAGTGGAATAATTTCTTTGAAAACTATCTAAACGAAAACAAATAACCAATTTGTTTCAACTGTGTAAACTGGTAACACACAAGACTTACCTATTATCTTTCAAATGCTTTAATTTGCTTAAAAATGTAAATTTCAGTGAAGAATTTACAGAAGAAAAATTTATTTGAAATTTATTCTGAATAAAGTTGGCTTTGTGTAATAATACAGACGATATATTAAAGTGAGGATTACAAAGCAATAATCACAAAATATTACTACTTTTATTGTAAACAAATCAAAATAAAATATTAGACTTACGGATATCTAAATCAAACATTGAAGAATACTGCACGTTATAACAATGAAACTCGATCATTATGTAAACAAAAAAGTACTGATTTATTTTGTTTGTTTCTATGGAACGAATTGCTAACAATACTGTTAAATTAATCACAAAGGAAATTAGTAGAATTAGACTAGTTGACGGTGCTTGCATTCTGCAAGCATATTTAAAATTTGGAAATTTAGAACATCAAATTTTTTTCCATCGGTATTGTCGTAATATATAACTGCGCCAAATTTAATGCCACTAGCTCATCTATAAGGGCCTTATAATTTGTATCCTCCTATGAGGCAAAAAATGGGCAAAACAGGTGCTTTTTCATTGGTTGTAATCAAATACAGTAAATATCATTTATTACATATTTGACGGGACCGACTCATTGATTCTGTTAAGAAGGTTTAAATAAACTTGACACAGATAATGAGAATTCAGCTTATTATATGATATAAGTCCCGTATTAACTGATGGACAGGATTCACTTCGATACAGATTTACAAGAAAACGTGCTTTCACAGCGATGGCGACAGGAAGACTAGTAGGACGGAAAACTACTACGTAAGTAAGAGAAACCAAAAAACTGGAAGTACTCTGGGAAACAATATACAACCCGCATATTGGAACCGCGAGATTTGAATCATCTCAACACCCCCGCCAAGATGCGCGGTTTTCAGCCTTACGATTCACCGGCTGAATTCCTAGACCAGTGATACGAGGGGTGTTTGAAAAGTTCGTGGCCTGATATAGAGATGGCACTTGAATCGCCCCAAGCGTGCCGATATTATAATCCTCCATCTTTAGTATTATCACTTGCAACATTGTATACTCCTCTGTCAATTACTTTGTGTTTGGAAGCCCATCGAAGTTAGTGAGTCAAGCGTTTTATAAAAGATGGACAAATTTGAGCATCAATATCTCGTCAAGAAGGGTATGACTCCAACCGAAATCAAAACCGACATGGATAATACTTTAGGAGAATCTGCTCCTTCGTTTTCGATGATAAAAAAGTGGGCAGCTCTATTTAAACATGGCAGAGAGAGTGTGGAAGACGATCCTCGCAGTGGAAGACCGTCAACAGCAACAGCTGACGAAACCATCGACAAAGTCCACAATATGGTGTTGCAAGACCACCGAATGAAAGTGCGTGAAATTAGTGAGGCTACGGGCATCTCAACTGAATGGGTGTACCATATCCTAATGCAAGAATTGGGTATGTCAAAGATCTCTGTGAGATGGGTGCCACGTTTGTTGACACCGGAACAAAAACGCATTTGATGTCAAATTTCAAAGGATTGTTTGGAGCATGCTAAGAAGGATCCAACCGATTTTCTGAGGAGATTTGTGACTATGGATGAGACTTGGATCCACCACTACAAACCAGAGATGAAACAACAGTCAAAACAATGGAAACACACCAACTCCCCCCCTCAAAAGAAGGCAAAGGCAGTTGTATTGGCTGGCAAGGTCACGGCGTCAGTCTTCTGGGATAGCAAGGGGATAATAATGACCGATCATCTTCCAAAGGGCCGAACTATAATTGGAGTGTACTACGCTAACCAACTACAGCAATTGCAAGAAAAAATACGTGAAAAAAGGCCAGGAATGGCCAAGAAAAAGGTGGTTTCACCACGACAATGCACCTGCTCACACATCCGCAATTGCGATGGCAAAACTTCACGAACTTCCATGCCCCTTATTTGCGTGATTTGGCTCCATCGGATTTCTTCCTGTTCCCAAAGCTGAAAAACTTCTTGGCTGGAAGAAAATTTTTGACAGATGAAGAGGTCATTGCAGCAGCAGAGAGCTTTTTTGCAGAGCTTGAGGAAACAGCCTATAAGGAGGGGTGTACCAGTGGACTAAGTGCGTTAGTGTAAAAGGAGATTATGTTGAAAAATAAAAGCAGTTTCAAAAGAATATGTTGTTTGTTTGAATATCAGACCACGAACTTTTCAAACACCCCTCGTACACTTTACATGTTTTTGACTAGGTAAAGCTTTGGTTAGAATCATATGATCAGTTGACAAATACTTCAGATTAATTTCACCCGAACTTGTCGCCTCGCGAATGAAATGATATCTAATATCAATATGCTTTGTGTGCGAATGGAAAACTGGATCATTCGCCAGATGCTGTACCCCCTGACTGTCGATGTAAATCATAACGTCAGCCATGGAATGGAACCCCAGCTCCTTGAGAAGGCTGCGAAGATATAACGCCTCCGCTGCCGTCTGTCGGCCGTCCTCTGAACCCACCGGTGCCTCCTGCTGGTCTACCTCTGAAACACCGGCGCATCCTGCTGGTCTACCACTGAAACGGCCAGCTCCGGATCCTCTGAAACCTCCAGCACCACCAGCTCCGGGTCCACCGAATCCACCAGCACCAAACAGCTCCGGGTCCTACCATTCATCTCAGACGTCGCTAGACTTTGCCTCGTTGATCGAGACCTCAGCCACTTCAGCGAATCCCTCATCGTCGTTTGAAATCTCATCAGGAACTTCCAGTTCTTCAGGCTCGCTGTCCTCCACTGACGTGTACTGCTTTCTGGGCCATCCACGTCTCCCGGTCTGAACGAGTGTCAGTCTGCCTCGTCCTCTTCAGGTCACATTCGATCCAGGTTGTGGATCGGGCTGTGCCTCCCCCGGCACAACATCAGCATTCAAATTGATGACAATCTCCACATACCTAGGGTTGTCATCCTGCTCTGGATCCTTATCTGAGGAATGCTGGTGCTCGACTACTGGCTCTGCAATGTCCTCGCCCTTCTTGTCTTCATCAGCGTTTTCGAGGAACTTTATGTCTCCCGCGACCACGATCTTCCTCTCTGATGGAATCCAGACTCGATATCCTTTTGACTCTCGTGGATATCTGACGAACGTACCCTCTCTGGAACGGTTTGCAAACTTGTCCTTGTTGGGGACCTTGTCGAGGACGAACATCTTTGACCCAAATGTCCTGAGGTGGTCCAGCTTCGGTGGCTCCCCAGTCCACTTCTCGTAGGGGATATTCCCCCCAAGACTACTTGTTGGACAATGATTTCTGATGTAGCATGCCATCATCACTGCCTCTGACCAGAACGAACTCGGTAATCCCGACTGCAACACCATGCACCTGGCCATCTCGAGAAGCATTCGATTAATGCGCTCTGCTACACCATTTTGTTGTGGTATATGCACAACTGTGAGCCTCCTCTCCATGCCTTCCTGCCTGAGGAAATTGTCAAACTCTGCATTACACTACTCACACCCATTATCGGACTGAAACATTTGATACGTCTTCCAGTCTGCTTCTCGACATAGTTTTTGTAGACTTTGAATGTGTCAAGAACACCATTCTTTTGCATAAGCAGGTACACCTCACACCACATTGTACTATCGTCAATGAAGGTCACAAAGAATCTAGCCCCTCCTGAAGACTCCTTCCACATCCGTCCCACAACGTCCACCTTTTCTGAGCAGGGCTTCCTCACCTTTGGGAATGGTGTGGAGGTCATTTTTCCTTGTAGACATATCTCGCACCGGGAAATATCATCATTACTTCCAACATTGACTCCATCCACTGCACCAACCAGGATCACCTTCATCACAACCTTGGCGTTAAGATGACCCAAACGTTAATGCCATTTCAGCATCTCTGACCATTGCTGCGACATCCCCACATTAGCACCATCAGCCTCTTCTCAGACGTAATATAAATCACCTTTCCGGTCAGCCGTCAGTGTGACCTCTCCATCCTGGTTGGTAACAACAGCAACTTTGTCTCGGAACGTCAAGACTTTCCCCTGATCCGTGATTTTTGCCACTGTAACTAGGTTAGTCCTTAGATCGGGCACATACAGAGTATCTCGGAACTCAACTAACCTTCGACTTCTCTCGTCGACTGCAGAGATTCTTACGGCTCCCTTTCCCTTCACGTTTGTTGATGACGTGTTAGCAAGGTTCAGTTTGCCCTGAGCCAACGAATTAATCCACTCGAAGCATTCCTTATCGCCACACAAGTGAGAAGTACACCCGCTGTCCACAATCCATCCATGATTCGCAGAGTTGCATCTCACATCGTCACTCGCTTCCTCAGCATTGGATACCTGCACACCATATGTGGAATAAGTGTCATTCGCGCTGTTTTCGACGAGCTTGGCCTTCCCTTGAGATTGCGAATGCGACTTCTCGCGACTCTTCCTTTCGTTGCATTCCATCGCTTTGTGTCCAGTCTTATGAAAACGACAGCATCGGAATTTGAATTTTCCTTTTTCAGGCTCCTTCCCTTCACTCTTTTCCTGCTTCAATCTCGTATGCCTCCATCTTTGCCGACTTGCTGACATAGCCCCAGCACTATCGAGGACACTTGCTTGCTTCCCCGCATCGCTCTCTTCCAGAATCTTCACTTTGAGTTCTTTTGGGGTGGGGAGTTTGTCTCGTGATTCAATCGCACATCTAAATTTTTCATAGATCCCTGGAAGACTATACAAGAGCATAATTGCAAGAAGGTCTGAGTTCACCTCTACATCCATGGTTGCCAGCTTATCCACAGCATCAAAGAATACTGTCATGTGGTCTCTCACGTCGTTGCCCTCCTGCATGCATTGCAGCGTCAACTGTTTTAAGTGTGTCGCCTTCCTCGCAGGTCCCTTCGACGCATAGATAGATTCGAGCTTGAGCCACACCTCACGGGATGCCTCGCAGCCACGAATCTGTTTAAGTTCTGATGGACTAATTGACAATATTAAATCGGATCTGGTCTTCTTCTCAGCAACAAACCACGCCTGTCGTCAGGCATCCGCCGCCGACGCACCATCGCCAGTCGCCTCCGGTGGCAATGGAGTTTCGCCACTCACATATCCCCACGCGTCATTTTTTATCAATAACGCTTCTACTTGCATCCTCCATGTGTCATAATTCTCTTTCAACAGCATCTTGAAGAGCGCAGAATTCGCATTCGTGACGGACATTTTCATCACCTCGTGGCACGATCTCAACTTCAAACACTTCTTTTTCACTCGCGATCCTTTTTAAACGTATCTGGGCCCATAACCTGTTAAGAAGGTTTAAATAAACTTGACACAGATAATGAGAATTCAGCTTATTATATGATATAAGTCCCGTATTAACTGATGGACAGGATTCACTTCGATACAGATTTACAAGAAAACGTGCTTTCACAGCGATGGCGACAGGAAGACTAGTAGGATGGAAAACTACTACGTAAGTAAGAAAAACCAAAAAGCCGGAAGTACTCTGGGAAACAATATACAACCTGTGTATTGGAACCGCGAGATTTTAATCATCTCAACAGATTCGATATAAGCTTGACTTCATTATATATGAGAAACATGATTTTTGGGATATACATCCCATATAACAAGTAGATACATAGAGTAAAAGCTGCGCTATCCAGCTATTTAGAACCGGCCACCCTTAGGTACTGGCAATTACACAAATACAATTTATTTTGTATTTCTTTTTCTTTTTTTATGAATTTTTGTACGAACTGTATTTGTGTAATACCACAACTTCCACTTTAAATTACTTAAAATATAAGATGTATACATTACGTATTTACTCGGTATACTCCTGTGGCTGCCCAGTAAGCATGGCGTTTTTGTTTACATAAGCCATTTGCATTGTCTAGATGTTTCAGTGTACTTCTACAATTTACAGTTATATCACTTTTTATTATTAAAAAAATTACCCATCCATTGAATATCGCATCAAAATAAATATGTATCTAAAAGCAAGGGACAGGAGAGAAAAAGTTGTTTTAATGATAACACAAAAGCTGGTGATGATCAAACGATAGGAAAAAAGAGAAAGTAGACCAGTCATAGCAAAAGAATTCAACATCAGATCTTCCACGCTCTGCGATATCAAGGCTCATAAGGCTAAATTAAAGAAATTTGTGTCATCTTCTGAGACGATTAAATCAATTAATAAACATCATATGTTGCATAAGCCAAAAATGGAGGAACTGAATAAAATATTGTGACTGGTTTTCACAGATATATTCAAAAGAATTAAATAATTTCATCCTTTTCTAATAGAGTAAATAAAGATAAATAAGAAAGATATAATCAAATAAATTCAATTTTGGGAACAGGTTCACTGTCGTACTCCCCAAACTTCCCAGATGCCCTAAACTTTTCAATAGTCTTTTGTTTTGCATGTAAGCGTAGCAACGTATGAAATAAGAATGGGTAAATAGTATCTAGATCTAAAAATGTGTGGAAGAATTAAAATGGAAAATGTAAACCCCATGCACAGTTATGTTTGGGGAGTACGATAGTGAACCTAAGCCCAATTTTGTTTGGTTATTGCTAAATTTGCGATGTCAAAATCGAAAAACGCTTCCCTAACCGGATATTTCTCCTAATCAGCTATCCCCAAGATAGCCGGATAACACAGATTTTACTGAATTTTCAGTGAGTAGACTTCAATGCCATACTTACATATGCAAAGAGATGCTTATCAACTACGCGACATGTAAAATTTTCGATTGTTATTACATACGATTTTTTAAATTACCAATTAATATTATAATTATTATTATGGTCATTAATTTACATAAAAATTTCACATTTTTAATATCAATTTCAAACAAAGGGAGTGTGGAAATTCGTATCGAAGGGGTAGAGGGAGGTAGGGGACCTCTACAAACAAATGCGCGGTAAATGGGAGGAAACTATTCATTACTTATCGCTTCGCTCGCCAAAATTCATTATATATGGGACATTTTTTTCCATGGGACTATACGTTTGTTCGTTACAGCCAAGAATTCATAAAATGTGTGTACGTTACGTCCGAGAAATTTAACCAATGCCCTTATGGAGAAGTCCAAGGGACTAAGACATTTCTTCGTTATAGCCGAGATTTTGTTTTAGGCGTGATCGTTATAAACGAGTTATACTGTACCTATAATCGTGCCAAATTTTAAGCCCTTAACTCATCTAGAAGTGTCTTATAATGTTTATCCTCATATGGGGAAAACCAGTCCATAAGATTTCGAATTTTTACAATATCAGATTATTTCCTTCTGTTGTAACAAAAAACCTATAATCCTTCCAAATTTAAAGTCTCTAGCTCATTTAGTAGTGCCTTATAATCTTCACACTCGCATGGGGCAGAAATGTTCAAAACAGCCCCAAAAATTGGAATTTCTCCAATATCAGATTTCTTCCATAGGTCATAGTTTAATATTAATGGCATTATGATATTGCCAGTGAGTGATGAGCTGAAGCTGGCTCACACCGGCTCGTGCGAGCCACTTGTTAATTTTTCTCTGCATTTGTGAGCTGGTTGTTAAAATGTTTGAAAATATAAAAATACTAGTGTAATTGCCCATCAGATACGATGAGTAGGCGTGAATTAAGTATTACATTAAAATAAAATAAAAATTAATAACACCAACTTTTATGTGTACTAAAACGTAAAAAAATAATATAAAATCCACATAATCGAATGTTCCAGAAAGTAATAATAGTCATGGACATACAAAATGATATTATAACATGATTTTATCACAATTTTTGTATATTTCTTATGCATTAGAATCGAGCCAACAATAGAATTTAACAATTGCAGTTGTTTAGACTTGTTTTACTTTGTGCGTCACCATTGGGCAGACGCTTCTTCCCCTATTTGGTTTGGGTATGTCCCAAAGTCAAGTGACTGTTCAGGAGACTGACATGGCAGTAGCCGGCAAGGTGTCATGTGAGACAGTTGTGTGTCGTGCTGCTCCGAGTTGTTTTGGGCTTTTACTCCCACAATGTCATAAATGTGTTTTGTTATTTGTATTGCCATATATATACAGATCCAGTGATTGTTTTCGAGTGACCAATTATGTTGTATTTTATTTTCTTTTTCGTGTTAATACAGTCCACTTTGCATTTAACTACATGAACCTGTATTCATGTTTTTTCTTATTATGACTTGCTATTGAACAGCAATAGCCATGGCGATGAATTGAATAAATGCGCAAAAATCACAAAAAAATAGTCATTAAAACCTAATTTTCAGCTTTTTTCGAATGAGATTTAAATTTTTACGATAGGGAAATTCATTTCCATAGTTTTCTCAGCCTAACTGTGAAAATCACTCTTCGATATCTCATATTTAAGACATTTTAAAATCCTAAAGAAGAAAGGCTTTCTCCCTTCATTTCAGCTCTGCCCATGTTATTCAAAAGGATAAAAGATATGCTCCTGGAGTCAAAACCAGGACTACTATGTGCACAGTGAGCAGTTTCAAATTGAAAAGTAGAATAGTCAAGTGATTCCTGATAGTTTGATCGATAAAGGTTGAAAAGTGTTTTAATTATGAGTGGTTTTCCTTTTCTCCCATCTAACACCATATAGCAACCAAGCATTACACCGTCTGCACACACACACATACACTTACCAAGAGAATTATATATGTTGATATACGAGTCTTTCTTTCAAATAGATGTTGCATTATCTAAAATTCAGTTACCGATAATGATGGACATCAAATACATTATGAACCAAACGAATGTTAAATTACTGGAACGGTATTACAAAATGTCAGACAAAACATAACTATTACCGACATGTGAGACGAACTATTTTGAAAATTACCACCCTATTGACAAGAGAGTTGGTGCATCGCATCGCATATGAATAAATTATATAATAAATATTTTAAGTGTATAACTCATTTTTTGCACTAAAAGGGAAAAAATAAATTTGTGCTTCAAACTTCAAAGATAGATGTATGCAATATGCTTTACAGACAGCCCGGTACAGATTGTGCAAATCGTTTGTTACAAACGACTGCATACATCTATCTATACATACAACTATTTATTGCAGCGAAATTAATATAAAAGTTATTAAAAATGCACAAAATAACTTAAGAATAAAGAAACAATAAAATTAAAAATATTTTCATACCTTAAATCTTTTTCAACTGAGCTTACTGGACTTGGTTTATTAATTGAGAAGTTGGAAGATTTTAGTTGGAAGAAGAGGAGCTATTGGGTGGGGAACTGTTTATTGTTGTTATCAAATTACCTGAATTTATCACATTCCAGAATTTTTCCTTCTGTTTCACATAAGTGCTAATAGTTGACACATTCCCAATGATCGTACGATTTCAGTACGGCTTTCAGTATGTGTTTCTGATACCGATCATCAGACCTAGGAAGTTTATGCACAAAAAATCCCCAAAATATGCAAAAATATGCAGCAAAAAAAACCAAAATAAGCAGCAAAATATGCTAGAAATATGCAAAAAAAAAAGACAGAATGATTCACACTAAAAAGTACTGCTCAATTTTTTATTATAATGAAAAAAGACATGAGACTGCGGTCACAATATTAAACATTTGTTATATGTCATTCATTTCATATCTAACTACATATTAATTTTACGTTGACGTCTTTAGACATTTGTTTACAATTTATATCGGCGTATTTCTCGAGAACCGTTCGTGATAAAGATATACGGTAAACGGCGTTTTGTTTCTACTGGCTATGAGGTGCCTAGAAAAATATTTTCGTTTGCTAAAGTGTCCCGGGTTCGAATCCAGGAGACAATTATATTTTCCCATAAGTTTACACGGGATTTTCGATTTTTCAGAGTGCAAGTTTCTTTCCTTCATTCATCGAAATGCCTAATTATGGACCGATTTTCTTCGTTTTTCCTTTATTCGATGGTTACAACCGTCCATATGTGCGACTATGCGATGCACACGGGCGGTCAAACAATGGGGACGGCCGATTTATCGTCAGATACGTACAGTATTTTTAACAGTAATGCCGATTATATTATAATATGCCGTATATCCTTTCATATTTATTGGCTACGGAAATTTATCAAGCCATAAGGCGTTTTTTTATTTACCTAGAAATGGCGGTAAATGAGAGTCTTGCACACGGGCGGCCGTGAGGTTACAACTATGTATCATTTTATTCTTTCGATGTTTAGATGTTATACGGTCGAACTTTTAGATTCACTAAATCTGTTGAAATTCAACGGGTATTTCTGCTAGTATCTAATATAATATTTAGGTTTTTACACATTTCCAGAGGAGGGGGTCAACTACCACCCCTTGCTCCCCCCCACCCCCTGCCGACGCCCATGTTCGAGTGGTGAATCTTAGTTCCCAGTAAGAATTAGGGGATCACCAGACTTGGTCGTGTTAGAAAATAACTCTCCAAAAAGTACACATCTGCAGGTATCATCTAATGTAGGGCAGCCTGTCCGAGTGTAGTTTTACTCAATTTCTGCAGAGGGGTCCTAAGTGCATCCTTACCACTGTTTCAGTCAGTAACACTGATATCTTCTTCCTAGATCAAATTTACATATAGGTACGTAATCGCTCATCAATATAATGGCAGCATTTTTATCAGAAAATTGGTATATATGACATCGTATTTTGTAGGAAACAGAGGAATTTTAAAATACTAATAATCATTGTAGAAACACGAAATTTTAATCATAATATAAATTAAATAATAGTAATTAATTTTCAAATCGAAAAACTACCTAAGGTCCACCATTGGCCAAGATAGGTACGTTCGCAGTATTCATATAGCTTACAGTATCGTGAACACTATTGAATCTATTGATATGCAATCTTATTCAAAGAAACCGATTTTCTTCTTTTTTGCTTTATTTGACGGCTAAAGCTCTATACTATCTTATTCTTGCCATGTTTATACGTTACACGGTCGAAGTTTTCAGAAATACGTGTTCTTTTTCGAACTTTTGCGGAATTTTTGTACTCTTTCCGGGCGTTGCCAAGGCGACCGTCATTGTTGCCTCCAATTCAATTACTATCAATTACACCATCAAATAGATGAAAGAATAGCGTTATTCGCTTCGCACTTTTGTTTAACATACGCATCGAAATTAATGAAGCATAGCAACGTAAATATTTACGGATAATTATTTTGTTGACTGCGTATGGGAAGCATTTCTAGCTGTGTCAATAACATGTGTATAACAAAAAAGCTCCCAGTGTATTGAGTTTTATTTTAAATTCTGCAATTAATTTGTTTTTTGTTTTGTTTCATCGTTTGAATGCTGGAATCTTACCTTTTTGTAAGAAGAACCATCATATTACACATCTGTAATCCTTATTAATGCAAATAGGCTCATGCATCAATTAAAAATTAGGTGAGAATAGGGATGCACATTACGTTGTAAACACATTATATGGCTATCTTCTCTTCATTGATAATCTAAGTAAACAGTTGCATTGACGTCGTCTTTATAGTAGGTCCTCTAAGAAGTTAAAAGCAGTCGTTGATAGACACTTAAAGCAATTGATGCTTTCGGGAGGCACTGCGTGGATGGCATTACTGCTCTCGACGTTTCGCCATTGGGAGAGTGGTCGTTCCTTTCTCTATCATCCGTTGGTCTGGCGCCCTTCACCCGCGGATCGAAGAAGTGTCTCCACGTATGGCTTAGTTGGTAGCCGTCGTCTCGGTTGAAATTATCAGGGCGTTTCGCGATTTCGATGGCTTCGCGGATTAAGCGTTGATAGTAGTACTCCTTCTTCGCTAGTATCTTGGCATCTTATATTTTTATTTTATGGCCGGGGTTTGTGGAGTGTTCTGCTATGGCGGAGTCCTTCCACTGTCTGTTTTCTATGGCCCTCGAGAGTAATGGCTATAAAAAGAAATACATCGAACGTGTTACAAAATATAAAACAGGGGAAGAAGACAAAAACCGCCCAAAACCAAGATCCTTCGAAATTTCACTACTAGAGATAGACCTTTCTCCATAGAAATTACTGGAAGTGGCATTCTAGAGAATGCAAGTCATTGTGATGTAGCCAGTAAGCAATTTAAATTATTAGCTGCTTTGCATGGATTCTCTTATTTGGAATTATTGTACAACGAAGGAGAGGGAAATGTTACATTTATTTTGACAGAGAGAGATAAATTCGTACAGCTAAGGAAGACACATTCTTAGACATGAGAACAGGGTGGATTACCATGCCATAATAGAGCAAATTAAAACATTCCATTCGGCCACCCAATACTCAAGGCGCCGGTATAAATAAGGACTTGGAATTGGATCGCCTACGCTATTAATAATCGGTTTGATAGGCCAAATCCTGTACATCAAAAGCGAGAATGTGTGAGTCACATGCCTAAGGTGGTTGATGCACGCAACGTGAGAGTCCTTATGCCCGATACGTCTGACCTGCAGACAGATGACTCGGAGAAAGAGCCATCCAAAAATGATAAGTAGAAGGAAATGTGAAAAATTAATGGTAACAGATTTAAGAGAGTCTTAATTTAATTCCTTATGTTGTCTCCATGTTTTATGAGTAATATCCTGGAAATTGAACTGGATTTGGACTCTTAAGAAGTGACATTTTCCTTTACTGGTATTGAAGTGATATCTGTTTTGTCGAATGACTTTATTAATTGATTTTATGGCACATTTTTTAGTAGCACTCTCATTCTTCTTTATCGAATCTAAAAGAGCATGGAATTGTACTGATATATGTATAGAGGATAAGTAGTTTATTTCGTTTTAATTAATTCTTGTTGTTCTTGACTCATTCGATCCAGTGATTTTATGGTTTTTTCATAATTGTATTGTGTGTTGCTGAAAATTTCACAATTTTCTTTTGTGAGGGGTGGTGGTGTAAAGTATGAGGTGTTATCTAGCACTTCCACTGCTCGCACTCTGTGCTGACTGGCATTCCCAGGAGTGGCAACCATAGTGGTGGGGGAGAGGTGAGATTGAACATCACCTGACACTTCCTGCCCCCTTCCACTGTGTGTGTGCTGGGAGAATGCTGAGTTGACGGGGTGGAGAGCGAGTAGTGGGAGTTGCTGGGCGTCGAACGAGGGCAGTCGGCATCGAGGCGTGAGCCAAGGAAGAATAAATGTAACGGTTTAGGAAATAATCGCTTTTTATTTGCTCTTCTCTGCTTTTTCTCTCAACGAACCCCAACCTAGCATCTGGGTGCTTACAATGTATACAAACTAAATAGTAAATTAAGGAAAGTAAATTATCAATTATATCACATCAAAAATATGTTACCAACTAATGTTAAGAAAATTATTTACTATTCCATTTACAACTCAATCATAAGATATGGTATTACAATTTGGGATAATGCTAAAACCAGTTATTTAAATGTATTAAAAAGAAATCCAGATAGAGTCATTAAATTATTGGCTAACATTGATGTGAAAGAAATATACAAAAAAACTACAAATTTTGCCTATCAACGAATTGTTTAAATATATAATTCTTTTGGATAACTATTTCTCATCTAAATATAAAATAATTAAAATAGATAAACAAGAAATGGAAAGGAGAAACAGGATTACATACCATGTACGTAGATACTTTAACCTGAATGGCAAAAATAAATTTGAAGTTATGGTACAGCTACTTTTTAATCAGCTACCACATGAATTAAAAATTTTAAATAAAATTTCAGAAATAATGAAGGGCCATAAGACAATTATGTATATGAAATGATGTGTGTATAATAATCTTTACTTTATACTCTGTACTAGCTGGGGTACCCGACATTGCCCGGGATAGGCAACAATAAAAAACTGATTTTATTCACAGCCTTCATTGTAGTGCTTTTTGGTATACAATAGTTTTAGTCTTTCCTTCTTATGCATATATGAAGAGATTTTTTGGAATTCCGACCCTGGAGCAGGCAACATAGAACACGAAAAAAAACTTGTAAAATATACTTATCAATGTAAACATATTTAAACTACTTAAATGAAATCAAACGCATCTTTTCAATCAACAGCACACGTTAACAAAACTGTTTCTACGATAAACAAACACTTTTAATGACTCGTGTTTTTAAATTTTGTACGATGATTCTAAGTAATTTTAAAATGCAAATGAAAAATTTGCTGCACTCGTTCCCGATGCGAGGTTTCAGTTCTTTAGTTTTTATGACCGTTTATTTAATTTTTTTGACCCTCCTCCCCCCTTCCAAGCCAAAAATTAAAAAAATAAACCCGAGGTCCACACCCTCAGGTTTCCCTAAGTACACATGCCAAGTTTCAGCTTTCTAGGTTTATTGGTTTTGGAGTTACAGCGTTAACACTCAAACAAACTAACACACATTTTCTTTTATTTATATAAAATAAATCAAAATGTACAACTTTATCTACGTAAACGTAGCCACGAAGAGAAAAGATCTATGTAACTTTCAATATTAAAAAAAATAACGTACGTCATTCTCATCTAATTTTAAATTTAGGCGTGAGCCTATATGCATTAGTAAACATTACAGATGTATAATATAATAGTTTTACTTACAAAAAGGTAAGATTCCAGCATACAAATAATGAAATGCCTTGATGAAACCATTAGAAATGCTTCCCAGATGCAGGCAACAGCATAATTATCTTTAAATATCTATGTTGCTATGCATCATTAATTTCGATGCTTAAACATAAGTTCTAAGCAAACAACACTTTTCTTTCGTCAATTTGAATGTTTAATTGGCACTAATTGAATCGGAGACAACAATGAGAGTCTCCTTGGCAACGCCCGGAAAGAGTACAAAAAATCCCCAAAATTTGAAAAAGAATGCGTACTTCTGAAAACTTCGACTGTGTAACATGTACACATTGCAAGAATAACATAGTATAGAGTTTTAGCCATCGAATAAAGCAAAAATAAAGAAAATAGGTCCATATTTAAGCATTTTGATGAACGAAGGAAAAAAACCTTGCATTCTGAAAAATCGAAAATCCTGTGTAAACTTATGGGAAAACATAATTAACTCCTGGTGCTGTTCCAAGACAAAAATTTAAAAAAAATAAGCCCGAGGTGCACACCCTCAGGGTGCTCTTAGTATGTATGCCAAGTTTCAGCTATCTAGGTTTATTGGTTTTGGAGTTACAGGGTTAACACACACACACACATTTTTATACATTAGATTTGTGTTATTTAATTTTAGAATTATGCTGTAGATGATATTACAAAGTGGTAGTAGTAATTAGGTTTCTTGAGGTGCATCGACAGCTAAGGTCATTTTGTACCGTCAAATTCTGTTAGAGAAAATCAACATACATCACAACATCCATACCCGAAGCGGGATTTGAACCCACGACCTTTGGGTTAGAAGGCATGTGCACTGCCTACCAGTCTAACCCGGCCGGCATTACAAAGTTGATATGGGATATTAATTAATAAGGTTTCTATTTATGTTAGTTACCTGACACAATATGTTGAACTTGTTTCTCCTTTTGGAGTTATATGAGATGCCTTAATAAGATAATTATACAATTTATTGGCACCTGCTGACAAGTCCTTGTTTTGTTGGACTTAGCGGGACCAGAACGTTTTGTTTATTTTATATTATGTTTTTCCATTCATGATTGCTATAACTGAATTCGCATTAACATTGTCATAAAAAAAAATGACAAAAATTATTTGTTATAAGACAATTATGTAATATTATTATTGTTTCAATCCATTAAATGATGTTTCAAATGCATTTAATGTTAAATATGTGTACTTACTAATTATGTATGACTTGGCACCTCCTGATGAGCTATGTGTTTAGCTCTGCAGGACCATAATGTCTTCTGTTTTCTTTATCGTTTGAATGCAAAGTACCGTATCTGCCCGAATACAAGCCGATATTTTTTGTCAAAATCTATCATGAAAAAATCACACCTCGGCTTAAATGCGAGTCCCGAGGAAAAATTGGGTTATTGTTAAATCTCGAAGTCTCTCATTGCCTTCACGTTCAAATGATAGTACTATATTTTTCATAAGGTAAATATTTGACCTACGATGAATATATATAAAAATATCTTGGCGAGATCGCTTGTGTAAATTGACGATTACGCAAAATGCATTGATGGCTTTGAATGCTCAAATGTTTGAATTTCGGTAAAACTTTACATGGAACGTGTATAATTATAAAAATGCAATTTCTTAAGGCAATGTAAATGCTAATTTCATTGGAAATAGACTTGGATGAAAAAATATCTTGGGGAGATCGCTGTTACTATATTTGACCTTTTGTGAAAAGGAAGATGAATGAAATTATTGTCACTGAATGTGGAACGTTATTCAACGATGCAAAATTATTAATTGGAGTAATATTTCAAAATGTCAACAACTAAACCATTTCCCACACATTTCTTCGATCTTGAATAATGTATTCTAAGATGTGCATGAATGCCCGGCAAACTTCAGCGTAAAATCTACGAAATTTACGTTTTTACCAAAAAATTGGGAAAATTTTTGGGGGGTCGGCTTCTATTCGGGCAGATACGGTATATTAATTTATTATTGTAGAATTTTATGTATCATGACTGTTTAAAGCCATTACCTCTGAAATTTCCATGTATTTATGAAATTAAATTATTAAAAATTTTAAAAAAAATATATTATTATTATTAAAGTAACTTTCAAAGAATCAACATGCTAAATGAATACCGTAACGACCTGCATATAGGATGCACCCGTGTATAGGACGCAGGGTGGTTTTCCGTGTCAAATTCTGAGAATTTTCTATGGTCCCGTGTACCTATAGGATGCAAGAAGGTTTTCTCTTAAAATTTTAGGAATAAACAATAAGTCGCAATAAAAGATTCATATCCATTCTATTAAATGAGTTCCTTCGAATAAGTATGCTTTCTGCTGAGTATGATCTGAAAAGTGAATTTACCAAAGTATTTTTAATACTAGATTTACCTATATCGAAACTACATATTACGGGATATAGTAAAACACTTTGGAAAGCAATGTAGAAGATAAAATGTAGCAGATTTTTGTGACTCCTACCCAATTGAAATAAAAAAAAACCCTGTAAAAATTTCTGCGATCGTCTGCGAAACTTGCAGTAAAAATTAAATATCATGAGTTTAAAGAAGTTATTTATTTCAATTATTGATAAAGATTTCTCCAAAGTTCAATCCCTTAATATTTACTAGAATTTTCATGGTACTTCCAAACGACGCTTCAACCGAAATAGAAGGTTGAGAGCCATCTAGAAACAAAATGTTTAACTGTAGGTGGATATGGTTATTCCTCTGTTGAGTTCCTGCAGTTACCTATTTTACGTTTTAAAGATTAAAAATTACATTGAACTACTTTTGTGAAACCAAGCTGATTCTCAGGTAAATTTGTTAAAGTATTATACGTATGCAAAACGAGCTTACATTCCTACCTTACAAATGACAGCACTGATTATAAATCACCTACTAATGGATATTATTTTTACCCTTATCTATGATAGAAAAAATGAAAGTCAAGAGACAAAGTTATGACGCTAAATATAAATTAAGAGTGTGTCAATATGCTAAAGAGCATGGTAATAGAGTGACTGAACGTGAATTTGGGCCCAGTGAATGTCTTATAAGAAAATGGAGAAAGGCTGAAGAAACGATAAAAAATATGGGGGAGACCAAAAAGGCAAACCGAGGTAGTAAAGCAAACCATCCTGAAATGGAAGAATGCCTGCTGAAATGGATAAGAGATACGAGAAGGGACTGCTTGGGTGTTAGCACATCAGCTGCACAAGCTTTGAGATCATCCAAAGAATTAAACATTAAAAACTTCAAAGTGTCTATGCATTGGTGTCGTCGTTTCTACAAAAGATGCAATTTATCAATCTGCTGACGTACTATGATAAGTCAACGTTTACCCGAAGATTACGAGAAGAAATTAATTGCATACCAGTCATATATATTACAATTAAGAAAGAAATTCAACTTTCCACTTTGTCAAATAGGCAATGCCGATCAAACACCATTGACATTTGATATGCCGTCTGATACAACAGTAAATGAGAAAGGTGCAAGAACCGTCATGATGAAAGGCACGGGAAATGAAAAGAATCGTTTCACTGTCATGGTTGTCTGTATGGCTGATGGGATGAAACTGCCTCCGTATGTAGTTTTTAAAAGAAAAACAATGCCAAAATGCAAATTTCCCCATGGCATCATAGACTGAGTGCAACAGCAAGGTTGGTTTGATGAAAACATTACCAATGACTGGATCAAGACTGTTTGGAAGAGAAGGCCTGGTGGAATGCATCAAAGATCTCTCTTGGTCTTAGACGCATTCCAATGTCACACACGTCCCGAAGTAAAAAAGCAACTCCTTGAAATGAAGACAAATTTGGTGATTATCCCAGGAGGATGACATCGATCCTGCAGCCTATAGACGTTGCTGTTAATAAGCTGTTTAAATCGGCAATGAAGAAGAAGTGGGCCGATTGGATGGTGAATGGCACACACACATTCACCAAAGGTGGACTCATTCATAAAGTAGTTATAAAAACAATCTGTCAGTGGATCGTGGAAGCATGGAATGAACTCCCCTCAGAAACAATAAGTAAGGGATTCAAAAAATGTTGCATAAGTAATGCTTTAGATGGAAGTGAAGATGACGTACTATGGGAAGATGATAACAACAACGGCACGACGACTGCAGAATTGGAAGCAGACGAATCTGAGGCTTCAAAAACAAATGAAGTCTACCACAAGTTCCATATTACTGATGACGACTCAGATGATGGCGAGTTTCTAGGATTTTAGGGAAATTGTTTGAAAAGTTTGATTTATTTTCTTGATTGAAGATTTTTTTAATGAACAGACACTCGATTTTTAAATTTTAGCAATTTCATTTTATATTTCATATTTGTATTTCATTTTAACTGAAGACTTCGTTCAGAAAAAATGAAAAATGTTTAGTATCCATATATGAGTATGAGTGGCTAATAAAGCCGAAGTATCTTGTACAGGGTGCAGTAGAAATAGTGAAGCATTTATAAAGTGGAATAACTTTTTACAGAAAGAAATTTATTTGAATTTGAACATATAAAATATTTCTATGCTCTTTAAAATTTTTTTGGAATGTTTCACTTTTTGTACAAAATGTCCATTAGATGGCCACCACCATTCTGAATGCACTGTTGCACACGAGTTGAGAAGCTGCGCATAACTTCTCGAAGCGTTTCTTCCGAAATTCGGGCGATTTCTTCTCGGATTCTTTCTTTCAGCGCATCTAAGTCTACTGGTCGACTACCATACACTTTATTTTTTAAATATCCCCACAGAAAAAAGTCAGAGGCAGTTAGATCAGGCAAACGAGGTGGCCATGGCACATCACCGAAACGAGAAATCACTCGCTGCGGAAACAAACGCAGCAGCGCAGCCATGCTTATTACCGCCGTATGGGCTGTGGCACCATCTCGTTGAAACCACAAATCATCATTTACTGGGAGATTTGGGGCGAGAAATTTGTTTATCATTCGTGTGTACCGTTGTGACGTAACTGTGACGGCTTGTCCATCTTCATCTTCAAAGAAATAAGGTCCAATGATTCCTCTGGACGATAGGGCACACCAAACAGTAACTTTTGGCTCGTAAAGGAGGCGTTCATGAAGTTCCTGAGGATTTACAGCTGACAGTATCGAAAGTTCTGCTTATTAACACTGCCATGCAAGTGAAAATGGGCCTCATCACTCATCAGAAGGTTGTTTAGCAGGTCTGGATTACCGGTCAACATTTCCTGAAACTGATGACAAAATTGCAAGCGCACCTCTTTGTCACGATTACTCAACAAATGCACAACTTGCAGCTTGTATTGGTGAAAGTTCAAGTCACTGTGCAGGATGCACCGTACACTCATGTCAGACATGTGCAACGCTTGAGCGTGCTTACACGCAGACCTCCTTGGACTGTGGCTGACGGATGCTAACACTCGGGCGATGTTTTCAGGTGTGCCTGGCCTGGTGGTTTTTTGCATGTGACAAAGCCTTGTTCACGCCACTGCCTTACCCATCGATGGATTGTGTTTGGAGAAGGGGCATCCTGTTGGTTAAACTCTCATAGAAATCCATGTTGAGAGTTTTTAATGGACCCAATCTGAATAAAAAGCTCTACCGCACACACCTGTTCTCTCACTCCCCAACGCTCCATGTCGAATGAATTCCAAGGTCACTAATGTAGCTCCAACACACGTACTCTATGATACCCTAGCGGAGAAGCACGTAATTAAACTTTTAAACTGCGTCACTGTTTCTGCCTCATCCTGTATTTACAATTCTTATTTGTAAAAGTGTAATTTTTTTTCATATTAAAAAGTTTTATTTTAATTAAAACACTTTGATGGTTAATAAATATTAGTTTGCAGCTGTTTATTTTTCATTTTTCATTGAACATTTCGTATAGAGAAAAACATGAAATATTATGTACCCGTGTATAAGACGCACCCTACATTTTAGATTAAAAAATTTGGAAAAAAGTGCGTCCTATACGCGGGTCTTTACAGTACTTAAATATGATGCCGGAGATGTAACTAGCCTATTCGATATTTAGGTAATAATGGGTGACCGGAATGACATTCCACCTTTTATTAGCTAGATGGCATTACTTATGTGTGCCGTTGTGTCCCCCAAGAACTTCTAATTTTGGCCAATAGGTGGCACTGTGTGCATTAGTCGCTCTGATGGGTGTTATATCTTTTGTTGTGATTCCATAAGAAATACGATAATATCTTTAAGATATGAGCATGCCAGAGGGTTGGCGAGCAAAGCTATGAAATAAATTGGTTAGTGACACCCTTTGAAACACCAATCCCAACCCAACACAACTAGTCATCTATGAAGGAATTCATACCATGAGATATCTCAGCGTGCACTAGGGAAATCCCATTTCTCAAGGAATCACGACGCAAGATCAGAACGACTAATGTGCACAGTGCCCCATATTGGCCAAAATTGGAAATTCTTGGGAGACACAATGGTGCGCATAAGTAATGCCATCTAACAGGAAAACGTGGAGCTTCATTCTGATCAACCGTTATTACCTAAGTACTGCCTATTCTACCATTATGACTTAGAAATATTACTGAATAAACACTCAAACTCACAGAAAGCTTTCCAATGAATCGTGCCGTCTCCCCAGCCAGGTGTGAACGTATTTTATTCAACTGTTGCTCTGCTGCAGTCTCCTTTAACTGCAAACCGTTCAAGCGGCCCTCTAAGACATACTTCCCTACCACTCTTCTCAATTCCTCTTTAGTCTGCTGGTTTACTTTTGCTGAGTCGAGCTCTTCCCATGCCTAAAAGAAACTCAAAATTTTTAATAGTCCTTTTTGAGGAAAGATTTCAAGCCTTATTAAGTGCAGTAGCAAAAACAAAAATACAACTCAATTCACATAATGCACCATTAGAAAGAAAAACATTTTACAAGAGAGAAACTTTATATTTGGAACATATTTTATTAATAGTTCATTTGCATGTTTTCCATGAGGTAGTAATGATCTGCAGGTCCAAAATCTTAATAGATTTATTCTCTCTTTGACCAAACTCAGCAATTTTCACATTAGTTTAACGTTATGTGTATACCACACACGTTCACAAACATGCTGCACTATTTCTTTTTTTTTCTCCAGAACGAGGATGCAGCTTATATGCAAGGGGAAAAAATTGGAAAAAATCAAAGATGTAAGATAATCAATAAAATTCACCAGGAATTCAATTAAGAACCAAGTGATTCAATGTGCAGCAGGTGATGTATAAAAATATAACATAATAACCAAAACAAAGGAAAAGGGGAAAGAAATAATAATAATATCATTATTATTATCTTTTTGAACATCAGGGGCTTCCCGGATTCAAGCTCATACAGCGCAGATGTCTCTAGCTGTATAAGCACTATTATTGCGTTGTATTTTTGACACAACTAGGTGTTATTATTGAGGAACTGCCTCACTACTGATGTGGTGTTTATTATAACCGACTTCTGCAGATTAACATAGAGCTTGCTGTCTAGCTCCAGCAACATAATACTTCTGTGCAGGTTCCCTGGGATAACACCAGTAGTTGATAGTATTATTGGTACGATGATAACTTTATCTTGACTCCAAATTTCCCTAATTTCTTCTGCTAGTAGTGTGTATTTTTGTATTTTCTCACTGTACTTCTTTTCTAAATTTGGTGTATTTGGATTTGCTGACTATTAGGTATGTCATTTTGTCCTTCTTTTTTATCAGTGTAATGCCTGGTTTATTGTGGGTTACTCTTCTATCAGTTATTAACTCTCTGTTCCAGTATAATTTGATGTTTTCATTCTCGAGTATGATTTCCAAGTTATATTGATTCCATGGGATACTGCTATTTTCTATTAGATTATGTTTCTTACTTATTGAAGGTGTATTTGTTTACAAACACTGTTGTGTCTCTAAGTCAGTGCTGGCAAACGAAAAAAAATCGATTCGTTACACTTTTCGTTACGGCCAAAAAAGCAATTTCGTTTTTCATTACGATAAAATCTACATTTCGTTTTTCGTTACGTTTAACGTTATAACGAAATAATTGCTTACAAAAAATTAGTACTTTTTATTTGATATTTATATCTCGTAAGTTTAAGTTTTTCATTTAGAATTATAGTTAAAAAAATTTTCTAAACATATGTTGCAGTTAGGAACATTTTTAAGTTTTCTAAGGAGTCGGAACGAAAGAAGTAAATTTAAAATAACCAACAAAAAGACTAATCTACAATACAGTTAATACATAATAATAATGAAATAATAAAATGAGAAATAACCCTAAAGCAAAAACTCTAAAGGAAAGAAGCGATTTCAAAAAAGTTCACAACCAGTCTTCACATAGACGCCAACAGGAGTTCGTAAATTCCGTCATAAGCACGCGCACCAAGCTTTATGCTATGTTGCCAAACGTTTCATTCTCGTTCGCAAGCTAGTTCCGGTCTAACATAAGTTAGTCCCAAGCACTGAACACCGCTAAGTGCACTGTGAATACCAACTTTTAGTCTCCCTTTAAACCTCTCTTAGACTGGTACTAGCATAAACCACCTAGTCCCGGGTTTAACTGGAAATCTATGAATTCGGCCTGTAGTGTTTGAATCGTAAAAGCACTGATTGTGAGATCTTTCTCCAACAGCTTAAATAGTTAGACTGACGAACAAATGACACAGTTCAGGATCCAGGGGTGGAGAGGATGAGACAGTAACTTGGAAAGCACCGATCTCTAAAAGAGGAACTTGAGTATAACGAGTAAGTGGAAAACCCCAATCCTAAAGAATATTGAAAACAACAGTGTGAAAGGACGATATACTGGGAGGGGGAACAGCGAATGTGAAAGCGGCACATACATTTAAGATCAATGCTTTATCTTCCTCGTTTCTTCTCTTATGCTTCCTGAAGGAATCCTTTCTTTCATAATTGTGGAAAAACCCAAAAGGACTATGGATGATGGGCGGGGTAGGGCTCCTTTCGCGACAAGGCAGTAGAAATGGCTCAGCAGGTGACAAAGGGTTTTAGTCCACTTTCGCTCGCCCAGATGCCGTGTATGAATGTCCCTACAAGCTTTATAGCCAGCTAGAGCAAGTAGTAATGAATCCGTTAACGAAATAACGAAATTAAATTTTTGGTTTTCGTTACAGCTTTTTGAAAAATTTGTTAACGTTTTTCGTTACGTTAACTCAAAATTATTTCGTTACGTTACATGTAACGTTTTTCAGCACTGTTTCAAAGTAAACAATAATATATACCAACAAACCCATGTCACAACTATGGGAAACCCCCTCTCTCCATTCCTAGCTAACCTTTTCATGACAAATTTCAAACAATGTAAAGACACCTTTACTTATTCCCCGCATACATGGTTTAGATACGTCGATGACATTTTACCATCTTCGACACCTCAGAAGACCATATCACTGTATATGCTACTAATCTATGCTAATTTTCATTTTCAAAATATTCTTCTGATTTCCTTATCCCTTTTATTAGCCATCTTTTATTTTCATGGATTGCAGCATTTTCTCTCCTCTTCTTTAGGTTTTGTTATTTTGTTATTATAAGCTCTACTTTTTTCGGCTTTAATTATCCAATGAAGTGAATGTCAAATTTGTGTAACTGCCGTGCGTATTAGGTTACTTGACCAGCTACTCAAAAGATGGCGTTTGCTATACATTTCCACTGAAGTTCTCTTTACATTGCCGCTAGTACTGCACAGCCGACTGCGTTGCTTCAAAAAAGGTATTGATTTAAACATTGTTCGACTTACACAGAAATTTTTGGAACGAATTAACCGTGTAAGTCAGGGACTTACTGTATATTCATTCGGGGCCAACATGCTTGTTATGTGCTCTATTGTCTCAGTCTGGCTTTTGCATTTTCTACATTTATCATCTGATATTTTTGGATCTTTAATTATGTATTTCAGATAGTTCCTGGGTTTGATGACTTGGTCCTGTATAGCAATGTTAAAACCCTCGGTCTCTGAAAATAGTTTTCCATTGGTTAGCCATTTACTTGATCCTTCTTTATCTATGTGCACTTGTGATAGTTGGTATGGGTGTTTTCCATGGAGTGTTTTATTTTTCCAGGTTTCCATTTTATGGGCATCTGTTGTTATTAGGTTCATATTGCTGGTTTTTGAGTTTTAATGGTGTGGCAGAATTGTCTATTGTGGTTATGGCTTTATGCAGCTCGCTGTCCTGTCTTGTGTAGAAGTACTTCCTGAGGTTTTGTGTAGGGCTGGAAAAAATATCCGGATTATGAATAATCCGGATTTTAGATTTTTGAACTATTTGGATTTTTGGACTTGGAATCCGGATTTTCGGATATTCGGTTTTAAATCAGTGCTGATTTGGATAGTCCGGATTTTGCAGATTTGCGGATAGTCTGGGTTTCGGGGATTTGCGGATAGTCGGTGTCGACCGGATTCGAAGTGGAGTCCGAGCAAGTCTGAGAGCCGCATTGCACGGCTCTACTCGCTGCTCCAATTGGTGGATACGTTGGTGGAGTGTGGAGCATCAAGTATAGAAAGGAAAGGCCCATATCGCAGTGCACGTAGTCACCATGACGTTAGCGCAATCTGCACTGCTGAGGGACAACTCAGGGCAGTCCGGGCCGTGCTGTTATTGCTTTATTATTAAATTCAAATACTCCACTACACTGCATTGGTCACGTAGTGTGCATTTCGTTAAGCATTACTTGGTATCGCATAAAAATCGTCTTCCTCTTTATTTACTTCAGAAAATATAATTCAGCGAACGGAAAGGTACTGATCTGGGGACCGATAGCAGCCCACCAACCGGTGTTTTATAAACGCTGGCACAAAGCCGTAGTTCTCAAAATAAAACTAATCGTGAACCTGGAAGTTTATAGTGGGCTATTGGCACACAGAGAAATGCTTCAAAATGAAACGTGAAAATCATAAATTCATAAATTTCTTTTATTTTGTCAAAAAATACAATTTTCTTAAAAGTGCAAACTTAGATTTGGAAATGCACTTGATTAATCAGCATCAAAAAGATAACGCTCAGAAGAAGCAAATTCAGCTTCCTGTCATCCAGTCTTTATCTTGTCTACCACGCGCGACACAAACTGAGCCTCACAACTTAACAAAAAATAAACTGCGGATAATAAACTAAAACTTTATAACAAATAATAAACTATGTGGAATAATAACAAACTACTAGTAGAAATGCCCGTTGAAATTCAACGGGGAAAATACAGGAATATTTGTATATTGAAGACAATCATAGGGGGAATGTCTTCGTTTGAAAAAGAAGGGTAGATTTGTATCAAATGGAATAATTTGGATTCTCGGAATAAATACTGTATCCGAGTTTTCTGTACCGATCAGCTTTGCTTCGATTACATTTGTTTGTAATCGAGTTACAATAAGTCTTGTACAATTACATAGTCCTCTCAATGGCATTAGGTTTCTAAGGAGCATGACGACGGCTCCTAATTTTAGTTTTAGTTCATGAGGAGGCATTCCGGTTGGAGTAAGGTTATTTAAGAATTCTTCCGGGAATGCAAGTTGATCAGAAGCATCATCACTCACAATACTATCCACACTTTTAAAGACAACATCAGGTCCATCAATATGGCTAAGTACTTGATTATTGAGATCAAGATGGTCTTCGTTTGTTATGGTTAATATAGCTGAGTAAATGTCTTAACATAATTTTGAATGCATTTGGATGCCTTACTTTCGAAAACACTTAGAGAAGCGCACTAACTTAATATTTTGATTAATATTAATAATATCACATAAAGTTTCCAATCTTATAATCATACTTAATAATATAACTATTACGAATCAAAGTTTTACCCACCGAATGTATCGAATGAAATGATATGCCTCTTCATCCGTTTTTTACGTCAAATAATTCTTTCCAATGAATTATTAAGTTAAGGACTAAATAAATTCTTCGCATATGGTATTCAATATAAACAAAGAAATACCTCATTGTACGGTTACTATTAACAATCAGTAAATAGCAGTTGATAATCCGGATTTTGTGGATTTACGGATGGTTCAGAATTTGCGGATAATTCGGATTTAGCGGATTTTAATTCTCGCGCACAACAATATCCGAACATCCGAATATTCGGATTATGAATATCCTTTTCATGAAAAATCCGGATACTAGGAGTTTTTAAATCCGGATAGTTCCAGCTCTAGTTTTGTATTTGTTTATGATGCAGGTTCGCGATGTTTATGCATCCATGTCCTCTAGGGTGGTCCTTATTTTCGAAAGTTTGAAATGTTATGCTCCCACCCCCGGATTTGGTTTCTTTTAGTGTTGTAACACCACATGTAAAATTTCAGCTCAATCGGATATCATTAAGGGGTCTCGCATCGGCCCTGCAGTTCTGAAAATTAGCAATATTGTAACCACATGCTAAAACCAATTTTTTTTCACCACCTCCCATTAAGAATGCAACTCAAGTTCCAAAACTCTCAGTAGACACGTTTCGTCGGTTATCAGTTCCCAGCGGTGCCCTTCCCTGTTCTGGCCCGCTGAAATAACGTGTCCAAACCTGCGCTGCGCAGTATGCGTCACCCTCGCAGCAGCGCGCTCTCCGGCGACTTGTTAAATGAACAGTCAGTGCGAGGCGTGACTACGCGCTGTGTGATTGTTCAAACGATTTTGTAGTGCCGCCGATTTTCAGAATGTCGCGAGAGAAAGTATACCTTGTCGAGTGTTGCCCTCAGTCCGACATCACTGACTGCAAGTTGCCCTCAAACAAGCAAACCCTGAGTTTTTTTTTCTACCAGACGAAGGTTTTAAAGAAAAGAAAGTGTGCTGCCGCTACAATTGAAGCTATAAAGTCCATCTGGTTGAAGGCTAGAATACCAATGCGCCGAGATGATCATGCGGTAGATAAACTTCTAAAATAGTATAAAGAATGGAAAGTGTTGCGCGGCACCTACCACCGCAGGAATGCATCTCAAATAGCCAAGGAAGACTAATTTAAGAATAAGCTTGAGTGCTTGTTCGACATTGCCCATAAGGACGCGATGAAAATGATAACCATCGAGGAAGACAGAGTTTTTAAAGGCACAGAGAGAGAAAGGTAGGCGTGGGGCTATGGTTGGTAAGGATCTCACGTTGGCAGGCAAGGAAGCTCGGGCAGCAGAAAGATCGGCTAAACAGGAGACAAGATGTCGCAAGGAAGCACAGCGTCGTGCAGAAGCGGCCGCTGTTAGTTCACAGGACGCAATAGACCACGACGTGGAAGGTCTAGAGCCATCGCCGTCCACTGCTATTGTTAATCCTCCTCCCTCAAAGAAACGTGCTCGGCAATCGCTCATCACAGCTGAAGTAGCGTCAGCTCTCAATCGGGCCAATTTGAGCGATAGATTTGCTGTTTTGGTCATTGCCAGCGTTGTTCGCAGTCTTGGTCACAGGATAGACGAGTTCAACCTAAACCGTTCGTCAGTGAAGAGGGATCGCGAGCGGATGCGAAGCCTGCACGCACACGCTCTAAGGGAGCAGTTCAAACCTGCTGGAAAGCTGACAGTACATTGGGATGGTAAACTGATGCCCGATATAGCTGGCAGAGAGATAGTGGACAGACTCCCTGTACTGGTGTCCGGACCTGATCTCGGAAGTGATCAGTTGTTGGGAGTTCCGAAAATTGATTCCGGTACCGGGAAGCACCAGGCAGAAGCAGTGGACACAGCCCTCTCTGAGTGGGGTATTTCATCGGATACCGAGGGAATGTGTGCCGACACGACAGCATCAAGTACTGGTACATTCTATCGGTCGTAAATATGACTCCCTACTTTTATCACAGACGCTTACATCAATTTTTTTCAGGTTGCATTAAAGGGGCATGTATACTTCTCCAGCAAAGATTGGGAAAGGAGTTACTCTACTATGCTTGCAGACGTCATATGTATGAATTCGTTATAGGGGCTGCTTTTGAATGTTCAGTCGAGTCATCAACCAACCCTGATGTTAATATTTTCAAGACATTTCGTAGTTCATGGCCGGAAATGAAGACTAACGAGTACTCACCTGGCACAGACGACATATTTATTAAACGGGCCTTAGCTGCTGATAAAGAGAATATTTTAACATATATAAAGCTGCAGTTGGAGGTACGATAAAGAAAAATTATAAGCAATCTTCATATTCTTCCCGAAATAGAGTAGGTTAATATCGGGATTCTCATTTTGCAGGGTACCCAATCCAGAGAAGATTACTGCGAGTTCCTGGAACTCATCGCCATGTTTCTTGGCGAAGTCCCTTGCGGCTAATACAGCTTTAGAGTCCCAGGTGCCATTCATTCCGCACGCTGGATGAACAGAGTTTATATTCTCTGAAGATTTTCATGTTTCGGAAGCAGTTTGCCCTCACGTCAGCTGAACAAGCAGGCCTCCGAAATGTGTGCATTTTTATTGTGAAACTTTATCTTAGGGCATGGTTTTCAACAAGCTCAGCTGTTTCTGCTCCAAACAATGACCTTCAGTTTCTCCAAGCCCTCATAGAATACAACAATATCAACCGTACCATTTCTGTCGCTGCACGGGAAAAGTTTGCTGGTCATTTATGGTAACTTGTAGCCATGGGCTTCTTTGATGATACAGTTCCCCCGGATATCAAGTGGAAGATGGTGAAAGCCCTTAAGGAAACCCCTACTGACCTTCATGTCCAGGAGTCTGCTAAGCGAGTTGGACGTAAGATGCAAAAGCTGGATGAAGAAGTGGCGGGAAAAGGACCTCTCCGATTTCGTCATTGCCAAGACAACCCAGTTCTTCAAACGATATGAGCTTTAAATGGCTTTAATGGATTCTGAGCCGGAGCAGTGGGTCCAGCATGAGGATTACATGCATGGTCGCAAGTTCATCAGTAAACTGAGGGTCGTGAATGACGTGGCTGAATGTGGAGTGGCTCTGGTGTCGCAGTACAATAAATGCATCACGAACAACGAACAGAAGAAACAGGAACTTCTCCTCGTGGTTCAAGATCATCGTCAATTGGTTCCTGACATGAAAAAGTCCACAATTGCCGCTAAATTAGCCTAAATTATGAGGGAGCAGATCACTGTTTCGTTAATTCTTTTCAAAAGATTGCTTGTTTTGTAAAAAAAATGTGATATTTTACATAGCGGTATGAAAATCTGTTAAAATTAAAAATTATCTCAATTTAATGTAAATTCTTGAAATTTAAGGTCCGTGCGAGACCCCTTAACGTCATCCAATCGAGCTGAAATTTTACAAGTGTTCTTACAACACTAAAAGGAACAACCTCCGGGGGTGGGAGCTGAGAAAATGTGAGAAAAAAATTTGAACCCCTTTTAAGGACCACCCTAATGTCCTCCTTCCTTCGTTAGTAAGGTGAATCTTTCTACAGCTGAGTGTTCGTGGTGGATGCGAAACCTGTCACATGTTACCCTGGTTAGTGTATTGAGTGCATTTAGTTCTGTTTCTGTCCATTTAATGACACCAAAAGAGTATGTTAATATTGGGATGTAATACGTGTTTATTGCGGTTATTTTGTTCTTTCCGTTTAGTTCAGTTTTTACGATTTCTTCTAGGCATGATTTATATTTCGTTCGTATTTGCTGTTTTATTATGGTGTGGTCTATTATGGGTGTCTGTAAAAAGTCTAGATATTTATATTGTTCTCCTTCTGTCATGCCTGCTATTTGTTGTTCAATGGTGTTGAGCGTGTATCCTTCATGTTTTAGTTTTCTTTGCAGCATGTTCTACATTTGCTGATACGAAACTTCATCTTGATGTCGTTACTGAATGATTCTATTAAGTTTAGTTCTGACTTGGCTGTTGATTATTGGCTGCATAGAGTTTTAGTTCATCCATGTATAAAAGCTGATTGATTTCAGGCTATTCTGTCGGTTGCTGTTTATTTTATAACCATATTTTGATCAATTTAACAGTTTGGAAAGTGGGTATAGTGCGATGCAGAATCATAAAGCACTTCGCGAGTCTCTCTGAAAGATTTCTCTGGCAATTTTGCATTTTACACACATAAAGGTGATTCTACTTATTTTGAATCTACAAGTGGAAAGCTTAAGTTCCTTGATCAACATATTAAAATAATGGGTATATATAGACCGCCAGATACTAATGGTGGTAAATTTTTGGATGAAATCAAAGTGAGACCGCAAAATGATAAAAATAGAGAAACTGTCATAATGGGTGATATAAATATCAATATTAAAGATAAACATAATTTAAATGTAATAAAATATAGGAACATACTAAGCTGGATTTAGAGAAATAATAAAGCACTATACAAGGGAAGAACACTATTTAGATAAGATAGTAAGATCTTGTTTAGACCACATCTACTATAAGGGAAATAATCTAAAGCCAGAAGGTGTCGTGATAAAAACTAAAATATCGGATCATTATGTAACCGGTCTCTTGATAATAAATGTGCATTGTAATGACGATAATTTAGCAAATGAAAAAACATTCTTCATAAATGATCCACTTAAAAATGTAGAATGGAATAAATATAATGATTTAATTAAGGTGACAGACCTATATAATTTTTTGAAAGAAAATTTTAATACGATATATAATAAGTCAAAGACAGAGAAATATAATCGAAACATAAAGTGTAGAAAAGACTGGATGACAAATGAGTAATGTAAAAAATTAAAAGGGATAAACTTTTTATATTATCTAAAAACAACCCAACAAATTCTGAATATAAAAAATTTAGTAACAAAATTACTTTGGAAATACTACAGGCAAAACGAAAATTCTTTTTAAATAAGTTTTCAAATGTTAAAAACACTAGAGAGATGTGGAAAGAATTAAATATGATCATGGGAAAAACTTCACTCTATGTTAGAGAAGTACAAATAGTTAATCTAAAGTTAAGAAAGTTATTTACTATTCTATTTATGAGCCAATCATAAGATATGGTATTACAATTTGGGGTAATGCTAAAACCAGTTATTTAAATGTATTACCTAAAAAGAAATCAAGATAGAGTCATTAAATTATTGGATGTAACTAAGGCTAACACTGATGTGAAAGAATTACCATATATACCCGAATATAAGATGACTCTGATCATAAGACGACCTCCCCATTTTGAACTCCTAATAAAAGGAAAAAATTTATTATGCACACAATGACAGAGATTTATTATACCATTGACTAATAAACATTGAACCAATTGAAATAAGCAATTTTGTAGTGTTAGTTGGGATATACAGTTGCTTTCCTTCAAGTGTCTATCAACGATTGATTTTAACTTCTTACAGGACCTACTATACAGGCAACGTCAATGCAAGCATTTATTTAGATTATGAATGAAGAGAAGATAACAATAACGCTTTTATTTCGTCTATTTGAAGGTTTAATTGGCATTAAATGAATCAGAGGCAACAATGAAAGTCTCCTTGGCAACGCCCGTAATGAGTACGAAAAATCCGCAAAATTTTGAAAAAGAATGCGTATTTCTGAAAAATTCGACCGTGTAACGTGTAAACGTCGCAAGAATAAGATAGTATAGAGCTTTAGCTGTCGAATAAAGCAAAAAAGAAGAAAATCGGTCCATATTTATGTATTTTAATGAATGAATGAAAAAAACCTTGCAATCTGAACAAGTTAGGAAAGCGTACAACGTATCACAAATGGGGCGCGTTTCGTGCAATGGAGTATTAGAAAGCAATTATATACCTGTACGTAAGGGAAATAGCGTTTTAAGGTCCTTTTCTTCATCATAAATAATCCATTTTCTTCCTATTTAATAGTATTACATGCACACGTAAGGAAATTAAACGTTTGTTTGGGAGATTGTTTATGTTAGCAACAATGAAGTAACCATGCAAGAAATTTTCGAAGTTCAACTCCATATAAGACATTCTTGTTTGATTTTCTCGATAACGGCTACTCCTACGATGAAAATATATAGAAAAGGAAATACTCTACTTTACCAGTTCTACAACTTTTATTTGAAAAATATTTTGATATGAACAATAGTTTACGAGATATGACGAAAATTTAATTTTTTGTCTCTAGTAAAGTGGTACCCCTGATTGGCGTACGTGATTCATTTTTGCGATTTTCTTATTATATTTGATTGACAGTCCTTAATATCAAATTTCATTAAAATCCGTTCGGTAGAAGCCGAGAACGAACATGCGGACGGACGGACAGACGGACGGATGGACGGACCGACCGACGATAATAGGCGCTCACGCTGTAAGCGAAACGCGCCTAAAAATCGAAAATCCTGTGTAAACTTATGGGAAAATACAATTGTCTACTGGATTCGAACCTGGGACACTTTAGCAAACGAAAATATTTTTCCTGAGACCTCATAGCCAGTAGAAACAAAATGCCATTTACCGCATATCTTTTATGATGAACGGTTCTCGAGAAGCTGATATAATTACGCGAGGCTTCATTTCGACTGATTTTAAGAATCGAATATTTCCATTATAGCTATTCGATTCTTCCCATCTCCAGCTAACTATGCATTCAGTTCCTCTGTCAGTCAAACTATTACACACCGTGCGATTATAAGACGACTAGCAATTTTTCGGTCATAAAAATTGAAACAAAACCTGGTCTTATATTCAGGTATATACGGTATATAAAAAACTACAAATTTTGCCTATCAACGAATTGTTTAAATACATAATTCTCTTGGACAACTATTTCTCATCTAAGTATAAAATAATTAAAACAGATAAACATGAAATGGAAATGAGAAACAGGATTGCATACCATATACCTAGATACTTTAACCTGAATGGTAAAAATAAATTTGAAGTTACACTACCTTTACTTTTTAATCAGCTACCACATGAATTAAAAACTTTCAATAAAATTTCAGAAAGGAAAAAGAAATATAAATTATTGTCATTGAATAATTTATATTAGCTACCTGACACAATATGTTGAACTTGTTTCTCCTTTTCGAGTATTTTTAGTTTTTGAGTTTTTTAGCTTTGAGATATATGTGATACTTTAATACCACATTAAGATAAATATATAATTACATGGCACCTGCTGACAAGTCCTTGTTTTGGACTTAGCAGGACCAGAACGCTTGTTTATTTTATATTACTTTTTGTCATTTGTCATATTTTTATTCAGCCTCAAAAGAGCAACATTACAGATTTTTAAATTCTGCATTCCATGAAAACCATAACATTATTTCCAATCATGTATTTGCTGTTACTAACCTGCGTAATATTTCTGCGCAGCATTCAACATTTTTAATGTTTTTATGTATACAATGAATGCATGCAAAACAACTAGAAATGAAAAATGTCTATGTATATTATTAGTTTGTAGATACTAGTAGAATACAGGTGGGCCCTGCTTAACGCGAGGGATGTGTTCCTGAGGTCTCCGCGTTAAGCGAAAATCCACGTTCGCCAGGGCACCATAACCTTTAGGCACCCAGAGGGAAATAACTTTCCAAATGATATTTTTGGAGCCACATTCAACGTAAAACATATTTCTACCACACTTTTCAAACGTAATTTATCAAACAAACTATAAAATTACCCAGTAAACAATAAGACAAAAAAGCTTTTTAGCAGTAGATGTACATAATTTCAAAATATTTCTCATAACACCTATGAAGTTTTATTTAAAAAAGAGTCCAGGGTCGACTGCTTAGCTTTTTTTTCGCTTATTACGTAAAAATTGTTGGTAGCATTCAAATAGTCCATCGCAGCTCCACTTCATGGCACTCACTCGCGTGAAGTCATTGTGCTCCTTCAACAAAGTCATGCACCGTTCAACGATGCTCTTGCAGCTCTGCTTATAGATCAAACCCATAGTGGTGAGTGTTGGGTTTTCTGCAAGTTATTTATTATTATATACAGTGATGAGCTGAAGCTGGCTCCCGCCGGGTTACTCGAGCCTGTTGTTAATTTTTCTCAGATTTTGCGAGCCGTTTTTTAAATTGATTTTGTCCTTTCAAGTACATTTTGCTCTATCTGATAGTCAATTACCGACAGTGTATGAAATGGAATATATTAGAAACTGAACACTTGTTAAGCCAGCGGAGCGATAATACCAGGTATTACTAAACTAGAGCGATATGGTGCCCCTGGCATATAGGCCTTCCACAACCGTTATCCAAATATCCTAACCCCCCTTTTTTTAGAGAGCCGGTTCTTAATTTTTTTCCAGCTCATCACTGATTATATAAAATTATACATTATATGCATTCAAACATTAAGATCCCTCCGCACATACCACATGTTTTTTCATGTGTAGATCAAAATTAGATAATTTTTTTGTTTAGTGTTGTTTTATTATTATTTATAATGACAAGTTAATATGTTAAATTAACATTGTAATGAATTAATTGTTGAAAATTATAATTTAAAAAATACAAATCATCAAACACATTGTTTACGATAAAATGATGCCAAAGAAACATGAAGCATGAATCATATTTACATTTCCATTTCCATTTTTCAAATGTTTTCCATCTTAGGAGATATGTTTTTTGTGTTAGACCCGTGAAATATACAGGGAAAAGAGTGAAACTGCCCACCAGACAATGCAATATTATGCAACACTGCTGAAATATCACAATATTTAGGATACTTTATTAAATTTGATTAGTGCAAAATTTAAAAAAATCATATCTATATTTTTAAAAAATTTTAATTTGAAATAAAATCCGCGTTATAACGAATCTGCATTGGCCGGGGCCACGTTAAGTGGGGCTCACCTGTATATACATGTTTCAGTGAAATATACGTTTCAGTGAATTATTATTATTATTTATCATGAAAAGTATAACAATGAACAATATCCAGGTGGATATTGGTAAATATTTTCATTTAACATTTATTTAAAAATGTGGTTTGCCAAATTAGGATTAAAGAGAAGATAAAATGACTTGTTGGTGATACATTAATTCTAGCTAAATTTAGCTAACCGAATAAATAATTTATGTGTGAGCTGAAAATGTTAAGCTCTGAGTGTGTCTGAAAATTATTGTTTTTCAACTTGAGAAAATAATGTATTTGCCACCAGATAAATCATTCCAATCAAATGTTCAAAGTTATATAACCATGTTATCACTGGGATTGGAAGACTTCATTTCCATTCTAATGAGTTCTAAATATCTTGGTGTATTTATCTAGATAAGTATGACAGCCAAAAAAAGTTAGTACTAAATTATTATTATTATTAAAATTGAAAAAGGTATCATACCAGTTATATTTCTTAAGACACATATCTGTCAGCCCAAAGAAATTAATTTATTTGGCTTTTTCTGAATCAATTATCCGGTATGGTTTGACAATATGGGGAATTGCATATTATAGTAATATACAATGCATAATTGAAACTCAAAATAGAATTATTATGTAATCAACGGACATTTAAATTCTACTCTAGATATTATAGAAACATACCAGACCTTAGATCTGTTACCAATAAATTTATTATATAAATTTATTTTGATTGTTAGCAATTACCGTATATACTCGTGTATATGCCGACTCCATGTATAGTACGACCCCTGATTTTTTGGTGAACAAACCTGATTTTATCATATATCTCGTTTATAGTACGACTCCAGCTTTCTACCGGGGTCGATATATTTCGTTTCGATAGCTCGATGGTACTAGCGAGATATATCGAACGACCTTGATTTTCCACACCACCATAGAATAGACCGTAAATGTCGTAAATAGTATTTCTTGCGAGTACACTAAAATTCGGATAAGTTAAGTATCTTACTCCTAAAACATTTAATAAAAAGTGATATGAATCATGATTGCACAAGATGAAATAAAATCGTTTCAATTCTAATGTCTGGATTACGTTCCGCGTACGTAATGGTTCCACCCACTCATCTATTTAATAGGTAGGGATAACGGATAAAAAGAAATTACTTTGTAATATTCCACAGTCTTTATTGTTTCTTCAATCACACACCCACCACCGGTTTCCACTACAAAATCATTCTAATGGTGTTACTAACCGACGTAATACCTTTAGAATGACTTTGTAGTGGAAACCGATCGGTGTATGATTGAAGAAACAATAAAGACTGTTGAATATTACAAAAATAATTTCTTTTTTCCAGGATGTCGAAATTCCATAAAGTTACGCCGTCTACGATACTTTTCGTCCAACTCGTTCCAATCCATCCCTTGTAAAAAGACGCAAACAAAGATGTACATACATAAAATTCAAGAAAGGAAGTGCCCGTAAATCTTCACTTATATCAAGTATTTGTGAATTTGAAGCTTTATATATGAAAAAGATTCTACTCTTCACGAAACAACATAACAACAATAAAGGACCTCACTGTTAACGTTAGCCTACCATTAGAGTGCGTGCGGGTGGCATAACTTCACCGAAAATGCCCGTGAAGATACATGAATTTTAAATCCTCAAATGCATTACTCGTGTATAGTACGATCCCCAATTTTTGCAATAAAAATTTGGTCGTAAAAACTCGTACTATACACAAGTATATACGATACTATATAAAACTAAAATAATAACTGAGAAACATTCTATGATATTAAGACATGATAGCAGATATGTTGTGCCAAAATATTATAACAATAATGGAAAAAATCAATTAAACGTGATTATTCCTATCCTCTTCAATAGTTTACCTAAAAATTTAGAAAACATGAAAAAATTTTCTAAACTAAAAATAGAACTAAAAAATTGGTTGTTTCAATCCATTAAATGAAATGTGATTCAAATCCATTTAATGTTAAATATGTGTCACTAATTATATGTGACTTGGCACATCCTAATAAGCTATGGTTTAAGCTCAGGAGGACCATAATGTCTTTTTTTCTTTTTTTTTTAATGCAAAGCATATATTGTTATATTCACCATTTTCTTTTTCACTAGTGATCTGTATGAGACTAAAACTTATTATTATTATTATTAAAACATGTTATAAATTATTATTATTATTATAATCCCAGTGGATAAATTATGCACGTATTATTATTATTATCTTAACCTAATATGACTTTTGAAATGTATATGCCCAAATTGTATTTTTTTTAAAATTATTAATGTTGAAATACAGTAAACTTCCAGTTATCCGGCACTCAAGCAACCGGAATTCTCAAGCAACCGGCATCTCCGGCCTCTCGAATTTTTTTTAAATTTAATATATTTCGGAATGTTATCGCTAATATTGGCACTTTCTGCGAATTTTTACATCTATTTCGGAATGCTACCGCTAATTTAAATAAATCTGGTGTTTGCGTTGGCAGTCGCAATATGCAATTATGTATGTTTTTTGGAATCAGTGTTTAAAAAAAATAACATCTTCGGAAGGGAAAAAGAGGTGGGGGATTAATTGTATTTATCAAGGATTATGTTAGGTTTGAAGTGGTTGATATTGTTATAAAAGAATGTGAATCTGTAACATTGAAAATAATACAAGAATCTAAATCATTTCAGATTATTTCTTTATATAGACCACCAAGTACAAATGTTGATGTCTTTATCGATGATTTGGAGAGAGTAATGGGCCTATATTATAATACTGAAACTATTGTTATTGGTGATGTCAATATCAATATTAGTAATAAGATTGATATGAATACTGTGAAATATAATGAGATGTTATCTGCTAAAGGTTTCTGCCCTGTTTATACATCATATACAAGAGAAGAAATTAGGAATGGTAAACTTGTTCAGGCATATGGAAAGATTGAGAAGGAGAAAAATTCTGAACTTGACCGGGGAACGAACCCGGGTCTCCCACCCACATGCCCCGGGCAGGTTCAGAATTTTTCTCCTTCTCAATCTTTCCATTTCTGTCATCAGTACTATGCACTCACGCATATAAGTTAACTTCCACCATTTAACTCTTATTGTTCAGGCATGTTCGGATCACATATTATTTAATGGTAAAAATAACTTGTTAGTAGGCATGGTTATTAAGATTAAAATATCTGATCATTATATGGTTGGTTGTTGCTACAAGAAAGGTACTGTTGCTAAATATGAATCAGATGATAGAAAGTTTTTTATAAATAAAAAAGTAGTTTGTACTGAAATTAATAAGTTTGCTTGGGAATCACTGAGAATTGTTGTTGATCCCAATTTATTATATGATAATGTTTGACTTTTCAAAATATATACTGTCATTGTAGACAACCTATCAGATACTGTTGTAGAAAGACTGAAGAGTCATATCAAATTATGTTACAGAGAGACAAGGCTTTCCAAAAATGGAAGACTTGCTCTTCTAAGAAATTCTATAAAGCTAATTATAAACGTTTAAGAAATAATGTAACTAAAGAAATTAGGAAGGCTAAAAAGAAATATTATGCAAAAACCTTTAAGCAAGTTACTAATAGTAAGATAATGTGGGAACAAGTTAATAGAATTACTGGTAGAAAAAGACAAGTTCTGTTGATGAAACAGTATTAAGATATATGGATATGGGTAATATTAACACTAACAAAATTTGTGACAGATTTTTTTAAACAATTCTCTGTTGGTATTAAAGATATTAAAATGAATTGTTCTGACAAAGTGTTTTACGATGGAAGTGTAAATGACAGTTCTCATTTACCCTGTAGTGTGTGTCACTCTCTCATGGGAAGGCGGAAGAGAAGGTTGCCTGCTTTTGTTTTTGACAGTTGAAGAGAAAGAGAGAGAGGCAGATGGGTTTCCGCGAAGAGAATAATTGTCCCCTTGCTATGCCGCTGTTGTACGGAAAGTACTTGTGCTGTACCCAGCATCAAAAAATAAAGGGTGAAGTAATTGGTACATCGGTGTTTTAATGAAATATCCACAACCGAAAGAAGTTTCCTCGGTGGGCACGCTGCAATAGTTGCGCGAAAAGTCACGTGATTTAGGAAAGGCCGTTATGGATAGGGAAGCATAATGGGAAGTGAAACATTGGCTCAATAGAGAATGATCGATTTACTCACCCCCACGCAGTTCTCCTTTCGATAAAGGATTAGATGGTTGCCTTTCTGTTTTATATGTGCTTTTGGAATTATATTTTCATATTTTGTAATTTTTCTAAAATTTTATTATTGTCAAGCTTGTGCTTGTATTATGTAATACTGATTGTAAATAAATAAATGTTTGCACTTTCAAAAGTAAGATACTGGTATTGGTATTATTTCAACGTTATCCTGTTTTGGTAATATTTTATATCTTATTATTGCCGACGCGTAAAAAATGTCCCACGCAGTAGTTTCGGTATTATTGGCGACACGTAAAAAATGTCCCGCACAGCAATTTCGGAAATCTGGCAACCCTGCTCGTATCCCACAAAATGAATATCTTGCCAATAGGTTACAAATACCATATTTACCTGAAAGGAAGACAAGGTTTTTTACAAAAAATGTCCGCAAAAAAATTAGGGATCGTCTTAAAATCGAGTACGAAGTTTTAGGTGGGAAAAATGCATGCATTTTAAACACCGCACGGAACACCTGGATTTCGAGTATATGTCCATGCAAACGCATTTATAAACGCATTCAACAATACATTACATTTAATTAATTACACAGGCCTGCGAAAATGATTTTTTTTCTGCTGTTTCAAGTTGAATGTAATTTTTACTAATTTGAGCATGCTGAATTCAAATCAAATGCTCATTTTTCCGTATCACGTCAGGATTTTTCAGAAATTACAAAACAAATTTATGCTAAAATCATGCGTTTATGAATGTATATGTACAGAGACATGGAGAAGTCATATGATATATATTCTGACAGCCCCGTATAAACATCATTTAAGGTAAGAAGTTATCTAAATAAGTTTAAATAGGATGATTAGGGTCAGGATGTTTTCGTTTTCGCTTTGTTCCAAATGAGTGTTCCATAGATTTCCGGTTATGTTCTTGACGAGTAACTTCTCTTTTTAAGGTCCAACAGTAGTCAGCCATCATGGACACATCCCACCGTCCCTGATATCTTCTTTCCATCTCTTTGATGTCCTGATGAAATCTCTCACCCTGTTCTTCACTGAGGGCTCATAAATTTTCAGGAAAGTAATCGAGATGAGAGTGTGAAATATGTAATTTTAAACTCATGTTACATCCCAGTTTCTGCAGCTTGTCTAACATATTTCCCACGATTTCTTCATACTGGGGATCTTTTACATTGCCGAGGAACTTCTTAATGACGTTCTTGAATGCATCCCATGCCTGAAGTTCTATTTCACTCATGGTATCAGTAAATTCGGTGTCCTTAATGAGTTGTCGAATTTGTAGTCCATCAAATATGCCCTCTTTCACTTTAGCTTCGGATACAGATGGAAACTTACGATAGAGATATCAGAAGGACGAGCCACTCTTGACCAGCGCTTTTATGAATTGCTTCATGATACCAAAGGTGGCAGTAAAACTTTCTGTGGGTCAACTAAACTGGCATGTTTCACATTTTTCATTCCTGGCATGAATCTTTCCCTTTTAGGCCAATTTTTATTTGTCCAGTGTTTGTCCCTCGCTCTACTATCCCATTCACATAAGAAACAAGGGAATTTAGTATAGCCTCCTTGTTGACCCAATAAAATCCCAGAAACCTTTGGATCACCACACAAAGACCACTCATGTTCATTATATTTAATTTTTTGTAATACTGTTTTTAAATTTTCATATGACTCTTTTAGGTATATTGAATGTGCGACTGGTATGGAAGCAAATTTGTTTCCATTATGCAGTAATACAGCCTTTAAACTCCTTTTTGAAGAGTCAATAAACAAACGCCAGTCCTTCAGGTCGTAGGTTTCTTCTTCCATCTGCTGAATCAAAGCAGGAATATCACAGCAGAAAGCCAGTTCACCTTCCATTCTTAAATAATTCTGAAACTCATTCAACTCACTTTGAGTAAATAGCTGCGGAGTTATGTCTTCGTTGTCAGATGAGAAATATACATATTCCTCTGCTGTAAACTCCGAGCTGGATGAGGATTCGACATCCTCCAACTCAGCCGGCGGTGTAGGAATCGGGACGTCTGGTCCATGCGGCATAGGTCTTATAGCTGATGACAGGTTGGGATATTTAATTCCCGCCTTATTGCTCACGTGCTTATGCCATTGTTGCCACTTCTATAGAAGACACTGTATTCTATTTCATATTATCGCTCGCGCGATCGCTATATGACCGCACCAAGAGTACTTTGTGCCAGGGTGCGAGATATCTTCGTGGTGTGCCCCTGGCTCACTTGCTCGCTTACCATAAATTGTTGCAACCTAATTCGTAGGCAGCAGAAGCATTAAGTCTATCCCACTGCAGGACAACAGGAGTGTTGAATTTTTTATCACATTCTATTCAATGTTCAGTGCATTAACGAAATTGTATAACACTGTACATATATAGGATTCGATAATAGCCATATAATATTGAATTGTGTAAAATCTGTACGTGATAAGCCAAAACGAATGCCATTTTCGAATTTAGTGCATCAATATTTATATAAATTACATATGTTTACCATTAAAAATTTCTTATCATAGTTCTTAAAGTTGCACCTAGTACAAAAAATTACCTCTGGGCTACCGATTGAAGGGGTGTGTTTACAGCTGGGTAGGAAATCTGATATGTGCGACAATGTAGACGGTTAAGCAAGGATTGGCGGCCATATTTGAGGTATATTGTTACATTTTAAACATGTCTATGTATTACAATTTAAAAATTTGCTACCTTTCGATTGGTGCTCCAGCAGCAGATGAAAGTACACCTGAATTTTAAAGAGTATAACATTTATGAAAGCACTCCATTAGTACTCACTTCGCCAATTTTTAATGTGAAGGGAAGACTAGTCATTATTTTTAAGTTTAAAATAAGTTACCCCAAAGATATAGTGTTACTATAAAAACTTCCAGGAATGAAAAATTATGTGTTACGGTAATGTTGGCTGCGTTAGCGGATGGCACAAAGTTGCCGCCGTATGTTATTTTAAAACGCAAAACAATGCTTAGGGAACTGCTACCTAAAGGAATAATTGTTCTATGTCAAAGCCAAAATTTACTTTTTCATACGAAGTATTGAGAAAGTATTGTTATCGCAAAAAATTTCGACCTCAAGATTTTTACGGAAATATACGTTTTAGGTGTCGCTGAATCCGAAAAAGTGGTTTTCCCAATGCCGTCTAGAGCTCAAATGGTAGAGCGAAAATGAATGAAATCTCGTACTTAGGCATTTTATCATACTGAGCAGAGTCTATGATGAAATGGTTGACATTGCCCAATAATTAAGGGAAGTTTATTCTACACATTTTTAACAAGAATTTGATTTTCTCAAAAACGCCTCTAACGATTTTGATCAAATTTCGTTCAGTTATTTGAGTTTACGTCTTCAGTAATACTGTATAGTTCATATTTCTCAAAAAATGAATATAAGGCTAGTTTATTCTAGGCAACTTTAACAACAATTCGATTTTCTCAAAAACGGCTTGAACGATTTTGATCAAATTTTTTACAGTTACTTGAGTATACATCTACAGTAATACTACGTATTTCATTTTTCTCAATGAATTAATATAAAGCTAGTTTATTCTTGGGCAATTTTAACAAAAATTGGATTTTCTAAAAAACGGCCGATACGATTTTCTAAAGATAACTAAACGACACATTATTATATGAGAAAGTTTGTACAATGTACGTTGTACCAATTTTTTATTCATGCTTTTACTGTGTTATTATTTAAAAGTTTTTCGTAAATAGACCTTGGTTTTTTTAGGGGTCGTCTTAAATTCGAGGTCGTCTTCCTTTCGGGTAAATACGGTAATTCTATGAAATACTTCATTATCATAAATAATAAAAACATTGATTGATATCAGTGAACAGTTAATGTTACTTTTTGATTTTTAGTTAGCTAGAATGTTTACACCTAATCACTATTTTTTAAAGTGCAGCTTATATGCAGAAACTTTTTTCCCCCTAGATTCAGTCTCAAAAATCAAGTATGCAGCTTAATTCAATTAAAGTGAAATATCACAAAATTCCACTGAAAAAATTGTATCTACTTTAACTTTAACTTACAGAATTTATATCCCTTTTGTGTGTAATTTTTTGAAGTGGTCCCCCTGGCCTTAGTTATTGTTTCATGCATATAAATGCACTTTCCTTGGTCATAGGAAGAAATTTTGTGGCTCCATTTGTATATGCTTCATCAGTCATTACTTGAAATTTGACCTTACTTTATTTATTAAACGCAAAAACTATTGGCAAAAACATTTATAAAACCTGCTGCACAGGAATTACATGGAATATTAGTCCTTAATTATAAAAGAAGGTACAGTAATGCAAAAACAGAAAACATATAAAACAGTACAGTAGGTCCTCATTATTCGGAGGGTTTGCATACCAGAAACAGCGAATACCAGGGACTTTTCCCCATAAAAATACATTATATGAGGGGATAAGAGGGGGGAGGGGGGGGGGGGGGGGGGGGTTCAGTTCCAATTCGCCACTAAATCACTCATGTGAGGAGAAAAGAGGAATTTTCTCTCATAAGATTTCATGTAATAAGGGAGATTAGGTTTAAGTTGTTCCCACTTTACCCTATAGCAGGACTGGCGAACCTTTTTGACATCGCGTGCCCAAATTACAGGAATAAGAGATCATTTTCTAGCTCACGTGCCAACCATAAGCGTGGCTACCGGGAGGAGGCATATAAATATTGCATACAAACAAATGTTATTTAATCTACTGTGATTTTAACATTTAGATTTTCTCAAGATGTTGAATGGGGTGCTGTGGAGTCGGGAGATTAGTAAGAGAACAAAAAAGACGGGTCATTGTGGAAAGTATAATGACATATGGAGGAGAGGGATGGACTCTCACGGAGAGGTTAAGGAAACGCATTAATGCAGTAGAGATGGATGGCCTGAGGTGTATTACAACGGGTAAGGAATGACGTGATTCGGCGAGAGATGGAAGCAGAAGAGACTATCCTCGACCGTTTGGAGTGCAGGTCATTTCAATGGTATGGACATTTGCGGAGAATGTCGCAGGAGAGATGGCCGAAGCGAGTATTCGACTGGTCACCCCCAGGACGCAGGAAGCGAGGACGCCCGCACATCACTTGGCGAAGGCAGATGGAAGAAGCTATGAGAGCATGCAACCTGAGAGATGGCCAGTGGGAGGACCGACAACTGTGGCGATTGGGACTACAAGGCAACCGCTGAGCAGTGGAGAAGCCTTTTAATAATAAATAGATTTTCTCAAAAATAGCTTTAATAATTTTGATCAAATTTCTTCCAGTAATAGAGCTAAGCATCACCTATCACACTGCACTAGCCATATGCCTAAAAAAAATAACTACTTCATGTCCAGTGACATTAAAATAAATGAGCTTAAAAAGCCCACCCAACGGTCGCCTATCCCCTCATATGTAAGTCTGTGCTATGTATATCGGACCGATTTTTTAATGCGGTTGATAACCACACAGCAGGGCTGATAGTTTGCTGCAACACGAAAAAATGCATTTGAAAGCTCGGAAAAAACACATGGCTTCATTGAATTAAAAAAGCGCTCTCTAAATCACTTGTCCCCTTCCTGCCCCCGCCAATCATCTATGCCTCCCCCTCTCCCCCTATTATTCAATGTCTGGCCATACCTATGATGCCAACATTACCAAAAACTTAAAAATATTATTTATGCCAGTTACGGTTACTTATCAGTTTATCATGCAGTGCAAATTAAATACAATGATACAAATACCAATAAAAAATAAAATTAATTTTACGTTATTAGTGGGATTTCTGCTACTGTACTGTGGAAGATAGTTCTTGTATAGCAGGTGTGTAGTTTGTACATTTCAATGCTACACAAGCAGCACTACATCATCAGTCAGTCTGTTCCTCTTGTCTGTCTTTATGGTGTTAAAAGCAGAAAACAAATATTCACACGAGTAAATTGATGAAAAAATTGTCTTAATCGCTTTAGCAACTCTTTTCAGTCTGTCAAATGTTTCCGGATGGTATTCCACACTTTCAGAACCTCACTGTCAGCACTCTTATTCACTACTCCTGTTAACCGATCTCATTCAACTGTTTCTAATTCAGATCTTACATGAATAAACTTTTACTTCTAAATTCAGCTGGACTGGAACTCAACTAGCTGCATTTCAAAATCATTTAAGTCTATCTAATCAAATATTTCTAATCTCAAATTTTCCAAAATAACTGTATCAGGATATTTTACAAATTTTGCATTGTCTTCAAATTCCCTGAATTGAATAAATCTATATGAGAAATGTTCGATTATTAAGCTTAAGATCTCACTAAACTGTTTCACAACATTTTTCGAGTCAAGTTTGTCGTGAAGTTCCATTTCGATAAAATGCTTCTTCAAGTTGGGAAAGTACTTATAACTACAACTTTCCACATCACGTTTGAGTATTTTTAAGCTTGATTTCGAAGGCTTTTGTTGTGTCAAACATAACATCATTAGTTTTCTCAAAACCTTGTAATTTAACATTCAACTCATTTAAATGCAATGAAAATTCAGTGAAAAACAAAAGTCTCCTGAGCCATGCTACATCAGTTAATTGAGAAAAAGATTCTATTTTTTTCTCGTTCAAAAACATTCAAATTTCATTTAAACACTCAACAAAGCGTTCAAGTACATTACTCAACTAAGCCATCACACATTGTCATACATAAAAAACCCAACGTATACTGAATCTACTTCACTTAGCAGTGACTGAAAGTGTCTTTTATTTAGAGTCCGTGAAGCAATGAAGTTAATGATTTTTGTCAAAACCATCACTATGTCTTCAAGCTCTTTTGATCCTACTTTTGCACACAATGTCTCCTGGTATACAATACAATGAAAACCTAGCAGCGGATGACCAACATGTGCAGTAAATAATGTTACAAATCCTGCATTTTGTCCAACTGTACTCAATTGTCAGTGCACCATCTGTAGTTACAGATACTATTTTCAAAATTTCAATCTTTGCATTACAAAGTTTTGTAAAAACAGCTTCATATATATCGGCTCCTGTTGTATTTAAAGGTCACTGTTTTGCCACCAATGATTCATCCATAAATATGTATTGATTTGCTAGGGCTATTGTTGCAATGTCACTACACTAGCCATTGGCATTTATTACTCTTTCCCTTGCAGTGGCATGCCAACAAAAATCATCTCGCGTGCCATAGTTTCACCAGCCCTGCCCTATAGCTTCCAAACTAAGAAAACAAGTCCGTTTACAGGCATTCTGGTAATGAAAGGGTTAATATACAGGACTGTACAGTAAAACCCCACTATACGTTACCCTGCTATACGTTGTTTCGCATATACGTCGCCAATCAATTAAGGAACATGTTTTGCTATAAGTTGTGTCGCTTCGCATATATGTCGTTTGTGAAATGCTAAAAGCAAAATTTCAGAAATTCCAATTGCGGTGCATAGATTATAACTATCACAAATAACTATCACAATCAAAACCCTCTACTCGGCTTTTAATTTCATATTTATTATTATTTATATGAATTAATGTAATTTCGTGTTTATCAATTCGTGTAAAATCATACTCAGAATAAACATTTGCTGGCCATGTGTTTGAGAGATCACAATGGATTAGGTGGCTTAAAAGTCACACAGAGGATAAAAGGGACTATCCCAATTTTAATGACGATGTGTAAAAACCTGTTTCTGAGCGACAGTCAGCTATAAGAGAGCTTTGTGAACAGTTTTGTCTAAAATTTTGTGTCCTTTCATCCCGGTTTACGTTTGCATTGATATCTCATGAGATATTGGATATACTTTGGATTGTGACATCTGCATGAAAAGTACTCTGAAGTGTGTATCAGTGTATGTGTAAGTAAAGAAAAAATTTTTGTGCTCCAACACACTATAGACAATTATTTTCGGTTATTTCTGAATTTATTATTGCAATTGGTTACTCGTTGTTACGATTAAATGTATATTAAACCCTGGAAGCAATGAGTGATAAACACATAATGGTAACATAGTATGTCTACTGTACTGTATTGATATGTATTATTTGGGACACAGCTGTGTCACAAAATATCTGCCAGGAACGTAACCCCTATTTTTATCATAGTTCTTATGAGAATCTTTGTTTCACTGTACGTTGTTTCGTTAGAAGTCGCATTTTTCAGGAACGCATCTCCGATGTATAGCGGTGTATTACTGTACATACACTGAACATTGTCTAATCTTAATACAAATGGAAATAACTTCAAATTACAAAAATACGAATGGAAAACACACAAAAACATATATAACTCACATGCACACACACAATACACGAGCACACAGACATTGCAGGATAAAACTTGCGAGAATCTTGGATACGATATTCATGGCACAATTCCAAAACAAAGAACATGATGCTGGTGCATAATAACACACAGATGGTAAGATGGTGTGTTAGTTCACTTCCTTAATGCTAGTCAAAACAAATAAAAAAAGTAAAAAATCTGACGTGGCCAACACGACTTTCTCCATACAGAGCAATGAATATGATTACTCTCGACGTCAGCATTCTCAGAAATAATTATCAGCGATTGCACTCGAGAATAATTTTAAAACATTTTCAATAGTCTTAATTAAATAAAACAAGTAAATTAAATTGTTAGCTTTTCTATGGATAAAAAATGTCGATGCGCAATTAAAATGACCCTTGGCAGCGTATGAAATGCTATCAACAATTAGAAAATTTTATCATAGCAGTGGAAACAATGGTATCACTTAGGGACGTATTTAACAAATTTAGAAGAAAAATCAAAATATCTCTTAAACTAATGGTTTTGTAAAATATGTTTCAAGCAAAACTTGTATAAAATTACATTATCTACAACTTTTATAATTACAACTATTTATGACAATTGAGTCTGAAAGGAGATATTGGGAAAACTTCCGGTGGATCATTTTCAGCCGAAACCTTTTCAAATCTTCATTTGCTAATAAAAATCTTATATATAAAGTTTTGTGCTGATCTGATTATTAGTTTTTGAGTCAGGGCACCCACAAAATTCCTATCACATACACACAAACATCGAGAAAATAGTCAAAATGTATTCTAGGGACCTCAAAACGTGTTTCCGTTGAAATCTCAAAATTGATTTTTTTCATGAAAACAATACTCTCTCTATACTATGTATATGGAGAAAGTAAAAATATTTATCAGAGATGGCTAGGAAAATCTCAGGGCACATTGCAAACATTTTTAATAGTAAATTATAATAAGTATGCAACCTCTCTCACTATGATACATCGATATTTTTTTCAAAAATGCATGTACTTTATAAGTACGACAGATATCTCTTCGAGTGTGCAGGACCTCTTTAATTTAGTGCGGTGCCTGGTGCAGTCACACTGTTCACACCTCTATCAAGCTGGATCTGATAATTACCAACATAGTAAATATATTCATTATCAATCGCAAAAAATAAAGTGAACAAGTAGCATGCGTGTCAACTTCTTACTCCATCACGGCAAGTAGTCCAAGTGACAAATAAGTGAAACGAAAAACTGCAGATACTGGAACATTGTTCCATAGTACATTAATGATAAGTGAAATGACTGCCAAATCCGCAAATACCGGGAACCCACTGTACTCCATAAAAGGTTACTCAAATGAACTCACTCTTAAAGCCACAGAATGAACACATGGGCTGCAAAATCTCTTAGCTTTGGCAGAACGAGCAGCATGGTGCAATTTATCATATGTTGTGTGAGGCAATCGAGGATTTCCTCCACAAAGATAAAGAACTTTAGCAATGCCCCATGCAGCATCCAAAGAATTTCCAAGTTTCTCAAGAGAAGGAAGTATGCTGCCTTCAAAATTAGTATCACCACCTGTAAATGATAGTTGCAATTTAATAAAATATCAACCCTTAGGGACTAAAAGACCAGGTGATTTACATTTTCTCAATTTCATCACCACCCAGTCCATTTCCTCATGTTCACCATGTATGAGGTACGGGAGACTGCATGAGCATTTATTGTTTACTAGCAAAAATACCTGGCATTGCCCAGGGAAATGCTATATTTTTTTATTTATGTATGGCAAATTAGGGAACATTAACTGAAATCCATAGTGACCTTAATCTTGCTGTCTCCTATAATTGTGGCAAATTTGGTCAGAATCAGTTGAGGAATGTGGACATACATAAAGGAAAATACAGGAAATTGGCAGCCATTTTGAATGAAACAGAAACTAATAACCGCATTTACCTTCTCTTTGTTGCCCCCTACAATCATACCAAATTTGGAGGTAATTGGTTGATTGTGGGCATGCATAAAGGAACAGACAAAAAATTTGATGCCATTTTGAAACATACAGACAGACAGACACTAAAATATCACATTAACCTTCACCTTGGTGCCCCCTACAATCGGTTAATAAATGTGGGCGTGCATAAAGGAACAGACAGACAAACTTACCAAAATATATAGGTAGAGATTAGGGTTTTCCCTACTATGTATTTCTTTCTCTTCACCATCATGCAATTGTATGCAGTAGAAAACATAAGGCGCTTTTCATTCTTTTATTTTTCAGACGCGTTAGTCAACTCTTATCCCCACCCCTTGTGCATCATCCTAAATAAAAACCATTGAGGATGTTTGTTCTCAGAGAGACAGTTGGCCAGAGTGTTGCTAGAACAGGGGTCACAAACCAGTCGATCGCGATCAACCATTCAATCTTTGGCCCTTCCAAAGTCAATCACAAAGCTTTATCCCGGCCCTATTACTTTTTATCAAAAAAGAGAATATAGAAAGTAAGTTCTAACTTCAGCCACTTCGAGCACCACTAGTGTTTATTTCCTGTTTACCATGTATACTTTATTTAAAGGATCCAATCCCTGAATCAGGTTGACTCTAAATACAACTTGTCTAAACTGATTAATTAATTCAAATTTACCAAGAGTAACTAATTCAGGTATGTTTTATATGCATTAATTTCATGGCCTTTTTCTTCAACTTTTAATAGCTTGTCTTGGTAATACATTGAAATTTCCTTTGTTTTTCAGAAGAATTCATCATCGTTTGGTAATTTTTATTACGATTTCTACCTGTTAAAATTTTTTATGTGAATCCCAAATCAAAATAAGTAACCAATTTGCATTGTTGAAGAAAAAGCGGAAAACATATCATTTTCATGAGGAATGGGAGTGTAAATACCAGTTTATGACAGTGAAAGACAAGTGTGTATGCATCATTTGTAGCAGAAAAGTTTCAATCCCAAAAGAAGGTAATCTTGAAAGATACTTCTCAACAACCCACAAGCAATTCTCAGTTGATTTTCCTGAAGGAACCATCTTGCAAAATAAAAGGAACTGAAGCATACTCTCAGGATACAGCAGTCATTACTGATGCAACTAACCAAGAAATCCACATTACCTACAAAAGCATCACTTCGAGTTGCTCACATACTAGCAAAAAACAAAAAACCTTTTACAGATGGAGCAATTATCAAAGAATCATTAATGGTAATGGATGAATCATTACTCGGAAATTAAAAATACAAACAAGAAGTAATATCAGCTGTTGAAGGCTTAGAGCTTGGTCCAAACACTGTTGCCAGAATAATTGAAGTTATCTCAGAAATTCTTTTTACTCAATTTAAAAGAGGCAGACAGCTATAAATATTTTTCTCTCCAATTTGATAAATCGCAAGACTTGTCTGACACAGCTCAGATGATGGTATACCTGAAGATGGCTTTTGACTATTTCATCATTAAAGAAGAAATGCTCACCGTAATATCAATGAAAGGAAGAGTAAGAGGAGAAGATATTTATGATGCTTTTAAGAGATATTTAGAAAGGGAACTTTTACCAATGACTAAACTAGCATGCACAAAACTACTAAGGATGCACCACCCATGACTGGACATAATAAGGGGTTTATTGCATTCAGTAATTAAGATCCTGCATTTCCCAAATTTATTACATAGCACTACATAACCCATCAAGATGTTATATGTACAAAAGCTGTGGATTTTACACGTCATGGAGCCAGTTGTGAAAATAGTGAACTCAATTCGTGGAAAAGGACTTTAGCATCTCACATTTAAGACCCTTCTAGAAGAACTTGATTCCAAAAGGGGCATAATTTTTCATACACAGGTTTGGTTGTTAAGCAGAAGAAAGGTCTTACAAAGGTTTATAGAACTACTCCTCAAGATAAAAACATTCTTAGAAGCAAATACATGCAGTTCCTGACTTATGATGTTTCGATTTACTATAAACCAGGATATATGATATTAACACATTGATACCTTAAAATCAACATATGATATACCGTATTTGACCGAATATAGCCCCCCTACCCATTTTTCTCACACAAATCTAGAAAATATTTTAATACCCTGAAAGGACGATTATTTTTAGGACTTTAATGTCATGAAACATGTTGTATAATTTGAAGAAATATCAAACTTGCACTCATTTAATAAAAAAGTACCAATTAGCGAGTGATAAAACGCCATGCTAATTGGAATTTTAAGGTTTTCAGATTTGTACCTCAGAATTCAGAGGGTATACTAACGAGAGAGATATTTGACAAGGAATTGAACAAAAATACATTTTTAGGGAGTAAAAATAAACTTTAAAAAGTCGAAATAACATACTAATTAATGCAGCAATATTAGCAAGTCGAAATAACATACCAATTTATGCAGCAATATAAATTCGCACTTTGCTCATATTTCGATCTATCTTTCGTTTGTGTAATTAACAATTCGAGCTTAGCCAGGCAATTAGTCCATTCTCGGGTAAGGTTAATTTTGTTGGTATTACCGTATTTGCTCATGTAAGCTGCGCACCTTTTTTCCCAAAACGCTGGTGGAAAAGAGGGGGTGCGTGTCTTACACGAATTCTTTTATTTGCCGCTCACCTTTTTTCCCAAAATGTCGTGTCGGTAAACAAATATACGTTAAGCTAGCACCCATGTCGCATCTATTATTCTATTTCTGAATTTCGGTGTATTTAGTCATTTTCATTCATTGTATAAAAATTTTAAATGAGTTTTAAGTTTATTAACGGGTGCTCCCCAAACTCGACGAAGTCTTCTGCTGCAATCGTCACGGAGGCCACGGCACATGCGCGACCAGTTCGGGTTGGTGGGGGTTTTGTTCTCACGGCAGACGACGCCTACCATGTTCAGATACGGCGTGCTTCCTTTATTCTATGATACGTCTATGAAAGTCATAGCCACCGTGGTGATCATTGAATGATCGCTGATCATAATTTTAGTTCGCCAAAAAAATGACGACCGCTACGGTAGGGATCAGTGACCATATGGCTGGAAAATTACGTACAGAAGAATGATCGCTACCGGAGTGATTTCTGCCGAACATGACCAATGTGACCACAAAAACAGTTACGTGTTTAACAAAAGAGGACTACCGAGATTTCTGCTAGTACCGATATAGAGAGATCACCCAATAAATTCGTCACGTAGGAATGTGAAGATGCTTAACTTGAGCGTAGCATTTTTTAGAAATAGGAATTGGTGATTTAAAAAACCCTTTTTCGGCTCAAATAAATTTTTTTCCCTAGAGCTGGCCCAAAAACCGGGGTGCGCGGAATACACGGGGTCTCGGCTTACACGAGCAAATACGGTAAAACTTGCAATTTGACAATAATGAGAGCGATCAGGTAATAGAAAAATCCTTCCTATATGGTGACGTCAATCAGCCTTGCAAATAAATATTCACAACCCGAGTAGTTTAGTCTTACAATGGATAGAAACACTTACTGACTCGAATGAAATTCATCATTATTGAAGCTTTGCACACTTGTTTGTACCCACCTAATTTTTAGTGCCTGAAAATAGCCCCCCCCCCCCAACTTTTGCACTTCGCTTTTGGCCAAAAGTCATATACGGTAATGCCCCGGACATATGATATTCGATGTGCTCAGAGTTTACTTTCTTGTGCATATTTTCACCCGATATTCAGTTGGACAATATAACTTGTCCACATTGTATGTATTAATTTATTATTTTGTCTTAAAAATGTTTATTATACAATATATAACTCATTTGTTATTAAACTATTACAGTCGAGCAGCTTTAATCCGGCACCATCGGGATATAGGCTAAGCCGGATCACGGATAAACTTGGCAATAAGGCAAACAAGTAGAGGTGGCATCTCTGGCTGTTTGGTAGTCATTGTGCTTTTAGCTGACTTGTGTTGAGGGGTTGAGGTGAAGTTGATCTGGTTTGCGCTTTCTAGCTTTGTTATTTTTGAATTTCTTCATGTTACTGTTTTTGTTATATTGTTATAGTTATTATATTGTTATAAATTTGTTGTTGTTAATATCTGCTTGTTATTTTTTCCTTTCCATCGTATAACTTTTTTCGCTGCTTTTATTTTATTAACATTATTTTCATTTTATTGATCACTTCTTCTATTTGTATACTAGTGAAGTACCACGTCAATTATGCCGAAAGACAATCGGTCACGAACTGGAAAGTTTATTTCTTTTAAGGAGAAAAACAGAAGAGACAAAGTGTGTGTGCAGATAGGAGTATTTATTGGAGATGATGACAGTTCCACCATCTCTGCTGTAAAAAGATCAGCAGCTAATAGTATCATTAAATGGCCAAGCATCAACCATGCAAAGAAGGGGCTCGACTATATGCTCTATAGGCTGCAGAAATCAAACAAGGACATAACTTCTTGTATAATAAAATACCTGAAGAGATGTTTCAGTTATGCCTTAGAGCAGAACAAAAATAATGAGGAAGAAACTAAAAAGGCAATACTAAATATCGTAGAGCATGCCTTTGATAATCACGTATACTGTGGTGATTGGTGCAAATACAAATCAGGTCCGATCAACTATAAGCACATAGGTTTGTCTGGTGAGGTCTCAAAGGAGAGTCTTCATACAATGAGCTCAAAAAAAAATTTTTATATAGCTTTTAATTCAAGAAAATTATCCCCATGTGGATCAAGCCAACCTAATGAATCATTTAATGTGATTATGGCAAGCAAGGCTCCTAAAACTAAATTTTATGAAGGTACAGAGTAACTTAATTTTAGATTAGCCTTAGCTGTGAGCCAGAAAAATTTAGGAACCAGTTATATTATTGAATTGAATAAACAATTGGGACTGTCACCTGGATGCAATAGTGAAAGGCAAAGGAGGAGGCTTGACCTCAAAAGAATGCGGAGATCTATCAAAAATGCATCTACATGTTTTAAGAGAAGAAGACTGTTTCTAAAAAGACACACAACATCAAGAGCCTGCTAGAAAAGCAAAGGAAGGCATTACCTATCCAAAAGATATAGGACTGGTTCCAGCAGGGGAATGTATAACCACTACAGTTGCTGAGGGACCATATGAACTTGTTTACTTTGATATGGAAACATCTGGATTTGGTAGGAATGCAGAAATTTGCCAGATTGCTGCAAAATACAATGAAAAAACATTTTCAGAATACATTCTACCTGTAAAAGGGTTGTCCTCCACTTCAAAGGTAAATTGGCTTGTGCTGTCAGGTAATATTTTATATAAAGGAAACTTACCTGTTCAAACATCAAGTTTACATCAGTGTTTACTGAAATTCTTAGACTTTCTTGAGAGAACAGGAAAATTTGTCATTTTGGTTGGACATAACATTTTAAAATTTGACTGTTCTTTCCTTGTTTGGGACATAAATAAGTGTAAATTAAATGATGAAATTTTTGTTAGTGTCATGGGATTATTAGATACGCTTCCAGAAATAAAAACATTTAAAATTGCAGAATTAGCCAAGGCATACTTAGATGAAGAAGAATGCCTTGGTGCTCATGATGCCTTATGTGATGCTAAAATATTGAAGAGTACTATTGGGAAGATGAATATGAGCTCTGACATTCTCTTTAAAAGTTCGATAACTATAAAGAGTTACATTGATAGGAAAATAACTGAAAAGTATAAGTTAAATAATGTTTTGACTTTGAAGCCTTGTGGTAATGTCCTATCCACTAGAATAATCAATAAATTGGCTGCCTGTAGGTTGAATCTTTCCATGTTACTGGATACATACAAAGCTTGTGGAAAAGAAGGTATCCAGTTAATAATGTCTGAAGATGTTAATGGAAGACCAAAAGCAACTAAAAATACAGGCGACTCCCAAGATTCGATGGGGATGCATTCCTGAAAACGTGGTCGAATCTCGAATTGTCGAATGTCAAATGCCGTTTTTCCATATACTTGCATGTTATAATCGGGGGATACATTCCCACATCTCGGGAAGAAGTCTCCCTTCACGTTCTATAAAGATAAAATAACATTAATAATATGTTAATACAACAATATTAAATTATGAATAAATTAAATAATAAATATTTTAAATGTATAACTTATTTTTTGCACTAAAAAGGAAAAAATAAACTTTTGTTTGTATGATTATTTTATGTAATTTAAAAATCTAAATTACATCAAATCCGCCTCATCAATTCCCATGTTATTTAAATGGAGGAATGAGTAGTATTAGAAATTTTAAAGCGTGTTGAGAAAGGTGAAAACCATACCGAAATCGCACGATTGTTGGGAATGTGTCGTTCAACAGTCCTGGGCACGGTGTTGTGATTCCTAAAATGGAAAAACTTTTAAAACTTTGGGTAGATGATCAGTGTCAGAAACACATTCCTATTAGCGAGACCATGATAAGAGCAAAGGCTAAGGATCTGTATGATGATTTTAAGGAAGGGATGGATGAAATTTCTGTTGATGAGCCTCCATTTAGTGCAAGTCATGGCTGGTTTGACAGATTTAAGAGAAGGGCAAGTTTGCATAACCTTAAATTAACTGGCAAGGCTGCAAGTTATTTTGTGCTCTTTAATAACTTTTATATTAATTTTGCTGCGATATATAGTTGTATGTATAGACAGGGGCACCTTAACTATATGGGCTAAATGGACTGCAGCCCTAGGGCACCCGGCGCCACCGCTCCACAAATAAAATATATATATTTTTAAACTTCGCATCTTTGTAATTTAAACTCAAAAAGTATATATTGTCAAAGCCTTTTATTTCTCAAGAGGCTCACTATCTATTACATGCTTCAGGTAGTGAATATGTGGCTACTTCCCTGTAATTCATAAATATTTTGGGCAATCGGAAATGCTAGGGGTTTCCTCAAAGTACGTAATACGTAGGACGGCAGCATTAAAAAATTTCACTCGTCACACACTGTATACTGGACAGAATCATAATAGCTATACTTCAGAGACTCCGAGGAGAAGTGAAGGTCTGGCGAATTTACGAGAGCTTAGCGAAGGTTCAGGTTTACATTGGAAAATTCTTGGGCCATGTGATTTCTTTCCATAAGCATTTCTCGATGCCAAAACATGATGATATAGAGGTTCATTCATATAGAATGCACACATCTACGAGATGAAACCTACGTCTGTTTGTACAAATATCCATACCACTTGAGATGGCAATCTGGACCTACATACGCTGTGATAATTGTTTCTCGGTTCCCAGGAATCTTTCTCGTTCCCTGTGGCTAGTCCGATGGAAGTCTTTACAACGAAAGGTAGTCGGCAGTATTATTGTATTAAATACGTATTAAATTTATGTGAATGCAATTGCGATGTACATATACTTACACAGATTGAATCATGTTGTTATTTTCAACATTCTCCGCAATCTACACATTAGGAGTTTTGTCCTTCTTTATAATGGATCGTGAAGTAGAAAGAAAGTTCCATTCCAGTGCATCGAAAGAAAATGAATAAGCGAATTGGAGAAGATGGATTAAGAACTACACAAGTGACGCTTATATTTTTTTATCAAAATCAATTAATTACTCAACCCGACAGTCATGGTAACCTGTCCTTTTGTACAAAAATATCTAGTTTTGTGGTTTACCTTCGTTAGGATTACGCAGCGCTGCCTTAACCATTGGGCTAAATGGGCTATGAGACACTAACTTCCTTACATATAACTTCTGCTTCGTCACATTTTTTCATTGACTGTGTTAGATTAGATATTCGTACGAACAATAGTACAGACATAAACATCCGTGTCATTCGGCGACGGTGCTATTGCAGCGCCGCCTAATGATGATGATGAGGAACGATGAAATTACATCTAAAGCAGAACTTAGTCTGAGGACAATAATAGATTCAAGTATTGAATGTACATTTCCTAACGTTGCTACTGCTTTACGTATTTTTTAAGTATTGCTGCTACAAACTATAATGGTGAAAGATCTTTTTCGACACTAAGAAGAATAAAAAAACTATCTGCGTCCATCTTTAGAAGAACGCCAACTTAATAATTTAAGCATATTATCAATGGAATCAGAGTTATTTAAAAATATTGATTGTGCAGAAATTATTAACCAATTTGCTAAAAGTAAATGTAGAAAGAAGTACTTTTAAGATATTTTATTTATTTATTAACTGCGTTATTATTTGAGTTTCTATTTTGTTTTTAATATTTTCTATTTTTTGTTTTAATAAAAATGTGTATTGTTTTCATTTATGATTAATAAAATTGATATGTATTTACGTATTTACTTTTACATTAACCCTAGAACTACAGAGCGATTTTCACTACCATGGACTACCAAGGGGGAGGCCTCAGAGGCCCACCATCTAAAATACTATAAGAAGCCACAGTAATGTTTTGAATCAATTTTTAATTATTTAGAAACATCATAGGAATAAAACTATGTAATTTTAGTAAAGTATTTGAAATTATATGCACTTATGTACATTATCTACTATAAAGATAGAAATGTTTGCATAAAAACAATTTTTTTACATTTTTCCTCATTATGTTTTAAAGACCACATTAATTTTGCAGTAAGATTGTACTTACAGAAATAATAACAAATTTATTAGAAAAACAATTTAATCTGCTACATCTGACACAACAATTTGAACAAATAACAGGCTTCATACTGTGCTTTCCACACACATGTGAGCACACGCTGTGAGCATGTCATGGTGGATTTACCAATAAAAGTATGGAACATCGAAAGCGGCCATCTCCTCGTGCCTCTCTTTGTAGTATATGTACTTCCTTGCCATCTGATCTATAGTATCGACCCCTCCTTTCGTGGAATTATAATAAATATTTATCTAGGATTTTTCGGTATCATATGGCATCTTCTGGCTCGCGACGAATTCTTTTGAAATGGAAAAATTACAATGCAGTATGTTATCACGTCATAAAATGCACTATTTTCACCCTCAAGGTCTGTGCCCTGGCTTGGGTCACTATTCGTTTGGGAAGGGCCATTCTTTTCCTGGCTCCCTGAACCCGAGGTTTTACGAGACCGCGGGTTTGACCGTCCCTTCTTTTTGCTGTCATAAAACGACCATGATGCCATATTGCTTATCGGTACGGACCAAACTAATGTCGCATTCATACTGAAAGAAACAAAACGAAAATCCTCCCACATCTTTGCTTGCATGTAAGGTTTTTCACACCAATATATTGCTCTATGAGAAAACAAATGAACTACAAATAAGGAGGGTGTGGAAATGAATGAAATGCAAAATAATTTGACTATAAATAGCAATACTGGGAGGCAGGAGTTGCAAGAATAAAATCGATCAATCAGAAGGCACACTATAATTTAGGCCACCCGCTTGTCAAGGCATGCAGCCAATGATGAAATAATTTGCAGAAAATTGAAATATGCATACATTGATGGGAAACTTCAAGTAATTGTTATCTATAAGTCTCTGCATAATGTAATTAAATATCAAGACGGCATCTTTATTTTTAAACAAAATTTGTGGACCTTGGAGCCTCCCCCCTGGTAGTTCTAGGGTTAAAACTTAGTAATCCCTACCCCACTATAAGAGGGCGCATCATGTTACTAGCCAAGGGCACCCAAATGTCTTAAGACGGCCCTGTGTATAGATAGATGTATGCAGGGTTGTGCTGCAGACAGCCCGGTCTGGCTCGCACGAGTCGGGCCGTCTGCAGCCTTTGCTCTAATCATGGTCTCACTAATAGGAATGTGTTTCTGACATTGATCATCTACCCAAAGTTTTATAAGTTTTCCATTTTAGGAATCACAACACCGCGCCTAGGACTGTTTATTGTTGTTATCAAATTACCTGAATTTATCACATCTTCTAGAATTTTCTCCTTCTGTTTCACATAAGTGCTAATAAATAAAAAAGGGTCGGAGACTACGGCGAGATGAATTAATTAAATTAAAACATAAATACTCCTTAACCATACAAAGTGGTACTTTGTACGGTTAAGGAGTATTTACGTTTTAATTTAATTAATAAGTGCTAATAGTTGAAGGACACATTCCCAACGATCGTACGATTTCAGTATGGCTTTCATCTTTCTCAACACACTTTAAAATTACTAATTTCAATTCATAACCATGAGTCTTATGCACTCTTTTATTTGTTTCACTTACATTATCACTATTACATTTCCTTTTAGATGCCATGTCAAGTGATAAATTTATAAATGAATCAATAAAATAATTAAATTTAAATAAAAGATTAACAGAAAAAAGTGAAATCAGCACAAATTCAAACAATTAGAGCAGATATAACTACGTCTACACTAAAACTAAACCTCGCGTGGTTGGTCGGGACCAATTACTCTGCAAAAATTACTCCGCGTAAAGTAGTTCCCAATTCGATCAGCTGTGTCGAAATCTCAAATTTGTTGAATCTCGAACAGTCAAATCTCGGGAGTCGCCTGTACAAGAATAATTTCATCTTTGTTGACATATGAAGGTTAATTTTATTTCCTTATGTGAGAAGTAATTGGGGTAAATCTACCTCTTAATGTTGTAGAATTATTTTAAGAAGTATAGAAATAAAGTTATTGGTTGGTACTCCCTGCATTTTATTTTAATAAACTAAATGAAATATATAGGGTAATTACCTGCTGTTAAACATAATTAAGTAGCATACATATATTACTTTTTCATAAATGTAATGTAAACTATAGCCTGATATATTAAGTATTTATAAAATGGACTTGTCTAAAAGATAAGCACTTTTACTGTAGGTAATAACAGAGTATATATGACATTCCCTTTGATTTAATGCTTCTTTATGGGATTAATATGAAATTCATGTAATTGTCATCTCATTGAAAAAAACTGTTAATTCTTCATAACATTTTTTATCGCTTCAGACTATGGGAAGACTATTCGTTTCTTTTATAAATTGCAATTAAATATCCAGCCGATTCTCGTGGGAGAAAACATTTTCCAATATTAAATTTAATATACCGTATATCTTTGAGTATAAGTCGAGAAATTTCTTGCTGTTTTATGCCAATCAAATCCTACCTTCAACTTACCATATATCTTCGAGTATAAGGTGATTTGAGTATAAGTCGAAATGTACTTTTTAGCCTAAAAAAGCGTCTAAAATCCAAGACTCGACTATAAGTCGAAGCTAAGAAAACGAAAATAAGATAATTTTGTAATTTACAAAAAAATTAATATATATACAGGTGAACCTCTACTTACGAACATTCCACATACCAATGAATTGCGCCTCGCACTTCATTTACGAACACACCCTCACGCACTTACGAACATCGGTCACAGTAAGAACACGTAAACTTGTCAACACGTCATTTGCCGTTTGTATTCGAAACCAAACGTGTTTATATACGTATTGTTTTTTATTACCCTTGAAATATGGAAAACAATTGTAAATGTAGTGTTCGTGAAAGTGCTAAAAGTGGTAAAAAACCATTTGACACCAGGCCTCCAGCGAGGGTTTTCTCCCCGTAAACCTGTAAGTGTTATTTTTGTTTTTCTTTCCTCGCCAAGTTTTATTTATTGTTTATTCTGTCTCTAAATATTCTCATTTTGTACAGTTAAGGAGTACTTATTTTTTTAAATAAAGAGAAGTAGCCGCACAGAGTATGGCACAGGGTCGGGCACCGGAGGTGCCAGGGGCAGAGCCCCTAGTCACTGTGTAATACACTAGATTCTGGGAAAAATAGCATTTATTTTAGAATTAAAAAAAGTTTTTTCCCCTACTTATCTGCTTCTCTCCACTCTTGCGCTCTATGAAAACATAGGAATCCCCCTGACATTCAATTGATGTTTTTATAAAAACAAGTGCAGTAAGGCCTTGTTTTTTTGAGCTGAATCGACAAAGAATAGTCAATTTCACACTCGATTCTATAGTAATAAAATGAAACGTGATCGGTATTTTCAGATTCCTTCACTTTAGTGACAATACAAATCCCCCAGACAAAGATGACGACGACTATGACAGACTGTGGAAACTTAGACAAATAATTGAAAAACTCAACGATTCATACTCTAAATTCTACAACCCATCAGAACATTTATCAGTTGATGAGGTTATTGTTCTTTTTAAAGGAAGGGTTATTTTTAAGCAATACATCCCTAAGAAACACAAACGTTTTGGAACTAAAATATACAAACTATGTGACTCAACTGGCTATACACACGACATGACGGTTTACCTGGGGAAAGACAGACAAAATACGCCATTGCCAATGACACCCACACATGCGACTGTGACAAGACTGACAAGGAGAATGGAAGGGGTTGGACATAAACTTTATATGGACAACTTCTTCTCCTCTCCTACTTTATATGAGGATTTACACAGAAAGATGATCAACTGCTGTGGGACAGTTAGACATAACCAAAAATGAATGCCGAAAAATTTTGACCGTAAGACTTGAAATTGAAAAAAGGAGACGTTATTTCGCGAGTTAGGGGATATACGACGGCTATAGTATGGAAAGACAAATGAGAGGTGTATACGTTAACAAACGCACACAGTCCACCAAAAGAAGGAAACTTTTGTGATAAAAGAGGGAACGCTCTGAAACCAGCTATTGTGCAAGACTATAATAAGCATATGGGGTATGTGGATAAAGGGGACCGAATGGCAAATAGCTACACCATTAGCAGAGGAACATGGAAGTGGATGAAGAAATTGTTTTTCCACTTACTGGACATGACAATTCTTAATAGCCACATAATTTTGTCGTCTTGTGGTGGAATTAAGGTGCACAGGAATTTTCGTCGTGCTTTGGAGGGAAATTTGTTAGAAAGTGACGAGAAGCAAACTCCTTCCAAATCCTCCCCAACAGTAAGTCGAGTTTCTCCATCTGGACAAAACACAAGATTGGAGTTGAGACATTCAGAGCATTGGCCAGTAAAATGTTCTAGATTACGGTGCCACGTGTGTTCGGCAAATAAAAAAAGAGCGGAAACAAGATTCAAGTGCGCCAAATGTGATGTAGGTCTCTGTATATACCCATGTTTCCGTATTTACCATACCAATATGAAAGTTTAAAGCCATATATTATTATTATAAACTGTGTTAATCATAATAATTAATCATTGTTTTATGTTTTGAGTGTAAATTTTAGGTAGTAAGTGAAGGTCAAATACGGAACAGAAAAAATGTTTTTCGTAATTTAAAAAAATTGTTATTATTTATGTTGCAAGATGATTGAGACAAAGTACAAGTACATTGTAATTCCACAAAGTGTGATAATGTTCGTCTACAAAATCATGTTAATCTTCTCAGTTTATTCCATTTTTTAATTATACATTCATACTTTTAGGTTTACTTATGATTTATTCATCGAATTTAATAGTTGTTCAGTGGTTTCTCATAATATTAATTGACTGAAATATATTTAACATCATTTTTCTTTAATATGCCTTTTATTTGGACTAATTTTATTGATTGAAGAAATGTACCGGTTAGAAGGAATGTATGTTCTTTGTGCCCCGATACGAAAAAATACGTCCGGCTGTGAGGAGGCGCCGCCGTACGATAAAGATTAAATGCACTCAATCTCTCTAAAACTCTTTCAGAGACAAGTACACAGTAGGATAAGCTGTCATATTCATCAATTCATGAAAAATCTAGTATTATATCAATTTCTTGGAAGTTGCATATTTCCTTGAATTCGTCATAATGTGATTCAGTATATAACAGCAGATTTTGCAGATCTTTTTGGATACAAACAATTAAATTTATATTCATTCATTGTAAATCCCCCATCTCAGCACAATTTCTCAGGGCCATGTACGTATTAATATGGCACCGGGTAGATCTTTGGTAGCTTTATAAATGAAAAGTACATCTTGGGTGCTGGAAGGTTGGAGACCTCTTCCATGCAGCTGCCCGGGTTCATATCCAGCAGAGCTGGACTTTTCGGCCTGGGATTTCCCCATTCCCTACTTGTGTGGTTTGAGGAGACTGTGCTAGTCCTTTGGAAGGGACGTCAAGCAGGTGTGCTCTTTCTAAAGAGTAGACTTATAATGACATTGGGTTTCCCTCTTCCCTTCTGTCATGCAAGTAAAAGCTATGGCGATAAAAATCCATGAGGCAGATTCGCTAGAAAAATGCACACACACACACAGTTCATCTTTAGATGAGACACATCCATTTCTGCATTTCTTAGTGTGCATTCAAGATTGATGATTATTTTTCTCATAGCTATAACTAATATTTATTTTTTTTATAAACAAGGGACTTTATTTTATACCAATTATTTGTATTTCTCTTTTTCAAGAGTTACATGGATGAAAAAGAAGAGAAAAGGATTAGTCTTCTTTTGGAAAGTGCAATGAATTGGATTGGATGATCCCAATGAAAAGTGGACTATTTAGAGGAAACTTAACACATTACAGAGGGCAAACAGACAGCACAATCTGTGGTTGAAGATAGACATGATGCTGTGGGCTGGTACAGGCATAGAGGTTTATTGCACAGCAACTATTTTGTGAATAGTTAAGGTTTTGTTTGAACAGTAAATGCTGTTACAATAATATAAAATTACGGAAAGAACTACATTTGTTTTAAAATAATGTAAATGATTAAATACCACTAGGTAACTTGGTGTTTATTCTCTGGTTTTCTAACATGGTCAAAATGACGATGCGTAGCCTATTACACTACAAAATAACACAGGAACTTCTAAAGTCTAATTACCGTATATACTCGTGTATATGCCGACTCCATGTATAGTACGACCCCTGATTTTTTGGTGAACAAACCTGATTTTTTCATATATCTCGTTTATAGTACGACCCCAGCTTTTCACCATGGTCGATATATTTCGTTTCGATAGCTCGATGGTTACGAGCGAGATATATCGAACAACCTTGATTTTCCACACCACCATAGAATAGGCCGTAAATGTCATAAATAGTATTTCTTGCGAGTGCACTAAAATTCGGATAAGTTAAGTATCTTACTCCTAAAACATTTAATAAAAAGTGATATGAATCATGATTGCACAAGATGAAATAAAATCGTTTCAATTCTAATATCTGGATTACGTTCCGCGTACGTAATGGTTCCACCCGCTCATCTATTTAATAGGTAGGGATAACGGATAAAAAGAAATTACTTTGTAATATTCCACAGTCTTTATTGTTTCTTCAATCACACACCCACCACCGGTTTCCACTACAAAATCATTCTAATGGTGTTACTAACCGACGTAACACCTTTAGAATGACTTTGTAGTGGAAACTGATTGGTGTGTGATTGTAGAAACAATAAAGACTGTTGAATATTACAAAGTAGTTTCTTTTTTCCGAGATGTCGAAATTCCATAAAGTTACGCCGTCTACGATACTTTTAGTCCAACTCATTCCAATCCATCCCTTGTAAAAAGACGCAAACAAAGACGTACATACATAAAATTCCAGAAAGGAAGTGCCCATAAATCGTCACTTATATCAAGTATTTGTGAATTTGAAGCTGTATATATGAAAAAGATTCTACTCTTCACGAAGCAACATAACAACGATAAAGGACCTCACTGTTAAGGTTAGCCTACCATTAGAATGCGTGCGGGTGTCATAACTTCACCGAAAATTCCCGTGAAGATACATGAATTTTAAATCCTCAAATGCATTACTTGTGTATAGTACGATCCCCAATTTTTGCAATAAAAATTTGGTCGTAAAAACTCGTACTATACACGAGTATATACGGTAACTTGAAATGAAGGGAACTTCATAAACTGTACCATTACAAAGACTAGTTAGATAAAATTCCTCATCATGAGATTTTCTTTGTAATCTGAAAAGCGTATTGTTTTATAAAAATTATATTGTAATGTGAGTCATGTCGTTGGACCTGTAGTGTCCAAGCTGACAAGGTTGGCAGCTCTGAAAATGAATACTCGTTTGTCTTGTTGGTCAAGTTGGCTGGCTGTAAAATGGTGGAGTGGTGAATAAAGACAGCATATAATTTGGAAGACATTTTAATTGTAGACCAATATCGTCATGAATACTGGCCATCCAGGCCGTAGCAAAGCTTAGAACGTACATTGGCGACGAGGATAGATATTGGTTGGTGCGGTGAAATTATCCGTGAGCCAAGAATTGTGAGTGGTGGCATGCTGCAAGTAGTTATATATGATGCACGTTGGCCTATCGTCACTGTTGTGCAACATGGCAAGTAAAAACCCGGAATATGAAAGGTTTAATCCGTTTGTCGACGCCTCAACTATTGGAATTCGTTGGAGGTGGTTGTGGGGCTTCGATTTGATGGTCGAAGCGAAAGGTGTGACTGCGGCCCGCAAGAAGGCCAAGTTGCTGCATTATGCTGGTCCAGATGTGCAGCTCAAGGGACATCGCCAGTGTTAGGATCAGGAGCAACAGGTGATAATGTATATGCGAGGGCCATCAGAGTCCTCACGCGTCATTTTGTGGCTGAGGTTAATACGCCGTATGAGCGATACATGTTTACCAAATTGTATCAATAAGAGACAGAATCGATTGGTGAATTTGTGATTAAGCTGTGTCAACAAATTGTCAACACAGGCTGGCAGGGGCAACAAGCAGAGGAAGCCATTTGGGATCAGATAGTGGCAAAATGCTTCTCCAGTGAGCTACGTTCTAAGCTCTTAGCCGAGGCTTCCAACCTATCCCTGGCAAAAGCAATGGAGATAGCACGGCGATGGGAGTTGACAACGCACCAAGCCGAGGACATGGTGACGACACACCAGGTGAAAGCAGTGAGCACCAAGGGAGGAGGCAAGAAGTCCAACTCGGTTAAGAAAGGTGCATGCTACCGGTGTGGAAAAACAGGATATTATGCGAATGATGACAAGTGCCCGGCGAAGAATGAAAAGTGCAAGAAATCTGGCTTGATAGGTCATTACAGGAATTGCTGCAAGACTAAGCAGGGTAGAGTCGAAAGGGAAAAGGAACAAAAGTCAGGAAAGAAAAAGAAGAATAAAGTGCAAAGTGCTAACCAAAAGCAGGATTCCTCTGACTCAGGAACAGAAAAGTCAGGGACCCAAGCAGGACTCTAGTCTTGAGTCTCAACAGGGGGATTTAGTGGAATCTCAGCAGGTTCTAGAAACGATTCCAAAGCTGCCGGAGGAAGCTAGACCTCAAAGGATTCGGATAAAACCAAAGTACCTTTTGTAATTAAAGGTCCAGAAAATATTTGTTCATTATTGAAATTTTTTATGATTGTGTCATTTGAAGTTGATTATAGCTTGTAAAATTTTCACGATTGTGTTATCTTGAAATGTTAATCGTTTGTGAATTTCCTATGATTGAGTCATGTGAATTTAATTATATATTAGTAAAATTTTATTGATTGTGTTACCTCAAAGAAATGTTACAGAGTATGTTCATGTGTTGTTTAATTCTCTTGGAAAAGAGGAGGGATTGTAATGTCCGAGCTGACGAGGTTGGCAGCTCTGAAAACGAATACTAGTTTGTCTTGTTGGTCAAGTTGGCTGGCTGTAAGACGGTGGAGTGGCGAATAAAGATGGCGTATAATTTGGAAGATGTGTTAATTGTGGACCAATATCGTCATGAATACTGGCCATCCAGGCCGTAGCAAAGCTTAGAACGTACAGGACCAATCAGAGTTATGTGTGGTTGGCATGCAACATCCCTCTACCTCAGTGCTTCCCAAACTTTTGAGCTCCGCGGACCACTACAGCAACCCTCCAGACCCTGCGGACCACCTCATTTATGACACAAACATACTTACTGTTACCACAATAATGAAAAGGGGTTAATTTGACTGCAGATAGGTGAAATCTGGAAATATGAATGAGAAGAAAAATCTTTAAGCTAACTAGGTACATTACTAAAGCACTGAATACCTGTGATAGTGTAAGAGTTGATTAACTTTTCCCAAAAAAATTCAACTAAATATGCGGTTCATTCTAAAACATTACATTTTGGAAACCTTCGCGGACCACCAACGAAACCACAGGCGCGGACCACAAATGGTCCGCGAACCATAGTTTGGGAAGCACTGCTCTACCTTACATAAGAGGGTCAGTTATAAGATGCCAGTCACACTTGTAACACCAAGTGAATAATTCCTGTTGACCTTTATGGGTGTTTGTAGTTTATAAACCTGAGTTTGTCTAGTTAAAATATCATAAAATGATACAAACAAAACAAATTTTTACTTAATTTTCAACAACACGCGTTGATTAATAATACAATTACATAAACTGCTGATGAATATCAACAGGAAAGTGTGTGAAAAACGAACTAAAAATTTTAACATCTACAGCTTTCATGCTTAGAATTAAACATCTCACGCTTTTGGCTATGTAAAAAAAGCTTTTAAAAAATTCGTCATTCTACAACAATAACAAAGTATACCTTGTAACCCGTGTATACAAGTACGTCAGGAATTCAAATAAATTATTTTTTAATCTAACGTTTAAAATACCTTTAATTTGTTCCTCAATCTTCCATAAACCACTTTCATAATCTAATGTAAGTTTTCTTAATGCTCCAACACACTGATCTGTCGTCAAGTCTTTCAAATCAGGTAGACCTTCTACTCTTAAGAGAGGATTGGATTCAGGCAAATCTGCTGGAGACTCCGGTATACTTCGAATAAATTCAAATCAATTACACTAAATTATAACATATAATTATTATAACAAATTTTATTTAAAAAACAAACGAACAAAAATTTCGAGTTGGCCATAAGATGACAATATAAATATCATTGACAAAATTAAATATTGCATTAAAACCTTCAACATACAGGACTACATATCCGCTTCCACACGAGTTATTTGCGTGAAAATTATTTGCTATAATAGCCGACAGTCTCCTCCGTAACAGAGCCCCAGCCATGTCCTTGATGTAGCGATGGGCACACCGACTAATAATAATCGACTAAGTCGATTATTTCAAAAAACCGACTAAATCGATTTTTTAGAATTAGTCGATTTATTTAGTCGTTTCACCATCCCTCTGAAACTTCGGCCAAAAATTGTGACGGAAAAGTTCGGAAGGGTAATCCTAAGCCTACTAGCGCTAGTGTCGAATAAAAAGGTGAAAGGAAAGGAACGGAACTCTGTATACTCCGTGTCATCTTTTTCACCTTTTAAAGCGGACATCTTGTGAGAATTTGTGGACTGGTTCTGTTTTAGCTGTGGTTTAAATTTTTACGGAAAAATGCCGGTCATTATAAGGTGTTCAGTCGTTGGTTGCGGGAATACACGGGAAAGTCCTGGCATCAAGTTTTTTACTTTCCCGATTGACAGGAAGTTGTAAGTAATTTCTATTTTTCGATTTCGACGATTACGATAAATCTCGTAGTCAAACCCCCTTCTTTGGTATCTAAAATATTTCAATTTGCTATTTTTATGAAGATAGGTAGTAATTACACGTTATGTATGTGATTTATAGGCCATCGTCATAGAAGCTTCTAACAAATTTGGCTCATCTACGAAAAAATTGTTGCATTAAAATTTTTCAAGGGGTCAGAAAATGGTCTGAAATGCTTTAACCAGCCTAGACATACTCCAATGCATAGATGTCTTACCTGCAATTATCATTTCCTTTGTTGGTAACTTGGTGCGCAGAATTATTTCTGTAGGGCAGCGTTTCCCAATTTAATTTCGCTACGGAACCCTTGCAACTCGAAAGAGAAGTTGCGGAACCCCAAACAGTTATTTTGTTTATAAGGTGAAAATCGAAGCACAAGTAAGTACAGATAATAATAAAGATAGGTCATGTGATCAACATTTCGTCTATTTTCATATATTTAAAGATAAAAATCGTTTATATGAACGGCATCTAGTCGATTTCTGTATTTTGTTTTTGTTGTGTATTTCGAGAACCCAGTTTCGCATAAGTACGTGCTCGCGAATGGTAATAACTCTATAATTGCCCGTCTTGATAAGTCTGAATATTCATGATATAAGCTGCCCCAAAATGTAATCGGAGAAACTTCTTTAAATGTTTGTATTAAATGGACATCTGAAGTGATTTCGATTAAATTTTCATAATCTAGTGCAGATAATCCTTCTGGTTTCTCGGTTATACTGAATGGATTCCGAATCCAGTTATTGTTCTCATTGATGTTTGGAAAATACTTCCTGATGTTGGTGTATAAATTGCGAAGATGATCTACAATGTTGCTCTGAATTTCTTCTTCAAGTTTGCATTTGTTTTCTTCAAGGAAATCATTGAATGTTGGAAACCAATCCAAATTATTTTGTTATACAGACGAAATCCAAAACTAGCTTCCTGGAGAATGACAAAATTTTATCTTTCGCATTGAAAATAGTTACATTCTTTGTGTGGATGTATTTAAATCTGACCGTTCCAAATACTAATTCCAATACTTACTACCTAAAACAAGATCCCATCGAGCATAAATGCTTTGACAACGCCAATGTACCAAGTCACAAATGAAGCAATCAATTTCTTTGGCACAATTCAAGATGTGTATAACTTTTTCTTTTCTGGCAGGTTGTGAAAAATCATGTAGACTTGACATTAAAACCTCTGTCTGACACTAGATGAGAAAGCAAGATTGAAGCAATTAAAACATCAAGATTTACCTTGCCAGAAAGTTACGATGCTTTATTTGATGAGTAAGGTAAGCAAAATTTATATTTTTCTTGTGTAACTTTACATTTCTAATGTGTTATGATCGGAATACAGTGAAGTAGTTGTCAAGCATCTTCCTATCAAGGTGGCAGTTGGAGAAGATGTCACCTATGCTGCTCCAGGAAAGCAGAAAAAAGAACAAAATATACTTGTTCTTTAAGTGTATTACCACTTTGTCCCCACCCATGATTTCTTAAATTTCATGGAAAGTAAACTGCATTTTGTAAATGTAAAATTTTGTATGTTTTGTATTGTGCACTGCAAGCACAAAATGTTCTGCTGTATCTTCGTGCATAAATTAAGAGGACTCTTCCTGGTACCATGTTTGTTAAAATATTTTGCTATGTAAATGTGTAATTTAGATGTGTGTTCCAAGTTTAGGTAACTTTTAGGTAAAATAATTACTTTTTCAATTTCATTACTTTCGTAAAATATGTGCGGGATAGAGTTTTAGTATCATTGTGTGAAAAAATAAGAGGAACTCTTCCTGGTACCATGTTTGTACCCATATTTAGCTATGTAAATAAGGTGTGTTTCCAAGTTTAGGGAAACTTTAGATGAAATAAGTTGTTTCAATTATATTACTTTTGTAAAAAGGCGTGTGTGTGTTTATTGGGATATATAGTTCCTGCATATTTTTCTTTTAAGTTAGGCAAATAAAAAATATTTTTGATGTAAATATCCCTTCCTTCGTCAGTGTTACAGACAAAAATCACCACTTTATTAAAAAAATTCTAAGTTTCTATAATTTAAACTGGAAAGTGTTCAAGCTCGCAAAGTAAATTTTTATTAAAGTTTCTGAAAACTAATGAATGTAATCTAATAATGTGTTGTATATTAAAAGTTATAAAATTTTTGTTTGGTATTAATAAAAATTCTAGATTATGTAAATGTTATGAGTTTTACCTTCTGTGAACCTAAAAGCATGTGCAAGATATTTGTATATGTGATTTGATTGAACGTTTAAATAAATATATTCATATTTCCATTGAATGCATTGTATATTAAAAGAAAATTTTTGCTTGGTATTGATAAAATTTCTACATTATGTGAATGTTATGATTTTTACCTCCTGTGAACCTAAAAGCGTGTGCAAGATATTTGTATATGTGATTTCACCAAAATTTTAAATAAATAAATTTATTCATATTTCCATTGTATTATATTCATTGTTTATAATGAATTCCCTCGGATTTATTTTTGTGTATATTTCATTGACTCTAATGATCGTCTCTGGAGAATTATTACAAAAATAAAATTTCCCATTATAAATTTCAAAACTTCTCGTTCTTATGCAGTTAAAATATTTAAGCAAATTCAGCATAAATTCGTATTGTTTTATAAAATAATTATTTTCACTCATTTTTCCGTTTAATACTTCAAGTCCGGACTTCGTATAATAATTTTAAAAAGAAATTAAAAATGCCTTGCACCGATTCCAATGCTTATGGGGTAATATATGCTTACTTGGTAACGGTAATCAACAAAGCATACATACCTAAGCGTTATATATATAGATTGTTTCAATGCTTCATCCCATATATCGTATAAGTTTAAATTCATGAAATTCCTGTAATAGTGATTTTGATACAAAATGAACCTTCGATGTTCAAATCTGATGCTTAAACAGATTTGAGAAAGCCGCTGTATGACGTCACGCTAAGAGCGACGCTATTGACATCTGGTTATCCCCTTCCGCTAAACTTCGGAACAGCCGTTTCTAAGGGAGTTTCAGAGGCCTGGCTCCAACGCATGGCTGGCTTCCACGAGAGCCAATAGAATAGCAGTGGGGCAAGCGCGCCATATGCCGCTCTCAGCCGCCCATTTGTGCCTACTCCGGTGACATATGCCGCTCGGCGCACGGAACGTGTTCAAATATTGGGTACACATAGTTGATTTTCCGTATCCTAGGAAAAAACTCCAATGTGATTTGATATAGATTATAAGAAGTGGTAAACATAGGATATTTGAGCAGTTTTTAATCACAAGCGGAGGTATGTTATCTGGACTAGGACTTTTATTAATATCAACTGTATTAAGTTTAGTTATAATATCACTAGCTGATAATTTAAATTGAGAAATATATATTGTGTGGTCATAATTAGGATTAATATCAGTATCGGAATATTTACTATAAACACTAGAGAAGAAATTTGAAAAAAGGTTTGCTATTTCCTGACCATCATCACCTGATTGGGTATCTAAAAACGTGTTTTGGTAAACCAGCATCTCTCCGGGTCGAGTTCACAAATTTCTAAAAGGGCTTTATGTCAAAAGTTATAGATTCTTCTAAGTCATTGATGTAATTTGAAAAGCAAATTTTATTTAAACTTTTGCATTTGGTTCGTAAATTTGAAAATATATTGTAATCAATGGATAAATTGGAGATTTAATAAGTCATATGAGCTTTGTTTCTACTATTAAGTTCTTTAGTTCAGGTGTAAACCAGATGGGGAATTGTTTCTTTTTTGGCTTAACTTTGGGGACGTCTATTTATAATATCTTGCAATACATCGTAAAAGAAGTTTAATGAAGAATCAATATCAAGATTTTGTAATGAACACCAGTTTATATTAGATAGATCATTAAATATGGCATCATATCACTTCATGGCTGCTAAAAGGTTAAAGAGGAAGTTTAAATTTACTTAACCGTTATTAATCCTGAGAAATGAATTGCTTTAATTTTTATATATCGTATAAACGATTCACCTAACCCTATCATGGATGGCAAATTAATAGATATAAAATATTAGGTATTTATATAGAAAAAGTCTTCGAATAAAATCTGTAGTGTTTTTAAAATAGAACATTTCATTTCCTATACATATTTATTGTAGGATTAAGTATTTTTGAGAAAATCCAACTAGAGACACATGTTAGTTCAGTTTGAAATAGGAAATATTCATGTATGGATACGCAACTGTTGCCACCCTTAACATTCTTAGCAGTAATCGAAGTAAATAAGATCTTACATATATTAAATTATATACATGTATTTGTTGTAAAATAGATTTTAAAAAGGTTTTTCCGGACTTTTCTATTGTAAAATTTCAAATCAGATAACAAACAATGATATTTTTTGTTATAAGCGAAAGGATGGAAACTTTTATACAGGTAATGTGTGTTACATATTCCAGTGTTTATTTAATTTATAACATATTATTAATAAAAGGGCCGATTAAATATTAATTAAAGCATTTCAATATTACTTATTAAAGATACCATGTTTATTTTGCAGTATTTAATAAAAAATGTAAAGAGAACGGAACAGCCATGAACAAAAGAAGTCCGAACATGCGCATCCATTAAGTCTGTGACGGACGTGTAGAGGATAGGTTTTGGTCACTTTAATTTTCATCGAGGAAGATCACATCGTCGACGAGTGAGGAACTTTCTCTTCATACTTGCCAAGAGATTTACATCGACCTCGTGTTACTGTGATCCATTGTCGGGTTTGAATTCTGTAGTTAGAAATAAGCGAAAATTTAATTTAATTGCCGCCAACGGCATGCTTCACCGGGCTAGCATTACCGCATTAATTTGCTGTACAATTTTGTCTCAAGGTCATTCCGGTCCGTAGTTCACAGATTTTTTAAATTATTTCTTAGTTAAACGAAGTGGTTGATCTCTTCACTGTAAGTTAATGGCGGCATAATCTTTGCATTAATTAGGGGAAAGCTTTATATAGGATCAATGCAATTATTTTTCCTTGTTGAAAGTATTAACCACGTATATTTTGGGTGGACTGAGTCAAGTTTAGACATGAATATGGTTATTAACTTGTCGAGTGGTTGTGTAAGCGTCAAGTTACAAGGTAAAGGGTTTTTTATCACATAGGACAGGTAGTGAAATTTCTATCGTTGTTTCGGAAATATTTCTTATTCATACGACATTTTATAAATGATTTTATATACGGTGGTAGCCGATGATGAGGGTTGCCAACAGTGCCAATTTGACGAGAGTTCGGGGCAGTGCATATAACTTTTCGTATATTTTAACCTCGATAAAGCGTACGCTTAGCTGAATAAATAATATTTTAATGAATAACTGAAAAAATATTAAGGTTCTTTCCCAAATAGTCAGTTTTCTGACAAAATCCTCCTGCGATGTTTAATGTTGGCAACCCTATCGTAAAATTCATTCTTTGATATATTTCGTTTATTGAGTTGATATTAATGTACGTAATCAGTACATACTAGTCTTATGGTTTTGAAATGAGTATTTAGCCTAACTTAGCAACTAAAGGGATACAAATTTTATATTTTACAAATCTTGGAATTTGAGTTAAATATAATATTTTCGAATATTATCGGAGTGATTTAGCACGAGAGACATTACATGATGTTAACAGAAATAATATTCAGCATGAAATTACAGTACAAACTTTTAAGGTTTCATTCTCTTGTTTCAGAAGAATGTTTCCAGAAGACTTCACAGAACAGCTGTCGTGTTCCCTTTTGAGATATCAAGAAATATTAACGGTGAGTACAATCTCAACTTCTTTAAGTAATTTGCCTATTGCATTTAACGTATTGGCTGTTACCTCAGGAAGTTTCCAGTGAGAATTATGCTGGTTTTTCCATCTATTAATGGTGAAAGTGTAACTTGAGTTTAAATTGGAAAGTGATAAATCTCAACTTCTTTTGTTAACATAAGTGTTATCAATGCTTCAATTTTTGGCATATTTTATGAAATACTTTGTACCTGGGAAATTTTATTTTTCAGTCTACTGACTTTCAATTCAGCATAAATCAATTAAATATGCTGTATAAATAGGAGATAATTTCATAGAAACAAAAATATTAGTTTTGCAGTGACAGTGTAACGTGAAATGTTCATTGAATTTACTCTTTGGTGATGTGTAAAGTATTTAATGTTGAAATTATGGAGACAATTTGAGTCAATGCAAAATTATTAAAATACTTTGCTTGGAAAATGCTTTCTATATGGAAATGGCTGAAGCAGTCGAGGAAATATTTTTGGGAAAAAGATTTATTAGTCAAAAGTCAGTCGAATTATTGGAATACATGCAAACTTTTGGAAAGTTGCTTTGCTAATAAAAGTTTGCTGTGACAATTGGTGTTTATTGTTTTTTTTCACTGGTGGTTGGCTAATTATCAGTTGAGCATGCAAAGAATTGTACATGACTTATTCAAATATCATTTTAGAGCATTTTATTTTATAAATGTTCAGTGAATCAAATCAAAATAGCAATTAAACTGTAACAGATAGAAGGCTGAAATTTGTGGGTTGTATGTGATGTATTATGCCAGTTATTACTATGATAAAGGATTTTATTTTAATGAATAAATGAAAATATATGGATAAGGTTTCCTCCCAAGTATTTATGTATTCATTTATCAGACAAACTTCACGTATTAAATGTTGGCAACCCTTTATCACAAAATTCATTCAAAGCAATGATTTATTTAGTTGATATTAATTTCCATAATCAGTATATACTAGTCCAATGGTTTGGAAATAAGCTTAACTAAGTAACTTAAGGGATAAAAGTTTTAGATTTCTTTACAAATCTTTGAGGTTGTGTTACAATAGAATAAATTCCAATATTATCGGAGTGATTTAGCACGAGAGACATTGCATAATGTAACCGGGAATATTATTCAGCATGAATTTACAGTACAGATTTCATTCTTTTGTTTCAGAGGAATGTTTGCAGAAGATGTCACAGGACTCAGCTGTCATGTTCTCATATATGTGATAACAAGAAATAATAACAGTGAGTATAATCAGTGTGTTTCTTTTAAGTAGTTTGCCTATTGCATTTAACATATTGGCTGTTTTGTGATACTTTTGTTGGCTGTTACCTGAAGAAGTTTCCAGTGAGAATTATCGACGTATTTAAATGAATAGCTAGGAGGAATTTAGTCGTGTAACCATGCATTTGTTTTTTACTATATGTTCAATACTTACTGTGCTAGTTATTCATCTATTAACGGTGAAAATGTAGTAACTTCAGCGTATATCGGAAAGTGATAAATCTCAACATCTTTTAAGTGGATATTTCGTTGATAGAATAAAATTGATTTTATAATTTAGACCTTCAAAGATTTGCCAATTATCGTTAACATAAGTGTTATCAATGCTTCAATTTTTGGCATAATTTATGAAATACTTTGAGCCGGAGAACTTTTACTTTTCAGTCTACTGACTTTCAATTCAGCATAAATCAATTAAATATGCTGTATAAATAGGAGACAATTTCATAGAAACAAAAATATTAGTTTTGCAGTGACAGTGTAACGTGAAATGTTCATTGAATTTACTCTTTGGTGATGTGTAAAGGATTGAATGTTGAAATTATGGAGACATTTTGAGGAAAGTGATGAAAATATTTTGTTTGGAAAAGGCTATCTATATGGGAATTACTGAAGCAATCGCGGAAATATTTTGAGGAAAGCGATTTCTGAGATTCTTAATAGTGAAAGTTAGTCGAATTATTGGATTACATGCAAATTTTTTTAAAGTGGCTATGCTAATGAAAGTTTGTTGTGACAATTCGTTTTTATTGTTTAATTTCGCTGGTGGTTGGCTAATCATCAGTTGAGCATGCCAAAATTGTAAAATATTTATTCAAATACCATTTTAGAGCATTTTATTTTATGTTCAATCAATCAAATCAAAATAGATATTAAACTAAGAATTAGAAGGCTAATATTTGCAGGTTGTACATGATGCATTATGCTAGTTATTACTAGGACAAAGGATTTTATTTTTGGTGAAATTGGTGTGTCAGCAGGTCCAATGCTTTTTAAAATGTGAAACATATTTCATGGCATTATTATGACGATTTTTATCTTATTAGCCTGTTATTTATGAAGTATTAAAGACAGTGAATAAAGAAGTGACATGAAATCAGAAGCGATAACGTCAGTTTTTACCTTGTTAAGTGCAGCATATTGGTCTTGTTACGATGAAAGCTTTCGGAAGATTAAAAATATTTCCTTACTATTATTTGGCTTAAAGTTCTAATCAGAATTCATATTCTTTGACCGTTTTTCAATGTAAAAACAAACCATAGTCTTATCCAATGTGAAATTGGTTTTAGATTATATATTATAGATATAGACATTATAACCAATGCCGTGATACGTCGATAATTTCCAATTAAGAATACAGGGAATAATTTTTATAAAGTTAATTCATTAATTTAGTTGATTTGATAGCATAAATTGAAATGAATATTGCTGTTACACTTGAAATTATTAACAGATAATATTTAATACTTATCTGTAGTTAACGATGTTTATTTGTCACAGGAAAACTATAATCTATTAAAATGCCATCTCATCTAAAAATATAAAAAAAATTTTAATAACTTGGTGGTCAGCAGGAGGTGCCTTCTAAAATATCAACTTAAGATTGAGTTAACAAATAGAACGTTGATATCCCTTCATTGACTATTGAGTATATTTACTTTGCCATGCAATCTATTGTTAAACCTTAAAAGAGTTTAAGGTTCGAATTATAAATAAAATACTTTTATTGCACCGGCAAATGACGGTACAATTTTTAATTTCAATTCTTATCTAATGCGATTGCTTTATTTCCTCTGATAATTTACGCTTTATTTTCTATAAAACAATTCTTTATTTGGTTGATTAGTCAACAATCATCATCATCATAGGTAGTCTGTCCATAGACAGGTCCGTGATTATTTATGGTTAAACTTGGTTCTCCATATACTCTTATTTTCTGCAGTTTTCTTCATGACTTGATAGCTCTCTTTCTCTTTCAAGTCGTCTACTAGCTGAAACCTTTTCTTACCTCTTTCTCTTTTTCCATCCAGTTTTCCTTCTAGCACTTCTTTAATCATGCACTCTTTCCTCAGGTAATGCCCAATCCTTTTTTGATATTCTGTATAATCGTTCGCTTCTCTCATATTCTTCGTAGTACTTCCTCATTTTCTACCCTATCTGTCCATTTTTATCGTCAGCATTCTACTCCATGTTCACATTTCGAAGCTTTCCAAGTATTTAATATCATTTTTCCTTAGTGTCCATGTTTCTGCAGCATACGCTTCATTTTCTATAAAAAATCGTTTACTTGGTTTATTAGTTGAGGCAATATGGAAGGTTAAAATTTAAAAACTAATTGTCAAATAAATCTTTGCATAATAATATGAATAAACTCTTAAAGAATTTAAAATTTTACAATTCTAAAATAGGGCTCTATCAATAAGATGTTCTCTTTCATATTGTTTAAGCAAATTAATCTTTTATATTTATAATTTTAGATTATATTTCTTTATTGAGTTCACCACAACCATTTTTTCCTCTTCATTGTAGGTAGTAGCAGTTGATGCTGAGCTGTAGAGGAACCATGAATCAAAGAGTACTGCTTTGCTGAAACGAGAATTGATTCATCTGGGTGCAAGAGTAAAGAGGAATCTGAGCTGGAGGCTATGCATACGGTATGAGAGTTTTTATACCTATATGTTGTTATATTCTTGTTTGTTCAGTATATCAGGCGATAAATATCTTGTATAATATATAGCTGCATCTTACGGAGGATTTAGGAGGAGAGATTAAATTATAAGGCACTTTTTGATGAGCTAGAGACTTCAAATTTGGCATTATTATAGATTTCTGCTCACAACCAATTGAAATGAATACAATACAATAAGAATTCCAATTTTTAGGAGCTGTTTTTCTCCTATCATTCAGAATAAGCCGAAATTTATGGTCGGATTAAACTACACACAAACAATTTGATTTCTTTTAAAAATATTTATTAATCAATTTACACGTAAAGTAAATAAATTAAAAATATATCGCCACCCCTGAAAAAGAATGTTTTGTCTGGTATTGTCCGTAAGAATATTTTATTTCTGAGAATATAAGGCATCAATTTTCTGTTTGAACTTGAAAACTTATTAAATGCCAAGTTTTTGTGTTGACTTCTGAAACAGCACTGTATTAGCTCGTTTGCAGACATCGTACGTTTCTATGGTGAATATCGTTCAGCAAATTGGATATTGGAAAGTAATTAATTAAATTTAATCTTAAAATAGGAGCAGCCCTTTAAAAAGATTATTTGGATCAGGATGTTTTGTGTTCTACATATAAAATTTTACCAAGAGGTTTTGTCGTGGTTAAATAATTCCAGATTTAATTTAATAATTTAAAGAAATTTGGAGATAAATGTACGATATGCTTGAATTAATTCAGAAAATATTCTTTGGGTTTTTTTGTGGTTTATTCAAGGCAGAAAAATTTCTGAGGCAATACAAATTCTATTCATTATTCAAGTTATCAAAATCAGATAAAGAGTTTAAAATGCAAATGAAATTTCGGTTAGTTTTTAGAGCTTTGATTGAAAATCCGAACTGAATGCCTATATGTAAAGGAAAATATTTTCGTTGTGAAAAATAGAGTGGTTAGTGTGTCTAGCTCCCAATGCCGAGGGCATGGTCGTTTGTGCTTGTTAAAAATATATTACAACACATGTAATTGGAGGAAACTGTTTGTGTTAAATAAATTATTATTATTATTAACATTGATATCTCGTAATTGGCTATTGAGTATATTTACTTTGCCATGCAATTTATTATTAAACTTATAAAGAGTTTGTTTGAATTATAAATATTTGATTCGGTTCATTTTAACTTTCAATTGTTATATAACGTGATTGCTTTATTTCCCCTGATAATTTACGCTTTATTTTCTATTAAAAAAATCAATTCTTTATTTGGTTTATCAGTTGAGGCCATCATCATCATAGGTAGTCTGTCCGTAGACAGGTTCGTGATTATTCATGGTTAAACTTGGTTCTCCATATACTCCTATTTTCTGCAGTTTTCTTTACAACTTGATTCACATATAGATTCCTGATCAGTCTCCTGTCTTTCCAGTGTACACCTATATCCTTTAATATCCTCATCAGCAGTACCCAGTTTACTCTATCGAAGGCCTTCTGCCAGTCGACGAAACATAGGAGCAATCTTGGCTGTACTCTGTTGCCCTTTCTGATATGATTCTCACTACACCGATAGCATCTCTGGTTCCTCGTCCTATTCTGAAGCGGAATTGATCTTCCCCTAGCATTTCTTCGGCCTTTTTCTCTAGTCTTTTATTAAGAATACTCGTGGTGATCTTCAAAGTGTGTGACAGTAGGGATATCGTTCTGTAGTCCTTAGACTGCATTGCCGTTGGCTTCTTCTTTAGAGGGATCATTGTTACACCTAGGAAATCCTGAGGCCTCTCTCCCGAGTTGTAAATCTTGTTAATTAGTTTCGTAATCACTTTGTCCTTCCAATCCCATGACTTTTAAGTACCTCTGCCGGTATTCCATCCCTGCCTGTAGCTTTTCCTTTCTTTAATTCCAGTATTGCCTTTTATGCTTCGCTTTTCATAATACTTAGTCCCAATCTTCTTCAATGCAATTCTCTTCTTCCAGTTCCATTTGTGCCGATCCTGCCTGCTTGTTGTATAGTTCCCTAATGTATTCTTCCGAGTCGAACTGTCCTCCTTCCCATCTAGCTTCGCTCAGCCCTATGATGTCAATCCTATTTCTTTTCATTTCTTCTTTCAGGTTCTTTATCTTTTCTGCCATCCTCATGGTTTTTACATTCCAAGTACCTATGCATAAGTTATCTTCGACACATGCTTTCCTCAAGGCAGTCCCTGCCCGGAGATCCTATTGGGGGATTATTTTACCTCGAAAGAACTCGTTTTGTCCAACCATATAATCGTTACTAAGGAATTGTAATGTGGCAGTTTCCCTGTTGCTTTCCACATCGCAGATCGCAGTACTGTAGCCATTCAAATCGTCCCGATCACTCCTACAGCTCTATTGGATATAAACCCAGCCAACATAATTTGTTTTTAGCTCGATACCAAACTGACAGTACTGCTGCCTACTGCCAGGCACCGATGATAGTTTTTGTTATTAATTAATTAATTTTTTGTGAAAAACCTCCATTCGTGGATATCGAACCCAGGAACTTTGTAACGGGAAGCCGACACGCTAAGCGACACCATATGGAAGGTTAAAATTTTAAAACTAATTGCCAAATAAATCTTTCACATAATACCGTATTCACCTGAATCTAAGACGACCTTTTTTTCCAAATTTTCAGCTGTAAATATCAAGAGTCGTCTTACATTCGAATACGAAGTATATTTAAGCATTTAATCAATGGTTTTTACAACAAATGGTATATTAGAGTAAACAATTCACAACAGCAAATTCAAGTACGTACATAAAGAAGTGCAATAAACAAATAGTAATAACAATAAGAAAAACATGACGGGAATAATAATTATTTAGACTAATAATCATCGTCGACGATCATAACACAGACGACGTACTTTCATCTTGCACGTAATGGTAACCGCAATGTCAAAACAAATGAGAGCGGAAATTATTGGGATTCCCCTTTCAAACGACGCACCGCGATTCATTAAGTGTGACAGTAATTTTGAGTTGTGCATTCTTGATTTAAATGCACAACCCTTAAGTTAAAATGACAGATCATGTTGAAGTACGTGGCACGAGTGCAAAGGGAAAGTTAACAAAGGAATTAGACGGAGCTAAGATACAAATTTTAAGCTGATCGTGATAAATTACGCCGAAAAAACTAATAACTGTGGTGCGAGTAGAAAGTTCGGTGTATCTGAGGCAAATGTGCGTCGATGGAAACTCTCAAAACAGGAACTAGAAAAAGCCAAAGCCACAAGGAAGTCGCTCAGTGGTCCAAAATTAGGCCTATTTCATGGCATTGAAGAAGAAGTAGTCAAGTTTGTGCGCACCATGAGGAAGAACGGTATGCCTGTTTCGACTGAAAGTATTATACTTAAAGCTAATGAAGTTACTAGAGGACTTAATATATCATTGCAAGAATTCAAGGCCAACAGAAGTTGGTGCGTGAGAATGATGCGACGAAATAATTTTTCTTTACGGCGACGAACTTCGCTGTGTCAGAAATTGTCAGAAGATTATGTAGAAAAACTTCTCGCTTACCAGAAATACGTAATTGGACTTAGAAAAACCAATAATTACCTTTTGAGCCAAATAGGAAATGCCGATGAAACTCTGGTTTTCTTCTACATGCCATCTAATTATACTGTGAACGAAAAAGGTGCGAAGTCCGTCCTAATTAAAACTACAGGCAACGAAAAAATGCGAGTCACGGTAATGTTGGCGGTTTTAGCAGATGGGACTAAATTACCACCATATGTGATTCTAAAGCGGAAAACAATGCCTAAGAAACATTTGCCAAGTGGAATAATAGGTGTCAAGAAAAGGGAGAGATTGGTTACATGTGGTGTGGAATAGACGGCCAGGAGCTTTACTGAAACAAAGAGCAATGCTTTCACTGGATGCATTCAAGGACACATCTCCTGAAATTAAAAACATAATGAGTGCGATGAATATTGATCGTATTGTAATACCTGGAGGAATGACATCGCAACTTCAAGTTTTAGATGTTGCTGTCAATAAGTGTTTTAAAAATAATTTAAAGGTTTTGTATTCTGAGTGGTTACAGAGTGGAACTCACACTTTAACACCAAAAGGAAATCTTAGGAAACCTGAAGTTGCAATACTCTGCCAATGGATCAAGGCATCGTGGCAACAAATAAATGCAAAAGTAATAGTGAAAGGATTTAAGAAATGCTGCTTATCTAATGCCATGGATGGGAGTGAGGATGATGTTTTGTGGGAGACTGATGATGAAGTTGAGAGTGATAAAGATAGTGAGCGTGAGGAAAATAGTGAAGGTTGCATAGACAGTGCTGATGACTAACACAATAAAATGATTTTATGCAGCACTTGGATTGAAATGTTTTTTTGTTGTCCTGAAATGAGTATATTCTTTCAATGTATTTACTTTATTTTTAATGTTATCTTAAATTGAATGCTACCATTTAATTTGTTTGAAAACCTGAATGGTTCTATTTGTGATGTGATCTTATGATTTTAAAATGTTAAAAGACAGTGACATTCAAGAAAAGTATAAGAGAAAATAAATATTTCACAAGATTTATAATTTTTGTAGTCATGAAGGTCAATTTGAGCTTTTTTCTCTTTTGGAATCATCAAAAGGGGGGGTCGTCTTGGATTCGGGTGAAACGGTAATTTGAATAAACTCGTCAGGAATTTAAAATTTTAAGATTCTAAATAGACCTTGGTAAATGAGATGCGCTCTTTCGTGTTGTTTGGGAAAATTAATCTTTAATATTTAGATTTTTTAGTTTATATTTCTTAATTGAATTCACCACAACCATTTTTCTTCTTTATTATAGGCATTCAAAGTTGATGCTGAGTGAAAATGCGATGGTGTGAGGCATCAAGGAACCATGAATCGAAGAGTATTACTTTGCTGAAACAAGAACTGATGCATCTGGGTGCGAGAGTAAAGCGGATTATGTGCTGGAGGCTACACACATGGGATGAGAGAAGGTTTTTATACCTATATGTTGCTATATTCTGGTTTGTTCAATATATCAGGCGATAAATATCTTGTATAATAATATGGCTGCATATTACGGAAGATTTAGGAGAAGAGATTGTAAATTATAAGGCACTTTTAGATGGGCTAAATGCTTCAAATTTGGCATTATTATAGATTTCTGCTCGGCCAATTGAAATAAATACGATACAATAAGAATTCCAATTTTTAGGAGCTGTTTTTTTCCCGTAATTCAGAATAAGCCAAAATTTACGATCGGATTATACGATACCCCAAGAATTCAATTTCTCTTTAACATATTTTTAAATCAATTTACACTTAAAGTAAATAAATGAAAAATATAGCGCTACCTCTGAAAAAAAAGTTTTAACTGGTACCTTCTGTAAGAATATTTTATTTCTGAGAATATAAGGCATTAATTTTCTCTTTGAACTTGAAAAGCTTTGTGATAACTCAACTTTTATAAAATGCATTTAATATTGATTATAAATTTATGACAATATAAGGTGTTGGTTTTCAGTTTCAACTCTAAAAACTTTCTCTAATTTGATTTTATAAGGCATATTCCATTTTGTTTGTAAAGTTTATTAGCGTACTTCTATAAATTTTAACTTTTCATCAAATTCCACTTCTGTTAATAAGAATCTAATATTGTAAATATTTATTTATGAATTACAGAAGATATTTAAAAACCTTAGAAAACTTATTAAATGCGAAGGTTTCATGTTGACTTCTGAGGCAGCACTGTATTAGCTCATGTTTGCAGACTTGTCATGCATTTCTATGGTGAATATCGTTCAGCAAATTGGATGTTGGAAAGTAATTAATTAAATTTAATCTTAAAATAGGAGCAGCCCTTAAAAAAGATTATTTGGATCAGGATGTTTTGTGTTCTACATATAAAATTTTACCAAGAGTGTTTGGCGTGGTTAAATAATTCCAGATTTAATTTAATAATTTAAAGAAATTTGGAGATAAATGTACAATATGCTTGAATTAATTCAGAAAATATTCTTTGGGTTTTTTGTGGTTTATTCGAGGCAGAAAAATTTCTGAGGCAATACAAATTCTATTCATTATTCAAGTTATCAAAATCAGATAAAGAGTTTAAAATGCAAATGAAATTTCGGTTAGTTTTGAGAGTTTTGATTGAAAATCCGACTGAATGCCTTTGTAAGGGAAAATATTTTCATTGTGAAAATTTTATAATCTCCAATTATTAAGCCATTCATTGGAAATGGTAATTTAATTGTTCTTAATTCTAGGCAATATTTAGAAAAAGATTTAACTTTGTGGAGAGTTACATTTCTTAATTAAGAAAAATTGTGAAGGTATTTTTATTCTTAATTAAAGTCAATATCCAGAAAAAAGAATTCCAAGTCTGTATACTAAAGTTCTTTTAATAATTCCATCAATATCCAATTTGCTAGACATTATTTATTTGTAAATAGGTTTCCAAAGTGGTGTTATTTATATTATTCAGAAAAATCGTAAATTCTTTTAAGTCTAAATGTATATAAGCTATTGCTTTTTCATTCTGTATAATTACTGCCATTTTCTTAAATCTGAACAAACCAGAATTAGCATTTTTGGGTAATATATATATATATATTTTGTCTCATATTTTTTTCTAAGCTGCTGTGCTATTTTTCCTCTTTGTCACCAATAGAAATTGTTAAAATGATATTATCCTTGCCAAAGTGCTTTGTAAAAATGTCCAACTTTTATTGTAGTGTTTGCTAAATTGTAAATTTTTTTCTGCACTTCATGAAAATTTTTAAATGGCAATTTTGATTTGTGCTAATATTCAGAGCATTTTAAGTCCAGAAATTTTTTAAAGTCAGAGTCAGAAATTATTCTGTCCAAAATGTAAACAAATTAATTTTTTTGTCCTAATTTCAGAAAGCTTTTAAGTCGAAGAGTTAAAAATTATTCCAAGTCCAAATTGTAAACAAGTTAAAAAAATTGATGTGTTTACAATTTGGACGGAATAATTTTTAACTCCAAGACTTTAAAGATTTCTGAAATTAGGACTTGTCCAAAATGTAAACAAACATTTCTTTTGTCTAGAGTCAGTTTTCTTTTCAGTCCAGGATAAAATAAGTAGAGAAAATGTATTATTTCAGATTGTAAAATTTTTATTGAACTTGTATGTATACATTGTACATTATTTTCATTGCAATAAAGACATGTTATTATGATCAAAACCTGTTGACTCCTTTTAGATAGAAATAATTTCTTTTTCTCGGAGCCTCTTTTAGGTATCGTTGGACTTAAGGGGTTTTTTTAGGTATATTTTTGCTAGAATTAGCACACTTTTAGCCTAAAAATGACATTTGTGACCACAAATTCAGCCAAATTTTGCTGATTATTGAACAAATTATTCAACATTATGACAATTTATCTGCATTTCAACTATTCAACAACTGACATATTACATATAACACAATATTTTCAACTGTTGTTCAACAGCTGACATAACTACATATATCACATGAAAAAATAAACCATCGAACACATTTTACAGCTGAATTAAATTATTGAACAAGCACTTGAAGAAATTACTTGCCTCAGATAAAAATAACTGCGACTGAGCTGTGGAAAAATTAATACAAGCATTTAGACTACAGAACAGCCGTCATCAGTGGCAAAATGCCACTGACAACAACTGCTCTGAAGTCGAAATGCATGTATTAATTTTCTCACAGCCCAGTCGCAGCTATTTTTATCAGAGGCAAGCGATTTTTCCAAGTGCTTGTTCTGGAAACACTTAAACATATCACATTATCAATGACCTTAATTACAATTAACAATGTCTCTTATTGGTCAAAATTGAATACACGCAACTGATTCCAAATGGGAGCAATGTTTGCATAAATGACGAAAAAATAATGAATCTCGCAAAGCAATGCTTAATTGGAATTACTTAAATGTCAGAATAACATTTTTATAAACCATTCCAAGTCAGAAATAAACTCCAAAAAATGCAGTTAAAATTTTATGGCATACCTATTTCAAATGTTTATAAAATTAAACCTCTTTATATTTGCCAAATTAATTTGCTTAAAATGCATTGAAATTACACCATGTACCTCAATTAGACGCTTGATGTTTTTTAAAAACGTTAATTGCATAATAGAAACTCAAAGACTAAACATTTACTTCTGATAATTTAATTTTTATAGCAACAAAGATTGAACTAAATACATTTTGTCTTTAAGAATTATCTTGCTTGGATTTAAAAATAACATTAATGGAGGTAAGTTTATATTTACAACATCAAAAACATATTTGCTCATTTAAAGTTCAGATTCAAAGCTATTATGCAAAATATAATATTTAATCAAAGCAAACACTCTTTTATGAATAAATATAGCATATTCTCAAAGTTTGTCTTATATTTCCAGGTAATGTACAGTAAATGCATAAAATTAAATGATCTGAGGTTAATTTACATAAAATTTAAGTAGTAATTGCATTGCGTGACTCAACTCACTATCGTTAACAAATCACATTGCTCCTTATCAATAGCTTAACACTTTCATGGCCAATTTGTCAAATTTAAAAGAAAAATCAGCAAATCAAATCATTAAAAATTTATCAATAATTATATTTTTTAACATTATAAATGTGCAAAATGTAAGTAGCAATACATTATCGTTACAAAATATTTATTTAAAGACTTATATTTGAAGAATTTTCAATTGTAATTTATGAAAGTATTGAGTGCACGAAAAACTAAAGTATTTCATTAAATATTTGTATACAATTGAGTTATTTATGTTAATAAATTTAAAGAATTCCTTTTCAGTAACGCTTGTGTTAGAATAAGTCAAAATCTCATATGGAGTTTACCAAAATTATCGTTACGATAATTTAATGAAGATATTTTAAACAGCCATGAAATTGTTAAGTAATCTAAAATATAACTCATCCAACAAGAGACAACGTTAATATTTACATAGAGACCAACCTGAGAATCAAAACAATAACTACAAAATTGAGAAACAAAATAAATATCCTATAATTATTATACCAAATAGAATTGAATGAGCTTCCCACAATCTATATATATTTGCAAAAGTTTGTTTGCATGTCTCATTATGCATGCCATAAACTATAAGACATGAATAACTAAAATTTGGTACGATTATTATTAACATCTTAACTTGATGAATGTATAAAAGGTTTGGTCAATTGGTTAATTATAGTCAGTGCTATAATAACAATAATATAGGAGAATATAACATTTTATAATTCCACTAGAGATGCCTGCATTTTAAATTTGAAATGTCGGAATTTTTTATAAAAAACAAAGAAGCTTCAAAGTTTATTGTATATAAGGATTAGCTATGATGCTGGTCAACGCAGACATCCATGACATTTGACGGTGCAATGAGACACTATTACGTATGTTAACCTTCATAACAGCCTACTTAGACAACAAACCCATTCAGCGGCCGGGTTATGCAATCTTACTTTCGATACTACACAATTTATACAAGTGAAAACATTTACCACTTACTTTATTTGCTCACATTACACTGTGTTGGATGTGGTTTGGTTAATACAAAACGACAAACAACAGATGAACAAACAAAAAGAATTAATGCAACGAAAAACAAAAACAGTAGAAAAGAGAATTAACATCACACAGAAATTCAATGCTCCGACTCTTAGAATGATTCTCTAAGCAAAGAGTTTTGTTAAAATAAATTTATGTCAAGTGAATAATACTTTGTTACAATAAGTGGACAATACTTTTGTTAAAACGTTACAAATTGCACTTGACAATGCCTTATCCCCCTCCCTCCCTCTGCTGTTCCCCCCCTTATCTCTCGCGAGGCAATAATATGAATCTCGAGCCTCAAAAATGACATTCGTTGTCCAGGAAACTTATCGATAAAAGTCAAAATCTGTCACATATTCGTTAAATATGCGTAATTTCAAAACATGTGGTGCATTACTTTCTGGGAAACCCTCGTACAATGTTGTGTGAGACAGACGCTCCTTTCTAGGAACCTGGTATTATCTGAATTTTTAAAGAATGTTTATTTTGAACTCTTGAACATCCCGCATATAACTGTCCATGCGTAAAGCAAAGCTACCGTATGGTAACTGACTTAAGAAGTCACCTCTCTACTCTGCGTGCAAGGGGATTTCCCTTCTAGGAAGCGCGCTCACCTTCAATGCCCCTCTATTCTAATGGAATTCGTTCCCCTCCACTCTACATATTACCTCCGATCACTGAGGCGTAAGGTAACTTCTAGTAATTTTCAATTGCTACATTGGGCGGAACTACCTGTACTCTATATGCACGTTCTCTACCGGAAGCTTAGAGAACGAACTCCACCTGGCAAAAAGCGTCACCTCACAAAATGAATCGACTGCATTGATTGCCAATTTTAATTACGAATACTCGAAATATTTTCCAACACTTTCATTTATATCAATTAAAATATGAAAAAATTTCCCAAATAAAACTTAATTCAAGCATAGATATAATTTTTTGTTCATAATTATTGCCATAATTTGAAGTCGCGATGATTTAAAACATAACCTGAGCAACGCTGGGTAAATTTGCTAGTTATTTATAAGCAAAGAACTTTGCAATACCATTTTAATTTAATTTATTCACCAGAGAACTATATAAAGACGTCTGTGTTGCATTGTAAAATAAATTCCAATAATTACTCCAAGATTTGATGCACAAAAACGATTACAGTGTAATTTTCCTAATAAACGTTTAATGTGACTAAATCTTAAAAGGATATTTTGTAGTTTAATTTACATTCTTCGTTAGAAATAATTTTATGAACTCTGTATTTATCTCATATTCACTACAAATATGTTGTCAACAATTTGTTGCTAACATACATTAAAGTTATGGTAATTTAATGTTGTGCTTATGCAAACTGTATAATTATAAAATATCAGTTGATTACTTCGTTTAAAAATTAGTACAAGAGTTTAAAATAACACTAATATTTATAATGAGATTTTAAGATATAAACAAGTTAGGAAAGTGTACACCGTAACACAAATGGGTGCATTTTGTGCACTGGAGTATTTGAAAGAAATTATTTACGTGTTTGGAAGGGAAATAGCATTATAAATTCTTTTCTTCGTCATAAATAATCCATTTTCTTCCCATTTAAAAATATTAAATGCATATGTAAGGAAATTAAACATATTTCCGTGAGATTGTTTACGTTAGCAACAATGAAGAAGTAACCATGCTAGAAAATTTCAAAGTTCAACTCAAATTAAGACTCTTGTTCGATTTTCTCGGAAACGGCGACTCCTACGATGAAAATGTAAAGGAAAAGAAATACCCTACTTTACTAGTTCTACAAGTTTTACTTGATAAATATTTTGATATGACCGATACTTTACGAGATATGAGGGAAAGTTCATATTTTATCACCAGTAAAGTGGTACCCCTGATTGGCTTACGTGACTCATTTATGTGATTTTCTTATTATCTTTGACTGTAAGTCCTTAATATCAAATTTCATGAAAATCTGCTTGGTAGAAGCAGATAACGAACATGCGGACAGACCAGATGGAGACTAATACTAATAGGCGCTTATGCTGGAAGCAAAACGCACCTGACAAATAACCTTGCATGTAATTACATTTACAGATACACATACATTATTAAAAATTTTCTTTAATGACAAGAATGATATGTTACTTATTTGTTCGATATACAAATAGAAGGTGCTTGCATTCTGTAAGCCTTTCAAGTCATTATTTATGGCTTTTGCAAAGTAAAAATTCAAAACTAGTTAAATAAATAAAACAACTTCAAGTACACATTAGAATAAACTTCATTAGCCCACTGATTCCCAATGAAAAGACAAAACTGATAACGTTTTGATTCCGATGCAAATGAATTGGAATATTTCGAGGCGGTGCTTACTGTAAAAGAGAGACTGACTGATATTATTCACTTCTTTCGGTAAAGTGTGATGAGATTAGCCATGAGGAAGTGTACCATCTGAAACAAAAGTACCACGAAGCCAATGAAAAGGAAGAAATCCACAGTACATTGAAACCTCTGCATACTGGACCTTGATGGAACGTACTTAGGATGTAACGGACAGAATGTCCGGCGATGCAAAACAGTTAAATGACGCCACTAATACATTGTGTCTCATGCGGACCTATCACATGTGAGTTATTTGGAAGGCCTAATGAATACATCGCAACATTATAACTAACGTATATCACGGCGTATAAGTCGACCTTTGAAGCTTAAAAAATTTTCCTAAAACTTAAAGTCGACTTATACGACGAATACAAAATTGTAAACTTTAAATTACAGATAAATAACATCGATATTTACTAACAAGGGGAGGCCATAACATTAATATTGAAATTCGTAAAACCCTTTTAGGAGGTGAAACTAGAACTAAAACATCACCTATATCTCTCTGTGTTTTTGCCAATGGGCCCTTGTTTAAAAGATATTAACAATTTAAATTCAGGTGTAAGCATGGATGCAACATATATCATTAACCTTACGGTTACAAAACAGAAGCAGCAATAGCTTAATTGGTAGAATGAATGTCTAGTAGTCGGATGGGCTGGGGTTCGATCCCAGCAGCCAGCATTTTTTTTCAGAAATGGTCTGTATATATATTTTAACTAGTAAAATTGTATTATCATTATGTCTTCATTACATTTTTGTTTTTTTTTTCGCAATTTTTTGATCATTTTTTTTGTCTTTTTCACATACGTACTTGATTTATTTGCACTTTCCACATGTAATTATAACATTATAATTATAAATAAATAATACAACTTAGAATGTTATAATCATTACTTGATTGTTTATTAAAATATCAATTCCTTAATATGACATTTATGAAATGTTTATTATGGACAATTACCTTGTTTTTTTAAATGTATCATCCAAAGTATTGTAATGCTGTAGAAGTAAGTGAGATAGAAGAGGTACACTTCGATAGGAATTAACCATACTAATTGCAAGTTATGATTATATGTGGAATATGCAAATAAATCAAGTACAAAAAAGTACGTGAAAAAAGACAAAAAAATAATCAAAAAATATGCGAAAAAAACATTTCCTTTTTTGAAAAGGGGAATAATGTAATCATCAAAACCATCCTTATGCCTGCCAACGTGATATTATATTGAATTCCACCACCGTAGATATTGATTGCGATAACTAGGTGCAGTTAAATTTGATAGCATCATTAACAGCCGACATCAATCAAATCACAGGAACCATTATTTAGTTGGTCAAGCTCTCTGAGAATAGCAGTTTCTTATTGGTTGAAATGAAAACACCTGTCAAATGGAAGGCTCAAGAAGAATAGCACGGACTCAAAACTATATTCATATATTTTTTTATTACTGTTTATTTCTGTATCTTGTTAAAACTTGGATCGTACAGGACCTTGAATTTGCCTGGCGATGATTTCATGAGAAGTATTTTTAAGTGAAACAAAGGGGGTCGACTTATACTGCGAACATATACTTAATCTAGTATTTTCAAGTTGAAAATTCAAGGTCGACTTATACGTCGCAATATATGGATATATATACATATTATAATGTATATAATTACTGTATATACTCGTGTATGATGCGTCCCAGTGTATAACTGCCGTGTATAATGCGCACTCGTACTTTATTCCAAAAAATCCCGACTTTTTCTTATACCACGTGTATGACACACATCCTTCATTTTTGGGAGGTATGTAAATATTAAAACGTTTGGACTTGTCCATAAGTGTATTACGTTCAATAAGCTCCATATTATGTCTAAGAGAGACATTGTCAATAATTAAAGCGACTGAGTTGAGATGGGAGCAACTTCATACAGTAAGTTGGGCAAAGTGATGCCGTGTAGAAAACCGCAGCGCCACTGTTGCCAATGCTTTTACATCAGACAAAAAGGGATCTATAAAATAGTTTTGATTTAAAGTGGATGTTGGTTCTCTCTTTCCTATCTCATTCTAAAACTGTTTAAGAGAAGGAACAACATAAAAATTTAACAAACAAATCTGGAAACAGGAAATGCGACAGGTAGGATTAAGTTCATACACGAGATTCTATGGGTTTTAAATTACTTACATTGTCAATCGTACATACTAGAATCATTAACTAAATAAAATTATTTCAATTTGCTTATTCTATGTTTTTTTTGTTTTTGATATGTGTTTTGCAGGAAGACTTATCTTGTGATTTTGCAAAAATTACAGCAATCAGCTGATGAGCTAGTGAAAAGCGGAATAATTGGAGAGGATGGGATTATAAATGTATAGAAGTAATTAGGTGTTCTATACATATAATTATGTATGTATAACCTGGAGTATCAATAATTATTGTGCTTTTCTCATTAATTAACCCAAGCGTGAATCTGGTGCGAGGTAGGTTCCTATTTTAAGTGCAGAGAAGTGTTACCTGCGTATAACGCGCACCCCTACATTATGACCTGAAAATGTGGTCTTCAAACAGCGCGTTATACACGAGTATATATGGTAGATACAATGTATAATTTATTGGTGCAGCAAATCCGCAAAAATTAATTGTTCCTGCGTTTGATCATTGTGACTGGTTGAAATTGACTGACTTGCGTTACTCATGGGGTTTGTTTGTCTTAAAACATTCTTTGTATTCATTGTTACTTTCTGCCCCATTTCCACCAGGGTCCGGAAAAATCTAAAATCTCGAAAAAGTATCCCAAGTTCCATTCCTAAGAATAATTCCTTTCAAATAAGAACGCAAGGGAAAATCAATTTTTCTTACGGTCGCTATAATTTATTTCATTCTTAATTATGTTCTTATAACAATATGCTCCTGCTAGCACACTGCAAGCACCTTTTACTAGTAAAATATAAAAATTAATACGATTCCTATTTTCCTAAATTAATTAGAAAACTCTGTGCTATTACTTCATGCGCTCTAACAATTTGTATGAATATATAGCGGAGTAAAACACTGTCCTTCATAACATGTGCACTTTAACAATTTAAGGCAACACATACGTTTCCTTCGGATGTTTCGGATATAACAGACAGGCCTTCCCCTCCTTTTAGTCCAATATATCGAGGCTTCACTGTATGTATGTAAAGAATGCGATGTCGGACTGTGTACAATACCACGTTTTGCAATATACCATACACGAAAACGTATCAAGTATATAATCGCAAGCTCTGGAATAATATAAATTAAAATAGTTATAACAAATCCAACGTATATTTTCAATCCTTTCAAACTTTTACAAACCTATGCCAACAGGTGCTTCTGATGGAATCTTAACTTAGTACTTAAAAAGAGTTAAAAATGAAACAATCTTTTGTTATTCTAAAAGCTCCCAATTTCAAGCGCGATCTGAGTTTATATAAACATTTGAAATACAGTTGGACCTCTATAACCGTCACCATTGATAATCGTTGTTTCGATCAACCCTCATTTGTCGCCAAATGGTACAAAAAAATTAAAAAGTTCCGATGCCAGATTGCACTGTGACAGAGAGAGGAAGATTCCTGGCATTACCTCCGATTCAATTAGTGCCAATTAAACCTTCAAATAAGTGAAAGAATAGCATTATTCGCTTCACGCTTTAATTTAAGCATCGAAATTAATGCTGTAGCAATGTCAAACTTTATAGATAGCAACAAAAATATTTACGGATAATTATCCAGTTAATAACAATTTAATCAAAGCAATTGATCTTATTTTAAATCATTCGAATGCTGGAATCTTACTTTTTCAGTAAGTAAAACTATTAAACATCTATAATGCTTATTAAGGCAAATTGTCTCATGCATAAATTTAAAATTAGATGAGAATAAGGACGTACATTATTTTTTAACAAATTATAAGTTATATGGTTATGTCACCTTCGTAGATAATCTAAATGACAAAGAATGTTAGGCGACGGGCTACGTTTATTCAGGAGCAGCATGAAAACATTTCTTTTAGATTGATAACCTAGAACTCGCCGAAACTTATCTTCTCTTCTTTGTTAATCTAAATAAACGGTTGCGTTGATTGATATATGAAAAAAAGGACATATACTTCAATTAAAAGAAACAAAGAAAATTAAAAACATAAAAGTTTGCAATCAATTACCGTGTAGCATTAATTTCCTCTATAATTTGACTTTTAAAATACAGATTTCTTACTGACTTTGCACAATTAATTGTCAATATGCACACAGCCTCGCCCTCAGCGAGATTTGTACCCGCTAACCTTACCTATACTGGGGAAATGCATTATCAGAGTTAAATACGAATTATTGAGTTATATGTGAAATATTGAGACCAACTTATTCTACACAATTCTTAATTTTTTATAAATTAATTGAAAAAACAGTGAAAACACTGTGCGGGTACAGCTAGTACTCCGTTAATTCATCAAATAGAACTTATAATTTTGTTTGTTTAGTTTACATAACAACGCTTTTACTCATTATTACCTCTGACGGTAAAGCACTATCAATTGCAATTTCCCAGGTTGTTGTTACTATCAGCATTTTAATTACTACAAATATAACTTTTAATTAAAGTTTAAGGCAATAATAGCCCATTAATTCATCAAATGGAAGAAAGAAGAATATAACGAGGTCTTTGAAACTGTGTAATTTTTACTTATGTACCAATGACGTGAATCTAAATTGATTCTTTTGAAAATTTTAATGTCAATCTGATTCAAACGTACTTCATTGCGTCATTTTATGTTACTTGTCGCCACCTGGCAGATCCAGCCACCTTGTGACTAAATGAATAAATAAATAAATATTATAGAGAGAGAAGAAGATAAAGAAGAATGACGTAGAAGAGAAAGAGTGAGAAGATCAATATGGACAGATGAGCAAAGACAAACAGCGAGAGAGACCATAAACGAAATCAGGTAACAAAGAAGAAATGAACAAACTGAAGAAGGGAGTAATATAAGAAGAAGCCAAAACAGAATCGATGCAGCCAACGGCGGAAGGCGAAGAAACGACACAAATTTAAACTCAGCAATAGGAAACGGATTAGCTACTCGACGAGATGATTCACATTTAGGAAAAATGGATAAAGAATGTCAATATCGTAGAGCTTTGTTTTTTAATAACCGAGAAAAGCATAACAGATGCTGGTACGAGAAGAGCACTTCCGCAGCTTCCAGATATATTAAAACTGCCGTAGAGAGAAAATACCCCTATGTGTAAAAATACGTAAGACTAATGTAGTTTCTGCACATGCCAGGACATGAAATATATATATTTAAAGCGGGAAGCTCATTAGTTCTAATTTGAAATGCAAAATCAATCACACTCACCCATCTTCTTTCTTGATATCGCAAAGCAGAGCTGGCCTGAGGAAGACGTACGATGCTGGCTGCGTTTTCAGATTTCATTCTTCGGAGGCACGCATCTGAAACGACAGAAGCAACTCAGAAATCTCGCACCCAAAGGATAAAAATTCTACAAAACCTTCACAATAACTTTTGATTTGAAGTTTATAAAGTAATGGAAACTGGCTAAAAATGTATTATTCATACGTTTTTAAAAACACAGATTCTCATTTTACGTATGAGGTAAACTATAATTTTTACGTTAAAAACACAATATATATTGATAACAAACCCTTAATTAATCCTACGTTAAGAATGTAACGCCATATCTTGGCTATATTTGCCCATAAACAAATCCGTCCTTACCAAAAAAACTTTACCAACTCTTCACAGAAAATGATACTTTACAACGATAAAATCACTCATTAAACATGTTATGCGGTAACAAAATGTTATACATATGGACTAATTTATAAGAATAATTACTCCATTATACATAAATATGATAAATATAACATTTACTATATACATATATATACGGTAAAGATATTTCAACTATAAATCAAAGATGAATAGAGAAGTTATTTAAGATTTCCTTACCTTTGAAGATATAAATCCTCGAGGAGATTGACCAGGACAGCTGGATCACACAATAATAACAGTACATTTATTTTCCAGAAGATCATAGTTACATGGCAAATCAATAAGACAAACTCAATCACAAAAGAAAATACAAAGTAAAACAATATAACAGCACGAGTGGACTAAAGAAAAACAATAATACATCAAAACATCACCATAAATTACAATTAAGTGGCAAAACAGGGCATACTGAATAATTACATATACATATCATTGATTTACAAAATAAGAAATAGTACTATTAAGAGACGTTAACTAATGTCCAGTAAGCAATGTGAAGGTTACACACATTGAAACTATAAAAAACTTTAGATAAAACTTCACTTCACTTAAAGTGTCTTAAAACGTACACAAATCAAACTAAAAGTACATATTTAAAAACTGCTGTCAAAATGCGTCACATGGACCACTGTTTTCGAAGAATAAACGGCCAAACTTTTGTCAAGATCAAAACTATCAACATTAAATTTCGAATACAATAAAAAGGTCTAGTTTTTTCCTTCTAAATAAAATAAAATAACCAAAAGTATTAAAACACTGCTGTGAAAATGATTATCACGTGGACCAGTTTTCGAAGAACACAAGGCCAAACTTATATCACGATCATAACTATCAACATTAAATTTCGAATACAATAAAAAGGTCTAGTTTTTTCCTTCTAAAAAGGTCTGATGGAAACATAAAATAAATTTCGAACGGTATTACGCACATAACAGATAATCTCGTCAGCCATTTTAAGATTTCTATGAAACAATAAGAAGTAACGCGCAGGCGCGCAGGCTAACCAACATTTCGTCTTATAAAGCAGGATATTTACAATTTCGACAAAAAAACCACAAAAAATAAGCAATTCCTTTTTATATCTTGATTTCACATTTTAGTAGGAACACAATTATAACTTATTATAGGATCGATAAAATTTACTTAAATGTTATAAATTACTTGCAGTAAATCAAATTTATTGGCATTAAACTTTTGCTTTGCAAACCAAAATTTGGATTCGTCATGGAGAGGGGTAAAAATAAGGCATTAAAATATATTTTCACATTGCTTAAAAACCGACAATGTAATTAATTAAGTAATAACGAATTTTTGGTCCAAATACGATTGCGTTTTTTGGTAACATTTATTTTTCTGTAGGACATGTCTTCATAAACAATTACATGGGTAGTTTCTGCGACATTTACAAATTATGCGGAAACAATTATTAGTTATTAAAAACTATTCACGAGTGTAATTATAAGAATAGCAATTATACTCCGGAAAATACTTTCAGGTTTTTATCTTATCCATGTATGTACTTTGGAAACCTGTGGTATATTCAATTGATACCGATAAAATATTCGTATAAATTTGAAATGTAGGTACCTACCGTAGGAACCTACTGATTTACAAACACAGATGTCCGGAACAGGTAGAAAAATACACTTGTAATTGTTCTAACTAAGATACTCTATTTAGTAAGTGAATTAGCCTTCATAATGCACTTAAGAACCATAAAAAACTAGGGTGAGTCCTTCTTCACGGTAACCTTCCACCTCATTTCCTATTTGAAATCCAAAAACTCACGTAATATATTTTCAAAAAAAAACATTCGTGCGTCAATTTCCATCAAATCCTTTACCTAATTTTACAATTGTCCGTCCGTCTTTCCCCATTTGTATCTCCCATTATTACAGCTAATGCCTGTCGCATAAGTATATACGGATCATCCTTTGCATCAATTTATAGAAATTTATAAAATTTTATTATTGTAATATTATCGTATATTTCATAAAGGTAAGCTCCTCTCCATTATGAATTTTACACTAATAATAATAATACTTTATTTACGGGACAAGCCCTTTTCCTAAAAACACAATCAGAAATGTATTAAAAATAAGCTAAAATATTTAAACGTGCGTTGAAATACAATATAAACCATTAAAGCACAATAATAAGAAAAACTATCTCACATAAAAATCACATCCTATAAAAATTATACTCAAAATCCATCTGACAATATAACAGTATCGTACAATTTAAGTTAAATATGCAGGTAGAAACTTTTGTATGAACTCAACATTAACGAGGATATGTGCTAGTACTTCTCTAATCTAGACATTTTTATCAGAAAGTCTGAGTATATAACATAATTATCGACTTTATTGGGGTAGTCAATAAAAGATATGTATGAATTTATAATTTCACTATTGTTTGAAATTATGTACATATCTTGAAAATGAAGGAATATATGATTGTTATCTGCCTCTCTTCTTTTATAAATATATTTCATTCGTTGTTATTGGTAATACATAACTACAATTGTATAACTACCATTGTTACTTGCCTTATTTATAAATAGTTCATAGGTTGTGTTTGATAATATATATATATATACACACACACATGTATATATATACCATTTTCAATCCAATAACAACACTTTCCAAGTCAATAACAACACTTTTCAAATCAATAGCAACACTTTTCAAATCAATAACAACACTTTTCAAATCAATAACAACACTAATTAAAATAACCTTCAAGGCTCTTCAAACCATAACGGCATTTCTTACTTGCAATTGCGATTCTTATTTATATTATAAAATTAAAGTTGAAGGTAATAATGCTTTAATTAAAGTCATTGTATTGTTTTAAAGGTTCTAACTTTAAATTATGGTTACAATTAAGATAAATGTCATCTCATGACTTTTTAAGACCTAATCTGCATTTATTGTTATTTTATATAATATAATATATTTATCTTTAGCGTTTTCAACATGTATGTTTTTCTATTTTTAATTTTAGAAGTGCAATACCGGCTCACAATGAAAACACTGTTTTAGTCTAATGTTTAGTGGACAGATGGCAAATCGTTTGGCAGTTCAATCTATTAAAGGACTCCTAATCACAAAATATAATTTTAAAATTTTGTCATGTATGCAGTTTTAGGACCATATACTAATTAATGATGTAGAATTTAAAAATGTGGGCAGCTTAGAAAAAATATTAGATAATTTTATAAAACTTTTCATTTACTTTTAATGTTGCATTATTTGTGTATTACTGAGCCATTGTTAATTTATATAAAAACGCCTTGTACATTTAAAGTAAATTCCTATTAATACTTTTTTCTATTGTCCTGTTTTTCGCTGTATTTCTTTTAGCAATTTGTCCTCTTTTCATGAAGTCAAAATCTGGTCACTCGATCAGATGAAATCAATTCATTTCTCAGAAATAGTAACTGTTAAACAGTTAATTAAATTTCTATCCGATTTTCGGAGGTCCTGTAAATATGTACATATATGTTTGGGAAGGCTACTCCTGGGTTGGTAATGTGATTCATTCGCAAAATTTAACGATTATCCGCGTAATAATTTCGATCTAATTTAATTATGAAATTAACGTTGTTAGCTCAAAGTAGGCTTGCAAATATGTACGCATGTTGTTGATGTAGAAATAGAGTAAATATGATTGTTATTGTTTTCATTGTGAAACATATGTAACACAGGGCTTCACAACCATGGGTTTGCGTCTCTGTTAATGTGACGTTTCTAAATTATTTTGCATTACTTATAAACGAGAGAAGAAATTGAAGGATTTTAAAATGCTGAAATGATAGACCATGTTCAGAATTTCCGTAAATATAATTTTAAAAACTATATATATAACTGTGATTAATAAGATGATTGACATAACGTATATTGTATTGATAATGTAATTATTACATAGTTATTACATAAACCCTTGAATTAAAACGTTTGTATGACATACGTAAAAAGATAATAGCGTTAATATTACAATGAAAACATATGATTCACAATTTGTGGGAAAAAATATTAAAATGTTCAGTTAAAACATTTTCTAGATACATATTACATATTAGCCATTTCAAATAGAGAAAGAAAAACTAAAAAACAATTCCAATTACAGTAAAATCAGACAATGTAATTAAACATTTTTAGATACAAAGATGACATTGCATTTATTGGCAGGAACACACAAACATATCTCATAAACAGAACACCACAGATGGATTAATAATGTTACACTTCTATTGAAGATGTTACATTATCGCAATTTTATCCTTTATATCTTAGTTATAATCTATTATGGTAATTTACACTTGAATACAAAAGCCTATAAGAATGCATTTTAATCCAACAGTGTTTTTTAATTTTAAACTTTTCATTTTCATTATATCAGTGACATCTTCGTTTTTAATTTTACTTAGTATATCTTTTTCACATGTCATCAACATGAATGCTTCCAGGTGAGACAGGTTTAAACAATTATCAAAATTATAATTACCTATATAATATATAAGGGTTCCAACTGCAATATGAAAGTTATGTGTGTGTTAAAGAATAATTGTGATAATGGATATAATAGAGATACTTCCTTTCTTTTTTAACACTTTAATTGTATGCGTACATAAAACTCTTTTGTAATTGAGTTTTTCCAGTAAAAATGGAAATAAAAAAAAATTAGTACTATTGAATACTTTTTGCCTGAGTTTTTCATTCCTTTTGCATTGTGTGTATGTATGTTTGTGTGTGTGTGTAAAAGTGTGGGTCTATTTGGTGAATATTTCCTGGGTCTATACGAGCTAAATTGATTCTTATTAGGAAAAACTATGTTGTGACCAAGGGGCTCTGTTTATATAAACCCATGAAAATACTTATAAAATTACTCATCCAAGGCTTAATAATATACAATTAGCTGATTGATTATATCGCATTTTAAGTGGCAGTTTTCTTCACCAAGAATGCGTTCTAAATTTCATTTCATTCGAAAACTGAAAGAAAAGCATTAAAAATCTGAGAGATTTCCAAAAAAAGAACGGGATATCTGCTAAGCCTAATTTCAATCCTCGACATTTCATAAAAATTGAAAAAGGACCTCCGGAAATCCATAATTGAAACTTTCTGTCAGAAAAAAATCATTTTTTAAGCGAAATAAGAAGACTCCTTAAATCTTTTTAGATTTATATTTAATTTCATAATCTTAAACACACCAGTTCTTTAACTCTAAAATTGCAGCAACTTCAAGTTAATTATTTTTCGGTTCTGATATAAGAATTAGAGTATTAGAACCTGACAAATAGTTTAAAAGAATACTCTACTAGAATAGCATAGAATCAACAATTTTGACAGTAAATTTAATATATGTTTATCGAAAAGAAGAAATAAATAAACGTGTATTCATCAGTACTCAGAAAGATCAAAAAAAGCATAAACTAAAACTAAACAAATATACGAAATTATACATACTTACGCATCTAGTACTTTTAAATAGACATAATGTAACAAAAAAATATTTTATTTCACAAAAACTGCCAAATTCCTATGCCTTAATAAAAAATAATAATTACATGAATTTATGGTTTACTCTCAAGGCACTTGATAAGGAACTTAAACAATTTATGTTAACCTCAGTCTCCTTTGTTGCTTCTTAGCATATATGTCAATAACATCGTCTAACAAAGTATTTGGTAACTCATCAGGTCCCTCGATAGCGATTTTCATGAGGTCTTGCAATGTTTCTTGTCCGAATCTATTTCTTAATTTTGTCATCAGCCTATTCATTGTACTAAAAGACCGTTCAGCACTCACGGTGCATACTGGATTGGAACATAGTTTTACGCATAAACTCTTAAGTTCATCATATCCAATATTGGATTTCAATATTAATTTCAATATATTATTAGGATTGGACGGCATACGTAAAGGAACGAATATCGTTCAACAATGCATCGAAATTTAAATGCAGCAAACCAGCTAAATGTTCAGTCACAGTACGAAATGATTTTTCCGATTCCAACTTCGAGGTAATTTTGATCAACATAATAGCCTTGTCGTTGAATCGATAACTCATCTGGTTAAACATTTCATTGACAAATTTAATGGCTGTTTTAAAACTTATTTCAGGTTTTTTGTTTTCAAGATCTTTAAGTATGGGCGTGTAGTTTTTCCAGATTGTCCTTTCTTCATTATTTTTAAAGCAATCATGAGATATATTTTTAAGGTGTTTAATAGTGGAATTAATAAGTCTGGGTAAAGCAGATAAACATAAATCTTCTTTTTGTGAAATCTTACTTAGATTTGAAACAGCGAGTAGTGCTTCATGTAAAACACAGAGGTTTATTAAAAAACTGGATTTTTTTATTTCTAATAAAATGCCTCCTGCTAAAGAAGCAAGGTCCGCACCATCCTTATGTATCTGTCAATCATTATGGAACCTTAACAAAGCCTGACAGCGTCAATAGATCTAAAATTACTTAGCCAGCGAGTTTTTATGGTTTCTGGAATTTTTAATAGTGGTTCCTCAAGAATGGATTGAATATTGTGTAACATTCTTTCCCGTCTAGATGGTCTATGAAACAGTTTGTAAATATCTTTAACAACATGCAGCACTCGTTTAATCGCTGGATATTTGTTTCTATTGCTTGTCAAAGCTAAGGATAAAACGTGCACTCTGCAGTGTATGTAAGGTATTTCTCATCCAACTTTTTCTGATAGTCTCTTTTGTACACCGGAAATATTTCCTGAGAAAGTAGCAGCTCCATCAAATGAACATGACACTAAATATTTTAAATTATTTTCCATTGTTTTAGCTGACATAAAATGGTTTGTGTTATGGTTTCTGCATCCACATTACCTATTTTAATTAAACAGAGGAACATTTCTCTAGTATTATTGTTATCTATGAAACGTAATATTATCGTAAGTTCTGACATATTATTAACATTTGTGGACTCATCTGCCATTAGCGAAAAGTACTTATTTTTTACAACGATGCTGGAATCATGTTTATCTAATATCTCTCCAATGCGTGAAATATATTCTGACCCAGTCGCTTTGCTAATATAAATAGAGCGGCCTCTTAACCAAGTATTGAGGATATCGTCATGCTTAATAAGATTTTTTTAATTAAGTAGGAAGTATTCGGGAATAGAGAGATAGAAGTTCTTCTATCTTTCAAGATTGTTCCAGGCAGTCTGTGTTAGAATGACGAGAAGATACTATGTGCCTAATTTTAATAGAGAAAATCAAAACATTGTTTTGAATCACAATCTTGAAGCATGAGTCTGCTTCCGTTTGACGGCATGATTTTTTTTTCTGTACGCTGCACGCGGAACAAAGTATCGACGCTTCAGGATTCAGCAAATATATGACGCAGAATATCTTTAAAATAGATATTTATTACTTATATGTCACAATAAATATTTAAAACCCGATTTTAGTTAAACGTGCTTAAATATTAGTAGAAAATAAAATAAAATTTTTGCTATTAAAATTTAATTCCATTAATGTGTTAATTGGCTTATGATTTTATCGTTTAATATTAATTGATACTAAAGTTTTTCATTGCCACCTTGCCAAGTATAATGATATAAACAATAAAAACAAGTAAATAAGTGTAATTAATATTAGACTATTTCCAATAGTTTACAATAATATTATACCTATGGTTGGTGGTTTTTAGCCATTAACATTTCATTCCATTGTGTGTTCATTGGCTTATGATTTTATCATTTTATATTAATTTATACAAAAGTTTCTCATTGCCATCTAGCCAAATTTCAGTGTATAATGATATAAATAATAAAAACAACAAAATGGCATAATGAAACCAAGGTATAAGGACAGTCAGTCAGCAGTAGATACGATCTGTGAAAAGGAAAAATTTCACGCCTTCTAAAGCCAGTAAGATCCGCAGTAATCATTTCATTGAAAGTGATTACACAGAACGACCCGGTACTTATGTTAAACATTTGAAACCAGATGTGGTACCTTCTGTATTTAGTGCTATGCCTAGTTATTACCAGCCCAAACCAAAGTTATGTAGATTGAATCTTGAAAAAGTTCGAGAATCAACCTCAGCGGACTGTTCAAGCTCTGACGTAGCAGAAGAAGATATTATTTGCTCCAGTTCCACTGATTTATTTAATGAAGAAGGAGTTCAAACTGAAGACTGGGCAGAACCTGATACAGTTGCTCTTTTGAAGAAGAAATTAAGTGTTACAACAAAAAGTCAGAAGGCAGGATCAAAAAATAACAAATCTGACAGATTTATTGCAAACTTTGAGGGAAAAAGGTTCGCTTGAAAGTGAAGCCGAAATGTTGATAGCAGATAGTTTTGGAAGTGTTTCCCTTGAAATTTTTAAAAATGAAAGAAATAATGCCTCAAGAAGTGTGCCTGGGTGAAGATATAGTAAGGAAATGAAGCAGTTTGCTTTAACCTTGCACTATCACTCTCCAAAAGCTTATAACTTTTGTAGGTAAGTATCTATCCTTGCAACTTATAGTGATAAGTATTAATGTAACTGTTTACTTATTAATATGACTTCTTGCCTAGTAGTAAATTAATTAGTGCTACATTTTTATTCTGAATATTGCATTTAATATATATTTCCAGAAGCATCTTCACATTACCCCACCCAAAAGCCATCACCAACTGGACGTCATCTGTAAATGCCGAACCAGGATTTTTTAAGGAAGTTTTCTCAGCATTGAAGTCTTTTCCACCAGGAGACCGCCATTGTTGCCTTGTGCTGGATGGTATGGCAATTAGGAAGCAGATATTGTGGAGTCCAAAGACAAGAAAATTTGAAGGTTATTGTAAATATGGGATTGATGTCCTACTTGAAGGTTCTGAAACACCAGCTACCGAAGCTCTGGTTTTTATGTTGGTGAATTTAAGTGGGAAATGGAAGTGGCCAATAGGCTACTTTTTGCAAGCAAAAACTACAGCAGTAATTCAATCGCAGTTGATAAAAACTGCTCTCATATCGAGTAGAGAGGCAAATTTAAAGGTGTGGGATGTTATTTTTGCAGTAAACCAATTATGGATGGGCATCCTATTGAAAAGCTGCACAACAGCTTTGAAATGTGTGCCTAACATTTTTCAGGTGACAGCTTTACATATCGATCTTCACAGAAGTCACTTCATTCTGCAGTGCCCACTCTTCCTGCCAATCAGCCAACTAACTGAAATTTCTCCAGAACATACATCTGGTAATAGTGCAGTCTTTTTATAGCAATTTTCTGAATTTGTAATTTGCTATTTTGATTGTTTTTCTATTTATCTTATTTTCTGGCTCTTTACTGTAAAATTATTATTACACTTTTTTTCTAATTTGAAATTGTTGACGCAAGGTTAAATGTAAGAAGGGCCTCAATTTCGCTATAATAAAGTCGTTTGAGCGTAAAAACAGCACTGAGGACGGCTGTGGTTTTATCGAAGTTTCGTCAAAAATGAAGAGCATTTGGTATTGTTTTTCCATATGTCAATTTCATGTAATTGAATGTTTTTTAAATAAATCTCGTGTTTTAAAATCACTATTGTGTTGTTCTTTCTGTTACCTTACCCACCTTACCTCTGCCAGCGATTAGTAACATACAATGAAATAAATGGAATTATAAATAAGTTATCCCGCTTGCAGCCCTGCTCTCCTTATTTATTTTTTGATCCTGCCTTCTGACTTTTTGTTGTAACACTTAATTTCTTCTTCAAAAGAGCAACTGTATCAGGTTCTGCCCAGTCTTCAGTTTGAACTCCTTCTTCATTAAATAAATCAGTGGAACTGGAGCAAATAATATCTTCTTCTGCTACGTCAGAGCTTGAACAGTCCGCTGAGGTTGATTCTCGAACTTTTTCAAGATTCAATCTACATAACTTTGGTTTGGGCTGGTAATAACTAGGCATAGCACTAAATACAGAAGGTACCACATCTGGTTTCAAATGTTTAACATAAGTACCGGGTCGTTCTGTGTAATCACTTTCAATGAAATGATTACTGCAGATCTTACTGGCTTTAGAAGGCGTGAAAGTTTTCCTTTTCACAGATCGTATCTACTGCTGATTGAGGTTTTCGTTTTTTAGAAGGGACCTGGAAATATAATGTATCCTATAAACAACTTACTTAGAGAAGTACAGTATTTTAATGTTTATAAATCTGAAAACCTATCTGATTTTTATGTTTTCCAATGAAGTACAACTAGTAATCATTACAGACCTCCATGTCCTTATGGGAGCTGCGCTTCCTATTATTGTCCCATGCCTGGGCGCTCGACCGTGACGTCATATACAGCAGGCCCAGTATGCCTACTATTTATTCTTGCTTCGGACGGCTGGTACGGAATACGTAGCATGTTTATCACGTTAATTTATGCTTCTTAATGAATTCTGACAATTTAAATTAAAAATATTTTTCGGATAAATTTTGTCGGAGACCATAAATTGGATAACTGAACGAATTTAAAAGACATCGTTTGCGTTGTTCTTTTTATAAAATTAGTTAGTAAACGCAAGTACGAGAGCGATTTATTGATTAACGCAGGAATGTAATAAAAATTTCGAATTCATAGCATACATTACATGTTAGATCAAAATAATACAAAAGTTTAACAATCACATTTAAAAATATATTTATTGACTTTCTTAATTTCACTCTAATCTTAACCTCCATAACACATTGAACAAAATAACACAAAAGTTTAACAATTTTAAATATATTTATTAAGTCATTTTCTTACAGTCAGCATATTATTCTTCACAGTATTAATCTTTCTTTTTTTATTTGGTGATTACCATTGTCGTTTTTCTTTTTTACATAGTTGTTTAACAAAGCATTAGTTGATGCTGAAATCACATGTTTTAAAACAACTTCTGATGAATGCCCTTGTATGCAGTTCAAACTATTAAGGAAAAAGTCCATGCTATTTACAATATTTACAGTTAATTAAAGCACTAACTCTCTTTGATTATTACAGCTCAAAAACATCTTTTCATAATTTTTGTGCAGAAGTTTCTGAACAGTTATGTAATTAAGGATAACAGCATTGATTATATCAGGATGTGGCAGTAGCAAACCTCCCCTATCCATGTTCCGAATAAGAGAATAGTTATCACTTAACCCACATACTAATGGTTTTTGTAATACTATAAACTTAACATGCTGAGTGATCTTCTAAATGGTTTTCCATTGTGTAAACCATTTCTTCAACAGTCACATCTAATTTTCCAGAAGTATTTGAAATTAATGTTAAGGGAAGACAGTTTTGCATCCTTAACTTTGTTCAATTTCAAAAATTTGTCTCATTGATATTAAATAATGAGACCCTGCCATTGTTCTGTATTTTCCAAACCTAGCCTCTAGTGCATCAGTCTGAATTTTTCCTGGCAAAAAATATGAAAATTTCAATTCATTGATGCAATATTTACCCATTTCCAATAACCCATGTGTTGTATGTGTAATTGCTAAATGAGTTTCATTGGTAAAACAATTACGTTTCATAGTTAGATCTTTCCACAAATCTAACCACATTAAAAATTTCTCCATAAACAAGTAGTTTTTGTCACCCTTACCAAATGTGAGAGGTTTTTGGAGTTCATCATTGAGCCAAATACCCTTATTAAATGTTTTCACATTCACAACACTCCACCAATTACAAATGAAATCAATAAAATCAGCAGTGGCTTTATAATTGAGTAAATTATGCTTTTCTCCTAAATGTAACAATTCCTGAACAACATGTCCATTGAAGATACTAAGCACTAATTTAACGTTTTGTTTTTCAAGATTAGTTGGATAGAGGGATTTTAATGTCGTGCCATAGGAATATTTTATCAAGTTATTAGTCTCTAACTCATGCAAATGTTTAAGAGTAGAAAAAGAAGCTGAAAGTAACGGTTCATTTTTCAAAAAATTCTCAAATACTTGGGTAATGAAAGGTTTGATTACAGTCTTTCTGATTGATCCAATTGTTTCGAATACATTTTAATATATGCACTGAATCGATGATAAAAAATAAGGGTGCACTAGGATCAGAAGGATGCTGGTATACAATACTTAACTTGCATGGTGTGCTAAAATAGGTCATAGATTTTCTATTCAATGCATTATTATCACTTACAACACACACCACCTTGAACCCAACAGCTTGAAGACCAACAATAGTCTTTTTGATAAATACAAATAAATCCTCTGCATTTATAGTTCTCACAGGGAGTATATGGACAACCTCCTTGAATGAAGATAACAAACTTTGAATCATGAACACGTATGCAGTAGTTGCAGCTTTTTCTGTATTATAAGCAGCTCCCAAAATATTACCTCCCTTGTAATCTAGGTACGGCTTAAGATAAATTTCATTCATCATTAAAGATATAATAAAATCTGACTCTTTTTTAAATGTCTCAAATTTTTGTTTTGCATATGATAAAAAGTTTTCTTTGGATTGCTCTTTGTGTGGGGCAGTATTATATGTTGAACATATATTTTGGATGGTCCTAGGATGAGGCAAAATAAGATACCCTGAATTCCTTAAAAATTTATAGGCATGTGCTGACATTGAATACAAAATGGAGCAAAATATGGAAACATGAGGTGAATATCTGAAACGTTCCTGTTCACCATTCAGAAGATTAATTTGTTCAATTATAAATTCCAAATTTTTCTTTTTATCTTCATCCAAAATACTAGCTAACTGTAAAAGTAGATCATGCACAATATCAAAGTGATCCTGTACTGAATTTTTCTTTGCACCTGATAATCCTTTCAACATCTCTAAAATTTGGATTAGATCATTTATGTTTGTTAATACCTTAGGAAAAGTGTGCTTACCCAATCTCTTTAACAAAACATTACCTTTGTATACAGACAAATGTAAATCACTACTAAAAACAGCAGACACATTAATAACAGGGGCTGGTGTTAAGTCAACTACAGCATATGTAACTGAATCGTCTTTCTTGATAACAGTCCAATCGGTGGAAATAATTTCCTTTTCTAAGCACAATAGAAATTCAGTAAAATTAGAGAAAACTCTACAAGCATCATACTGACTTTTAGTACACAAACTTTCAGCTATGGCAGTCTCGAAATGTTTATTTTCAACCCGAATTCTTCTTTCTTCAGCACTTTCTCTCATAGAATTTGGTGTAGACAAATACGAAGGGCAATTTCCCAATATGGATGGAATGCATCCAATCTTCAGGCTTGGCCTTTGCAGCAATACCTTCACCTTAGCTCCAGTCTTTTCATCATAGAATTCACTTTCTCTTCATATGCTTTCCTCTGTGAAGTGCAATTCACAAACCTGTAAAACATTTTTAGTCAACTTTAATATCTTTCTGCATGTATTTAAACTTTATTTATTGTGTTATAATTGCTTGAATACCCTCCTGAAAATTTCTTATAAGAGTTTGGCCATGAGATCTTATAAGAAATCTTAAGTAAATCAAACCATATGATTTTGTATGAAAATCTTATAAGATTTCTTATAAGATCTTATAGGATGAAAATTTATTATAAAATCATTTGAATTCTTATGAGAACTTATATCTTCTTATAAGATCTAAGATTTTCATAAAAAAATCATATGGTTACAAAATTTCTTATACCTTAAATGAAACCACATAGGAAATTTTAAGGAAATATAATCTCTTACAATTATTTATATGATTTCATGTATAGGCCTTTACTAAACAGATCTTATAAGATTTCTTCTAAGAACTTATAACCAAATTCTTATAAGAAATTCTCAATAGGGTATAAAGATCTATATTATGGTGCAACAACTACACAAGGCATATAACTGAATTTCCAAATAAATATTAACTTTATTCTAAACTGTCCTTATACCTTGGTTTCATTATGCCATTTCGTTGTTTTTATTATTTATATCATTATACACTGAAATTTGGCTAGATGGCAATGAGAAACTTTTGTATAAATTAATATAAAATGATAAAATCATAAGCCAATGAACACACAATGGAATGAAATGTTAATGGCTAAAAAACACCAACCATAGGTATAATATTATTGTAAACTATTGGAAATAGTCTAATATTAATTACACTTATTTACTTGTTTTTATTGTTTATATCATTATACTTGGCAAGGTGGCAATGAAAAACTTTAGTATCAATTAATATTAAACGATAAAATCATAAGCCAGTTAACACATTAATGGAATTAAATTTTAATAGCCAAAATACACCAACCAGAAGAATAATATTCTTATAAACTATTGGAAATAGGTTACTATTAAGTATACTTTACAAACGTACGTTTATTATAAGAATTTCGCCATGTGGTTTTAGTTGTTGGCCGCAATGAACACTTGTTATGAATAAATTATAGGCTCAATAGCTTACAAATTGCGAATATTACAGGGAATCTATGTATACATTAATTAAAATTCTAATGTAATGACTCACAAATTTATACCTACCTTGGTATACTGTGTAGGGACGAAGTTGTCGCGATGAATGGCTCTGATCCATTTTCGGCAAAGATCTTCTTCTTTCGGGAAAGAGTACAATTGTTCGGTCCATCGCTATAATTTCCTCGACAATTGGGAACACAGCACTTGTATACCATACTTTCATTATAGAAGGTAAATTTTGCATAAAAATATACCGCAAGTTGACAGCATCCACGTGTTAAAACTACTGATTTTGAACTCCAATCAAAGCGTTTTCTTACATTTGCGACGTTAGCACCAATATTTCTTAGGCCTGCTACAAGTGACGTTACGCCTACTACCCTTCCCAGTGTTGGCACAGCCGTCTAACGATGTTATTCACTTGGTAGTACCAACTCATCTGAACAACAACGTTATGCTAATTAATTCACTCTGTTGTAGAACTTTGAAAGAAAAATACAAGAATCAATTGTAGTTAGGAGTATATAATTTAGTTTCCTAGTTATTTAATCTACTTTACATGGGTGAGGTTAAGGCTTTAAACCCCAATCTTCCGTATAAACATATCATTCTATAAGCACTCTTCTTACAGAGGAGGATACTAATGTCTGGCCCAAACTACAATAGTTGGAGGGCTGAAATTTCATACATAGGTGAATCAAAAGATATAATGAGAGGAAAAACTGAAAAATTGCAACATTGTTTACTTTCTTGGCCGCTAAAAATTATAAACTATTTTACTAACATTTCATGGTTTAGGTACTTCTATATGTTCTATGAAGCTGAAATTTTTTCGGTTTGTAGAATTTGCCAAATAATGAAAATGGGATTATAGAAATTTGAAAATTGTTATTTGTTCGGCCGTAATAAATTCTCAAATGATAAACAAATTGACTAATGCTAATGTGCTTTCTGATGGTGCAGGAAGCTGGAAATTTTAAACTAGTTATATTCATATTCATAACTCTGTTAAAATTTTCATCTTCCTGGATCATCAGAGAGTACATAAACATTAGTCAATTTGTTAAACATTTAAGAATTTTTTACGTCCGAACGGATAAACATTTTCAAATTTCTATATTCCCGTTTTCATTATTTGGCAAATTCTACATGTAGAAAAAATTTCAGCTTCATTGCGCATTTAGAAGTACCTAAACCATGAAATGTTAGTAAAATCTTATATAATAAAATTGAATGTCTGCCCGTGTGTTCCTTATACATTCCCACGCCCTTTGAGTTATCGGGACCAAACTTTGCAAATTGACTTCATATGACTCTACGAGTAATATAGGGTACATGTGATTTCCAAAATCCAGGAGACAATTTTATTTTCCCATAAGTTTACACGGTATTTTCGATTTTTCAAAGTGCAAGCTTTTTTTTCCTTCATTCGTTAGAATTCGTAAATGTGGACCGATTTTCTTCGTTTTTGCTTTATTCGACGGCTAAAACTCTATACTATCTTATTCTTGCGATGTTTACATGTTATACGGTCGAATCATTCAGAGATACGCAATTGTTTTCGAAATTTTACGGATATTTCGTACTCTATCCGGACGTTGTCAAGGCGACCGTAATTGTTGCCTCCGATTCAATTAATGCCAATTAAACCTTCAAATATGTGAAAGAATACTGTTATTTAAGCATCGAAATTAATGATATATAGCAACGTACATAGTTAAGGATAATTATTCTGTTGACTGCGTATTGGAAGCGTTTATAACGACAATTCATCGTGTGTATGCTGGAATCTTACCTTTTAGTAAGTAAAACCTTTATATTATACATCTGTAATGCTTACTAACGCACATTTATAATTCTCTCCATAGAAGTCACTCGACATATGGGGCATTTGCTGTAATTAGAAGGTAAGTATGCTTTATTAAAGATTCGATCCCATTTTGAATGTTCTTACAAGTTAAAATTCTTAAGATTTATGGATTACAATGTAAAGGCGACTTTCTCTTGGTTACGTGTCTGGCATAACCCGGGCATCGCCGGGTACTTTCAGTTAGTTTTTATAATTTTTACCGGCCAAGAAAATAAGCCTTCCTGAAATTTTGCAAATATTCCTCCGATTATTTCTTTCGGTTCACCTATGCATTAAATTTCAGCTTTCCACCTATTGTAGTTTGGGCCAGACATTAGTATCCTCCTATATCCTATATATATCGTATATCCTCCTCTGTAAGAAGAGTGCTTATAGAGTGATAAACGTACGAAAACAAACAAAAGATACAACAGTGAAACGTAGTTACACATATATAAAATTTGTAAATATATGATGTGAAAAAATAATTTCAAAGGAATGCAAAAAATATCTGAAATAAGACAATACGAATTATACAAAGATATCAAAATTACTAGAACGTCCTACAGCAGTGTTGAATCCAGGGGGGTACCCGGGGGGGAAAATCCCTCCCGGAGAAAATGGTCAATTAATTCAGTTTTTATGGGATTTTAATGAGTTTACGCAACTTTAACAATATATATTTTAATTTTATTTTCTACTAATATTTAAGCACGTTTAACTAAAATCGGGTTTTAAATATTTATTGTGACATATAAGTTATAAATATCTATTTTAAAGATATTCTGCGTCATATATTTGCTGGATCCTGAAGCGTCGATACTTTGTTCCGCGTGCAGCATACAGAAAAAAAAATCATGCCGTCAAACGGAAGCAGACTCATGCTTCAAGATTGTGATTCAAAACAATGTTTTGATTTTCTCTATTAAAATTAGGCACACAGTATCTTCTCGTCATTCTAACACAGACTGCCTGGAACAATCTTGAAAGATAGAAGAACTTCTATCTCTCTATTCCCGAATACTTCCTACTTAATTTAAAAAATCTAATTAAGCATGACGATATCCTCAATACTTGGTAGCTGTAAACGTCACGGAGAGATATCTAAAAAATTCAAATTATTATTTTTAATGCTCTGAGTGCAAAATCATGTACGCTTAGTTGATGTTGAAGTGGTGAACGACAATGTACCCTTTTCGGTACTTTCCTGTTAACGGGAATACCTTAAAAAATAAACATGTATTATTATGATTGTTTGAGAGGATATAACATCGAAAGGATATCTTGACGTATTGTTGGATTTACGATATTTTATTTTAAAAACAACATTAACAGAAACTGATTGGCCAGTCTCGACATTTACAAACCCAATCTCCGGACAACGTGGAGGGTTTCTTTGGTTCCGGGCGAGGCGAAGGGCGTGGTAGCGCCTGGAGACGACTACCCATTACAACAAAGCGAGCCGAAGACTAGTCGATATATCCTCTCAATTTGCGGCACAACAGTCAAGTGGATATAACATTGAAAGGATACATTCACGAGCCTTCGGCTCGCATTGTTGTATTGGGTAGTCGTCTCCGGGCACTACCGCACCCTTCGCCTCGCCCGGAACCAAAGAAACCCTCCACGTTGTCCAGAGATTGGGTTTGTAAATGTCAAGACAGGCCAATCAGTTTCTGTTAATGTTGTACGTAAGTATGGCATGGGGGGGCATGGGATAATACGTAAATACCAGGTCCTGCGAAGGGTCCTGGAAGTATTCCCGTTAACAGGAAAGTACCCCCTTTTCTTTTTCGCAAATCCGCAATGGCGGTTGATTTTTGTCTGAATATGCACCTGAAAATGCCGCCCCAAGCTAAACGCCGCCTGAGGCGGTCGCCTCACTCCTGGCGCCAGCCCTGCTCCCATTTTTACCTTTAAAAATATGTACAGTAGGAAAAATAATCCCTAAATAGCGAAAATAAAGCAAGAATCAGTGTTGCGCAATAATTTCACACCTAAGGTTGTACGCACTTCAAGTGCGGCACTTGTTTCACTTTGAAATATAGATGATCAGCTCGCTGTTTTTGTCTCATATTTACACTGCATTCTTTGTTACTATTTCGTTAATTATTTTTACTAATAAGTTCAATTTTTTCACTGGATGTCATAGTTGTAATAAAAACAGGCAAAAAATAATAATAACAAATAATTTTTCGATTTTCTCATGGGGGGATTTGAACCCCATTAACGCCCCCTTGGCTACGCCTCTGGCATTTCTAAATGAGCAACAAACTTGAAATTTGACACGGTTGTATGATTTTTTACGTAATTGATTGGGAATAATTCTAAACTGTAAAAATGTTAAAATTTAAAAATGCTGGCAGAATGCCAGCAGACGTTGACTACTATATATATATATACACACACACATAGGATTGCAACTAGTAGTTGAGAGGGATAGGAGGGAGCCAGTGGACACTTAGTTGGTGTTGTGGACGTCCACGGCGATAGAGGAAGGCTGTTTTTTTTGGAGCTTTCGGGCATCCGCTCTTCTTCGGCACAAGAGTATGACTAAAACTAAAACTGTCTCACTGGGGGTAGAGTGGATGGGAAGAGGGTGGGGTTCATGGGAAGGAGGCTAGGGTTTTTGAGGTGGGGGTGTCAACGAAGGTTTAGACCGGGAAAGGAAAGAGAGCGGAGGATTTCTATATGAGCGAGCTCCCATTGGCGGAGTTGTGGTGTGGGAGAGTCTTTTGGGAGAGCCCGGATTGTTTTGACTGTAATACATCTATTGAAGGGTAGGGAGTGGCTGACAGCAAGATCGGCCACTGGAAGGGGGCGCTTATGAGCGACGCTGTCCCGATGACCGTTCATGCGGATGTTGAGGGGTGTGGTTGTAAGGCCCACGTAAAACGCTGGGCATTGTGTGCAGTTTAATAAATAGATTATATTTCGGGAGGTGCAGGTTCCGTGGGACGTAATCGTGTAGGTGATGTCTGTAATGGGCTGGTGAACGTGGAGGAAGTCTCTATGATGGGGCAAGTGAGGCACCGTTGTCTTTCGCATGGGAAAGACCCTGCGGGGGGTGGTGTTGGACCCGTAGGGAGTTCTTTGCGCCACAACAAGTCGCTGAGATTCCTTGGTCGACGGAATGATATGATGGAAGGCTTGGGGAAGAGTGTCAGGGTGATGGGTGAGGATGTGAGAATGGGGTGGGCGGCGGCAAGGATGTTTTTCAGGGCTTCGTGTAGCCCTGGGTGGAAGGTTGTTGTGAGAGTCAGGGGGGTGTCGCTTTGAGTATGTGAGTTTGGGTTCGGTGTTTTTCCAGAGGCGGTGGATGGAGAAATGGCGCGGTGTTTTTGGTGGCGGGTTAATTCTGGAGGATAGCCTCAGTTGAGGAATGCCTCCTGAATTTTCGTGCAATATTCGGATAGCGAAGTGCTATCCGAACATATCCTATATCCTCGGTGGGCGAGGGAATAAGGGAGGGATTTTTTGGTGTGGCGTGGGTGGCAGCTGGTGTAATGGAGGTATTGTTGGGGAAAAATAGTGGTCTAGTGATTGAAAACAATTATCCTGCGTTAAAAAAATAAAAGTTGCGGTGAATAAGTATTTTCCGAAAAATTGGATTAAAACTAGCATGAAAAATGAAATTTTACACGAGAAAAAAGCTTAAACAACGCCGCTCTCGAACCCCGACACCATGCATCGAAAGCCCTACTCCTCATCCCCTAGGCTACGGTCACTAATGAACGTCAGAGTGAAGTTACTATGATTTATTAAGATTGGCCCATTTTTGTACTTTTTAATTAATTATTTCTCTTAAACTAAAAGGCGTTGGCCCCTAATTCCGAAATGGTATTTTTTTTTACCTAAACTTTCCACTGGTAGAAGATGAATCAAATCTGAGAGTTACACTCCGCAGCCTCTCCTTGTTAGCCCTACTGAAAGAATTAGATGATATGGGAATTTCTTTGAAATATTGCAGAGGGCAAGGGTATGATAACGGTGCGAATATGAAAGGTCATGAACAAGGAGTTCAAGCACGAATTTTAAGTTTAAATTCTAAAGCTTTTTTCATGCCATGCAGAGCACACAACTACTTTATTCGCAGCTTCACCGGCAAGATGGAGTACCTTAAAGAATTATACAGATATATCTCTAAAACCTTTGTCTAGCACTTGGTGGGAGTCGCGACTCGAAAGCATAAAAGCAGTACGCTTTCAGTTACCAAAAATAAAAAATGCTTTACTCGAGTTTGTAAAGATCCGAAGACAAAAAGCAAAGCAAATTCACTCCTTTCCCATGAATTAAACAGATTTGAACTTATCTTATCTGTTATTGTTTGGTATGACATATTACTAACTGTAAATAAAGTAAGTAAGGTTCTACAATCTGCTCAAATTCCGTTGGATATTGCAGTTAAACATCTGGATGCTTTGAAGTCATCATTAAATATATACAGAAATGAAGGGTTTAATCAAGTTGTATCAGTAGCCGAAAGAGTCGCCAATGATATGTCAATTGATATAGTTTTTTCTAAAAATGAAAAAAGGAGACATTCTGATTGCGCAAGAGAGGACAATGCACTGGAAAAATCGAAGAAGAGGTTTAGAACGGATTGCTTTCTGCGAGTGATAGACATGGCACTAACCTCTCTGTCGTGGTATTTTAATCAGTACAGTGAGTACATTTCTAGATTTGCTTTCATGAACAGCATAAGCCAAATTAAAAATTGGGATTTATCTAATTTACAGAGAGTCTGCTGCGATATAGAGTAAGTTTTGAAGGATGAAGGAAGTTCAGAGAGCGACATGGATGGAATTGAACTTAGTGAAGAGTAAAGAATGTTATCAACGATTGTGCCAGAAGATCATAGCGCAATTGATATTTTGAAGTTCTTACACAAAAATAGATTGCAGGAAATATATCCAAACATAGAAATACTTTGTAGGATAATTCTTACAATGCCAGTGACAGTTGCATCAGCTGAAAGGTCGTTTTCAAAATTAAAATTAATAAAAAATTACGATCGACGATGTCACAAGAGAGACTGACTGGATTATGTCTTTTGTCAATTGGACACGAGGAAGTTGATAAGATTGAGAAATCAACAATAATCGACAGATTTGCACATATTAAAGCTAGAAAAGTAAACTTTTGAAACTGTAGTGGGCTGGTTATTATTTTGTTAATTTGTGTAACCCTTAACAATTACTGGTTCTAAAAATTTGTTTATGTATTTCTGAATAACACTAATAATTATACTGAAAAATACTAATAATTATACTGAATAATACTAATGTAAACTTGAAAACAAAAATAAAATTGTAAGTAAATGAGAAATTTGATTTTTCTGTGAAAAGTAGGGAGCCGGCAGAAATCCTCTCGCTCGGGGCCCTGCAGATCCTGGAGATGGCTCTGAATAGGTACATACATACAGAGATCAATTTAACTCTAGCGCTGTACTACAGCTGGTATTGCTTACCGCAGCGGTCGTTCGGGTAATTATCAGGTGCGTAGCAGAATTGCGAACTTTAAACGTAATTTACAGAAAAACTACTGCTCATATATGCCCAAAAGGGCGATTGGCTGTGGTGCTGTAGTCTAGCGCTACGCACCTACGAAGTTTCAGCAAAATCCACGACCCCCCATATATTGTATTTAACACAAACACTGAGTGCAAGAAACATCCACAATTGCATATTGCGACTGCCAAAAAGTGCTAATTTTAGAGGGAACATTCTGAACTAGAAGTAATAAAAAAAATCAAGATGCAAGAGATGCCGGTTGCTTGAGAATTCCAGTTGCACGAGTGCCAGATAACGGGGAGATTACTGTAGATGGTTTAGAGGGAAGTATTGTTTTAAAAAAAGTCAACCTTTGAACTTTTTCATCGACTCTTCCACAGAAAGTTCCCTATTGCTTACGTACGCGTTACTATAAATGCCATTAACCCCTTCAGTGGTGGCTTAAAAATTGCTATACGACTCTCCCCAGGGTGGTTTTTTTAAAATAATAATTGTCACAATCAGTGCATATATAGTTTTATAGATTTATTCTCATTTTCACGTGAATTTATTTTATTTACAGTTATAATTAAAAAATACAATAAAATTTTTAAGATCAGTCTTGTTTATGAATTTAAAAATCCCATTAAAAATGCAAGTTCACATTTTTTATTAGTAATAATAGTTAATTATTGAACTATTTTGAAAGAACATTTAATCACAATAAATTGCTAGTATTTTCTTTTGGTGTGATAGACCCCAAAACATCCTTCTGGGTGTAGTTGAATGTCCCCACACTTCTTACATTCCCTCCTTTCCTTTCGTCCTGAACAGACTCTGCTTGCGAACTTCTTCTTTGCAGTGGCAGGGATATGCGTAGGGAAGTGTCTTTCTGTAAGATGAGCACACGGATCTGTTTTTGATGGTCGTCCTCCTTGAAATAATTTCCTTTCCATCGTGTACTTCTCTAACAGTCCATGAATCACCTTGTATTGAAAATGTAGGAGACTGGATTTTTGCCCATCACTTGTCTCATACACTATATGTTAATTCACAACTGCTATGTCCAGTAGATGAAAGAAAAGTTTCCTGTATCACCTAACACTTTTTCTGAGGCACTCCTATGGTTTTATTTTCTGGTCCAACTGGTTCACTCCCCCCATGCTTGCATTATATTCAATGACTGCATCTGGTTTCCTTACCACATCTTTTGTCTTTTGGTCAGTTTTGCCTGTGTCACTCATTGTTCCTCTGTGGATCGTGGATAGCATTGATACGTCCTTTTTATTGTGCCACTTTGTTGCTGAGAAATGTGCTGAAGTGTAGCAAAGGACGTCTCCTTTCTTCACTCTTGCAGTCAGCAGTTCTTTTGGCATTTCTTTCCTTTGTAGGTTTACTGTCCCACAAGCTCCAAATCCGTAATGTTGCAGCTCCTGAAATAGTGCAGGACTTGAAAACCACCTGTCCATGAAAACAATGTAGCCCTTTCCTATTAGTTCTTGACAGAGCACAAGTTTTGTCACTGATGCATGGCTCACTGGTTTTTGCAGAACACTCTCTCCACCCTGTCTCTCTTCATCTTTGCCAGTATAAATAAAAAAGTCCCAGGCATAACCTGTTTTTGCTTCACAGACGAAAAATATTTTTATCCCAAACCTTCAGCGGGATATACTGCTTCGTGATTAGCTTTCCTTTGAAGAGCATAAGGCTTTCATCTACAGATATTTTCTGCTCTGGCATATAAGTTCATCTAAATGAAGTACGCAGTATTTCCAAAAGTGGTCTGATTTTCCCGAGACAGTCATTGTTATCAGTGTTTTCATCATTTACAAAATGTAGGTATTGTAGCAGCAATTGAAATCTTTTTAGAGACAGTTTCGTAGAATATTTCAGTCTTGAGTATATAATCTCTAGTCCAATACACTTCAGTGCTGATTTGTCAATTATACCCATTGTCAAAATCAGAGCAATAAATAGTCTCACCTCTTCTGCACACTTATCCTCCCACAATCTTATTCTTGCCTTTGAGCCTAACCCTGAAGCTATAGCATCGTGAAGGCATTTATTTTTGTCTCAGTAACGATGCTTTCTACAAAGTTATCAGAAAAAAAAATTTCAAAACATCGCAAAGGAGTAACATTAAAAGAAAGTGATACACAAACACCTGCTTCGCCAGAAAATGGGGCCTCAAACAAACATCTGCGTCTATTTGATTATTATCCTACATTGTCCACTGAAAATGTTGATCGATGGTTGCACTTGTAGACTGTGATGAGATATCTGCACTGGGTGTGTTGGAAATTTCCCTATCACTAGATTCATCTTCACTGCTATTGCTACTACCAGCCTCAAAATCAGTGTCTGATATGCTAAAATCACTTTCCGATTCATTGTTGATCTCTAAAAATACACGAATTGCTTCCGTGCACAATCTTTTAGCCTTTCTTTCTGCCATTTTCCGTTAGACTATGTTGGGGTTAGAGCACTACGATATAAAAAAATTCAAAAGCTTCACAAATACACCACAAAATGCACAGGTAATGACTCAATAAAGTGCTGCCATCTTCCGCCAAACGCTAGTAGTACGTATAACTGCATAGAAAGAGCCCGGAATTATTTCGGGATATAATGTTTGAGCACACCGCTGAGCACGGAACTGTTCCAGGATATGATGACTTGGGCTAGTGTGTTATTCACAGAACTTTTCCAGGCGTACGACTGAAGGGTTAACAGCATCTAAAATCGGCCTTATTTTATAGTCTATCATCTGTATTCCTTTCATCTGCATTGTTTACGAAGTGCAAAAAGGAACTAATCAGTTGATATTTGTCTCTAGAGAGCACTGACCCAAATGCAGGTGTTTGAAACAGCCAAATAGGCCAGTAATAATACGAGGCAAGAGTAAGTGTATGAACCACACCCATCCCAATTTCTAATGGTACTAACGCTTGGATATCTTCCGTGGAAACCTAACTAAAATGGCATAATACTAAGTAAAATTCATATTATATATTATTATATTAAACATTAACAAATAAAAGTGGCCTATGTAGGAAAGTATTTTAAAAACAAATCATTCAATTCTAACAAAAAACACATTCTATGCAAAAAACATGACAAATAGCAAACTCAGCGGTGAGAAAAATGCCACAAAGGAAATTAGAAGATAACATTGGTGTTGCGTAAATTATCATGAAATAGCAGCATACAACTGTGCGGGAAGGTCATTTCTAGATGTAGAGACTATTTCCGATTAAATCCATACAGGGAGACGTTTTTAACCTCTTGTGGACTACAGTCGATTTACACACTGAATGATAAAGAATTTTAAATCGACTGTAGTCGATCAATGCACTGAAAGGGTTAAATAAAGAAATTTCATCTCTATAGAGCGTTCCTTTAAGTTTCAGTATTGGGTAAATGGCGCACAGTGTTGCCACGTCTCACTACCCTAACACCAGCAAAAGTCTGGTAATTTAAAATTTCCTTTATGCCGCTAGATTTGTCAAAAATTGTTACGATAGAAACAAAAGTGTTACAGCCTTGATACAGGACTTAGGATGGGAATCACTAGCTGAGCGCCGATCACGCTCTAGGTTAAAACTTCTCGAAAGATTTAGAACGCATATATTCTCCAGCGATGTCAAAGAAATAATAAGAGCGCCATCTTATACTGGTAGAATGGACCATCCTCGTAAATAAGAGAGATAGCCTGTAGGACTGAGAGGTATAAAGGCTCGTTTTTCCCTAGAACGATAGCTGAGCAGAACAGAAGATACGATAGGAAATCAGCCGACATAGAGTGATACTATTCATTATTATGAGCTTTCCCTTGGTGCTATTACAACCCCTGCCACACACTATTGCGGTGGCTTGCAGGGTGAACTGTAGATATAGATATACTGGGTCCTCCCCTTGTTGTTAGTTTGCAGCTCTTTTAAATTTCCATTTAACATTTTTCGCTGCAGAATAAAGTGATGTAGTGCGACTTGACGCGTAAGCAGATGATGGTGTCAAAAATGTAGTACAGTAGTACCTCATAAATCCGGCACCCTCGGGACCTAGCGGGAGCCGGATTTCAGAAAATTCCGGTTTTTTAAAATGTTGCACATTGCCTAAGTATCCAGGGGCAAATCGGCCTAATGCCTGATAAAACAAAAGAAAGCTTTTTGTAATTCCGATTCCGTCAAATACTTAGGCGTTACTTTAACAAGCAACCTCTCGTGGGATATGCACATACGAAATATATGCGGGAAGGCTAAACAGAAACTAGGATTCATCAAACGCATAGTAGGTAAAAGTGAGGAAAAAGTCAAAGAGACATGTTACTTCTCGTTAGTAAGACCGCTATTAGAGTACGCGTCGAGCATATGGGATCCGTACGTGAAAGGATCAATCTCAGAGTTAGAAAGAGTGCAGCGAAAAGCAGCTAGATTCGTCAAAAATTGTTACGATAGAAACAATAGTGTTACAGCCTTGATACAGGACTTAGGATGGGAATCACTAGCTGAGCGCCGATCACGCTCTAGGTTAAAACTTATTGAAAGATTTAGAACGCATATATTCTCCAGCGATGTCGAAGAAATAATAAGAGCGCCAACTTATATTGGTAGAACGGACCATCCTCGTAAAATAAGAGAGATAGCCTGTAGGACTGAGAGGTATAAAGGCTCGTTTTTCCCTAGAACGATAGCTGAGCAGAACAGAAGTTACGAAAGGAAATCAGCCGACGTAGAATGATACTATACATTATTATGCGCTTTACCTTGGTGCTGTTGCACCCCCTGCCACACACCATTGCGGTGGCTTGCAGGGTGAACTATAGATATAGATATAGAATCTACTGTGCGTCTCACGTTCACTGTGCAGTACAGGTTCTTATGGGAGTTTCGATTCCCATGTATTCTTCCCTATAGCGAAAAAATAGCCTCTCAAAGGGGTCCTGCGCACGAAGAAATATTGTTTAAGCACGATTTATTGGTTTGTTTTCTTGTTTTTACAATACGGTATCGTTCCAAATATAACGTTATGTTCTAACTAATCATCACGTATAAGAATTATATTTATTAAACATAAATAACCTTGCTAAAAAGCAAAAACGATCGGAAAATGCCGCTTCTTCCGTTTCGGTGAAATAAAAATTGCGTTATCTCACTCCTATTTAATCAAAATCAGTCGGTTTTTTTTCTGAGGCTTCTTTCAAGAATGGAGATGGGTAATGTCTCCTTTGAAACCATGAAAAGTTTTTGAAACTCTTTCCAAAAATTCTTTTTGGATAACATAACCTTCGCAACTCCCGACTATGCAGGCAAATTTTGACGTCTATGTGAAGTACTTCGTTTTTTCGCGTGACGAAGATCTTATCAAGAGTGAAATGCTCAGAAAGGTTGAAATTTTTATTTGGTCTTTATTTCGTAACGATATCTTAGATAGTTTTCGAGATATTGAGTTGTATATAAGAGCGCGGAAACGAACACGGAGCGGCGCAAGACTTCATTGCTTCTTCCGTTTCGGTAAAATTAAAATTGCGTTATCTCAATCCTATTTCATCAAAAAACCCTCGGTTTTCTTTCCAGCATCACTCACGCTCATTTAAAAAAAAAAATATTGGGAAACATTCAATATTATAGTTTTTTCCTTGCTCCTTAGTCTTTTCGTAAACCTCTTCTTATTTCCTTCATTATCCATGGTGTCACAGACACAAGGAAAATAACTGTACCAAGACACAAAATACTTTTGCCTGCACTCGCTATCACACACTGTCACTAAGGATGTTCGAGTTGGACTGATATTTTTCCAGACGTTGCATCCCGCATGTCTTCCCTCCCTCCTTAAAAATAGGTCATTCATAGACTCTTCGCACGTGCCGTTTAGGGTATGGACTCCAAAAAAAGAAAGTATTTGCGCGGTGTTTCAGTTATGATGACAATAAACGGCCTCCCGTCGTTACTTTGTGGCCTAAAGGAAAAAAGAATCCAGCGCTGCGTAGCATCTCGTACTTCTGTGAGGGAGAAGACGCTAAAGGTAAATAAGGGCGGAAGGGTCTCAATGGAGGGAAAAGGCAAAAAATACTTTTGCCTCGACCGACTCCTCTCCAGCCTCTGGGAAGGGATAAGGTTAAGCAATTGGGAAAGCCGAGAGGCGAAGGAGGAAAACTGCGGGCAAAGTGGAAGGAGGCAAGAAATATGCAAGCGTAAGTGCATATGAACCATTCCATGTTTTGCCACGAATTGAGGGTAAGAAATCCTGGGTTCCCTCGTTACGAAATAAAGACCTGAGCATTTCACTCTTGATAAGATCTTCGTCACGCGAAAAAACGAAGTACTTTACAGAGACGTAAAATTTGCCTGCGTAGTCGTGAATTTCGAAGGTTATGTTATACAAAGAGAATTTTTGGAATGAGTTTCAAAAACTTTTCATGGTTTCAAAGCAGACATTCGCCATCTCCATTCTTGAAAGAAGCCTCTGGAAAGAAAACCGAGGGTTTTTGATGAAATAGGAGTGAGATAACGCAATTTTAATTTTACCGAAACGGAAGAAGCAATGAAGTCTTGCGCCGCTCCGTGTTCGTTTCCGCGCTCTTATATACAACTCAATATCTCGAAAACTATCTAAGATATCGTTACGAAATAAAGACCAAATAAAAATTTCAACCTTTCTGAGCATTTCACTCTTGATAAGATCTTCGTCACGCGAAAAAACGAAGTACTTCACATAGACGTCAAAATTTGCCTGCATAGTCGGGAGTTGCGAAGGTTATGTTATCCAAAAAGAATTTTTGGAAAGAGTTTCAAAAACTTTTCATGGTTTCAAAGGAGACATTACCCATCTCCATTCTTGAAAGAAGCCTCAGAAAAAAAACCGACTGATTTTGATTAAATAGGAGTGAGATAACGCAATTTTTATTTCACCGAAACGGAAGAAGCGGCATTTCCCGATCGTTTTTGCTTTTTAGCAAAGTTATTTATGTTTAATAAATATAATTCTTATACGTGATGATTAGTTAGAACATAACGTTATATTTGGAACGGTACCGTATTGTAAAAAGAAAGAAAACAAACCAATAAATCGTGCTTAAACAATATTTCTTCGAGCGCAGGGCCCCTTTGAGAGGCTATTTTTTCGCTATAGGGAAGAATACATGGGAATCGAAACTCCCATAAGAACCTGTACTGCACAGTGAACGTGAGACGCACAGTATATAATGTATTTCAAAATTTAATTAGAAATCACGCCAGAATATTTTAAAATATGAAATACATACACAAAATGTATGTAAATAAACATGCAAAACATGAAATAAATCATAATAGACGCCTTGACCTCTTGCCACCCTTGGCTGCGCCACTGCACTCCATACCATATCACGGCCTATACGTAAAAAAAATAAAATACACAACATTAAAATACAAAATTTACGCCAAAACTTATAAAAGAAAGAATCATTAACAAGTGGACGAATTTGGAATAAGGTCATAGCAAATTTAACGCACACTTACCAATTTACACGTCTCGTTTCTACTCTCGATGGCTAGACGATAAGGTCGAGACAGCGTCTTTAGTTGCGGGAATGCAAGTTCCATTTCATTTCAGTGTTGGAAGCTTTTTGAAGGTTTTTCTGCGAAATTGTCTTGAACATATCACACAGATTGCTTCATACATTGTGATCTTCCCTTTATAATTTTATCTTTAATTAGGTACAAATCCATCATATCCTGTGATTCGATGCATGACCGCTGCTCTAAAGCCGATATTGTATCAGTGACTAATTCTATGCAACGGTCTATTGAAGGTTTGTTTGCAGTTGCATTGTCATCATCGTCACTTTTACTTTTTTCATCATTCTCACGTTCGGGTTCCAAAACGATTTTAACTATTTCTACGTCAGTTAGCTGATTCACTACAAGCACTTCATAGTCGATTTCCATCCAGTTTTCCAGACCCTTCGTGAAAGCGTTATTCGTCGATCCCTTAGCAAATTCCATAATTTCAGACCCCAGTCTCTTTTTGTCACTAACATTGAAACCTAGAAAATCTGGTGGTGATTCATCACATTCTTCAAACATGCTTGCAGGCCACAAATTATGCCAGGCATTTTTCAGTGTAGCGGCCGTTACATCAGTCCACGCTTTAGCTAGAGTCCAAATCGCGTCCTTAATGCTAAATTCCTTTTTAAATCCGTGAACACTTTGGCCTCTATTGCGAGAAACAAGCAATTTCTGCATAAATTGCTGTCTGTAATAGCACTTTAGTGAGCGTAATATTCCCTGATCCATAGGTTGAATAACAGATGTACAATTTGGGGATAAATAAACCACACGCACGTTACCCAGTACCAAATGTGATGCATCAGGATGGGCAGGACAGTTATCTAATGTCAGAATTATTTTACAATCATCACCTAGTCCCTTAGATTTACAATGAGCACGTGCCTCCGGTGCAAAATAATTCACAAACCAATCCAACAATAATTGAGAAGTTATCCATGCACGTTTATTAGCACGGTAGTTGATAGGAAAATTCTTTACACCCTTTAAAGCACGAGGGTGTGCACTTTTACCTATTACAGTTAGCTCTAGTTTGTGCGTACCTGCTGCATTTGCGCACGCAAGAACCGCCAGCTTCTCCTTTGACTCCTTCACTCCAAATGCCATATCCTCATCGGCGGCTGCAAGTGTGCTCCGAGGAAGACATCACCAAAATAATCCTGTCTCGTCCGCGTTATATATTTGCTCTGCAGTAAGATTTTCATCCGAAATTAACTTGGTAAAGTCCTCTACAAATGTTTCGGCAGCATCCGAATCGGCTCTAAGTTTTTCGCCAGACACTGCTAATTTTCGTATTCCATGGCGAAGCTTGAAGCGATGAAGCCAACCTTGCGAATAATCGCAAGTTTTGTTGATTTTCAAATCGTCGTGGAATTTCGTTGCTTGCTGTATTAGCAATAGGCCTGATACCGGTAAACCTTCACTTTTTCTTTGTCGAAACCATTCAAAAAATACTCTATCGATATCGTTGACCCTGGAAGTGTGTAATGTTTTTCGGCCTTAGGAGTGTAACTGTCTGCATAAAATGTCAGCAACTCACTTTTTCGTTTCTTCAAGTCATACACAGTAGAACTGCCTACGCTATATTCTTCACAAAGTCTCTTAACTGAAGCACCTTTTTCAAGTTTTCTTAATAAATCTACTTTTTATTCAATAGAAAGAGATTTATGTTTACGCTTCATAATACTACTGGAGGGGTTTTCAGCTTTTTTTTGAAGACATTCCCATATGAACTTGAGCAATATCACACTAATGAAAGACACATGCGATCGCTACGAATATGAATACGCGACTGTATACAAGTTATACAGTGTGACTGTGGAAACTATTCCCTAACATGTACTAACATGTATTGGTCAGCTGACAATTAGACTCACTCACACATACAATGTAACTGCTGCCGTCAAATTGGTTCTAGAATTCGCGAATTTTGATGCGAAGCGGTGCGTTTATCGTTCCATAGCGGATTAGGCTACCCGCGGCAAAAATTTTAAAAAGTGCACTTTTCAGAAAGCACCGGATTCTTGATAATTCCGGATTTTCGAGTGCCGGATTTATGAGGTTCTACTGTATTTTCAATGGTTCCAACATAAGTATTGCTTATCGTAACTGTTTATTTAAAAGTTGCATAAATACAGAAAATGATAAATATTTTTCTGCATTCATTTTAAGTAGTTGTAAAATATCGAAAAACTCTGGAAAATATGTTTATTATTTACGTAACGTGATTCTTAGTATAAGCTTGTAGCTTAAGTCATGAAAAATTTGATAATATTTATCACATTCAAGTTATGCAAATTACAATGATATGAATATTTTGTTTAAGATATGTGAACAATAAAACATAATGACGATTGACAATGTCGGAATACGGGATATTTATAACTAATATCAATAATATCAATAATATCTAGTAACTAATCTAGGTTGGGCCACGTAAGCACAAACACCCTGGTTTATCATAGTCTTCCTTAAATTAATTATGCCTGTTAATCTAAAAATCAAAAATTTAGGACTCATAGATAAGAGCAGCATAAATACAGTGACCAGACGTACTGATTTAATCAGTACAGTACTGGCGTTAGAGAATGCGTACTGATTTCAAATATGTACTGAACTTTGTACTGAATTTTAAAGTTGTACTGATTTTAAAAGAAGAAAAAATGTATAATTATTTAGTTCATTTACTGTGGGATTGAGGGTTGAGGTGGCTCGGGTCAGATGTTGCCAGGATGTGTAAAGAGGACTTTCGGCAACGCTGTGTAGTTCCCCCTAGCAAACATTACCTCCCCTCCACCTATGATTGGCTGTGAGGGAGGGGAGTTTTTCAGTCTTTCCTTCCAAACCCCCACCCCTTCTCTACAACTATTAAGTCTCAATTCCAAAGTAATGTCGTCCAGACAATAGTAGTTATGGTTGTTTATATCATGTGAGTAGTATAATATTTTAATGCTGTTTAGTAAAGTAACATTATTCTCAGAATAGATTATTAATATTCTTATTTAATTATATTTAAAGACCCTGCCATAAATAGAAGAAAAAACAAATTTTCTGATCGACTTCAGCAAGAGTATCCAATATATGTAACAATAACGTTATTTACCTATGTACGAGGTCTGATCAAAAATCATCCGGACTGATTTTTTCCCCGCGATACGGAAAGGCACATGGCGGTGTTGGTGGTCAACACGTGTTCCCAACACCGTTTTCTTCTTCCCTGTACTTTGGCATCTCGCATGCGCAGTTCAGTCTTTCAGAGCCATCAATAGAGTGAAGTAGTGTTTTGTGTGTGTGTCATATTCACAATGGCAGAAAAAAGTGAACAACGTGTGTGCATCAAATTTTGTCAGAAACTTGGTAAAATGCCAACGGAGTGTTATAAGATGTTAAAAAAGGTTTATGGGGAGGTTATGAGTGGTTTCGCCATTTCAAGGATGGCCGAACATTGGTGGAAAGTGATGAGCGTTCTGGACATCCTTCGACAAGCGGGAACCTTGAAACAATTGAAAGAGGGAAACTGTGAATCACGATAAGAGAGCTGTCTGATGAATTTGGCATTTCATTTGGGTCGTGTCAGGCAATTTTGACTGAAGATTTGGGCTTGAGGCGCATGTCAGCAAAGTTTGTCCACGGTTGCTGACTTACGAACAGAGGGAGAACCGTCTGTCAATCGCCACTGACTTGGGTCAGTGTGCAGAAGAAGATGAAATTTTTTTAAAAAACATCATAACTGGTGATGAAACGGGTGTACGGGTACAACCCCGAAACAAAAGTGCAGTCACCACAGTGGAAATCTTCTCATTACCCCTCGCAAGAAAGCTCGTCAAGTTCGAAGCAGAACGAAAGTGATGCTGTTTTTTTTTGACGAAAATGGAATCGTACACCATGAGTACGCCCCACAGGGTCAGAGTCAATAAACAGTATTACTTGGAAGTGCTGAGGCGTCTTCGTGACGCTGTGTGCCGCAAATGACCGGAGAAGTGACAGTCTGCTGACTGGTAACTTCACCACAACAATGCACCAGCGCAATCCTCACAGCTTGTGCAACAGTTCCTCGCCCAACACAAGATCCCCCAGATATGGCAGCCTCCATACTCCCCAGACCTCGCTCCATGTGACTTTTTTTGTTCCCCAAAATTAAAATGGCGCTCAAATGCAAAAGATTTGAAGACGTGGAGACAATAAAAATGAACGCGATGGCGTAACTGATGGCCATTACAAAAGAAGACTTCAAAAAATGTTTTCAGCTGTGGAAGCATCGCTGGAATAAGTGTATAGAGTCAGGAGGAGCATACTTCAAAGGAGATTAGTCCTCCCCCATCCTAAGTTGACTATATTTTTTTCCCCGGCCTCAGTCCGAATACTTTTTGATTAGACCTCGTATGCTGTATAAAATTTCAATATATAAAGTATTATATTCAAATTTAGTTTTCTTTCACGGAAATATGAAATTAAAAAATGTACTGATTTTACATCTAGAAAATCTGGTAGTTTTTTTTCATGAATATAAAAAATAAAAAATGTACTGATTTGACATCTAGAAAATCTGGTCACTTTAAGCATAAAGTGCTTGCACCCGGGCGGCAAATATGTCCAGTGCGGGTCTGCATGCAATATATCTGAATTTCTTTGAATATGCACTGTTCATAAATTAAGCACAAATGTGTTAAAAAACGGCTCTTAAAATTTCGAAGATTACCTAATGCGGCTGCTCCTAAGGTAAGTAAGATTGGCCATCCCTGGGTCCGTTAGCATGTTTTTGCCTTCTATCTACCTTATTCTGCCTAACGACGTCTCTTTAGGACTAACAAGTGCACATGGAGCGTGAGAAAACCACGCTTCACTCGGAATAGTAGACATTGTATTAAATTACTTAAGCATTGGTGGTGTTTTCCTCTTGAAATGGTCCCTTGTCGAGGTGAAATGTGTGAGAATGTTTACAGGTTGGCTATTCTCAATTACTTTTCTCCTTGTCCCAATTTGGGGATTTACTTTTTTCTATCGCATCATATTTGAATGTCCTGAGAATATTTTGACTGAAGTCGTAAGTGTTCCAAAGGCCGAGGAAAGGCGGAAATATCCGAGTGATCACGAAGTGAGGTTTGCGTCACCTCTGAGCACACATTCGGTGTGACGAAGTCTGGATTGGCATTTTTTACCAATGAAACGTAAATACTAGAACTGGTTTGCCACAAACCAAGTGGCAGGCCTTCTAAAGTAAGTTCCAAAATATCACTTGTATTTATGCGATGGAAACAAAGATAATCTATATTAATACAACTTAGGAAAGTGTACAGTGTATCAAGAATAGGCAGGTTTTGCGCGATAGAGATATGAAATCAACTGATATAGTCTGATTGACCTTTTATTTGCCCAAAACAATTGTTACTTTGTGGAACAATCAATTAGGTGAATTTTATGCTTATTTTCACTTTCTAGTTTTATTAATTTTTATGCAAATCTTTTATTTCATGTAATACCTAGCTTAAGCATACGCATCATTTTTTACGGGTAATCACATTAGTGTCCAGATTTGACTAGCGTCCGTCCAGGGCAAATGTGCTCCACACGGATAATTAGGGAAGTGAAATATAATTAGATTAAAACTTACTATAAATTACAAATATAGCACATACTGGTTTATTTTGGAAAAAATCTCGTATGTACTACCAAAATCTATGGGAAACTTTTTTCTAATTCATCGCACGTCAAACTCAGAGCTATAACCTCGTCGACTGAATTTTCCATGACGACTGAAAAGCCCGATCCTTTCCGATTGTAACTAGTGGGCGTCCTACTTAAAGAAGTTAGTCTGAAGTGAATGCTAGTAAAAAAAATCAGTATAGATGATTCATTAAAGTTATATTTTCCTGTAAATTTAATGGTAATTTGAATAAAGCAAATGCCTTTAAAAATACTTTTCAACTTTTTTTATTTTTTTATTATGCGTACATTATGATACATACAGCATAATATCTCCGTTTCTACCAAGCAAAATAGGACAATTTTCACCATGTAACTTCTATAATGATTATGAATGACTACTGTACACCTCAAAACTTTATAAGCTTTATGAAATGCCTTTTAAAAATAAACGAAACAAAATTTATTTCACATTTTTAGTCAAGACATGAAAAAGTTTATCTGCAAGAAACTTTTTTCCTATTTGGTTTAGTTAGGTACATCCAGCGAATGAAATGTTAATAAAAGCTGAAATATTGTTTTGAAGAAGACTGCATATCAATGCCATTTATAGTTTTCACAATACTGAAAGATATATGAAAGCACGGGTGTATGCTAGCTGGTTGGCGATCGGATGATATATGTATTCTGTATTTTTCTTCTCTCCTGTAAAGAGTGTGGTTCACGTAAGATTATGTAAAAGGTATTGTTTATAAATGTTGTTCTAAAAAAATCCTCAAAAAATTTCATACAAATCCAATAAAAACGGACAGTTATGAATTTTCGTCCGAACGGACAGACGTGTTCCATTCCGACCGGATTTAATGGGCGGACATACGCCTGAACGGATCCGACCTGAACCGATCGCAGCAGAGCTAGTGGGCATCCTGCTTTATCCTAAGATATCAGTCAACCTACGACTTCCTTGGTAGCGAGAGCATTTTCTTTATATTCCAAAGGCAAAGGGATAACATAAGGATATAAAAATACATATGTAAAATACATTGTAATTATAATTTGTTTATTAAGTGATGAGAGTGGAAATTAAGGAATAGGAAAAGGACCAAAAGGTTCAAGAAACTTCTTGGAAATACACAAGAAAGTAAGTTAAACAGTACATGCTTTTTTTTATCTTCTTTCGGTTTAATTTTAATATATAGCAAAACCTCAGTTATGCGTTTTTCGCAGTTATCTGTCATTTTGGGCTGTCCCGGCAGACATACAGCGCTATTATTCATTTGAAGGTTTTTCACTTATACGTTTTATTCAGTTGTACGGATGATGGATGAATAACTATACATCGCACTCTGCCTTAAAAGTACTCTCTGTGAGTAGCCAGCAAAAGGAAAATCGCCGATTACAGGTTCCCACGTTTCATAAGGTATAGCTTGAGCGCAATATCTCATCAGTATCAGTTAGATTAAAGTCACATCCAGATAATTTGCAATTATCAAATAAAAACTTACAAATATATAATTTCTCATATTTGAAGACTTTTCTATATTTTTGTAAGATACACAAAAACATATACTTATTTTCACAGATATTTACATGGCATCGTTTTTTAACAATTTCCAAAAATCTGATGTGGTCAACACGTGACTTTCTCCATATTTGGGGTATAGATATTTAAATTATTATGAATAGCATTATAAAGCAAAATTATTATTTCGTATCGTAAAAGAATACAGTCATCCTTATTGCCGTAAATTATAATTTGAATATGTTTACAGAATTCACCGCTACATGGTGGTGGCGCTGTATACTGGAAATTTACGAATAAGCAAAATATCTCCGAAATGGATGATTCTACGAAGATTTGTTTCAAACAAAAGTTGGAAGAAATATTATTCTCAACAACTTTGGACCTCACGAAGATTACCAATGATGATGTTTTTAAGGAATTTGACGGAAACCGAAAAAACCGATTATTTATAAATAATTGCTAAACAAAAACTGCTACGGAAAATTGTTTGAAATAAAAGATGTAGGAAATTATATTTTCTACATTTTCACTTCCTCCATACTTAGTAATGGGAAAGTATTGTATTCATGAAAAAAATCGACTTCGAGATTTCAACGGAAATACATGTTTTGAGGTCCCTAGAACACGTTTAGACTATTTTCGGAATGATGTCTGTGTGTGTGTGTGACGTGTGTGTGTGTGTGTGTGTACGTGTGTATGTTAGTGTGGGCGCTCTAACTGAAAAAGTAGGTGCCATATCGTTACCATACTTCATATCTAACACTCTTACATGAGCACAAAGAACTGATTAGTTTTTGGACAATAACGGATAACCGGAAGTCGAGGTTTATTCGAAACCCGATTCGGTTTTTGCGATATTTCTTGGTTAAAATATAATTTTTGTATTTACAATTCTATACAAAAGTTATAGAGAATGTAATTTTCTACAACTTTCATTTGAAACAATTTTCTATAGGAGTTATTTATAAATAACAGGTTTTTCGGTTTCCGTTAAATATCTCCTTAAAAACATCGTTATTGGTAATCTTCGTAAGGACCAAAGTTGTAGAGAATAATATTTCTTCCAAGTTTTGTTTGAAACTAATTTTCGTAGAACCATTCATTTCAGATATATTTCGCTTTATCTTAATACCAGTATACAGCGCCAACACCATATAGCGGTGAATTCTGTAATCATTCAAAATATACGTAATTTACGGCAAGGACGTGTCTTCTTTTATGATACGAAATAATAATTTTGCCTAGTAATATTATTCATAATAATTTAAATATCTACACCCCAAATATGGAGAAAGTCATGTGTTGGCCACATCAGATTTTTTGTAATGGTCAATGTATAAAAAAATCTGATGTGGCCAACATATGACTTTCTCCATATTTGGGGTATAGTTATTTAAATTATTAGGAATAATATTACGACTTCCAATTAACCGATATTGTCCAAAAATTAATCAGTTCTTTGTGCTCATGCTAAAGTGTTAAATATGAAATTTGGTATTAATATGACAAGTACTTTTTGAGTTAGAGCGCCCACAATCACATACATGGAAGTAAAAATGTTGACCCTTGTTACTTTCTCCATATACGTAGTATAGAGAAAGTACTGTTATCATTAAAAAAATCTGATGTGGCCAACACATGACTTTCTCCATATCTGTGGTATAGATATTTAAATTATGAATAGCATTATAAGGCAAAATTATTTTTTCATATCGTAAAAGAATACAGTAATCCTTTTTGCCGTATATTATATTTGGAATATGTTTACAGAATTCACCGTACATGGTGGTGGCGCTGTATACTGGAAATTTACGAATAAGCAAAATATCTCCGAAATGGATGGTTCTACGAAAATTTGTTTTAAACAAAACTTGGAAAAAATATTATCCTCTACAACTTTGATCCTTACGAAGATTACCAATAACGATGTTTTTAAGGAGATATTTAACGGAAACCGAAAAACCAGTTATTTATAAATAACTTCTAAACAATAACTCCTCTAGAAAATTGTTTCAAATGAAAACTGGAGGAAATTACATTCTCTATAACATTTGTATAGAATTGTATATACAATAATGATGTTTTAACGAAGAAATATCGCAAAACCGAATCGGGTTTCGAATAAACCTCGACTTCCGGTTATCAGTTATTGTCCAAAAATTAATCAGTTCTTTTTGCTCATGCTAAAGTGTTAAATATGAAATTTGGTATTAATATGACAAGTACTTTTTGAGTTAGAGCGCCCACATTCACAAACATCCATCCATCCAGGGCCACTGAGAGGGTGGGGAGATGGGGGAGAACTCCCTGGGGGCCCTAGATGGAGTGGACACAAGATTTTCTTACCATAATGCGTATTTTGTAATACATAGGGGCAAGTCATGACAGCAAAACACAATGATGAAATCAGTTATTCGGAGCAGTGGGTTGGGGCCCGGTACTGTCATACTTATAGGCTTTCCCCCCAAAAGATTTTCAGGAATTCAAAATCTGTATTTGATTTCAATAGTTTTCTTTAAATGACAATTACCAACATTTAAGTGTATCTGGGCCAGTAATTAAGTAAGTTTATTATCGCTTAGATGTGACATATTCATTTAGTTAAAATTCGAAGTAGAAAATCAAAATTTATATTTTTAAAAAGTCGCTGAAGAATACTGAGCATACGTATCATAGGTGTTGCAGGAATTCATAATTCCTTTTGTTTTATAATTTTAAAAATATATCTCGGAGGAGGGGGAGGGGGGGGGCAAAAGGTTGTTTTCCCCTGGGCTCGTTCTGGCTCTCAGCGGCCCTGCATCCATCTATCCATCCTTCCATCCATCCATCCACACTCACACACATACATCATTCCGAAAATAGTCTAAACGTGTTCTAGGGACCTGAAAACGTGTATTTCCGTTGAAATCTCGAAGTGGATTTTTACTTTCACCATAGATAATAATGGGAAAGTATTGTTATCACGAAAAAAATCGACTTCGAGATTTCAATGGAAATACACGTTTTGAGGTCCCTAGAACACATTTAGACAATTTTAGGAATGATGTCTGTGTGTGTGCATGTTTGTGTGTGTATGTTTGTGTGTGCATGTGTGTGTGATTGTAGGCGCTCTAACTCAATAAGTACTTGCCATATTGTTACCAAACTTCATATATAACACTTTAGCATGAGCACTAAGAACTGATCAGTTTTTGGACAATAACGATTAACAGGAAGTCGAGGTTTATTCGGAACCCATTTCGGTTTTTGCGATATTTCTCCATTAAAACATCATTATTATATATACAATTCTACACAAAGGTTATATAGAATGTAGTTTCCTACATCTTTTATTTGAAACAAATTTCCAAAGCAGTTATTGCTTAAGAATTATTTATATATAATCGGTTTTTTTGGTTTCCATCAAATATCTCCTTAAAAATGTCGTTATTGGTAATCTTCATGAGGACCAAAGTTGTAGAGAATAATATTTTTCCAACTTTTGTTTGAAACAAATCTTCGTAGAATCATCCATTTCGGAGATATTTTGCTTATTCGTAAATTTCCAGTATACAGCGCCACCACCATATACGGTGAATTCTGTAAACATATTCCAAATATAATATACGGCAAAAAGGATTACGTATTCTTTTACGATATGAAATAATAATTTTGCCTTATAATGCTATTCATAATTTAAATATCTATACCACAAATATGGAGAAAGTCATGTGTTGGCCACATCAGATTTTTTTAATGAAAACAGTACTTTCTCTATACTACGTATATGGAGAAAGTAACAAGGATCAACATTTTTACTTTCTCCATACATGGTATGGGGAAAGTATTGTTTTCATGAAAAAAATCGACTTCGAGATTTCAACGGAAATACGTTTTGAGGTCCCTAGAACATGTTTAGACTATTTTCAGAATGATGTCTGTGCGTATGTGATTGTGGATGCTCGAACTCAAAAAGTACTTGCTATATCATTACCAAATTTCATATATAACACTTTGGTATGAGCACGAAGAGCTGATTAGTTTTTGGACAATAACGGTTAACCGGAAGTCGAGGTTTATTCGAAACCTGATTCGGTTTTGGCAAAATATCTCCGTTAAAACACCAATACTGTATATACAATTTGATACAATGGTTATAGAGAATGTAATTTCCTACAACTTTTATTTGAAACAATTTTCCAAAGCAGTTATTGCTTAAGAATTATTTATATATAATCGGTTTTTTCGATTTCCGTCAAATATCTCCTTAAAAACGTCGTTATTGGTAATCTTCATGAGGACCAAAGTTGTAGAGAATAATATTTTTCCAACTTTTGTTTGAAACAAATTTTTGTAGAATCACCCATTTCGGAGATATTTTGCTTATTCGTAAATTTCCAGTATACAGCGCCACCACCATGTAGCGGTGAATTCTGTAAACATATTCGAAATATAATTTACAGCAATAAGGACGACTGTATTCTTTTACGATACAAAATAATAATTTTGCCTTATAATGCCATTCATAATAATTTAAATATCTATACCCCAAATATGGAGAAAGTCATGTGTTGGCCACATCCGATTTTGTAGAAATGGAAACAAAAAAAGAACCTAAGATATGATGAAGAGAAACGCAGTGTACAATCTGAATGGGAGGAAAAATTTGCATTTACCAAGGTAGATGACAAACCTGTGTGTCTTATCTGCAATGCATCACTCACTCACTACAAAGCTTCTAACGTAAAACGTCACTATGAAATAAATCATGAATATTTTTCATCTAGATATCCTCCCAAATCTGAATTACGGAAAGAGAAGTTTAATGCGCTAAAATCTGAACTACGTGGTAAGCAGGTAGGACTTTCATCATTTATTAAGGAATCTAATATTGCGACCAAAGCTAGTTTTGTCATTCGCTGGAACATTGCTCATGCTAAACGTCCATATCTTGAAGGAGAATTCATCAAGAAAAATATTGCTGAAGTCGTGTCTATTTTATATCCAATTATTGAAAAACTCAAGTCTAATAGACGAAATTCCAGTTTCATGCCTAGAGATGTGGAGCTGAATAAAACCATCTGTATTTTTCAAAAAAACCGGGTTTTCTTGAGGTTAAATACCTCACAAAAAAATACCAAATCGGTATTTTTCAAATAAGATTTAAAAATAGGGCGCGTAAACACTGATTTTTTAAAAATTCAATGAATTAGCTGTGTGGATGTACATATAGGCTTGTTTCATCGTATTTATCAGTATTAATTGTTGAATATGCGAAATAAAAGAACACCTTGTAATACAATGGAAACTAAGTAGAATAGCACGGAAAATTTTGCAAATGGTTCATCATCAGCTTCAGAGAGAACTTTTAGCCCTGCAGGTAGGTACTATAGTGCATTCAGTCAGGAGAAATCGTCTAACTAATGATCGTGCTATGAAACTCACATTAAATATAATCGTAAGCTGTTGAAACTTTTAGGGCAAGAAACAATGCAAGCACAACATATCCCTCCAGAATTTTATATGGCCTCTTCAGAAAAATATAACAGCAGCACTCATGTCATTCAAGAGTCAGATGAGGAAAGTGAAGACGAGGGACTACAGTTCATGGAAATTGACTCTGAAACTGATTTGGAAGTTTATGACATTCCCTCTGTGGACAGTGTGCCAGAAAACGATTCTGTTGCTTCAGAGAATAAAGGCATTATTTTTTCCTTTTAGCGGCTATCAATTTTAAAAAATTACTGTTTGACACAGGATAGAAATCTCAAGGAAATTACCATCTTTACCAACTGACTTGAGATTATAAATTATTATCATCTTTGAATTATAAGAATTTATTGTCAGATGAAAGTATTAGCTGCCGCAAGGGAGCATTGTTGATAAAAATTTGCACTTGATTGACATTACTTTCTCAAATGTGCAGTAGGTATATATAAATTACCGTATCTTCCGGCATATAAGTCTACCTTTGAAATCGAAAAAAAATTTCCTAAAACTTAGGGTCGACTTATACGCCGAACATAGAAATGTGAACCTCAAATTAAAAATAAATAACATCGATATTTAAGAAGACCACAGTTATTTCGTTGGAGGTGATCACTATTTTGAATCAGCTGTTGCAGTATTTACATTTTATGGCATTTACCGAATTTACTCTAGTACCCCGCGCACATTTTTTCCCGAAAAGCCGGTGAAAAAAGGGGGTGCGCGTCTTACACGAGGATTTCTGAACAGGTTATATAAATTGTATCGATAATAAATTCTCTGCGATATGCATCGTTTATATTTGTAAAAGATGTCGAATTCTACAAAGTATACGCGTATTTATGAAACCAAGCAAACGTGTAAGTTACGCCCGTGCTGCAGACAAAAACTCAAAAAAGTAGGGAGAAAGAATACGCCGACTAACTGATAACTATAGTTCAATGACTACTGAGTGTTTGCTGGCTTGAGAATAGGTAGGTTCAAGTTTGGTCCTTTTCCCTCATCCACTTCAAGCAATTCGGAGTGTTTAAATTTTGTTGCGAATGAAAGATTTCATCGTTTGAAAGGAAGACGGAAATCCACATCTCAAATGTTTGGATTCGTTTGGTCGTAATCTTCAAATATTTACTCACAAGATGATAAGCGAAAAAACTCCCCATCTGCGTAGGGAAGTTCCCGTTCATAGATGAACAAATATTTCGTGAAGCTCCGCATCGGTGCGTAATATTACGTCAAAAACAGTGAAGTGAGGACGAAGTTGCGTAATATTACAACAAAAACAGTTAAGGGGTTAACAAAAGTGGACCATCGGTGAGGAGATTTCTGCTAGTACTGTCATAAAGAGATCATACAATAAATTGCATCACGTAGGAGGGAGAAGATGCTTAACATGAGCGGAACTTGTTTCAGGGAGTGGGAATTGGTGACTTAAAAAAAACTTAATTCTGGCTCAAATTAATTTTTTCCCTCCGAACAGGCCCAAAAATAGGAATGCGCAGGTTATATGAGTAAATACGGAATTTTAGATTTATAATAATTATTTTAACTGTATTTTCGTAATCCGCGTCCTCATATACTGCGCGCACCCCTATTTTTGGACCAGTCTGAGGAGGAAAAAATAAATTTGTACTTTAATAAGTTGATGTCTACGGCGGCGGAAAATTAGAAAAAAAATCAAAAAATGTGGAGATTCCCCGTAGGTGTGTTCTCTCCATGGTTCCCTCTAAGCTGCATGGCCGCGCAGCAGTTTTTGAAGTGCCGCGCACTAAATTTTTCAAGTGCGCACGATTGTGTGTATTTTAGAATATATCGGAACAGGACCGCGTCAACCCGTGCATATCCGCGCACTATCGTCATGTAGGCGCACATAGCTATATTCATTCCGCCCATGGATGAAAAAACAGAAGGAACTCCCGGGTTAAAGGTGCATCAGCGGCTCACGATGAATATGGTGAATACACATACCAGATGCCAACTTATTTCGGCAAAAAGTGTAGGTAGAAGCTGATAGTAAATTTTTAATGACAGAACTGCGTTTCTTGAGTAACTTAAAACTCAATTAAAAGGTACAGTCATCTCAATGTCGAAGATGCACCAACGGCAGTATAAACAGCATTTAAACCCTAAAAGTTTCTTGGTCGTGTAGATACGCGTAAACTTCGTAGAATTCTTCGTCTTTTGCGAGTATAAACGTAGACGCAAGCGTGTTGCAGTAAATTTACTATCGAAACTCGTAATTTTTAAAACTTGGTCAGAAATCTTCATGTATGACCAACATTTTGGGGAAAAAAGTGCACGGGGTACACATTTGCGATATTTTATTGAATTTCGCCACCGTAGAGATCGATCGCGATCAATAGGTATAGTTCATTTCGATAGTATCATTAGCAGCTGAAATCAGTCGAATTATAGGAAACTTAATTTAGTGGGTCAAGCTCTCCAAAAATAAGTTTCTTAATGGCTGAAATTAAAACATCTGTCACATGGAATGCTCAAGAAGAATAGCACGAACTCGAAACAATATTTATATATATTTTCATTATTGTTTATTTCTGATTTGCTACAACTTGGATTGTACATGACTGACTTTGAAATCGGTTTCATGAAAAGTATTTTTAAGTGAAAAAGTGGGGATCAACTTATACTGCGAACATATGCCTAATCATGTATTTTCATCCAAAAAAGCAGGGGTCGACCTATATGCTGGGTCGCCTTATACGCCGGAATATACGGTAGTAGTGGTTAACCTAACAAAGATGATGGGAAAACATAGATGCGGGAAAACGATCAATTTCGATGACATAAAACTCGCTACTATACAGGCGTCGTCTGGCCGACCCATAATGAATCAATCAGCGGCTAACTTCAGATGTTACTCAAATCAGTGTTTTTATATATAGTAATATATATGGTAAAAAACTTTTACCACAAGATTTCTATGGAAATGTACATCTTAAGTCAAATATAAGTAACCCACAGTACCAAAAAAGTGTTGTAACTGGTTTTTTCCATGCTAAAGGAAAAAAACCTGAAAAATACGGTATTTTTCATTAAATACCGTATTTTTCAATCGAAAAAAACCTCATTTGAAAAAAACGGTATTTTTCACATCCCTATTCATGCCACACTACAGAGAAGCGTATCTCACAAATTGGTGCTAGTCTTAAGGACAACATGGTGAATGATATAAAGTACTGTTTATCGTTCAGTTCACTCTCGATGAATCCACTGATATCCAAGATAAGCCACAATTAGCAGTATTTGTTCGTTATGTTTTAGCAGATGTAATAGTGAAAAAGAAGAAACGTTGGACTTGTTAGAGCTAAAAGAAACAACTCATGGCATTGATCTGAAAGAAGCACTTGACACTGCATTGGAAAACACCAATAGTACACCACTCGGTAAACTTGTTAGTGTAGCAACAGATGGAGCTCCTGCCATGGTATGTAAAAATTCAGGTCTTATAGAACTTTAACAGTGATACAAACTTTCCTAATTTCCTCGCTAGGTATTTATTGTATTATTCACCAGGAACATCTCATAGCCAAATATTTCAAATACGAAAATGTTATGAAAACTGTTCTAGAAGTTGTCACTTATATTCATTCAAGTTCTAAGATTCACCAACAGTTTAAAAATTTTCTAGAAGAGATGGATCTTGAAGAAACAGCCAATGATATATCTTTTTACTGTCTTGTGAGGTGGTTATCGACCAGCAATGTATTAAAGAGATTTGTTGAATTATTGGAGCCTATCATCCTATTTCTTAAAGAAAAGGAGACCATGTCTACAACTAGAAGATGAAGAACGGATACATGATCTGATGTTTCTAACTGATATTATGTTACATCTGAAAACCCTCAACTTATCATACCAGGGAAAGGATAAGATTATTTCTGATCTTACCCAAGTAGTATTCAGCTTCGTAAAAAGAATAATGTTAGTGCAGCGAGACATAACTTCAAGAGATTTTAATCACTTTCCTCATCTCAAGAATACAATAGTTAGGTTCCCAGAATTTGAAAATCAAGATCAAAAACTCGAAGAATAATGAGGTAAATTACAAAGGCTTCTTGATGATTTTTTAGTAAGATTTGATGATTTACAGAAGTTGAAAACCTGTTTTGCTTTTCTTGGAAAACCATTTGTGATTGATGTGATCAAGATAGTTTTCTGAATCACAAAATTCTGCTCATTGAAACAACTGTTGCTGTAATGGAGTTGATGGAAATCCAGGAGGATCAGGGTTTAAAGATGACGCACAAATCAAAATCTGTAGTTGAATTTTGGAATTTAGTTCCAGAAACGAAGTATCCTCAACTTAAAAAGGCTGCTTGTCAATTAATTTCAATTTTCGGCACAACATACTGCTGCGCATCTTTGTATTCCACCATGAAATTCATCAAGTCCAAGCATCGTGCACTGCTTTCAAGTCTACACCTGACAGAGCTTCTTCCTGAAGCGACCACAAATTACGAGCCGGATTTCAAGAAACTTATATCCATGCTGCAGATACACAAGGCCTCTCAACCTAGTGAGAGTTAATTCATCTAGAACTATAATTATTGTAATATTCTTGTTATTTGCAGTTTCTGTATTACATTGCAACTTATTTTTCAGAATTGTTAAAGAATTAAAAAGTTATTGCTAATTTCTTTCTTTAGTTTTCCTTACCTTGCATTTTCATCCCCTTATCACAGTTCTTGCTCGAGTGCAGCTGTTAATGTCCCATAAGAAAAGCATGTAATACGGTGTAGAGGTTTTTATATTTGCATTTTAAAATTATTTACTGTCAAGATTCAAACTCATGACTCAAATTATCGGAAATATTAGAAATTGTAGTTTCTTATTTTTGAAGACAGAATTCATGTATGATTAGAATGAGCATACATGTATAGTTTTTATCGGAAAAAAGTGGTAATTTTTCTGGGTCTAACAATAGGCTTCCTAGGCAACAGGCTCAATGCATTCATATGGGTAAGCTTTTAATGGGAATCAGAGGCTTATATTTTAATGCCTTTATTGTTAAACTATGCTTAATGAAGGAAATCCGATATTTATATAATCCCCATTTTTGGGGCTGTTTTGCCCCATACGAGAACAAAAATGATGAGGCAGCTCCATATGAGCTAGAGACTTGGAATTTGGCACGATTATAAGAATGAAATCATAACTGAAGGTAAAATACTTATGGAAGAGGAAAGGTAAATAAGGATATTTAGGGCAACTAGGTGTTGGAGGGAACCCAGTGAGGACTTGCCAGAAGGAGAGCCGCTGGGGTGTCAGAGAGACACATCTGTAACGTTACTGGAGCTTTCGGGATGATTCCTTCGTCAGCACAAGAGAGAGACAACTGATATGACAGTGACACTGTGGTGAATGTATGGGGGTGGAAGGAAGTGAGGAAAGTTCTGGGATTGGAGGATGGAGAAATGGTAGAAAGAAATGAATACTAACGGAGGTTAAGACCAGAAGCAGAGGAAGACTTTAAAACAGGGGTGCACAACATATGGCCCACGGGCCAAATGTGACCCACCGACATCTTTTGTTTGGCCCGATCAAAGCAGGGGTATCTCAGCTGGTTAATTCCTTTAATATCAAAAATACAATTAAAATATGTAAGTAAATTATATTTGTTTGCCACTTCATTTTCTGTCACATAAGAATTGCGTGTAAAGTTTTTTATGGTAATTAATAAATCGACAATAGTGTACTTATGTTTTTATTATGGACAAAATTTTCAGTGTGGACCGCTTAGACTCAATCAAGGTTGATTTTGGCCCACATCAACATTTGAGTTATGCACCTCTGATCTATATATATATATTAAAGATATGTAAGTTTCATCCTTCCCATGATTTTGTGTAAAAATTTGACTGAAATTCACTTAGAAAAACTTCTGCCATTCTCGAGATTTGAACCACCGAACTTTGTTGTGAATCGAGCGTCTTACCGCTGCGGCTAACGTGACCAGTTGTGAAATAAAAAAAATTGTGTATTTATATTAACTACGTGGAAACTTTCTTGAAGAAGATAAATTTCATTTGAATGTGAAACTATTACGTGTTCAAATTACTAATTAGTGACGTAGATTACAATTTATTTAGCTGTCTAAATCAAGAATTAGCCATTGTTAGTGTATTTTAGTATTGTTTAGGAGCATAAATCAAATATTAACAAGTTGTAACGAAAGGAATTGTTTTATTTCTACTTGGCTTAGAATCAAAATAAATGTTTCGATTAATTCACTCCTGAACCATCTCTAGTATACACTTGTGTGTTATCTTAGGATTCCCAGAGCCAATCATCATTTCCTCATGCCTTTGCAAGCGTAAATTTTTGTCATTTACTTTGGTGAGCTTTTCAGTTTTTTTAATAATCTCATAATGGGATGGACACCTTATTCTGCAACTTTATGAGAAAAGTGGTAGTATATGCAGAAGAACAAAATCTTGCTGCACAATGTCGCTATGGGATTGATGAGTCGAATGTGAGACGTTGGAGAAGACAAAGAGAGAAACCAGGATATTTTAGTTGCAAGGTTAAAAATCTCGGACATAACCGGGACAAATTACATTTTAGTGAAAATTGTATTGAATGCTTGAATATAACATAATTTGTGTTGTTGTAATTTTAGTTGATACCTTTTTTATTTAATTACAAATTAAAAAATACTTTTTGGTATTTTTTTGCGACAAATCCTGGAAAACTTAGGATGTCTGCAGTGCCGGCCCTAGAAATTGCGGGGCCCAATTAGAAAACTTTTGGCGGGGCCCCTACATCTAAAAGGTGTAGTTTGAAAAAAATGATTTGGGAGGGGCACAGCAAGCGAGGTCCAAAGGACCGAAGCAACGAGGCCTAAAAGGCCGAGCCAGCGGGTGGAGATCCGAGGTGTATCCCAGGCCGCCAACGCATTTCCTGCATTCTGAGAGCATCAGATGGCCTCTCATGAGACCACTTGGTATGGATGAGACTATGGATAAATCTAAAATGAAATAAATGAACCTAGAGGCGATATAGAGCGATTTGCTAAAAACAAAATTTGACGGCAACGTTACGAAAAGGAAGGAAGATAGCGATAACGTCTTATTCGTCTACTAGGGCGTTCGATACCAGATACTAAAAAACTGCCTTTTAATGTAGTTTGCCAGTTTGAAGTTTCCATGTCCTCAATCTGTTCCCCTCCCCAAAAAATATAGAGTAAGGTGCGGGGCCCCGTTAGCCATGGGGCCCGATTGGGTCCAATAAGTACAATTGGGCTAAGGCTGGCCCTGGATGTCTGTACACCCAACATGAAATTTTCCTTGCATGCTCTTGTGAAAAGTGAGGGTTAGCTTATAACTGATGTCGGCTTATAATCGATTAAATATGATATTTAAGGTAGACAAGAAATATGATAGTATTGAAGTCCCTCGACATTAAAAGTTTTAAGGTTGCTAACAATATTAAACATATTATCAAAGGAATAAATATATTTATAACAAAAGAGCATATTACTAGCATATTAAATACATACATCAATGAATGCTGTAATTAAAATTTAAAATATTCTCAGGATCGTCTATAAAATACAAGGGTTTGACCAGGCTCGTCCATTCTATCTGCTTCTTTCTTTTTTTCCTGAAACTCTTCTGGATTCTTATATACAACTCATTTGTGATCGTATATAATACTAAACCCAAATTATTATTTTTTTCTTTCGAGGACAACATAGGCCCTTTTCAAGCTCTCCTGTATCTTCCTTGCATAACACTGATTATTTGCAGTTTAAATTCATTCAAACTTAACCTAAACCTAACTTAAAATTACAACTATATATATATATATATATATGAGAAGTAAAATATGTCATAGCTCATCAAACATAAATATTCAATGGCTGAGATAAAAGGAAAGAATTTAACTGAGGGGTAAGAACTATAGTGATAATGTTGAACCTGATGTGATAAAAAAGGCAATGGTGTTGAAGATGGCATTAGAAGTATGAGTTTCATATGTTGAGAATGGAGACCTTACGGAGGCTTCAGAGGTGGTTGTTCACATTGGACATCCGACTTTGTAAAAATTACTTATTTGATTCTCTCTGTAAGTCCTCATAGATAACCTAATATGGACTTTGGGCAAACTCCATCTTGCTCTCAAAATTAATGGTTTTCTCCATTACAGGGTCCACTTCAATAAACTTCTCAGTGCAAGGACAAAAATCTCACACACAGTTTTTATATTTAACAGAGTTAACATTCACAAAACATGTTGTTACTTTTTCAGAACATTTTATATTTCATAAACAAGCTGAGTCTTGCAATTGGAGAAACAAAGAAAGAAAGAAATATTGGCGGCTTTGTCAAAACAGTAAGACATTGCAGAAATGGAATGTTTTTTTTTAAATTAGAGAGAAGCATATCACTCACAAATTATATAAAATATATATATGGTTTAAATCAAGGGTCTCCAACCAGTCAATCATGATTGACCGATCGATCTTTGGCTCTTTTAAAGACGATCTCTGAATCTTACCTCAGCCTTATTACTTTTTATTGAATTAAGTAAGAAATGTTGAGCCGATATAGATTTTGAACTAACAGTTGGAACTTTTTTTTTGAGTTATGCAGGTGATTTTATAATCGTTAAAAAATTAAGAGCAAGTGGAATGCATATATCAGATAATACAGATATCTCTCGATATCAGTTCTCGCAGCGAGACAATAGCATATTGGTGTTTTTTAGTGATGTACCAGGTAACCGGCAATTACCTGGTACCCGGCATACCCAGCCATATTTTCAGTTCCATGAAATTACCCAGACCCGGCACCGGGCGCTGGTACCCGGTGCAGGGTACTCGGTCCCTCATGAGCAAAAAAGGATAACAATAAAAACAAATTAATTGGAACTAATATTTTACTTTTACTTTTTAGCCAGCAAGAAACATTCAGAGACACGATATATTAATTTTAATAAATGTTTAAAAATCTGATGTGGCAAACACGACTTTCTCCATATTTGAGTATAGATATTTAAATTATTATGAATAGCATTATGAGGCAAAATTATTATTTCGTATCATAAAAGAATAAAGTGGTCCTTATTGCCGTAAATTACGTATATTTTGAATATGTTTACAGAATTCACTGCTACATGGTGGTGGCGCTGTATACAGGAAATTACGAAAAAGTTAAGTATCTCCAAAATAGATGGTTCTACGAAAATTTGTTTCAAACAAAAGATGGAAGAAATATTATTCTCTACAACTTTGGTACTCATGAAGATTACCAATAATGACGTTTTTAAGGAGATATTTGACGGAAATCGAAAAAATCGATTATTTATAAATAATTCCTAAACAATAACTGCTATGGAAAATTGTTTCAAATAAAAGCTGTAGGAAATTACATTCTCTATAACCTCTGTATCAAATTGTATATACAATAATGGTGTTTTAAAGGAGATATTTTGCCAAAACCGAATCAGGTTTCGAATAAACCTAGACTTCTGGTTAACCAGTATTGTCGAAAAACTAATCGGTTCTTTGTGCTCATACCAAAGTGTTATATATGAAATTTGGTAATGATATGGCAAGTACTTTTAGAGTTAGAGCGCCCACAATCACATACATAATTTTTCATTGCTTCCCCAGGAAACCGGTATTATTTTGTACCCATTACATCACTGTTTATCGATCCTTAGATTGCGTAAGTGTAGCTCGATACGTGGTGTTCCAATCGCGAATTATTGCAAAAGGCAAAAGATTGAGGATAACTGAGACTTTATGTGTAACTTGATTAAATAATTCATGTTTTGGTTGATTTCTTCCATTATTTATTTAATAGCTTTTCTCTTCAACTTCTACTAGCTTACGATTTAATAATACATTGAATTATCTTGGTGAAAAAATTTTTAATCAATTTCACTTTAAAGTATTATCTTGTACAGAACAAAAACTCAAATAAAAAGTTTGCGATAAAATCGGTTTAACATGTTAAGCAGAACATTTCATGTTATGATGCTGGTTAAGATGTCTCTTAAAGTTTGAGAGAAATTTATGGGGATCTCCCGTTCCACCTCCCCCATCCTGCTCAAAAGTATTTCACGTATCAAGGCTCACTCTGCTGGGTTGATCCTCAGTAAATTTACAAATGAATAGTAGATCTTGGGTGCTGAAAGGTTGGAGACCCCTGGTTTAAATTATATAGTAGTTATTTACTATGGAATTACTGTATCATTTCATATACAGAAAAAAGGGAAAAATCCTCTGCAAATAATGCTCCAGTACAGAGTTTGCTGATACACAATAAAAATTTCAGTGGACAGCTAAAGCTTCGGTCAATGATGATATACTGTATACACGAGTGAGAAAAGACCTCAGTATGGCAATGTTCATATTAAAAAGAAACAGTACTTCAAAAATTTTTACCAGAATGCAAAGTAGACAAAAGAAAACTAAAATAAAATTTGCCTATACAGTAGGCCCTTGACTTATGAACATCCGACTTATGAACACCCGTACTTACAAATGATGCTCCATTAGGCATTAATATGTTAATAAATTGGAAATACAAATGCCCAGCTCGCACATACAATTCAGCCTTTTCTCTTGAGAATTACTTGCAATGCCGGAGCATGGCGTCAACCCTCCTTGTGATGTTATTCGACACAGTAATCCGTTAAAATCTAAGTTACTTGCTCGTTTGACGATCGGGAGGATACTGAAAAACAACTAAAATATAAAATAGCATTTTTTTCTATTATATTCATTGCATATGTACAATATTTCAGTTTAATTTTGGGCTAAATAGGCTTTTGTGGACTGACTTTGGAACCTGACTACCATTTATGAAATATTGTCTATGTTTCTGAGTTCCCAACAAAAGACTTACAAACGAACTTAACCCGTTTCATAAGTCAAGGACCTGCTTCAGGCATGTCAAACTGGCAGCCCTTTCTCTACCTTACTGAGGCCCAAATGCTAATTTTTTTCTCAACTAAATCTTTGAAGACTATATTAAATACTTAATTTTTGTGGAAAGGAGATAACATCTTTTTCTTAGTTATTAAGAGAGAATAGAACAGTTTCTAACTCACTGTTTTTAATAACAAAACAAGTGATCAGTCTTCTAGGCCATCTATTATGCCAATTCTGGCCTCATGCTTCTTCAAGTTTGACATGCCTGACCTAATGTAATAGGATATCTTTCTGGTGAAGAAACAAAATGTAAGAATAGACACATGAAAATCATGAGAAAATAAAATGTTACTAAGCTGTTTATGTATTGAAAGCAACAATTTACACCTGATGTCGCAGGTTAAACCTGTGAACAGCCAAATCTATATGCCAATAATGCTAAATATATGTATTAAGAAATCCCCCAAAAACAATCAAACCGTGAATTTTAAAGCCATGAATGTTGAAAGACTACTTACTACAGTTACTTGTATTGTCATGTGTAGTGGATTCTTTCAATATCTGATTTTCTTGTTTTCTAACAATGGTAAATGGCCTCTTTGTTTTTCTTGTTTGTAGTACTGAATAGTGCAAACATCTAAATTTTGGCTATTTCTAAAATTTACATTTAATAACACCAAATATTAACCTAAATACTATCACAACTTGCCAAATGCAGGCAAACCTTACTTTAGAATTTTAAGTAATATTTTATTACTGCATTCCTAAAATCCCTATAATTATTCAGTTAATATTTGAATTTTAAAATGTATTACCTTAATGGTAATTTTATTAAAACAGAGGTTAAAAATTATCATCTATCAGTATAATTACAATAATGCCATTCAAGTAAACAATCAAAATCATTACTTGTCACAAATCTTTATAGTGAACCCCAGCTTTATGTTCATATAACAGTGCTACTAAGAAATTAAAAATTATAGCTAAAATTATATATATATATATATATATATATATATATATATATATATATATATATATATATATATATATATATATACATTCCAGATTAAAATAAACACACAATTCACAACCTATAAGATCAAGTTTTCTAAGACCCTTCCATGACATAAACATTGATAGAATATAAAATTCATATTACCACTGATCTCATATTTGTGTTGCCTACATCACTCAAAAGAGTTGCATATATATATATATATATATATTCACCTCAGGAGGAGTTATTTGTTAAATATATGCTTCATTCAGTCATTCATTCATCCTGGAATGAGATGTAAATGAAAACTGTCAAACATTTTCCAAATCAGATTCATTCCACAATAGTCCAATTATAAGGAATGTTAAAAATAGTAGTATTCAATATCAACATGAACATTTCTTAAACATAACGATAAGGTCCAAAAGAAAAATTTTCCAATCCCTTCATAAAAGTAAAATGGACCACATGCAGCTCATTATAAGCTACCTATCAAAAGAAATGACGCATGTTAAATGTAATATACGTTTCCATTTAATATTGTGAGGAAATGTAATTGAATATTTGGTCTTAGTAAAAATCTCTATTTAAAAACTCTACAATTTAACAAAAGAATTACTCAAAGGAAATTTTAACATTACTAATGAACTTGTTTCTACGCAAGCATATATTTTATATATTACCTTTTTAGAGAAATCAGCTAATTAGATTGTTTAATGAAAATGTGAATAATTACCCAATGTGGGCAAGTACATAGACAAAAAAGTTCACCAAATATAATAACAGTTGGATGTGAAAGGCTCATCAGATCCTTATTAAACTGTTTGCCAATTCACCAAAATTAATCAAATACATCAAATTCAGAATATTCCAAGCCATCCATAGAAGATGTGGATGCCTGTCCCGCAAAAGGAGACCCTTTGCCACGCTTATCTTTACCTGAATTGTGCATGTTGCGATGAATTTTCAAGTGGCCAATCATACGAAAACGCTTTCCACAGACATCGCACATGTAAGGGCCATTTCCATGAATTAAATAACTATGAAGTTTGAGGTGGCTGGGATCAGAGAAACTTTTGTCACAGTATTCACAAGGATTTCCCATCAACTGCGGGTGGACAGAGGACTCGTGGTGCATCAAACGAAGAAGCAGCCTGTATCCTTTTCCACAAATTTTGCACTTGAATGGATGAACTAAACCATGCGATTGCACGGCATGAGCTTCCAAAGATTCAGCATCGGAGAATATACTCTTACACTGTCCGCAAGCAAATGGTCTGAGGGATCCAACATTTGGGCTCTGATAAGGTGTGGGTGTCTCGGTTGGTGTTGTAGGCGGCGTTGAATCACTGGAGCCTGTTTTGCGTCTCTTTATGGAAGGTTGTAAATTTGGCTGAACCTTCAACTTGGAAGGATGGTTTCCTGCATTACTGGGGAAATGGCTACGGAGGTGATTCACCCAAGCATCCTTTGCAGAAAACTTTTGTTCGCATCTACGAGAAAAGAGTAATTAGTTATTAAAATGTATTGCTCGCTTAATGACCTGGGGAAAGAGGAAAGGACTGTGAGGGAACATTGCAAGGGTCACAGATATTAGGTTCAGTAGTATGTTTAAAAAAATATTAGTTACAATCCTAATTAATTAAATGTGGAACAAATATCTATTAATCTTTTAAATTTTTAAAGACATCTATCGTTACAATAAACCTTAAAATAAATATTTTACATCTATAAAGACCCAAATGATGTATCCAGCACATGACTTTCTCCATACAGAGTAACTAGTATAAAAACACTTTCAATAATCATTATATTGAAAAAAACAACAAGTAAACAAAATTGTTAGCTATTGCTATGGATAAGAAAATATCGATGTCCGATTAAAATCACTATTAGCAGCGTACACATCTCTATCGACAATATGAGAATTTTTCATAACAACAGAAACAATGGTATCACTTGGTGACATACTTAACATTAATTCGGGTGAAAAATCAAAATGTCTCACACAAAACTTGTAAAAAATTATGACTACAACAGGGGTCAGCAACCTTTTCTATAACGCCGGCCACAGTCATTGTTGTGAATGCTACGGAGGGCCGCATTGGAAATCAAGAGATCTCTGGCAGGTTGGATGGGCCTTTAAATCAGAAGTTACCTAGAGATTTTGTGATCTCATATAAGTGAAAATCAATTCTAATTATTTTAATAGCGTTAAAATTTCACTAGAAAAGGTTTTGAGACCATAAATGCACTGAAAAATTACACCGATAACTTTTTAATCATGGCTTCATGGTCCACATAAAATGCTCTCGGGGGCTGCATGAGGCCTGCGGGCTGTGGGTTGCCGACCTGCGTCCTACAACATTAACAATTACAGATATTTACATAAACTGAATATTAAAGAAGATGTAAACTCCCAATTTACGAACATTCAGTTTACAAACTTTCGGTCTTCCGAACAAGAATTTTTATGCCACAAATTAGACACGACCTCAAAATTCGATCGTACGAACTTCAATTCAGTCAACTCCAATTACTACCATCATTTTAAAACTGTGTACGAAAAAGTAACATTTATTTTTGGCATACCTAAATAAATTGTTGCTGGGCCCTTTCAATGGCATCTAAAAGATTTTTTCATTGATTTATGTATGCAATTTGCTCAGACTTCCTTGGATGCGTTTTTTATTCCTTTGCAGCACCACTTCTTATATAAATGTTGAAAGTTCTGCACCCTCTTTCATATCATCGTGCCTGCTAATCTGCCCTCACATCCATTAACAGCACTACCCCAAGCCTCCGCTTAATATGGAAAATGATGCCAAATTCAACAAATGAATAAGTTATGATAAAGATGCATTTGTTAAAATCTATTATAATTTGTTCCGTTCTCCCTTTTCTTGCACTTGTAGGTTTTTGAACACATCCCATGATTTTAACATTGCATTAATGGGTAAATCTCTAACGATTTACGAACTTTCGGTTTATGAGCTACTTTCAGGAATGCATGGTGTTCATAAATCGGCAGTTTACTGTACTTGGAAATAACGACAGGAATAAAACTCCATTTCTAGTTGAGCAGTTTCAGCCAAAACCTTTTCATATCTTCATTTTGGAATAAAAATCTTAAGCATAAAGTTTTGTGCTTATCTGATTATTAGTTTTTGAGTTGGAGCACCCACAAAATGCTACCCCACACACACATCATCATCAAAATAGTGTGAATGTACTCAAGAGGACCTCAAAACATATACGAGGGCGATCAAAAATATCTGGGACTGAATTTTTTGTGGAGAAACTACCAGCAGTATTAAGGTGACAACAATATAGCATATTCGGCAACATCTCCTGACTCCACACAACAGAGGAGGTAGCAACCAGACTTATTCAGTCGTGAATGAGTTGATCTACAGTGCAAGTGTGTTTTTCCCTCCATCGTATCATGAAATGGATGTTTTGAAGGAGCAACATGTTTGCATCATGCTCTGTTGGAAACTTGGTAAGACGGTCACAGAAACGTATGAAATGTTACAAAAAGCATTCGGACAAACAGCGTTAAGTCAGTACAAGACATTTGAGTGGTATTCCTGTTTTAATAATGGCTGCATTTCCATTGATTATGATCCAAACACAGGCAGACCATCAACGGAGTGAACCAACGAGACTGCATCACGAAATTCTTCCCCGAGGTCAGACCACAAATCAGACTGTCTACATAACCGTTCTTCAACACCTTCGAGGTGCAGTTCGTCAGAAACGGCCTCACAAATGGTGATCAGGCACTTGGCTTCTGCACCACGACAATGCAACATGCCACGTGACCCTACGTGTCAGAGAATTCCTGGCCAAGCACAGAATCCTCGTGCTCACCGTATTCACCAGATTTGGCACCCTGGGACTTCCTCCTCTTCCCCAAGATGAAAAGCACGCAAAACGGAAAACAATTTCAAGACGTCGCAGAGATAAAACAAAATATGACACGGCAGCTGTAGGCCATTCCAAACAAGTTAGGAAAGTGTACAACGTATCACAAATGGGCGCGTTTCATGCAATGGAGTATTAGAAAGAAATTATATACCTGTACGTGAGGGAATTAGCTTTTAAAGTTCTTATCTTCATCATAAATAATCCATTTTCTTCCTATTTAAAAATAGTGCATGCACACCTAAGTAAATTAAATGTTTATTTGTGAGATTGTTTATGTTAGCAACGATGATGAAGTAACCAAGCAAGAATATTTCTAAGTTCAACTCAATTTAAGACATTCTTGTTCGATGTTCTAGATAACGGCAACTCCTACGATAAAAATGTATAGGAAAGGAAATACTCTTCTTTACTAGTTCTCCAACTTTTATTTGAAAAATATTTTGATGTAAGCAATACTTAACGAGATATGACAAAAATTTACTTTTTTGCCATCAGTAAAGTGGTACCCCTGAGTACGTGATTCATTTGTGCAAAGTCCTCAATATCAAATTTCATAAAAATCCATTCTGTAGAACCTGAGAACGAACATGCGGATCGACGAATGGACAGACGGACTATAATAGGGGCTCACACTGGAAGCGAAACGCGCCTAAAAAGGCCTACCAGACATGCATTGAAGGAGGAGGAGGGATTGCTGGAATTACTGCATGCAATCTGCAGGATCGTACTTTGAAGGATATAATTTTGACTAACTTGTAAGTACTTTAGTTTTCCTACAAAAAATGCAGTCCTAGATATTTTTGATCAGCCCTCATGTTTCCATTGACAAATTCGATTTTTTCCACAAATATAACACTTTCTCTTATACTACGTATGGAGAAAGTAAAAATGTGAAATTATCTGCATTGATTTGATTTTTACAAAATTAATTATTTTTACCACATCAATAAGAATATCATGTAATTCGGGTTCTAGTTATTTTAATGAGTTTGACAGTGAAGCGTAGTGTGCATGAATTTCACGAGAAGTATCACCTTTGCTCTCAAACCTTTTTTGTTCCATCGGTGTAGCTGCACCATTTATGCATACACTTACACATTTAGTCCAGGATTTTCCTTAAAATTATCATCTAAGAGGTTAAATACATCCTCTCCTGTGGTGTGTTCTTCAAGTGATTTGCAAAAAATATATCTTCTAAGATTTTACTATTGTGACATATAAGCAATTGTGCCATGCTTGGAATATCTGTACTTTCATCCACTTGGATGGCAAATTTTGCACTTTGTTGAATTTGCATCAAAAGTTGTTTTTATGTTATTTGACAGCACACCTTTTTACAGTATTGCACGACAAAGGTATGGCTTTTGAAGCTCTAGTATAAGTGTTTGATTTCACACATTTTTATTGTGGTTGGAAGTATAACTGTTTCTCCAATATTGTATAACTTCATTGTCACAGCTATTACAGTAAAACCTTTTTATAATGAAACCGAAGAGACCCATAGTTGCCAATTTAGCGACTTTGTCACTAGAATTAGCAACATTTTACTTCCTTTAGCGACTTTTTTTTAGTGTTTAGCAACATGTCACTAACTTTGCCAATTTCTACTAATCTAGCGACAAAATGAAATATGTAATCATAAATACATGCAATATACAACATAAACACAACAAATTAATATTTTGGTAGGTTTATCAATATCTATATAAGTTTTAATAAACCTCAAAATATTTCTATACTTACTTCCCCAGTTATATGTTCAAGACCTTTTATACTAATTTTGAAAGATCTCTTTATAATTTACATATAAGAAGTTTTAAGTTTATTATTGTTACTCAAAATAAGCAGTTCTATCATTAAAAATTTACTATCAGTTTCTACCTACACTTTTTGCCAGAATAAGTTGGCATCTGGTATCTCTATTCGCCAAATTCATCGTGAGCCGCTGATGCTCCATGGCCAGAATGAGTATCGCTATGCACGCCTGCATGACGCTAGTGCACGGATGTGCACTGGGGTTGGCGTGGCCCTGTTCCAATATATTCTAAGATACACACAATCATGCGTGCTTGCAAAATTTAGTGCACGGCACTTCAAAAACTGTTGCACAGTTGAACAGCTTAAAGGGAACCATGGATAGAAACACCTACGGGGAGTCCCCACACTTTTTTCATTTGTTTTTCTAATTTTCTGCCACAATAGGTCAACTTATTAACCCATAGACGCCGTCTTACGTATTATTACGTCCTCCGAAAACTGCCCAATATGCCATCTTATGTATTATTACATCCTCCGTCAGCACTACATTTAATTGTCTTTTGACGCAAGAGACATTAAATAAAATGAAGAACTCACGAGACACGGTGAAGACAATGAATAGAATTGGAAAAATACCTCCTGTGAGTCTTCTGTACCTTGGCACGTAAGTACCGCCTTTATGGTGATTTGGAGGTATTTTTCCAATTCTATTCATTGTCTTCACCGTGTCTCGTGAGTTCTTCATTTTATTTATTGTAATGTCTCTCCAGACTTTCAAACTCAACAAATTACACAAACTCACCACACAAATCAAAACATTATCCCTTGACATCAAGTTTCTTAAAACTTGTAAATCACACAGTGTTTTTCCCAAGTTCATGAATATTTTCCCCAATTCTAACAATCCTTCGGCCATTACTGCTTTTTCCTTCGCCAAACAGAAGTGGCTGAACACAGACATACGTAAATTGTACAGCAAACGAAGCACACTTGAATTTAAAACCTATAATTTACATCTCAAAATCACCAAAAATCTTTCTCGCACAGACATTTTCCTCTTTGATCAATACAACACAAAGATGCACAATGTCATAGAACAAAATTGAGAATAGAAAACTTAAATTACGGAAGAAAAAAATACTTTGTCTTACAAACAGCAAATCTAAAACGTCACCCACACCTAGTCCATCTAAGAATTTCGTTGTTAACTTATCGAACGAATCGTTCCATAAAAATGAAATTGATCTTCTCAACAAAGGTCTCAAACACACTCTTCAATACCAAAAACCTCTGATAGACGACATAATCGCGGATATCGAATCTTCGATAAAATTCCTCCCTGAAAACACTAAAACATTCATCAGAAGTGCCACTTACCATAAAATAAAAAATAATATCACCAACATAAATAAACTATCAACACAAACTCCGAAAACTTATCAAACGATTAGTTCTTTAAACAAAAGAAATTGTTACTACCTAAAAGCAGATAAAGGAAACAACATAGTAATAATAGATAAAACGGATTATCACAAAAAAGTTGAACATCTTCTCAACGAAGGTCCGTTCGAGAAAATCACAAAAAATCCTCTTAACAAAATGATCACCTCTTCAAAAAACGTTCTTAAAACATGTCCTACACTAATAAACAAACAACTTCTTTACCGTTTAAACATCTTAAATCCGACAGTCCCCAGAATGTACGGCCTACCAAAATTACACAAACCTAACATTCCTTTAAGACCTATAGTTTCAGGAATCAATGCTCCCACATACAATTTAGCCCACTGGCACAACAATGAATTTAAACAAATGCAATTTCCTAATGATTAACGCATCAAAAACTCGACAGATTTCATCAACGTAATTCTTTCAGACAACGAAATATTGGTATCGTTTGACGTAAAATCTTTATTTCCTAGTGTCCCCATAAAAAACAATAGAATTTCTAAAAAGCTCACTACTAGAAAAAAACCTTCCTGGTCCGATTGTGGACAAATACATCTGCCTAACTTCCCTCTGTATGCAACAAACATATTTTCAGGTCGACAACTCTTTTTATCAACAGAAAGGCACAACCATGGGCAACCCTTTATCTCCCTTATTAGCAGAAATCTTCATCACTAATTTTGAACGCATTTGTAAGAACACCTTTCTGTATTTTCCTAAAATTTGGTTCAGATATGTAGATGACATCTTCGCTATTTTCGACACATCAAAAGGAAACATTGTAGAATTCTTAAACTTGTTAAACAAGCAGTTTGACAACATTAAATTCACACATGAAACAGAAAATATAAATCTCTACATTTCCTAGACATTCTTCTAACTAGGAAAAACAACAAATTACATTTCAACATTTACAGAAAACCTACACATACCAACACATACATCCACATGAGTTCTCACCAGCACATTTCACAAAAACTAGCACCTTTTCATTCCATGATCCATCGATTACTCAACACACCACTATCAAATACAAATTTCTCCAAAGAATTATCCTATATAAAACACATAGCCATTCAGAATGGTTTTAAACCAGAACTCATTCATAAAATGTTAAAAAAACATCAACACAGAATGAACCTTAGAAACTGCACAACACTCAACAACAAAGACACCAATACCAAAAAATTTATGAAGCTACCTTACTACCCTTATGCTACCAGGAAACTTCAAAAAATCTTCTCTGAAATAGGATTACACACAGTTTTTGTTAATGAAAATAAATTGTCAAATCTCATTAAGAACCTTAAAGAAATCAGGCATATACCAAATCAAATGTGAAAAGTGTTACAAAATTTATATTGGACAAACGAAAAGGAAATTAGAAACACGTTTCAAAGAACACTTAGCCCATTACAGAAACAACAGAATAGACAAGTCCAGTGTAGCATCTCATATCAACACCTGCCATCATCCTATCACAACCGAAAATTTAAAACTTCTAAAAACGGTCACCAACAAAAACAAACTAGATGCCTATGAAAGCCTTTACATACACCATAACCAAAACAAGATAATGAATAACGACACTGGCCCTATCTCCCACTCCCCTTTATTTCAGTTAACGATCGATACACCTTTCTCTTTCCCCTCCCCTACTTCTCTAACGGTCAACAATAATATAAATACTCCGCCTAACCTTACACACTTTGACATTGCTGAAGATGACAGCGTTGCTGTCGAAACGTGCGTCCTAAGTGATCCTGCGAGTCTTCTGTGCCTTGGCACGTAAGTACCGCCTTTACGGTGATTTGGAGGTATTTTTCCAATTCTATGCAAGAGACATTCTTAAATCTAAATAACCTTTATATATTTTGAAAGAGGAAGCTTTGGTCTTTCTAGTAATGCATGTCTTGTAATTTTTATGGTGTTTTTGTATTATATATTCTATGTTAAATTTTGCGATGAAATTTTTATTTTTGCCAAGAAATTATGGTGTGTCAGCACTAATTTTAATTGTCTTTTGATTAATTTGAGTAAAAACATGTCGGGACACATTCGCTTCCGTGATCCTTCAACGAACAGTCTTATCCTTTGTACCTCACCCCCAAAGAAATTGTACACCCAACCTCTTTCATTTTGCTTTCTTCGCAATGGGTGAATTTACCAAATTTTCTTGCTTATCCAAAGTAATTTAGTTGCGAAGGAGCCTATGATTTTCACGGAGGCAAATTCTTAGATTCACTCCATTTTTTACTTATAATATGTTTAGTTTTGTGATGGAATTTTAATTTTTGCCACGGACCTACGCACTTTCGGTTTCTTCTCAAGTTGACCCATAAAGAGCAAATGACCTACAAAGAATGGGTTCCCTTTGGGCAATCAAAGAAGGACATCCTTTGTTTTGCTTTCTTCTGGGGGCCATGTGCGGCATCAGCACTTCGGTGCGAGCAGACAAGAAAAAGGCCACGCTCGGATGACTCATGAAAAGAAAATATCTGGTATGTTTTCACAGAGCATCTTACTAGATAGGTTTACAATGCAGCAGCGAAATTAAAAACAGTGTGAGTAAGGGACTCGATAAACAGAAGAGGAAGATTGGGTGTGGAATAGGTGGAGAGAATGAGGTGGGCAAGAGGTTGAGAGAGGAACAGGTCTTGCCTCGGAGAGGAAGATGATTGATCATCCCGCGGAGGGCGATGGAAGGTATCGCTATAAGGTAAATTTCATCATGAATCCAATTACGCATGTGTGCATCTTCTAAAAAAATCGGGAAAGGACTTATGAGATAATATGTAACTTTTAAAAGTTTTCCGTATTCTGTCTAAAATCATTTATGATATATACAAGTTCATATCTCCACCTCTAATGAGCTAAATGTAACCATTTTTTCTGTGACTTCTGTAATTATTAAGGATGATGACTGAATAACTAAAATGTTTATATTATTAATGAAACGTCTTTTAAAAATCATAAATTCAACATTTAGTTAAAAATTTCGAGTCAAGACATGGAAAAGTTGACATGCGACAAACTTTTCACCTAATTGGTTTAGAGGGGTACATTCAGCGAATGAAATGTCTAGTAATGTTTAAATGTTTTTACTTTCTCCATAGATAGTCATGGGAAAGTATTGTGATCATGAAAAAAATTGACTTCGAGATTTCAACGGAAATACACATTTTGAGGTCCCTAGAACACGTTTAGACTATTTTTGGAATGATGTCTGTGTGTGCGCATGTAGGTGTGTGTGTGTGTATGTGATTGTTGGAACTCGAACTCAAAAAGTACTTGCCATATCGTTACCAAATTTCATATATAACACTTTAGCATGAGCACAAAGAACTGATTAGTTTTTGGACAATAACGGTTAACCAGAAGTCGAGGTTTATTCGAAACCCGATTTGGTTTTTGCGATACAGGCGACTCGATTAATTCGAGATTTCTATCCTGCTGATCGATAATATACGCAGAATAAATTTCGCGTAGTAATTGGTTCCGACAAAACGCAAGGTTTAGTTTTGGTGTAGACGTAGTTATATCTGCTCTAATTGTTTGAATTTGTGCTGATTTCACTCTTTTTTTGGTTAATCCTTTATTTAAATTTATTTATTTTATTGATTTATAAATTTATCACGTGACATGGCATCTGAAAGGAAATGTTATAGTGATAATGTAAGGTAATAAAAAATAAAAGGACATAAGATTCATTGTTATGAATTGAAATTAGAAATTTTAAAGCGTGTTGAGAAAGGTGAAAGCGAAGCTGAAATCGCACGATCATTGGGAATGTGTCCTTCAACTATTAGCACTTATATGAAACAGAAGGAGAGAATTCTAGAAGATGTGATAAAATCACGTAATTTGATAACAACAATAAACAGTTCCCCACCCAATAGCTCCTCCTCTTCCAACTAAAATTTTCCAACTTCTCAATTAATATACCAAGTCCTGTAAGCCCAGTTAAAAAGATTTAAGGTATGAAAATATTTTTAATTTTATTGTTTCTTTATTCTTAAGTTATTTTGTGCTTTGTATGCAGGTATGTTACCCAGCTCGCGCGAGTCGTTTGTAACAAACGACTAATGCGATCCGGACTGGGCTGTCTGTAAAGCATATTGCATATATCTATCTTTGAAGTTCGAAACACAAATTTATTTTTTCCTTTTTAGTGCAAAAAATAAGTTATACATTTAAAATATTTATTATATAATTTATTCATAATTTCATATTGTTGTATTAACATATTAGTAATGTTATTTTATCTTTATAGAACGTGAGGGGAGACTTTTTCCCAAGATGTGGGAACGTATCCCCCGATTATAACTTGCAAGTATATGGAAAAACGGCATTCGACACTCGAATATTCGAGATTCGAACACATTTTCAAGAATGCATCCCCAAAGAGATGCGGGAGTCGCCTGTATTTCTCCGTTAAAACATCATTATTGTATATACAATTCTATACAAAGGTTATAGAGAATGTAATTTCCTACAGCTTTTATTTGAAACAATTTTCCATAGCAGTTATTGTTTAGGAATTATTTATAAATAATCGGTTTTTTCGATTTCCGTCAAATATCTCCTTAAAAACGTCATTATTGGTAATCTTCATGAGGACCAAAGTTGTAGAGAATAATATTTCTTCCAACTTTTGTTTGAAACAAATTTTCGTAGAACCATCCATTTTGGAGATATTTTGCTTATTCGTCAATTTCCAATATACAGCACCGCCACCATGTAGCGGTGAATTCTATAAACATATTCAAAATATTTTACAGCAATAAGGATGACTGTATTCTTTTACGATATGAAATAATAATTTTGCCTTATAATGCTATTCATAATAATTTAAATATCTATACCCCAAATATGGAGAAAGTCATGTGTTGGCCACATCAGATTTTTTTGAATAAGACTTCATGCCAATACATTTCATAGTTCTCGCGATGCCGAAAGTTATATATAAACCATGAACGTGCACCAGAAAATTAAGCGATTGGTGTTTATTCGCTTCTACTGCATCAATGTTTGTGTGCAACGTATGATATTTAAATGATACTGCTTAAAAATTTCATCTTTTATGTATATTCACAAAAAATTTCATCAAAATAAAAATAAAACATCAAAAGTTATGAATTTTTAAAAATTTTGACAAATTTCACACGTTTCCGCATGTTTTTCGTTTTTTTTAAAAAAAACCTCATTCGGCAAAAAAGGTCGGTTTTCATAAATCTCTTCCGGGCTAGAGGTTAAAGTATGAATTTATTTTTTTCACCTTGAACTGGTCCAAAAATAGGGGTGTGCGTGGTACACAAGGATGCATTTACATGAGTAGATACAGCATTAAAATTAATTACAATAAATATTCTAAAATAAATGTCATAAAATGAACAGCTGATTCAAAATAGCGATCACCTCCACCGAAAGATCAATGGTCTTCATAAATATCAATGTTATTCATCTGTAATTTAAGGTTCACATTTTATGTTCAGCGTATAAGTCAACTTTTTTTAGGAAAAAAATTTTAGGCTTCAAAGGTCGACTTATATGCCGGAATATACAATATGTATTATTTTTTCATTTCTGTAACATTGATCAATTTTCATAGTAAAAACAATACTCTATATGATGTGGCAATTTATGGTGTAGCATATCTCTGCGCTACTGAGCTTTAACATTATTATTGATAAAAATTTGGATTACTTTATACTAAATTTATTTTTTCAGTATTCAAAGTCTTTAAATGGCAAATTTTACCATTTTTAACACTATGTACATTAGAGATGATAGTATATCAATAAGTAGCCAAATAAAAGTAAATGAAAATATAGCACAAAAAATATTAATGAAACAATATTTTTAAGTCCTTTATTTAAATAAAAGTTACGTATTCAGTTGGTCTTCGACATTTACCACAAAGTACTACTAACAATCAATTATCTATCGAAAATTTATTTAAAAAAAGAATTTATATTTTATTACGTGTTTAAATTTAATACATTTTCTTACTTAATTATACAGGAAGACCTCGTCTTTCACAGGGGTTAAGTTCCTGAAAACACTGCGAAAGACAAAATCACAAAAGAGAAGTAATTAAGGCAATGGGAAATACAGGGTTTAGTTCCAATCCCAGCAAGAACGGAGCATTTTGTCTCTGTATTGGTGACTGCAGAAAAATAGAGAAAGAGATGGAAAAATGAATTTCAATGAAAGAGAGACTTAAACAAGATAAAAGAACATGAAAAAATTATCAGAAAATAAAATCTTATTTAAGTTCTGTACGTGTCATGTGTGCAACACATACGGGCAGCCAAACAATGGGGACGGCCGATTTATCGTCAGACACGTATAGTATTTTTAACAGTAATGCGGATTGTATTATAAGATGCCATATATTCTTATATATTTATTGGCTATAAAAATTAATCATACCATAAGCAATGTTCCCTCTAATTTTTTATAGGGTGTGTGCACAAAAAATTTCTTTTGTGCAACTTTTTTTAACCAGTGTTGAAATTTGTGCGCCATTCGGTGAGTGTACCCAAGTGAGTATAATGCAAATAATATACGGACTTTTGAAACATTTTTTAAAATTTTGATGAAAATAATTTTATAATAATGTAGCCTTTTCTTCATGTAACAGAAATAGTCATGCAAATCACAATTTGTGTTGTAATCTTCTTGTATACATAAACATGGGCATATATAGATGATTATATAATAAAGATAATTTAATCAGTAAATTATTATATGGATATTCAAACAGAAACATCACAAGTTAAAAAATGCAAAACACTGTCTGTTTCAACTTTCAAATTACAGACAACTCAATAAATCCACACGAAGCTACAATATGGTACACTACACATGCACTATAGTCTGTTATACAGCTGCTTTAGTGGGCCTATTTACTTACAGACCAAATGCTAAAGAATACAAAGAGAAAATATAACTTGCCTTATAGTTTTTCCCTGCGATCTTTGGCATTTGTTCATTCAGAATAAACTCTGTCCATATCTATTACTCCTCCATCAAGCTGATAATTTTAACATGCATCACCATGTGCAAATGATCTATTGTAAACGATTCCGTAATTTGGTTTTTGGAGCATTCATTAAGCTGAAGCCACACTCACAGTCTGCACTGGACGCTAAGAATGTTCCTTCAATATCATTCAACTTTGCCAGATCCTGAAACTGTTTGTTCTGCCTTGCAAATGTCACCATATCTGGATAATTTAAGACCAATTTGCTTTTGATTTTCTTGCTTACTGCAAACTTGAAGTCATTGTGCTGATCAACTATCACAGTACTTTCACCAATAAAGTCTTTGTATTTCGTACATAGAAAATTGACCTGCTCAATACCAAAACTGAAGTCACACTGTCAAAAGCAGACCACTCCTGGACTTCATTCTCTGGAAACCAGTCTGCCAAATAATCACATAGAATTTTTATGAAAGTTATTATGGAATTAGTATTCACTTGATTATTTTCTGGAGCTCATATCTAGAAGAGCCTTAACTTTATCACTCCAAGAAACTAAATCACCAAGGTATTATCCTCTGATCTTGTACAATTTACCATGTGCAAGATGAAATGCTTCAAGAGGTGTCAGGCGACGTTTCTGAAATAGCATGGATAATGAAGCCAGTTCTGGAAAAACATCATTCAAAATTTCTAAAGTTATTCAAGGCTTCTTAGCTTTTTGTGACAGTATAGTCGAACTCGTTTATAACGAGCACAGGTGTAACGAGATCATGGCTATAGAGAGCAAACGTTAAGTTTACGAACAATTACATACAAATATTTCATGTATATAACGAGCACGCTTCACAGATATATCGAGCAAACTTTGTCCGCTCGGCGTTGTCTCATCCGTGGCGGTCAGCCACTTCAACACTCAATGGGGCCCGAGATCCCTTGATTCTCCCATCTGATCGGTTACTTTCCTGGATTCATGAGCCTAACCTCTCCTGAGAGGACGCTTCTGACCGCAGCATTGTTGAACAAAGATCTCCTTGTCTAAACCAGGAATTCCCAACCCAGTAACTGCATGAACTGTGGCACCTGAGGAGGTTTGTTTGTCCTCTCCTCCCCACCACCAACAGTCATAACTTTTACAGCTACGAGGTAGTTTTGAATAGAAGGGGGCTGAGGGGAAAGGACACTGGTGCCTGCTGCCTTCTCTCAACCAAAGACACCCATTCCCACATAAAAGTTGGGGACCCCTGGTTTAATCCATCCCTACATTAACTCTTCCTGGAACTTATATGCTCACAATTTGAAAAGAAATTTTGTGATGTTGGTCGTTTAACGGTTTTAATGTGTGTGAACATGCCTGGAACTGACAAAAAAAGACTTTTTGTTATTGAAAAATCACATAAACCACGTTGTTTCAAAAACGTAAAGAAGTTTCCCATTGAATATGCAGCTAATAACAAGGCATGGATAACAATATATTTTTCAACAATATGTAAGTAATAATAATAATAATAATATTTATTATCTGAAGACCACACAATTTGTAGGTATAGGACTCGTCTTAAAAAGATACATGAAAAATATATAAAAAAGAAAATAGCGAAATACAATATGCATTTAAATACATTTTACTACATGAAGGAATATCATTATCACAATATTTTTGTTATTAAAAATATAGAACAAACATTAATAATTTGAGGATTATGATTTACAAAGATGAGTCTAAAACCTCGTTAATACTATAAAAGCACTTTGTTATAAGGAACTTTTTAAGATCTGACTTAAATCTGTTATTGTTGTCAGTGTCTTTAATAAATGATGGAAGCTTATTATATAGTTTAGGACCCATATCAAATGGTGATCTTTGAGCAACTAGTTTTTTGTGATGCTCTAAATGGACATTTTTATGCCCTCTTGTACTATATGAATAAACATCAGCATTTGTGTTAATCAAGTTTTGATTTTCCTTCACGAATATAACTACTCTGAAAATATAAACACATGGTATAGATAGCATATTTCATTTTAGAAAAAGAGGCCGACATGACGTTCTCAGAGAACAATTCAACATGCATCTTACAATACACTTTTGAATTAGTAGTGATGGTGAGGCACCCCAAAACATTATGCCATAACAGGCTCATGCATAGGTATATCCATAATACCGTATTCACCTGAATCTAAGACGACCTTTTTTTCCAAATTTTCAGCTGTAAATATCAAGAGTCGTCTTACATTCGAATACGAAGTATATTTAAGCATTTAATCAATGGTTTTTACAACAAATGGTATATTAGAGTAAACAATTCACAACAGCAAATTCAAGTACGTACATAAAGAAGTGAAATAAACAAATAGTAATAACAATAAGAAAAACATGACGGGAATAATAATTATTTAGACTAATAATCATCGTCGACGATCATAACACAGACGACGTACTTTCATCTTGCACGTAATGGCAACCGCAATGTCAAAACAAATGAGAGCGGAAATCATTGGGATTCCCCTTCCAAACGACGCACCGGGATTCACTAAGTGTGACAGTAATTTTGAGTTGTGCATTCTTGGTTTAAATGCACAACCCTTAAGTTAAAATGACAGATTATGTTGAAGTACGTGGCAGAGTGCAAAGGGAAAGTTAACAAAGGAATTAGACGGAGCTAAGATACAAATTTTAAGCTGATCGTGATAAATTACGCCGAAAAAACTAATAACTGTGGTGCGAGTAGAAAGTTCGGTGTATCTGACTGTGAGGCAAATGTGCGTCGATGGAAACTCTCAAAACAGGAACTAGAAAAAGCCAAAGTCACAAGGAAGTCGCTCAGTGGTCCAAAATTAGGCCGATTTCATGGCATTGAAGAAGAAGTAGTCAAGTTTGTGCGCACCATGAGGAAGAATGGTATGCCTGTTTCGACTGAAAGTATTATACTTAAAGCTAATGAAATTACTAGAGAACTTAACCTGTCAGCGCCCAAAGTTTTTTCTTCTCGCGAATTGTTTAATATTTATGTAATCACTTCATATTGGCTCAAATATTAAGTCTGTAATTTTTTTTCGATATGCGTTTCGTAACTTCCAAGAAATTGGCCGTTACTCTAGGGTTACGCTGGGCGGTCGACCTATCAAGTTAGTCCACACAGGAAATTATTTCTAAAAAATGAAATCCTTGTTCATTCATCAATTTTTTCGATTTATTCTACTTTTCTATTACATTATCTTATGTGAAAATATTCTTAATAATAGCTGAAGTTTATAACAATTTAAAGTTTAAACATTTTTCACATTATTGCATCACAAATTGCAATCCATGCATTGAAAACACTATTGCATCACAAATTTTTTGAAAACCTAAACCTAAAAAACCATACATTTAAGGAGTATGGTAAGACATAAAACACTTCACACAGAGCCCCTTGTCGCACTTCGAACATTCTGTACTCACGTGACTCTTACAAAATTCCCCAGCACACCGACGTCTTTTTTTAATTGGTAAAACAAAATGATGTAATCCATCATACCTCAACAACTCAGAAGCCTGGCGTGGTGTAGCGGCCCTACGTCCTTGAGTTGAGGGAGTCTTGTATCTTACAAGATAAGTCTGCACAATTTGCCTTCTTACCTCCATCTGAGTGATGTCATTTCCTGCCTTTCGTGCCAAAATCCATGCATTGAAAACACTAACATCAACCATCCAGGTGAATATTGGCCACCACCATTTCTTTGATCTAATACCAACTATGTAACGGCTGATATTGCGGTCCATGTGATCTGTACCACCCATATTTTTATTATATTTTGCAATTAGATCGGGTTGTGGAACATTTAACTTCCGTTTGTGTTCGCTAGAGTAACGTAGGACTGAAGTAACAGGCTGAATACCGTGTGAAGTAGATGACACACAGACAACACCACTGTCATGCCATCGTAAAAGAATAATTCCTTCATCAGGGTCGGCACAGTAATCATATGAACCACGAGGTGCTTTCTGAATTGCTGCTTTTGATTGTAGGGGGCAGTACTTTGGTAGACGGTTCTCTCGAATTGTACCTGTCCCATTATAACCCCTTTCCTTGAGGTCTCTCAGCAAATTCATACCTGAAATATAGCTTTTCAGACTACGACTGAAAATATGAACTTCATGTTTATTAGTTGAATTGCACTTACCAGTAAAAAGATTGTCAAAAAATAGATCATACGGTAGGTTTTTGACATCATTTCTAATGTTATCAAGCATCGTAACCATTGGGGCAGCTGCTTTTCCATACCTTTGCTCATACACATCGTTGCCCAGGTGATTCTTGCCTTGGTATTGCCCAAAATCCACTAAGTATCCTGAAACTGTATTCAGACACCAAACTTTGTATCCGAATCGTATGGGTTTGCCACGGATAAACTGATTGCATCCGTGGCCACCGAAATAAGCAATCATGCTCTCATCATAGTCCATGTTTTTTTCTGCTCTGTATTCAGCCTTGAATCTGTTCTTCAAAAGAAACACCAATGGCCGTAACTTCCAAATTTTGTCTGAAAAATCTGGTGCAGTGTTGTCGGCACAGTGCATATAACGTTTTATTTCGAGAAATCTATTTCTGCGCATAGATTGTGCGACAAGTTCGTTATGCACATCTGGTGAATCTTCCCAATATTGCCGTTTATCCGGGACACTGGTATAGCCAGACAGTAAAGTTATTCCCAGAAACACCCTCATTTCATTTCTAGTTATTTTGGGCGAAGGATTATTCCTAAAAAGGGCATATTTGTTTGATTCTGAGACCAAAAACTCGACAACTTCCTCGTCAAAAAACAGTTCAAAAATGTCTACGTATGTCATTCCACGCAGGGCCGTATAGTCAGGATCTGGAAATACTGCATTCTGTGTGGGTAGATCCACTTCCCTTTTCCACGTAAACGTTTTTTCAAGAGCTCTAACTGACCTCTTATTGGAGCAGGAGATCTTTTTCTTCGGGAAATAGTTTACTGAAGATGAGCTACTCGCTTCTGAAGTTTTTTCTGTCTCTTCTTCATCATCCGCTCCAATGCGTTGGTCGTGATTGAGGATAATCTCTGCTCGAGCTCTCAGCTGTCTTCCGGTTAAATTATCAACTGTGCCTCCATCCTCGTCTCCTGAGTCCTCATCCGATTGCACATTAGGTTCAGGTGGTTGAACGTATATTTTGTCAACAGACTCAACTTCCTCCTCCTCTAGAATGTCAAGTACCTCCTTAAGAGTCAAACCACTGTAAACATTCAATAACAAAATCATTTTCACAAAAGAGAAATCCCGATAATTTCACGATCGAGTAGAAATAATTAGCAAATGATTTCATTATTTTTACAAAAAATACGTAATACTGATTTTTATCGAAAGGTTAAATTACTATATAATTGTAAATTATAGACTAAATACACATTTTTTCTTCATATCACTGTGAGCGTATGCATTCAACACAAAAATAGCAACATAACCGGTTGAAGTAGAAATAATTGAAAAGATAACACTAACGCCCAGCGTAACCATAAGGTTACGCCGGAGTCTTTCAGTGTATATCTCATTGTAGTGCAGCAATACAAACTTTCTGTGCATCAGAAAATGATATTTAGTATATTTTTAAATATATAAACAAACATGACGCTGGTATTATAATGCATAAATAAAAAATTCGGTACTCCCCGAAATCGAACGTCCATGATTTCGTGTCGGGAAAGAAGCACCTAAGTTGTCCGGCTCCCGAAAGCTTACTAAGTGATAAATTACTGTGAAACCTCATTAAATTCTAGCAGCTCAATAGTGTATCCACCCAGGCAGGCTTACACACGCAACTACAATATTAGCGCCAGTAATAACATTTAATCGCAACAGTGTAAGCCGTTACCCTAGAGTTACGCTGGGCGCTGACGGGTTAATATATCATTGCAAGAATTCAAGGCCAACAGAAGTTGGTGCGTGAGAATGATGCGACGAAATAATTTTTCTTTACGGCGACGAACTTCGCTGTGTCAGAAATTGTCAGAAGACTATGTTGAAAAACTTCTCGCTTACCAGAAATACGTAATTGGACTTAGAAAAACCAATAATTACCTTTTGAGCCAAATAGGAAATGCCGATGAAACTCCGGTTTTCTTCTACATGCCATCTAATTATGGTGTGAAGTCCGTCCTAATTAAAACTACAGACAACGAAAAAATGCGAATCACGGTAATGTTGGCGGTTTTAGCAGATGGGACTAAATTACCACCATATGTGATTCTAAAGCGGAAAACAATGCCTAAGAAACATTTGCCAAGTGGAATAATAGGTGTCAAGAAAAGGGGTGGATGACTAAAGAACTAATGAGAGATTGGTTACATGTGGTGTGGAATAGACGGCCAGGAGCTTTGCTGAAACAAAGAGCAATGCTTTCACTGGATGCATTCAAGGACACTTATCTCCTGAAATTAAAAACATAATGAGTGCGATGAATATTGATCTTATTGTAATACCTGGAGGAATGACATCGCAACTTCAAGTTTTAGATGTTGCTGTCAATAAGTGTTTTAAAAATAATTTAAAGGTTTTGTATTCTGAGTGGTTACAGGGTGGAACTCACACTTTAACACCAAAAGGAAATCTTAAGAAACCTGAAGTTGCAATGCTCTGCCAATGGATCAAGGCATCGTGGCAACAAATAAATGCAAAAGTAATAGTGAAAGGATTTAAGAAATGCTGCTTATCTAATGCCATGGATGGGAGCATGAGGAAAATGGTGAAGGTTGCATAGACAGTGATGATGACTAACACAATAAAATGATTTTATGCAGCACTTGGATTGAAATGTTTTTTTGTTGTCCTGAAATGAGTATATTCTTTCAATGTATTTACTTTATTTTTAATGTTATCTTAAAATGAATGCTACCATTTAATTTGTTTGAAAACCTGAATGGTTCTATTTGTGATGTGATCTTATGATTTTAAAATGTTAAAAGACAATGACATTCAAGAAAAGTATAAGAGAAAATAAATATTTCACAAGATTTATAATTTTTGTAGTAATGAAGGTCAATTTGAGCTTTTTTCTGTTTTGGAATCATCAAAATGGGGGGTCGCCTTAGATTCAGGGTCGTCTTGGATTCGGGTGAATACGGTATACTGATAGTAAGACACTGAGGGAAACTGTAGTCTTTATGAAACGTATACAGTAAAGGGAAGAAATTAATTTTGGTATGAGACATGAGATATGTTGAGACCACTTGCCTCATTACTCAACATGTAATCCTAGAAACTTAGTATGGTTTGTGGGAATAATATTTTAGTTATTTAAGGTCAGTTCAAACTTGACTTGAAGATGAATTTAAAAAAACGTTATCTCTTGAGTTATACTGCAATTTAAGAAGAGTTTATTTGTAGTAGACCAATTTAAAACATTATTCAGGATCATCTGACTCTCACTCAATAATGCATTGAAATTTGGTGCCGAAATCAGAAAATTTGCATCATCGGCAAAGATAATATTTTTGATATTGGATTTAGTGCTAATTCTAGGAAGGTCGTTTATGTAAAAAATGAACAGTATGGGACCCAAAATGGATCCCTGAGGAACACCAGTGGTCACAGGTAAGGGATCAGAGAAAAACTGTTTAGTATTGCTGGTAATAGCTACATTTTGAGACCTAATGGAGAGATAGGAAGAAATCCAATTTGATGCCATACCTCGTATGCCTAACACTTTGCTAATAATATGGAATGGTCTACTTTATCAAATGCATGACTAAAATCAAGGAAAATGGCAAATGTTGATTTGTCATGATCAATTGAGTTGGAGATGAAGTCCATAGCTTGAATGAGTGCTGACTCTGTGGATCTACCCTTCCTGTAACCCCACTGTGAATTTGAAATTAGAATATTCCTTTCAAGGTAATTTATTAATTGGTTGAAGTAAATACGCTCAAATAATTTAGAAAATTGAGATAATAAGGAGATGGGTCTATAATTATGAATATCATCCTTGCTGCCTTTATTTTTGAAAACTGGCAATACTTTACTGTTTTTCAATGGTTCAAGAAACTTGCCTTCTAAGAGAGACCTGTTTATTAAATACATTAATGGTTTAATAATAAATTCGTAACAGTTAAATAATAGTTTGCCAGGAACATCATCTAGTTCAGGAGAATTACTCGTTCTTAATTTTTTGAAGCATAACAGTAATTCCCCTTCATTACAAGGGTATAAATAAATTGAATTATGTACACAGTAACTAATTTCAGATGTGTGGTTATTGGTAGGGCTACTCAGATTATTGGGATGCTCAGGGAGATTTAAGAATTGTTGATTAATGATATTAGATATACTGTGAGGGTTGCAGATGGGTTTATCTTTATCATCAAAGATTTTAGGAAGAAATTGGGTGTTTTGTCTACCTAACTCATTTTTTACTATTTTCCAAGATGCTTTTGTTTTGTTTTTTGCATTTATTAATCTTTTGTCATTGTATGATTTTTTTTGCTGCTTTGATTTGAGATTGATACTCCTTTTTTGCCTACAGGAAGTCTAAACGAGATTCTATACTACCACTTAATTTATAGTGCTGGGACAACTGCTTAATAATTCTGGACTGTCTCACTATCTCATGAGTAATCCAATTTTTACTTTTCAATTGATTTACATTTATTTTTCTTCTTGTGATAGGAATTGCACAATTAAATAAGAATAGGAATTTTGAATAGAAAGAATTAAAACTTTAAGAGAAAGTTATAGCTTTGTAAACGTCATACCAATTTTCTTGTCTTAAAAGAGAGCAGAGATAAGAGATATTAGAGTCAGAATAGACTCTAGTGTCACGATAACTAGTAGAGATAGGTGCGAATGGGGTATGGAGTTGGAAAGAAGTTTGGATGGCAAAGTGATCTGAAATGCCAAGATCAAAAACATTGGACTTTGTCAGTTGTGGATCATAGTTGGAGAATAAATTATCAATTAAAGTTTGGGAAGATGATGTGACACATATAGGTTTTGAAACAGAAGATTTCATATTATATTAATGAAATACATTGAGTAATTCTGTTTTTTGGAGAAAGTTGGACAGCATATCACAATTGAAATCACCTGTTACAATTAGGGTAAGGTTCTTTTTAAATACAAGATTTAAAAAGCAATCAAGTTTTTCGATAAACATATTAAAATTACCTGATGGAGAGCGATAAAGAACAACTAAATAAATATATGGTTTTCAACTTTAAAAGAACATGCAGAGCACTCAAAAACCTTGTCTTCACACAATGAGTGTTTCACCAATTGAATGTCATATTCTATCCTTTTGTGAGCAAAAATTGCAACTCCACCACTATTGAAAGATTTAAGGGTGTACGAAGATACAATATAATATTTTTTCAGATAAAAAACATTTAATTCACTTTCACTCAACCAATATTCACTAACACAAAAAATCAGGTCCACTATCTAATAATGCTAACTCTAACTGTAAAGATTTATTTCTTAGACGCTGAATGTTAACATGTGAAACTACAGTCTCTGTCATGGGAGAAATCAGCCCTGAGGCGGGATCAGGCATACTCTCCAAAAAGAATAATTGTTTACAATAACATCTGTCGGCCAAAGTGATGAATTAAGCATGGCTTCACGCAGTTCTTAGTCCACTGACACTCGGAAAGATGCATAATCGCCTTTGGTCACTAACTGCTCAATATCGATGTTTGAACTGCCTATAGAGAATTTATCACATAGATAGTTGACTACCTGATCTTTGGATGTGTCCCTGTGAAATCTCCATACATGTAGATGAGTTTTCCTTGGCGCCCCGGATAGAGAACACTCGGAATTAACATTAGCACATCTGATATTCAGTTTCCTGTGTGGTTTATGTTTATACGTTACCGTAGTAAAAGCTCTTTATCCTTGCCTGTTACATAAGCTGGCGTCGGGTGGACAATGTTGACACTTGTGCTCATGAACTTGTTATGGCCGCTCCTGGTGACCTCAGAGAACGTTTTTGGCTTTTCCTGCTGCTCACTTGTAGGTTCTTGAAGATTACTATTGTTTTTTTGCTTTGACTTGTGTAATGATGCATGGTTAACGCTCACTGGCAGTGTAGCAACTGGCTGTTGACTGTAATCTGTTGCCATGGAACGCTCTGGATTGATTACATTATTTGTCGCTATTCCTTTCTTAAGTGAATTGATCTCATTACTCTGCGCTTTGATTAATTCTATGCAATTCAACAATTTCACTTGCAAGTCTTTTGCTATGTCATAAACACTCTCTAGCCGGTTTTCCAGTCGTTTAATTGAGTCACATGATAGCTTCACACAATTATTGCACCAGTAAACTAAATTATCGTTGCCAGTTATCGCATTTGCTATGGTTTTGGTTAAATTACTACAGCTGTTGTGAAAGAAAGAGTTACAACCATATTTGCACTCCACAGCAGTTTGCAAATCAATAAATTTCTTGTCACATACTGTGCAGGTAATGTTACTGTCCACCATCTTGGACAGCAAAAAAAAAGTGGAACAATGAGTTAAGGGAAAAAAATAGAAAAATTTTACTCCTGGTAGATAACTGTCTAGCTCACCCTCATATGCAGTATTTGTTCAATGTAAAATTGGTGTTTTCGCCTCCAAATGCAACTTCTGTTTTGCAGCATAATTAAAAGCTTCAAGGGTTATTTCAGGTGATTTTTGGTTCTCCAATTGATTGATTGAAGGGAACGAGGATTAGATGACAATGTGTCTGTATTGGATTCAATTCGTTTGACGAAAGATACATGGGAGAGTGTTATACCTGCAACGGTCTTAAATTGTTTTAGGAAATCTGGGGTATCATTGGGAGAATTTTCAGTTAGTAACCAAAACATTAATGAAGATGATCTACCTCTATCAGAATGGCTGAAACAAAATGGAATTACGAATTTTGATCATTTAAATGACATTGACAATTTTATGTTGATGATGATTTGATAACTTCTGGAATTTCTATGGAGAGTGATATAATAGAGACAATGCTAAACAAAGAAGATAGTGATGAAGACAACATTGTATGCATTGAATACACAATTCCTATGAAATCCATGTCAACTTACGCGCACGCTCAGGATGCCGTGGAAGTGTTCATTGAATTTTTTTGAAACAGTGACACTTCCGATGGTGTTTTTAATGCATTAAGTCTAATAAAAAGAAATCTAAGAGACCTCAAAGTGAAATCTATGAAGCAGGCCACAATTCTAAATTATCTTTGTAAAAAGGGAGTGATTAATGATGTATCAGTAAATAACTTTTTTATATGTTTCCTTTAAATTTTCTTAGTTTATGTACAGTTTTGTTTTTCATAAATATGTTAAACATAATCTCAATTTATATGCACTTTTACTTATTATATCTTTACTTTTACTATATAATACATGCAGGTTTTTACGTTAACGGGTATTACGAATAACAGCTATATTGAGCAAAACTATCCAGTCCCGTGGTGCTCGTTATAACCAAGTTCGACTGTATTTAGAAACTGGATCATTATCTTTATCTTGCTCAAAATATTCAAAAAGAGAATTGTAGTTGTGAATAATTGCTTGAAGTGCAAAGTGCCTAGACAACCAGCGCACTTCAATGAGAGGTCTGAAAGCTACTGATTCACATTCAGAAGCATTCACTATTTCTTGAAATTTGCATTTCTTTGTAGAAGACCGACAGAACACTGTGTAGACAGTTCTCAATAAAGTTTCGATGTTTCGAGGCACCATCAGACGTGAACATGACCATTTTCATTAGTTCAAGTTTGTATTTTTGATAAAACTCTTTGATTGCAGAGAATATTGCAAGAGCATCACATGCTTACAATTGTAATATTCCATCAAACAAGGTTTTATACTCCGTAGAATTTATAGATCTAAATTTAAAGTAGAGTATCAAGTATTTGTTGATGGATGTCTATGCTTTCATCAACAGCTAAAGTATGAAAAGTTGCCGATGCTATTTCATCCATCATATCATTTCATACAATGCTGTTGATAATTTCTAGAAATTCAAAAGAATAATTTTTGCTTCTCCAACTATCCGGTATTCGCACTTTTCCATTTGCTCATTAATATCTTGAACAGAAAGCTATTATTGATTTTAATAGACAACAAAACACTGTCAGTAAGAACCTTGATTTCATCCAGGTTTGAACGCCTACGTTCAAGATTAATTTACCTTCTCTGATTTTCAGCTGGACTTTCAAGCAGCATGCCAACCAATCCTCCTCGTAAAGAAGGGTTTTTGTTTCTAAGTCTTTCTACACCATCCATATGAGCCTTACTCGACAGATGACGCTTTAAGAAATCCAGCTTCCATATATCCTCTCACATTTTTCCAATTGAAAATTCTCCAGGAGTTTTGGCATCTCGACAATACAAGCAAACAACCCCATTGTCCTCATTATATGTGAATATTTCATGGAGTTCAACATGCATCACACTGTGGGAAATCGGTGTAGCCATTTCTACAGATTTAAATGAAGTCACTGTTCTCTTGCACTTCAGACCTCTCGACAGTGACATTTTTAGGATGGATTTTTTGACCGAATTGACTTTATATTTCTTATCTAAAAATTACTTTTACTACACTAACTTTGATAGGCCTAGCCACGTGGCTCTCTCAAATAAAGGCAAATCTGGAAGTTTGTTTTTGATGGAAGCCATGGACTATGGTCCCATCTGCTAATCAGATGGTAAGATTCCATGCACTGATTCACACTAATTAGCAATGCTTAGCCATTAGAACTTCCATCGCATCCCCATTTACTGATTAAACACAGATTGATATTTTCAACAACTTTGAATCACTTGGGGAATCACTCCGACCTGATGTCACACGTGGGTCCGGAGTCTGCTATCACGCGCGAACGTCCCTGGTTGTATTTGACGTGCACCGAGTCTGAAAGAGCAGATTGTAGCAGCTGGACTCCATTTGCTCAAATTCTGAATGAATTAAGCGACATATTTGCAAAAATAAATCAGACAGGACTAGGCAGGCTGCTCTTGTAGGTCAATTTAAACTCACAATAACTGAATTCCCTGTCGCACTTCCTTCATAACGTCATGCCAGTTTTATTGTACCCATTTATCTGGTCCTCCTTAATGAGGATTGTCCTTATCTTCCTCAGATTTTCGAAGCAGTACTTGAACATAACGTCTATGTTGAGAATCTGGTTTCCATTCGGCATCCAACTGAAAGTCCTCTCGATGGTAGCACAGATTTGCAAAATTCTTTTTGTTTTTATACTGACCGGCACAACCATCCGAAAGGTAAACGATCTTTTCAACATAGGGGAGATCTCTCTTGACGTGATCTAGGACACTAGCCTGGAATGCGTAAAATGTCGTTGTATCATGTGTAAGATAGTCACTTATAACGCAAAATGGTTCGTTTAGCACGATATCCTCCTTCTGGAAGTATATCATGAACGGGTGCACTGTGGCCTGTAAGTTGGATCAATGAAAACTTTGCATTTCGTCCTGTACAACAAAACTGAAGTTCTCAGCAAAATCTACAATTATAATACATTCCTTATCACTAAAGGTGTTATTTTTATGTGTCAAAAAAGACGCTTGCCGTTTTGCAATGAAATGATGATCTTTAAAGTTGGCGAGATTACGCAACAAATTTTCATAGAATTCCGTTCCCTCTTCTATAACTTCGGTCATAGAACAGCAACGTGAGATGATCTCCCACTGTTTGTATCTTATTTCCTGGCTCAACATATCCCCTGTGGGGAAGAGCAACCTAACACCGTCTTCACCCGGACACATCTCACAATTTCGGTCTTCTAGCATGCAGTTTTCAGACGTAATATCACATACCATTGCTTGAAAGTAATCATTGTAATTCCGCATTGTCTCACATGCCCCAATCATGAGTTTCACGTTCTGGTGCTGTGTGAACACTTACGGTATGCGTGCCCGGTGATCCGGCCAGCACGCAGTACTTGGGACGCAAAGCAGCAAATTTACTAAATCCGATCTTCAAATTTGGATTTTGTCTTCTAAACTCTGCATACTGTTCCCGTAGATTTCCCAATAGAAGGCGCTTTTGAATTTTTTCCTTTCCATTTTCGGTGTTAATACTCATAGTCTTTTATTCCAGGGAAATGCCGAGACATCTCATCATCCTCAAAAAATTCCCTCACCTTTTGAGTAACTTCTTCCGTTATTGTATTTGTCCCTTGTCTAGGTAACACTATCGGTAGGACTGTCTGCTCGCTAACAAGTCTACGAGTTAATTTTACTAAATATTCACTCACGTTCATCTCCAGAACAGTTTTTTGTATCGACTAAGATTGTGGAGTGAAACTGATAATATGAACTTTTTCTTGAGTTGTCTTTGCTGAGAGAAGCTTAATTTTCAATTCGGATATGAGATGATTGTAATCCCACATTCTTCCTCATCTTCAAATTCATCCAGGCTGGATCCGTACCCAATGCTAGTTTTTCTTTTTACACGTTCTTCTATTCGCTTCACCTTTCGCTTGAGAGCTCCTGCCCTTTTCCTGCAACTCACAAGGGAAGGCACCCAAGTGTAAGTGGCGGATCATGACCAAACTTCAAAGGATGAAAGAAAATGAAAAATAATTAGACACGTATTTTCGGAAAGGCGTCTAACGAGCCCGCGTTTTCGAGATATTTGCAATTGAAAATTGAAAAACAAGTGGCTTGTCCACTAATACCATGACGAGCGACACTCTAACAACAGGTGGCGGTAGCCTAGTGATAAAGTGTCGGGCTGGAGAAATTGTGTCGCGGGTTCGATCCTCGACATCGCCAAATTTTTTTTCTTCTCCAATCAATGTTTTATGACTTTAGTTTTATGTAAGTTGTCCAAATTACATCATTAATAATTTTCTTTCTTTTTTCAGGCCAGTATTTTAATTTTAAATCCATTCCAATGCACTTTTGCACCACCAACCCAGTTCGGGTTGCTGGGGGTTTTGTTCTCACGGCAGACGACGCCTACCATGTTCAGATACGGCGTGCTTCCTTTATTCTATGATACGTCTATGAAAGTCATAGCCACCGTGTTGATCATTGAATGATCGCTGATCATAATTTTAGTTCGCCATAAAAATGACGACCGCTACGGTAGGGATCAGTGACCATATGGCTGGAAAATTACGTACAGCAGAATGATCGCTACTGGAGTGATTTCTGCGAACATGACCAATGTGACCACAAAAACAGTTACGTGTTTAACAAAAGAGGACTACCGAGATATCTGCTAGTACCGATATAGAGAGATCACCCAATAAATTCGTCACGTAGGAATGTGAAGATGCTTAACTTGAGCGTAGCATTTTTTAGAAATAGGAATTGGTGATTTAAAAAACCCTTTTTCGGCTCAAATAAATTTTTTCCCTAGAGTTGGCCCAAAAACCGGGGTGCGCGGAATACACGAGGTCTCGGCTTACACGAGCAAATATGGTAAAACTTGCAATTTGACAATAATGAGAGCGATCAGGTAATAGAAAAATCCTTCCTATATGGTGACGTCAATCAGCCTTGCAAATAAATATTCACAACCCAAGTAGTTTAGTCTTACAATGGATAGAAACACTTACTGACTTGAATGAAATTCATCATTATTGAAGCTTTGCACACTTGTTTGTACCCACCTAATTTTTAGTGCCCGAAAATAGCCCCCCCCCAACTTTTGCACTTCGCTTTTGGCCAAAAACAGGGGGGCTATATTCGGTCATATACGGTACGTGTCTTACTATTTTTCGTTTTCTTTCATCCTGTGAAGTTTGGTCGTGATCCGCCACTTACACTTGGGTGCCTTCCCTTGTCAGTCTACTAATTGCAGCAGGTGACATTGGGAGTGCACAGCAAACTATCTGGATACCGTCTTGGCTCGCCTCCGGAGAATCCTCTTGCTCTGGACAAGCTTGCTTAAACAGCAGGTAAGTCTTCAATATTTTCCTCAGTGTTGACTTGCTGCTGCTGGGGCAGTGCCTGCCAACAGCACCTGCATAACGCTTGTCCCGGAGTAAGACAAATATGGGGGTAATTCTCATGTAACATCAGCGTGATTTCCCTTAGCCCGGATTTCAGAGCAACTGAATGTGATTGGAAGGGATCAGCACACTTTGAACCAAACAGAAGTATTTGTCAACATACTTTTTCTTATGATATGTACATATTGTTTCTACGGCAGTCTGCACCTGGAGACGGAGGGCAGCGTGCTGTGCCTCACTGAGACATACTTCACTTATATTGCAGATCACAGAGGAATGCAAAAAACGTAATTTGTTACAGTCTTCTTGGACGTGGATCCCAACAGAGCATCGCTCCATTTCATCACAGCCAAATTGGACACTCTTACTAGAAAACGCGGGAAAACAAAACCAGAGCGCAACACAAACGATGAGTAACACACTAGGGTGGTCCTTATTTTTCAAACTCTGAATTTCTTTCGGGACGCCCCCTAAATTTGTTCCATTTGGTTAGAAAATAAATTGTGTTAAATATTTTTACAATTGGATAATGGGAAAACGTGCTGCATCGCACTTGAGCTTTATATATTTCATCATTTTTTGTGGTATTTGGGTCATTCCTAGTGAAAATGGAACAATTCCAACTTTGGATTCTAACAGATTGTTTTGATATTATTACCAACACTTTATTAGACATTTTTGGTGATGTGTCTCAAATATTCATATCATCTGCCCAGTAGTTGCCAAGATCCGGCCTGGAAAGTGAGCGCGTACCATGCAAGTCGCAGCGTGCCCCGGCCCAACTGCTGAAATCTGTCAAATTCGCTGCCTCTTATCTCGTAAAGTATTTTGCCAGTAGTTTCAAAAAACATAACTTATTAACGTTTTTGGCAATTCTTTAAGGTTATTTACTTAAATATACCTCATGACTTCCATATTTTGAATAAAAATACGCGAAACTTGAGAAATATTCAGATTTTTTCGTTTCACTTATGTATTATGTCCCTCACGTCGGAGTACCTCCATGAAATATAATAGTGAATAAAAGTTTCCGGCAATCTTCCCTTCTGTGATATGCCTAAAAATTTAGTATATACTTGGCGTCTACATTGTACAATTAAGACACATTGTACACATACACTGTAAGTAAGTCCAAGATAATGATATATGATAGTGTCATTTTCTTGGAAGCCTAAACTATTCCCTTTCGATGCACCAGTAGAAGTAAGCCCTGCGATTTCGGAGAGTTAACAGCAAACAGAGTGTATTTAGCCATCGAGTCATCCATGCAGAACGCAAGTTAATGTTAACATGGAAATCAGAAATACCGACAAAATTTATTTAATCGGACATTTCGAGAACCAAATTGTTGGCTCTAAGTTGCCATCAAATGGACAACAGTAACAATTGCATATCAGAGAAAATTTATTAAATATTTAGCAGAAGGCTGTTTCTTGCAATTAATACAATTCAATTTAAAATGATTTCTTTAGAATTAATTTAGAAGGATGATTTCTCTTCGTTAATACAAAAATGATAAATGGAATCAGAAAGTTATTATTATTAAACCATTTGAAAAAATTGTTAGTCGTGTTTTAGTGTCATTTTACAATTTCATCTATATCTTATTGTATACCACATTAACAGTAGACGTATTCCCTTTGAAAAAGTATAAATTTAAGATTTATTTTTCAAAAGAACTTCTAGTGCAATTAAATTTTAAAAAATTTAATATTAAAAAATATGAAATAAATATTCAATTATTCATTTATGTTCCTAATAAATTCTCTGAGTGATGTAATAGTAATTATCACACAAAATAAGATTTGATTTGCAGCAATTATCTGATAATGGTGTATTGTTCAAATGTGTTTCTTCATTTAAATCATAGTTGAGGCAGTTCAACTGACATCATCTGGAAGTAGCTGTGAAGAAGAAGAACCCACGGACTTCGGAAGACCTTTAGAATAAAATGCTACCAGTGGACCGCCCAGTCCGAAAAAGAAGAGAGCTCGTTGATCTATTATTACAACGAAACTCGTCGCAGCATTTGACAAATGCAAAGTGAGCGACAGGGACGCAGTTCACATTTTGACAGAAACAGCCGAAGCGCTAAATCAAAATGTTGATGATTTAATCATTAATCGCTCATCTATTCGTCGCTGCCATGAGCGCTTGCAGGCAGAGCATGCTGCTAAACTTCGCGTAGCATTTGCAGAAACTGAGCTGGATGCAGTTACCATACACTGGGATGGAAAAATGCTTCCTTCATTGACGAGTAAGGAACTCGTAGATAGACTGCCCGTAAACATCACCTGTAGGGGAACTGAGCAACTTCTTAATATACCTTCTGGGAGAGGAAGCACTTGCTGTGCATCAGGTGTTGGAGGAATGGAACCTCACTGACAAAGTGCAAGCATTCTGCTATGATACGACGGCAACAAAGACAGGGACGCGACTGAATGGCTCTTGCGTTTTATTAGAACAGCAAATAGGAAGGGATATCCTGTTTTTGCCATGCAGACACCATGTCTATGAAATCGTTTTAAGGAGTGTCTTTGACGAAAAATTTGGAAAATCATTGGGCCCAAATGTTCCCCTCTTCAGAAGGTTTCAGGAAGCATGGCCTCAACTTAACAGGGAGAATTTTAAACCTGGAATGCAAGACTGGCGGGTTCGAGAAGATCTAAAGGACGCAGAAGACAAAATTCTTGCTTTCATTGCAACGTTTACAGGAAAATCACCCCAGGGAAGATTACTGAGAGCTCCTTGAACTGTCTTTTTTCTGGGAGGGGTTCCTCCTCGAGGAATATCATTTTGCATTCCTGGTGCATTTCACCATGCTAGGTGGATGGCTAAAGCTATATACTGCCTAAAATGTTTCTTCTTTGTGATGAATTCTCCTTATCTGCAGAAGAAGAAACTGCACTCCGCGACGTGTGCATCTTTCTAGTACGTTTGTACATGGAGGCTTGGATTAGCGCGCCGATTGCCATTGAAGCTCCTCGGAGAGATTTGCTGTTTTTGAAAAGTCTTTACGAGTACAACAAGACTGATAGTGAATTAGCCGTGTGGCAATGAATAAATTTTGTAACCATTTGTGGTACCTTGCACCAGAAAGTGCAGCTCTAGCGTTTTTTGATGACAAGGTATCAATAGACACTAAGAAACGAATGGTATTAGCCTTGCAATCAAATGTCAACGAGAATTCAGACAACTCAACCAAAAGATTTTCCGTACACCAGAGCTGAAAACCACTTCAAAATTTGGGAGTGGTTCGGTTTGCGGTTCAGTTCTAAATTTTTGGAAGTGGTTCGGTTCAGACGAGAATTTTGACAAGTGGTTCAGTTTGGTTTGCGGTTCGATTCGGTTCAACTAAATTAATCATTTGAAATACTATTCAGAAATAATTTATCCAATATAAACATTACACATTCAGTATCAATCTGTAAGTAAATCAATAAGCAGTCATTATTTTAAATGAAAGAAGAATTTATATAAAGAAAGGAAAAATTTATATTTTAAATATATTACAATACCATTATCATCTTCATATTATATTTTTTAAATTGTATTTTTGATCCTAACATGATTTTTATGTTCATTGTTGTTTACATATCAATTAAAAATTCTCTGAATGGATTCACTTCAAATACATTTACCAACATACACAATCATACATAATCAGAAAGAAAATGTGCCTCTAGCTTTTGAGATTATCCGTGGATGGACGGACAAACCGAAAACATAAAAGTGTTTTAAAGAAATCATTAAAAATCAAAGAAAGTTAGTTCCTCGGGCATTTTATTTCTGTTTCTTTCCTGTAATACACATTATTTAGAGGAAAAAAGATTTATAACAAGGGCCTTACCGCCCATCTCCTAATATTTAACCTCTTTAGTTCTACCACCCGCACTTGCCTTTATTTTCCTTATTCACACACACTGCACTGGTTATTTCCTCCCTCCTCTCCCTAAGGTCCACCCTCTCTCCGTCTTCCACAAGGTCTTTCTTTTTAGTCCTAGTCCTTCCCCCGTCTTTCCCCAAACCCTTCTGAGATGGTCTCCTGCCTCCAGCCTTTCCTTTCCCCTCTCCCTTTATCCCTTTACAACCTACCCCCCACAGTAACACTCTGAGATAGGTTCCCCCTTTCCCTCCCCTCCATTCCTTTCCGTCTCACAAACTACCCTCTCTACCCATTTTCCTCTGTATATCGTTTCTATTCTCACCATATCTGCACCTGACGATAGCATTGCAATGTCAAAACCCAGAGAGGAGAGTTAGTGGTGTTCTATGAAAGACACAGCTGGGCATATTTTCTCAGGTCTGCTAATTACAATGCTGAAGGGGATGATGGTGATGGTAAGGGCATGGATTTTTCGCTCGGCACGAAAGCAGATTACAGCTCCTTTCTAGGTCATTGTAAAACGACCATTTTGCCTGCGTTCAGATAAAGACCTTTCTATATTCTGTTGGTCGGTTTCTGCCTACAGTGGTTGATCCGTATATTGTCGCAGTTGGTGTCCCCATAACCCTCACCATAAATGTCGTCTTTGGATAGCAATAGTAGCAGAGAGGAAAGAGATAGGAACTCTTTCCTTCGAAGCGAACCCACTGGTTTTTCCAATGGAAATTCCTGGTCTTTTTGTTGGTCCGTACTTTGTGGATTGAAATCGAACCGAAACCGAACCACTTTTGGAAAAAATTACAGTTCGGTTTTCGGTTCATTGAAAAATTAATCAGTGGTTTCAGTTCGGTTCGCAGTTCAGCAAAATGACTGTGGTTCGGTTTGCAGCTCTGCCGTACACCGGAAAGATATAAAAAACTTCGTAGATAAGGGACTTGAACATTTCATTTTCCTTTGCAATGCCGTCTGTCTGTCTGTTACTGGCTCTGGAGCCTAAACGGTAGAGTGTAAATGAATGAAATCTCATACTTAGGAATTTTATCATACTGAGCAGAGTATACATAGAAATGGCTGACATTGCTCAATAATTAAGAGTAGTTTATTCTACGCATTTTTAACAACAATCCGATTTTCTCGAAAACGGCTCTAACGATTTTGATCAAATTTCGCACAGTCACTTGAGTTTACGTCTTCAATAATGCTGTATAGTTCATATTTCTCAGAAAATGAATATAAGGCTAGTTTATTCTAGGCAACTTTAACAATAATTCGATTTTCTCAGAAACGGCTCCAACGATTTTGATCAAATTTCGTAGAGTTACTTGAGTTTACGTCTTCAATAATACTGTATAGTTCATTTTTCTCAATGAATGAATATAAGGGTAGTTTATTCTTGGGCAACTTTAACACAAACTGGATTTTCTAAAAACAGGCTCATACAGTTTTCATTTTCTAAAGATAACTAAACGACGCATTAGTATATGAGAAAGTTTGTACAATGTATGTTGTACCGATTTTTTGTAGTTATGTCGGCCATAAAATCTTTTTTCTGTTTTGACAGTTATCGAAGTGGGGAGTCGTCTTAGATTCAGGGTCGTCTTGGATTCGGGTAAATACGGCGTGTGTGTGTATATATATATCAGGGGCGTATATTCAGGGTGTGCTAGGTGTGTGGTGCACACCCACGGAATTGCAATGTAACCGATATTATATTTTTGGATTTATTCCTATTAAAAACTCCCCTAAATTTTTTCAAAGGTTTCGCGTGGTGCCTAAAATTAAATCCTGCATACAAAGTTTTCATGAAGAGGAGAAGGTTCGGTGCGTAAACAGTGTATCACGTTTGCGTTAAGAGCCCGATCCTCAGGTGTGCTGTCCTAAATACAGACACCTTTGAGCCCTTTAAACAGACGTACAGATGGCGAAGCAGGTCAGATTCTTAGCCTCCCCGTGGTTTCAAACCGGCCGGTAAGGTGTGCGCTGAGACAACAGCACCCGGTAGTAGTAATTGGTTGCGATTGGCTATTGTGTGGAGCAATCCAATCCAGCGTTGGGTCATGAGTTGCTGTTTTTGGTTTCTGTTTCTCCTTTGTTTTCTGTGTGTATGTGTGTGAACTGATGTGTTTACGAGCACAGATTTAGACATAATTTGAGCTTTTTACACATATTTACAATGGGGAACAGCGTTGATGATGTACTGAATGTCCCATTTTCTGGCAGGGCTTTTGTGGATTGTATGAAGACAGTTGAAGAAGGTAAGCCTCGTCCTCCTCTCCCAAATTTACTGTGCAAGCATAAAGATACAAAAACCGATTACATGAGACATTTCTCTGTTTCACAATACGATACAGTAGAATGGTTAACTGGATGTGAAGTGAGGTCAAGACTTTTTTGTTGGCCTTGTTTATTGTTCTCTAAAGAGAAAGGTGTTTGGAATAAGAAGGGGTATTCCGTTCTTAACCATTTAGCCACAGCAGTGCAAAAACATGAGTGCTCCCAATTACATGTTCAGTCATTTTAAAATCTTAAGATGTTTAGAAAACAAAGGATCGACACACTCATTGACAACCACAGAAAAATTGAAATAAGCCGTCATAATGAACAAGTCAAGAAAAATAGAGACATTTTGAAAACATTAATTGATGCTGTATGCTATATGACTACGCACAAGCTTCCTTTGCGAGGTCATGATGTGTATGAAGATTCAGTTAATCGAGGGAATTATATAGAAGTTTTAAATGTACTTTTGAGTATGATCCTCTTTTAGACAGTCATTTAAAGGCATCAACTGTATTTCGAGGAACTTCTTCCACTGTACAAAATGATATCATTAATGCTATATCCAATGTGGTTAAAGATGCTATAAAGAAAGAAATTTCTGCATCCACATTTGTGGCCATTCTTCTGGATGAAATTTCTGATATCGTGTCAAGATCGCAGCTATCAAATGATTTCCATTTTGGCCATAATGGGCAAATACACGAAAGGTTCATCTGATTTAGAGACGTAAGAGATGATAGAACGTCTAGGGGTCTTTTTAAACATGTCGTAAATAGTGATGAGGAATTTAATATTAAGGACAAGTTAGTTGGCCAAACTTATGATGGTGCCCGTGTAATGAGTGAACATATTAATGGGTTGCAGAGTAAAGTTAACGAGGCCTATCCTCTAGCAATATATATGCATTGCTACGCCCATGTTTTGAATTTAATTCTGAAGCAAAGCCTCTCGAATATCAAGGAATGTAGGTAATGTTTCCAAACTATCAGTGGGTTGGCAGCATATTTTTCTAAATCATCGAAAAGAGTAAATGCTTTGCAAGATTTTGTTGCTAAATAATTACCATCCGTCGCACCAACCAGATGGAACTTTACTTCTCGTTTAACAAACAAAGTAAGACGTCACAGAAGGCAACTTATTGAATTTTTTGAACACATTGTGGAGAATTCTGGGGGATGGGATGCGGATGCTGTAATCAAAGCACGTGGATTTTTGTATTTCTTGCAAGATTTTCAAACCATTTTGTTGTTAGAAATTTTTTCTAAACTGTTTGGCTATACTGATGTCTTGAATAATATATTACAAACTTCATCATATGACATATTGTACTGTTGTAAAAAGGAACATGATACTATGAAACAGCTTAGGAATGACAAGGGATATAGATTTGATGGTATTTGGGTTTCTGCAGCAAAGGAAAAGCATACAATAGATGAATCGAAGCCTAAAAGGCAAAAAGGATCTGAAGAAGAAGAGAAAAGCGCATGCTTTCGATTACACCAGAGAATAGTCGACTGCATGTGCCTGGAGATGGAAGAAAGATACTCTTCACTTTCAAAACTTGAATTTTTTCAACTCCTTTGTATTGAAAGATATGATCAGTATGCAAAAACTTTTCCTGATGGTATTCTAGAAAAATTGAAGGATTTCTACGGACCAGTTTTTAACTACGTTCGCTTGAAAATTTAACTAAAAGTACTTTTCTTCTGCTGAATTTGCGAGGAAACCAGTGCACCACCTCGTAAAATTCATGCAAGAAAATCAGCTTCAGGGTGCGTTCAAGGAAATTTATAAATTAGCGGAACTGATCATGACGATTCCGAGTTCTACTGCTACAGTGGAGCACTCTTTTTCTGCTATGAAGAGAATACAAACGTGTTATAAAGGAACACAAACGCAGGAAAGGTTATGCGGCCTAAGTTTACTCGCCATTGAAAAGACATTGCTGGTGGAACTGAAGAAAAGACATCCATTTTATGATGATGTGTTAACACAATTCCTGCGGTAAAACAGGAGATTGGAACTGGAGTATAAATAAGTGAGTGGAATAAGTTTTTTAAGCCTTTCTTTGTTTTAATCCGGAAATTTTATATTTTCCCAAGTGATTATTTTTTCATTTTTCTGTACGTATTATATGGCTGTATTTAAAAATCATAACAAAATATAGATAATTTGTGCCTCATTCTAGTATTTGCCAATGATATTCTGATCTTCTCACCACAGAGTGTAAAGAGCTTTACCCTCCGTGCTTCTCACGTAAACGGCATGCATGACGCATAGCTACTGTTTTTTTAATGGGGAACCTTTATGTTGTCCATATTTAGAGATTGAATAGTTAAAATTATATTAGTTAGTATATTAACATATTCAAAATTATTCTACAATTAATCGCATTGGAGTAATTAAGAAGACCGCTGCTGCATTATTCTCTTAAAAATTTCCGTCGATAAAAATGCTATCGCATGTTCAAATCAGGGCATCGAACCGGAACCGAACCGAAAACCGAAACCGAAAAAAACCGATATTTTTGCCGGAGTGAAAACTGAAGCTGAACTGAAAAATTATAATTCTTGAACACGAACCGAAACCTGTTATTTATTTTGTTCCGATTTTCGGTTCGCATACACATTGGAAGTGGAGTTCTCTCATTGCTGAAGAAATCGCCTCTTTCAAAAACTTCCAGAACCTTAAAGGGGCAAAGGGTTTTTCCGAGCAGATGCAGTGTTGTGATAGTATTGGCCGACTCCATGGGTGGGGTTTACGAGGGGAGAAAGAAAGAAAGAAGGGTCAAGGATTTATCCTGCGCGCCTCTCAGAGCTATTAAGAAGAGGGCCGCTAATTGTATTGGTACCCTTTCTCTGAGCTTACCACATGGAGAGTTTTCCGGGTAAAAATATTTTACGAATCTCAACTTGGATTTTCCATGATGTCCTTAGAACTGTCACGCCCCACCCCTCTCTTATCCCTTGGGTAGATACGCCTTAAAATCTATTCTAAGATAGTATTAATGGACTTCGAGAAATTCGCCCATTTGAGAGTTCCAGGAAGCTCCTGATTGCCTAGTTGGGGAAAGGAAGTTCTCTCCAGTGACCTGCTTCATCCATATGAACTCTGCATAGCATCAATCAGTCTAGGTTTGCTCTCTTTTGAAGAAGGATCGTCCTGCATTATGTATTGTGCATTTGTCAATAGTTGCCACTTGCTGCAGATTATTAGTTTTGAATAAGTATGTATTATAAATTCAATGTACTATTAGTTTTTAATAGCGCCTGAAAGAAGATATAAAAATTAATATATGCTATTTCTATCAAAATATACAGTTAATCGGTGTGGGAAATTAAGTGGTATCGGTACTAAGGAGAAGGATCATCACCCAGCGCAGAACATGTAAGTCTCATTTTCTATATGTATTTGTGCTTTAATCACGATAAAATACTTACTATAGTGAGAAATTAATTCTGAATAATTTTCTGTTGTGTGTAAGATGTAATGACTTTATATTTGATAGTGATATATTCTAAATCAGAGAAGAGACAAGAGACAAATTGCCGATTTAATTGCTATCTTCAATAACAGTCCATTTCCACTGTTGCTTTTAAGTTATTTCGGTGTATGTTTTCTTAGGGGACCTTCAAAATGTGTTAAAAACGTGTCCAATTCTGGAAGGGTTCTTCTTTCTTTTATACTTTTTAAGGATTGATTAAAAGTTCGGATCTTGTGAGGTATCCAGGTTATATGTTCAATATTTTTGGAAAAATACAGTGTATCTCTATAGATTTTGATGAAAATTCATAATGAGGTTTTTGAAAATAAATTACACAGTTGTATTGTCACAAATTACACGAGCTGAGATATTTATGAAGAAACTGCTCCAATTTCAGATAATCGATCAAATACTTTAAAATATTTTAAATTCTCTTGTTCTAAATATTTTGATGTTTTTTGTGCCTTTCATAAACGATTACTTAATCGAAAGTTACTCGTAATTTCTTTTATTTATATATACAGTAAAACTCGTTTAATACGTATTTGAAGGGACCGACTCATTGCTTCGTTATAAGCGTGACTACGTTATATACGAGAAACATGGTTTTTGGCCTATACATCCCATATGACACGTATACACATACAGTAAAAGCTGTGCTATCCAGCTATTTAGAACCGGCCACCCTTAGATACACAAATACAATTAATTTTGAATTTCTTTTTATTTTTTAATGAATTTTTGTGTGAATTGTATGTGTAATACCACAACTTCCACTTTAAAATTTCTTAAAATATAAGATGTATATATTACGTATTTACTCCGTATACTTTTGGGGCTGCCGAGTAAGCATGGCATTTTTGGTTGCGTAAGCCATTTGCATTGTCTAGGTGTTTTGGTGTACTTCTACAATTTCCAGTTTTATTGCTTTTTATTATTAAAAAAATTACCCATCCATTGAATATGGCATCAAAATAAATACCTAAAAACAAGGTACAGGAGAGAAAAGGTTGGTTTAACGCTAACACAAAAGCTGGAGCTGATCAAACGAATTGAAAAAGGAAGAAATTGAGCAGCCATAGCAAAAGAATTCAACATCGGATCTTCCACGCTCATAAGGGTAAATTAATGAAATTTGTGTCATCTTCTGAGAGGAGTAAATCAATTAATTAATAAACATCATACGCTTCATAAGCCAAAAATGGAGGAAATGAATAAAATATTATGACTAGTTTTCACAGAAATGTTCAGAAGAATTAAATAATTTCGTCCTTTTCTAATAGAGTAAATAAAGATAAATAAGAAAGAAAAAATCCAATAAATTCAATTTTGGGAACAGATTCACTGTCATACTCGCCAAACTTCCCGGACGCCCTAAACTTTTCAATAGTCTTTTGTTTTGCATGTAAGCATAGCAACGTATTAAATAAGAATGGGTTATATATATATATATATATATGCTTTATTTATTGAACGATATATTGAGAAACGGCTTAAATATTGTATTCCTTTGCATATGAGTGTGTTAATTAGTTAAGCAGAAATCGTTGGGAATAATTACTTTACAGAACCCTCTGCTACCCAGCAACTTGGTGAATTTCAGAGTAATTTGTGGATGCATATAGTTGGTTACCGTTTTTTCCAAATATTTTTAAGATGGCACTTATCCTTTTTAATTTTCATTAACCTCCAACATTCTCTCAATAATTAAGTGGATAAAAATTTCTGCCATATTATATTTTTATTATGCTAATACATACATATTTCTTAACATTTCTGGAGCATAGGGCCCTCAATTTCTTCGGGCTTTCGCTCGTAAAATTTTTTTCCATTGCGTCTGCACTTGTCCTTTATGACACAAATAACCTTGCGATCCATTTACCTTAAAATTAGAGGCGTTATTGAAATAGCTCCTTTCATTTTGTTGCACAGTTCATGAATGTAAATTATTAGTACTTCTTTACTAAGCATTTCAGCTTTAACATCAGTCTATCAGCAATTCAATCCGAAGGCAATAGCATAGTGGATTAGAAAATGCCATGGTTTACTAATGCTATAACTTTAGAATTTTATATAGCATGAATCATGCTTAGTTTAACAAATTTTACTAAATTGTAGAAATTATTTCGACGCATTTCTAGTTTCTAGATATTAATTTTATTTATTTATCATTTTAAAAATTTAAATGCAATTTCTATTCCTTATATTATAGCATGGGACGAGATAGAGTAAATCCATGTAGAGAATTCTTCAAATTCGAAAAGATGGATAATAAAAACACATGTAAAGTTTGTAACGTAGTCATGGTTGGAGATCACGCTGCCAATTTAAAGAGACACTTGAAGCGGCATCATAAAGAAGAATTTGATATGGTACAAAAGAAGAAGATAGAAGAAAGTGATAAGAAAGTTCAAAATAAACTGCAGCAAACCATAGAAAAATTCGTTACATCAGAGTACCTTAAAGTGAAATTAGATAAGCAAACAATTGTTGATGCTTGTGTGGAGCTCGTTACTGTTAACGGTTGCGCATTTGAGCTAATGGAATACTCAGGATTCCGAAAAATTTTAAATCCTATTATTGCAGCAATTGGTCATAATTTTTTGATCAACGTGGAGAATATAAAACTAATTTTACCGGAGATGTCCTAAAAAATTGTCTCAATAATGCGCAGTAAAATGGAAAAGAGAATCATTTCTTTGAAAGTAGATACTGCCACTAGATTAAGCCGATCTGTCCTTGGAATAAATGTTCAATTTGTGAAAGAGGGTAAAATACACCTTTTTACTTTAGGTATGAAAGAACTGAAAGAAAGACATACAGGAATGTATATAAAAAATATAGTCTGCCAAGTTTTAGAAAAATATAACGGAATTCAACAGATTTACTCAGTTACCACTGATAATGGGGCAAACATGATTAAATTGGTAATTTGCTACGCAACGATGACGAATGTGATAGTGAAGCTACTGGAGAAAAAGATTATTTTGATGAAGTTAGTTTCTCCGATGAAAACAGCCTTTCCTGTAGGCTTATTGGAATAAAGTGTGCAGCGCACACACTTCAATTGGCAATCAAAGATGCGATTAAGAACGCTGAATTAGGAAAATTTTTAAATGATTGTCGAGAACTCGTCCGAAAACTACGAATTCCAAGTTTAGCCTCCAAAATATCAGAAAATAATTTAAAGAAACCTGTATTGGATTGCCCAACAAGATGGAACAGTACATATACCACGCTAGAAACATTGTTTGGGTGCAAAAATTTCTGTACTGCATTAGCTGAAAATAATTTGAATTATTATTTTTCTAGTGATCAATGGGCTACAGTTAAATGTATTTTGGAAGCTTTAAAGCCTTTGAAGGAAGTAACGTTGAGATTACAAACTGAACAACTAACTATAAGTGATTTTTTTGGTATCTGGGAGGAAACTAAACTCAAATTGGAAAATTTAACAAATTCATATGTTTGCGTTTTAACTGAAAATTTACGTCAGAGAAAAACTTATAATAGAAAATGAGTGCATCTTAGGCGCAGTTTATCTCGATCCGTGATATCAAATTCTACTGAATCCTCAACAAAAGGTAAAGGCCGTGCTGCATCTAAAAAACGTTTGGGAAATGATTGAAAATTTAAAAAGTGAAGAAACAAGAAAAAATGATAGAAATTCAGGGGAAGAGGTAATTTCAGATGAAGATTTTGATGAAATGGAAAATTTTCTCAAAAAGAAGGAGAAAGATATTAAAGTGCGATCTAATTCAGCCAATAATGAGATTGAAAACATTCTGTCTAGTTTTGATGGAGTGAAAAGAGTAGAAAGAAAAAAAGGTGTTTTGGAATTCTGGGAAGAAAACCGTTTAAAATACCCATATTTATATGAAATAGCTATCGTTATTTTAGGGACTCCAGCTACGCAAGTTAGTGTAGAGAGGGCTTTTTCAGGGTTGAAGTTCATCTTGCGGGATAATAGGGATAGCCTGAGTGAAACTATGCTGGAGGATATTCAGCTAATTAGAAGTAATTATGGTTGCTTGTACTAATGAATTTTTTCTAACTGTAACTCTTATATTTTTATACTAAATTTTGTCACTTTAATGTATTACTATTCAGCAGTTTATGAGCAACTTTGTAACTGTTATATTATGTACAGTCATTCGTAAAAGTCTGTGGGCAAGCTCGGTCGCGATGCTCACAGCCAAACAGTGAAGTTAAAATTTATGTTGGCACTACGTGAGTCGCAGCAAGAGAGGAGAAGGGTGGTGTGGGGTATATGTTTTGGAATTTCGAGCGAATGAGGGGAATCAAGAAATGGCCGTAGAATTGCAGGCTACCGGGGTCGAATGGAGACCGCTTCTCGCCCCGGTGGAAGGGTCTCGAAGGAGAGATCCAAAGACGGGAAAGTGTTTTCCATGCTCATCCTCAAGGATATTCCATGTCTGAAACGGTTTACCAAAGGATTTACGCTGGACGAACACTGTGGCTGCGTTGCCGTGATCGCTAGGGACTTGAACCGACAACGTAGAAAAGGATGTGGACGCGTGCGTTAATACAAAATTTTTAATTTGAATTTTCACTTATTTCATGGAATTGAGGTATTTTTAGTTATTTTTTAATTAAAACTGAAAAGTTGATTTCCTACGGCAGAAAATTGTAAGTTTTAATAACAATAGATATAGCAGTATCTGTTATTAGAATAAGTATTCCAGTTTACTGGAAGCAAACATTAAATCGACATTGGCACTCTAAATACATAATAGACGAAAATTGCAGTATATTTTGTTGCATTATTAGAATTATGTTTCATTTAATCATATTTTTACCATTACCACAGAACTATGAGAAGTTCTTCTTTTCAACAAATACATAAAATAGAATTCAATTGTTTTATAAGCAAAATGCATTTCCATTGTGTTGTTTATCAGTAATAACTATTAATGTCCTAAATTAGTGCGAGTATTTCGGAAGAATATGTATAATTTGGCATTGTAACAAATTTGCTACCACACTTTCACTAATGCCAAAAATCCGCTCCCCCGAGGGTTCATGAAGATATTACGTTTTTTTTAATTTTTCGCTCAGATTTTTTAATCAGCCGCTACGCAATCCGCCTCTCTGTTAAATTCCTATTTCTCCCTTAAATATGACCACGCAAACGTATGCATAAGGAAAATGTCATTTCTAGTTGTGAGAGGATGCTCTGCTACACGCTGTCGAATCGCTAAATCTTGATCTTCAGTTGTGCATCTGGGCCGGCCCGTTCGCGGTTTATTTTTGAGATCACGGTCCCCATCGTTGCTACGTTTGACCCATCTGTACACGCAATTTCGGTGCACACCGAACTGTCTTGCTACTTCGGCGACCGAATGTCCAGCAAATCTCCTCTGACCGCAGGCGAAGTCTCAGCAAACAGAGCTCGATCCATTTCCAATGCCCGATGAATGCTAACTGCGAGTGTTTAACTAGTGGCGAATTGGAAGTGGGAAACGGACCAGAAAAATGCCCGCTTCTGGCCAAGGCGGCACCACAGGTCCACAGACCATCGGAATTTTGTCCAGTGTGCCGGTAGCCCAATCCACCCGTTTAAAAACCTACTTTTCAAAAGAAGTTAAAAACTGAGAAAAACAGTAGGTCTACTAAATCTTAATACTAAACCAAAATAGTAATTTGTTATAATAAAAACATATTTAAACGCATTAGAGAATTTAATAGCTTTTATTTTCATGAGGTTTCCAACTCCTTCTTTCCACATACAATCGGTGAGTTACACAAATTAAAGTTAAATTGAAGGATTAATATAATTCTTAATTTTACGTTATGCGGCTGGATGCTAAACAAGCCCTTGGTAAATTTCATTAACCTCATTTCCCGTTATCCGCTTCCTTCACTCCCCTTTCCATTACACAAACTCTCGGTATATCGGCGAAAATGGAAAACCACCTCCTTGGTGAACCATATCAGAGACGTGGAATATCTTCGAGGATTTGCGCTGAATCGTAGCCGGGTCTGGCATAAGCATGGAAAAGGCTTTTCCGTCTCTGGGTCTCAATTTCGAGACCTTTCCTAAGGGGCGAGGTGCGGTCTCAATTCGACCCCGGTAGCCTGCAATTCTACGGCCATTTCATGATTCCCCTCATTTGCTCGAACTTCCAAAACATATACCCCACACCACCCTTCCCCTCTCTCGCTGCGAATCACGTAGTGCCAACATAAATTTTAACTTCACTGTTTGGCCGTGAGCGGCGCGACCGAGCTTGCCCACAGACTTTTACAAATGACTGTACATAAAATTTTACTATATAGTTTAGTATGGTATAAGGATAAAAGATATATGTTTGTGTAATTATAAAAACCAAGATATTGTGAATAAATTTCATTCATCCATTACTTTAAAAGTGTATACCTGTATACCAATTCAGTTTTACTCAAGTTGAAATGAAGAAAGTTTTACAAATTATAAATGTGTAATATTGACATACAAATATGTTTAACAAATAAAATAAATACTTAATATTTACATTTAAATAATTTATTTCATATTTTAATTATTAATTCTTTAATATCACAAGTGTTGTTCTTAAATTGAATTGAATTTAATTCAATCAAAAAAGTTACACATAATTAACAACTTTCAGAAGGATTATATTATTTTATGGTCGGAGCGAAAAAAACCGGCTCAACGATGGCTGATGGAGCGAAACTGGAACTGAACCAAAATTTTGTGTTTTGACTGAACCGGAACGAAAACCAGAGCGAAAAAAATTACGGTTCGATGCCCTGGTTCAAATTAATGTGAATTTTGTAGTGCGGGTTGCATTAAAAAATTTTTTTCCATAAAAGCACACCCAACCTAAATGGGCACGTGACGCCACTAATACACACACAAACACATTAGCTGGGGTACCCGGCGTTGCCTGGGATGAACAACAAAAAAACTGATTTTATTCACAGCCTTTATTGTAGTGCTTTTTGGTATACAATATTTTTATTGTATACCATATTTTTATTGTGTGTGTGTGTGCGTGTGAGTGCACGCGTGTGTGAATCCCATAAATAGTTTGCCAGACATGAATTAAGCAATAAATATGTCATGAACCTCTTCAAAGAGAACCTCCATGTATCAAAATACTAACAAATCTGGCACTTTAAATGGATCTATATTAAGGATTTACTATATCTCCTTTAATTTCAATTTATTATTATCTAAATATCAACTCACTTGTCACAACCATATGGTTTCATATCCGTATGGCTCCATTCATGCTCAACCAATGCCTTTGCAGTTTCAAATGCTTCAGTGCAGACCCAACATGCATGTGGATGACTACCAGCCAAATTGTTTGAGTGGCTCTCCTTGTGCACAACTAACCTATAAAGGGAAGCATTTATTTCTTATCTGGTGTAAAGAGCCAGTTTATTTTTAATTTTCCACACACATTCACCAGTTACTAAACAAGATTAATCAGTTCCAATTAATAATGGAAATAATATTACTTTCGAGTGATTGTGAGAATCTTTACAGACATTCTAATAAACATACAGAATTGAAATAATGCTATTTTAACTTGCAAATCCATAAAAGATAAAATGACGTCTCAGATAAGTTAATACCTCTGTATCCCTTCAAAAACTTGTCCACACTGGAGGCAAGGTGCCAACTCTTGTTTAAGGTGAGCTTTAATTGGTCCAAGAAGCTTCTGCACTAGTAGATCAAAACTGTTTTCCTTCACATCCTCCTGGTCTATTGTCTCTGCCATTGTATGCTGATCATTACTACTGCCACTTGCATCAAACTGAGGCTCATTGAAATGAGCAATTATGTGTCGCACAAACGACATGCGATCTGCCATCTCCCGACCACAGTTCTCACACACATATATCTTCACTTTTGTGTGAGACATTTCATGGCGAATAAACTTATGAACCTAAATAACAGCAGTAAAAAATTGACAGTTGAGATAATTAATGAATAATATGACAAAAACAAGGTTACTATATTATCATATTTATTAAACAGAAATCAGGATTGTTTTTGTTATAAAATTATATAATTTTTGCATGCAAAATTTTTAGAATGGATTGATTTCCAATACTTTATTGATTACTAATGTGGGTTTAATATAAACCCAAGCATTGTTTTTACGTGGATAGAAAAGAACTGGATAGCCAAAGTTTTTATTTTACCTGAAAGCCACTAATAATAATTCTCAAAGTTCCAAATTAATAACATATCTAGACCTAGGATACTAATTAATGAAATTTGAATGCAACTTAACCTTTAAATGCCGGAATTTAAATACGCAGTTGAGGGTCCCGCTGCCGGATTTAATTTCGGCCATTTAAATATTTTGCGTGTTTTATGAAAAAATCTTTTATCTCATGAACTATTGGTGAGAAAACGTTGAAATAAAAAGCTTTTGATTGTAAAAATAATTAAAAATCATATCTTTCTTCTTTTTACGTGAAAGAAATACATCAAAATAACATACTGCTGAACAAACGTAATATAAAACAAAAAATAAAACTAAAACTATAACTATAACTATTTTTACCCAGTGTTTTTTGTCCTCTAGAGGCTTGGTCTGATGTGTTACTCCTCAAAGCAAGGTGCAACACACAGACCCATGTCACACACCTTGCATTTGTATTTCGTCCTCGTGTATTTGTCTTTCAAAGAATACACAAGACATCCCACGTGGTTTCCCATAATCGGCCAATGTTTATTTTCCTTGGCCTCCAAATGCGTAAGTTGGGTGTTGGTAGCACTAGGTCTCTCCCTTGGTATTGCCTGAGCAGGAAGAGCCCTAGAACCCTCTCTGCTCTGTTTCGTGTTCTCAAAACAAATGAGCAAGGTAGTTCGGAAAACCAAGATACACAAAATAAAAAAGAAAATGACAAAAGGACCTTATGGTTTGATCTGAGTCACTGGGCTCAGTTTATTGAATCTCTTTGGGATGCAAGGGAGGGTCCTGCAGCGGAGGCTTATTTACTAATAAAAATTTTAAATATAAAGTATTGTGCTGATCTGATCATTAGTTTTTGAGTTAGAGCGCCCATAAAATTCTATCACATACACACACACCCACAGTTATTGAGAAAATAGTCAAAATGTGTATTTCCGTTGAAATGTCGAATTCAATTTTTTCACAAATACAATACTTTCTCCTATCATTATATATAGACGCTTCTTACAGAGGAGGATACAGGAGGATACTAATGTCTAGCCAAAACTACAATAGATGGACAGCTAAAATTTACAGAAATTGTAGATGGCATGGAGAAACCGCCAGAAAAATTGAGATCTCCTACCTAGGTATCATGGGTTCGATTCCAGAAACTTCAAAAGTTACGTTTCTTCCCATAAGAAAAGCAGTGCGGCATTTTTTAACCCTCTGCACTCGGGTGTCGAGTGTGGTTCGAACTCGCTAGCATCGGTAGCAGCTCATATGTTGAGCATCACTGAACACGCATTTCATCATGATGAGAGGTGGTTTTTCGCCCACGTTTTTTTTCAATAACTTTTTGTTAGTATCAGCGACTAAATGAGTGTATATAAAACTATAATAATGCAACATTGATTCAATTATAAATTAATAATACCCCTCTGAAAGCAACGAGTTTATTTCGCTGGCCGAGTGCTGCTGACAGTGTAGGATGCATTCATCTCGTATATTTTCGGAGATGCAAGCTATTTTTGATAACCATTTTATCATTACATTGAAGACGTTTATTACAGATAAAACTTGTGGGAATCAATGAATTTATGAGGTGGAGTTTGCATCCGTCATCTCGAATTTGTTTATAATTACAATCTATTTTTGTCATTCAGTTTTATACGTTCTCTATCGCAAACACTGAAGGATATGCTAATTCACTCGTGTATTTGCTATGGACAGAAAAATAAAGTAAAGGAACCATCTGATGAAACCTCCAGGCTTGAATGGGCCATTTTTCACAATGCTGAGTAACCCACTCTTCCTTTTTACGGCGATAGCGATAGCCGCCTAAGAAAACAGATACTGATGCACACTCTTTCCTCAAATCATCTCAAATTTCTTTTTTGTTGACTCAGTACTCTACTACGATTGAGCATCCCAGAAGCTGATTTGATGTTTCAGTCGCACGTAGTCTTTCTTCCAGAAAGAATCACCGATCGTAACCATGGAAAAGTGTTCCAGAATTATCGGATCTGATTTAAGGAATTTAGTGAAAAAAATAATAGTGACGATAGTGAATACTCTGATCGCGCGGAATCTAAGCTTACTGAACCGATCGCTGGTCCAAGTGGAGTTGTGAAAAGAAAAATTTCCCTTATTTCACACAAAGGTAAAGGGAATGATACTGACAGTGACAGTGCTAATGAGATTAAATTGTGAAGAAAAACCACGACACAGAATTGTTTACTCGAGTGACAGCAGTGAAAGTGATATTCAAATTGAAAAACAAACAAAACAAAAGTAGACTGCTGCCAACGATCAGATGCCTAATAGGATGTGCTTCTCCACTGGACAAATGTGTGTCGGCCCAAATGTTCCTTCTGATTGCACGAAAGCAGTTGACTTTTTTCAGTTGTTTTTTACCGAAACTTTGATAAAAATATAATTGACGAGACCAATGACTATGCTAGGAATAAACTGAGCAGAAGGCAATCCACCTGGAATAGTTGGACTGACGTGACGATAGAGGAAATGAAGGCTTTTTTAGGTGTGATTCTAAATATGGGTGTACTGTATCATCTCATCATACAGGATTATTGGTCTATGGAGTTCGTTTCTCATATACCATTTTTCCGAGTTATTTTCAAAAGAGAAAGGTTCTTACAAATATTTTGGATGTTACACCTGAAAACTGATCAAAAACAACAAAGATTTGAGGACAAGAACCAAGAAGGTGAGTTCATTTTTGTCATATATAGAGATGAAGTTTAGGAAGAGATTCTGTCCAGGAAGAGAGATTGTTGTTGATGAGTCTGTTATTGGCTTCAAGGGAAAGGTGCGCTTCATCACATACAATCCTAAAAAGCCAACCAAATGGGGTATTCGGCTATATGTCCTAGCATATTCTAAAACTGGTTACATATATTCATTTGTGCCTTATTATAGTTCAATAACATCCGACTCTCTGGTAAGGTCTGAACTCCATTTTACTACCAGAATTGTTTTAGAACTTTATGATAGGTTGAAGAACTCAGTTCCTGATGCTGAAGGCTATCACCTCTCTATGGATAGATTTTACACAAGTACCACTCTTGCAAGGGAACTGCTCAAAGAAAAATGTCATTTGACAGGAACAGTAATGCCAAACCGGAAAGACAACCCACCTGTTATAAAAACCCAAAATTGAAGAAAGGTGAGATACTGGCTTATAGAGATGAAAACATAATGCTTCTCACATGGAAGGATAAGAAAATAGTCACAATGCTAAGTACGTGGGACACTTCAGAGACAGAAACAGTGGAGAGGAATGAGCGAGGTGGTGAGAAAGAAAGAGTAGTCAAGTCCAAGGTTGTGGTGAACTACACCAAGTATATGGGGGGAGTTGATGTAGCTGATCAGTAAACCAGCACATACTGTTTTATGAGGAAGACCCTAAAATGGTGGCAGAAATCATTTTTCTGGGGAATTGAAGTCAGTGTTGTGAATTCATACATTTTTTGCAAAGAATGCCCAAAAAGGAAAAATGAAAAACCAATTTCTCATGTAAAATTTATAAGGAAACTTGTGCTTGAATTAGCGGGAGATTTCAGGGCGGGTGCACCAACTCCTGAGTGTAGACCACCATCCACAGATCAGGAACAGCGTTTAGATGGAAAGCTGCATATATACCTCACCCTAATAAAAAACAAAGACTGTTTGTTTGTTCCAATAGAAACGTCAAAGGTGGAAGAAGAGAGGCAATTTACATATGTGAGACATGTGAATCTAAACCAGGTCTTCATGTAGGAGAATGGTTCAAAAATACCATATTATGAAAAAATATAGGGACTAAAGTTAATGTCTGAATTATAACATCTAGTTTAATGTAAAAAAATGCAAATAAATAAGTTTATAAGGAAATAAAATACAGCTATTCATTAGAGTGTCACATTCTTTAAAATACACAGGTATTTAAAAATTAAATGCCGAGTAGAATAACAGAATAAGAAAAAAAACCCAAGTGCAAAGGGTTAAAATTAATTTTGGGTATTTTCCGATAAGATAGAAAATTGAAACTTGGATGGTTGTTAGATATCCACGAGATCTATTGGGAACCTTTATCACTTTTACCGCAAGTGTCCTGGGTTCAATTCCAGACGATCCGGTATATCTCCCATAAGAAAGCATGGAAAAGTTGGACCAAGAAAGCTTACTAGAAGCTTACAGAGAAGCATATGTTTCGAGTGTTATAACGTAAATTTTTTGCTGAATTCAATTACGCATGTGTACGTTTTCTAAAACAATCAGGAAAGGACTTCTGAGCTAATATGTAACTTTTAAAAGTTTTCCATATTGTGTGTCTAAAATCATTCATGATAAATACAACTTCATATTTCCGCTTCTAATGAACGAAATGTAACCATTTTTTCTATGTGACTTCTGTAATGATTAAGGATGATGACTGAGTAGCTAAAATGTTTATATTATTAATGAAACGTCTTTTAAAAAATCATAAATACAACACTTAGTTAAACATTTCCAGTCAAGACATGGAAAAGTTGACATTCGACAAACTTTTTACCTAATTGGTTTAGATAGGTACATTCAGCGAATAAATGTTCAGTAATGATTAAATGTTTTTTTGAATAAGATTTCATGTCAATATATTTCATAGTTCTCGTGATTCCGAAAGTTAATATAAACCGTGAGCACGCACCGGAAAATTAAGCGAATGGTGTTCATTCGCTTCTACTGCAGCAATGTTTGTGTGTGACATATATTTTAAATGATACTGTTTAAAAATTTCATCTTTTATGTATATTCATAAAAAATTTCATCAAAATAACAATACAACATCAAAAGTTATGAATTTTTAAAAATTTTCTCACCTTTTCTCACCTTTACCTGTATTTTAAAAAAACCTCATTTGGCGAATAAGGTAGATTTTCATAAATCTCTTCCGGGCTTGAGGGATTAAGCAGTTAAGGAAAATAAAATGTTGATTGTATTTGTGTGACTTATTGTATGTAATGAAATGAGATTTGTTATGCAGTTTGCAGAAGTTTTCACTAACTCTTACGGCGATGGGTGATTCGTATTCCACTCCACTTCAAGGAGCTATGGAGTTATGAATTTAAAGAAAATATATCTTCAGTTTACATTCATAATTTACACATACAGTAAACTCCCAATTTACAAACATTTGGTTTGCAAACTTTTGGAATTGTTGTGACCAGTATTTATAGTCTGTGTAAAAGTGAAAGGAGGTGGGGTTTTGGCCATTACAAGGAAAAGAGGTGAAAGGGGGATCGGTCCGCGGTCACTATTCGTAACGGAAGTTTTGTTTTTGTTTATGTGTATGCTGTCATAGGCATCTAGTTTGTTGTGGTTCCTTATAGATTTTAAGAGTGTTAGGTATTGAATCGAGATCGGATGATGGTTTTCTTCTGAGTGGCTATGCTGGAGTTGTTTATTCTGTTGTGTTTAACATGTGCTAAATGTTCTTTAAAACGTCTTTCAATTTTCTGTTTTGTTTGCTTGAGGTCCCTGTTGTCACTGAAAGGTGCATAAACCTACATACGAGTGGTTGCGCGACTGTGTGAGTGACATCAGCTCTCTGGCACGGTGTAAAATCCCTTAAACATGTAAGTTTTTAGTTTTTGTTTCTTTCTTTTCCTTCCCTGTGGGTCTCGAATTATCTTGTTTTACAGTTTAGGAGTTTGATATTTTTTAAACATGTTCCAGTTAGCGCTATGGTGATTAAAGAAAAGGGTGAGGGCCTTTTCAAGAAACTAAAGTGCAGTGAGCTTGAGAGTTCAACTATGGAAACTTTTAGTGTGAGTGACAGGTGGTTTTCACGTTTTAAGAGGCGTCATAGGATAACAATTTGAAAGTGATTGGAGAAGCAGCTACCGCTGACAAAGCTGCTCCCTATTTATGCCCTGAAGTGCTTAAAAGAATTATTAAAGAAGGTGGCTATTCGGCAAAACAACTGTTCAATGTCAATGAAACAGCACTAGCCTTCAAAAATTTTCATCTCGACAGAAGAAAAGGAGATATACGATTTTAAGGCAGCTAAGGATTGTCTTACACTTATCTTGGGATGTAATGGAGAGGGGGACTTTAACCTCTGATATTTTACCATCCAGAAAATCCTTTTACTATGAAAGGGATTTTCAAAATAAACCTTCTAGTGATATGGTGCTCCTACAAGAAATGCTGGATAACAATGAGTGTTTCTCAAGAACGGTTTTTTGAGTCACCGATTCAACCAATGGATCAAGGAATAATCGCCAATTTCAAAGCATTTTACTTACTGATCACATTAGCTCAGTTAATATGCGAGACAGATGGTTCGGACAAACTCGGAATCCATGACTTCAGGCATGGTTTTAATATCATGAATGCTATCACTCGTATTGGAGCTTCATGCAATGAAGTCAAGAGCACCATTATGAACTCTGTTTGGAAGTCCATATGGCTAGAGTATGTCAATGGTACATGAGGTAACTACCTGCTGGTGGATGAAGTTCACCAGGAAATGGCGAAGAGTTGGATTTAAGGTGATGGACAAAAAGGATGTGACAGAATTGCTGGAAAGCCATGAAGAAGAACTCATCAACGAGGAAGTCATATAGCTGGAACAACGGCAGGCTGCTTCAACTGGTGTGGATGAATTAGGGAAGGAAACAATAAAAGAGAGAGGTTAACTTACAACGAAAAAGCTGCGCCACTTTTTAATTAAGATTCAAGAAGCACTGGACTTCATTATCAAGGATGATGTTCGCGTCATTTAAAGGATTGAATACGCACGGTATACTACTTCCTTGGACTGTCGTAATATATGCGCGAGAGGGAGCCACCCGGGGCATGAGTTCACCGCTCAAGGGTTGGTCGCTGTCGGGGTTTTATGAAGGCTCTGTGTCTCGGTGGAAGTCTGTTGAAGGTTGTCGTCCTGGACGGAGAGTTGTTGGAGAAGTCTGTCGAAGGTTGTCGTCGTGGACGGAGAGTTGTTGGAGAAGTCTGTCGAAGGTTGTCGTCGTGGACGGAGAGTTGTTGGAGAAGTCTGTCGAAGGTTGTCATCGTTGGATACCGGAGGAGTGGGGATCGACAAGGAGGAGCCGAAAGTTCCCTAATACTGAAGGCAAAGGACCCAAGAGAAGAGGTGAGTGGTGGATTATTGTCGCGGGTTTGGGTTCCCGTCTCAGTGTCTCTCGCATAGAATTAAAATTAGATTACAGTCCACTTTGTTCTCGTGCAAATCGCAAACAGATGATGCTGATCAAAATAGAAGCATGAATGTTAGAAGAGATGTGAAACAATCCATTCAATATGAAGAAATTAAATGGCATTTGCGTCCGACCTCCTTGGATGTGTTTTTCATTCCTTTGCTGCACCACTCTTCTCATATAAATGTTGAAAGTTGTGCACCTTCTTCTTCCACATCATCATAATGCCTGCTATACTGCATTCCGTCTTTTCTGTGCACTATGGACTGTTATGGGAGATTCTCTGGTATTCGCTGTTTTGGTATTCGCGACCATTTTATGATACGTAACCCCACAAATAACGGGGAGCCACTGTAATTTGTTCCTTTCTCTAATTTCTTGTACTTATAGGAGTGAAAATTAGTTTTCGAACATATCCCATTGTTTTCACATCTCTCCCAATTTACGAACTTTCAGTTTACAAACTACTTTTCAGGAACGCATGGTGTTTGTAAATCAGGAATTTACTGCAATTCACAATTTTTCTGCAAAAAATAGATAACACGTGTACAAAAATTCATGGCTTTCCTAATTCACTTGTTTTGCTGTTAAAATATAGCAATAGGTTGTTAGTACATTTTTCGATAATAATCATAGAACAAAAGATGACAAATGATATATTATATTATAGTAATTTTCCAATTATAATATACACCAAATATAATATGCACCCATGTTTTCATGAGTGAAATGTGAAAAATGTCTTATCACCATGTATAACACGCATCTCAGTTTTTTTAAAGAGATCAATGCAATTTTTCACTTTGTTATTAGCAGTAACGAGACAGTTCTCGCTTTGCCGCCAAGCGATATATGTGTGAGAGTGTTTACAAAAACATCACGTCTAGTTTTGACTCTCCCTTGAAAGATTGATACAGTGTATAAAAATATGTCTCAATGTCGCTTTGTGTAATAATCTAAATGATATTTAAAGGAATGTTATCGAAATGCATTGAAATGTCCGATTTACTAGTAATAATATGTCTGAAAATATAAATTATTTCCCCAGTGAAAAAAGCTGTGTGTTTGTTACTATGTATAATACGCACACTAACTTTTTGTCAATTTTTCGTGAAAAAAATGCGTATTATAATCGGAAAATTATGGTAATGCTATATATTGATTTCAACATTAAAATAGTCCATTATAGTTAACTCTTATATTTATCAAAGATATGTGGACTGCCAATAATACGGATTTTTAGGCGCGTTTCGCTTACAGCGTGAGTGCCTATTATCGTTGGTATGTTCGTTCTGGCTTCTACGGAACCGATTTTCATGAAATTTGATATTAAGAACTTTCAATCAAATATAAGAAGAAAATCGCAAAAAATGAATCTCGTACGCCAATCAGGGGTACCACTTTACTGGTGACAAAAAATGAAATTTTTGTCATATCTCGTAAAGTATTGCTCATATTAAAATATTTTTCAAATAAAAGTTGTGGAACTGGTAGAGTATTTCCTTTCCTATACATTTTTATCACAGAAGTAGCCATTATCGAGAAAATCAAACAAAAACGTCTTAAATCGAGTTGTACTTAGAAAATTTCTTGCATGGTTACTTCTTCATTGTTGCTAACATAATCTCACAAACAAACGTTTAATTTCCTTACGTGTGCATGCAATATTTTTAAATAAGAAGAAAATGGATTATTTATGAGGAAGATAAAGTTTAAAATGCTATTTCCCTTACGTACAGGTATATAATTTCTTTCTAATACTCCACTGCACGAAACGTGCCCATTTGTGATACGTTGTACACTTTCCTAACTTGTTAACTACTTGCTCAATAATTTCTAGAGAAAAACTATTATCAATAAAAAATCATGAAAAGTCTCCAAATGCTTTTAAATAACATTAAACAAAAAATCTACTTGATTTTTAAGAAAGATTCATATTATTGCAATATCAAAAATTAGTACAATATACATTGTACAAACTTTCTCATATACTAATGCATTGTTTAGTTATTTTTAGGAAAATATGAACTATGTGGAATAATTATAAACATCAACTTAAATAACTATAAGAAATTTGATGAAAATTGTACAAGTCGTTCTTTAGAAAATCCAATTGTTGTTAAAGTTGCCCAAGAATAAACTAGTCTTATATTCATTCTTTGAGAAATATGAAGTATGTAGTATTATTGCAGATGCATACTCAAGTAACGGTATGAAATTTTATCAAAATCGCTAAAGCCGTTTTGAGAAAACCAAATTATTGTCAAAGTTGCCTAGAATAAACTAGCCTTACATTCATTTTTTGAGAAATATGAGCTATTTGGTATTATTGAAGACATAAACTCAAGTAACTGTAGGAAATTTGATCAAAACTGTTATAGCCATTTTTGAGAAAATCAAACTATTGCTATAATTGCCTAGAATAAACTTCCCGTAATTATTGTGCAATGTCAACAATTGCTTCATAGCTTCTACTCTGTATGATAAAATGCCTAAGTAAGGGGTTTCATTCATTTTTGCTCTACCGTTTAGGCTCTAGAGCCAGTGACAGACGGACGGCATTGCGAAAACCACTTTTTTGGACTCGGGTACACCTAAAACGTATATTTCTATCAAAATCTTGAGGTCAAATTTTTTCGCGATCAATATACTTTGTATATGAGAAAGTACAAATTAAGTAAGCATCAGTGTTTCCTTACAGAATAATGGAACTTCATGTAATCTAGGTGTTTATTAAATAGATCAATTTCCAACTTACATTTCCAACTCCCTTGAAGCAAACGCTGCACTTATATCCTCCTTTGCTGAAATGATGTTCAGATTTGTGATTGGCTAGCCCCTGGATGCCAACATATTCCAATCCGCATTGCAAGCATGCTAACTTAGTCTTGCTCTCACAAATAATTGCCTGGCGTAGTTGAGACCTCAAACTTTCCAGATCCTTCGATGAGAGGTTCTGCCTCGTTTCTCCACCACCAGGATGAATCACAAGGTGATACTCCCAGGTCTCTTCATTTAAAATGCCCTTGCCACATGTTCTGCATTTGAATGGAAAAGTTCCAGCAGAAGCAACGACAGCTCCCATTTGGGCTGCAGCCCGACCTTCAAGGGCAGCTCTCCGTGGTGCCATTGTTCTACGACCTAGAACTTCATTTTTAGAAGGAACGTCAATTTTTTTAGGAGCAAGTGATGACTGGATGGATGTGCTTTCTCTTAGGTTTCTACTAGGAGACTTGGAATTATTGCTAATATGTGCCAGAATGTGATATGTCCAGCTGGTCTGACGAGCAAAGGCAGATGGGCATTTATCACATGGAAAGGGACGGTCGCCAGTATGATAGGTCCATTCATGAAAAATTAAATCTATTGCACGTGGATAGATATGGTTGCAGACGGAACAATGGAACTTTTTGTCCTTCTGTCGGTGAATCCCTTTATGAGCGGTGAATGTAGGCACTCCAACAAACTCCTCATTGCAGTCAATGCAACAGAACTTCATTTGCATCTGTTGTGCCAGAAGCCAGGCACGGGTTTTAGCAGGAGGTCTGTTATACTGAGCAGTTGATTTCACTCTAGAGGTAGATGCTTTAGAATGTGCACTTTTTCTTGAATGAGTAGCCAGGTGACCATACAGCTGATGCCGTTTCACAAATGACTGGTTGCAATACTTGCAGATGTGTCTTTTTTGTGGGTCAGGCAACTCCGTGTTATCAATTTCGGCAGATGTCACCTAAAAAGGTGAGATATAACTGCTATTAAATGAGAACATTAAGATTTATAGGAAAATGTGAAGCAATTTTACTTTATGGTTTAAATGTTAACATATAAACATTAAAATTAAAATTTTAAATGTTAATTTGTAATCAACTAAGCTAAGTCCACACTACTGAATATATTACATGAAATGAATTACAAAGATGCTGTAATAACCACACTAAATAACTTAACATTTTGATTTTAATTTTACACTGCATCAATTGTTGGTGACATAAATTTTGATGTAATAAAGCATACTCTGGAATATATTGATTCTTTCTGACACTCGCAAAACATTGCTGTCAAATATAACACAAACAAACTGATTTGTCCAGCACATGACTTTCTCTGTAGGGAGTAATGAATATGATTTCTCTCAACATCAGCATCCTCAAGAATAATTATAGGCAATTACATGTGTGAATAATTAACAAACACTTTCAATAATATTTACATTGAAAAAGCAATTAATAAATAAAATTGATAGCTGTTGCTATGGATTAGGAAATTACCCTCGGCAGCATACACATAGCTATAGACAATTAGAGAAGTTTTATCATAGCAACGGAAACTAAGGTATCACTTAGTGACATATTTAACATAATTCAGAAGAAAAATCAAAATATCTCTTATACTATAGGTTATATGAAAAAATGGTATATTTATGTAAAGTGAATTTTAAAGGAGATACAGTATATACTCGTGTATAACATGCAGTCTGAAGACCAAATTTTTAGATCATAAAGTAGGGGTTCGTGTTATACACAGGTAACATTTCTGTACACTTAAAATCAGAAATTAATGTGTACTTACCTCGTACCAGATTCTTGGTTTTGGGGTTAATTAAGGGGAAAACCACAATAACTATCAATAATCCACGTTATACATATATTAATTATACGTATAGAACACCTAATTACTTCTATACAGTTATAATTCCATCCTCTCCAAATATTCTGCATTTCACTAGCTCATCAGCTAATTGCGGTAATTTTTGCAAAATTTCCAGGTAGATTTATGGCAAAACACGCATAAAAAACAAAAAACAGTATAAGCAAATTGAAATAATTTTATTTAGTTAATGATTTTAGTATGTACAACCATGAATGTAAGTAATTTAAATCCCATACAATTACATGTATGAACTAAATCTTACCTGTCAGGTTTCCTGATTTGTTTGTTTAACTTTCACGTTATTCCTTCTATTAAACAGTTTTAGAATGAGACGGGAAAGAGAGAACCAACATCCTCCGTAAATCAAAACTCGATCTATTTTATAGATCCCTTTTTATCTGATTTAAAAGGATTGGCAACAGTGGCACTGCGTTTTTCTACGCGGCATGTTTGGCCAACTTACTGTATGAAGTTGCAGCCATTTCAACTCAATCACTTTCGTTATTGATGTCTCTCTTATGTTAGACGAAATGTGGAGGTTATTGAATGTAATACTTATGAGCAAGTCCAAGCATTTAAAATTGTTAAATGGCAAAAACTTAATGCTTCAATATATTTACTTACAGCTCTCTAGTTAACATTACGATATAATTTTGTTCTTATACAACACAAAAATAAAGGGTGCGTATTATACATGGGGTATAAGAAAAAGTTGGGATTTTTGGCAAAAAGTACGGGTGTACGTTATACACGAGAGCACATTATACACAAGTATATACGGTATTTGGAAAAAACGGAAAAATGACAAAAATAAATCACTTCCGATTGACCAGTTTCTGCCAAAACCTTTTCAGATCTTCATTTATTGCTACACGCTTAATGGAAAAACAGTATAAAGTGTCAATAATTGCAAATACCTAGGCATTCAAATAGCAAGAAACCTTAAATGGGGAATACATATTGATAAAATCATAGCAAAACCTTGCGTTATGTGATACATAATCTGAAAGGAAGTGGTAAGGCAGCAAAAGAGTTAGGTTAGGCCTATATTAGAATATGCTGCAAACATATTTGAACTTTAACCACTCATCTGGGTATGCCGTGTATAGACATCATGGCCGGACGCACTGTTGCTGGGTATGACGGATTTAGACGTCATGGCAAATTTCAGGCTGATTGCTATGGGCATGCCGGGATTTTCCGTCCCGTAGCATCTCGCACTTATAGATGGGTTCTTCTAGTTTCGTCCTACCTACGACAGATGGCCTTGTCTTCCTTTTTCTTTGAGAAGCAGGTCTTCATAAGGGAGCTCTGTATATGCGTTGCGGGTTGCATTTCCGTGTATGCCACATCTGGAATGACCGTTTATGACACTCGGGGTTTTTTCACACTCCCTTGCGAAAACTCACACTTTTCTCTGCATGTACTTTTGTCTCAAGGGTAATCATGCTATTTATGAATGTTTTTCCTGCTAGTAATTCTAATGGTATATGTGAAAAACAAATGTATATGGAAGGCTCAGTTTGCTTCTGAGAATTGAAAGAGATGTTTCGTTTCTAAGAGAAGCATTTTTATCAGTTATGCTGTTTTATATTTGCGGAAACTGGATGATATTTAACTTTATCTATTTAATTACCCACTGTGGGTGGGACTTGATAAAAAAAATTACCCAGTTGAGTGGTTAAGAGATACGGCAAATAAAGAAATAAGAGAAAATGCAAAGAAAGGCAGTGAGATATACCTTAGGGAGATTCAGCAAGAGAGAGATACCATCGCTGAAATGATTAAAATGTTGGGTTAGGAGATGCTTGAGAACAGGAGAATGGTTAATAGATTAGGGGTATATTCCAGGTACTTGGTGAAAATAAGGCATGGGAAGACTGAAGGAGTAGGACAGAGAAGTCAGCCTCAAAAGCAAATACAGGTCGAGCACCCTTTATCCGTAAATCCAAAAACCAAAATTAACCGAAATACGAAATTTTTTTGATGTGTCTACATCAAAGATTAGAAAAATGGTCTGCTCTCAAAAAGGCGCTATACTCAAAGGAATGTCACTATAATGCTGCTACACTGGATAAGTGCAAAACTACTTCAAAATAACACAGGCGACTCCCGAAATTCGACCAGGATGCGTTCCTCAAAACGAGGTCGAATCTCAAACAGTCGATGTCGAAACGCATCTAAAAACGAGTGAAATCAGCAAAATTTAAACAATTACAGCAGAAATAACGATGTCTAGACTGAAACTAAACCATGCGTGGTTGGGCAGGCCAAAAATTACTTCACGTAAACTAGTTCCTAATTTGACGGACCGATCGGCTGGGTCGAATAAGCGGACTTCGACCGGTCGAATTCTTGAATTGGTCAAATCTTGAACGGTCGAATCTCGGGAGTCGCCTGTACTTGTAATAACTAATACATAAATAATGAAATCCACTCTATCTTACTTATTAACCATGTTTAAATTATTAAATCACAGTACAATTAAATCTTCAAAACTTTCGCCATGTCGCTAAACACAAAAATTTGCTAGACGAAATGAAGTCTCTATATCTAGCGACAAAATAGCTACATTGTCATCACTGGGTCTGACATGCTCAAAGAATTCTTTGTTGATGAACTTAAGTTTCAATGTAACCTGACATCTGACACCGCCTGCACTGCGTCATTCATCATTGAGGTTCGTAGTGGTTGGTTCTTAACAAACCGTAAGATGTTTGTGGTTATTTATCGTATCTGTGATAGTGAACATGTCAGAAAGACCATCAGATACCCTTATGGGTAACAGTATGTAAACAAAAAGAGAGCACAATTCATTATCAATCGCTAAGAAAGTTGAGTTAGCTATTGCAAAAATTTGATCGTGGTGCACCTGTGAAGCGATTAAGTGAGGGCTATGGCGTGGATATTATCACCGTGTACGATTTAATAAAACAGAAAGATGTTATTGAAATTTTTTAGTGTAATAGAATCTCAAAAGTTAATGGGTAATAGAAAAACAATGCACAGATCAAAAAATGACGAGCTTGATCGTGTGTTGTTGGAGTGGATCCATCAGCAGAGGAGTGAAGGGATTCTGAGAGCCATTCAGTAAAAATTCATTATGGACATCAAATAAGGCAGAAATTAACGGCTCTATGGTAATTGTTCGTTTGTATTTTTTATTTTAATATAGCATGTTATAATAAAACATATGTAATGATTGTTCATTTGTATTCAAGTTGGCAAAAGGTTATGTGTGTTGTAGTGCTCATAGAATAATGTACAGGATACACTTATGCAAGAATGCTATGTGTAATATCCAAAAACCAAAATTTTCCCAATTCCGAAATACTGTCTTTCCCGATGATTTCAGATAAAGGGTGCTCGACCTGTATTGCCAAATACTCATCATGAACCTACAAAACTCTAAACTCCATAAAAATAGGTAATAATTAAATTAATAAGTTATAAATTATATGTTATTGTACTGGTTTATAGATAAATAAATTATTGTGGTGTATATTGTATAACTATGTGTAATTTTAATTACTGTACACGAAAGATTTTTGTGGGTTCAATATTGTAGCACTCGTCACCACCTGGCTTTAGCCTACTTGCGACATAGGAGGCTAAATAAATCTAATATATAAAACTGACTTCGTCGTCGGTGGGAAATCAGAACTCTGTAACGCTAATTTTAACAAACTTTCCGAGTAGCTAGAAGATTGACATTTGGTAGGAATGTTCGGTTCTTAAAGTAGAAGCCATTTACGAAAAAAACTATCCAAAATTGACCCAGGTTCGATTCCCGAGAATGATTTCCATTCCTCATAAGATTAACATGGAAAAATCAATATTTCGACCAGCAACCTTATTTTATTTTGCTTATTAAAATTCACATATCTGACCTACGATTTTCGGACTTGGACTGTATCAAAGAAAAATAAATGCAGTTTCTTATTCTTATCGTCTTTTATCGCTTTCGAATCTAAATCTTTCGAATTTAACGTTTTAATATCATATTTTGACAAAATTTAGCGTTTTTAACGTGAAGTTGCCTTGCCAACCGATTACATTGTTAAACTCGAAATCCTATTACTCTCACGTATGCTCACGTTCTCTCCGGACCTCCATGGACCCTCCCGGCCCAATTCATAGGTATCAGAGATATCTCAGAATTAGTTTTTACTTTCTCCAATATACGTAGTACAGAGAAAGTATTGTTTTCATGAAAAAATTCAAAATCGAGATTTCAATGGAAATACACGTTTTGAGGTGCGCAAAGGGAGAAATGATTGTATTACCATATAATACATAATTTTATTCGCCAAAGACGTCTGGCATAACCCGGGCATCGCCAAGTACTTTCAGCTAGTAAATAATAAAATGACAATGGGCAATTAAAATTACCCTTAGTAGCTTAGGCATCATTATCAACAGTTATAATTTATCATAGCAATGGAAGCAATGGCATCACTTAGTGACGTAAAAATCAGACGAAAACTCAAAATATAATTTAATCAGTTTTATGAAAAAATGCTTCAAACAAAACTTGTAGGATATTGCATTTTCTACAACTTTTATAATGACAGATATTTACATATATCGAGTTTTAAAGGAGAAATTTGGAAAACAAGGAAAAATGACAAGAATAAACCATCACTTCTGGTTGAGCTCTTTCAACCAAAATGTTTTCAGATCTTCATCTGCTATTGAAAATCTTAAATAAAAAATTGTGTGTTTATCTGATTATTAGTTTTTTACAAAATTAAGTCATATACATATCATCGTGAAAATAGTGAAGACGTACTCGGGACCTCAAAACATGTATTTCCGTTGAAATCATGAATTCAATTTTTTTCACGAATACAATACTTTATCCTATACTATATATGGAGAAAGTAAAAAATACTTTAACTCATTTCTCAAACTGAAAGCAATTAGGTAAACAAAATTAATTACTGATGCAGATAACAAATAATTGATGCACGATCAAAACTACCATTGGTGGCGTTTCTGTCAATATTTACAAGAAAATTTGTTTACAAAATACAAAACTAGATGGTATTTGAATAATTTTTAATGCAATTACAATTACTCTTGGCAGAAAAGGTGTTGCTATCATCAATTAGAACATGTGATCATAGCAAAGGATACTAAGGTACCACTTAGCAACATACTTAATTCAGACAAATATATCTTAAACCAAGGATGGGGAACCTTTTCCAAATGGCAGGCGGCATAAGGGGTGGGAAATCCTTTGGGGGAAAGCTGCCAATGCTTTGGTGGGCCTGATTACAGTTTAAATTGAAGTTACTGAGAGATTAAAAGGTATCATATAAGTGGAAATGAATTCTAAATTACAGTATTTATTTGGATTTAAAAATATGAGTTTATGTTTTAAATGTTATGGATCTATTTTTCATCACTGCTTCATGGGCCACACAAAATGCTCCTGGGGACCGCATGTGGCCACGGGCCAAAGGTTCCCCACCCCTGTCTTAAACAATCCATTCTATGAAAAAATATTTCAAACAAATGTTATAGAAACTTACATTGTCTTTAATTGATTTATCATATATTTATACTAATAAATTTCTAACATATATTTGGCCAAAATACAAAAATGTCAATATTAAATATCGACTTCCAGTTGGCCAACTTTAGCCTAAATCTAAACAGACTGTGTTGATTTGTTCAGTAGTTTTTGTGTTAGAGCCTGCATAAAATTCTCATCACAAAGACGCATACATGGACACACACACACCATTGAGATAATAGTGAAAGCGTGCTCAGGGGACTATAAAACATGTATTTCTGTAAAAATCTCAAATTTGATTATTTTTGCAAATGCAACACTTTCTCCTATACTAACAAGGGAAGGTACCTAAGTGTAAGTGGCGGATCACGACCAAACTTCACAGGATGAAAGAAAACGAAAAATAATTAGACACGTATTTTCGGAAAGGCGTCTAACGAGCCTGCGTTTTCGAGATATTTGCAATCGAAAATTGAAAAACAAGTGGCTTTCCTCTAATATCATGACGAGCGAGACCCGGTCAACAGACGGCGTTGGCATAGTGGTAAAGTGTCGGGCTGCCAAAATTTTTAAAATTTTTCCGCACTTTCGATCCTCGACATCGCCAAATTTTTTTTCTCCTCCAATCAATGTTTTATGACTTTAGTTGTTCAAATTACATCATTAATAATTTTCTTTCTTTTTTCAGGCCAATATTTTAATTTTAAATCCATTCCAATGCACTTTTTACGACATACTCGGATTATATAGGTACTTGATACATATATACAACATTTTCTACGCACACCCTCCTCGATATATGCGCGAACTTATACTATGGAGGGGCTCTTTGCAGCTAAAGGACTCGTCCGAGCAGCTCTGACGTCATCCCTTCTCCCTCAAAGTTCCCCTTTCCAATTCCTTCTCTTCCCCTCTCACGCACAGCCAGCAGCGCTCGAGCTGTAGTCGCCTGCACGCGGGAACATTGCCTTTTTCAAACGCTTTGCAGGCTTTCTGACCGACAATGCAGATGCCATGTGAGACATTGTATGACCAAATGTTTTACGATAACAACTTTCCCAAGTGTTCGTTGCGTGTGATTCCACCAAAAACAACAGCAATTTGTCAGCTCTGTGATGTTTATTTCTATTGCCAAGTTAAAAACTATATCCGGCGCATTCAAAACTGTCCCGCTCTGTTAGAAGGTAAAAGAGACATGACGACTAGAAACGATGCCATTAAAATTCAATCAATTGTGCATCACCAGCTGCAGGCACCAGTTTTTCAAAAAATGATTTGGTACGCCGCAAAATTGCCTGACGATCGCGAGGTATTCCTCAACGTCAATGACGTAACCATTACATATGAATAAATTACAGTTCCATTACATATGAATAAATTACGGTTCCCTAATCCATCCCTAGGAGAGCGAGTGAGAAGCGACCCCACCCGGTAGGGTCCACCGCCAGGACGCACCGAAAGGACTCGAGAAACCGTTGGAACGTGGCATAAAGTGCTCCTTATTCGGCACGTAAACTATGCATCTCTACAGTGGAAATATCGAGGAGGGTATGCGTAGAAAATGTTGTATATATGTATCAAGTACCTATATAATCCGAGTATGTCGTAAAAAGTGCATTGGAATGGATTTAAAATTAAAATATTGGCCTGAAAAAAGAAAGAAAATTATTAATGATGTAATTTGAACAACTAAAGTCATAAAACATTGATTGGAGGAGAAAAAAAATTTGGCGATGTCGAGGATCGAAAGTGCGGAAAAATTTTAAAAATTTTGGCAGCCCGACACTTTACCACTATGCCAACGCCGTCTGTTGACCGGGTCTCGCTCGTCATGATATTAGAGGAAAGCCACTTGTTTTTCAATTTTCGATTGCAAATATCTCGAAAACGCAGGCTCGTTAGACGCCTTTCCGAAAATACGTGTCTAATTATTTTTCGTTTTCTTTCATCCTGTGAAGTTTGGTCGTGATCCGCCACTTACACTTAGGTGCCTTCTCTGTAAGTATGGAGCAAGTAAATAACAGGTGTGGTAGTATTTTTCTTATTTTTAAAGATGCAGTGAAGGTAAGGTTTGTGGGCATATAGATAATGCAAATTATGGAATGAAAGATACTTTCAGACACAGGATATTTATTGTAGGGAGCATTCATTAACCCCAAGGAGTTTTATAATAAATTAAAAGCATATGTTCTGGCATAAAATATACCATAGATTTAAGTCTGACACTGGTTTTCATCGAATTGGTTTATTTGTGGAAATTAAGTTCTAGAGTGCATTTAATTTTCGATTTGCTAATCTTATTAATTCCAAATCATTAATAATGATTGAGTGGCTTATTTCTAAGATGCACAGGTAGACCCTGATTTAAGTTGCCCGGTTTTACAAAGTTGCAAAGTTACAAAAAATATTTGTCAAGGGTTTTGTTTTAAGAATCAAAACACTGAAGTTACGAAGAGACTTATTTTTTCATTGCAAACCTAGTAAAGAAAATGAGTAACAGAAGAAAATAATATTACCAATCAATAATAATACAGTAATAATGATTACAAAAGAAAAAGATAGCTTAAAATAAATGTAATTTAAAATAGATTAAATTATCTTCTTATAATAATAAAATTCTAATCATACGTACATGAAGCATTAAAGTGGCATATTTCTCGAGAACCGTTTGTCGTAAAGATGCCAGTAAAAGGCGTTTTATTTCTACCTGTTATGAGGTCCCTGGAAAAATATTTTCGTTTGATAAAGTGTCCCGGGTTCGAATCCAAGTGACATTTATATTTTCCCATAAGTTTATACGAGATTTTTGATTTTTCAGAGTGCAAGGTTTTTCCTTTATTCATAAAAATAAGTAAATATGGACCGATTTTCTTTGTTTTTGCTTTATTCCATGGCTAAAACTCTATACTGCCTTATTCTTGCGATGTTTACATGCTATATCGTCAAGTTTTCAGAAATATGCAATTGTTTTCGAAATATTGTGGATTTTTTGTACTCTTTCCGGGTGTTGCCAAGGCGACCATTGTTGTTGCCTCCAATTCAATTAAGGCCAATTATACCTTCAACACAGATGAAAGAAAAGTGTTATTCGCTTTTAACTTTTGTTTAAGCATTGAAATTAATGATTCATAGGAACGTACATATTTAAGGATAATTATTCAGTTGACTGCATATGGGAAGTGTTTATAACAATTTAATTGAGGCATTTCATTTTTTGAATGCTGGAAACTTACCTTTTTGTAAGTAAAACCATTATATTATACATCTGTAATGCTTATTAACGCAAATAGGCTCACGCATAAATTTTAAATTAGATGAGAATAGGGACATAGGTTATTTTTTAAAATCATAGTAAGAGTTATTCTCTCTTCGAAGATAATATAAATAAATGGTTGCATTGTTTGTTACATAAAAATAAAAAGGACATATATTACAGTAAAAAGAAACAAATAAAATGATAAACAATTTTAGTGATCAACTACGGTGTAGCATTAATTTCCTCTTTAATATTACTTTTAAAATGCAGATTTCTGATTGACTTATGGGTTATTCTCCCTTGCACCTTCAAATATTTTATTTATCAATTTTTTCTTTTTTTTAATTATAGACAATTTATAAAAGTTTGTCAGTTTTCTTTGCCAATTCTTTCTGACAATTCTAATAGAATCGGCGGATCTTTAATAAAATAAATAAATGTGTTACCACACAAAAATTATCTTCTTTCTACAATATTAATTTGCTATTCGTGAAACCATGTTAAAAATGCAAATATCTTGATAAATAATCGATATAGAAAATCTAAATTTAGCAAGAATGCTCGACTCACATATTGTAAGGTGGCGACAAAAAAATCTCAGAAAAAGTACTGGGTTTGACTACAAATTAGGTATTTCTATTTCCCATACGGTAGGAGGAAGAGAAGGAGAGGGAGGAAGGGTAAGAGGGTGAGAGAGAGTGCCTCCGGTGCCAAACCTCATGCCACGCTCCGTGAGGCTACTTCTCTTTAGTTAAATAATTCCTTCTCTCCTCTTCCCTTTCTCACCCTCTTTCTACCCCTCTCTCACTTCCTGCATTCAAATGATAAAATGAAGATTCAATTGTTTTGTTAAGCCTTCCGTCTCTTTTACACATCCATCTGGCATGAGGGAGAATAACCCATAAGTCAATCAGAAATCTGCATATCTGCGTATTTCTGAAAACTTTGACCATGTAGCATGTAAACATTGCAACAATAAGGCAGTATAGAGTTTTAGCCATGGAATAAAGCAAAAACAAAGAAAATCGGTACATATTTACTTATTTTTATGAATAAAGGAAAAACCTTGCACTCTGAAAAATCAAAAATCTCGTATAAACTTATGGGAAAATATAATGTCACCTGGATTTGAACCCGGGACACTTTATCAAACGAAAATACTTTTCCAGGGACCTCATAGCAGGTAGAAACAAAACGTCGTTTACTGGGATCTTTATGACAAATGGTTCTCGAGAAATATGCCGCTTTAATGCTTCACAATGACATAGCTTTTCAGAGCCGAGCATCTGACACGACATTTGTAAGTTTTTTATTAGTATAGAGAGAAATATTCGAGATCAATTACTGTGTAGCATTAATTTCCTCTCTAATATGATTTTTAAAATGCAGATTTCTGACTGACTTATGGGTTATTCTCCCTCGCGACGGATGCTTGTGGAAAAGAGACGGAAGACTTAACAAACAAGCTATTAAAGAGAGCTAGAAAGAAGCGCTTAGTTTTTACCGCCAATTTCACGGGCCTGGGCCACACTACGGCCAGAGGAAGAGCCCCTTTAGTTAAAGAAATGTCTATCGTAAGGAACTGAATTGACTATATGATCATACGACTTGAGAATGCAGAATTAAATAAAATTTCATTTCCGCTGCATTTAAGGTACATTTATTACTCTTAGCTTTTATTAATAAAAGCAATATTTCCTTTTCGATTCATATAATAGTTAAAAACAAACATTTACCAGCAGTATAAATAGAAGCCTCTAGTAGAAGAAATTCTATTATATGATTATACGGCTTGAATGATTGCGACATGCTTCATAGTCAGACTAGAGTACTGCATGGGCCGGATCCTATGGAATTAATTAAAAATCACGAGTCACACTGGACCTCCGTAATGTCTCACAATTTGTTTGACATTTGTTTTACAATAAGAACCTAGAATTTGCTGAAACTTACTTGCCTCTATTGTGGCAACAAGAACCTAGTTATACTTTAAAATCCTAGTTAAAACCCACAATCTTGAAAGAATGGAATCACGAATAGAAGGAATCTCGATTGTATGAAATCTCGAGAATTAACATCAATTTATTTAAAGACGATTATTTAACAACATAGAATGAAATATTTTTATTTTCACCTGCTATCTTGAAACAAAATAGCACCCGTTTAAATAAAAATGGAATAGTCAAGATGAAATTCGCTTTCTTTGGAAGAAAACTGAAATCTGAATGTGTGCTCTCGCACGGTTTTTGTATCATATTATGTTGTCAAAAATAGTGTCCAAAGAGACATTTCTTGCCTTCGACTGATCACAGGACCAGATAAAATTTTTATCATGCGGAGGAAATTTCGTGTTAAAATAATATTTGGTTTTAGAATCCATATTTGTTTACAACATGCAGCTGTTAAAAATAACCAGTAATAACAATAATAAGAGGCATCCACTCTACTCTGGAGGAACGTAACTTTCCTTATTTTAGTTATTCCTTATGGAGAAAATTCTCTCGCTTAACGTACTTTCACTTAGTCACATTTTTTAAGGAACGCAACTACGGCACTAAGCGATGGATACTTGTAATCTATAGTAATCTATAAGGAAAAGTGTATGTATATTTCTTTATAGCTCGGCAACTACAGCACGTAGAAACAAAAGGAAGGGGTCATTTTAATCATAATAAAGAGTTAAGTGGTGAAGTCACTTTTATACCGATATGATTAACCTTTCTAATTTTTAAAACAACAGCCGACTCCCGAGTTTCGACGGGGATGCGTTCCTGAAAACATGGTCGAATCTCGAATATTCGAATGTCGAATGCCGTTTTTCCATATACTTGCAAGTTATAATCGGGGGATACGTTCCCACATCTCGGGAAAAAGTCTCCCCTCACGTTCTATAAAGATAAAATAACATTACTAATATGTTAATACAACAATATGAAATTATTATTAAATTATATAATAAATATTTTAAATGTATAACTTATTTTTTGCACTAAAAAGGAAAAAATAAATTTGTGTTTCGAACTTCAAAGATAGATATATGCAATATGCTTTACAGACAGCCCGGTCCGGATCGCATTAGTCGTTTGTTACAAACGACTCGCGCGAGCTGGGTAACATACCTGCATACATCTATCTATACATACAACTATTTATCACAGCAAAATTAATATAAAAGTTATTATAAAAGAACAAAATAACTTAAGAATAAAGAAACAATAAAATTAAAAATACTTTTATACCTTAAATCTTTTTCAACTGCGCTTACTGGACTTGGTTTATTAATTGAGAAGTTGGAAGATTTTAGTTGGAAGAAGAGGACCTATTGGGTGGGGAACTGGATGGGCTATTGACTGGGGAAATTACGGGCTAGTAAAATTCTAATTTCAATTCATAACTATGAGTCTTATGCACTCTTTTATTTGATTCACTTACATTATCAGTATTACATTTCCTTTTAGATGCCATGTGAAGTGATAAATTTATAAATAAATCAATGAAATAAATAAATTTAAATAAAAGATTAACAGAAAAAAGAGTGAAATCAGCACAAATTCAAACAATTAGAGCTGCAAACCACTTCAAAATTTGGGAGTGGTTCGGTTCGCGGTTCGGTTCAACTAAATTAATCATTTGAAATACTATTCAGAAATAATTTATCCCATATAAACATTACACATTCTGTATCAATCTGTAAGTAAATCAATCAGCAGTCATTATTATTTTAAATGAAAGAAGAATTTATTTAAAGAAAGGAAAAATTTATATTTTAAATATATTACAATACCATCATCTTCATTTAATTATATTTTAAGGAGGTACCCCCGAAATTAATGTAAATGTCATTTTAATAAATTTATGTATACTGCTTCATTAAACTATTCTTTATCGATTCCACTAAAAAAAACAATGTGCCACCGGACTTGTTTTTTAAAAAAATTCAATTGAAATTCTGGCAGATTCCTATGTTTTCATATACGAGTATGGCGGAGAGAAGCAGATTGGAAGGGGAAAGTATCTCTTTTCAGCTCTAAAATAAATGCCATTTTCTTCAAAATCTTGCGTAATACACTGTGATATCTTCTCTATCTAAAAATGTAAAGAAAAGCATACCTTACCGAAGTGATTGAGGAGAAATTAATGTTTTTCTTCACGAAAATATATGATTTTTCAGTAGTTACTCTACACTGGCGCCACTTGGTCTTAGAAACTTGGCAACATCGTTGTTCTTGTCTGCTGTGGCGGGAACAGGGAAGTGAGCTACACAATATTTAGTAATATTTTCGATGTGTTTTCTGAAAGACTGTCATCATGATTACCATTGGCCCTGTATGTTACGGAAGACCGGTATTCCTGCCCTTGTCCTATACATTTCAAATTATTAAACAGTACGCCTAAATGTCCTGTATTTTATTAACTGTCTCGTAAAATATGCATTCCTTTCTAACATGAAGAAATGTTTACGAATATGTTGTGGTGAGGAAAACATCGCCAAAATATATATTATATTAGCTGAAAGTACCCAGAGATGCCCGGGTTATGCCAGACGTCTTTGGCGAATAAAATTATGCGATAGTTTTCCGGTAGAACACATTAATAGTTACATATTGTTTCATTGTAAATACGACTATTATTCTCAGACTAATTTCTATAACAGATATCCTTTAAGTAGTAATTAAAAGATTCCACCTTTTGGTAATTATTCCTTAAGCAACAATTGTCTATAACAGATATCCTTTAAGTATAATTAAAAGATTCCACCTTTTGGTAATTATTCCTTTAAGCAATAATTATATGTATGTGTTTATACGTGTTGATTTGGTATGTATTGTACCACAAATTATTATATTATATGAAACTGAAATGTATATTAATAGAAATTTTAATGTGAACTGACACCAATAAACTTGATTCAACTTACGTACTCCGATTTACCTGACAGGTACTGGGTTTCATTAAAAGACATTCCTTACAGTAGCTTATTGATAAACATACGAAAGAAACAAACGTCATTTACCATGGCAACGTGACGTGAAACCGTGTTCTAGATAATAAGGCTGAAATTAACGATTATAATATAAATATGAGGTGTCAAACGCACCATATAAAACATAAAACTTCACGTTAAAAATGCTAAATTTTGTCAAAATATGAAATTAAAACGTTAAATTCAAAATATTTAGATTCGAAAGCGTTAAATACGATAAGAATAAGAAACTGCATTTATTTTTCTTTAATACAGTCCAAGTCCCAAAATCGTAGGTCAAATATGTGAATTTTAATAAGCAAAATAAAATAAGGTTGCAGGTCGAAATATCGAGTTTTCCATTTTATCCTATGAGGAATGGAAATCATTCTTGGGAATCGAACCTGGTTCGATTTTGGATAGTTTTTTTCGTAAATGGCTTCTACTTTAAGAACCGAACATTCCTACCAAATGTCAATCTTCTAGCTACTCGGAAAGTTTGTTAAAAATAGCATTACAGAGTTTCCCACTGACAACGACGACGAAGTCATTTTTATATATTAGATTCCTGATTGTGAAAAAATCACTAACCCAGCAATCAGCTTTGTAAGTGATAATATCCTGTTTAATTTTTTAATGTTAGGTACTTAAAGCATTTAGAAGCAAGGGAAAATTGTAATGTCTACTTCCTTCAAGGCTGTGATATCAAGTAAAACAAGTTTTTGATACTGCTTTTTATAATATGTTATATTAAATGGGATGTTTCAAAAGATCTAGGAATTATATTGTAAACTTATAAACATAAACTTATAAACATTGCTGCATCATATGACATACTCGTACATGAAAACATAGGAACCTGCTTGAATTTCCATACAATTTTTTATGAAAACAAGTCCGGTGAGACATTGTTTCTACCTGCACCCAATGCCCCGCCTTTTACGTCGGACTCACCAGCAATTCCCTCAACATATATATATATATATATATATATATATATATATATATATATATATATATATATATATATTAAAAATTCTCTGAATGGATCCACTTGAAATTCATTTACCGACATACGCAATCATACATAATCAGAAAGAAAATGCGCCTCTAGCTTAAACCGCTTTTGAGATTATCTCTGGATGGACGGACAAACCGAAAAGATAAAAGTGTTTTAAAGAAATGATTAAAAATCAAAGAAAATTAGTTCCTCGAGCATTTTATTTCTTTTTCTTACCTCTAATACACATTATTTAGAGGAAAAAAGATTTATAACAAGGGCCTTACTGCCCATCTCCCAATATTTAACCTCTTTAGTTCTACCACCCTCACTTGCCTTTATTTTCCTTATTCCCACACACATACCCATTGCCGCATTGATAATTTCCTCCCTCCTCTCTCTGGGGTTCACCCTCTCTCCATCTTCCACAAGGCCTTTCTTTTTAGTTCTATAGTCCTTCCTCCATCTTTCCCCAATCCCTCCCGAGATGGTCTCCCCCCTCCAGCCTTTCCTTTCCCCTCCCCCTTTATCCCATTATCCCGCAGTAACCCTCTGCCAATGAGATAGGTTCCTCCTTTCCCTCCCCTCCATTCCTTTCCGTCTTACAAACTACCCTCCCTTCCCCCTCTCTACCCATTTCTCTGTTTATACTTTCTATTCTCACCATATCTGCACCTGGCAATAGCATTGTAATGTTGAAACACGAGTTGTAAGAGAAATAAAAACAATGGAAGTTACAAAGTGTTATTCCTTTGATTTATTTATAACAAATAACAAAAAATGGACGCTGTATTTATCAAGGGTCTAGGAAAATTCACCGACCACAATTCACCGAAACACAATTCATCGACTAGGAAAATTCTTTTCTGTAAGCCCTTATTAAGATTTCCTTGACTGAATGATAGATTTCATTATTGAAGTAGAGAGTTTCTTGATTTCCAATGGCGATGATGCATGGCGTCTCAATTTTTCCAACTTTCAATAAGAAATTTATGTAAATAAAATATTTTAATTAGTTAATTGGTCAAAAAATATGGATTAAAATATTGCTGAGAATGAATTTATGATATGTAAAAAACTAATAAATTTGATTATTAATTCTTATTATTATGTAATAAATTCAAAAAGACACTTTTAGATCGATTCCAAACATATTACATAATGCTAATTTTTTTCTTTTGCCACCTTAGAAAAGTAATAAAATAATCAATATGATAGTAAAATTACATTACAAGAATAATTTAAAATTAATCGACAGTTCGGGGCAGATTATTCAATATACGAAGTGCGGACACTTGTGGTTCATAACAAACAATTATAAAATGTAGTGACCTCTATAAATAACACTTACATGTTCATTAATTTTATTTGTCTCTTAAACAGAGTTTACTAAAATATTATTAAAAACACACACTTTAGATAATTCAAGGAATTCTGTGTGAAATGAATGCCTCCGATCCAAGGGATCTGCCTAAGTTCTCGCCTGTGTTTTGCTGGAATATAAACCACCAAGTAATGGAAATATCATAGAAGAACACCACATGAAAGTTAGAAAAGGAATGATATCGTTGAAAGCTTAAGCTGTTGAGAGCTACAATTTGAATGTTTCCGAAGAAAAAGATATGAGGAGAGTTAATGGTGTTCTAAGAAAGACACAGCAGGGCATATTTTCTCAGGTCTGCTAATTACAATGCTGAAGGGGATGATGGTACGAAAGCAGATTACGGCTCCTTTCCAGGTCATTGTAAAACGACCATTTTGCCTGCGTTCAGATAAAGATCTTTCTATATTCTGTTGGTCGGTTTCTGCCTACAGTGGTTGACCCGGATATTGTCGCAGTTGGTGTCCCCATAACCCTCACCATAAATGTCGTCTGTGGATAACAATAGTAGCAGAGAGGAAAGAGATAGGAACTCTTTCCTTTGAAGCAAACCAGCTGGTTTTTCCAATGAAATTCCTGGTCTTTTCCTTGGTCCTTACTTTGTGGATTGAAATCGAACCGAAACTGAACCACTTTTGGAAAAAATTACGGTTCTGTTTTTGGTTCATTGAAAAATTAATCAGTGGTTTCAGTTCGGTTCGCGGTTCAGCAAAATGACCGTGGTTCGGTTTGCAGCTCTGGTCTACACTAAAACTAAACCTCGCATGGTTGGTCGGGACCAATTACCACCAATTACTCCGCAAAAATTACTCTGCGTAAAGTAGTTCCCAATTCGATCGGCTGTGTTGAAATCTCGAATTTGTCGAATCTCGAACGGTTGAAACTTGGGAGTTCCCTGTATTTTCTTTTTCATTTTCTCCATTTGAATAACACTGGGATGAGTGCAGCATATTTTTCATTTGGATTTAAAATTAGTTAGAAACATGGTACGAACTTGAGACTTGAACGTTTCTATGAAGGAAAGAACAAAGTTTATTTTTATCAGAGCTGCAAACCGAACCAAACCGGTCATTTTTCTGAAACGCGAACCGAAACCACTGATTAATTTTTCAATGAACCGAAAACAGAACCGTAATTTTTTCCAAAAGTGGTTCGGTTTCGGTTCGATTTCAATCCACAAAGTACGGACCAACGAAAAGACCAGGAATTTCCATTGGAAAAACCAGCGGGTTTGTTTCAAAGGAAAGAGTGCCTATCTCTTTCCTCTCTGCTACTATTGTTATCCACAGACGACATTTATGGTGAGGGTTATGGGGACACCAACTGCGACAATATCCGGGTCAACCACTGTAGGCAGAAACCAACCAACAGAATATAGAAGGATATTTATCTGAATGCAGGCAAAATGGTCGTTTTACAATGGCCTAGAAAATAGCTGTAATCTGCTTTCGTGCCGAAGGAAAAATCCATGCCCTTACCATCCCCATCAGCATTGTAATTAGCAGACCTGAGAAAATACGCCCACTGTCTTTCTTAGAACACCATAACTCTCCTCATATCTTTTTCTTCGGAAAAATTCAAATTGTAGCTCTCAACAGCTTAAGCTTTCAACGATATCATTCCTTTTCTAACTTTCATGTGGTGTTCTTCTGTGATATTTCCATTACTTGGTGGTTTATATTCCAACAAAAACAGGCGAGGACTTTGGCGGATCCCCTGGATCGGAGGCATTCATTTCGCGCAGAATTTCTTGAATTATCTAAAGTGTGTATTTTTAATAATATTTTAGTAATCTTTATTTAAGAGAAATAAAATTAATTAACATGTTAGTGTAATTTAAAGAGTGTCACTCTATGTTTTATAATCATTTGTTTTGAACCATAAGTGTCCGCACTTCGTATATTGAATAATCTGACCCGAACTGTCAATTAATTTTAAATTATTCTTGTAATGTAATTTTACTATCATATTGATTTTTTGATTACCTTTCTAAGGTGGCAAAAGAAAAAAATTAGCAATATATAATGTGTTTTGAATCGATCTAAAAGTGTCTTTTTGAATTTATTTAATATAATAAAAGCTGTCGTCTGTTGGTTTGTTGGTTGGTTGGTTGGTCACGCTATGCAAACGCTAATAACTCGAAAATAATAATGATAGAAACTCGAAATTTGGTAGGGATGCTTGATTAACACTTATTCAGAGAATGACGAATTTACATCACGAAAAAATTCCTTGGTTAGCCTCCAAGAGAGGCATTTCCATTTACCATTACTTAACATGTAAAACGCGATTTTTCGACGTGCAGGCTTTTATTCATTTGGAAAGTGAAATTAGAAGAAATTAACAGACGACCTTCGGATTTGAACCATTTTGAAGAAAAAGTTATAAAGTTTCTTATTCCGCTCGTCTTTTTTCGCCCACAGTTCGAAATATTCCATGTTAAACGTTTATTTTGCATATTTTGTGGAATTCTTGCCATTTTAAAGTGATGTTGCTATTTTGACCATTATCATTGTTAGTGTTTACATCCTTCTGGGAATAAGCGTGCCTTGAGTGCTTCAATACCATTCAATACAAGAGAGAGAGAGAGAGGAAGGAAGGGGAGAGATTGGCGTGTTTTGTGGAAAATAAGTATATTAACATAAATATAAAAAATTTTAAGTATCAACAGTGTCATTTTAGAAAAATTGGAAATAAAAAGCATTCTTAAATTAAATTCTTTGAAAACCATACGTGCTTACGAATTTATATTGTTATTCCTCGAATAAATTTTGTAACAATGACCGAAGTTTGGAAACTAATATAAATTAAAATTCAATTAAAATTAAAAGGACATTTAAAACTGCTAACAGGCAATTCTCGAAGAAACAACAGTGGATCTTTTAATGAACTGATTTGTTTTTATAAAAGGAATTTTGGTGCTTATTTAATACAGAGTAAGTTCTAAGGCTTATAATCCATTTAAATCTAATAACAGTGGCTATTATAGTTTAAAGAAAGAACTTGATTTATTCACTTTACAGAATGAATTAATTTTAGGCTAGCATTGCCTATCATAAAAGGAGTTACTTTGGAATTTACGGTATGTAAAGTGGAAGTTGTACCGAATTGACTCAAGTATATTTCAAAGCAAAAATCAATTTAAAACTATCAAAAGTTGTTGTTTCGGAAATTGAGAAGGCAAGAGTGCTGAGCGGACGATAAACAATATTGAGGTACATTATATTCCAAAATCTATTTAAAGTATTATCAGAGTTAAGTGAAGACTGAACCAATTTTTTGGAACTGGAATTCTGCTTATTTAATGAAATTGAAATCCTAATGCTATAATCAATTTAAAACGGTACTTTCCTGTTAACAGGAATACCTCAAAAAATAAACATGCATTGTTGTGATATGTTACGACGTATTTGTTTGTTAACAATGCATAACAACGGGGGAATTACTTAAAAATCACACTTTTTTGAAACTTATTTATTAATAAAAGCAACATAATTACTAATAGAATCTAAATTTATGTTACTAGGAGGTCAATATGTCTTTATGGCATTTAAAATAGCTGGAAATATGTCGATTTCTTTGTTATGTTGTCGCCACATGAATTCTTCTGCTGACAGGCTTTCACGTTGCATTTCAAAAATTTTTTGTCGCAGAAGTAAAGTTTCATATTATGATCCTTCTTGCACATTCCCCCTTTAGATAAAATACAATGGTCTTGAAGCAAAGATACAGCTTCTTCTTCACTCCTCGGCAAGCTCCACAAATTCATCATTAAGGGATCAACGTAACTATCTTAACGAAATTTGTTATGCATTGTTAACAAACAAAATATCACAACATATCACAACAATATGTGTTTATTTTTTGAGGTATCCCCGTTAACAGGAAAGTACCTTTAAAACTAATAACAATGGCTATTTTAGTAGAAAGAAAGGTACTATTTTATTCACAAGGAATTTCTGCGAGATTTTAGTTAATTAATTAAAACAGACTTATAATATAGAAATATTCGATGGTTAAAACAGTGCGTAATTTTATTCTTGCGATTTTTACGTTGCATTGACGAAAATTTAGATTCATTAAACCCGTTGAAATTCAACAGGCACTTATGCTAGTTATATAATAATAAGAATTAATAATCGAATTTATTAGAGTTATACATATCATAAATTCATTCTGAGCAAAATTTTATTCCATATTTTTTGACCAATTAACTAATTAATATATTTTATTTACATAAATTTATTATTGAAAGTTGGAAAAATTGAGACTCCGTGCATCATCGCCATTGGAAATCAAGAAACTCTCTACTTCAATAATGAAATCTATCATTCAATCAAGGAAATCTTAATAAGGGCTTACGGAAAAGCATTTTCCTAGACCCTTGATAAATAGAGCGTACATTTTTATTTTATTTGTTATAAATGAACCAAAGGAATAACGCTTTGTAACTTCCATTGTTTTTATTTCTCTTACAACTCGTGTTTCAACATTACAATGCTATTGCCAGGTGCAGATATGGTGAGAATAGAAAGTATATACAGAGAAATGGGTAGAGAGGGGGAAGGGAGGGTAGTTTGTAAGACGGAAAGGAATGGAGGGGAGGGAAAGGAGGAACCTATCTCATTGGCAGAGGGTTACTGCGGGATAATGGGATAAAGGGGGAGGGGAAAGGAAAGGCTGGAGGGGGGAGACCATCTCGGGAGGGATTGGGGAAAGATGGAGGAAGGACTATAGAACTAAAAAGAAAGGCCTTGTGGAAGATGGAGAGAGGGTGAACCCCAGAGAGAGGAGGGAGGAAATTATCAATGCGGCAATGGGTATGTGTGTGGGAATAAGGAAAATAAAGGCAAGTGAGGGTGGTAGAACTAAAGAGGTTAAATATTGGGAGATGGGCAGTAAGGCCCTTGTTATAAATCTTTTTTCCTCTAAATAATGTGTATTAGAGGTAAGAAAAAGAAATAAAATGCTCGAGGAACTAATTTTCTTTGATTTTTAATCATTTCTTTAAAACACTTTTATCTTTTCGGTTTGTCCGTCCATCCAGAGATAATCTCAAAAGCGGTTTAAGCTAGAGGCGCATTTTCTTTCTGATTATGTATGATTGCGTATGTCGGTAAATGAATTTCAAGTGGATCCATTCAGAGAATTTTTAATTGATATGTAAACAACAATGAACATAAAAATCATGTTGGGATCAAAAATACCATTTTTTAAATATAAGTAAATGAAGATGATGATGGTATTGTAATATATTTAAAATATAAATTTTTCCTTTCTTTAAATAAATTCTTCTTTCATTTAAAATAATAATGACTGCTGATTGATTTACAGATTGATACAGAATGTGTAATGTTTATATTGGATAAATTATTTCTGAATAGTATTTCAAATGATTAATTTAGTTGAACCGAACCGCAAACCGAACCACTTGTCAAAATTCTCGTCTGAACCGAACCATGAACAGAACCACTTCCAAAACTTTAGAACCGAACCACGAACCAAACCACTCCAAATTTTGAAGTGGTTTGCAGCTCTGATTTTTATCGAACACGGAATCCGAATCCTGATGGAATTAGATATAATATGCGTTTAGAATCAGAAAAATATGTGATTTTATCAGTTTTATGACAATGCCAATTATAAGCTACCATGACAACTCCCATTGTCATCGAAGTTGAGAGTCCAATGCATTTATATGTGAAAAAGATTAACAAAGTATCGTTTTTCAAGTTGTGCGTGCGATTTTGCTTTGTTTACATGGCAACCAAATATTTGTTGATTTTAATTGAAATATTACTAATAAAATAAATGGTTTTTAATGATATTTTTATGTGGTGTAGAGTTCTCCAAAGCAAACTGTTTTTTAACACTACATAAGTAACTTAAATATTAAGACATAGATTGTCCCCAAATTGTGATTTCCAAGCCTTTGAAGATATCGTCACGAAACTTTGCATAAGTATATAATTTTACCCAGCGGATATCATTGGCTATATGGCAATAAAAAATTTGGGGGGAGGGGACGATTAATTCAATAATTATTTTCCCGTATGTTTACATGTCATTCTCGATTTTTCAGAGTGCAAGATTTTCTTCTTTCATTCATCTGAATAGGTAATTGCGAACAGGTTTTCTTTATTTTTGCTTTATTTGATGGTGAAAACTGTGTACTATGTTATTCTTGCGATGTTTACATGTTACACGGTCGAAGTTTTAGATTCACTAAATCCATTGAAATTCAACGGGCAGTTCTGCTAGTACAGTGGAATCCCCATTTATTGTTTGAGTCGGGGAAAGTTTTTTGTACCTTAAATCGAGTAATTCATTAAATGGGGGTTATCTAAAATTGAAAGACTAAACGGCAGCTCATTAATGTCAAATATGTTTTATTAGTTAAAACACAAATATTAAGGGTATAGATTAATTATGATCAATTTTTTCATTCGTAGTATTTCACAGAACGAAGATGGTTGAGAATAATACCAACTGTAAGTCCTCTGGCAAAGGTGATTCTTCTAGTTTATGGTTTTTTTGCAAAATTAGTGGTCACTTCATGGCTGTGACCCTCATTGCACCTACTAGCAGTGAATTTGTGATCGGTAATTTTTCCAAGACAAACTTTCTTAAAACTTTTAAGCAAATAAACACACTCAATTGAAGGGCTCCTATATAGGAGGAATCAACCAAGCGTGCAGATCCTTTCAATTTTTTAAGTTCGCATGCTATGATGAATACATGATATAATTGGGCTAGCATGGGTTATATAAGATAATACAGTAAAAACCCATTATAACACAGGTTTCGGGAGACAGAATGTACACCCGCGTTATCGGCAACCCACGTTATTTTGGGAAATAATTTTTTAAAATGTGAAAGTATATGTGTTATAACAAATTTAATTGCAAAATACTATAAAAACTGATATCGTGTTTTGATTTAAATGCATACCTTAATTTAATCGGTGTTTTTAAAATAGTTTGATATTTTCTTTTGGTGCGACAGCTGATGGCGTTTCTTCATCACATACGCCTTAATGTTTTGCAAATGTAAAAGATGAAGATGATCACAATCACTCTGTCTTTATCCAATTCATCACTTCACTGATGTTATCCAATACTTTGTTTATTTAAGGGGTCTCAATCTCACACATCTCTTCATTCTCGCTGTCATCTTCTGATAATTTTTCTGCTCTTCCGCGGTTCTGGACTTCAGCTACAATTTCTTATCATTCTTATAGACAGCGACGGGAGTTTAGCATCGCGGTAATATTTGAACCAAGTTGTTTACGAAGAATATAAATCGCGGTAAAATTTGAACCAAGTTGTTTACGAAGAAAATAAATCGCGGTAAAATTTAAAACAAGGATGTTTATGAAGAAAATAAATGGAATCATTTTGGGGGACATGACTAGACCCGCAGTATAGTGAGGTGCGTTATAATAGAGTTTTACTGTATTTACGAGATTCGAATAATTATCCCTCAGTGGAGCAGTGTGGTGAGTGTTAGCAGACGTTTCAACGCCTGTTATCGGCTGACCATGCATAAAATGACAATGCTAACAGTTCCAACGTCCTTTTAGTCTCATTTGTTACATTTTGGCCCTTTATGTGAAGTGGGCTCGCAAATTTGATTGCGTGTCTTGTGCGGTGTAGGGAAATGCTACAGTGACTGATGAGTAAGAACATATATCCAAAGTTTTAATAACATCGCCGCCTCGATGTAATAATAACATTGTTTGAATAAGACTCTCCTTTTTTTGGGGGATTGTCTTCCTTTTGGGCTAACAAGGTAAATATGGCTGTGGTAAACGCAGGTGGCCCAACTAGCTAACGAGTCACATGATGACGCCATCGCAACTTTCGTGAAGTACGTAACAGATTAGGACATTTAAGGTGGATTGACAAAACAGCACGACTAAATATTAATTCTTTTGAGTTTATTTCTACATCTATCTACATCTACATCATACCCTGCAAATCACCAGAGTGGTGAGTGGCAGGGGGTGCAGCACACCAAAACCTACCTAATAACGTCCCTCGTGGGAATCACTCTCCTATTATGATCCTGTATGGTATTTAATGTAGTAACAACGCCAGTATGTGTTGCGCCATTGATGGTTAGATTGAATTAATATATTACATCTCCACCAAATGAAATATTCTCGAGTCACGGTGTAAACACACCTGAAATCGAGGCGATGCCCCGCAAGGGACCAGAATTTTGTCCCTTAATTGCGGGCAATTCACAAAATCGAGGAACACTAAATGAGGTGATACAATACATTATTTATATGAAGCTTTGGTCGAGGCCGCAAAAAAATGCCTTAAATGCGGGTAAACCTTAAATGGGAGAACCTTAAATCAGGATTCCACTGTATTTATATAGATGTTTAGAATAATTGTTTTCCATAATAAATATCCTAAGAAACATATACAGTGTCATTTTACTATATTTAGGGGAAGATTTTTTTGCCACAGGAACATATCTTGACTTCTATAATGGGAGTTAATGAGATATTATACCTCGATTTACAAATTTTCGATTTACGAAAAGTTTTTAAAGAACATAACTCTTTTGTAAATTGGGGTCTACCTGTACTTAGCAATGCTAGATTTTCAACCTATTGTATTTAATGCATATAGTACATTTTTAATGGGTGTTTATAGTTGTCTTTTTGTTTGTCCATACACAAATGCTATATAAAGATGCTGCTTATATTCTGATGCTTTTTTATACCTAATTTTAGACTTGAAAAACATGGGTGTGGCTTGTATGCAGGAGCAGTTTATATGCAAATAAATATAGTGTATCTAAATATATATATATATGTGTGTGTGTGTGTGTGTGTAGAGAGAGAGAGAGAATCTATTTACCTCTTCCGATGGATCCTCCTCCATTACAACAGCTGAGGGTATATCATCTAGTGAAGGTGCCTTGTCCCAAGGTGGTTCTTCTGTTTCTTCATAATCTCCATTTTCATCTGCTCCTGAGGGAAAATTTTCATCCATCACATACTCATCTTCTACCTCATCCATTATCTCTTGCTTCACAACAACACCTTCTCCAACACCATGCTCCTCTGAAGCCGATGCATGGACAAGTGGCTCTGCCCTTTCTTCTGCATTCTCCTCCCCCAATGTGTCACCCCATTCGCCAACCTCACTGCCCTCAGATGACTCTCCATCCGGCTCTGCAGCCTCCGATTCAAAATGCTCCTGGAAAAAGACGATGTTGCTCTGTTGATCTGCAAACTTCTCTAGATGGGGTTTCCCATCCTCTGCAGAAGTTGATGTGACGGGGTCACCGACCTCCTGAGGTTTCCTCGCTTCCTCAGCACTCCAATCCACACCACTTTCCTTGGCTGTCTCTCCACTGCTGATGCTACCTGGGACAATCTAAGGGGACCAAATAGGAAGCAAGAGGAAAGAATTTATGTGAGAAGCATAATAATCAGTTTCCTTGATTCATTCATTACTATAAAAAGATGGCATGGAGCTCCTTTTGAGTAACTACAAATGGTACCAAAGAAAATGTTTGAGGATTGGTTACTTACCCTTTATTGCATAATCACCCAACTTTTGGCTGAAAGAGCTGCATGAGGCTTTATACAGCAGTGTGCATGCTGCATATGACCTTTCAAATCACACATTCGGCCATGTGTAAAAAAAACTAGTCCTGAGTATTTTATTATTGTGTAATGTTTCAAATGCCTATATTTAAAGAATACTGGATCCAGTAACAGTAAAACTTCCTAGAACTCAGATTCACTATTACACAGTCACCAAACATGTGACAAAATTCTCTGAACACCGTGATGTGATTCACTTTTACGTGGTTCTACATTGCAAAACACTGCCAAAATTAGTTTTCAACTAGGTTTTACAGCTGTCTTCATTATAATTCATTTAATGCAAAACTGCTCTGGTACGAGTCAAATTGCCAAGCCATCTAGAAAAGCACTGATTACAGCAACACTTCCTGAATGCAACTTTCGGCAATGTGGGCTTTATTGTACGTGACATACAACATACTTTATTGTATGTGGTATGCAACATACAACAGACGTTTCCAGACATGGTGGTGTGATTCACTTTTACACAGTTCAACATTGAATGACCAAAATGCAAAAATTGTCTAACTTGCACATTTGAAGTACATACATTTTAGCAGTTTTTATTTTTATACAGGCATCCCTCATAATAGTGCACCTCATTTAGTGTGGTTTTGCTAAAAATTCCTCCCCCTATTTGCATTTTGCTGCCAGGTTATTTTATTCATACATTACAAGCACATAACTTCCTCTATATTTAGTAGGCCTAATTAACATTCATGGATAAATTATAATACAATGAAATTCAATATTGCTAAACAATCCAATTTGTAAAATATCTCCTCTCTCCTATAGCGTTTTAGATGCTACTTCCAATGCAGTTAATCTGGAAACACAGGATTTTGTCGATACAGTAAAAGCTGTGTTATCCAGCAATCTTGGGGATTGTGGATAGCCGATTAGGAGAAATGGCCGGTTAGGGGAGCGTTTTTTGATTTTCATCATCACAAATTTAGCAATAACCTAACAATATTTGGCTTAGGTTCACTATCGTACTCCCCAAACATAACTATGCATGGGGTTTACATTTTCCATTTTAATTCTTCCACACCAAGTTAGATATAGACACTATTTACCCATTCTTATTTAATACGTTGCTACGGTTAGATGCAAAACAAAAATACAGTTGAACCTCCCAATAACGGGCACCAGCGGGGAATTGAATTTCTGCCCGCTATTGGGAGGTGCCCGTTATTGGGAGAGGACCACCTCCCCCAAACAAGAAAAACTTTGAGGGGCTCTGCGTAAAAGAATAATTTTATTTACTTATTTGTACTTATTAAATAATAAGCTAAGTAAATGATTTTTGGTAACAATGATAAGTGCACATACGAAGTAACGTATTTATTTAATTTTGTTACCACAACAACGAAAAATACATAAACATTTTAAGAATACATATATGTGAACGTGTTCATTGTACATACTTAGTAATTTTTAATATATATTACATATTTTAATTAGTTATAATAAAAGCAATCATCATTACATTTGTTAAAAAAAGCAACACAATCCGTGGCTCGTCAGTTTTTTTTGTAAAATTCATCGATATTTTTTTGCACCATTTTATTTAATTTAGAAGCGTTGTGTTTTTCAAAATCAATTTTCACTTCACTTAATAATTTCAAACTATGAGTATTTTCTTCGTTTCGAACAAACGTTTCTAGTTTACGAATTAATTGAATAGCTTCTTTATAAGTTTTAGGAGCACCTTCTTCCTCCATAGTTCTGCTGTCAAACTCGTCCTCGTCGCATTCTTCGTCTTCTTTATTTTTTGCGCTAAAAGCTATGATTTGTTTGATGTCGGTTTCATTACATGTCGTAAGCATTACGTTGTCAAAACAAATAAACTCTTCAGCGCTAATCGCATCCTCAGACATTGTTTCTGTAATAAGATGCTGCAGTTCCTCGTATGTTTCAAGTTCTTCCGGCTGGTTAAGAGTGCCACAGTCACTGCCGAATCCTGCCTTTATGAAACACTTACGGACCGTGTCGGCCTTTATTTCCTTAAGGGTTGGAACTGTCCATATTATAGCATCTAAGACAGTCACGGTTTTAGTAAGCTCTGAAACTGTGAGAGCTGAGTCCATTTTAGATAACAGATGTCTTAACACTTTTTTCCTGTATAAGCATTTAAAAGTTTTTATTACTCCTTGATCAAGAGGCTGACATTTGGAACTGGTGTTAGGTGGCAAAAAAATTAACTTAACGTTTTCCAAGTCAAGTTGCGGGTGGCAAGTAGCGTTATCCAAGAATAGAATAACTTTACGGTTCTCTCTTTTCATTTTCCGGTCAAACACATGAAGCCATTCCGTCATGATTTCAGTCGTCATCCACGATTTACAATTTGACCTCCAGGTCATGTCTAAATGCTCAAATCGGACTCCCTTAAAACATCTCGGATTTTTAGCATTACCTATGATTACAGGGTTCTCGAATTCTCCAATCATATTTACGCAAAATAAAATGGTTACTCTCTGCTTCGCAGCTTTTCCTCCACAGCACGGATCTTTTCGCTCACACAAAGTTTTACTTGGTAAAGCTTTATAAAAGAGACCTGTCTCATCACAATTGTAAATGTCTCTTTCCTTATATCCCTCACAAAATTTTCTAAGCTTGCTTTGCCACTCAGAGACTGTGTCTTCGCAAACATCGGCCGATTCTCCACTGATTGCCTTACAGCTAATATTGTGCCGAACTTTAAATTTCTCCAACCAGCCATTAGATGCCTTGAAGCTGCTTTCTAACTGTAATTCTTTACCGATTTCCAGCGCCTTCTCTTGAATTATAGGACCTGATAGGGGAAGATTTTTGTTTCTGGCGGCACAAAACCACTGGAAAACGATTGAATCTATTTCCGTGTTACTTTTGAGCTTCTTTTTCGCATGGTGATTTCCGTTTTCACGCCAGAGTTTTAAAATCTCCTCCCTGTCCTTTAAAATGTTCGCTACCTGTGTTTTCCCAATCGCATATCTGGAAAAATCGCGAAAAGTTAAATTAGTGCAAAGTGAAAATTTTACTAACTGCATTCAAGTTTTAAAAAGTGCATATGAATACAAAATAAAAAAAAGACTTGACTTACCTTTGACTTAACTGGCGATGACTAGAATTCGTTCTCTCGTGATCCTCCAAAATCTTCACTTTTTCTTCGAGTGTAAGCCACTTACGTTTGTTTGCCATGTTAACACTCACTTGGCCATAAACTAACTGCAAAATGCTATTTGAAAGCAGGGTAATTTATACCTGAACCATGACTATCTTACGTGACTGACCGCTATTGAGAGGGTCGAGGGAGGGAAAGTGGAAAAATCCCCTGCCCGCGCCCGCTATTCAGAGTGACCGTTAATGAGAGGTAAAATTACTTGTATGGAATATAGGGAATTCCGGGACCTGAAGAATCTGCCCTTTATCAAGAGGTGCCCGCTAGTGAGAGTGTTCGTTATTGGAGGTTCCACTGTACTATTGAAAAGTTTATGGCGTCCGGGAAGTACGACAGTAAACCTGTCCCCAAAATTGAATTTATTGGATTATATCTTTCTCATTTATCTTTATTTACTCTTTTAGAAAAGGACGAAATTATATCATTCTTCTGAACATTTCTGTGAAAACCAGTCATATAATATTTTATCCACTTCCTCCATTTCTGGCTTATGAGGCGTATGATGTTTATTAATTGAATTACTCGACACAAATTTCATTAATTCAGCCTTATGAGCCTTGATATTGTAGATAGTGGAAGATCCGATGTTGAATTATTTTGCTATCACTGCTATACTTTCTTCTTTTTCCATTCGTTTGATCAGCTCCAGCTTTTGTGATAGCGTTAAAACAACTCTTTTTCTTAGTGAATTGTTCTCGGGTTTCACATCGGGTGATGTCTTGAATAGAATTCGACGTTCGGCATATGTCACATCCGCCATCTTCAGGAACAACTGAGTGCCGTTTCAGGTTGGGTCCCGGTTTATATCCCCTAATTGGTTCGTCTGTTGGTCTCTGATTGGTTCTCGCATTGGCCAATGGCGTTTGCGCTCCTGAGTCAGAATGGGAAAGATGGGATCCCATGTTTTACTATGAGGAAATCCCCTATCTCTAGTCAAATTATTTTTGTGGAGCCTGATTTCAATCGCCTCCCTCACGAGCTGGTCCCAAAAGGCATTGGACTTGGCCATCACTTTGGCCTCTGGGAAATTTATGCGGTGGCCCTCGGTAATGCAGTGCTCAGCCACTGCTGACTTCTCCGGTTGATTAAGTCTGATGCACCTGGCACGCTCTTTGAGCATGTACTATGACAAATGACCATGGTTATGAATTTTTTGGGTTGTACCTTATTTTTTTAGAGGTTTCTCCCCAGGGTGATTTTTTCAAATTTGGATTTCATTCGTAAAAATAAAATATTTAAAATTTTTAAAACCTTCACTGCAAAAATTCACACAGGAGTTGGGTTCTAAATTTTGTGCTCTTGTGTACCATAGTGCTTTTGCACAGTCTGATGGTGCTCTTCTTCTACCCCAAAAATTTTGCTCACAAGTACCACTTTGGAATGTTACTAAAGTGACATGAGGCTACAATAATAATGTACATTAAAATATGTTGGGGAAGTAATTGGAAAGAGTAAATAGGATTATAACTAAATAATGGTGCCATCAGACAGGGATATCATTCGGTCCATCAACTAATTGCACTTCAGACAGCTTTCAGCCTCTTCAATAGCATAAATTTTAATATTGACGATATTAGTTTACTACTGCCGGCGGTATGGAGATGGAGAAAATGTTGGTTGTGTGGATAGAAGAACAAAGCCAGAGAAACAAGTGGTGGAGGAAGAAGCAGATGTCGTTGAACCACAACAGTTGACCACCAAAAAGATTGCTGAATTCTATACATAAGTCTCCCCAAGCTGCAGCAGATATGGATCCAAACACTGAGTGAACTAGCAAATTTAGAGAATTGGCGTCTATAACGGCTACATATATAAGGAAATACATAACGAGAAACATCATGTAGTAAAAGAGGTCACTTTAATGAGGTATTTACAGAAGGTAGATGCAGGAGAGCCCTCTTTCTTGCTTGACACGAGTTCCTTATCACAAGATGATCCAGACAATACGCTAACCCGACTCAAAATAAAATTTCACCATATCCTACACAGCAATCATCTTTCAGTGTACAGGAAAGCCGACCTTATTTTTGTGAGTATATATTCATTTTATATTGCCATATTATTGGGTTTGCAGTGTGAGCTGCTGAGACACGAATGTGCTGCCTCGCAGGAGTTTTTGAACATGGCCACGCCAACCCGGGAACACATCCTCGCATTAGCATCATGTAGGCGAGCATAGCGATATACATTCCGCCCATGGATGAAAAAAATTAGAGAAGTATGGTCATAAGGAAATTTGGATAAGGATGGCAGGGGAGGACCTCATGCAAAGGGCACCAGATCGCTCTAGTTTAGTAATGCCGTTCTGCTAGCTTAACAAGTGTCCTGTTCGTAATATTCCATTTCATACACTGTCTGTAATTGAATGTCAGATAGGGTAAAATGTACTTGAAAGGACAAAATCAATAAATTTTCATACCGTAATTTTCCGATTATAATACGCATGTTTTTCTGGAATTGTTGACAAAAAGTTAGGGTGCGTATTATATATGGTTATAAATGCAAACAACTTTTTTCAGTACGGAAATAATTTATATTTTCGAACCTGTTTTTACAATTAAATCCTACATTTCAATAACATTCCTTTAAATGTTTTTAAAAACAAAAATTAGATTTATTTATTTACTTTAGCTGTCAGAATTACTAAAGCCTAGGAATTCATTACCACTTCCCTCACTGTCCTCAAAACGGTTCCTCGGCGATCTTGTGTTCTCTCTCATTGTCTACGTAAATTGCGTCGCCGAGAACATTTTACACTCCTCGATCGGCTTGTATGAACGATGTCACTGGGCAGCAAAGGACAAACTGTTATTCCAACCGACCAGGTTAATACAAAAGGCAACATTGAGACTGAGGTTTTTATACATTGTATCGATCTTTAACAGGAGTCAGAACGTAATGTGATATTTTCGTAAACTTTCTCAACCAACCAGATTAATACAAAAGGCGACATTGAGACAAAAAGCATTTGCTTATGTAAAAATGTTATGCTCTTCAAGAGAAAATTTGGGCTTGCCTTTTTGGTACAAAGACGCTTTATATTTGGGTCACTAATAGAAAAAGCTATAAGAACTACTTCATCTAGGTTCTTTAAACATGTCCTTTTAATATTTTTAATATGGGTTGAAGAACAGCTAAATTTGCATAAATACGTTGTTGAATTTGGAATGTCATATCTTTTAGCCAAAATACATCTAAAGGTATCATAATAATTTTAAGTTGTATGATCTTTACTAAGATCTACCAATTCCTCTCGTAGTTTCAGAATAGATTCTTTGGGTGATAAAATGTATGCGAATTTGTTTGTTCCAAACGCTTTTGTGAAAATTAAATATCCTCAGACTGTGAGGCACACTAGTGCCTTCCTCACAACACACTAATGTGCCATGGCACACCGGTTGGAGAGCACTGCTATACTGTACTGTGTCCTCCATGGCCCCTGTTCGTGAGAGATCTGGCAGGGATTCACCAATAAAAGACATTACTTCCGACAAAAGTTATACTTTATTCCTCCCAAAGTACATATTGCAATCGACTGCTGTCGACCCCCCGACTGCTGGGTCCCCACCGCACGGGACCCTCATATTATCGGTGCCTCTTATTGTTAGTGGCGTCCCCATGTGATCTTTGTGGCAGAACACCATTCACTGCCCCTCTTAGGCCACCATGGGGGCAAGGTTTAGGTGGAAAGCACCACAGCCGAAACGTTGCAGTTTCCACGCTCCCAGAAGAGGTGGCTAGGGGGAGGGCTTAGGTAATTCAGCAGAAAGGGGAAAGGTATGTATTTCCAGTGGTGCATACCGTAGCTGAGACGTTGTCGCTCCTACGCTCATAAAGAAGCAGCTTGGGGGAGGACTCCTGTTGGATTGAACTTACCGCAATTAAAGTACTATGTTAAAAGTGGTTCGATTTAAATGATTTTCATATAAATGCCATTTCCTAGGAACGCATCTTCCATTTAAAGTGAGGGATACCCGTATTCAAATACTTAAAGAAGATTCAACTGCTTTGGTCAACTGTTATAAATGCTACCCACATGCACTTTCCTGAATAATTATTAGTAACTATTTATGTTGCTATGTGTAAAGATTGACATTGCCACAACAATTTTGTTGCTTAAAAGTGCCAAGTCTATTTGAAGGTTGAATTGACACTAACTGAATTGGAGGCAACAATGATGGTTGGCTTGACAAGGCCCAAAAGAGTACTAAATATCCACAAATTTTCGAAAAAGAATGCATATTTCTGAAAATTTCAGCAATGTAACATGTAAGCCTTGCAAGAATAAGATAGTACACAGTTTTAACCATCCAATAAAGCAAAAACAAAGAAAATCAGTCCATATTTAGGTATTTTGATGAATGAAGGAAAAATTCATTGCACTCTCAAAAATCGTTAAAATTCCCTGTAAACTTATGGGAAAATATAATCATCTCCTAGAGTCGAACCTAGGACTTTTTCCTGGATATTTTATTTTTTCCATGCCACGATTCGTTGGTGTTCAAGTGTTTTGAAAGTTTTGGCTCTAAATTCCTTTTGGAAATGTCCTAAAATAGAGCAATAGACAGACGGGCATTAATATATCAGGGCACACGGACAGACAGCTCTGTTATCATAATAGGATGATATGTACATAAACATTCCTTACAGGGCAATTGCCACATCCAGCAATGATAGAAGACATTCCATGAAATCCTTGCACAGCTCAATGCAAAAAGAAAAAATATCTGAGATAAGAATAAAAACACGGGATGTCAGCAAGATCATTATGAAAGGAGAATATGACAATATAAAATCTTTCTATTATAAAAAATACTTTTTCCTTCGGGTGTTATTATTAAATATACTTCTAGGCAGCATTTTTCTCGAGAACCATTTCTCGTAAAGACATGTAGTTAACGGGGTTTTATTTCTACTAGCTAGGAGGTCCCTGGAAAACTATTTTTGTTTACTGAAATGTCCCGAGTTCGAATCCAGGAGACAATTATATCCAAACTACAGTAAAACCTCTCAAAGGTGGAAACCCAAGGGACTGACACTTTTTTCCGCCTTTCGCAGGTTTTCCACTATTCACAAGTTACCGTTTTATGAAAATAATATACATAGATAAAGTAAAATATTTATTCGTTATTTAATATCTGACTTACATCTTTCTGTATTTTAATATACGTAATTGCAAACACAACGTAAATTTATTATTGATCATACCAGTAAATACATTAAGATATGTTAAAAATAACCTCTTATTATCATTCACATCCGGTGTAGATTTCAGTCCATTTTTTGTTTTTAACATTCAGTTGGCCGTTACGTCATTACTAAGGAAACCTACAATGTCATAAAGCTTGCAACTTACACTGAAACTCCATATAAAAGGGGTCGTCCTCCTAGAGGCAGGAGAAGAGCTGTGCCCCCACTTTGGTCCAGACAAGTGGAACATATATGAACAAGTTCATAACAGATCGCAGAGGACCAATAATGTGGTAGAGGGTTGGCATTCAAGATTTCAGAAGCTAATTTTTACACACCATGCCTCAATTTGGAAATTGTTGGAGCAGATACAAAAAGATCAGCGAGAACACAATGTGGAGATAACGTGAACGAAAGTTAAGCATCCCATCAAAAAGAAATACACAACCAAAATCAAATTGAGGAATATAAGTTAAATAACAACATTTCACAATACCTGTGCGCTATACAAAATTAAACTATATACCGAGGAAGTCGAGGAGGAAGAAAATGTGGGAGACAAGTAGATTGAACATTAATTCTTTTGGTAATAAAATTTTCTATTTAAAATTCTTCCTGTGTTTTTTATGGGACGAGAAAGCTTTGGACAATAATATTTAGTAGACAAACAAAGTTTTGGACCAAAATAGACGAAATATTACTGGACTAATAAACAGATGGACTTTATGCAATCTGGACAAAATTTATATTGGAGAAAATTGTTTTGGACGAAAAGTCTTTGGATAAAATGTCTGGGCACCAAATTAAACGTTTAATTCACACAGTTTGAGGAAATCTAGCCATTTTAAGGGGATGTTGCCTTGCCTACCAATTCCATTGTTAGACCTCGATATAATATTATTTCGATCTTTATGGGAATAAACGTGTTTTGATTGCTTTTAATACGAGAGAGATAGAGAGGAAGGGGACAAAGGGGGGAGGAGAGGGGGAAGGAGAGGGGGAAGGAGAGGGAGATAGAGGGAAAGGAGAGGGGGAAAGGAGAAGAGAGTGGGAATGAAGAAGGAGAGGGAAATGACTTTCTATACAGTTTATGTTTCTGATGCCAATTTGATCTCCATAAATAGATTGAACATTTTTGACGGGCTATACACTAGTTTTCCCATAAGTTTACATGGAATTTTTTATTTTTCAGAGTGCAAGGCTTGTTTCCTTCATTCATCAAAATAACTAAATATGGATTGATTTTCTTCATTTTTAGGTGTGTTTCGCCTCCAGCGTGAGCTCCTATTGTCGTCGGTCCGTCCGTATGTTCGTTCTCGGCTTCTACCTAATGGATTTTCATAAAATTTGATATTAAGGACTTAATATCTATCAAATATAATAAGAAAATAGCAAAAATCAATCACATAAGCCAATCAGGGTTAATACTTTACTGGTGACAAAAAATGAACTTTCCATCATATCTCATAAAGTATTGCTCATATCAAAATATTTTTCAAATAAAACTTGTAGAACTAGTAAAGAAGAGAATTTCTTTTCCTATACATTTTTATCATAGGAGTAGCTGTTATCAAGAAAATCAAACAAGAATGTCTTAATTCGAGTTGAACAGAAATTTTCTTCCATGGTTAATTCTTCACTGTTGCTAACATAAACAATCTCACAAACAAACGTTTAATTTCCTTATGTGTGCATGCAGTATTATTAGATAGGAAGAAAATGGATTATTTATGATGAAGAAAAGAACTTTAAAATGCTATTTCCCTTACGTACAGGTATAATATCATTTCTTTCTAATACTCCATTGCACAAAACGCGCCTGTCTGTGATACATTGTACACTTTCCTAACTTGTTACTTTATTCGACAGATAAAATTCTACATTACCTTACTCTTGCAATGTTTACATGTTACACAGTCAAATCTTTTAGAAATATGAAATTGTTTTCAAATTTTTGTGGATATTTCGTACTCTTTCCAGGCGTTGACAAGGCAACCATCATTGTATCCTCAGATTCAACTAGTGCCACTTAAACCTCCAAATTGATGAAAGAAAAGTGTTATTTGCTTCAAACATTTGTTTAACCATCGAAATTATTGCTATAGCAATGTCAAACTTTAAACAAAGCAATGTAATTATTCAGTTAACTGCATATGGGAAGCATTTCTACGGATTTAATCTAAGGAACTGAACCTTCACTTCATCAGTTGAATGCTGGAACCTTACCGCATTTGGCAGCACAGCCGCCAATCTCACGGGGTTAGGCCGCAGAGCAACCAGGGGCAGAGCCCCTAGTAACAAGTGTAAGTTGGATTGATGGTGTTAGAGAAATATAGTGTGGGATAAACCAGTTCCAAGGGAAGTAGCATTAGTTTTATAGAAGAAATCATGACAAGGATTTATTAATGCACAACAGGTAAATGACCATTTGATGTTAAAGAAATTTAGGAATAAGAAAGTAAATTTAGGAATTACTCAAGTAAAAATACAAAGAGTTGTAGATACATAACTTCTACAATTAATAAGATGATCTTATGATGAAAAGGATTATAATGTGAGAGATAGGACTGCTCTAGAGAGAAAAAGACAAATATATAACCTAGGTTAGGGATTTTGGCCAGGGAAATAGTTTCTAAAGCTACCTTTACATCAAGCTTGAGTAAGAAGCATAAAAACTTCACATTTCTTATGTCTTGTTTTATAAGAGCAGCCCAAGTGCAATTGTTTTTGGATAATATATGTGTCAGACAAGGTCTATGGTGAGGCAATTAACTTGCTTAATAGCAAACTGGAAGTGGTTAAAATGTAATAAACTAAGCTTGAACAAGGAAGAAATGAAAGGGATGTTGGTGGCCAGTACAAACCAGTAGGAGAGGCTGGACGCTGGGATAGGTGACACTGTTATGGACAGCTGTGTTGTTGAGCTTGTTAAATCATTTAAATATTTAGAAGTGCCAATAGACTGTGAGTTGACATTCTCAGACCACATACTAGATTATACGTGACAGAAGATTGGGAAGGTTGGTTATTTGGGCAGAATCAGGAAGTATTTAACCAAGGAAACTGTTACCACTATTTATAATTGTATTATGCTACCTCATTATGTGTATTGTCCGACTGTTATTTACTTAGGATATAAGGGAGATGTAAATAGGCTGCAGATCTTACAAAACAGACCTATGAGAGTGATATTACGTTGTGGTAGATATGAGAGTATTAGTAGTAGTTGTTAAAGCAAATGCGCTGGTTGAATGTTGAATATTTTAACTAAATGTAATGCTATTCATTTTTAAAGTTAAAATCGGACTGTTACCTAATTATTTAAAAAAGGTTTTTCGTTAAAGTAGCGGATGTCCATCAACACGAGACTTTTATTTGGAGTTAAAAGTAAGGCTGGTACCAAAAATTGTGTATTTAATAATGGAGTCAGGGAGTTTAACATGTTACAAGATAATATTAGAGAAGCTAAGTTGGTATGAAGTTTTAAATTCCTGTCATGGGATTATCTATATAATGTGTATTCTACATAGTATTAATTGATAACAATGTGCTCCGTGTATATTATTGTTTTTACTATTATGTAGGTTTTTATATTGTATTTATTTCTATTACTGAGTAGTTACCAGTTCTTAAGATGGTTTTTTTAAGTGAAAAAGAATGTTACCATGTTGCGCACATAACATGGATGTAAATTTCACTGGCTATAACGTAAATAAAACGATTATTATTATTATAACCAACAAATTTTCCACACACACATGGTAAATCAGGCAACCTGGTAAGAAAAATCTAAAACATCAGACAATAACTGTTGATATCCTGTAAGTTGGCATTAAAAAATTAAACTAAAACATGAGACATGCAAGAGTAATGCAAACAGAGACTAGAGTGCTAACATGACATTAGCTTAACTTTAAACAGTATAATTTTTCTCGTAATTAACAATTACATATGTTATACAGATTGAATATCAAGGTATTTAGTTTTAAATTTATATTAAAAAACAGAAAATCAATTATCAACATATACAGAAATATATATTTAAAAGAATTTGCTTAATATATTGCAATTAATATATTTATACGTACCACCACCTTCATTGGATTCTCAGTTTCTTTGGAGATCTTTTTCAGCTGAAGCTGACTGTCAGCGCACATCTTTTTAAAACTGAAGAAACGTTCTACATTCTCCAAACACGTTAAACAAATTACGCTGGTCAATCCATCACTTGGAGAAGCCTTTGAGTGTATAGAAATATGTATGATAAGTTGACGAAGAGTTTACTAGTAAAAAAAAGTTAAAATTTTCAACCCAAAGTCGGAAATTTGAAATAGAGAATTCGGACCATATAATGCCGTAAAACTGAGAGTTTTACTTGTTCTGTTTGCTTATAAGCAAGTAAATGTACCACTATTTCCAACCACATGAGTGCAATGGCATCAAAAACATCTTATAGGCAAACATTTAAAACAACCCCAAATCATGGTTAATCAGGAAACATCAAAATTTTCAACTTTCACTTATGTAGAAAATATGATTAACGAAAATAAACGGAACATGTAAAATATCATATTTTGAGAACTGATGAAAAGGTATTTTACGTTTCCTTGTTTTAATGTTACAAATCATATAATAAAGAATCTTTACCTCCACTTCAACACAGTATTTCATTTTAGTAGGTAGATCAACATTATCAAAAATCGGAGCATAATTTTCTTCTTTTCCTAAACACAAACGACAAACAGGAGAACACATCTTATCCGCGTCAGTAAAGTCTGCCATTGTACAATCAACCATCTCCGTGAAGTTATTCACGACGCACGATTTACTGTTACGGTATATCGATAGTCGGCAACACCAACAATTCGAGGATAAAAAGGATAAAAGTGCCGTTGGCGGTAGCCACGCTTATTAGTGATGGGCAGGGGGGACTAACTCCTATGGGCGCTCCTATGACGATCTTTCATGCCATCTACGAATTGGTTACAAAACTACGAAACCTCCCCTCAAATTGTGTTCGTTGATTTGAATCACGTGAAACAGTCTGACTTGGTGAAGTAGAAATCAAGGAAAGAAGGAACAAGGAAGTGTTATGTGCGTGGATGCTCAACAGGGAAGTTGTTCAGGATTCCATCTTCCAAAGCAAGGTAAGATTACACACGTACTGCCATTTGATAAGTTCTTAAAGTTCTTAATGATATTCAACCATTTGGCATTACTGGCCTGATTCATTGCATTGCTCACGGTAGAGAAATACTTAGTAGCCCGGGGATTCTCAGTGACTTCTTTCATTTTTGATATATCACACAGGCAGGTTTGTGGTCGTTAATGTAATATCACTCTCGCATTCAATGATTTCAAAACGTTAATTTGCATCGATATCACGTTTTTTTTTCTTCCCTCCTTAACTTGGATATTTTCACTTGACCTTTTCTGGGCTTGATGCATATATACAATGATATCGTTCTGCTGGCTACAGCCAATTCTTGTTCATAACTAAAGATAGTATCAATTCCATAATTTATTCCACCAAACATTATTAGAAAAGATCTCTTCTTCATTTTAGTTCACAAGGAGAGGACTTGAGGTGAAATCCACGGACTCCTGTCATACTTTGCGAGTAGGTAACTTCACTCCCCTAGTGTACGTGTGCAAAACGCTAGGTGTAGATAAGCAGTCGCTATTGAGAAATTAGCGATTAAAAATTTAAGGAAACTGAAGCTCAAGATGAATACAATAATAAGGGATTAGTTGCTAAGTGAAACGGTGGTCTAGTCACTAGAGTCGCGGCCATCGAAACTTATTTTCGCGCGTTCGAGACCCGTTATCGCGAATTATTTTTTTCGTTTTTTATTTCTTCTTTCATGACACAATTATTGCATCATTTATATTTTATCGGTATTTCCTGCGAAAAGTTCGCATTTTCCGCGATTGTGAAATTATTTACGTTAACCTGTTTTATCTATATTTAATTTTGTGTATATTAATAATACGAGATTGATATAATAACAATAGATATAATAACAGTGATATAATAACAATGAAACGCTCCGAGAATAGACTCGTGTAGTCCAAAGTTCACTACATTTGCTTGTGAAAGATTTCAACGGTGCTGGAGTGACCAGTCGGTGGAGAATATTCACAATCAATGCTGTAGCTGGTAGTTCGGAATCTCACGAAAATGTGCCTGTTTTGTGTGTTACACAAAAACAAGAACTGACGGATGCGATAGAATATTGTATACGACTGCTGCGAGAGAAAGAACTGCTCACAGATAGTGTCAGTCCTTCAATTTCCATCCGTTCTCAGAACAGGTTAACGTAAATAATTTCACAATCGCGGAAAATGCGAATTTTTCGCAGGAAATACCGATAAAATATAAATGATGCAATAATTGTGTCATGAAAGAAGAAATAAAAAACGAAAAAAATAATTCGCGATAACGGGTCTCGAACGCGCGAAAATAAGTTTCGACGGCCGCGACACTAGCGACTGGACCACCGTTTCGCTTAGCAACTAATCCCTTATTATTGTATTCATCTTGAGCTTCAGTTTCCTTAAATTTTTAATCGCTAATTTCTCAATAACGACTGCTTATCTACACCTAGCGTTTTGCACACGTACACTAGGGGAGTGAAGTTACCTACTCGCAAAGTATGACAGGAATCCGTGGATTTCACCTCAAGTCCTCTCCTTGTCAGTAATAAAATACATTAAAGTTACCTGAATTCGTACAAAGGGCAAAACTTGTGTTGCTTCAGTGTTATTGTTAAATCTCCCCACAGCTGTGCACAGGGCCGAGAAGTGGAAGAGATTTTGCAGTAACCCAATTTTGGATGGGCATCCTATTGAAAAGCTGCACAACAGATTTGAAGTGTGCGCCCAACATTTTTCAGGTGACAGCTTTACATATCCGTCTTCACAGAAGCTACTTCGTCCTGCAGTGCGTCCACTCTTTCCCCGCCAATCAGCCAACTAACTGAAATTTCTCCAGAACATACATATGGTAATAGTGCACTGTCTTTTTATAGCAATTTTCTGAATTTGTAATTTGCTATTTTGATTGTTTTCCTATTTATCTTATTTTCTGGTTCTTTTCTGTAAAATTATTATTACAATTTTATTCTAATTTGTCATTCTTGACACAAGGTTAAATGTAAGAAGGGACTGTATAGCCTCAATTTCGCTCTAATAAAGTCGTTTGTGCGTAAATACGGCACTGATAATGAGGACAGGTGTGGTTTTATCGACGTTTCGTCAAAAATTAAGAGCATACGGTATTGTTTTTTCATGAATATGTCAATTTCATGTAATTGAATGTTTGTCTAAGCTTCAGTATAAGTTACCCATGAAAACATATGATACTTGTTTATTAGTTACCTATACTTGTTTATTGGTTACTGATTCGTCTGTCTCGACATTGAAATACCCAATCACCTGACAAGAAACTGATTGGCCTGTCTCGACATTTACAGACCCAATCTCCGGACAACGTGGAAGGATTCTTTGGTTCAGGGCGAGGCGAAGGGCGCGGTAGCGCCCGGAGCCGACTACGCATTAAAACAGTGAGCCGAAGGCTCGTCAATATCCTCGGTATCTAGGTGATGCGGACGTGGATGACACTGAAGTTGTTCCGAATGTTTTTTTAATAAATCTCGATTTAAAATCACACTATTGTGTTCTGTTACCCTATCTCTGCCAGCGAGTAGTAACATACAGTGAAATAAACGGAATTATAAAGAGCCCATGGCTGCAGGTGGGGTGACGGTACTACTCCCATCTAGCGGTTTCTGGGTATCACTATTTGGTTTGAGTAGTGCCCGTCGCTACCTACAAATTGGTTACAGTACTCGATCGGCATAGGAAACGTGGTCAAAAATTTTAACCTGGGAGTTATACCTCCCTGGTGATGGGCAAAATATATCGATATAGATGATGTAAAAGTATCGGAATATTGTATCGATATTCTACCTACGATATTTTTGGCGTATCGATATTCAATAAGATATATTCGTATTTTGTAAAACAGACCTAAAGCTTATTATTTTGTAATTGATGTATGTATCTGTTAACATCGAAATCTTGCAATTCATCGTCTGAGTCACGTTGTGCGTAATTATCTTTTCGAATACAATATTCACGAAAACCTGGTGTTATATTTCCTGTTTGTTGATTGTTTTGTTGCATGTGTATATTTGGAAATATGTCTGCATCTGACTTTAAAGGTGCGTTCAATGTGCAGCAATATTTTAAGAGAATATCTTCGTCTTTATCTAAGTGCATCGTTTGTTCAAAAACTGTTAAGGAGGCTCCACCGGAAATTCAAGATAATGTCAATTTCCTCGTATTCACAGTAATGATAGAAGAAGGCATACTCTATGACTTGCTGCAGAGAAAAATATAGGTTGACTATTCGTTTTTTCAATAAATGCATTTAAATGTACGGGAATTTACACAGCCGACATAGGCGAGCTAGTCGTGCTGAACACGAAATTAACCACTGAAATCCGTAAGTAAATGAAATATACACCAACAACACAGCAAATATGCGCAAACATGAGAAGAATATAAATATATATTTAAATATGTACCTTGACGCACTTATTTACGAGAAATTTAATAACATTAATAATTAAAATCGCCGCTTTGGGATAGTCAGCTATTTTACAATTTTAGACTTGGCAACATTGTAGCACTAGCAGACGGCTGCTAAGACGTTAAATATGGTTCGTAGTCCGATATGGCGGTTTTATTCGTAAATAATAATAGATTTCTCGTAAACAAAAGCGTTAAAATACATACATATTTTTATTCTTCACATGTTTCCGCATAGTTGGTGTACATTTCATTTACCTGTAAGAAATCCTGTACTTTGTAACAAGAAAGTTATTATCCAACATTGACGGTGAAATGGACGTAATTTTTACATATTATATCTCAGCTCAAACTTAAACGTCTAAATATTGCAAGAACATGATAGATGATTGGTTTAATAGAGGATTGTTTTATTCGTCAGATTAAACAGAACGAATAAGATCGGTACGTATTTATTTATTTAGATGTAAGAAATTGTGGTACTGATCGGTTCTCCCCCCGCAAATTGCATTTCTCATTATTAGATGGTTTTAGCGCTAATAGTTTATATAATTAATCTTATTTAACGGGTTGGATGTGGTGTTGGGTTTCCTTATCACTTTTAAGTTAAACAAGACGAATGTTAACAAAAAATGACAAGGGTTATCCGCCACTAACACCAAACCCGTGAAATCGGATAAAATAGATAAAAGTTAATAAATTGTTAGTGCTAAAACCACCTAATAGCGAAAAGAACACCGAACACCACCCCAAAACCCGTTAAATCAGACAAAATTAAAAGAATTTAATTTTCGTATTTATAATATTGGGCTGGATTTGCGGGGGGATAACAGACCGATAGGTATCGAAATTGCATATCGAAAACGAAAACTTTTTGGAAAGTATAATCGTTATAATCAGATTCCTGAAACCATTTCATATCTCCCTCGATTATTGTTTTATTCCCAGCATAATAAATTAATGATCATGAAGAAAATCATCGATACCCGATTCCTGATTTAGTAACTAAGTAAAGCATTGATAGAATGTATTCAATCTCTGCGTTATCAATTTTAATAGCTGCATTTAGTACAGTTGTTTCCCAAATTGTAACCCAATAGAACTTTTCCATTTGTAGACTTTTCTTGCTTTCTGTAAAGTAAAAGGTGAGCTTTCTATAAAGGAAAAAAATGAGATTATATTCCTTGGTTGTAATTTATATCAGCATAATTTCAGGGATACCCATTTTAAAACTTCTATTATTATAAGCAGATGATTTACCCATTTATTTTCAGTCAAAGCAAGATATTTTATCAACACAACCACAAACCGAATCAACCACGCCAGACACCAAAGTGAAATCATGCCTTAGATGGCGTTGTTGTCGGAAATGCATTATTGCAGCGTTGCCAAGTCGTTATTTCTTAAATGTAATCCTCATTATACTCTACCTTACTCTACCTCTCACTTTGTTTACGAAATGAGTGGTACTTTATGATATCTCAGGTATTAAGAATGCTATTCTAAGAAAAAACAACATGATATTTTCAATTATTCTTTGCACATAAATCAAATGTGGCAACAGGTTCACTTCGCCATTTCGGCAGTCAATGCAATCTTTTTCGTGACATTAAAAATATTAATAGGCTTTTTATCCTACTCCAAAGCAAGCAATTGTAGCAAATAACTTCCTTTAGTCACATGATTATCGGAAAGATTATACTCGTCATTTATTAGAAGCTTTCTCGGGAGTTGAATAATACAATAGTTTTGCCGGCTTGTTTACTCATGCAGTTACGGTGGAGCCTCCTTAAATCTAGTGGTAATACCAGTAATTTAAGAATGCATATAATTCGTAAACAAAGAGTTATCTCGTTCTTCTAAAAAAAGATACGACACAACGACGAGACGACGACGAAACGACAATATTCGATCAGGTTCAGACTTCTAACCAGGTAAAAATATTCCTTTATTAATGCATATTACATTTGTAGTTTTTCGATTATGTTTGAGTTTTAAAAATTAATTTATAAATTGGTTGCAGGATTTACAAACATTTTTTCAGCTTTTAAATGTGGAAGTTCAAGACAATCCTTTCATCGCTTCTCCTAGTTGCAGTAAGTCGTCATTTGCTGCGAGTTCTGTGTGTTCAGATTCAGGAGAATTTTTTGTTGGTCTCCGTTCTATTTCTACTCCCAGAAGAATTCAGCAAAACATAACTGAAGTCTTTCGTAATGTCTCAGCATTTTCTGGTAAGAACAATCAATATTTATAAAGAAACTATATTTCATTTACTGGAAGAAAGATGTAAATAGAGAACCTTGTGAATTAATTGAAGCGTTTACTCTAAACTCGCTAGAGCAAATCGTCAACGAGCTGACGCGATATGACAACAACGGAAACATATTAGATCTGCTAGCCACTACCCACCCACTATCGAAACCTACAAATCGACGACGGCATAGGTGATCATAAAATAGTAATTGCCGAAAAAGGATTTAAAACTTCCCCGGCGAATTATTAGTGAAAACCCAGTTTTCCTGAAGATGGCGCATGTGACTTACGTCGAATTCTATTCTAGACATCACCCGGTGTGAAACCCGAGAAAGATTCACTAATAGTAATTGCCGACTTCGAATACACCCCTGCGACAATAGATAAGCCAACGCGATTAGTCTATATCTTCAGTAAAGCAGATCTCCCAGGTTTCAAAACTTATGTTACAAATCAAATAACGACGTTTATCAATTTTGCCAATAATAACAGCGTGGATGATTCATGGACGGAAATTTTGCGAATCGTTCGAGAAGGGCTAAAAACGTTTGTCCCAACCAAAGCAATTCGTGATCGCTAGGACCCGCGATGGATGAAACCAAAACTCAGTGCCTTGCTCAAGAAACAAAGACGGCATCACACGCGCATGAAGCACCTTAAACAAGTTGGTAGAGATCACGCGAACGTGTATTTAATATACAGAAATAGACGAGTATTTAATATACAGAAATAGACGAAGCGCGTAAGGAATTTGACGCCTACCGATCCACGACACGCTCGGATTCACTCAAAAATGCCTCGAAAGAATTTTGGTCGTACGTGCGAGAAATTCGAGGTCAGACCATGGAAGAATAATAGCAAGCGCAGCTCCCATAAGGCCAATGGTAATACAATTTTCAGTGCTGCGCTCTGGTGGCCAATTTGTTTCGTTGGCGGCAATTCAAATCTCAGTGTGCTTTCCTGCTTCATACAAACCAATCACTTGAATCCTCATTAACGCAATTCTCCATTCATGATTGTCAAATTTATGGTCGAGTATGACGCTAATTGAATTTTCCCAATTTTTAAGGGTTAAAAAAATCTTGAAAAGTCGATTCGAGTTAATTAAAAGATATTTTATTCACTAACATGATTAAAAGCAATATAAATACAACATATGCAATTGAGTATACCTCAATTGTAATCTCTGAAAACAGTATAAATTATGGATCAAAGTATGAAATACACCTTTTTATTAACTACAACGAAGAAAAATTAAACAACAAAATAGGATGATTGAAATTACAAAAAACTGGACCGTACATTACTACATATAAAAACGCACGAAATATAGAAAAACACGTAAAAACCAAAGACCATAGATTTGAACAACATCTATGTGCTTTTACGTAATAATATACGTAGAGCTTACATATAGCAACTTTTACTCAAATTAAAATATAGATACAAGATACAAAAAACATATTTACAAGATAAACCGTTTTAGGCATGGTTGTTTGTGGACAATTTGCCATAAAATTCTCCTTTTCTGCCCTGGAGCTCTCTGTTTTTATTTTATCACTAAATCTATGCTGCCTTGATCTAAACAAGGCCAATTTTTTGCGGTATGACACCAGCCGCTTAGCAGTCCTTGGTGTAGGTCTGCTCCGATTACACCTTGGTGTTGAACTCAAGTTTGCTGTAACAAACATTTCATTGATAAGGAATCTTTCTGAAAATATTCACAAGCCTATAAATGCAAAACCTTTGTTGCATAAACTTACTCATTCCATTCCTCTTTGCTGGGGTGGTAGGAGTACTTGGAGCATTCAAGAATTCATCTGAACTCTACTGAATGACTGTAATAACAGTAGTAGTAGGACATTATCAATCACCAAGGATACACACTTTTTAACACTTTACAGAATACATTATTCTCACTAATTTGGGTGTATCCCAAAAAAAGAAATGCCTAAATTGGTATATGTAGTTTACAAAGCAACCTCTAAGAATTTGAGCTATTTCTAATAAAACACAAAACTTACTCATTCCTTCTTCAGTTCTCCTGTCAGATGATTTTTCTCTTTCCACCTCTTTAACACTAGGTGTATCAATCACCTCCTCCACATTTTCGTTATCAGCTAATAGATAATGAAAAGTACATTAATACTAGTGCAAGGCATTAATACACGTAAGTTATAGGAATGCGTAATTGAATAATCCGAAATAATTTTCATATACGTACCGTGTTGAGAGCCTGTCACGCTGGGGATTGCGTCTTGCTTCAGTAGCGTGCGAGGATGCCTACATTTAAAATCATCATCTTTAAAATGATCGCTACATAAGCGAAGGTTTTTTATTTCGGAGCCAAACCGATCTTCTCGGAGTGAAAATTTTAACCATTCATGGGCTCTAAAAATAAATTTCATGTAAGCACATGGCGCCAAACTATCAGTAACATCCTATTGAATAAAATAAAGCATCATAAAATACCTCTTTTGATCCTTAGGAAAGTAAAAAAAGGATATTGGCATATCTGTCCTACATCCAAAGAAGTTCCCGCGCCATGAAGCCGCACAATAAACACTGAGTTTGCGTTTATTGTTAACGCAGTATTTCTCGCTGTCCGTCATGGCGGCCATACCCAAAAAACTCGCTCTAAGCAAAACGACTCTACCTTACTTCCAGGATACCAGGGAGAAACTGACAATGCCAAATTGACGTACAGATGTCGTTGCGATTGCGGTGTCGTGAGACATCTACTGTGGTACGAAAGAACGTAGAAGCTTCGCTTCCTATTATTCTTCCATGGTCAGACCACAGCAGAGGGGGGCAGTAGCCCCCGGGCGCAGGGCTTAAGGGGCGCAAACTCACGGACCGATTTTTATCGATGGAAGCAGATCCGCTAGGAGGTCACGGAGTAACATAATCAGACCCGCGTAAATTCCTGGAACTTGGCGGCAATAAGAAAGGTCATATGGGCCAGACTGGGAATATACCCCCCTCCCTTTAGGGGCGCCAAAAAGATGCCTTGTTCCCGGGCGCCGAAGACCCTAGCTACGCCACTGGTCCACAGTACCTCTTCTACGTACAGACAACGGTGAAAGTGTACACGATTCTTTTACTAAGGCTAGTATGTTAAATCGGTTCTTCGAAAATTGCTTCACAATAGACAGCGGTGATTTCATTGATTTTCCTACTCGCATAGACTCAAATATGAGCGACATAGAAATATCCGAAAGCGGTATCGTTAAATTACTAAGTCAGGTCCATAAAAGAAAATCTCGGCTACAGTACCGTATTGCTCCCCACTCGGTTTCTATGGACTTATTGATATAAATAATTTAATAATAACAATTGAGGGAACTACGTTTTATTTGTAGATCGAGTTAATATCAGACCTGATTGGCCGGTCTCGACATTTACAAACCCAACCACCGGACAACGGGGAGGGATACTTTGGTTCCGGGCGAGGCGAAGGGCGCGGTAGCGCCCGGAGACGACTACCCATTAAAATAAAGCGAGCCGAAGGCTCGCCAATATATACTTTCAATGTTATATCCTCTTGACTAAACTACTGAATAAAATAATGATTGTTTACATAAATTTTCTTAATCTTCATATTATTGTTTCAATATAGGGTGGGGGGCAATATGGAAGTGGCCCCATAGCAGTGGGGGGCAATACAGACTGGCCTCAAAATCTCCAGGGCTGGAAGCCATCCCTGCATTCATTATAAACTCGTTAGCAAACGAATTACTTCCGTACCTTAAGATCGTATTCACAAAATATTTAGATGAGGGAGTAGTTCCTTTGATATGGAAAACAGCCCACATTACACCAATATATGAAACGGGAAGTAAATTAAAAGTGGAGAACTACCGCCCTATATCGTTGACGTCAATCTTCTGTAAGGTTTTTGAGCACACTATCGGTAGCTCAATATTGCGATTCCTCAAAAGTAAAGGTGTTCTGAATAGAATCCAGCATGGTTTCTGGAGAGGCAGGTCATGTGAGAGACAGTCAGCTCTACTCATGCATGATATTGTGAAAGCAGCGGATAAAGGAATAGGAGTTGATGCAGTATTTTTAGACTTTTCTCACATGAAAATAGTGCAAAAATTAAAGGCTTATTCAATTAACGAGAAAATTGTAAATTGGATCGCCTAATTCCTTTCCAATAGAACTCAGAGAGTGGTTCTCGATGGAGTTGCATCAGACGCCGTCAAAGTGACTTCCGGCGTGCCTCAGGGAAGTGTAATCGGACCTCTGTTATTCTTGATATACATAAATGATTTATTGGATAATATAAAGTGTAAAGTTAGACTCTTCACGGATGACACACTTCTGTATGGAGAAATCAACACAATATACGACCAGGAGAATTTGCAAAGGGACCTTCCGGCTATTACGAAATGGTGTAAAGATTGGCAACTCGACCAGAATATAGAGAAATGCGCCGCAACGGATTTCACGCGCTCCATGAATTTCAACCGTTACCCATACCAAATATCTGAACTAAAGCTAAAATACGTCAATAGCTACAAATACCAAGGAGTAACTCTCAGTAGCAATTTGTCTAGTAGAGAGCATATCACAACTGTTGTAGCATCGGCAAACAGAATTCAAGGGCTTTCCTCTAGAGTCCTGCGGGGATGCCCCTCGAATGTGAAGGAAATCGTATACTTGTCCCTAATACGACCCATCGTGGAATACTGTTGCGCCGTCTGGGACCCTTTCGAGGATGGCCTAACTAGAGAGCTCGAAATGGTTCAGCGTAGAGCGGCTAGATTTGTGAAAGGAGAATATCGGTATGATGCGAGTGTATCAGAGTTATTGAGAGATCTGAAATGGCAGACGTTGAAGAGTAGAAGAACTGAATACAAAAGGAAACTATTTGAAAATTCGAAAGCTCCGAATTCGTTGAAGACGTACGCGGTATAGTCGTCCCCATCGGTATTAGTGAACGTAATGTTAGATCAGAGTACAGGAGAAAATATGTCGAAACAATCGCTAGAACAGAGAAATACTACAGATCCTTTTTCCCAGGCACGATAAGACAGTCCAACAGAGGAATTAGTTAGAGTTAACTTGGTGTTGTGACACCCCCTGCCATACGCTTCTGGCAGCTTGCAGCGTATTGATGTAAATGTAAATATAAACAAAAACCAAACTGCTCAAAATAACCTGGAAATACTCATTATTTAAGAATTGACTGTTTAGTCGATAATTCCTAATATAACCGGAAATCTCGTTTTTTACAATTACATTTTCCTCTAACACTAGATGAAGTAAATGAATTTTATTTTATAGAGTTGATGCAACCGTTTAAACTTCAATCATTTTTATTATTTTAGATATGAAGAAAAAGATAGATAATGCTCTTCTTTTTATGATTACCAAAGACTTCCAGCCCCTATCAATTGTAGAAGAAGAAGGATTTCTTCATCTTCTTCATGTATGCATCCCAAGATACAAAGTTCCAAGCTGGCAGAATGTCATGTCTATGTTGGTGGAAAAATATATGTTCTTTTCCAACAAATTCAAATCTGAACTTGGTAACATAAACAGTCTAACAATTACTACAGACATATGGACTGATACTTTATCCACCATCAGTTATTTGGGAGTGACAATCCACCACTTAGCCGGAGATTCTATTGCTTCAGGCACAATTGGAATTGAGGTTTTAACTGAAAGTCATGATTCTGCTTATATAGGTAGGTAATAAATGATGGTCATAATGTCCATGTTGTCAAAATATGTTTTATATTTTTTGCTTGATTGGTATAATTATAATTTTAAATAATAATTATTATTAATAACAAGCTGAAGTCATTATTCAATTAATGGAATATTGAAGAGTCCAAGGTAACAGCCATAGTGTCTGATAATGGTGCCAATATTGTAAAGGCCATTTGGGAAATTTTTGGAAGAGCTACACACCTGCCTTGTTTTGCTCACACTCTTGCCTTAGTACCTAGTAAAGCTATCAGCTCTACAAGTGGTTTGCCTGAACTAATAACCCAAGTGAAGGCTATTGTTTCATCTTTTAAGCATTGTGTTAATGCAAACGATTTGCTAAGAAAATTTCAGGTTGAGAATGGTATTCCACAAAGTAAAGTGTTAAAATTGAAACAAGAAGTCCTCTTGCTATTTAATGTTGGAAAGATTCTGTAAGTTAAGTAAAGTAATTAACTGCATTCTATTAAAATATCCGAAAGGTCCAACAATTAAAAACTATGGAAGAATTAACCTCTCTGCTCCAGCCCCTGGAAGAAGTAACGGTTGAGATGTCTCGTGAAAAAAGGTAACTGTAAGCAAGGTAATACCACTTATCCAACTAATAAATACAAAAATGGAAACTTTTACCCCAACAAGTGACATAGGGAAATCTTTCAGAGTGATGCTGTTAAAGGAAATGGACAAAAGATTTCATAGCATTGAGCTGGTTCATGCTCTTGGGTTAGCAACCTTGCTAGACCCAAGGTTTAAGAAAATGTATTTTCAGAATCCTGTTGCTGCATCACAGTCGATTAGGAAAATATAAAATATGCTTAACAAAATGGATGCCAAAATACCAATTGAGGAGTGCCCAAAACAGGAAGAGATATCTGCAAAGAAAGATATGGAGTTTGCATCAGGAAGAAGTAGCTATAGTCGGTTCACGAGCTAAAGTCTCCTGGCCTACTTAGAGCAAGTAGCCAATCACGAACGTTTCCCCTTCCATCGCCCCTCTCAACTTTCGTGCGGGACAGCAGATACCGGTGCGCGTTGCCAGATCTTGCGGATTTTCGCCTTCAGCTGATATACTACGCAATTTCTAATGGCAACGCAGGCCGATGTGATCTCTTGGAGAGCAGGAGTGAGACTGGGTTCCTCCCCACTACCTTCCCAAACAAACCGTCTCCTATTGGCTGCTGCTAACTGGCATCTTCTAGGCCAAGAGACTTTAGATGGTGAAACGACTATAAGAAGAACTTGTCAACAACCAAAACAATGGAGACAGGCATGCCAATGGAATTGGATCAATATTTAAATGATAAGATAGTCGATACTGAAACCAATCCACTTCAGTATTGGAATTCGATGAGAGCCATTTACCCCAACTTGTCAATATTAGCAACTAAATATTTATCTATTGTTGCCACTTCTGTTTCCTCTAAAAGGTTGTTCTCTGCTGCAGGTAATATTCTTACTGACAATTAGATACAGAATCATACTCTCGTCTTGGAATTGCTTATTTATACACTACTTTACTCAAGTTCGTCTTTCGTTTAATACCAATTTTCCTCAAAAATTTCTGCTAATACTTTGAATTGTGTGAGGATAATTTCTCTCCTTGGACAAGGAAACAATTTTTGTTGTTGGAAAATTCTAAAGGTTGGACTAATTGTAAGTTAACCCTTACCTCCCGTTGCTATTAAAACAAAAGAGAAGCTAATGGCGATAGGCATACGAGAAACTGCATGGAGCCTATACTGAGGAGATTCCACTCCGGGTCCGAAACTTGCCAGTTTGGTCGCTCTAGTTTTAGTTGCCAATGTCGTCACTCGCAGCGCTGCGATCGGTAGGTTTGCTGCAGTTATGGGGCGTAGGTATGATACACATGTAAATTTCGTGTTTCTATTTGCGATAATAGTTTGTTACGTAAGAACGCATTGGTAATATAGGTTTGTAAATCAATCTATGAATATAAACTATTTGTTTTTACGAAGTACCGAGTATGTTACATGAATTACGTAGCGGATCAATTGATTGGAATTCCGCCGGAAAAAACCTCGTTTAGGGTATAATTACAGGACGGAATGGTTGTTCTGATGTTCAGTATTTCGCTTAATCCATATTCGATAAATTTATTGTGGCTTTGGTCGACTATGGAATTCACTGTATAGAGGATAGATAGGTGGAGGTAAAATTTGGACTTTTTCAATATCTGGAAATCGAGTGCCTTTTACTTCGGTTCGGCTCCACGTGTACATAGCAATATCCAAAAATATAATCAGTATATCTAATTTTACTTATGGTAAATATATGCGACATTCAGTATTTTATTATAATACGAAATGACAATATTATTACAAAATACAGGCAAACATTCGAGACGAAATAAGTATCACACCGTCATGTAATATATTGATGCATTTTTTTCTTAATTTCGAAATGCTATGCAGTTATATTGTCACAAACGAAACGGATACAACGATTAGCCGTAAGATCACATGTAAACTACCCAATTTGTAGCAAACCTAAGAACACCAGCGCCGCCAAGCTGGAACTAATACGCTGCGACTAAATTGGCAACAAAATACGCCCCCTTTAGAGCTGGAGTGGTATCTCCTCTATGTAGGCTCCATGGCTGGGTGTAATGTAGCTAGTAATTATTACAATATTGCTATTAAGTGTATTGAATACTTGTATATTTTAATTTCATTACTTCCTTGAATGTCAAGAAATTATTTAAGAATAATTGTTAGTAGAATATCGATTCTATGAGTTAGAAATTCCAAGGTATATGTATAGTTTTGCATCTGTTCCATATTTTGGTTTCCAAATGCATTAAGGCCTATCCAATAAAACTCTCAAGCAACCGGAATATTCAGTTAACCGGAAAGCCCAATTCCCCGAGCATGCCGGATAACAGGAAGTTTACTGTATTTATCTAGAATATTTTCTTAATTAATTTTGCGTATATAATATGACATTTTCAGTGATATATTAACTATATAAAATTAATTTTCATTAAGTTGCATAATATGCGTTTAATAACATATATACAGGGCCGTTTTATCCATTAGGCACAATAGGCAAAGTGCCTAGGGCTTACGAACCTTTTAAGGGCCTACGAAAATGTTTGATGCTTGAATAAGTGTTGAAGTATTGTTGAAATAATTTCAAAAGCAAAATTATAAAAATGCTTTCGAATATCTTTAATAGCAAAAAATTAGATTTAACGTGGGTGCATTTTAATATATTTGATATGACGTAGAGTTGAGCCTTTGAATGCAAGAGTGCCCAGGGCCTACGAAGATCTTAAAATGGCCCTGCATATATACATACATATATACTTGCATCCGTACACACAAACACCTTCTTTTTCGATATCTATATATTCCGACTTTTATTTAGTTACATTTGAGTTGTTAGATTGACATTGCCTTAAAATATTTCTATTAAATAATAATATTTCATTACCTTTAATAATTTGAGCTTTTAATCATTTCAAATAGGAAACGGAGAAATTATAGTAATGTAATACATTTATATGTAAAATGTGTTAAGTCATAAAGAACATCCATTATACCTATATGGAAATTAAACGATTTCTTTATATTTTGTACTAGCAGCAATTCTCGGCGTTGCCCGGGGAAATTTGGTTCAAATCCGATCGGAATTCTAGATGATACATGGTATTTAACAATTCACTCGTCCACCGTCTTGAATAAAACGGGAAGAGAGAAACAAAACCACGTATGAATTATTTCTGGGAGCCCTCCACAGTCCTACCAAATTTGATTCAAATTAATAGTAGGACTTGGGAAAATATGCGTAGTTTAATCAGTCCCTGCCGTCCAATTACAGATAAGGAAGTAGTCGTTTCTCACCTTTCTCACTGTGTATAAGATGTAGAGTTACCTGTTCTTTGAGAACAGGAAGTTTATGAGAACAGTTATTTTATTGAACAGTATAGGCATCAGAACAGTTCGAAAAAAACTGTCCCGTTCTTTCTTACTCACCTCTAGATGGCAGTGCATTAGCATACAAAGTTATTTTGTTTTTTGTACAATTAATATAAAACTTTTGGGATTAATAAGTAGCCTACGACCTTCCTGTTTGTGAAGAAAGTATTTGTTGACAGTTTGATTATTCTAGCTTTAACGGTGTGGAAATGTATAGATGCACAAACAAATGGACTTTCATAAATATATAGGAGATTGATCTTATACTTGTATTGGAAGTGACAAATATCAAATTCGAACTTCCTAAGTTAGTTTACTCGAGAGTTATCGTCGAAAAACCAAATCGATGCCCCCCCAAACCCCCACTTAAAATTTTTTTTTGAGATACACCATCTTATAAATATTTTAGTGTGTGTATGTGTGTCTGTTCTTTATACGTTTTTACACCACTGAAGCTATCGAATTAAAAAGTTTCATGGGTCATCCCATGGACCAAAGTAAGAACTTGGTCTAGGTTTGCAGACCGTGGAGTCTCTTATACCCCATGGGGTCAACAGAATACTATTTCCATAAGAATGCATGGGAAATGGTGTGGAGAAACCCTAAAATGCCATGCTGCCCTTCATTGATGTGGATATAAATATACCTAAATATTAACTTACGACCATGGGAAATGACTTATTTTAGGCATGAAAGATTGAATATTTTAATTCTGTTCATGTTTTGTCATATTACATGCTAATTTGTTCGAAATTTTCCTTTAAGCGCAAAATTTATCGGTTTAGATGACCATTTTCCAGGCGGCAACAAAGCTAAATTTCTTAATTGTTGTCCTCTTCAAAGTTAGAGATATCCACGCCGTGGCGCGCCGTAGAGGATGAATAGCTCACTCCAAGATAAAGGGTACAAATGGATTCATGCCTAAATGCTATGAATGCTTTTGAAGTGAGTCAAATGATTTTTAAGGAATGTTAGAACATTGTTATCTTTTACTATTAACATTGAAAGATTTATCGCAACATAAATCGATATATCTACTTACATTTGTTCAGTAACCAAGATGTTGTTTATTGTTTACGTTTTAGTATTGACATAATTCACATAATTTTATTGCTGCTATCTATCCATGTGAATATTAAGTAAGACATTAATGCGTAATTATATTAATGGTAAAACTGTACAATACAATACATAAAATAGTAAATGTTAATGTAAGCATCGCTTGCGTAATTAAGGAATTGGAAACTTTTGCCCTGAGCAATAAAAATCGTTTGCTACTTAAAAGGGCTAAACTGCAGTATAGTGAACCACTTACCTATCGCCGGCTCTAAATACATACGTATTAACGGGGGGCCCAACTTAAAAATATAAATACGGAAGAAATATCATTTTCATTGTGTTTTAATTTTTCCAAACAACATTAACAGAAACTGATTGGCCGGTCTCCACATTTACAAACCCAATCACCGAACAACAGGGAGGGATACTTTGGTTCCTGGCAAGGCGAAGGGTGCGGTAGCGCCCGGAGACGACTGCCCATTAAAACAAAGCGAGCCGAAGGCTTGTCAATATATTCTTTCAATGTTATATCCTCTCCATTTGCAGCACAAGTTAGGTTAGGTATATTTTTCATGGTTTTGTTATTATTATTATTATAGATTAATTTGAATACTTTTCTAAGGTAAATTAACAAATTGTAATTCTGTTAATGGCCAAGAGACGGCGATAAGTAAGTGGTCTACTATACTGCATTTTTCCCCTTAAAATAAAACTCCTTCCCGAGGGAAGCCGGGCGTTTCAGCTAGTATCTTATAAATACTTTAGTGTGTATGTGTTCTTTATATGTTTTTACACCGTTGAAGCTACCGAATTCAAAAGTTTCATAGGTCGTCCCATGGACCAAAGGAAGAACTTGGCCTAGGTTTGCAGACCGTGGAGCCTCTTATACCCCATGGGGTCAACAAAATACTATTTTCATAAGAATGCATGGGCATTGGTGTGGAGAAACCCCAAAATGCCATGCAGCCCTTCACTGATGTGGATATAAATATACCTAAATATTAACTTAAGATCACGGAAAATGGCTTATTTTACGCACGAAAGACTGAATATTGTAATTATGTTCATGTTCTGTCATATTACATGCTAATTTGTTCGAAATTTTCCTTTAAGCGCAAAATTTATCGGTTTAGATGACCATTTTCCACGCCGTGGCGCGCCGTAGAGGAAGAATAGCTAACTCCAAGATAAAGGGTACAAATGGATTCATGCCTAAATATAGTCTATGAATACTTTCAAAGTGAGTCAAATGATTTTTAAGGAATGTTAGAACATTGTTATCTTTTACCATTAACATTGAGAGATTTATCGCAGCATAAATCGATACATCTATTTACATTTGTTCGGTAACCAAGATGTTGTTTACGTTTTGGCTAATAGCATTGACATAATCCATATAATTTTATTGCTGCTTTAAAGGCTTCAGTGCAGCTATCCATGTGAATATTAAGTTAACGCGTAAATATATTAATGGGAAAAACTTTACAAAAAAATACATAAAATAGTGAATGTTAATGCAAGCATCGCTTGCGTAATTAAGCAATGAGGAACGTTTGCCCCGAGCAATAAAAAGCTTTTGCTACTTAAAAGAAAAGTCTTTCCCGAGCGAAGCCGGGCGTTTCAGCTAGTGTTTGTGTGTATATATTAGGGTGTGCCAAAAATGAAAAATTTCCGAAAATTCACCGCGACAACCCGTAAAAAGTTTCCTTTTGATGCAAAAACACTCCTTGCAGAATTTGGTGGAAATCCGATTACTTTTAGAGGTCGCTATTTTGTTTCAAAGTTTCAATTTTTATGCGAGAATACCATTGTCACATATTCCTTCATATCTCGTCACCAATAAGACCTACAGAAAATGTTTGAGAAGGTAAATTGTTAGTTTTGAGGTGTTCTATCGATTTTGGCCCATACTGGTTTTGAGGGACGTTTTAGATTTTTCGATTGCCTACCTCAAAGGGGCAAACACGTTTTTTTCCAGCTGGAAAGCTTAAACAGTACCATTATTCAATACATGAGTTTTGGATTGGTAAGAAATGAAACTTAATACATGCTTTATGCTAGTTAATGTCAAGAAGTTCAAAAATATAATGCAAAATGTAAGGAAAACTTGTGAAACGTCACATAATACACAAAATATTTTGCTAATTTTCACGACTGTTTAGAATTAGTACACTTTGGAAAGGTCTTCCTGTGCTCCGATAGTCTGAAGAAGAGCCTGTTTATCCTCTTCTCCATTTGTAAGAATGGTATTGTACATTTTCATCAGACCCACACCTCTTTCTGCGATGTCGTTCATGAAGCGCAAATGCTGCACTTTGCGAAGAGCTTCCTTAAAGCTATTATGTGACTCCCATTCTGTCGGCTCAGTGTCCATAAATGTAGGAGAAATACCAAGGCATTCAAAGAAAACAAGTGATGGCTTGCTGGCAAAATCATGGAACTCCAGACAATCCACATCCACATTGCCTTCCCTTATGAAAGCTCTCTTTGGTGGATTTTCCAGGCCATCCCTCTCCCGAAAAGTCTCCACTATCTTCTTTTTTGCTTCGTTTGTCACCATGAGATCAAACAATGTAAGGGGAACCATTTTAGCACTCAGGTACCATAGATGGTTCGAAAATTTGTCATAAGCTGCCTTCCACAAGCGTGACCGCCTGGCTTCCTTCTTCAATTGTTTCAGCATACGTAGATCATTGTCCGGAGCCCGCACGGCCGCAGCAGATGCGAACCAGAACTCGACATACGTGGAAACAATAAAAACAATTGATGCTCGGAAGACATCTTCTCCTCTTGCAAGATGAAATTCTGCCCTAAAGAGCCAAATTTTCAGAACATATTGTATATTGCCTTGGCCATCCAACGCGCTCTGTGAAACGCCCCGGGCTGCTTGAAATCATCACTGATTTTTGACCATCTGGTATTCTCCTGACGTATCGTCGTCATGTTGGTTGTCTTCCTCACTACTTCCCTCCAATTCCACTTTAAGTTCACAGCTTCTGCGATGAGAGGCTTCCTTCTCTAATCTTGCTGTCTCTCTTTCCGATCTAGTTAATGATCTCTTCTCCTTCAATGCCAGTTTCACATCTGCTGATCCCATAACACCTCCTCAATCATGCTCCCTTTGCGCAAGGAGAAATTCCTGGTCTTCTTTAACAGTCATCAGTGTCAAGGCATTTTCATGAACAATATCAAATATGCAGTCCACATCTTTAGTGAAATCCTCTCTATGAGCTCTCTGAGCTTGTCGGTTGCACGACTCACCACCTGCGTTGGTATACTGGCCTTATTCCAGAAGTTGACAGTTTCTTCGATGGCATGCGTAGCACTGTGCCTTAGTGTCTCTTTCAGTGTGTTGTGGCGATGGAAGAACAACTGCAATACGTGACGGGTTGATGGAAGCTTACATCCTAATATTTTATCATTCGGCTGGCCTATGAGCCAAACTTTGGTGTCACTCCTCCGCTGCATATTGAGCGCACTGCAGAAATGCGCACGAGATACTACTATAGTCGTTTCACCAGCTAAAGTCTCTTGGCCTTGAAGTTAGCAGCAGCCAATAGGAGACGGTTTGTTTGGGAAGGTAGTGGGGTGGAACCCAGTCTCACTCCTGCTCTCGAAGAGATCACATCGGGATGCGTTGCCATTAGAAATTGCGTAGTATATCAGCTGAAGGCGAAAATCCGCAAGAGCTGGCAACGCGCACCGGTATCTGCTGTCCCGCATGAAAGTTGAGAGGGTCGATGGAAGGGAAAACGTTCGTGATTGGCTACTTGCTCTAAGTAGGCCAAGAGACTTTAGCTGGTGAACCGACTATAGCATGAGGGATATTTCCAGGAAGCAGCGAGAGCGAGCGCTGGACAGGCACAGACTTGCAGCTCGGACAGACGGAAGGCGGCGGGCGAGGGAGGAGCAGAGGGAGAGGGGTGAGGAAGGGGAGAGGTAGGGGGGTGGGAGAGCGGGCAGCAATATACCTGCCGCACTGAACACGTTAAACAAAATTTTCTGTAGGTCTTACAGGTGACGAGATATGAAGGAATATGTGACAATGATATTCTCGCATAAAAATTGAAACTTTGAAACAAAATAGCGACCTCTAAAAGTAATCGGATTTCCACCAAATTCTGCAAGGAGTGTTTTTGCATCAAAAGGAAACTTTTTACGGGTTGTCGCGATAAATTTTCAAATTTTTTTCATTTTTGGCACACCCTAGTATATATGTGTGTGTATATATACTTATGTGTGTGTGTAGTAGTAGTTAACGTCATTCTGCAAGCATTTTTACAATTTAGAATTATTCCCAATCGATTACGTACAAAATCATACAACCGTGTCAAATTTCAAGTTTGTTGCTCATTTATAAATGCCATGAGAAAATCGGAAAATTATTTATTATTATTTTTTGCCTGTTTTTATTACAACTATGACATCCAGTGAAAAAAATTGAACTTATTAGTAAAAATAATTAACGAAATAGTAACAAAGATTTACACGGTGTAAATATGAGACAAAAACAGCAAGCTGATCATCTATACTTCAAAGTGAAACAAGTGCCGCACTTGAAGTGCGTACAACCTTAGGTGTTCTCTGTATCTTTTGCTGGCATCTGTTTCATGTTCCGCTTAACTAAATTCTTAGCACCTAGCATGCCTTTCTTCGCTTGCTGCACCTTAGTTCCCAGTCAGAATTACGGGATCACCGGACTCGGTCGTGTTAGAAGATAACTCTCGAGAAAGTCTGCAGGTATCGTCTAATGTAGGGCAGCCTGTCGGAGTGTAGTTTAACGGTTACACTCAATTTCTGTAGAGGGTTCCTAAGTGCATCCTTACCACTGTTTCAGTCAGTAACACTGATATCTTCATCCTAGATCAACTTTCCATCTAGATACGTACGTAATCGCTCATCAATATAATGGCAGCATTTTTATCAGAAAATTGGTATATATGATATCGTATTTTGTAGGAAACAGAGGAATTTTAAATTACTAATAATCATCGTAGAAACACGGAATTTTAATCATAATATAAATTAAATAATAGTCATTAATTTTCAAATCGAAAAACTACCTAACGTCCACCATTGGCCAAGATCGGTGCGTTCGCGGTATTCATATAGCTTACAGTATCGTGAACACTACTGAATCAATAATATGCGATCTTATTCAAAGAAACATGTGAACATTTCTAAACATTTCATCTGCTGGGTGTAGCTGTCTAAAACATATAGGGGAACAGTTTACCACAGGTCAATTTTTTGACGTTTCGACTGGAAATTTTAAAGAAAATGATGCATTTCTGATTTTTTTAAAGACAGTTCATTATTAATATAGAAGTTATAGTTACAAAATCATTATTCATAAACATTACAGAAGTCATACACAAAAAATTGTTGCATTTTGTTCATTAGAACCGGTGATATGGTGACGGGAGAGGGTTTTCTATGCAACTTGAAAGCGAGAATCTTTCCCTCGCATCTCGGACTCACTCTCGGTCAAGAAATAAACATCGTCAATTTCTTTGAGGGGTTTCATTGTAACTGACATAAGATACGTGTGGACGATGGCTCCTTCCTTTTGTACTGAGATAAGATTCGTCTCAGAATTATATGGGGTTTTTACGCTGATGAGTTCCACATTTCGCTACTTGCATGAAAATATAAATGCAAAAATTAATATACATTATATGCACTAAATTGTAGAATGGAGCTGAAAAAGTAAAGGCCAAAGGTTCCTCTTTCGAAATATATAAAGATTTTTTGGAATTAAGAAAATTCATTGGGTCTAAAAAATATAAATGCTGTTACTGTGCACAATGTCAGCATAAAGTACATTCGCCTCAGACGGCAATTTTTGACGTGACGGCCCTGAATGGGAGTTATAAAATTTAATGCATCTAGTGACATTATATAGAATTTTATATTTCATATTTTAATAACAGTATTTGTAGCGATGAGTTTTTAAACTAAAAATTTAAATGTCTTGGATAAATGACAATGTGACTTATTGTTAGTATTTTCCAGAATCCTTAAGATGAAAATTTACATAAATTAATTTTTATAGCTAAAGTTTATATTTATTACTGAAGTTACATCAACCAAGCATACAAGATATTTTATATTTTAATCATACATTATGCATTCAAAGGTAATTCGCTTGATCGTTTTTAGAAATAATACATAAATGCTACAATAGAAATACTTATGTTATAAAAGGCGAATTTTGATAATTTGGCCATAGGCGCCAATATTCCTAGCTGCGTCTATGTTACTAACGTTGTATAAAATCCATTTATGATAGGAAACGAACATACAGTAGTCCCTCGCAATTCACAAGAGTTAGGTTCCTGAAAACCATCGCGAATGGCAAATTTGCAAATGGCAAATTCGCGAATGGTAAGTAATTGGGAATATGGAAAAAATAGGGTTTGGTTCTTAGAGTCCCTATTCCAGCATGTAACTTGCATTTTTGCCCTTCAAAATATAATAACACAATACGTACTGTGGTGTTCTGAATAAATGCCACATTTTATTAAAGAGCAAGGAACTGATCTACACACACTTCGATGACGTTGGCGATATCCCGTTTATTAATTATAAATCCCACAAATTTCATTATATTTTAAGAAAATTTTTAATTTCGGTGAGGCAACACAATTTATTCATTTTTAACAAAAAAAATCTATATAGGGATTTATGGAACACGTGTGTAAATCATTAAATGAAGTACAAATGTGTTGCCTCCGGCGTGCCGCGGCGGTGTAACCTCCTGTCCAGTACATAGCTCTGAACCTGAAACCCCCCCCCCCCCCCTTTGGTCAAATCCTGGCTATGCCACTGCGTATTATACGTGGTTATATATGGTAGTATAAAAAACAAAGATAATCTGAATTTCACCTTTATATATGCATAAAGATGTAAATCAGCGGCTGCCAGTAAAGCTACACCTTTATTTTTTGTGAAAGCATTTTCATGTTGACTTAAGTGTGCTTTCTTCTAATTTCCTGTAGAAGACTACGAAGCATCTGCTACTTTAACATATCATAGTGTTTATATATGATTTTAATAAAATTAATTTGAAGAAGGGCAGGAAAATAATCTTTAAAGGTATAGCAGCAATAAAATGGACAGATTATAAAAAACTAGTTAGCAAAAATGCACATAAAACTACAAGTGTTAAGTACTACTAATAATGATTACATCATCAGTTGAACTATAAGCTCTATAATCCTATTTCTAAATAATGGCATATAATTTTATTGCTTAAAAGCCAACTACACATGGGCGTTGGCAGGGGGGGGGAAGGGAGGACAGTTGCCCGCCCACCGTCCCCCCCTGGAAATGTGTAAAAACCTAAATATTATATTAGACACTAGCGGAACGGATTTAGTGAATCTAAAACTTCGATCGTATAACATCTAAACATCGAAAAAATAAAATAATACATAGTTGTAACCTCACGGCCGCCCGTGTGCAAGTCTCTCATTGGCCGCCCCTTTGCAAGTCTCTCATTTACTGCCATTTTTAGGTGTTCTTTACAAAAATAAAAAAACGCCTTATGGTTTGATAAATTTCCGTAGCCAATAAATACAAAAGAATATACGGCATATTATAATATAATCCGCATTACTGTTAAAAATACTATACGTGTCTGACGATAAATCGGCCGCCCCCATTGTTTGACCACAGTCGCACATATGGACCGTCGAATAAAGCAAAAACGAAGAAAATCGATCCATAATTAGGTATTTCGATGAATGAAGGAAAAAAACTTGCACTCTGAAAAATCGAAAATTACGTGTAAACTTATAGGAAATAATTATTGAATTAAGCACCCCTTCCCCCAAATTATATCTTATGTTACTCGCAGGGTAAAATCATATAACTATGCGAAGTTTTGGACGAAACCTTCAACGGTGTGGATTTCTATAGCGGACAAAAAAAACAGAATTTCACTTTTATATACATAGATCATATCACTTTCGCCAAATCCAGCTTCATTTCTTGTGTAATTATGCCTTTCTGAAATGTCCACTTTTATGTCTTGTAAGCAAGAACACCTGTGAACGTATATTTCTCTATGATTCAACACTGACCCTGATAAATGTACACCAGATGCGTGGGCCTATTTACGTTAATAAACATTTAAAATGTATAAAATAATGATTTTACTTATGAAAAAGGTAAGATTCCAGTATTCAATAGACAAAATAAGGTTCAATTACTTTGGTCAATCATTATAAACGCTTCCCACAGGCTGTTTCCTAAATAATTATCAATGTCTATTTACGTTTCTATGTATAAAGATAAATTTCCTGCTTTCTATCAGTCACAAAAGTACAATAGGATGAGTTTAACAATTAAAGGACACAATGTAACATAAAAAGAGAAGAGAAAATTAAAAAACAATATATTTTGTGTTTACCTCTCCAATTCCATTATGGATAAATAACAAATTAGGTAATTTCGACTCACAACTAAATCCTTCCTTAAGTCATTCTTAACCTCTATTTTCGAGGGTGTGGCCCGCGAAGAGGGCGGAATTGAGCTATGTAGCCCGCGTTGTTTGCAGAAATGGATCATGTGGCCTTCGGGGTGAAAAGTTTGAGCACCACTGGTATATACAGCCATCGGTAATATCAGCCCAGTAGAGCAGGTTGTCTTTCCTTACGCTTCGAGTTTTAATGGGAAAACCCTCATGACTGCAGAACTAGTCAGCGAATCGGTAGCCAGGTATTCAGTAAAGAATTGCGAGTGAAGGCAATAAGGTCTCTTTTGGCGGTGCCAGGAAGATGCAGTAGCAGTTAATAAGCATGTAATCTCTTTATGTATTTTCCTATTCCCTGGGCGAAAAGGAGGGGCATATTGTTTGATTCAAACACGACTTTAACTTTGTAGCTCTGATACTTAGCCACTGTTGCGCATTAGGTTTTAACTTTTTCTTTGGAAATGCCATTAGAGTTTGGTACCACTTTCTTCTTCAGCAGTACTGCATTGTGTCGTAATAGGGCTCATTTCTGTGATTCCCTGTGGCTCATACGTTACCAGCTGTCAGTAGCAGAATCCTGACGTATGCTTGGTTTTTAATAAAATAGTTTGATGGAATACTGACAAGTGCTCTCACATAACTTTCAAGTTATTTATTATTTTGTGAACATATAAGGTGTGGTAATAATTTAAAAATTTTAAATCTTTTAAAAATTAAGTTCTTTCCCTTTACCTATAGGAATAGAACTTGTAAGTTCAATGAACTTTTGGAGAAAGATTTTTCTTTTTTGAAAAAAACTAAAACAGAAGATACTGTTAGGTTGCGATGAATGTAACGGTGAGTTTTCTGTCTCCCATGGTGGCAGATATGACATCACAAAACATTTAGCAACAGAAAAGCATAAGAGAGCCTTAAGTAATGCCGCTTCCTGCTCTAACTTAGAGGATTTCTTCAGAAAAACTGATTTCGCTGAAAAGGAAAGACAAATAGTAACAGCAGGACTATTTTCGTTCCATGTAATTAACCATAATCAAAGTTTTAGGTCAATGGATTGTACATCCAAAATCATCCAAAAACTGTTCGAAAAAAATGTTTTCATGTGCCAGAACATTCGTTGTCGTTTGTTAAAGGTGGATATTTTAAATATATTATAAAAATGCAATATGTATATTGGACGTTAATCGTTTCCTGAAAATTAAGGCGAATAAAAGATTAATACATATTTGTTATTTGTGTCGAAGTATTTAGCCAATCGGAGTGGATTCCGAATCCAGTGTTTGGAATGAACTGGAACGCCACTCCAGCTCATCACACGCGCCAATGATACCATTATGTTTCGTCAGACATGTAGAAATACCGTCCCTTATATTCAGCATTCTGTTTTGTAAAAATTTCCATTCCACTACCAATACAAGCGTTCCGTTTTGTAACATTTTCCATTTCAAGCACAGATTTTAACCTGCTTCAAGGGAAAGGCCAATCATCACCTGTGGAATAAATTAGTCATTTAAAATATACTTTAAGTTAATTTCAACAGGATATTCAGTACAGTGATAATATAATTCATAGTGATTCATTGGTGTGCATTTGTGGTCAGATAGGGGCCGGTTAAGGAAAATTTTCCTGGGTTGGAAAAAATTATGCCTGCCCCTGGGTAATAGGCATTTTTGTGTTTTGCCCCACCTTGCAAAATTTTCTGCTGACGCCCTTGCGTCTATAAGCTTTAAACAGGTAGAGTAAGGATAAGAATAAAATATTTTGAGAACAGTATGCCCTTTTATTTCATCTTAGGAGGAAAATAATTTTTAAAATATTACTGACATTCTCAACTAAAAATAATTCCAAGTAACACTGAGCATAAAACTTCTTAACTGAGGAATTACAAGTGAATTTGTACGTTATATTCATCATTAAATAGGACCTTACAAAGCAACAAATAGAACACTATCAACAAAAAGACAATCAATGAAAATTAGAATTGTGAACACTAAACTTACTAATCTTCAGTGAAAAACTAATTGGCTTAAAATACATTTTTCACATTAAAATTCAGTAAAAACTAAGTACCCTCACAAAATATGCATCGCAAAACTCCCTGAAACACACAAAAACAGGCAAAAGTGTTTGTTTAAGATCACATCTACTATGACATAATGGCAATGAAACTATAGCTTTTAATGTGATGTAACTCTCATTACCTAAATATGGAGAAAGTAATGGCTGAAGAGAGAGTCATCACTCTCACAGGATGATGTATAGTTAATAAAGTAATGAAGTGGCATAAATGCAAAAGATGGACTTCCTTCACATAAAAGTAATCGAGTCCAATAGCAACATTGTTTCACTGTAACTGTGATTTCAGAAAATTTTGAGAGGTGTGGGGGAAATTTATGCCGCTGTGTAGTGGTTACTTTTGTAAAATTACAGCCACAAATCCCCAAGATCAAAAGCTTTTAAGCTCAAAAAGTGCATGGTAAAGAGGGAATCTTTGAACATGAAAACAACTCCCTAATCAACTTGGGAGTTTTATTCAAAAAGGGCAAATGTCTTTCACTCCCAAAAATTATAAAATAAAATTTTAATTTTTTGAAATTTCTTTCTTTTTAATATATTTTATTTTTTCTAGCATACAACTTGTCTAGTTTTTTATATTGGAATGACTTAACTCCTTAAAAGAAAATACTCTTTCTAAGAGATAATTAGCAATTTCATTCCAAAGTAACCGCATGACAAAAATAAATCCCAAAAGAAAAAAGGTTATATAAAATATATTGAGAAAATTAGTTCATATTAAAGGTAAATTTAATTTATACAACCAAATATATATCAGGAGAGTAATAAAATTAGCTTGGTCCCCAAAGAAATTTTATTTAATCTTTTAATTGGTTATAATATAAATATATGACATAATGAAGTTCATTTTTATCAGGTATAATGTGGCAAGCCTTAAAATCATTATTTTAATCTATAAATCAGCATCTTTGCTTTCTAATTGTTATGAAACAAAATAGAACCAATTATCTTGCGAACTGTTCAAGCTAAAAAAATCCCAATTACAGGTGCGTATCTGCAGGTGGTAAAAGTCTCCAGATAAATGTTCACAACAATTTGTTGAATATGAATTTATGTCATAGGCACTGGTGAAAATTTGTAGAATAACTACAAAAATGCAATTAAGGTACCTATTTAATATGTATTTCAAATATTCATGTGATCATTGAGTGGAAAAAATTTTTATTTACAATTAAAATAAAAAAGCACAAATTAAACCTGAAGAAGACACCACAATCAAGAATTCAAGCAACAGAAAATGGCATTTTCTTTGTAATTATTAAACATAAAACTTGAAAGAGAATTATAGAAAATTTCCATTAACCATAAGAAAAACAAATATTCCCAAAATGCTTAAATTCATATTCTAATTATCTTAATTAAGAACTAGCATCTAAGTTATTAAAAGGACTCAGCAGTTCTGCTCGCACACGTCTTGCTGAATATGAATAATAGATCAACAAGTCCACAAGGCTGAACATTGTAATATCTTGCACAGGTGATTCCCGTGTTGCAGCATTTTTCCCAGGTAAAAACCATCTAATGGATATGGTATTTGTTCCAAGTCTTTTGTTACTTCTTACATTGGCAGGAAGTTTCTGTGAAAAAGTATTATTGCTTTATAAATCTAATACAAATATGAATTTAAAAAAATCTGATGATTTTCTCCATACATACAGAGTAATGAATATGATCAGAATAATTATTGACATTTACACTTGTGAATAATTTTAAAATAATCTTCACATTGAAAAAAAAACAAAAAGTAAACAAAATTGTTTTAGCTGTTACTATGGATAAGAAAATATCAATGTGCTGTTAAAATTACCCTCGGCAGTGTACTCCAGAGTCCACGCACTTACATAGCAGAGTGGGGACCATCTGAGGAGGCAATGGAAAATCCCACAAAAGATACTGAGGAGTTGGAGGGGTACTTTGAGGTCACGTCACGTGGATAGTTGACGTTGTGGCTTTGTTGATTCAAATCAGTTGAATTAGTTTTAACCGTTCGTGCAGGTCTAACGTGTTAAAATGTGTTTTGAAATTGTGTTGAAACGTGAGTTGGGTTATAAATTAGAAGTGAAAGAATGGCTGGCAGGAAGTGCTGCATCCCCAATTCCCGCGAAAAGCTGGTTACTCGAGTTAGGTCAGTTTTATGACAAAAATCAAACACATTCTTTTAGCAAAATTAATACTTTTTTTTACGAAAAACCCCTTATATATATGTATTTTTTCGAAATTTTCATCTAGCATGCCTAATATTGGAAATAACTCCAATAATCATGTGTTTCCGATAAATTACGTCTAAATATAATGAATTAAACGATTTCATTGTCACAAAAGTATTTGTATACATCGTTTTGATTGTTGTCCGACATAATCGTTACAAACGAAAGTTAGTTCAACATTTTTGGATCCGATGAGAGGGTTATATTGTGGAGTAAACGAAATACTGAGTGAAATGTTTGAAATTTGCATTTCACAGTGAAGTATAGGGGTGGTTCTGTAATGGCTTGGGGATGTATGTCAACGTATGGAGTTTAATATTTAGAATATATTGCAGAGACAGATTCAAGTATATAGGCATTTTAAAAAAAGAATATGAAAGAGAGTGCTATAAAAATGGGTATTGCTAATACATTTAAATTTTATGAAGACAATGACACAAAATATGTCTTTATCTATATATATCTATAAAATAAAGTGTTTGTATGTAATTTTATAGTTCAACAACTACAGAATGTAGAAACAAGAGAAAGGTATCATTTTAACCAGAATAATGAGTACGGGGGTGTAGTAAGGTTTTGATATCGATTTGATTGACCTTTGTAATTTTTAAAAGTAAGGAGAAGAGATTGCTAAAGGCTGCAGAGCCTCCTTCTCGTCTCCCCGGAAGCAAAAACCGCAGTTATCTCCGAAATCAACAGTGGACGACTTTGATGTTCAGGTGATTTGAAGAATAGTGGATCAATTTTATAGCATCAAAAACAATGGTAACACTTAGCGACATATATAAATAACATAAATGCACAGGTTTAAAAGGAAACTCCTTAGCCGTAAAGTTTGAATATTCAGGGACAAGACACAAGGAAAACAAAAAAACAGAAAACAAATGAAGGAAGAAAACAGAAACGTCAAACTTACAGCTTTACTGGAAGGCACCTCACAAGCGACTAGATGTCAAGGCCGCAACCTCTGCCACTCACCGATATGGTGAAATGCAGGGCACTGATGGGTAACAATCACTCAGCAAAAAAAACACAAGACCGTCTGACGAACAATCACACACGCGCTCAAGAAACAAACAAGGAACACTAAATTCACTCACTCATACAGGCACAAACATTTAGACGAACAATCAAACACATGCACTCAAAAATAAAAAAGAAAAAGGAATCCCTAAATATTAAAAAATAAACTAAATGAAGCAACACTCCCATCTTCAGTAGTTATTGTAGAATGAAAGTGTGGCGTGTAGTTAACCCCTCAACGCCGAGCGACGTGTCCTGCACGTCTGAGGTAGTGCTTGCTTTCTTTACTGTTTAACTCAGTTAATATTTCATACATCTATAAAACCATAATATATTTTGAAAGAGGAAATTTTGGGCTTTCCTGTAATGCATGTCAAATAATTTTACTATTGTTTCTATATTTTATAATCTACGTCAATGTTTGCGATGAAATTTTCATTTTTGCACAGAAAATACGGAGCCCCACCACCCTCTTTTGTCTATTGATGCAAGGAATATTCATAAATCTTAATAACCTTTATATATTTTGAAAGAGAAAGCTTTGACGCTTCTGTAATGCATATCTTTCAATTTTAATATAGTTTTTATAATCTACGTGAAAGTTTACAATGAAATTTTCATTTTTGCCCTGAAAAATCGGGCGCCACCACTTTTACTGTATATTGACGCGAGGGATATTCGTAAATCTTAATAACTTTGAAATATTTTGAAAGAGGAATTTTTGACCTATCTAGTAATGCATATCTTGTAATTTTAATATAGTTTGTATAATCTACGTGAAAGTTTGCGGTACAATTTTCGTTTTTGCCCTGAAAATTCGCTAATTACGCAAGGGAGATTCGTCAATCTGAATAAGCTATATGTATTTTGATAGCGGAAGCTTTGGCCTCGTCTGTAAAGCACATCCTGTAATTTTACTATTGTTACTGTATTTTATAATCTAGGTGAAAGTTTGCATTGAAATTTTCCTTTTTGTCCCGAAAATTCAGTGCACCAACACATTATTTTGTCTAATTACGCAAGGCAGATTCGTCAATCTGAATAATCTATATGTATTTTGATAGAGGAAGCTTTGGCCTCTTCAGTAATGCACGTCCTGTAATTTTACTATTGTTATTGTATTTTATAATCTAGGTGAAAGTTTGCGTTGAAATTCTCATTTTCCCACAATATTACCGTGTTTCTGCTTCTAAAAATCGCTTTTCAATGCATGAGGAATGATTTCTTCGGCTTTTGAAGTTGGGCCTTCTCACAGAAGAAATATAATCTTTTCCCTACCACATCTTTTTATCTTTGTTGAGCCTTGCGAGAAAAGTCCTCGTTGCTTGAGTTATGAAGGATAAAGGTCTCCTATATACTATATACACACAGCCTACTTGAGATGCTTCTAAAATCGCTTTTCAAATCACCAAGAATTCTCCTGTCATAATCGGCTCTCTCTGTGCTTTGCTGCATTTTACTTCAGAAGCCCACTGAAAGGTTCATTCCATTGTAGTTTGAGTTCCCTTCCCAGAAGATATATAAAACATTGGTATCTTTTCACAGAGAAGCTTACTAGATAGTATGTTTTGAGTGTTTATAAGGTAAATTTCATGCTGTATTCAATTACGCATGTGTACATTTTCTAAAACAATCGGGAAAAGACTTGTGAGCAAATGTGTAACTTTTAAAAGTTCTCCGTATTCTGCACCTAAAAGCATTTAAGATATATGCAACATCGTATCTCCGCTTCTAATTAACTAAATGTAACCATTTTTTCCATGTGACTTCTGTAATGATTAAGAATGATGACTGCATAACTAAAACGTCTATATTATTAATGAAACACCTTCAAAAATATCATAAATACAACATTTAGTTAAATATTTCCAGTCAAGACATGGAAAAGTTGACATGCGACAAACTTTTCACCTAATTAGTTTAGATAGGTACATTCAGCGATGAAATGTTTAGTAATGTGTAAATGTTCCTTTGAACAAGATTCCATGTCAATATCTTTCATAGTTCACACAATGCTGAAAGTTATATAAACGGCGAATGCGCACCGTAACATTCAGTGATTACTGTTTATTTGCTTCTATGTAGCAATGTTGTGTGTGACGCATGATATTTTAAATGATCCTGTTTAAAAATTTCATGTTTTATGTAACTACATAAAAAATTTCATCAAAATACAGTGAAAACATTAAAAGTTATGTTTTTTTGAAGTTTTTCCAAATTTCACATATTTTCGCAACTTTTTCGTGTTTTTTCAAAAAACTCCTTCGTCCGCTGACGAGGGAATTATTAAAAACTCCTCCTTCGTAGAGGGGTTAAAGGTATTTGAACGGTGGCGTGTTCCTGTGAAAGTGAAAGGGAGGGGAGGGGTGACCGTTAAACAGTAAAGAGGGGAATGGGGAAGAGGGCTGAGATCATTATTCATTACATTGTATTTATGTTTTTTAATAAGCATGCTTTCATAGGCGTCTAGTAGTTTGTGGTCGTTATGTACCACTTTTAAGAGTGTTAACCCTAGATTCACAAGGTGGGGTCACGGGTGACCCCAACTATTCTAAAATAAGTATTGTGCATATGTCATTTCATTAAAACTACCCCTCCTTCTCAGTACCTTCCGGTCTCTGGATGCTACACAATAGGTTATCATTGCTTCGTATCTATTTTTGATAAATTATCCTCTCAGATGTTGTCGGGTCATATACGACCCCACGTTGTGATTCATGTATTTTTTTCTAATTGGGAATTCTCAGCACCCTAACTCAATATTTCTCATTTTTCAGTGTTTTATTTACTGTTTCCATATACTTCTGATTGTAATACACACCCAGTATAATACCCAACAATGTTTCACAAGAGAAACGTGAAAATGGTATTATCGCCACACGTAATGCACACCTCGTTTTTGTAAAAACGTCAACAAAATCTTTCACGTATTTATTACGATTACCACGACAATATCCACAAAAGAAGAAGAAAATATGAGAAAGACTGAAGAAATAAAAAAAGAAATACCCTTATTCCGCCAGTACGTATACAAAAGTGACTCCGAGACGCATCTTATTACAGTCCAGTCAGGGCGGCATGGCGCCTGTAATAGAACGCCGCGGCATCCTCAGCGCTAGGGATGATTCAAACCGCTAAGTCGTGTTTAAAAGAATCGCATTTAGTTTTCGACAGATACAATGTATAACGTCTGTGTCGAATTTTGGATTTACCTATTCGGACGACTGGCAGTTCTCGCCTTGCTTCCTACTGAAACAGGTGAATATTACATCTCACGTCGCCTGATATTACTTCACTATCTTCTTCTATTTAGCGCAAGGTACGTAAAATATGCCCTAATATGTGTACATACAGAATATTTCTGTATTATTTTTTGGTATAGTGTATGATATTTTATTTAAAGTTTTAGGGTTATTATTTTCAGTTTATATTTACCCTAAATATGGAATCCAAAAAAGTGTACACTATGCCGGAGGAGACTCTCAAAGAATTACTATGACAATTAGACGAAGAACCAAATATTTCACCTTACAAAACGGATGATGATGAAACGGAGAAGAAAAGTGAATGTGTGGACTGCTTTATATCAGATCGTAGTGAGGATGATGAGTTCGCTGCAGATTCAGACACAGATGTTGACGAAGAATCTTTGAGGAAAGTCATTTATGGAAAAAACGGAACGAAACGGAACAGTAATCCTTTTTCCACTAAAAATACTTGAACTGTTAGCAAGAATACTGTACTACGTTTGCCTGGACCAAAGGGAGAAGCATGCAATGAAAAATCTGGAAAAACTTTTTTTTGTTTTTTACTAATGAGATTGTTCAAATGATTGTTACTCATACCAATGAGGAAATCGAAATTCAAAAATCAAATTATCAATCCGATCAGCAATATATGTTCCCCACTGATACAACTGAATTGAAAGCTCTTTTTGGACTTCTTTTCTTGAGTGGTGCTTTGAAGTGCTCTAGACTTACAACAAGTGATATGTGGAGTAAAATGTTTGGACCTTCACTTTTTAGATGTACAGTGTTTAGATGTGCAATGTACAAGAACAGATTTGATTTCCTCTTGAACACACTTAGGTTTGATGACAGAAATACACGCAACAAAAGGAAATGTGTTGATAAGTTTGCAGCTTTTCGTGATCTGTGGAACAGGTTTATAGAATGTTGCTAGTCTAATTACACTCCTTCTGAGTATGTGACAATAGATGAAACACTTTTGGGATTTAGGGGCCGGTGGCCATTCAAAATGTACCTACCAAGTAAGCCTGATAAATATAGATAGAAAATTGTTTCCATGTGTGACGCCAAAACATTTTACTTTTGTTCAGGTATTCCATATGTAGGAAAAGAGGAGAGAGACAATCAACTCGCCATTCCCACACAGTATGTCATGAAGCTGACAGAATCAATTTACAACACAAACAGAAATGTAACTGTTGATAATTGGTTTAGCTCCTGTGAACTCTCAGATAAGCTGTCTGAGCAAAAACTGACAATGGTCGGAACATTACGAAAAAATAAACTGGAGATTCCCTCAATATTTTTACAGTCAAAGACAAAAAAATACCCTCAAAACTTGCACTTCGATTATTACAAAAAAACTTCGTTTCCAACTAAACATCTCCAACCCTACAATCCCAAGGATGTACTGTCTCCCAAAAATACATAAAAAAGACATCCCACTAGACCCATCGTTTCTGCTATAAACTCCCCAACATATAAAATATCTCTATGGCTAAATAAACAATACTAAAAATGGCCTCTTACGCAGACCTCAAACATCAAGAACAACACCCAATTCATTAACCAAATTAAAGATTTAAACCTCAATGACCATGAGATCTTAGTCTCCTTCGATGTCGTTTCCCTTTTTCCTAACGTCCCAATAGAAGAATCCATGCCTTTTCTAGAAACTTGGCTCACGGAACAAAACCAGCCCCAAGAAGCTGTCTGTGATTACATACACCTGACATGCCTTTGCATGAAACAAAACTTCTTCAAAGCAGTGCTGGCAAACGAAAAAAAAAATCGATTCGTTACGTTTTTCGTTACGGCCAAAAAAGCAATTTCGTTTTTCGTTACGTTTAATGTTATAATGAAATAATTGCTTACAAAAAATGAGTACTTTTCATTTGATATTTATACCTTGTAAGTTTAAGTTTTTCATTTAGAATTATAGTTTAAAAAATTTTCTAAACATATGTTGCAGATAAGGAACATTTTAAAGTTTTCTTAGGAGTCAGAATAGATTTTGTTATTTTTTGGAAGGAAAAGTTTTCGAAGAAGCAGTGAGCACAAAGGGCTCCAGAAAAAAATGGTTAATAACCAGACCTTCCTCGAATTACCTCCTGCTCCTGCCTTTCTAACCCTTAAGCGCCACTCCACCCCCTACTGTTCTACCACGAATTTTGCAAATACCTAACTTTCCTCTCCCTAGCACACCACTTCCACACCAATTGCATACAATTTGGTATAGAGACTTTGGGTTTTTGTCCGATTTTTACCATCTGATTGCTTTTTTTCGAATTTTGGTATAACTTAATATTATTAATTTTCTTTAAACAAAATGTTTTTCACGTGGAATTGATGAACTGTTCTCACAACATGGGCATCAAAATCGTCTACCGTCGATTTCGGACTATTCTGCATCTTATTCTTTCGCGGATACAAGAAGGCTGTCCTGCAACCTTTTTCAATATCTGCTCCTTCCTTTAAAATTTGCTCTAATGTGCGGCGTGACATGCCTGTTGCTGCTTCGGCCCACTCATAAGCATTTTTAATAGGAATTCTGATTCCTTCCGCAGCCTCCTTCATAAAACTCAGTATGTTATAAAGAATTTCCCGTGCCTGGCTACGGATAACTTTCCTATTCCCTAGCTTTGCGGTGGATGGAGCGGGATCCATATTGTTAAAGTTGTTAATAACTTAAGGAACAACAATCTCAAGAGCATAGTAACAAAAACGCTTATAATAAAATAACGGAAAATAACAATAACTCTATAGAAAAACTTAAAACAAAATTATGATAACAAACAACAACATGAATGGATAACAAAAAACGAATGAACAGAAGAACACAAAGTATAAAATAACAATAACTTGATAACAGATCAGCAAACAAAACAATGAAAACAGATAATGACGGCAAGAGCAAAGCAGCAGTTGGCAACCCATACGCATGAAGCTAACTGAATAAACTTTCTCCTGTGCGGAAAATACCCTCACCTAAAGAATATTGAAAACAATAGTTTGAAAGGATGATATACTGAGAGGGGGGACAGCGAATGTGAGAGAAGGCCTTCACTATAAGCGGCACATACATTTAAGATCAATGCTTTATCTTCCTCGTTTCTTCTCTTATGCTTCCTGAATGAATCCTTTCTTTCATAAATGTGGAAAAACCCAAAAGGACAATGGGTGATGGGCGGGGTAGGGCTCCTTTCGTGACAAGGCGGTAGAAAGGGTTTTAGTCCACTTTCGCTCGCCCGGATGCCTTGTATGAATGTCCCTACAAGCTTTATAGCCAGCTAGAGCAAGTAGTAACGAATCCGTTAACGAAATAACGAAATTAAATTTTTGGTTTTCGTTACAGCTTTTTGAAAAATTTCGTTAACGTTTTTCGTTACGTTAACTCAAAATTATTTCGTTACGTTACATGTAACGTTTTTCAGCACTGCTTCAAAGTAAACAATAATATATACCAACAAACCCATGTCACAACTATGGGAAACCCCCTCTCTCCATTCCTAGCTAACCTTTTCATGACAAATTTCAAACAATGTAAAGACACCTTTACTTATTCCCTGCATACATGGTTTAGATACATCGATGACATTTTTACCATCTTCGACACCTCAAAAGACAATATCACTGGTTTCCTAAAAAATTTAAATAAACAATATGATTCCATAAAATTTATATATGAGAAAGAAAAAGACTTCTGCCTTCCCTTTCTTGATTTATTAGTAATTAGACGTAACAACAAACTAAATTTCAACATATACCGGAAACCTACACATACAGACAAATACATACCTTATGAATCACAAACAAACTTTACAAGATCTTCTCCAAACACGATTTTAAAACTGTACAAGTCAACAACAATAAACTTTCTAACCTCCTCCACAATCAGAAAGACACAATACCTTTTTTACAGAAATCAGGCATATATAAAATAACTTGCAGAACATGTGACCAAGTATACATAGGACAGACTAAACGTAAATTGGAAACATAATTCAAAGAGCACATTGCACATTTTAAACACAACAGACTCAATAAGTCATGTGTAGCAACACACATACAAGAACACAACCATCCCATCAACCTTGAAAATTTAACATTCTTAAAAGCGGTACATAACGATCACAAACTAGACGCCTATGAAAGCATGCTCATTAAAAAACATAAATACAATGTAATGAATAATGGTCTCGGCCCTCTTCCCCATTCCCCTCTTTACTGTTTAACGGTTACCCCTCCCCTCCCTTTCACTTTCACAGGAATACGCCATCGTTCAAATACCTTGAACCACACGCCACACTTTCATTCTACAATAGCTACTGAAGATGGGAGTGTTGCTTCATTTAGTTTATTTTTTAATATTTAGGGATTCCTTTTTCTTTTTTATTTTTGAGTGCATGTGTTTGATTGTTCGTCTAAATGTTTGTGCCTGTATGAGTGAGTGAATTTAGTGTTCCTTGTTTGTTTCTTGAGCGCGTGTGTGATTGTTCGTCAGACGGTCTTGTGTTTTTTTTGCTGAGTGATTGTTACCCATCAGTGCCCTGCATTTCACCATATCGGTGAGTGGCAGAGGTTGCGGCCTTGACATCTAGTCGCTTGTGAGGTGCCTTCCAGTAAAGTTGTAAGTTTGACGTTTCTGTTTTCTTCCTTCATTTGTTTTCTGTTTTTTGTTTTCCTTGTGTCTTGTCCCTGAATATTCAAACTTTACGGCTAAGGAGTTTCCTTTTAAATGTCCATCTCGCCATAGTCTCTTAACCCCTTCTTAATTATAAATGCAGAGAAATAAATCGAAATATCTCTTAAACAATCAGACCTATGAAAAGAATGTGTCAAACAAAACTAGTAGAAAATTAATGTTCTATCCTTTGACAGTCTCAAATATTTACATAAATTGAGTTCTAAGGGAGATATTTGGGAAAAAATGAATAGAATAAACCTCCACTTCTGGTCAACTAATTATGATAACATTTTAGTAATAAATGTAAGACCACATTTACATAATTTGAGAGAGTGGCAGGCCTGGCTCAAGGTAAGTGTGAAGGATGAAATGCATCCAGCTCGCAATTTTAGAGGCAAAAAAGCCTACTTTCAGATGGAAACAAAGTGCTTCTCATGGTTTTTAACCCTTGAAGTTTTGTGTTAAAAATTATCACGTAAGTACTCACACTGGGTGGAAATGACCCAATATATTTTCAAGCTCAAAAAGAATAATTAGACAAAAAATTTTTTAAGAAATTACTAGGAATATTAAAAAATTATCAGTGGAGCAAAAACAAACAATTTTAATAATTTAATATAAATTATTAAAATTGTTAAAGTTATTTGCTCTTATAAATCCTTAAATTTTCAGTGCCAGACCTGGGGTCATGATACGTTTCAAGAATTGCTGAATCCAGCTACTAGATGAATGAAGTTAACAGCAATTCAAAATAAAAATGGACATTTAAAGTTGCTCTGGATCAATTGGACCCATATGTGAGTACTCTAGGGTTAATAGAATGTTGAATGAGGGACCTCATGGGGCTGAAGATGACTTTCATTTAAATAAGTAATCTCGGGATGTAATTCGTTACTCTGTTGATCTTTTAAAAGTTCTTTTGTTGAGTTAACCCCTTAAGTGGGGTAAGCATCTTTAGATGTGCCCCTGTGATCTCCGCACCTTGGGGAGCACGTCTATAGAGGCGCTCCTGAAAATATCGCCTCTAAACGTGGGGAAAGCATCTTTAGACACAATCCTTTTCTGTGACGTTCTGCCATCTATATTCCTTCCTGTGAACTTTATTGCAGGTTCATAGGGTTCATGAATTGCTGTACCAGATGTTAGGTTTTGTCAATATCTGGGTAATAAAACAACCTTCGGTTCCCTTTTTTTCTTTTGCTCTTAGTCTCTGCTTTGCTGCTGTGAAGTATGGTTACTTCTTGGTAGAAGCCTTACTCATTTTAAGTGCCTTTTTTCCATTCGCAAAACTGTATAGTTCAGTGTAGATTTTGTTCGATTTTTTATTTTGTTATTATTCATAGTTGTACCAAAATTGAAAATTTATAAAGTGAACGCACTTTTCATGTTTTATGTGTAGTTGCATTTGGAAGAGTAAATAGGACCAAAAATGGAGATATATTTTCATTATTTCCAAGTTTAATTTCCATTATTTTTACTGCAAAATTCAAACTTTTAAAAATCATTCATAAGTGCCTATATTATTATTTGTGAATATTATTTCACTGCCCTTATAACTATGGCAAAAAGAAAAGCAAACATCACTGAAGAGAGTATAAGAGATATTTTATCTCCGAGTGAGGAAGAAAGAAGCGAAAGCGAATACAGTACAGGGAATGAAGATGAAGCTGAATCTGCCAGTGATGTCGCTGGACCAAGTTCGACCGTACACAGATTTACGAGAAGATTGAAGGAAATGATAGAAGAATCTGAAAGGAGTGAAACAGAAAGTAAAGATACCAAAGATGAGGACAATGATGACGACGATATTGAGGATACGCTTCGCAACACCGAGTGGGTAGAGAATAGACAGGTCAGATCAAGGTTTCCACCTAAATTTGTTTCTGGTCCCAAAGGAGATCTCTTACGTAACTCTCTTCCCATTGATATTTATGAGTATTTTTTTGATGAGGAAATATGTGAACATATAGCAGAACAGACCAATTTGTATGCAAAACAAAAGATTGGTGAGAAAACTATCCTAGGGAAAATGAGGAGGAGGAGCCCTGAGAAAGACTGGGTGGAGACAGATAAAGATGAGCTGAGACTATTTTTTGGCCTATTATTATTGCAAGGCATTGTTCAAAAACTTACATTAGCAAGTTACTTCTCAAGGAATAGGTTATGGGGAACACCAATATTTTATGAAATGATGTCTGAGAAGCGATTTTTTCTTCTTTTAAAATTTTTGCATTTTCAGACAATGAAGCTTACAATAGAGAGGAAAACATTTCGCCCAAATTGTACAAAGTAAAAGTATTGCTTGACCACTTTAAAAAGAAGTTTTCTGAAAGTTACCAACCAGAGGGTGAAATCTCAATTGATGAGAGTCTACTTCTCTGGCAAGGACGTTTGTTATGGAAGATATTCATTCCAAAGAAAAGGTCATGTTTTGGAATGGAATCTTTTAAATTGTGCAAAGGAAAGACTGGATATGTGTGGGATTTTATTATTTATACTGGAAAGGACACAGAATTAATTTCAGAAGTGGGGGGGAGGGTAGATATAAGTCAATTCACCAAACCATCTAAAATCGTGTTGACCTTAGCCAAAAAGCTTCTTGGGAAAGGGTACTTTATTGGCCTAGATAACTATTACAGTAGTCTGGAATTCTTTGATTTTCTGAATACAATGCAAATGGATGCTGTTGGCACTGTGCGAGTGAACCGAAAGGAGCTCCCAAAGGATATAATGAAAAAGAAATTGAAGCCAGGAGAGGTAGTGGCTGCCTTTAGGAAAAAATTGATGGTCTTGAAGTGGCAAGACAAAAGGCCATAACATTAATATTGAAATTCATAAAACCCTTTTAGGAGGTGAAACTAGAACTAAAATATCATATATATATCTCTAGGCATTTTTGCAATGGGTCTTTGTTTAAAAGATATTAACAATTTAAATTCAAGTTTAAGCATGCATGCATCACATACCATTAACCTTAAGGTTATAAACAGAAGTGCCAATAGGTGAACAAGTAGAGTGAATGTCTAGTGATCTGATGGGACGGGGTTTAATCCCAGCTGCCAGCATTTTTTTTCATAAATTTTCAGAAATTGTCTGTATAAGTATTTTAACTAGTAAACTTGTATTATTATTATTATACTTTTATTGTATTTTTCATTGTTTTTTTGTGATTATTTTTTTCTTTTTTCATGTACTTTTTACTTTCTCCATACATAGTACAGGCAGTCCTCGACATTCATACATAATGCGTTCCTGAAAACGTGTCCAAAAGCCGAATGTACGAAAGTCGAACATAGATTAACATGTTATAGGGGGGGTTCAATTCCCAGAGAGCCAAAAAATATTATAAAATCTCTAATTATGGTATAAATGTTTAGTTTTTTTGTGCAGGGATCTTTTAGACACAACCGTCGATTTTATAATATAGAGAGATAGGGCAAAATGCAATAAAATATTTAAATAATTGCACAAATAAACACTATTGTACGGACAAAGATGGCGATGAAGTGGAAACTGGTGGCTGGCAACCAGCACCACTAAAAATATTCGTTCGTCATTTACCTGACGTGCGAAAGTCTGATCGGTGCACAAAAGGCGGTTCAGGGGTGTCAATCTATGCTATCTTGGGTTCTTGTTCCCTTGTATTATACTAAGGTTATCACACACACAGTGTAATTGATTATTATCTTTTTATAATTTATCATTATTTGTTTTTCATTATTCTTTTTTCTCAAGAAATTTTTATTACTGTAAGAGTTACATTTATTCATACTGTTTGTAACACAGTGCTTCCATCCTTACCATAATCTAGTCGTTGACTATAGTTATTAGGTATATCTTGGTATTAAGTTCCCTTTTTCTTGTTTATGTCTATTTATTTTTTTGTATTTTTGGTGAAATTATCTTTGTTTATGGCAGTATCTTTTCTGGCAGAGGTGGAAGGCCAGCTGTTGCTGAACCCCAATACTGTTTTACAGGCTATGAGTTGGATAATAAATTACTGTGTGATTAATGAAACTTATTGTGTGATTTGTGACTACAATGTGATTACCGGCTGTAAATAAATATTATTAATGTGCGAGTTGTACGAATATCGAAAAGAAGAAAGTCGAGGACAGCCTGAAGTGCACATACGAAATCCCTCTTTTTTCATTAAAGCATTTGCTATTTTCATAGTTCTTTTTGTAATATTGCCTAAACTTGGCCCCAAAGAGAGTGATGATTGAAATGAAAGAAAAGTCGGTAAAAAGGGAAAAAAGTGACGAGTTTGGAGAAGAAAATTGAAGTTTTAGATAGGCTTGCGCATAATGAATTTGCTTCATCAGTTGGTAAATTACTTGGTGTGAACTAGTCCACAATAAGATCGATTAAGAAAAGTGAAGAACACATGACTTTCTCCATATTTGGGGATAGATATTTAAATTATTATGAATAGCGTGGGAAATGAGGAAACAGGTGAAAAAATTTGCCATGACTGGGAATCGAACTCGGGCCTTCCACTTGCCAGGCGGATATTCTATCACTGAACTACCGTGACAGACTAATTCTCCTGTTTCAGAACGGGAATATTTTCTTAGGTTGCGACCAACAGATGTCCTCAAGGAGATACATCAAAGAAAACTCCTACCCTCTCAAATGGTGAGAATGCCATATTCCCGTTATTGGCAGATTTTTTCACCTGCTTCCTCATTTCCCATCATAACAGCTTATGCCTGTCGCATAAGGATCTTTGGATTATCCTTTCTATCAATTTTAATGAATAGCATTATAAGGCGAAATTATTATTTCGTATCGTAAAAGAATACAGTCATCCTTATTACCGTATATTATATTTTGAATGTTTACAGAATTCACCGCTACATGGTATGTGGCGCTGTTTACTGCGAATTAAGGAAAAGCAAAATATCTCCGAAATGGAAGGTTCTACAAAAATTTGTTTCAAACAAAATCTGGAGGAAATATTATTCTGTACAACTTTGGTCCTCACGAAGATTACCAATAACGACGTTTTTAAGGAGATATTTGATGGAAACCGAAAAAAAAACAATTATTTATAAATAATTCCTAAACAATAACTGCTATGGAAAATTGTTTCTAATGAAAGTTGTAGGAAATTACATTCTCTATAACCTTTGGGTGACTGGGGGCATTGTCTAAGAGTAAAATCGCCTTCTGTGGCAGATCTAAAGATTCTAAGTGTTGACGCACTGCTGGAATGAATTTTGTTTTAAACCAGTCTGTAAAAATTTCTCTGTCCATCCATGCTCACTTATTACTGTAGTAATCGATAGGTAAATTCGATAAAACTTTAACTTTTGAGAAAGCTAGAGGTTTCTTTGCATTCCCAATAACACACGGTTTCAAAAAATGAGACGCGACGGCATTACCACAGCACAAAACTGTTAGGCGTTGTTTCTGAAGTTTATGCCCCGCAGCACTTTTTTCAATTTCATGAGCTAAAGTTTTTTGTGGTAGACACTTCCAGTATAAACCAGTTTCATCAGCGTTATAAATTTGTTTTGACTTGAATCCTTCATTATCGACGAAATGTTGAAACTGAGACTTAAATTCCTCAGCTGCCGGCACGTCACAGCTAAGTTTTTCTCCTTCGATAGCAATCTGACGAATCCCGTGCCTTTGCTTAAATCTTGTCAAACACCCTAATGATGCGTTAAAGTCCCCTTTCAATTTCAATTTATCCAAAAAATATTTCGCTTTCACTGCACAAACAGCTCCTGAAACCGGAATTCCCACAGCTCTCTGTTGGTTAAACTACAAAACCATTGCTTTGCCCAAATCACTGTAGGTTGACGTCTTCATGGTTTTCCGCCTAGACGTGCCACTTGCATTATCAGAAACTGCAGCAAACTCAATCAGCTTATGTTTGTTTTTCACAATATCACGCACTGTTTGGTCACCCACACTGTACTCGTTCATTAACGACTTCACCGTCACGCCTTTTTCAGATTTTTTTAATTATGTCAAGTTTTTGTTCTATAATAAGAACAACTCTTTTACGTTTCGACATAATCACGTAAGGACTATTCGAATTTCAAATTAATAAGAACAAAATGACATGCACCCTTTATGACACGAAAATTAAGTGAACACTCGAAATATTCTGATCCAATTCCACGCGAGCGATCAGGATCTACTTCACGGCATTCACGCGCCGTCTACACGATGTATTTATAAGTGAAATACAATGTGATAATATGTATGTATCTCTAGCTCACACGGAGTAGCGGGAACTATGTAGGTATCTCGTTACTTGCCTTTCCCCCTCCTTCCCTCTTCATTCCTTCACTTTGCACGTCTCCCGTGGTTTCAGTTACGCTGTCACATAGTTTTTTAGCAGCCGATTTCTAGTACTATGTATTCTAAATTATTTTCATATTACGTTTTTTTACATCCCGGTTAATCCGCATCCCGGTTAAGCCGATCCCGGATAATCGAGAGTCTACTGTATATGAAATTTGGTAACGATATGGCAAGTACTTTTTGAGAGCGCCCACAATCACATACACACATGCACACACGCACGCATGCATACACTCACACGCACACACACACACACAGAGACATCATTCCCAAAATAGTCTAAACGTTTTCTAGGGACCTCAAAACGTGTATTTCCATTGAAATCTCAAAGTTGATTTTTTTTGTGATCACAATACTTTCCCATTACTACGTATGGCGAAAGTAAAAACATTACACACAAATCTTACATTACATACAATACGTATATTATTACGTAGCATACTTTAATTTATTAAAAGTGTTGGCCTGACTGACAGACAGCACCATTATGCGATAGCTCGAAATGTTTGATCGTCAGCTGACGAACGAAAGTCCAAATTTGGCGTACAAAAGGCGGTTTTGGGGCGAGAATTTACAATGTACGAAAGAGCGAATTGGACGAAAGTCGGATGTACGGATGTCGAGGACTGCCTGTAATGGGAAAGTATTGTGATCAGGGTTGCCACCTCAAAGTCCTCACCAACCCGGACATTTTCAATTCTGACCCAGGGATTTCTCTGGTCTGACCCAGAGATTTCCTAATTTGACCCGGAGATTTTTAAATGCCAACTTTTTTACTGTTTTTGTCCTTCCAGAATGAAAATAGGATTGTGGTTTCTTTGTTGTAACTATCTATGATTCTGTCTTTGTTTGCCGTTCCCCACTATCAAATTTTGAACCAATGCACCAACTTTCATGACAACTGGTTAGAAATTCTTTCTACAGAGGCCAAGATCATGGGGATAGGTTTTATGACGAAAATTGAAGTTCCGGAATCGATTCCATGAATTATCCTTTCATTTTGATTTAAATGGGAAATCTGAAACCCATCATGCAGGGTTATTTCCCTACCCACACTAAAATACATGAGAAAAATTATGTCAGCGCTGGATTTTCGCTCTTCTCTGCGGAATGGAATGGAAATTCTAACTTTTGTCATAGAATTTTCTTATCGATCGTATTTCTTTGAATTTTGCGTTAATAATTGCAATTTTGCAATTTTTATTCCATCATAACGAGATTATTGTCATGGAGGCGATTATTTCTCAACTGCCCTGGGGTATAATCTAGTATACAAATGCGTCATTTTTTTTTCCGAAATCACGTAATCAACTGAATTTTTTATGCAAATGTAAGTATAATACCTTATGATGTTACATAAAGCATGCAATGTGGGAAAACAAAGAGCAGCTTGTGTTGCTTCATACACCGTACTGCATTACTGTTAAAAAAAATATTTTCATGTATATTCGGGACCGGCCAAGCATTTAAGGCGGCTCGGATACAAATAATTTTGGGGGCCCTACTCCACCTTCTACACACGAAAGAGATACAAAACTGACGAAAAATATAATTTTTAATAAAAATTTATTACTTCCTAAAATTTAAAATAATTATAATGTTAAAACAGCAATATAGTAAACACAAAAAACGAGGTATACTAACTATAATTATTTCGATCAATGTTTATTGATTTATTTAAAACCCGTTTTTGCCCACTGTTCCATTATTGGAACATTGTCTACTTCACTCTCTGGTGGTACAACAACGTAACAAATGCTGACGTCATCACATGGGTGAGACACACTGAAGTGCTGGAAAGTGTACAATATTAATCATTGTGGTCTAAGTCACTAACCTGGCTACAAGTGTCGTGGTTTATTTCGGTGTTTTTCCAATTGAAAAATGTCTTTTAAGAATTAAGTAAAAACGTATATTTAAAATATTGTAATTCAAGAAATATTTTACATCGCTTTATTTATTAGGTATGTTTCTGAATATATGCATGTAGTTATATTTAACATACTGCGTTATAGTTTTATTTTATTTAGTATAAAATAATGATGTTCCAATTTTGGAACACTGGGCATGAATGGGTATGTGAGTTTTAGTTACGTAATAAATGTATTTGAATTTATTACTTTATTTTTATACATATTTTGAGTAACAATTAGTAACATATGTTAATTATGTTTCATGTTATCAAATTTTATTATTGTTTCAACAGTAATAAGATGGTTTCCGAGATTTTGGAAGTGCTTGAAGAAGATGTTGAGTTCAAACGAAATGAGCGTGTAAAGATTTGTCGCCAAGTTTACCACTGTTTTCAATTTCACGTTGTATTATATATAAAAGTACGGACCCTGTTTCCCTTTTGTGCTATTTTTTGACAATGAAGTGTGCGAATTAATGAGGGATATGTTTGTCTTCTATGCACAACCTGAAAAGGGAGATCATTTGTTCGATACCCGTACAGATGAAATAAGATGTTTTGTTGCTATTTTAATATTGTTGGGATATTTAAATGCCCCTAGATGGAGAATGATGTGGGAAACTGATACTGAGACTTACATTCCTGCAGTAGCTAATGCAATGAGAAGAAACAGGTTTGAATTGCTCAAACGGTACACTCATTGTGCAAACAACCAACAACTTGCCCCTGGTGATACTATGGTAAATGAACGCTACTTAAATTTTGTACAATTGGAAGAATTTCTATGTGTAGATGAGAGTATGCTACCTTATTGTGAAAGACGAGGCTAACCAATTTCTGAGTGGAAAACCAATACGTTTTAATTTTTAAATGTGGTGTCTCTGTGAACGCCTTGGGTATTTGATGCAGTTTGAGCCTTATCAGAGGAAACAGGCAAAACTGGAGCACATGGGATCGGGACTAGGAGGATCTTTTGTTGCAGATCTCACAGCAGAGCTTCCAGAGGGCTCCTTCAGAATTTATGGTGATCAATCTTTCTCCTCTTTGAAGTTAGTTAACCATCTACATGCCAAGAGTATAGAATATACTGGAACAATTATGACAAACAGAATTGAGAAATGTCCTATTACATCTAAAACTGCATTGGAGAAAAGGGTTTTCTCCTTAAAAACATCGTTATTGGTAATCTTCGTGAGGACCAAAGTTGTAGAGAATAATATTTCTTCCAAGTTTTGTTTGAAACAAGTATAAAAATTATGACAGATTGTGAAAACTAAGGACTTTGTTTGAATTGCTCAATGACAGTTATGCCAAGTATTACAATTTGTCCAAGCACTTGGCAGTTAATGAAGTCGTTGTGCAATTCAAGGGGAGGGTGATTTTAAAACAGTATACATATACCAAAAACCACAAATACGTCGGTATACAGAATTACAACCTCTATGACTCGAGACAAGATACATATAACATAAAAGTTTACATAGGGAAAGACAGAAATAGTGTAACGAAAGACAAGACAGCGACACATGCCAATGTTACGCACCTCACAAGGAGAGTAGGAGGAGTTGGCTATAAATTGTTATGGACAACTTCATCTCCTCTCCTATTTCATTCGACGACATAAAGACAAAAAAAATAAACTGCTGTGGCACTATCAGACCATCCCAGAAAGGGTTGCTGCAGGACTTTGACTGTAAAAGACCGAAGATGAAATGCGGTGAAATAGGTGATGGACTAGGGATGACCTGACTGCCATGTGTTGGAAGGACGAGAGAGACGTCTTCATGCTGATGAATATCCATGGCTCACCAGGAGAACGAAATGTCTGTGACGAGCATGGGATCACTCTGAAACCAGCAACAGTGGATGACTATATTCGCCACAAGGAATATGTCGACAAGAGCGATAGGATGGCAAAAAGCTATTCGATTAGTCATTGCATATGGAAGTGGTCCAAAAAACTCTTCTTTCACATACATGGTTGACCTCACAATCCTCAACAGCTGGATTCTGCTGCTGTCCTGCACGGGGAAAATGTCTCATCGTGAATTCCGACTTGTTCTTGTAAGAAAAATGGTAGAAAAGGGTGCTAGGGCTCTTCCCATTTACACTGCAGTGAGAGATAGACTGATCTTGAGAGATAAGCATTTGTTCCATGTGGAAGCAAGAGCCAATAAACATTGGCCAACAATGGGGAAGTCATCGCAATTCCATATGTGCTCCTCGAAAAGAAAAAACATGTAGTGTGTATAGGCGTGGTAAGTGTGACTGTGTGTTATTCCCTATAAATTTTAGATCACTTCAAAATGGAATATTGAGCCAAAATTACACTTAAATACGATCCACAGATGATATGTCCAGTCTTTATGTCCACTGCCTTTATGTCCACTCTTTTATGTCCACAGCCTTTATGTCCACTGCCCTTATGACCACAGTCTTTACGTCCACCTTAATATATGTCCACAGTCTTTATGTCCATGCCTTTATGTCCACTCTTATATGTCCACAGCCTTTTCGTCCACTGCCTTTATGTCCACAGCCTTTTTGTCCACTGCCTTTATGTCCACTATTATATATGTCCACAGCCTTTTCGTCCGTTTTTTTGTCCACTCTTGTATATGTCCACAGAGACTTTATTTCTAAGTATGAAAAATATGGAGGGCAAACCTGAAGATGGAGGAGAGTTTGAAGGAGAGGAGGATTCTGAGGGGAAACACCGCGGACATTGGTATCTATCGACTAGGAATTTTACAACAATTACGAATATGAAGCTAAAAATTGAAAATGGAGAGGGTGTAGTAAGAGGGGGAGGGAAAAGGAGGTGCGGAAGGAATCCGAAGGAAACACCGCGGACATTGGTGTCTATCGACTAGGAAATTTACAACAATTACGAATATGAACCTAAAAATTGAAATTGGAGAGGGTGTAGTAGGAGGGGGAGGGAAAAAGAGGTGCGGAAGGAATCCGAAGGAAACACCGCGGACATTGGTATCTATCAACTAGGAATTTCACAACAATTACGAATATGAAGCGAAAAATTGAAAATGGAGGGGGAGGGAAAAGGAGGTGAGGAAGGAATCTGAAGGAAACACTGCGGACATTGGTGTCTATCGACTAGGAATTTTATAACAATTACGAATATGAAGCGAAAAATTCAAAATGGAGGGGGTGTAATAGGAGGGGGAGGGAAAAGGAGGTGCGGAAGGAATCCGAAGGAAACACTGCGGACATTGGTGTCTATCGACTAGGAATTTTATAACAATTACGAATATGAAGCGAAAAATTCAAAATGGAGGGGGTGTAATAGGAGGGGGAGGGAAAAGGAGGTGCGGAAGGAATCCGAAGGAAACACTGCGGACATTGGTGTCTATCGACTAGGAATTTTATAACAATTACGAATATGAAGCGAAAAATTGAAAATGGAGGGGGTGTAATAGGAGGGGGAGGGAAAAGGAGGTGCGGAAGGAATCCGAAGGAAACACTGCGGACATTGGTGTCTATCGACTAGGAATTTTATAACAATTACGAATATGAAGCGAAAAATTGAAAATGGAGGGGGTGTAATAGGAGGGGGAAGGAAAATGAGGTGCGGAAGGAATCCGAAGGAAACACTGAGGACATTGGCGTCTATCGACTAGGAATTTTATAACAATTACGAATATGAAGCGAAAAATTGAAAATGGAGGGGGTGTAATAGGAGTGGGAGGGAAAAGGAGGTGCGGAAGGAATCCGAAGGAAACACTGCGGACATTGGTGTCTATCGACTAGGAATTTTATAACAATTACGAATATGAAGCTATAAATAAAAGGCTTAAACAATGTCTCTGCATGCCTCTCACCAAGACATGTGACCCACTTGAGACCGAGACTGTTAATGAATGTTATGCAGATGAAGAAGATTTTCTGTGGCTTGTAGCATTGTTTGAAGCATATTCAACATGTTATGGTGTGTTGTTGAACATGGAAAAATCCAATGGCCTGTTATGTGGAAGCTTGAAAGACAGAAGGGACACACCTCTAGGTTTGAGTGATGAAATTATGGCTCCAACTTGCCTGACTGGGAAAGGATGATGTACTATAGTCAAGCTGACCACAGTCGTCTTGTGGAAGAAGAGAGTTTTAGCCAAAGAGAGAGTGTAAAGAGCACACCGTTACCATGGCAATGGTGCACTGTTGTCATTTTCTCTTACCCCTTCTGTTTCACTGGAATTAATGTCGTGAGTGACTTATAGTGGGTGTTTGGCTTTCAGTATCTCTTTGGCTTATTTGCTGTGATTATTATAATTTGCGTTTTTCATTTCATTACGTTTAATAACAAAATGTCAAATGTGAAATCCAAGACTGGTCGAGGAGTCTCAAGCATGAGAATCCATCATTAAAGTTTGGAATTATTTTGAAAGAGAAAGGTACAATGGGGAACCATTGCTTCCTAACTCACAAGCTATAGAGAGGACATCACAAGCTCTACAAATCAGCAAACCCACTGATTTAAGAATTTCAAAAGAGAAGTTCAAAGATTCTTCGAGTAAAGTTGACAATATCTTAGTGACCGCTAGGAAGAAATGGCCAAGGGAGAGTCCAAAATTGAACATTGATTCTTTTAACCCGTCAGCATCCTTCTGCATACTGGGTACGTCGGACAAAAACTCTACATGCGGTCGTCCTTCGTACTAGGTACGTCGTGGAGGTCGCTAGCTTTCTTTATTTTTTTGACAGTAAATTTTCTTAAATATGGGTAACCTTTATATATTTAAAAGAGGAACCTTTGGCCTACCTATTTATCATCACTCTGCATTCTTTTTGTCTTTTTTATTACACTTAATGTGCATTAAATTTTGTGATTGATTTTTCGCAAATTGGGGAATCGCGTCTTCTAAAAATCCCCTATCCAATGTTGATAGGAACCCTATCTTGACACCAATGCTACTGCAAAGTGAAACAAGATCTAGACTGCTTCTCTGCTGACAAACTTTGCTTTCTCCTTGGTTTTTCTTAAGGGTCAGAGGTTGAGAGGTATAAGACGAGGAGAGCCGAACAACGAAAATCATTGTTCGGCTCTCTGCGGGCCATGTGCTTGCTTCAGTATTTCTTTAGACCATTATAGTATAAGATAGAGAGAAAGAAATGTCTCTTCTTGGGTCCAAGGTCTGTTTACAAACATAAATCACTGAAGATGTGTAGTAAGCAAAAGTTTCGCAGTGAGCGCTTGCGTCATGCCCTTGCACTCGAGTCTTCGCAGGAGAAACATTCTTGTGCCGCTCTCAAGAACTTAGTCTGAAGTGAATGCTAGTAAAAAAAATTCAATATAGATGATTCATCGAAGTTCTATTTTCTTGTAAATTTCATGGTAAATGGGATAAAGCAAATGCCTTTAAAAAACTTTTAACTTTTCTAATTTTCTTATTATGCGTACATTCTGATACATACAACATCATAGCTCCGTTTATACTGAACGAAATAGGACAAATTTCACCATGTAACTTCTATAATGACTATGAATGACTACTGTACAACTCAAAACTTTATAAGCTTTATGAAATGTATTTTTAAAATATATGAAATGTAAAATTTATTTCAAATTTTAGCCAAGACATGAAAAAGTAGACCTGCGAGAAACTTTTTTCCTATTTGGTTTACGTAGGTACATCGAACGAATGAAATGTTAATAAAAGCTGAAATATTATTTTAAAAAAGACTGTGTATCAATGCCGTTTATAGTTTTTGCAATACTGAAACATATATGAAAGCACGGGTGTGCGCTACTGGTTGGCAATCTGTATTTTGTATTTCTCTTCTCTCCTGTAAAGAGTGTGCTTAATGTAAGATAATATAAAAAATTGTTTATAAATGTTATGTTCTACTAAAATCTTCAAAAAATTTTATAAAAATCCAATAAAAATGAAAAAAGTTATGAATTTTTCAATTTTCAGGAATCGAAATTGCAAATTTTTAAAAACCTCATCTGATCGCAAACACGCGATTTAAGTAAATGTCCTGCATGCTTGAAAGGTTAAACAAGCTGCTATTGGCTGCCATATCCATGGCTATTGTGAGAGGAGAGAATATCCTTGATTGAGAAGCTGCTGTCATCTTTGAAAGAAGTGGATCTTTTTAACGGTGAGAAAATATGGCTAAGAAATATTTTAAATAATTCAGGGTTTAAGTGGAAGAAATTTAGTGGTGGTTGAAAAAGTTTAATGAAAAGATCTGACATAGTGGCTTGGTGAGGCAGATTTCTGCAAGACATGGCTAGATTGAAGATGGAAGATGTTGTTTGGCTGGATGAAACTTGGGTGAATGCTGGTTACAGAAAATCTCATATTGGACTAATGACTCCACAAAGGGGTTAATGCCAGCTCCCATGAGAAAGGGGGCTCGACTAATTTTAATCCATGCTGGAAGTACAGAGGGGTTTGTGCCAAATACAGCCCTTCTGATTCAATCAAAGAAAATGGGTGATTATCATGAAGAGATGTCAGGAGAGAAATTTAAGGATTGGTTTACCAACTGTTTGCTACCAAATTTAAAAGGGAAGCAAGTCATTGTGATGGACAATGTCTCATACCATAGCATTCAATTGAATAAGCCACTTTCTTCCATGTGGCACAAGATGGATATATATAATTGGCTGAAGGCTTAAAAAATTAATGAGATGGGCCCAAAAACAAATAAACAGGAACTATTGCAGTTAGTGAAAATATACAAACCACATTTCCCAACTTATGAAATAGCCAGGAATTACAAGCATCAAATAATTCGTATACCACCTTACCATTGCCAATTTAATGTAATTGAATTAATTTGGGCCCTAGTAAAAGGTTATGTCGCCAAATGCAACAAAATGTCAGATGTGAAATTACTCACGGAGGATGCAATAAAGAATGTAAGGGTTGAAAAGTGGAAGAGTGTGGTTGCACACACATTCAAAGAAATAAAGGAAGCATGCAGACTTGATAGATTTGTTGAATCCCAAGCATTACAGAAGACATCATTATATCACTAGGGAGCAGTAGCAGTAGCAATTCGAACTCCGAGGATTCAGATGAAGACAATGACCATGCTCATCCTGTTCAGAGGTATTCAGAAATTCTGATTTCTCCTAAAAGATTAAGTAATTTGACATTTCATGTTTTAATATAATTTATTTTCTTATTTACAGAAGAATTGAAGTCTGCAGAACTTGGCATCTTTCCATTAAATTAAAAAATATTTATGTTTCTTTCATTTATTTTGAAAACCTTTTACTGTAATTGAAATTGTGATCATAATTGATTCATTTAATGTAAAGAGCAACACATCTAATGTTGGATACAATATTATAACTGCTTGTTATAAAATGCTTTAAAACATTCTTAAATAGACAATATTTTGTTTTCTCAAATATCGCTCTATTCCCATTGTAATGCCTAGTCTCACACGTGTAATGAACAGTGACTTAGCAGGTTAGGGTAAATCGATGGTCGTTACAGCATTTGGCAACATTGCCTTCCTACCGGGGGGGGGGCAGGCAACCAGCTCTTCGGGTGCCAACTCTGGACGGCTCGACTTTAATAACGGCTTGAAGGTCCTGCTAAAGAGGGTTAAGGAAGGGACTGATAAGGGGTCGATGTCAAGGATCTGGTTGAAACTTCTTGAGGTGAAACTAGAGACAAAATAAGCGGACACGTGTCCCGGCTTTCTTCCCCATAGGCCCAAGTTCGAGAAAAAATGGGCAAAATAGATTTGCACGTAAAATGTATACCGGTATTTAACGCGTCCATTTCATAGAGCGCCGTGGCTGCGGTCGCTAAGGCGTTAGCATTGTTAAACATAAGGTCGGTGGTTCAAATCACACCATCTGCGAACTTCTTTTTCGATTTTATTTCCGTCTATTTTTTAAATACCAAGCTGGGTACGTTTCTCAACTTCGTTATATGTGATTAAATGTTTTTTATAGTAATAAAATAATTTTTCATATTTTAATCTTTCATTTTTTATTTGCCAGCGGTAAAAAGAGGTGGTCCTCTTCACTATTAACCATTCAACTGAATATTTTTAAGGCAAAGGCTTGGATGGTATTTATCGTAAAAACAAGGTAAGCACAGATATTCCTTGCACCACGCGCATCTTACGAAACTTATTGCGAAACATATGCACTTCCGTTTGCGTAGGTCTTGGGGAAAACAATCCTCCCGAATGTTCATGAAAACACTTCTGGTGTCCGCTAATTTCGATGCATACCATGCATTCTGGAGCATTTCTCGGAATGCGGGTGAAGACAGCCACAAGATGCCATATTAATGTAAATTGCTTACCTATAAAAAAACGAACAGCCCCCGTTATATTTTGTTTATCGTGATTATCTGATAAAAACGAAGCATTGACGACGTCTTCATCGTCCGGTGCAAGGCTACTTCCGGAGGGTCCGGCAACTGGATCGATCTCCATTGATAAAGCGAAATGGTTCATGAAGTCAAAAGTCGAAATCAGGGAGGTAATCAAGACTCGTAAAATATTACGATAATCGTAAAAAAACGAAAAATCGCAATACTGAACGATCAAACAGCTAAATCGTAATCCAAAAAGAGTGCAGAGGTCGTTAACGGTAGAGTAAGTGATCCAGCGAGAGAAGCACGTAGCAAAAGCAGCGAACGGCAATAACTGAATTGGTGATGATCTGCGGCCTTTAATTGTAAGAGCGATCCACAATAGCACGCGTATTGCAACATTGTTGCGGGGAAATATGTAGAGTTTTAGCATGCGCGTCACCCCGCTTGGCGTCACGGGCACCATGAGAAACACTCACTTAACGGCGTGGTGTGGCTATCTTTGCGTTGCACTTCGCTTTTTCTTCATAGAAAAGCAAGGTCGGCTTCGTTTTTCAAGCTTCGACGATGCGTTACTTCTAATTTTGGTAAACCCGAAGAATAGTTCCTAGTTTACCAAAAATTAGTTTATTTAACTCGTAAATACTATAAAAAACATTTAATCACAAATAACGAAGTTGAGAAACGTACCCAGCTTGGTATTTGAAAAAATAGACGGAAATAAAATTGAAAAAGAAGTTCGTAGATGGCGGGATTTGAACCACCACCAACCTTATGTTTAACAATACTAACGCCTTAGCGACCGCAGCCACGCCGCTCTATGAAATGTCCGAGTTAAATACCGGTATACGTTTTATGTGCAAATCTATTTTGCCCATTTTTTCTCGAACTTGGGCCTATGGGGAAGAAAGCCGGGACACATGTCCGCTTATTTTGTCTCTAGTTTCACCTCAAGAAGTTTCAACCGGATCCTTGACATCGACTTGACAACGTCCCCTTGTGAGAAGTGGAAATGCAAGGTACGAAGAATGTCTTTGAGAGGTAGAGGGTGCTGGTGGTCACTAACAAATTTTTGGTCCCATGCAGACAGTATCCCTACCAGTATCATTCATCAGGTTCATCCAGGGACTACTTGTGGATTTTGAATGGTCTGAAGAAGGGCACCAGATGACAAGTTTAGTGATCATAATCCCACACAGGGAAGAAGAAGGTTTCAGAGCAAAATCAACGCTTTCAGAATTCTCTATATATAGAGATGTTTGTTCAGCTCTACTGATTCCTCATTGAGGCTAGTAACAGAGAGCAGACTTAAGATATAGGAGGCTCTGCAGAGCACTTCCTCAATGGGCTGCCCCTTGGATAGTCCAACAGTGTAGATAGTTTTTACAAATCCTTACTAATCTTCTGGAGATCCTTAAGAGTGCAAATCACAGGGAACTCTACTCTGTTTCCATGGGGATGGCCACCAGAAGGGAATGGCCATTATGTGGAAAATATGAGAATGGAAACCAATGGAGCTTCTTTCACACAAAACAACCTTTAGAAAGAACAGAAGTGGTGAGACAATTTGTAATTTGACACAACTATAGGTTTTTGGCCACAACCAATGAGAAACATTTGAAATTGTTAAAATGCAAATTTTTAGTTGTTTTTACCCCATTATTATTGTCTCATAAGAAAAGAATGTAAATTGGTGCAGAGGTCTATTTATTTGTATATTTTCTTATTAAAATTATTTCCCGCCAAGATTTGAACTTATGACTTGTGAGAGTAAATGCTAAAAGAAATTGTGTGAAGAACGTTACTCTCTCTCTCGATTCAAGTCAGCTGAAATGCTTGCAGAATGCAAGCACCATCTACACCACCTCCAAGGGAGCATGTAAGTTCACTAGCCTAGAGATACACTACATCAATCTGTATGGCAATGTATAGTGTTGCCAAGTCCCTAAATGGGGCTAGTTTCTTGTTCTGAAAGAGTAAAGTAACCATACTTTTAGAAAAGTTACAAGCCATACTTCGACCACCAATAGTCTATATCTAAAAAATCATATGTAGCTATTTATTTTGTTTTCACATACACACATGCATTCAGAGAGGTTTATTAAATATTCAGCTGTACTCAAAATGTTTAAAAACTTACATTTACATAAACTCTGACCAGGATGCCAAACCTAAGTAAAATGGCCTCAAAAGAGTAGTCTTTAGCATTGACTACGACTGCAGTTTCCCTCAGTCCACCATCACTCCTGCTTTCTTCTGGATCAGCATACTGAACGCTGTCTAGAATGGGAAAGACTACTCCCCTCTCTCTGGAACTGTCCCGCTCAACTTGAAGTCTCACCCATAACCGAAAAAAGAGTTCATTGCTTGCTTCTGAAGCTCTCTTAGCTCCAGTATTCTGTTTGTTACAGTTCATAGCAATCCTGTAATGACAAGATAGTTATTTTCACACATCATTAAATGAAATGAATATGATTATGAAAAATGTTTTCTTTTGTAGAAAGATATGCAAATAAAATACTTTCTTTTTAAAAATAAGATGACTAACAATAAGTCAATTCTAATTAAAAACATTTGACACAAAGAAATGTTTTGCAGTTGACAATAAAAGAACTGGTTTGCCAACCTTCACCATTAGCCAACCTGAGGATGTTTCACATTTGATTAGAGAATGTTAATTTTGCTGTTACATTTTTCATGTAAAAAGTACACAGAGAAAGCAACATGACTGTAAGTGAATTTTACTTTGTAATTACAGTAAAAATGTAACAAAAGGAGATGTTGATAAATGAGGGCACCGTTGTGCAAGTTATAATGTTGTTAGAAGAACTAAAAGGTGGCCATTAGCTATGTTTTTACTATCTCCATACATAGTTTAGGAGAAAGTATTATATTAGAGAAAAAATCGAATTCAAGATTACAACAGAAATACACTTTATGAGTTCCCCTCTGTACATTTTCACTATATTCTCCATGATGCTAGTGTGTGGAGGTGTGTGAAAGAATTTTGTGAATTCTCTAGCACAAAATCTAATAATCAGATCTGCACAAAACTTAAATTAAAAATTTTTTATTAGTAAATGAAAAACTGAAAAGGTTTTGGTTGAAATTGGTCAACCAGAAATAGGTTTATTCTTGTTTTTTCCAAGTTTTCCAAATATCTCCTTTAAAATTCAATTTATTTAAATATTTGTTATTATCAAACTTGTAGACTATAATTTTCTACAAGTTTTGTTAGAAACATTTTTTCATAAAATAGGCTGTTTAAGAGATAATGTGATTATTCTTTTGAATGTATGTTAAGTATGTCACTAAGTGATACCATTGTTTATGTTACTATGATAAAATTTGATAATTTATGGTATCACTAAGTGATACCATTGTTTATGTTACTATGATAAAATTTGATAATTGTTGATGGCAATGCATATGCTGCAAAGGGTAATTTTAATTGCGCATCGATAATATATTATCCACAGAAACAGCTAACAATTTTATTCACTTATTGTTTTTTCACTGTGAAACTTATTCATTGTTTAAATACTATTCACGGGTGTAATTTCCGATAATTATTCTTGAAAATATTGATACTGAGGGCATTCATATTCGTTACTCTGTGTGGAGAAAGTCCTGTGGTTGATACATGGGTGTCTGCAGGGGGGAGGGGGGCACTATGCAGTCGTCTTACATGCACCGATCAGAGAATACCAAGTTTTTGTATTTTTTTCGTGTGATAGGTTTTTGAATCTGTATAAAATTGACATATGTCATAACAGGAAACTTTGTACATAGTATTCCTGCTTTATTCCTTAAATTTTACTTTATTTATGCCTGCCACACGTAGAGATTAATTTTAAATTTGAGGGGTTCTGACCATGAGCCTAAGCAGCCTCTCAGACCGCTCTTCTGCTGAAAAACATGCTTCATCCTATTGAAACCATTCACTTGAAAATCAGAAATTCGGAAATCTCTGTGGCATACAGTCAATGCCTAACTTCGTTCGGAAGGAAGAGGCACCGGAAGTCCTAGCTAAGAAAAGGATTGGTCACCATGAAACCCTTTAAAAATGCATCATTTTTTAGGCATTGTTTATAGTCGCGTCAACAGCTAAGGTTATTAGCGACTATTCACAATATTCAGCTCATACTGTTTTTGGCGAGCACATATATTCATGCCCATAGCGAGATTCGAACCGCGACCCTAGAGTTGGGAGTCTACCGTGGATGGGAATAATGCAACATAAAATAACTTCTGTTCTCCGGGTGGCCTGGGACCTGCTCCCTCATGTCAGCTAGTCACAACAATGTAATACATTCTTACATATGTTCCAATTCAGCCCACATTGTAGACAATTTAAGCCTTCGTAATATTCCTTGAAAAAGGAGCTACATATCAGTTCTGCTTTGAGATCTGTCCAAGTAGTATGGAAAGTGCATTTGTGATGGCACTTTTAGCTAAAAATCAGGTTTTATTTATCATTTAGGGTAAGTGTTGTGTTTCTTGATTGTTTTACTATAAAACAACATAAATATCAGAGGTATGTACTTTAAGTAATTTGAGTTAAATAATATTTTATATTTTCTAGTTAGGTTATAAACTCTTTAATTTTGAAAAGTTACACGGATATTTGAGAAAAATAAAGAGCCTGCAGGAGCGGGATTGTGTGAATAAGAAAAACATTATCTTTGCAGCCCTCCAATTGCTATTTTAAATATTAGCATGAAAGAAGAAGTACTCTTACACATATTTAACTAAACATTTTTCGGTTGGAAAAATATAAACATTAGTTAATTTCAGTAAGAAGGTAAGGTAATTTTTTGATGTATTTATTATCTGGTATATTAATCACATGAATAAAATATTATTATATTTTTCAATAACAGGAATATACCGTATTCACCCGAATCCAAGACGACCCTGAATCTAAGACGACCCCCCATTTTGATGATTCCAAAACAGAAAAAAGCTCAAATTGACCTTCATTACTACAAAAATTATAAATCTTGTGAAATATTTATTTTCTCTTATACTTTTCTTGAATGTCATTGTCTTTTAACATTTTAAAATCATAAGATCACATCACAAATAGAACCATTCAGGTTTTCAAACAAATTAAATGGTAGCATTCATTTTAAGATAACATTAAAAATAAAGTAAATACATTGAAAGAATATACTCATTTCAGGACAACAAAAAAACATTTCAATCCAAGTGCTGCATAAAATCATTTTATTGTGTTAGTCATCATCACTGTCTATGCAACATTCACTATTTTCCTCATGCTCACTATCTTTATCACTCTCAACTTCATCATCAGTCTCCCACAAAACATCATCCTCACTCCCATCCATGGCATTAGATAAGCAGCATTTCTTAAATCCTTTCACTATTACTTTTGCATTTATTTGTTGCCACGATGCCTTGATCCATTGGCAGAGCATTGCAACTTCAGGTTTCTTAAGATTTCCTTTTGGTGTTAAAGTGTGAGTTCCACCCTGTAACCACTCAGAATACAAAACCTTTAAATTATTTTTAAAACACTTATTGACAGCAACATCTAAAACTTGAAGTTGCGATGTCATTCCTCCAGGTATTACAATAAGATCAATATTCATCGCACTCATTATGTTTTTAATTTCAGGAGATAAGTGTCCTTGAATGCATCCAGTGAAAGCATTGCTCTTTGTTTCAGCAAAGCTCCTGGCCGTCTATTCCACACCACATGTAACCAATCTCTCATTAGTTCTTTAGTCATCCACCCCTTTTCTTGACACCTATTATTCCACTTGGCAAATGTTTCTTAGGCATTGTTTTCCGCTTTAGAATCACATATGGTGGTAATTTAGTCCCATCTGCTAAAACCGCCAACATTACCGTGATTCGCATTTTTTCGTTGTCTGTAGTTTTAATTAGGACGGACTTCGCACCTTTTTCGTTCACAGTATAATTAGATGGCATGTAGAAGAAAACCGGAGTTTCATCGGCATTTCCTATTTGGCTCAAAAGGTAATTATTGGTTTTTCTAAGTCCAATTATGTATTTCTGGTAAGCGAGAAGTTTTTCTACATAGTCTTCTGACAATTTCTGACACAGCGAAGTTCGTTGCCGTAAAGAAAAATTATTTCGTCGCATCATTCTCACGCACCAACTTCTGCTGGCCTTGAATTCTTGCAATGATATATTAAGTCCTCTAGTAATTTCATTAGCTTTAAGTATAATACTTTCAGTCGAAACAGGCATACCGTTCTTCCTCATGGTGCGCACAAACTTGACTACTTCTTCTTCAATGCCATGAAATCGGCCTAATTTTGGACCACTGAGCGACTTCCTTGTGGCTTTGGCTTTTTCTAGTTCCTGTTTTGAGAGTTTCCATCCACGCACATTTGCCTCAGATACACCGAACTTTCTACTCGCATCACAGTTATTAGTTTTTTCGGCGTAATTTATCACGATCAGCTTAAAATTTGTATCTTAGCTCCGTCTAATTCCTTTGTTAACTTTCCCTTTGCACTCTGCCACGTACTTCAACATAATCTGTCATTTTAACTTAAGGGTTGTGCATTTAAACCAAGAATGCACAACTCAAAATTACTGTCACACTTAGCGTATCGCGGTGCGTCGTTTGAAAGGGGAATCCCAATGATTTCCGCTCTCATTTGTTTTGACATTGCGGTTGCCATTACGTGCAAGATGAAAGTACGTCGTCTGTGTTATGATCGTCGACGATGATTATTAGTCTAAATAATTATTATTCCCGTCATGTTTTTCTTATTGTTATTACTATTTGTTTATTTCACTTCTTTATGTACGTACTTGAATTTGCTGTTGTGAATTGTTTACTCTAATATACCATTTGTTGTAAAAACCGTTGATTAAATGCTTAAATATACTTCGTATTCGAATGTAAGACGACTCTTGATATTTACAGCTGAAAATTTGGAAAAAAAGGTCGTCTTAGATTCAGGTGAATACGGTAACCCCATGTATAATACAAATTATCTCAAAAAACAGAAATTGGATCCAGGAATTGATGAAGTGGATGATCAACTTGAGAAATCCAGAGTAAATACCTCTCAGACAGTCAGAAATGCATTTGAGTCTTCATTGTCACAGTCAGAAAAAGATACAAACAAATCCACTTCATGTAGTACGTCGTTTGATGTCGCATCAGAAGTTAGTGAACATTTTGATATTGGATTGTATATAGCTAAAACACCACAAAGTATGTCTAGTGAATTTAAATATGAAATATTAACTAATTGCTGGACACCTTCACCGACTTATGGCTTTAAGCATGATAGTGAAAATAGTAGAGTTTTCCGTCATCTGCGGCTTACACAGTGTACTCCTTGGTTGGCGTATTCTGCACATTTAATGGGTGCTTTATGTAAAGTTTGTATACTTTTTTCTCAAAGGGTAAAGAGGAGATTTCAAAATTCTTTCGTTAACACATTGTTTAAAAAATACAAAACTTTTCATGAAGCTGCAAGTGCCCATGCCAAAACCCACTGGCATAAAACTTCACAAATAGAAGCCAAGCACTTTATTTCAATTATGAAAGGCAAAAGTCCTTTGATACAAATGTTGCTAAACAAATCACCTGCCAATGCAGTAGAGGAAAATAGGGCAATACTGTATTCAATAGTGTAAAGCATTGTTTTGTGTGGTGCAAATGACATTTCATTACGAGGTAAAACTTACAATACAGGAAATGTTAAAACCCTGTTAGACTTTCGGATCGAAGGAGGTGACGAAATTTTAAAAAAACATTTAGTAACTTGCAATGCAAAATCAAAATACACATCTGTTAGAACTCAAAATGAAATAATAGAAATGCATGGGTGCATTTTGAGAAATGATATACCGTATTTGCCCAAATACAAGCCAATGTTTTTTGTCAAAATCTATCATGAACAAATCACCCCTCGGCATAAATGTGAGTCCGAGAAAATTTGGGTTATGGTTAAATCTCGAAGTCTCTCATTACCTTCGTGTGCAAATGATAGTACTATATTTTTCGTAAAGTAAATATTTGACCTACGATGAATATCATCATCACCATAGGTAGTCTGTCCATTGACAGGTCCGTGATTATTCTAGGTTAAACTTGGTTTTCCATATACTCCTATTTTCCGAAGTTTTCTTCATGACTTGATAGCTCTCTTTCCCTTTCAAGTCGTCTACCAGCTGAAACCTTTTCCTACCTCTTTCTCTTTTTCCATCCAGTTTTCCCTCTAGCACTTCTTTAATCATGCACTCTCTCCTCAGGTAATGCCCAATCCAGTTCGCCTTCCTCTTTCTGATAGTCTGTATAATCGTTCGCTTCTCTCCTATTCTTCGTAATACTTCCTCATTTTTCACCCTATCTGTCCATTTTATCTTCAGCATTCTTCTCCATGTCCACATTTCGAAGCTTTCTAAGTATTTAATATCATTTTTCCTTAGCATCCATGTTTCTGCTCCGTACAAAGCTATACTCCATACATAGCATTTTATCAACCTCTTGCGGATTTCCTGCTTTATATTTCCCATTAGCAGGAGTTTCTTTCTTCTGAATGCGGCTTTTGCTTTTGTTATTCATTATTTCATCTGTACATTTTGCTTCTCTTGTTATGATGCTTCCAAGGTATTTATAATCTGAAACTTGTTCTAATGGCTTTCCTCCAATACTTATATTCAAATTTTCTTCTTCTTTACTTGATATTCGTATAACCTTGGATTTTTCTGTATTAATTTCCATACCGTATTTTCTGCCTGTTATCACTAGTATATTTATCATTTTCTGGAGTTCCTTTTCCTTTCTTGCTAGAAGTACTTGATCATCCGCGTATTTCACTGTTCTTATAATCCTTCCTCCGATTTTGAAATCTCCTGTGTCTTCTAACGCTTCCTGCATTAGTCTCTCTCCATATATATTGAATAGAATCGGCGATAGACAGCAGCCCTGTCTTACTCCTCTACCGATATGTACTCCGCTGGTGTCCGTATTCTCCAACCTGACCTTTACAACTTGATTCACATATAGATTCCTGATCAGTCTCCTGCCTTTCCAGTCTACACCTATATCCTTTAATATCCTCATCAGCAGTACCCAATTTACTCTATCAAAGGCCTTCTGCCAGTCGACGAAACATACGCAGCAATCTTGACTGTACTCTATTACCCTTTCTGATATGATTCTCACTACACCGATAGCATCTCTGGTTCCTCGTCCTTTTCTGAAGCCTAGCATTTCTTTGGCCTTTTTCTCTAGTCTTTTATTAAGAATCCTAGTGATGATCTTCGAAGTGTGTGACAGTAGGGATATCGTTCTGTAGTCCTTACACTGCATTGCCTTTGGCTTCTTCTTTAGAGGGATCATTGTTACATCTAATAAATCCTGAGGCCACACTCCCGAGTCATAAATCTTGTTAATTAGTTTCGTAATCACTTTTAGTCCTTCCGATCCCATGACTTTAAGTACCTCTACCGGTATTCCATCGCTGCCTGTAGCTTTTCCTTTCTTTAGTTCCTGTATCGCCTTTTCTACTTCGCTTTTCATAATACTTGGTCCCAAGTTGTCTTTTTCAATGCAATTCTCTTCTTCCAGTTCCATTTGTACCGATCCTGCCTGCTTTTTGTATAGTTCCTTAATGTATTCTTCCCATACCTGTGCTAAATCCTTTGGTTCTGCGACTATTTTCCCATTTGTATTAATAATTCCTTTACCACGAATCCAAATAGACTTCTTATCTTCTAACTCCAGTGCCCTAGCGTACATCATATCGTATCGTCCTAACTTCTCCATCTGTTGTATTTCCTCACATTTTTCTTTTATCCAATTTTCCCTAGCTTTATCTGTTACCCTTCTCAACTCGTTGTTTATGCGTCTATAGTTGGCTCTACCTTCTTCACTGTTAACATTTTTCCATTTCCTTCTCTCATCCATTTTCTCCAGCATTTCCTTAGTGATCCATGGTTTTCTGATTTTCTTCTCTTGTTTTCCAATCTCTTTATTCAAAGTGTCTTTGATGCGGATTTTCACTTCCTCCCATTCTGTATCCATGGTCTTCGGTTTTCCAAATTTCTAAGGCGATCTTCCAACTTCATGCTCAAGGCATCTTTCTGTTCTTTAAGTTTTTCTAGGTCCCAGGTCTGTCTATCTCTTCTCGTTTTCCTTATTTGTTTCAGCTTGCTAGTTACATCGACTATTAGAGGGATGTGATCTGAATCATTGTCTGCTCCTGGTAATGTCTTAGCATTTTTTATGCTGTTCCTGAATCTTTGTTTTACTAGGATGTAATCTATTTGGCATCTCATTCTATCTCCTGGGCTTTTCCATGTGTATAGCCTTCGTTTATGGTTTCTGAACCATGTATTAGTCACTACTAGGTCGTTATTAACACAGAATTCTACCAGTTTTTCTCCTCCTTGGTTTCTTTTCCCAAGTCCGTATTGACTGACAACATTTTCTTCTTGTCCTTCACCAACTAAGCTGTTCCAATCTCTTATGCAGTTTACCTTTCCTCTTCCGTCTTCTTCATAAATCTCGTTAATTTGTTCATAGATCTCCTCAATTTCTTCTTCTTCATGAGTGGACGTTGGCATATATACCTGGATTATCAACATGTCCACTGGGACTGCTTTTAGCTTTATTGCCATCAACCTATCGTTCGTTGCTGTTATTTTTGTCACGCTCTTCATCATATCTTTCCTAAGTACCAGAGCTACTCCCCTTGCCCCACTATTTCCTTCTGAGTAAACTTCCGTGAATACATTATTCGAGATTGAAGAAATATGTGGGAAATGGTATATATATATATATATATATATATATATATATATATATCTTGGCGAGATAGCTTGCGTAAAATGATGATTACGCAAAATGCGTTGATGGCTTGAATGCTCAACTGTTAGAATTTCGGTAAAACTTTACATGGAACGTGTATAATTATAAAAATGCAGTTTCTTAAGGCAATGTATATTCTAATTTTATTGGAAACAGACTTGGATGAAAAAATATCTTGGCGAGATCGCTTGCATAAATTGACGATTATGCAAAATGCGTTGACGGCCTATGAACGCTCAACTGTTTGAATTTCGGTAAAACTTTACATGGAACGCGTATAATTATAAAAATGCAGTTTCTTAAGGCAATGTATATTCTAATTTTATTGGAAACAGACTTGGATGAAAAAATATCATGGCGAGGTCGCTTGCATAAATTGACGATTACGCAAAATGCATTGACGGCTTTGAACGCTCAACTGCTTGAATTTTGGTAAAACTTTACATGGAACGTGTATAATTATAAAAATGCAGTTTCTTAAGGCAATGTATATGCTAATTTAACTGGAAATAGACTTGGATGAAAAAATATCTTGGTGAGATCGCTTGAGTAAATTGACGATTATTCCACATCCGTTGACGGCTTTGAACGTTCAACTGTTTGAATTTCGGTAAAACTTTACATGGAACGTGTATAATTATAAAAATGCAATTTCTTAAGGCAATGTAAATGCTAATTTCATTGGAAATAGAGTTGGATGAAAAAATATCTTGGCGAGATCGCTGTTACTATATTTGACCTTTTGTGAAAATGAAGATGAATGAAATTATTGCCACTGAATGTGGAACATTATTCAGCAACATAAAATTAGTAATTGGAGTAATATTTCAAAATGTAAACAACTAACCATTTCCCACATATTTCTTCAATCTCGAATAATGTATTCTAAGATGTGCATGAATGCCCGGCACACTTCAGCATAAAATCTACGAAATTTACGTTTTTGCCAAAAAATCGTGGAAATTTTTGGTGGGTCGGCTTAAATTCGGGCAGATATGGTAGTTGCCGCAGCAAATGCTTCCAAAGGGTTTTCCATTTTGGCTGATGAAATGACTGATTTTGGGGAAATAGAACAATTATCATTAGGGGTTAGATTTCCCGAATGTATCGGTGGACATACTTGTATTTGCAAAGAATTTCTTGGTTTTTTTGCGATATCAGATCAAAGTGCAGAAGGAATATCCAGAGAGATATTAAAGGCATGCTCTCAATTTAAATTGAAAACGGAAAATTTAGTTGGTCAGGGATATGATGGATGTTCTGCAATGGATGGAAAGGAAGGGGGAGTGCAAGCAAAAATTAGATCTTTGCACCCGAAAGCAATGTTTGTCCATTGTTCTTTCCATCATCTTAACCTCATAGTGAATGACTTAAATGGCTTGAGTGAAATCCGTAACACAGGTGGTACCATTAAGGCAATTATTAAATTTTTTCGGGAAAGTAGCAAATATTCTGATGTTGTGTGACATTCGTTGGATACAAAAACACAAAAGTATTCAAATTTTCACCGAAAATTTCGTTAAGATAGTCAACGAACTTGATAATCTTTCTGAAACTGGTGATTCTAACACGTGACAGTCAGCATTCCAACTTTCCTGTGCATGCAGAAATTCAGTTTTTATAATATCAATTGCAACAATCAGTAGATATTCTGCAATGTTGGAACCAGTAAATCAATCTTTACAGTCTGCTCAAATAGATTTGTTAAAAGTCCGTAATCACATTCAAGATCTAATTACCGTAAATACCTGTGTATAACGCGCACTTTTTTCCTTATATGTTGGGGCTGAAAAGCAGGGTGCATGTTATAAGAGGGTACATATTTATCAAGGTATTTAAAAAAATTAACTGCGCAGATAAAGATAAGAAAGGTAGATTTAATATGCATATTGGCCATAATAAGCATGTTAAGTTAAATTGAATTTGATTATATATGATATTAACTTTAATCTACGCGAATAAAACATATGGCGTGATTGAGGTCCCACACTAAAAGAGGCCCCACACTCTAAGAAATATTTATCGTACTTATAAAGTACATGCATTTACGAAAAAATATTGATGTGCCACAGTGAGAGATGTTGCTTTAGTTATTATAATTTACTTTTAAAAATTTTTGTCGCGTATGATGCCCTGCGTGCACACTTTGCACCGGGTCCCGCGATCTTCCTAGCCATCTCTGACATCAGTTTTAAATCATTGTTTTATCATATCACAATGATACTGACAATTTAATGCATAATCTATATAAATAAAATTGTTACCTCTGTCTGTACATTTGTTTTTTTTGTGTGTTTTGCATCACAAGAAGACGTTTGAACCGGTTTGCAGAATTGTTGTCTGTCTGTGTTTGTTACCGCATCACGTAAAAACAGCTGGTCGAATTTTTATGAAACTTGCAGTGTATCTTTAGACTGGTCCAGCTTAAAATATAGGCTATGTAGTGTGTCTCAAAAAAAATTTTAAGTGGGGGTTTGGGAGAGCATCGATTTGGTTTTTCGATGATAACTCTCGAGTAAATTAATTTAGGAAGTTGAAATTTGATATTTGTCACTTTGAATACAAGCATAAGATCGGGTTTGTAGATGAGCAAAATCAGACCAAGGGGAGGGGGGTTGTGGGGGGGGGGGGGGAACCCGTAAGAGAAATCGCTGATTTCAAGCTAACGGTTGATTACATCGAAGAAGTATAAATAAAAATATTTTAGGAAGACAATTTGGGTAAATATTTTAGGAAAAAGTCTGTCTGTCTGTTTGTTTGTAACCACATCATGTAAAAACGGCTGGTTGAATTTTTATGAAACTTGAGGTGTATCTTTAGACTAGTCCAACTTAAAATATAGACTACTAGCTGGAGTGCCTGTTGAATTTCAATGGATTTAGTGAATCTAAAACTTCGACTGTGTAACATGTAAGCATCTCAAGAATAAGAGAGTACACAGTTATAACTAGGTCCACCGCAACCCATATGGCCGCCGGTGTGCAAAACAAAATTTTCCGCCCCCTCTCCCACTCAACATGGTAGTATATACTGCAGGATACTTTTTTAAATGAAAAAAAGAACTGTATAAGACAAAGCGAAGATTATTTATTACAGCTCTGCAAAGGTGAATTTTTCTATTATTACAGTCTTTCTAAACATGAGAAAGAAAAAAGGAACAATATAGTTTATCACCAAAAATTGCATTTACATAGTTTAAACGGTTCACAAGGATGAAAAACTTTTTATTGTCAGAAGAAATTAAAAATAATCTAAACTAATATTCTTTATACTAAAATTGTCTAAACAGAATTAACGATTATAATATTAAATGAACACTCATTAACAAATAAATTACATGTTATTTAAGAGACTTAACTTATCTGGCTTTATAAGTAGAAATTTTTTAAAAATGATGTCATGTACATCCAACTTATCAGACAGTTCATTTTCTATGGATATCATTGCTAAATTTGATAGTCTCTCTTGCGACATTGTCGACCTTAAAATAGTTTAAATAATAATTTGAGTTTTGAAAAACTTCTTTCTCCCGAAGCTACAGACACAGGTAATGTCAGATAAATGCGGATGCCAATGGCAACATTTGGAAATGAAGAGATTAAATTATTTTGAAGAATATAGTCCAATACTTCACATGTATCCATTTCACGCTTTATGTAGAGCTTCAATATTTGAAGCTCTCCAAATAAATACTCCCCATCTAAATCTGATTCACTTAGACTTGCATCAGTCAGCTTATTATCCAATTCCTTACATTTAGCCAATAGCTCGCCGCCCTTCGAATCATTGAGTTTTGATGTATCATGAAACATGCTGAACAACTCACAGTGATCATTTAAAGTTTAAAATCTTTCTCTCAATGAAAATATAGCCCTGTCCAAAAGAGTGAAGAAAAAATTTATTTTAAAATCAGTTGCCATCTGCTTAGATATAATTACCTCTCGTGGCATTTAGTTGTAAATTAGTGATGATTTCATACTGAAGAAATGAGGAAATAAAAATTTTAAAATAAAATATGCAGTGAAGTGTTCTTATCGATAAGCAAGCATCAACATTGATTTTACTTTTACTTTAAATTAGTCTGATTTTACGTTTTCGTCATTATCAGTGAGCCTTGTCCAATTCTAAGTGGTGACAAAAATATTAAGACCTCAAAAGGAGGGTGATGCAACATTAAAAGGTTAAGAACAACAGCTCTAACGACTCATAAATTTCAATCACAAACTTAGGCAAAAAAGCAAAATTATATTTTACGGTAAAGTCTTCGATGCTAAATTCATTGAAATGTGTTGCGTAAATGGGAAACAAATAATTCAAGCGATTTCTTTCCGTAGGATAAAATTGATGATAAAAATTAAAGTTTTCCTCTATTTTTCTTTAAATGTTTCCTGTTCGTAGATCGTGTGCCAATTTCTTCTAAAAATAAGAAGCCTAAACATAGAGAAATCGATATTTACGTTAAAATCACAAGAATGCTTATAATGATTCACAAATTGATCCTGATTTTCTGTAGCAAACAATTTATTATCTGATCAGAGTCAGTGGACACAGACAGCAAGGATGTGAGTTTTGTTTCTTGAATGCATTTATTAATGCTCCAATAGATGAAATCAATTATAATATACAATACTTCTCTTGTTTAATAAAAAAATAATTAATTCAGACATCGATTTCACACATTACAAAAAATAGGGCAGCCGTTTTTCACTATCCTGAAGATTTTACTCTCTAACCTCTTTTCCCCAGAATACTGCCTACAGAAGAGTGAGCTTGCATTAGCAAAGGAATCGATTTTGCCCATAAAACCGGATGTAAATGCACTTGAAAACATTTTTGCACTAGAAATACGTTTTACCTATTGAATTTCTTAAGATCAAACTAACTGTCACCCCCTCACATACACTGCTCCTAATTATTTTATACAGTAAAACCTGTGAAAGACGGAAACCTGTAAAAGACACAAATTTTGGAAGATTGAAGGGGTTCTATATTCCTACATTTTGATAAAAAACAACTATTTTAGCCTGTTCAAGGTGGAAAATCTGTGAAAAACGGACATTTAGTCGAGTCTCATGAAATTCCACTTTTCGAGGGTTTTACTGTATTAGATCAAGTACACAAGAATAAATGAAGCGATATTGACCTCTAATTCAATGAATAGTTTTGGTGCTCTAAACGGCGATATGAATTACTATCATCTAAGTTTTTAGGAAGAAAAGCGAAACATTTATTAATTCTTTCATTTATTATACAAATACTTTCTATTGGAAAGTTGACAAAAAATGTCTGCATGGTAAAAAACAAAGATCGACTCGAATATAATGCACTTTATCCTGAAAATATACAAATGCGGGTCATGTTAAACTCAAAGTTCAAGTATTTAATTTCTTTAAGAATTATCAGATTTATGATGCGTAGTGAGCCTATTAATGTAACACAAGGTCAATAACTTACAGCACATATGATAAATTTAGTGAATAATGCCACAAGTTTCTTTAAATTCAGCTCCGAAACCTATAATAAAATGTCTTGCCATTTTCACTTTTACACTAATTTCGGGATCGCGTTATATCCGAGACAACACCACACATCTACTAGCATGGAAAAGATACATACCTCTTAGACAACAAATGTGGAATCCAAAGTATCACATGGTGTAACTCTAAAAACCAGCAATTTAAAGTAGAATTAGATCACACGGGAAAGAAACCTGCACAAAACGAATTCGAAGCACCAGCGGTGTCTCGATCTTCCTTCAACGACTAGCGATGAAATACTAACGAAAATAGCAAGGGAGTGAAATTAAAGTTCGTAGAATAATGACCTCTGGTTTGCAACCGGCATTTCCGAAACAAATGCTTTGGGAATACCCTTCCCTGATGTAAGAAGAAGAAGAATCTTAAATATTTGTTTTAAGTGCTCCAAGGGACACCTGCCCTGGAGAAGAATGTGTTAGAGCTATGGGAAATACCCGCGGCGTAGATTCCAAAAGGCTGAGATATAGTATTGCCCTTTTTCGGTCATTGCCGACTCTGTCACCCAGATCAGGGGTTTAAGAACACGGAGAGACCCTTCTCAGCGGGTACGCAGTTGAAAATATTTTGGCTGCTCTGGTTTTCCTCGTTACCCCTTTCATTTTGTAGGCAGGTAGGCAAAATTCGGCCGCCCTCACCCTCCATCGACTCATCGTTAGGCAGCCGCGAAAATCTCAAGCTCCGCCATACCTCTCAGGGCGTTATTCCTCTCTGGCCGCCCCTCCTCTCCCGCCTCCGGTGTGCCATGCACAACTCGCACACCCAGTTGCGGCGGCCCTGGTTATAACTGTCGAATAAAGCAAAAATGAAGAAAACCGCTCCATATTTTCCTATTTAGATGAATGAAGGAAGAAAATCTTGCATTGTGAAAAATCGAAAATAACGTATAAACTCCCTCCCCTCCCTTCCACCCTCTCCTTCCCTTCTCCCCCTCCCTCCCTCCCGCATCTGGTCGCTCCCTCTCCCACCCTCCCTCCCCCTCACTTCCTCCCCTTTGCTCCCTCCCCTCTCTATCCCTCTCACTCCTTCCCTCCCACTCGCTCCCTCTCCCTCCCTCTCTCTCTCTTAAATGTAAGAAGGGACTATATAGCCTCAATATAAATGCATTGAACTCTCAATTTCGACAAAAATGGGAGTTGTCAAGGTAGATTATAATTGGTATTGTAATAAAACTGATAAAATCACGTATTTTATTGATTCTAACCGCATTTCTACGTGAATTGGACCAGACTTTGGAATCCGTCTTCAATAAAAATAAAGTTTGTTCTTTCCCGTAAAAAAGTATCCAAGTCTGAAGTTTGTACCATGATTTTAAGTAATTTTAAAGTGCAAATTAAAAGTAGTCTACACTCATCCCTGTATTTCAGTTGCAGGATGCAGCAAAATACATAACGTTCGATACTTAAAATGTTTGCCATTTCGAATCAATGTGACGGACAGAAACAAAACCTTGACCATTCACTAAGTTAGGATGTAAGCAAGAATCATACCAAATTTGGTTATTCTAGCTTTTATCGTTTAGGAGGAGTTCCAAGAACAAACCAACAAACACACACTTGAAAATATATTATCTACTTCTACTATATTATACAGGGTGTCCAATTAATCTCTCCGGTATTTTAAGAAGCTATATTTTTTAAACCAATGCAGATATCATAGAAAAAGAATAACAATAAAAATGTATAACTAAAACAGTGTGCTGCACAGACAAAGATGCGCACAACCATGTTGCCAACTCCCTATCTAAAACTGTTTAAGATAGACTTCAATTCACAGTTTGACTTTTTTCGATATTTCTAATTCTTAAAAAATATAGCTTCTTAAAATACCGGTGAGAATAAATGGATATCCCGTATTTTGAAGCGTGTGCTTGTGTTTGTTGGTTTGTTCAGGGAACTCCTCCTAAACGATAAAAGCTAGAATAACCAAATTGGTACGATTCTTCCTTCATCCTAACTTAGTGAATGGTCAATGTTTGGTCAACCGGGATTAATCAGTGCTGCCAATATAGGGGATTAACATTTTTCCATAAGATGACACATATGAATCCATTTCTTGACTTGCAAGGTATTCTTCCTTCAAGCATTAAAATATGTAAATATGGACCGATTTTTTTCGTTTTTGCTTTATTCGACAAATAAAACTCTATACTATCTTATTCCTGCGAAGTTTACATGTTACACAGTCGAAGTTTTCAGAAATATGCTATTTGTTTCAAAATTTTGTGGATTTTTCCTACTCTTTCCAGGCGTTGCCAAGGCAGCCATCATTGTTACCTCCAATTCAGTTAGCTTCAATGAAGCTTATAAATAGACGAAAGTTTACTGTTATTCGATTTGCACTTTTGTTTAAGCAACAAAACGATCGATGTTTATGGATAGCAACGTAAATAGATACTGATTATTATTCAGGAAGCGTTTATTGATGAAAGTAACTGAACCTTTTTTCATCTATTGAATACTGGAATCTTACATTTTTTGTAAGTAAAATCATTATATTCTACATTATAATGTTTATTAACGTAAATAAGCTCACGTATCTGGTGTACATTTACCAGTCAGTGTTCAATCATGGACAACTGTATGTTGCTTTTTCAAGACAAAAAAGTAAATATTTCAGTGAGGCATAATTACACAAGAAATGAAGCTGGATGGTGAAAGTAATATGATAGGAAATAAAATTATCGTTATATTTGAATGTCATGGCTCGGAAACGGATTGTTACCAGCAAATATGATTAATTGTTAAGAAAAGCTAATTGTAATTTTAAAAGTATCTACTATATATTTTAAAGAATTTGTATGTTGTGCTGTAGTAGCTTCACTAAATCCGTTGAAATTCAACGGGAAATTCTGCAAGTAGTAGATGTGTTGTATCTCAAAAAAAATTTTAACTGGGAGTTTGGGAGGCATCGACTTGGTTTTTTGTCGATAACTCTCGAGTAAATTAACTTAGGAAGTTCAAATTTGATATTTGTCACTTTCAATGCAAGTATAAGATCAATCTCCTATATATTTATGAAAGTTTGTTTGTTTGTGCATCTATATATTTCCACACCGTTAAAGCTAGAATAATCAAACTTTTAACAAATACTTTCTTCACAAATATGAAGGTCGTAGGCTACTTTTTAATCCCAAATGTTTTATATTAACTGTACAAAAAGCAAAATAACTTTGTATGGTAATGCTAAATGCTAGATAAGGGTCAGAAAGAATGGGAAAGTTCTTTTCGAACTGTTCTGATGCATAAACTGTTCAATAAAATAACTGTTCTCATAAACTTCGTGCTCTCAAAGACTACTTCCTTATCCGTAATTGGACGGCAGGTACTGATTAAACAACGCGTATTTTCCCAAATCCTACTATTGATTTGAATCAAATTTGGTACGAGTATGGAGGGCTCCCAGAAATAATTCATACGTGGTTTTTGTTTCTCTCTGCCCGTTTTATTCACAATGGCCACCCGAGTGAATTCTTAAATACCATGTATCATCTAGAATTCTGATCGGATTTGAACCAAATTTCCCTGGGCAACGCTGGGTGTTTCTATTAGTAATAATAATAATAATGAGTTAAATGATGAATTTGTGATTGAGACGAAAATTTTAGGAAAATGTGTGCACTATACACGGGTATATAAAAAAATCGCAGAATACGAGGCCGAAAACCTACCTGCGCATTATACGTGGGTGTGCATTATACTCGGGTATTTACAGTAATATAATTCAGCAGCACAGGGAAAGTATGGAAAAGATTTTTCACAAAATACTTTCTGTTGCATAAAGTCTTGCAACTGAAGTGAACAGTGAAATCTCTGTACCAAGACATATCAAAAAACAAACTCTTAGAGCAAATTATTCTACAGATACGGCTGCAGAATAATATCGCAGAGCCATTTTCCTTCCATATATTGACTCATTACTTTATTCATTGAGCAGCCAATCTTCAGATGAACAGAAAAATGTATTCAACTTACATATTTAAATTACATCCTTGTGAAATGATACTAATGAATAGGAAAGAATTTATTGATATTACTAAAGAAATTCAAAATTTTTATCAAATACATAATTTTGTAACTGAAGCTAACATGTGGTATGATTCATGGCCTACAAAACAGCTTAAAGATATCCCAGCAGCACTGACCAAAATATTTGATAAATATATGGATTTTTTTCCCGCTATTAGATCAGCAATGTTAATTGCACTGACTTTACCAGCGACAACTTCTACCATTGAGCGGTCGTTTAGCACCCTTCGTAGAGTAAAAGCATGGCTTCGTTCTATAATGAGTGAAGATAGGTTAAGTGGACTGTGCATGTTGAGTGTTCACAGAAAAAAAATTAATGTAAAGACAGATTTTATTGAACGTGTAATAGATGTTTACGGTCAAACTCGAATGAGACTCTTATTTAACTTCACAAAATAATAAACAATACTTTATGTTAAATGTGTATTTTTTTCTTGCCCTCCATGAACTTTATTCTGCAGATGCCCATGGCTTGATACATCACATTTTTATTCTGTGAACCTACCTATCAAGGCATAATACGAACAGCCTTTGGAGAAGATGCTTTATCAAAAGCACAAACGTACAGGTATTTTCAAGATTCAAAGAAAGACAAGCATTTGTGGAAGATGAAGAATATTCTGGATGGACATCTACAAGCAGAACATATGAGAATATTGAAAGGGTTTGAGAGTTAATTCATCAAGACAGGCATCTCACTATTCATGATTTGTGCAAAAAACTGAATCTTTCTTATGGAAGCTGCCAACACATTTTATCTGGGGATATCTGCCAAATTTGGTTTTAATATTGTAGTATTCCACACTTGTTACATAAAAAGTGAACATTTTTGTGAACGAGTTTTTTTTAGTGTACGAACTAGTGTGTGTGCGATCCGTGAAGAAGAATCGAAAAGACGCCTGTAAGTTTGACCGCGAAAAAGGTGTGGCATCACTGGAGGAGAAAGCGGTGTGAGAAGCAAGACAGCCGGAGGGGCGACGGAGGGGGAGTGCAGCATAACAGGGAGCCAACCGAGGCAAGAGGGGTTCTTCTCTCGGGTTGGGGTTCTTGGTGCTTCTTCTTATCTCGGGGTGTAGTTGTTCTCTCTAAGTCACTCGAGAGGTTTGTCTCTCGTTATTGCTAAGCTCTTGTGATATTGCTATGTCTGTGTAATTTGTAAAAACTTGTAAAAGCCTTGGCGTGTATCATACGCACATATATTTTAATACATGTATTGGGGGGCAATCGTAATTGCTCGAAGTATATTTTGGGGATTTGTTGTAATTTGGGGAATAATATTTGTGAGTGTTATTGGGGACTTAAAAGTGTGGCGATGTGAAAGAAACGCCATCTGATAGGGGATCCCAAAAGGTCAAGAAGGAGGAACCCGCCATGACGCTTCTCACAAGGCAGTCGTCATAGAAGAACCGGTCACCAAGGATCATGCAACGTGCCAGACAAGAAGCCACCATTTAAAGTATTGTATGGGATTGATACGTGCTAATAAACACGAATGTGTCAATTTAGTCCTATAAATAGTGTAAAAGGGTAACTGTGTTTTCAGATGCATTGTTTTGTATTATATCTTTGAGTAGAAAGACAATATAGTTTTTTTTTAACTCTGGCGCCCAACAAAAGTTTTTTTTTTATATATTTGACGTTATCCCGTCGGATAACCCAAGGAGGTCTGCTGTTTCTAATTTACGTGAGGACGCGTAAAAAAGGGGCATCACAATATGTTAAGGCAGTGGTTTCCAAACTGTGGGGCGCACCACCCTTGGGGAGCATGGTGGACAGGTCAATGGGGTGCAAATAGACTTCACATTGTATTTACTGTCATTTTAACTGTCACAACCGTGAGACCTACAATATACAGTTGCCAAATTATAGCTATCAAGTGGTTAGGGCACAACATTTGCCATATATACAGGGTGAGCACAAAAGGACTTTAGACTTTCAAAATAATACAGAAAACAAATACAGTGTACATAGAACTTCACACCTACATTATTCGATAGAGAAACTCTCAAAGTTTTCTACACACCTCACAGTGACTCGATATGTGCTCTGCGAGCCGCACAGCAGATGTCGAGACGATAATCCAACTCGTCCCAAACTTTGTGCAGTGTCCCTAGTGATGGAAACTATAGCAGTTGTGATTCACTGCCTCAACTCTAGCAAAGATCACGGCAGAGGTGGGACGAACACTTTGTTTTTTATGTAGCCCTGCAAGTCTGGTGATCTCGGCGGCCATATGCACCACACGACGTCATTAACTCCTGCACATCTCCGGGGAAGGTGCGCATTCAGGTGATTCTGAAAAGCAATGTGGAAGTGAGGCGGTATCCCATCTTGTTGGAAGATAAAGTCGTTAGAATCCTCTTCCAATTGGGGCAGAAGCCATAAGGTAAGCATGTCTAGGTAAGAGTTACCCATGATGGTGTTTTCCATGAAAAAGAAGGGGCCATAAACCTTCTCCTTTGAAATTACACAGAACACATTCTTTCGATGAATCTTTTTCATGTTCGAGGGTGACATGAGGATTTTCTGATCCCCAAAGACAGACAATATGCCAGTTCACTATACCATTGATGTGGAAATCGCCTCTTCACTAAAAATGAACTTTGCAGGCAAGTCTTTGTCATTTTCAATCCTGGCTAGGATCTCGCGGCAGAATTCGTATCATATGGCCAAATCTTCTGGTTTCAGAGCCTGGACCAATTGAAGTTTGTATGGTTTCATAAGTAACCGCTTACACAAGATTTTGGAGACGGTTGTTTGTGGTAACTGCAACTCACAACTCGCTAGGCGCATTGATTTTTGTGAGGTGTGTTGGAAGCAAGCCCGAACGCAGTCCACAGTTGCATCAGACACAGAAGGCCGACCAGGACTCTTGCCTTTAAAAATGCACCCTTTCTGCTTGTACCAGGCGTAAATAGGTACTCAGCTGGGTGGTTCCATGTGAAATTGTGTGCGAAATGTACGTTGCACAGCTGTTACAAATCCTTTCTTAGCTAACTGCAGAACATACCAACTCTTCAGGTGTGGGGTAGCCATTTTCTAAACTAATGGTATCTAGCGGTGGCAGCGTGCAACAACAATCACCTGGGTCATTTGAAAAAAAACTTTGAGAGTTTCTCTATCAACTGATGTAGGTGTGAAGTTCTAAGTATGCAGCATTTGTTTTCTGTATCATTATGAAAGTGTAAAGTTCTTTTGTGCTCACCCTGTATGACATTTAAAGGAGTGCAAGGATGTTTTTCTTAGTTGAAGGGGGTCGTAGCTTTGTAAAGTTTGGAAAACACTAAGTTAAGGAATGAACAAAAGGAAAATTTACTCAATTTTTGTCGCCATCTTCAAAAAAGTTCAAGATGACTCAGATTTCTTGTCAAAGATTATTACAGGTAATGAAACATGGTTTTATGGGTGCTAATTGGAAACAAAGCAGCATTCATCCAAAGAAGCTCAGAAAAGTTCAATCAAATGTCAAGTGAATGAAGATCATTTTTTTACTGCAGTGGAGTTATGCATCAGGAATTCATCTCCCCTTACCAAACTGTGAATCTGTGTGTTGCAGCATCTGGGAGAAAATGTCCTTAGAAATGGCAAAATTGAGATAATCGTTAACATTCACTAGGAATTCACAAAATGGCCAGGTGATTCAATGCACAGGATGTGCAATATAAAAGCGTTACATAATCACCCCAGCAAATAAAAAATGAAAATAAATATAATTATTAGTGATAATGGACACACAAAATCAAGCACTAAACCAGTAATTATTAGACACCTTAAATTTACCTTTTGACATCCAATGTGTTATGTGTCTAATAATTACTGATTTAGCGCAAGATTTTGTAAGCGTGTGTGAGTGTGAAATCGTGTGAGTTACTGATGCAGAGGCAAAATTCTCACAAACTCATGCATAAATTACTGCAGTCACTGGCAGGAATTAATTTTCTGTAAGCTAGGTAAGAGTTTCTCTATGTGTCAGTATCCAATACATTTAGTCATTACCCAAACTTATGACATTAATACATGATACTTTGAAATTGAAATACGATTTTCTACTGCAGACATATGATGTTTGACATCCAATGCGCTATTCGAGTCTCCTTTCTTGTAAATATTTTCGGTCGATATTCAGTATGACAATATGATTCGTCCGCAATGTAGGTATTAATTTAATGATTGTTTTAAGTCTTAAAAATGTTAATTATAAAATATATAACACTCATTGGTTCTTAAACTATTAATTTATAGCAAAAATACGGCTTGGTACGTATTTTTTCCAAGGTCCTGGAACGTATCTCAATTTATAACATGTAAGTCTATGGGAAATTGATGTTTGACTTACGATAATTCGACTTTCAGGGATGCATTAGAGTTGTAAGTCAGGAACAACCTGTAGTTACCATAACTTAACAGTTGAGGCATCTGTTTGTTTAAACTTGAGGTCACAAATATGGCCCCAGAAAGGTTTAACCTGCCACTCAATCATTATGACTTAAGACTTTGAAAATAATTTATAAAACTTCTCACAAATGACATTCTTGCAGCTTTCCAGTGATATCCAAGCAAAATAAGAAATAAATTTTCATTAGTTCAAAAAGGTGGTTGTCTTTCAAATTTTACTTACTTCTGCAGTTCTAAGGGATCGCTCTGTGGAGGGGGTGCATAGCCCAATGATGCTGCCAGAAGACGATGAACCATTATGTCCGCATAGCGACGAATTGGTGATGTAAAATGTGTATAAAGTGGAATATTTAGAGCATAATGATGAGTGTCCACTTTTACGTCTTCATCCCCAACATCATCTCTAATGTCATCTCCAATGTCATCTTTTAATAACTTCCAACGGATATTTTTGTTCAAAGTGTTCTCAACACTTGCACCTAAGCAATAATAATCTGCTCTCTGCAATCAGAACATTTTATGAATTTTTATATACCATGAAATTAAAACGTTAACTGATAGTTTCATAGGCAAAATCAGACTCTACTATGGGGGGGAGAGGGATGGAGAGAGGGGGAGAGAGGAGAGGGAGGCAGAGAGGGGGAGAGGGAGAGGGGGGAGAGGGGAAGAGGGAGGGAGAGAGGGAGGGGGGAGAGGGAGGGAGAGAGGGGGGAGAGGGAGGGAGAGAGGGAGGGAGAGAGGGAGAATGGGGGAGAGGGAGGGAGAGAGGGGGGAGAGGGAGGGAGAGAGAATGGGGGAGAGGGAGTGAGAGAGGGGGGGAGGGAGAGAGGGGGAGGGAGGGAGAGAGAGAGAGAGGGGGGGAGAGGGAGGGAGAGAGGGGAGATGGAGGGAGAGAGAAGAGGGAGGGAGAGAGGGAGGGAGAGGGGAAGAGAGGAGAGGGAGGGAGAGAGGGGGAGGGAGGGAGAGAGAATGGGGGAGAGGGAGGGAGAGGGGGGGGGAGAGGGGAAGAGGGAGGGAGAGAGGGGAAGAGGGAGGGAGAGATGGAGGGAGAGAGGGGAGATGGAGGGAGAGAGGGGGAGATGGAGGGAGAGAGGGGGAGATGGAGGGAGAGAGGGGGAGATGGAGGGAGAGAGAGGGGAAGAGGGAGGGGGAGTGGGGGAGAGGGAGGGAGAGAGGGAGGCAGAGAGGGAGAGGGGGAGGGGAGAGAGAGAGATCGAGGAAGGGTGAGGGAGGAAGGAATGGAGGAGGGAGAGGAAGGGTAAGAGAACATTACAAAAAAGACACAATTTAACAAAGTAAGGGGGCAGGCTTTGATAAATTTTAGATAAGATATGAGCCTGGGACAAAAGTCTTTGATGTAAAACTGATTTACCTAATTTTTTAATTAAAATTCCATCATAACTTTGATGTGCAATTACACTAGTATTATAATAATATGTATTAGGTTATCATATGTAATTTAAGATTATTTTAGAGAAATACTTTTCTTAATTTGCATGCAATTAGATTTCCTCTAAAATTATTACTCACCACCATTGGTTTGGCACATAAGTGGTTCAAAACTAATCCACGAGCCACAGTCAATTCCTTTTCGCTTGGAGAATTTTTCATTGGTGAAGGCAACACATTCTCAAAAAGTGTTTTCTTATTGTTTTCAACCTCCTCGCTATTTACAGATTCTCTCTCAAACATAGGTTTTATCTCTCCAGCAGAGCATAGATGAACACAGTTTGCAGCATTGATTCCTTGCTCCTCACTCTGTCTTTCTACCTTGTATTCAATCATGCCATCCCATACAATTAGATTATTCATGCTCTCTTCAAGATTTACAACAGTAGTTAATGATTCTGTACAAATTTCCTCTTCCATACATGTTTCTTGCTGGATTTTGGTTATATCTGATGACTTTTTTCTCGAATGGTTTTCTTTGGCTTGTACTTGGCATCTTTGATCATTTGAGCCTATTAGTAACTTGGGAATCATTTGAAAATCGGACGATGTTTTTTCAGTGCCTGCTTCAGCAATGTTGCTAGAAACAATATTATCTAGAATATCACAATGGTCGATTGGAGAAATTCCTTGATCCTCAGGGTCAATAGGGCCGTAACGCTTAAGGGAAGCATTTAAGGCACCAGCAGCTGACGTATCAAGGTGAATGCCATAATGTGTTAACTCTTGAGCTAGATTGTTCAGGAGTTTCATTTTTGGTTTGCAATGGCGTCTCAGGAAGGCATGTTTTGGGAACAGTGTGGCAAGTCTCTGAGCAGTAAGAATATTTGCCATCAGCATCAACTCTTCAATAAGACTGAAAATGGATAAATGGTAATTATCATTATAAGATAAGAACTAAAATGTTTTACTAACACTCGTACCATTTTTAAATATTGCACTGTTAATGAAATATGCATGACCAATAATTATGAAATTCTTAATTTAACCCCTCAGGAATGTAGATTTGACATTTTGAGTATTTACCAACCTTCAGTCCCTATTTCCTTTATCCTTCAAGTTATTGTAAGTAATGATGTTACTTATAAGTGACTCACTCGGCCGTTACTTTGAAGAAATCAAAATCCATTACTCAATAAAATAATTTAGTAAATTTCCACAAGACTTTATTTTTGACTCAATCTGGATTTCAATGCAACAATCCTAATGATGATGCTGCGTGTTGAAATGTAGATTGATTTACTAACAAGGGGAAGGTACTACTGACCCCCAACTGATTTGGCTGAAACTTCGTAGAGATAATGTCCATGACGTCCGATTAACGAAAGTGTATACATATCAGGGCCAATACCCAGTCATTTTTATTTTATTAATAAAAATAAGTTAATATTTCCCGAGCCAATGCTTAAGTACCATACATGGCAACGAAACTTGTAAGAAGTGGCGTTGGCGGAGCAGTTAGCACGCTTGGCTGTAAATCTCAAGATCTGTTGTTCGAGTCCTCGTTCCAAAACTTTTTTTCATTTTTTCCCACATTTTCACTTTCATCATTTAAAGTATTTATTACCTAATTTCCTTATAGTGCTTTAAGTTTAAATATCCATTTATTTCTAAATAAAATTCCTAATCACAATGGTAGTATATATAACTATATGCTAACTCGATTTCCTCATATCCGTGCATTTCGTCGACTTCACCAGGCCCCACCAGATCGTAATCTTCATGGAAGTTCCTCTCGCCAAGCATATCCACAACACGTGTATAAATTTCCTGGGCCATTACAACACTACAGCCACATTCACTTTCGGGAACTTCTTTATCTGACATCAATCCATTTTTTCGTAGGAGCTTCGTGCAGTAATGCATGGCGGTGTTCAACACATCTTTAACTGTTTCGTCGTCCAAAGGAGGAGATGTAAAAGATGTAACATTTTTGCTCATTACAGGATTCCCCGCTGAAGATGTTGAAGCAGTATATTCCATTTCTGAAACAGCAAAAACTGCAGTATGTTAAAAATACACTTCGAACACACTAGTTAAAATGTCACAATGCTCTGATGAAAGAAGCAATACTGATCTTGTAGCACTTGAAATCGCTCCTCTCTGATCCTTTTCCAAATGATCTCAAAGTATTTTTCGACAATGTCATGATTGTGAAACAATATGTGCAAGACAATAAGTTTCTTTTCATTGTTTATTCATGGGGAGGAGAAACTAATAAATCGCTTAACATTGAAAAATTTCTTGACGAGGAAAACCAACCACTATGTACGCTACAAATAATTCTTCAAAACTGCACATCAATATATTAAAAATATTAACTATTAAAAAATAAAAATATATAGTGGTATTAAGAACTAAGCATTTAAAATGAGGAAAGTGAAAATGTGGGAAAAAATGAAAAAAGTTTCAGAACGAGGACTCGAACAACAGATCTTGTGATTTACAGCCAAGCGTGCTAACCGCTACACCAGCGCCGCTTCTTACAAGGTTCATTGCTGGGTATGGTACTCAAGCATTGGCTCGGGAAATATTGTTATTTTTATTAATAAAATAAAAACGGCTGGGTATTGGCCCTGATATGTATTTATTTTCGTTAATTGGACGTCATGGACATTATCACCACGAAGTTCCAGCCCAGTTGGGGGTCAGTAGTGCCTTCCCCTTGTAAGTTATTTTATCGAGTAATGATATCACTCTTTATAATTCAGACAAAACCTTTAAAAATGATATTCCACCTACATTAACGTTTCCCGTTTTAAATTATTTTATTCTCGATTTTTCCCAACTTATTTACCGTATTCACTCGCGTAATACCCGCACTTTTCCCCCCCTAAAACTGGACCCAGTGCAGACATTAAACGAGATATGCCCCTTTACCTTTCGACGGTAGGCCACCCGCGAAACGCCTGTCGTGTTTCGTGGCAAAGAATGAATTCAATGTTTCCTGGAAGGTGACGTACACCGCGGATAGATTAAAATCAACGGAGGAAGCCTTTACTTTGTGGAACTCCATCATAAAAGAATGAGAAGGATAACTTAGTAAAAGTTCCACTTTAATTAACAGAAAAAGCGACCGGTTTTGACTAATATCTAGTCATCATCAGGTACAAAAACAAGAAGCAACACAAATATATACGGAATCAAAGGGGCGTGGGGGAGGGAAATGTGTATTGAGAGGGGATCAATGAATGGGAGGGAATCATGGTATTGGGGAGGGGTGGGTGTTGGGAAGAGTGGGTGGGGGAAATAAGTTCGTTAACGAAATACTTTTACACTATAATGATAACACACTCAACCTCGTTAACGAACTTATTTCCCCCACCCACTCTTCCCAACACCCACCCCTCCCCAATACCATGATTCCCTCCCATTCATTGATCCCCTCTCAATACACATTTCCCTCCCCCACGCCCCTTTGATTCTGTATATATTTGTGTTGCTTCTTGTTTTTGTACCTGATGATTATTTTACGTATGAAAGAGAACGATGTAAAACATAATCGAGTACATCCTCAAGTTTTATTACATGTGTTTACATGTGCTTATAAGTATAAAGAATTCAAAAAAGACAATTTGTTGTCTCTATAGTTCTTCGAATATCAAATTAACTACGCGGTGTCAAGTAGCAGCGAGGTAATGTAATGCCTCCCCCAGACGAGGTGTTTTTTTGTTTTATATTATGGAGTTTACATATTGCGCCTGTCTTAGAATTAGAAGGGTGGGCTATCTACAGCCCTTGCACTGCAACCAATACTGATCTATTGCGCATTCCCAACCGTTTATCCTGCAAGCAAACCAGCACTTTGAATAAATCGCAGTAGCTTGTTTGCTGGGATCCTATGATAGTCACTCGGGCTCATAATTACGCCTGTCTTGCTGTTGTTCTTTGTCCTGCCACCATCATGTTATCGAATGTTGCATTAACAAAAATTGGTTCATTATTTGCGATGCATCAGAGAACAACTTAGGATCACTGCATAACGTGTAAACATTGCAAGAATAAGATAGTATACAGTTTTATCCATCGAATAAAGCAAAAACGAAGAAAATCGGTCCATATTTACGAATTTTGATGAATGAAGAGAAAAAACCTTGCACTCTGAAAAATCTAAAATCCCGTGTAAGCTTATGGAAAAATATAATTGCCCTCTGGATTCGAACCTGGGACACTTTAGCAAACGAAAATATTTTTCCAGGGACCTCATAGCCAGTAGAAACAAAATGCCGTTTACTGCATATCTTTACGACGAATGGTTCTCGAGAAATATGCAAATTATGCGAGGCTTCATATGAACGGATGCAGCTTCATTACATGTATAATATATAGGATTGCACATATAATATTATAAAGTATATAATATAAATATTAAACATGAAAATGTGTTTAAGTATATAATTGCCATAAAACTGGACCTTATTCCTTCACTTTTCAAGTATTTCCTAAGTTATACATGATTTATATTTTATATCCTACTCACTAATTTACTTGAAGTTTCCTTGATTTACGTGAGAGTTGCGTGTCAAGAAATCGCTGCACTATGCAATTTTGTACAATGGTCCAGAATGTACGTATTTACTCGAGTAATACCCGCAACCCCACTTTTAGAGCTAAATATTCAGAAAATAATGGAATTCGTGTAATGCCTGCACTTAAAAAATTTTGATTTTAATATATTATGGCAACATCAGTTGAATAATCTATCTGAACACAAGTTTGATGATATGGGAAACAAGCAAATATTTAAGAAGTGACTTCTAAATAAAATATTAATAAAATACTTTTAAAAAAATAACATATTTTGCACTACAAAGTAAAAAATAAATTTTGATTTATTAAATATTTTGATTCACTGAAAATATCAATTTATTAGACTTGATTTAGAAGCTTTGTAAAAGTTATATGGTGTTTTAAATGTGTAAAAAGTTTAAAAGCCATTGCTGCATTGTAATGCGGCATTGCTGCATTTCTAATATGAATTTCGGACATAGCAGACTGGCTGCACAAGGTGATTCTCCTTGCGCAGACATTGTTTTATTATCAGGAATCATGCATGCCCTGTTTGCAGGGAATTATTAATCAGTGAAATAGAATGTGCCTATTATTTAGGATAATAGTGATATTTAGGATAATATAGAGGCAGACTTAATAAAGGGAATTAGAATTATTAATATTGTTACTGTGCCAATATCAGTTTATCCTTATAAAAGCAAACATTTCAGAAAGGCATAATTACACGAGAAATGAAGCTGGATTTGGCAAAAGTGATATGATAGGAAATAAAATTATCATAATATTTGAATTTTATACGTTTGGAAACATTGTTTACAAATAAATTTGGTTAAATGTTAAGAAAAGTTAAGTAAAAAAGTATTCTTTATAGGTGATTTTCAGTTTTTTGTAAACTAAAATGATTTTTTATATATCACATTGCCCTAGAATTGGCAGCAAAAGTACCGTATCTGCCCGAATAGAAGCTGACCCTGGATTTAAGCCGACCTCCCAAAAAATTTCCACAATTTTTCGGCAAAAACGTAAATTTTGTAGATTTTATGCTGAAGTGTGCCGGGTATTCATGCACAGCTTAGAATACATTATTCGAGATCAAAGAAATGAGTGGAAAATGGTTTAGTCATTGACATTTTGAAATATTACTCCAATTAATAATTTTGCGTTGTTGAATAATGTTCCACATTCAGTGACAATAATTTCATTCATCTTCATTTTTACAAAAGGTCAAATATAGTAACAGCGATCTCGCCAAGATATTTTTTCATCCAAGTCTATTTCCAATGAAATTAGCCTATACATTGCCTTAAGAAACTGAATTTTTATAATTATACACGTTCCATGTAAAGTTTTACCGAAATTCAAACAGTGAAGCATACAAAGCCGTTAATGCATTTTGTGTGATCGTCTGCATAGTCAATCTATGCAAAAAATGTGAAAAACCCAGCCTTAAACGGTAACAGAGCACAGTTAGCGCTAAATTCAATATTCTAGCATTTATTATTTATTCATTAATATTCATCGTAGGTCAAATATTTACTTTACAAAAATATAGTACTATCATTTGAATGCAACAGCAATGAGAGATGTGCTGCCATCTATGGGTGACTACGAGATTTAACCATAACCCAAATTTTCCTCAGACTCGCATTTAAGCCGAGGGGTGATTTTTTCATGATAGATTTTGACAAAAAACATCGGCTTGTATTCGGGCAGATACGGTAGATTCACTAAATTCATTGAAATTCAATGGGCACTTACACTAGTTATAAAATAATTTTCCCAAATTTTTTGAAAATTATAATATGCATATCAGATTCAGTATGAAATTTACTACAATTGAGTGTCATAATTTCATTTACAGGGTAATTACAAACTTCGGTAACAACTTCAAAAATTCACAGCTGTGGTTTTATTTTACGTATGAAAGAGAACGATGTAAAACATAATCGAGTACATCCTCAAGTTTTATTACATGTGTTTACATGTGCTTATAAGTGTTTATAAGTGCTCGATATGTGCTCCCTTTGTAACATGGCAGATGTCCCATCGATAGTCCAGTTCTGTCCAGATCCTGTAAAGCATCACCTTGTCCAGTCGTTGCATGGCAAGTGAAATTTGCATCTTCAACGCTGTTGGGCATTGGAGGCACGTACACGGTATCCTTGAAAAAACTCCTCAATAAGAAATCTAGAGGTGTTAAGTCTGGTGATCTTGGAAGCCATGGAATAGGGCCTCCACGGCCAATCCATTTTCCAATGCAGTGCCTGTCAACGAAGTGGCGTACATCCCAATCGAAATGAGGTGGAGCACCATCTTGTTGGAACAGTGCATCAGGCCCCATGTCGCTGTCCAGTTGTGGAATGAGGAAATTCTCTAACATGTCCAGGTACACAATTCCTGTGACGGTCAATTCCCCAAAGAAAAACGGTCCGTAGACCTTCTTGCGGCTCATCGTGGTGAACACAACAACTTTTGGACTGTCACACTCATACGTCAGCATTTTTCTCATATTATCAATGCCCCATATGAGAAGGTTGTGTTTGTTCACTTTCCCATTCACATGAAACACCGCTTCATCAGAAAAAATGATTTTGTCCATGAATTGGTAATCCATGGCAATACGCTCGAACATGTCACAACAAAACTGGTGTCTGTTAAGTTTATCATTTTTGCTTAATGCCTGCAGAAGTCCAAACCTGTAAGGTTTGAAATTAAGTTGTCTTCGCAGGATCTTCCATTCTTTTTTTTTGTGGAACTTTAAGCTCTTCACTTGCACGATACGTGGACTACACACATTGACACAGGTTTCATAATCTTACCTTTAATGGATGCTGTGGAAAAAATTTGTAAAGTTATTACCGAAGTTTGTAATTACCCCATAAATGACAAATTCAAGATAAATTCATGATAAATTCTAGACATAGAAGCTAGTAGTCAGACGTTGTGTGACTCCACGGTCAGTTCAGACTGCTCTTGTGCCTGGGGGCACCGAGCGTTTTTATGTGAGAATTTATTTTCATCATAGGTTTTCTTGTTACAAAACCTTCCTAAGGCAAAGTATAAAGCAATTGCCTAAAGAGCATTTGCCTGAGTGTGGAGAGCCGCCATATTTTTTGGATCGTTGTTCATGTTAGATGTTATACTACAGAGAGTAGATATTTAGATAGCAGTATTTGATTTTAATTTAGTACTAGCTGAAATGCCTGGCTTCGCTCAGGAGAGAGTTTTCTTTTAAGTAGCAAACGATTTTTATTGCTTTATACTTTAAAAGTATTCATAGACTATATTTAGGCATGAATCCATTTGTACCCTTTATCTTGGCATTAGCTATTCTTCCTCTATGGTGCGTCATGGCATGGATTTTCCTTGAATTAATCTTTACGTGGATATCTCCCTTTGAAGAGGACAACAATAAGGAAATTTAGCTTTGTTGCCGCCTGGAAAATGGTCATCTAAACCAATAAATTTTGCGCTTAAAGGAAAATTTCGAGCGATTCAGCATGTAATAAAACAAAACATGAACAGAATTAAAATATTCAGTCTTTCGTGCGTAAAAGTATCCATTTCCCGTGATCGTAAGTTAATATTTAGGTAATTTATATCCACATCAGTGAAGGGCTGCATGGCATTTTGGGGTTTCTCCACACCATTTCATATGCATTCTTATGGTAAGAGTTTTTGTAGACCCCATGGGGTATAAGAGACCCCACGGTCTGCAAACCTAGAACATGTTCTTCCTTTGGTCCATAGGATGGCATATGAAACTTTTGAATTTGATAGCTTCAACGGTATAAAAACGTATAAAGAACATACACATACACTCTACAATATTTATAAGATTTTAATCAGATAACAGCTTCAGGAAAGTGAAACGAAAATTTTAAAGAACCATAGACCTCTAATGATCTAACTATGAATCAACATAAATTGGGGTAAATCTGCATATGTTTGCTTTATGAAATCATAAGGTGAGAGTTCTGTTCACAAATGGGCAGTGTATAGGGGCACTAAACAGGAGCTGACTGTATATATAGAAGAAGAAGCTGCTGCTACATCAAGTGGGTATTGTTCTAACCGGTGGCTTTCCTTGTTTTCATAAATGAAGATCTCCTTAGGCATGCTTGTACTATGGTCCAGTTTGAAACATAACTTGGGTTGATTTATTTTCAGTGCTCCTCCTCCTTGGATACCACACTCATCACTATCTATTTCGCAGTCACTAAATGCAAACCGCTTCTCTCTGAGGGCAGCAGAGAAGGGTCGCATCAAATTCACAGCATGGCAAATGTCTCCAATAGTAAAGCCATTATGAACAACTGGAAAATCCTCGCTCAACCAGTTATGGTCTGGGTCATCAATGAAAGCCTGTGCCAAAAAAAAAGAAACATATTAGTTGAATTAAATTATACAAATGCCATATATTTATTGAGTAAACTTTTAAAAAATATTTAGTGCATAATGAATTTACATTAACCAATTCTGAACCAAGGCCAATTATATATCAGTGCTTAAACCTCTGTTGCCATCTCTATTGGTCTCTAACTTCCAATAGAGTATTTACCTTTGGCAAGTAGCTTATATACAGTTTGGTAATTTTTTACATACAGTTGAAGGTATTTTGTAGAATGGTCAAAATTTGTGTTAACTCATTTTATAACATAATGGTATCCCCAAATCTAATGTTCTCCAATTTTGGAAACACTATTATCTGAAGATTTAAAGATAAAAAGAGATTTTCCACAGTAGGTAAGTAAAATGTAATAGGAACAAGTTAGGAAAGTGTACATTGTATCACAAATGGGCGGGTTTCATGCAATTGAGTATTTGAAAGAAATGGGAAAGATATGGGAAATAGCATTTTCAAGTTATTTTCTTCGTCATAAATAATCCATTGTCTTCTTATTTCAAAATATTGCATGCATACATAAGGAAATTAAACGTTTGTTTGTGAGATTGTTTATGTTAGCAACAATGAAGAAGTAACCATGCAAGTTCAACTCCAATTAAGGCATTCTTGTTTGACTTTCTTGATAACGGCTACTTCCATGATAAAAATGTATAGAAAGAGAAATACTCTACTTTAATAGTTCCACAAGTTTTATTTGAAAACTATTTTGATATGATCAATACTTGACGAGATATGACAGAAAATTCATTTTTTGTCATCAGTAAAGTGGTATCCCTGATTGACTTATGTGATTCATTTTTGCGATTTTCTTATTATCTTTGACAGGCATAAGCTGAAATGATGGGAAATGTGAAAACAGATGAAAAAATCTGCCACTTGCCGAGTGGATATTCTACCACTGAACTACCATAGCAGACTAACTCTCCTGTTTCAGAACGGGAATATTTTCTTGGGTCATAGCAGATTTTTTCACCTGTTTCCACATTTCCCATCATTTCAGCTTATGCCTTTCACATAAGGATCTTCAATCATCCTTACCATCAACTATACAAACTGTCGATGTTCAGAGCACTGATGTGAATATAACTGATGATTTTAATAACCGTTTCCATTGCATCTTTCAAAAGAAGAGAAAGATGCACAAAGGTGGAATATCGCTTTAGAAATTTGGAAAACAAACCGAAGACAGTGGATACAGAATGGGAGGAAATTAAAGCCAGCATCAAAGATACCGTGAATAAATAGATTGGAAAACAAGAAAATCAGAAAACCACTGATCACTAATGAAATCCTGGAGAAAACGAAAGAGAGAAGAAAATGGAAAAACGTTAACAGTGAAGTGTTTCCCAAACTTTTTGACCACGTGAACCCCTTTTTATGATGATCCAAATCTTGTGAACCCCCTCCTAAAAATTAAAAATTTCAAGGATTATCTTTCTTACCTGAGTATAAACTATTAAAGAATATATATTGTAAACAGTTTTTTATATTTATTAATTTAAGTATACAATATTTATTATAACATTATTTCCACCTTTTATATATACTTTTCTGTTGCTTATTTGCGTGATTGTAATCTTGTGGTCATATAATTACATTAATTTTCTGTTTATAATATGCATTTTTTTCATGAATAATTACAAATAGTTAGGGTGCATATTATATATATGGTAACAAGCACATACAACTCTTTTAGTAAGAAAACAATTTATATTTTCAGGCATATTTTTACCAATAAATTGTACATTTCAATGCATTTCGATAACATTACTTTAAATGTCGTTTTTCAAAACAAAAATAAGAATAATTATTTATTTACTTTAACTGTCCAAATCTTAGCCACTGAATTCATTATTGCTGTCCTCAAATAGCTCGCCAGCGATTTTGTTCTCTCTCATCACCTATGTAAATGACGTCGCAGAGAACGTCGTCTTCATCCTCACTGTCCACTTCGACAAAATCACCATCCCATATGATGTCGTCTTCAGAACCATCCATGGCGTTTGTGAGGCAACACTTTTTAAAGCCACACTTTTAAGAAAAAATCAATGCAAGTTGCCAGCAACAAATATTATTTTACATACCTCGACCAGCTTGTATGAAGACAGAGTCAGAACTAGAAGTGATATTCACGTAAGCTATCTCGCTTGGCAGTAAGGCATGAACTGTTATTCCAACTGACCAGATTATTACACAATGCGACATGGAGACATGTTTTTATACATTGCATCAGTCTTTAAAGTGAGAGTCAAAACTATATAGACAAAGTTTTCGTAAACACTCTTGCACATATCTCACTTTGCGGCAAAGCAAGAACTGTCTCAATACTGCTAATAACCAAGTGAAAAATTACAATGATCTTTTCACAAAAAATGAGTTGCGTATTCATGGTATTAAGACAATTTTCACATTTCACTTGTAAAAACACAGGTGCGTATTATATAGGGTGCGTATCATAATTGGAAAATTACGGTATTAAGGGAAGCAGCATAATTTTTATTTGCATATTAAAACAACAAAGAATTACCATGAAAATTTGAGATTTAAAACAAAGCCCAGAAGTACAAAATTTACTTTTTTTACAATTTGCATATAATATTATGCCTCAACATTCGTCCTTGTCCCTTTCGTTAAGAGACAACTATATTATCCACGATGATATCGATTTGCGCATTGTTTAAAGAAGACAATGGTCTTCTATCAACTTATTGCTTACAAAGATGAAGGCCTATACAGTTTCCGCTGTTACAAAAGGCTCCTCTAAGTAGTGAAAATGGAGTGATGATTATTCTTCCTAAGGCTGATAAAATAGGTTTAGCTCCAGACACATTCTTTTCGTGCTTCAAATAAAAGTTTGATATAAATATTATTTAACTAATGGATTCTTTTGCAATTTAATAAAAAAGTAGTTACATAGAATTTGTTAAAAACGTGAATGCCAACAAGGACCAAAATAAAAGATTTACCAAAAAACCTTGCTTGCCATTATGGATTTTTTGCCGCAAACCCCATAAGACATCTCGCGAACCCCCTGGAGGTTCACGAACACCAGTTTGGAAATCTCTGAGGTGGAGCCAACTATAGATACATAAACAATGAGTTGAGAAGGGTAACATATAAAGCTAGGGAATTTTGGATAAAAGAAAAATGTGAGAAAATACAACAGATGGAGAAATTAGGATGGTACGATATGATGTACGCTAGGGCACTGGAGTTAGAAGATAAGAAGCTTAATGAGATTCATGGTAAAGGAATTATGAATACGGATGGAAAAATAGTCACAGAACTAAATGATGTAGCACAGGTATGGGAAGAATACATTAAGGAACTATACAAAAAGCAGGCAGGATCGGCACAAATAAAACTGGAAGAAGAGGATAACATTGAAGAAGACAACTTGAGACCAAGTATTATGGAAAGCGAAGTAGAAAAGGTGATACTGGAACTGAAGAAAGGAAAAGCTATAGGCAGAGATGGAATACCAGCGGAGGTACTTAAAGTCATGGGATAAAACTCGGGAGAGTGGCCTCAGAATTTCTTAGATGTAACAATAACCCCTCTAAAGAAAAAGCCACAGGCAATGCAGTGTAAAGACTACAGAACGATATCCCTACTGTCACACACTTCGAAGATCATCACGAGGATTCTTAATAAAAGTCTAGAGAAAAAGGCCGAAGAAATGCTAGGGGAAGATCAATTCGGCTTCAGAAAAGGAAGAGGAACCAGAGATGCTATCGGTGTAGTGAGAATCATATCAGAAAGGGCAATAGAGTACAGCCAAGATTGCTGCGTATGTTTCGTCGACTGGCAGAAGGCCTTTGATAGAGTAAATTGGGTACTGCTGATGAGGATATTAAAGGATATAGGTGTAGACTGGAAAGGCAGGAGACTGATCAGGAATCTATATGTGAATCAAGTTGTAAAGGTCAGGTTGGAGAATACGGACACCAGCAGAGTACATATCGGTAGAGGAGTAAGACAGGGCTGCTGTGGACTGCTGTCTATTGCCTATTCTATTCAATATATATGGAGAGAGGCTAATGCAAGAAGCGTTAGAAGGCACAGGAGATTTCAAAATCGGAGGAAGGATTATAAGAACAGTGAAATACGCGGATGATCAAGTACTTCTAGCAAGAAAGGAAAAGGAACTCCAGAAAATGATAAATATACTAGTGATAACAGGCAGAAAATACGGTATGGAAATTAATACAGAAAAATCCAAGGTTATGCGAATATCAATTAAAGAAGAAGAAAATTTGAACATAAGTATTGGAGGAAAGCCATTAGAACAAGTTTCAGATTATAAATACTTTGGAAGCATCAAAATGAGAGAAGCAAAATGTACCGAGGAAATCAGGACTAGAATAACGAAAGCAAAAGCTGCTTTCAGAAGAAAGAAACTTCTACTAATGTGGAATATAAAGCAGGATATCTGCAAGAAGTGTATAAAATGCTATGTATGGAGTATAGCTTTGTATGGTGCACGTTCAGACTTGTGTTACTTTGTGCTCCACAATACGGAAGGTGCTTCTTCCCCTATTTTAGTTTGGGCAGGTCCCAAGCGTCACATGACAGTGGAGGATACCGACGCGTTAGTAGCCAGCAAGGTAGCATGTGAGACGGTTGTGTGTTGTGCTGCTCCGAGTTGTTGGACTTCTATTCCCGCAATTGTGTATTGTGTACTGTGTATTATTTGTTGTGCCACAGACCATAGAAATCCAGAGATTTGTTCCAGCGACCATTTATTAGTTATTTGGTTTCCATCGGTGTTAATACAGTCCACTTTTTACATAGACAAATGTGTTTTTTCTTTATTTCAGGGGGTCCATGAGCTTGGATGGGAAAAAAATTACTTATTATCTTTATTTTCACTAACCTCTAACTGAAATCTAGCATTTCCTTCAATTATGACTGTATGCAATAAGCCACAGTAGTAATAGCTGTACCTGTGGTCACCAATAGAACAGATGTGTTCATATCACATTATAGTTGTTGCAGATATCTCAAAATATCGTTTAAGCTCATCAGTACATCAAAATTACGGTAGTTATTAGACCCGCCACTAGATCGCACGTGATCGCAGTCTTGCTGTCTACAGACGATCGTGCGACGTAGCTGGCAAACTATCGGGCAACTCTGCACCTAGTAGTCGTTCAGCCACCAAATGGTGAAGTCGCGTGTTCTCACATTGGTTGCCCAGAGATTGTGTTACTTCCCAGTGTTCCCTATCTACAATTGTTTGTTGATCAATACGTGGAAGGAGGTGAGTCGTTTTCATCGTTTGTTAAAGTTTTACAAAACTGGACAGTTCAAATGAGAATTCGTAACTCTCCGTAAGGAGGACTCTTGTAACACGGATAGGCGCGCGGGCTACGAGTGTAGACCAGACAAGCTCAGACACGTCTGACGGTTGAGATAACAGGACACGACTCCTAATCTACTGCTGTAATCTGCATGTCTATCCGAGGGCTAAAAGCCATTAAAAGAGTTAAAACTTTGGATAAATTGTAAAACCTGCCTTATTTTACTTAATTGTCATATAAATTTCTTGAATATCGTACACTTTACTGAATTAACATAAAAATTACTTATTTATATGCAGATTTATCAAACAAATTACTTAAAAACCATTCAAAAATATTGAGTTTCAAAAAAAGTCAATTGAATCACATATTTTATTTTAGCTTTATTTATTTTATTATTTTTTTACAGACCCAATTTAAGTTGAAATGTCGAAGAAAAGGAAGTACGATGAAGATTATATATTATTTGGTTTCACTTACGTTAATGAAGGTGATGGGACTTTGTGTGGAAAAATTCTTGCGAACGGAAGTATGAAGCCAGAAAAACTGAAAGAGCACCTCACGTCTGTCCATCCCAAAAATGCATCTAAGGATGCAGGTTTTTTTTGTGTGAAAAAAGCTCAATTCGAAAAAGCGGGGACACTTCCAAAATTTGGATTTGTCATTTCATAAAAGCCTTTTCTTGAAGCATCCTATAAAGTTGCTTACCGGATTGCCAAACAAAAAAAGTCCCACAGTATTGGAGAGACTTTAGTAAAGCCATGTGCACTGGAAATGGTCGAACTGGTTTGTGGACTGGAACAGAGGAAAAAACTGGAAGCGGTTCCCTTGTCAAATGATGTGATACATTCTAGAATAGTTGGTATTTCTTTTAACATTTTGAAGCAGGTCATCGAGGAATTGGCAGCCTCACCATTCCCCTTCAGTATGCAACTGGATGAAACTACAGACATCTCTCAATGTAGCCAGCTCCTTGTTTTTGTTCACTATGTGCATGCTGATGCCATCAAAGAAGAATTCTTATTTTGTGAGTCCCTTTTGGAAACTACAAAGGTCGTCGATGTTTTGAAAATGGTAAAAAGTTTTTTTTACAAACGAAACTTTGACTGGAAAGAAAAGCTTCATTCTCTTTGCACAGATGGAGCTCCTGCGATGCTTGGTCATACATCTGGTTTTGCTACTTTAGTGAAAAAGGAAGCTCCTCAGGTCGTCGTCACTCATTGCTTTTTACACAGACATGCACTGGCAACGAAGACTCTTGCAACAACCCTGAAAGAAGTTTTGTCAACAGCCATAAAAGTTATCAATTTTTTCAGAAGCAGGTCTCTGAATCATCGCATTTTTAACAGATTTTGTCAAGAAATGGGAGCAGAATATGAAGTGCTTCTCTACCACACACAAGTTCGCTGGCTTTCAAGAGGACAAGTCTTGAAGCACTTGTTTGAACGAAGGGCAGAAGTTTAACTTTTTCTGAAAGAAAAAGAAACCCCACTCCTGCAAAATTTTATCCATGGGTTGGCTTACCTGGCAGATATTTTTCACCATATGAATGAGATAAATCTTTCCATTCAAGGTCCTGAAGTCACCATTATGGATGCAACTGAAATATTACAAGCTTTCATGGCTAAACTACCGATATGGAAGATGAGAGTAGAGGCTGGCATCCTTGCAAACTTTCAAATGCTGGAGGAAGTGCTTTACCAAGATGGAGTTAAGATACAAAATTCTGTCAATTTCTTTGAAAAGAGAAATCTGCGAACACTTGGAAACACTTCAGAACTCTTTCAAAAGCTATTTCTATCTTGATGGCATTAAAGTTGAACCATGGATCCGCAATCCTTTTCTTTCTGATATAAACTGTATCGAAGATGAACTCATTGATCTTAGGACAAAAAACTTATTACAATTGGAGTTTAACTCAAAAAGCCTTGGAGAATTCTGGTGTTCCTTGAGAGAAGTCTATCCTCTCCTTGTAAAGCGAGCTATGGAAGCTTTAATTTGCAACAATATATCTTTGCAAATCGGGATTTTGAACACTTGTAACCATCAAAACAAAAAATCGAAATTGATTGGATGTCCAACATGACATGCGTGTTGCCTTGTCAAATACCACCCCACAGTTTAATGTTCTTATTCAAGATAAACAACAGCAGCCTTCACACTGACATGTCTTTGAAACAAAGCTGCAAACTGAACCGAACTGCTGAACCGAAATAAAATTTAACTTTAACTTTCCTATATTTTAAGTGTATTGTTATTTAATGCGTTAAGAAAGAAACACATATATTACTATATCATAAATTTGTTTAAAAAAATATTTTGATAACTGCATTTCAATATAATATAATATATCCTTTGTAATCCTATGTATTTTATTTTATGTATTTAAAACATTATTCTGAGAATGGGTCCGTGGCCTTCACCAGACTACCAAAGGGGTTCATGGCACAAAGGTTAAGAACCCCTGGTATAGATAGATATACGCAGGTATGTTATCAAGTTCACGCGAGTCATTTGTAACAAACGACTCACGCGATACGGACCGGGCTGCCTGTAAAGCATATTGCATATATCTATCTTTGAAGTTCAAGAAACAAATTTATTTTTTCCTTTTTAGTGCAAAAAATAAGTTATACATTTAAAATATTTATTATATAATTTATTCATAATTTAATAGTTTTATTAACATATCAGTAATGTTATTTTATCTTTATAGAACGTGAAGGGAGACTTTCTCCCGAGATGCGGGAACGTATCCCCCGATTATAACATGCAAGTATATGGAAAAACGGCGTTCGACATTAGACTATTCGAAATTCGAACACATTTTCAGGAACGCATCCCCAGCGAAACTCGGGAGTCGCCTGTACTTGGAAAGCTTCGAAATGTGGACATGGAGAAGAATGCTGAAGATAAAATGGACAGATAGGGTGAAAAACGTGAAAATACTACGAAGAATAGGAGAGAAGCGAATGATTATACAGACTACCAAAAAGGGGAAGTCAAACTGGATTGGACATTACCTGAGAAGAGAGAGTATGATTAAAGAAGTGCTAGAAGGAAAACAGGATGGAAAAAGAGAAAGATGTAGGAAAAGGTTTCAGCTGATAGACGACTTGAAAGGGAAAGAGAGCTATCAAGACAGGAAGAAGACTGTGGAAAATAGGTGCATATGGAGAACCAGGTTTAACCATGAATAATAATAATATTTATTATCCAAGGACCATACATTAATTTGTAGGTATAGGACTTCTCATAAAATAGATACATTAAAAAGGCAGTAGCAAAATAAAGAATACATATTAAGATTGAAATACATTATACTACATGTCAACATTTGGCTCAATATTTTTATTATTAGAAAGTATAAAACAACAGTTTAATAAACTGATTGTGATTTACACAGATGAGTCTAAAAACTCTTTGTTACTATAAAATCACTTAGAGATAAGCATCTTTCTAAGATCTGACTTAAATTTATTAATGTTGACAGTATCTTTGATAAGTGATTGAAGCTTATACTACCTATAATCAATGCCGTCCCTAGGAGGGTGCGAGGCCCGGGGCGACCAGCATTTGTGGGGCCCCTTAACAATCTAAAATTATCAAGGTATAATTCGCGCACTAAAAAATAATTGTAAAATATTTCATATTTTTAGATATGTATATTTTATTGTATAATTTAGATATACATATATTTCTTATATTGTTTTTTAAATGAGTAATCACTTCTGGAGTTCAAGAACAAAAACAAGTCCTTAATTAGGAAAACCAACAATAATTTGATCATTTACATGTGATTCACAATGATCTATGCTCATGATTCTGTCGCAAATGGCTCTGGAAAACTGCACGAATACCTACAATTTGGATATGAATACATATAAACATACAGAAATCTCAAATGAATGCCAACGTACAATACGTGAGGTCAACTTAATACTAAAGCAGAATAACAACTCACTGTTTATTGCTCTGCCTACTTTAAGAAATTCAACTTCCGCGACTTTCTTGCAGTAAACTCTGCCATCAGATCATTTTAATCCAAATCTGAGGCTATTTCTCTCTCTCGATAGACAACATAGCCAATCCACTCAATCTCTCCTGGGACATTAATGTCCTAATATAGTTTTTCATTATTTTAAATTTCAGAAATCTTCGCTCCACTGATGCCACTGTTACCGGAATTGTTAACAAAATCCTATACGCTATCTCTGTCTTTGGGAAGGAACCATTTAAAGACTTAAGAAATTGAGGATTTCAAATGCACTTTTCGTACCTTGGGGGACCAACTGTCGAAGAACACGCAATTCTGAGAAAAGGTCTGTACTGATGATGTTGTCCAAATTTATACACTGTTTTTTCATTTCGTCTTCTGTTAATTCTGCAAGTTTTTAAAAATCATATAGGAAGCCGAAATTACCTGCATACTCTTCCATTTGTTCGAAACGCATTGTCAGTGACATGACAAGGGGAAGCTAGTTTCAAATGCCTTTTCAGCCGAAAACTTGGTCTTGTCCTCACCGACTGATGGACCAATCTTCCGTTTTGGTCGTTTCTCAATGAATTTAGGGTAGACGTCCGACTCGGCTGCTATTTCTGTTGCTACCATCATTGCTGAGGTAAATCCAGTTCTCCTATATTCCTGTAGCAACTCAATAAATCCTTTAACATGTTTAATAGCCACATCAAGTTGCATGTCTCTTAACTGAAGAATTTTACTTGCAGTATTTACTGTGAACAGAATGTCATACCAGATGACTATTCCCAAGAGAAATTCAAAATTGTGGAGCTCATAATAAGCTAATGACTTCGCCTCACTTTTGATTTTTGAGTCATTCCATTCATAAACAACTTTAATTAAAGGGTTCCTGATATTACTTGTCTGGTAATGGATTGACTTTACACTCTCTACCTGACATTCCCACCATGTTTCTGACAATGGTTTAGGAGTCAAAGAGGGATCATTCGTTTTCAGTATTGCCCATCTGTGAGTGGAAGCAGAAAATATATTATAAATTCGCTATACGACAACAAAGAATGTCATGACTTTTGAGTTGCTCTTGGTCATATCTCCTAAAACCAGATTTAAATTGTGGCAACCACACAGAGTGAAAAAGGCTCGGCGATTCATCTGAAGGATGCACACTTGCACACCTTGATTCTGGCCCTTCATATTTGCCCAATTGTCGTATCCTTGCTGCCTAGAATCTTTAATATGTAAGCCAATTCCATTCAAGGCAGATATGAGAGACTCTGATAGTCCTTGACCACTTGTGTCCTGAACTGGTAGAAAGTTAATGAAGTTCTCCTTAACTTTGACTACTTCTGAAGTCGTCTCAACATAGCGCAGCACAAGAGACATCTACTCTTGGTGACTCAGATCAGCAGTACAGTCAAGAATAACAGAAAAGTATTTTGCATTCTTAACGGCTTCACTTGCAATGCCATCTCAAGATTAGCTCATTTTGGATGCGAGGTCCCAGATAGTGGAAATGAATTTCTTCATTTTTAATACGTCACACGTGTTCTTGCGTTGTAGGGTCGAATTTAGCTATCATTTCAATTAATCCCAGAAAATTACCATTGTCAACTTCATGAAGTCTCGCGTGCGTTCCACGAAATGCCGGACTGCGTTCAGAAAGGTACTGGACAACTGAAATAATACGTATCATCACCGATTGCCATTGTTCCTTCTCCTTGTTTATTTCTCGTTGATTGAACTCATCTATTGTCGTCTTTGATAACAATCTTCTTTTAATTTCGATCCATTTTGCCTAGTTCAATATATGCTCATTGGACGACTCATGAGAACGTAGTCACTCGTTCAAATGCTTCCAGTCATTACAACTTTTCTTGATTAAGTATCCTGCTTAATTTGTGTCCAACAATTGACAGCAGAAGCAAAAGGCTGCATCGACTTTTTTGGAGTACACAAGCCATTCTCTTCCGTGCCTTTCTCCATTCGGCAATCTTTGCGTATAAAAATCTTCCGAAAAGCGTCGATTATCACTATTCGTGGGAAGTATATAGTCATGGCCAGATACTTTAACAGGCCCTCTTTCCACCAAAAGATCTATTGTCTTATTGTCCACAATATCTGGCCAGTTGCTGGATCATATAAATCCTCAATGGCATTAGCGACGGCAGTGCTGTCAATTTCCAAAGCCTGAGCAAATCTTTTGCTATTGTCCTCATCCACAGCTTCTGTACAACCCACGCTAGAGTCACCACCAAAGTCACTAGATTCCATTAAAGAACAGTAGCCGAATGAGTTTTTAAAATAAATTTCTCTAGAGAACCTTTCTTTTTGCTTTCTTCTCTCCTCCTTTTATTTTGTCTTTTCTCTGCACCCGAGATATATTTTCTGAATTTATCTCTGTCCCTGCTAGTACTAGCCATGAGCTACTAAAAATGAAAGAAAAAATGCCGTGAGAAAATAATTCAAAAAGTGTACTTGACTTGCCAATTCGCTTTCCCTGATTACAAATTAGTAACCGTGCAATAAAAAAATGAGTGAGCTGTGGTTCTAAATACAATCAAACGCATTAATTAATATTTGAAATAAAATGTACTAACCTGTTCAGTAACAAGCGATGATGAATATTGAAAAATAGCCTTGGGTAGAAACAAGGAACGAACCTCCCTACAAAGACTGGCATAAAAACGCACACACAGATCACAGTAACATGACTGACTAACGGCTGAACTCGGAAGGTAAGAAGTCCGAGAGAAAACCAGAGCAAAATACTATACACAAACATGTCCTAGTCCCCCGCCTTTTTGCAAGAACCGACAAACAGTCGTCATAGGCTGGGTAAATAAAGGAAGTGTATTTACGTTTGCACTGTAAGCAAAAGTTATTTGCTTTGGAAGGGTGGACATCGGATACTTTTAGTGGAGTGAGCGGAATTGAATCATGAGATAAAGGCAGCTTTCGGGCCACCATGAGTGTTGTCCACGCTTAGCAGCAATCTTCATTTTACCGATTAGTGCGGGGCCGCTTTTGCCGCAAGGCCCGGGGCGACCTCCCCAATTCGCCGTACCCTCGGGACGGCCCTGCCTATGATGATGATGATATTTGCGAGCAGGCATTTTAAATTATGAACATAATAAAAATGAGTTTTCGATCAAAATTGAATGATGATCACCTTAAAAATCTAATGGTACTAGCTTGTTCAAAACATCGGAGAAATTAAGACCACGAAAAAGATTCAATCACCTCATTAAGGACAATTTATCTATGCATCAAAGGAGGAACAAACAATGGAAGTACCTATATGGAAGGGTATTTATGTTATTTATTGTAAAACTCATTAATATTTAAATTTATTATATACACCTAAACTTTTTAAATTTTTTTAATGCAATTCTTTACGTAGCTGGAAAAAACTTCAGATGACACCAGAAGCAGATCAAAAACTTCCCAAGTGGGCAGCAATTCTTCCCTGATAAGTTTTAATAATTACAAGTAAGATTTATGAATATAATAACCCATGTAAAATTTAATTATTATATAATTTCAAAAGAGATCACAAGTTTAATGTTAAATATTGAAATAAAGTTATGCTGCCTAAAATCAAGATGTAGAGTAAGTTTTAAGATGGATATGGAGGGGAGGGGTCACCCTGCCTTGGATCCAATCCTGGGTGGCACGCGACACATTTTAACATAATACAGTGAAACCTCTATTTTGCACTTTTGAAGGGACTGCCTAAAAAAAGTTTAAAATCGAGGAAAGTGTAAAATTGAAGAAAATAATAAAATCAGAAAAATGAAAGTGATGTAATACAAAGAAAAATTTGGTTGCTTTACATCATAACTTTGGCAAGCCATCTATAATAATATATACTTGAAAAAAATAAACAGGCATACCTCCCATCTTGTAGTAACAAAAAAATGTTTCTCTTGTGTCTAAATTTGTTTAAATAATAAAACTGATATCTCTGTTTTTTATATCCAAATGCAAAAAATATACTATTTTATTTCTTTAACCAGTCTAATATGGTTCTCTTTTTTCTTGACCTCTCAATCTATAAAGTTCATTTTCAACTTTGTTGCACAGAACAATACAATCGACCTCAGCTTCAAACTTGCAAATATACTTTTTTGTTACTTCCAATCCTTTCAGTGCATCTAGGAAGGTGGTTTTGTCCTCTACAACATCATCGTCCTCTTCCTGTTCAACTGGCATAGTCAACTGTTCATCTAACACCTGGCCAATGGTTTGGACAGCATAAACATTTAGATCACAGTCACACAGTACATAGTCCTCAAACTCCATTCCATTAGGTTGTAAACTACACCAATCCTCCTCTTCATTTTCTGTTAATTTCACAGAATTGTTGTCACAGACACTGGTGTGATCAATGCAAAAACCACACTTCACAAAGCAGTTCTTAATTGTAGTGGATGATACCAACTGCCAGGCCTCTGCTATGAAGTGCATTGCATGCAACACATTCAGCTTAATCTTTGTAGCATCCTGGAGCAGTCCACCATCTATCATGGCAACAGCCTTCCGAACCAATAGCTTTCTATAATAGCACTTAAAAGCATGAATAATACCCAAATCTAAAGGTTGCAGCTGGTTAGTACAGTTGGCAGGGAGAAATATAATTCATGACATTTTTGACATATTTAAATAAATGAACTGTTTACATGATACTCTATTTATTTAAAAAGCTCGGCTGATTATCAGTGGTCGTATGATCATAGCGTTTCCCTTTTATTCTAGTTCGGAAGTTATAAATAAGTTCTCAAGTCATAATACAGTCACTTAAATAAAGTTTAAGGTTACAATTAAACTGTAAGTAATTTCAGTTACAAGATTCTTTAAGGTTTAACGCAGAAGTTTATCTATTTTAAATGGACGTTTACATCTATGTATATGCGAAATGGAAGAATAAAATAAAGTAATATTTAGAATGTGTTTATTCTCTTAACTTTCATTTCATAGTTGGTAATAAATTTACATGAGATAGCATAGAATTTTTAATAGGTATTAAGATGAGGTATTACTATCATAGTTAGTACAGTGTAGAAGATATCAGCTGACCTGAAAGTGTGTTAATGTAATAACAGATTTCAATAGAGCCTTATACTATTGGAAAATTGCAAATTATATAAAATAATTTTATAAATACGATCGCTATTGAAACTATGATAGTGGTTCATTGTATTTTCTAAAATACAAAAGTCTGAACGTAAATCATCTTTTTCTCATTGAGCAGCTGCCTATAGTACTCTATATCCCTTTCAATGGCCCTGCACACTTTCCCACTCCTTTCTGAATCAAGGTCCCTATCCTTGAAAATGGCCATGGCACCCTCCAGAAGTTTCATGGCCTCGCTGATATCTGCACAGGTAAAGTTTTTCATTGGGACGTTCTCCTCAACGTCTTTCTCGGATTCATCAAAAGCCATCTGCTGCTCCAGCTGAAGAAGATCCTCTGTTTGTAGTTCCTCTTGGTGAGATGCCAGCAAGTCCCACACATCTGCATTGTTCATCTCTTCAAATCCAAGACTTTTTCCGATCTCGACAATTTCTTCTTCAATGGCTTCAACTGATACTTCAAAGCCTTCGAAATCTTGAACAGGGTTAGGATAGACTTTGCTCCAGGATTTGTTAATCATGGAAGATTTAATGTCTTTCCAGGCATCAGAGATGTTGCAGATGGCCTTTCTTATGTCATAAGCCTTTCAGAATTCACGAAGAGTGACAGACTCCCCTTCAGTCGCTGCCATTGCTTGGTAAAAGGTTCTGCATAAATAATAGGCCTTAAAAGTCTTTATAACAGCTTGGTCCATCGGTTGAAGTACAGATGTAGTGTTTGGCGGCAAATAAACTACCTTCACATTTTCACTGAGTTCATCAAGATTTGGAGGATGACCTGGACAATTATCCAACAGAAGCAATGCCTTATTTGTTAGATTATTTCTCTTATTATAGCATTCAACTGCAGGACAAAAATAGTTAAGGAACCAATCAGTGAAAATTGTTTGAGTAACCCATGCCTTCTTATTACTTTTCCAAATGACAGGCAGGTGTACGCTTCCAAAACAAGCCAGTCTCATCAACATTATATATTTGTTGAGGACTGTAACCGCCCTCCTCAACAATTTCACTAAATGTAGTAATGAAAGCACTGGCAGCCTCATTATCGGCACTGGCTGCTTCACCACTTACTTTAGTAATGCCACGCAAATTTGCTCGCTTTTTATTTGTCAAACCACCCACAACTAGCATTAAAAGGTTCAGGATTACGGATGTCTTTAGTAAGGTCACCATAGAGAACTAAAGCCTTCCTTTGAAACCTATCTAAATCAACAGGCTGCTTTTGGCACATTTCATTTTCGTACCACAATGTAAGCAACCATTCCATTTCAACCATAATAGTACTCCTATTACGGGATATACGCACTGTCCAAAGAGGAGTCGCAGCTCTTCCAAATTCTTTAATTTTGTCCGAGTCCTTCAGAATTGTCCTTATGGTTGTAATTGGCAAACTCAAAGTTCTGCCTATGTCTGCAGCTGTTTCACCTCGTTCACGGCACTTAACAATATCAAGTTTTTGCTCCAAAGTAATTGTCTTGCACGATTTTTTTGCTGGTAACATATCGCCATTATGGCCACTTACCTTTGAACCCATTGCTAAAATAATATTGTACTAAATTAATTCAAATCAATTAGAACACTTTCCGCATTCAATTACGGCGATCCTATACAACTGATAGGATGCTGCACAACTGTTGCTCACGAACGCAATTTCTTTTTCGTGCGTCATTTCATCGTCGAATCGGGGCAACGTTAACTTGAATCATCAACAACGTAAATTCGAATACGGGTAGTAATTTTTGAATGACGTTAACGCGAATCAACGTTAAACGAGGACACACTGTGTGTATACACTAAAAATGTTGTTTATTTAATTTTATTTTTATCTTTCATGTCTTATAACTGTTATTAATAATGCGTTTTTTACATGTATGAGAAATAATTATGGAATATAGAATTTAATAAATTTGCAATAATTGTTGCCTGTTACCTGTTTTATCCGAATGATGAACTTTTTACTGAATAATATTTTTTATTTAGCAAAATTTGAGACAATGTGACAGATGGAACTCAAAATTATGTTATCATACTGATATTTCTGAAGTGAGAAAAATTATAACTTAAACTTAAAACAGTTGCGTATATTCTTCCACAAAAGGGAATGAATGTACAGGTATAACTCGCAATATGCTCAGGATGTGTTCCTAAAAACTAGAATGTATTGTGAATCAGCATACTGCGAAGCGCATTTATACATAAGAATAATGGTATGAAAAAGAGATGCGTTGCTAGAAAGATAAAAATCAAGGGTATTAAAAAAATGCATGCACAATGAAACCTCAATTATTCATATAAATTAAAACTGGTTAAAATAGAATATTTAAGTATCAGTTTGTAAAGAAAGATTTGACAAAATATCCGACAGAACAGGGTGCGATTTTATTGAGTATTAATAACACATTACATGCCATATTCAACCAAGTTAAAACAATATCTAATGGAAAAAGTTATTGTTTCATTTAACATTAATGTTCATTCAAGCATATAGTCAAATTTCATACATATATTTACAAAATGTCCGGAAAATTTATGCATACGATAGAAACCGTTTCACTTCCAGCTAACAGAAAATAAAAATCTGTGAACATTTTTTATAAATAAAATGCTTAAAAATTTACTACATGCTTATTCCTCTTGAGTTTTACTTATTAGGAAAATTGCTATTAATTAAGACACACTATTTATCTCGCAATGTCTGTGGGGGCCAGGACAGAAAATTCAAATTCTTTTTAGAATGTCAATCTTCCACTTAGTTTATTTCTTGGATATTTTTTTAAGTTTAAAAGTAGTTTGTACATATTGAAAAAAGTTGCTTTTCATTACTCAGGTACAGGTCCTCTTCAATGGGTAGAGAAACACTCTTCGTTCTCTGGAATTTGTAAGTGTATGTCCAAATCAAGCAAGCGGATCGAGAGGTGGAGTCATTAAGTTTAATGAGCATAAAACCGAAAAAGGCATATTGCAAAACAGCATATCGTGAGGTATACCTTTATATTCAATATAATAATTTATAAATGTTGTTTACTTTAGTTGTTATGAAAGTAACTTCCCTCACCTTCCTTCTCTCTCCCTCCCTCTCTCTTGTATTAAAAGCATTCAAAGCACGCGTATACCCATAAGGACTGAAATAACAATATGATATCGAGTTCTAACAATGGAATTGGTAGGCAAGGCAACATCCTGTTAAAATGGCAAGATTTCCTCAAACTGCGTAAATTAAATGTTTAACATAAGTAATTTCGAACTGTATGCAGAAAAAGATGAACAGAATAAGAAATTTTATAATTTTTCTTAAAAATGGTTCATATCCGAAGATTGTAGGTCAATTCTTTCTAATTTTAATCTAAAAAGGAATGAAAGCCTGCATGTCGAAAAGCTGATTTTTACGTGTTACCTTATGGAAATGGAAATGTCTTCCTTGGAGTCACATCCAGGACTTTTTTGAGATTTTTTTTGTCATCACCTTAAAATATGTTAATCGAGCACTCCTGCCAAATTTAGAGTTTCTATCTTGATTCTTTCTCGAGTTATTTGCATTTTTATAGCAAGCGTTGATGTGTGACAAATAAATAAATACAAAAGGAGGTTAAGTAAAAGTGTGTAATAACAAAAAGGAAGTCAATTACAGTAAATGAATATTAATTTAATAAACTTATTGCAGAATGCATTGAATATTTTTGTTATTTCCGATATTATCATTTATTATTATGACCTATGATCAAATAGTTCGGATGATATTTGCTTTCTTGAAAAAAAAACTGAAATCTGATTGCATGCTCTTGTGAGGTTTTGTGCATCATATAATGTTTTCGAAAGTAGTGTGCCTTCAGCTGATCATGGGATCAGATAAATTTTTTATCATAATAGACGGTAAATGTGATCATATTATGCGGAGGAAATTTTGTGTTAAAATAATTTTTGGTTTTAGAATCCACATTTGTTTATAACAGGCAGCTGTTGAAAATAGCCAGTAATAACGATAATAATAAGTGGCACATACTCTGGAGGAATGTAACCTTCCTTACTTTAGCCATTTCTTATGGAGAAAACACTCTTGCTTAACGTATTTTCACTTAGAATTGTGTTTTTAAGGAATGCAACTACAACGCTAAGCGATGGATACAGGCGACTCCTGAGATTTGACGGGTATGTGTTCCTGAAAACATGGTCGAATCTTGAACCGTCAAATGTCGAATCAGCACAAATTCAAACAATTAGAGCAGAAATAACGATGTCTAGACTGAAACTAAACCTCTCGTGGTCGGGCGGGCCAAAAATCATTTTGCATAAACTAGTTTCTCATTCGACCGATCGATTGGCTGGGTCGATTCGACCGGTCGAATTCTCGAGTTGGTCGAATCTCGAATGTCAAATCTTGGGAGTCACCTGTACTTGTAATATTTAATAATAATAATATGTTTACAACAATTGTTTTCTGTAATAAATATCCTAAGAAACACGTCATTTTACTATTTTTAGGGGAAGATTTTTTTAGTTATTATTTTCTTCTGAAAAATAAGTACAGTATAACTCCGATAGTCCGGCACCATTGGGACTTAGGTGGTGCCAGATTAGCAAACATTCTGGATTATTGGATGAAACTCCTAGCAATACCCCAAGACACTTTAATTTCACCTTTTTACATGTTATACAGTAGTTTAGTAATGTAAGCATAGTAATTTAAGTAGCCTACATAATAACAAATATAGTACTATTGTAAATAGTCTAATAATAATAAAACAATACCTTCAAATACAGTACAGTATTTTACAGTACTCACAAATATTTTAGAGATGACTTCAGAAATGATCCACAGCAACAGATTAGTGTGCAGAACAGCTTACAGTAATGTACATTATTCATTACAATATACTGTAACTTAAACAATGTTCGTAACAAACAATATTCACAACTTAAATACTGTAATACTGTATTCACTTTATACAGCAAGTGGTATAGTTTACTTATTGTACATTATTCACAACTTAAAGAAAACTGTTTTCACTTATTAAGCTTAAAGAATATACACTACACACCAAAAAAACTTTCATTTAAAACAAGAAAGTGCTGTAGCTACACTACTAATCATGTGATGAATCCATTGTAACTTCATTAGCCACAGGGGATAGGTCATCAGAGTTATATTCAACGTTAACATCATCATCTGAGTTTGGTGAAGGGGAAGTCATGGGGATATTCTGAGCCTTACCATCAGAAACAATAATGGGATCTGGAGTAACTGAAGTGGAAGGAGTAGGGGATATAGGGGTTAAAGAGATCTTCTTTGATACCCTCTTAAGCATGTCTCTGAGATCTGCCTGCTTAGTGGATGCTGCTTTTTTTCTTATAGAAATTATTCAATATAATATGCAGGTTCATTACTTCTGTGCAATTGTACTGACTACTGCACTCTGCAAATTCAACATAGTTTGTGATAAACTCTGTAGCTTGAAACCAGGTATATTTACATTTAGTCTTTTCTTCTTCTTCTTCAATTTCTTGAGGCATCTCCGGATTAATGACACTTTGAATTATTCCTTTATCACTTAGAATTTCTACTACTGGGATGTCCTTATCAGTATTAACCCATTCCTCCATTTCCTCTTCTGTAAGTTTGCTGAAGGAGGGATTTGCAGCAGGAGCATCTTCAATAATTTTCAAAATGTCCTTGAAACAGCATTGCGTAACATCAAATCCCATAAACTCCTCCTCATCTAAAGAATAATCCCCAAACATAACAATTGGCCATAGTTGTCGCCAAGCTCATTGCAGGATTACACTCTTTACATTTATCCATGCTAAAGCAGCAGCATAAATAGCATCTTGAAGATTAAATGAAGCTTGAAACTCTCTTACACTGCAATCAACATATACTAATTTGCAAAAAAAGATCCTCTGTAGCCACTCTTGAACTTTTGAATCACACCTTGATCCATTGGCTGTATCAACGATGTCACGTTTGCAGGCAGGTATGTGGTGAAGATATTCCCACAAATAAGTTCTGAAGCCAGAGGATGAGTCTTACAATTATCTAGTAGAAGAATAGCCTTGCTATCCTCAGGCAAGCCTTGCTTTCTGAAGTTCTCTTTCACTGTGGGCCCAAAATGATTAAAAAACCATTCTTTGAAAACTTCTGTACTCATCCAAGCATTTCCTTAAGCATCATAGATAACGGGCAAATGTGTGGCACCTCTGAAAGACCTAGGCATCTTGTATTTTCCAATAACAAAAAGTTTCAGTTTATACACACCAGAAGCATTAGCACAAAGAAGAACCGTGATCTTATCCTTATTTAACTTAAAACTACGAGCATTTCTTTCAGCTCCATCAACTAAAGTGCTGTTGGGCAAACAATGCCATAAAAGCCGTTTCATTTGCATTATAAATTTGGCAAGGCAGCAAGTAATGCTCCTCAACTAAAACATCGAAAAATTCGCTGTACTTTTCTGCAGCATCGCTATCAGCAGACCTCTGCACTCCACAAATATCCCGCTTATGAATGCCATGACGTGCCTTAAAATTATGTAGCCACCCTTTCGAAAATGTATACTTTTCATTTATCTTCATTTCACCATGAAACTCCTTCACTTTTTTGATCACCATAGGCCCTGTTATTGACTTTCCTTCAGACTGCTTAGCAGTAAACCACTTATACAAAACACTATCTAATTGATATAACATAGGCTTTTTCAGTGTTTGCCGCATATCAACACCTCTATTACTATCAGATCACCTACAAATAATCGCAACTGGTCCTTTTGTCTCTTGATATCATAGATCGTAGACAATCCCATGCTGAAATCATTCATGATAACATTTTGATTTTCACCTTTTTCAAGCCATTTTATTATGTCCAATTTCTGATGTATTGTCAAGGTTACGTGCTTTCTTTTTGCACCTCGACTACCTCTGCTCATGTTAGAAGGCATTAAAAATGATGGATGGATAAAAAAATAAAGTGTGATAAACAAAACACAGCAGCTTGGAAAATGGCAAACTGGAACGTAATACTCATTTTGCTGGCGAAACTCATCCGGCTAGTGAGTGTGCCCCCGGGCCACCAGATACCAAACTACCAGGAATTCCGAACTATCAAATAGTGGACTCTTGGAATTATACTGTATCACTTACCACAAATATAAAATGTATTATATAACACTTAGGGAGTAAACAGCTCACAGTAGTTAGTTCAACGTTTAGCTGCTAGATGACACTTCTTATGCACACCATTGTGCCTCCCAGTAACTTCTTATTTTGGCCATTATGTGGCACTGTATACATTACTCACTCTGACTGTGATGTTTCTTGTGTTCTCATTTCCAGCAGAATGGAGTTTTCCCGAGTCCAGAGAGTGCCACAACCCAACCATTTTTTTTAAACCCTGACATGCGACAGTGGCGCTGTAACCATTACGTTTTGCATGAAACATCTCCTCGAAAATAGACATTCTGCCGATTTTTCCCCTTCCATAATGCATGTTGAAACAAAGGTTCAAGACTCAACCTGCTAGTGCTGATGGAAAAGCTTTACCATCTTAAGATTCCCTCATTTGATACCATCAATGAACATCTTTTCCCAACTCACACCCCACTGCTTACCTCTGTTTTCCCCACACTCAACGATTCCTCTAACCCTTCTCTCTCCCCTCCACCCGCACCCTCTCACACTGCCTCTTAGTCCCCCTTCTCTTTCCTCCCCTTCTACGATGTGGTGAGCTGATTCCTGACCTGATGATGGCTATATCTCAGCCGAAATAGGTCGTTTAACAAAACTTATACAATAAAGTGGAATTTTACTAAGTTGTTCATATTATTCTCCCTGTACACAGTTTTGACTGTCCAATAAAGGAAAAATGAAGAAAACTGGTTCGCATTTACCTATTTAGATGAATGAAGGAAAAAATCTTGCACTGTGAGAAATTGAAAATTATGTGTAAACTCATAGGAAAATAATTACTGAATTAAGCTCTTCCTCTCTCAATTTTTATCGCCATATAGCCTATGTTACCCAGAGGGTAAAATTATATACCTATGCGAAGTTTCATGGCGATATATTCAAAATGAAAACTGTAAGCAAGAACACAATAATCAACAGAAAATGGATGAATAAAGGAACATACAAAATTAATTAATTTAACGAAAGACAATAAATAGAGGAAATTTGGTGTCAGTGAAAAGCTGATGCAAGACTGGAGAAAGAATGAATCTACAATGATCAAGATGCCAAAGACAAAATGTGCAATGAAAGCCGGCAGCAGTCATTGGCCTGATATTGAGGAACATGTTTCGGAATGGGTCCTCAAAAATCGAAAGAAGGTGGAAATGTATGTGTTTTGTGTGAATGGATTATAAAATTGTGGAATGATATTAAAGCAGAAACCTTCAGCAAAATGCAGAATATCAAATTCCATAGATGGGGAGGAAGACAATTTATTGTGGGAAGATGACAATGAACTCGAATCTTTAACATCTGATACAGAGTGGGACCCTTACGAGGTTGGCAGCACTGAAATTGCTCGAGATGAATTTCATGAACTCTTTGGGACGAATGAAAAATACGAGGAATTTTTTGGATTTTAAAACGTACAGCCTATTCCCAAAAATGCAGTGTCGATTTTTTTAGTTATTAATTCATTTGTTTCATTTAAGAAAGATCATTAAAGGCCAAATATAAGGCTGTAACATAATTACTGACGTTATTTTACAATTGTGAAATAACGACATTATTTAACTTCATTTTAAAACTTTATTCAAGAATATTCACCCTCATTCTCAATCACATATTCCCATCTCTTCAGCAGCTTTTCAATGCCTTGCTTGTAAAAGTTAGCCAATTTTGATTTAAAAAATCTTTGAGGCCACAAATGAGGTCATCAGAGTTCCCGTACTGTTTATCCTTCAGATGATTTTGTAGCGATTGAAACAGATGGTAGTCAGAAGGTGCAAGATCAGGTGAGTATGGAGAGTGTAGCAGGACTTCCCATTTGAATTCCCTGATCTTCTGCTGTGTCATCTTTGTAACGTGGGGTCTGGCGTTGTCATGCAGAAGGATGACACCCTTGCGATTCACCAGATATTGTCGTTTTTGGTATAATGCTTGATGTAAATGCTCTAACTGCTGGCAGTAAAGCTCAGAAATGACTGTCTTATTAGGGTCCAACAGCTGAAAATATATTACATCTCTCATATCCCACCAAACGCAAAGCATTATCTTTTTAGGGTGCAAACCGGCTTTTGGAGTCGGTTTCGGGGTCTGTCCACATTCTAACCACTGTTTCTTCCTTCAAATGTTCACGTAGTGTATCCACTTTTCGTCACCAGTCACAATTCGATCCAGAAATGGCTCACAAGATTGTCGAGTGCATAAGGAGGAGCACACCGATACACGTTGCAGCAGGTTGTCTGGTGTCAGTTAATGTGGAACCCACAAACCATGCTTATTGACCTTGTCAAGCTTCCGAAGGTATCCGTGAAGAGTTATTTAGGAACACTTGAGCTTCTCGGCCATTTCATGAGTAGTTTGAAGTGGATCAACTTCAACAAGAACTCGGAGAGCATCGATGTTGAAGTTGACTGCTCATCCGGATCGAATGCGATCACTAAGGTTGAAATCACCTGATCAAAACTTACGAAACCAACGCTCACACGTGCGAACATTGAGAACTTCACTGTAAATTTTGCTAATGTTTTTAGTCACAACGGTAGCATTATTTCCACGCTTAAACTCATAAAGCATGCAATGGCGTATGTGCACATCGTCACCACTCATTTTTGAATCTTTAACAATGAGGGTTTAGATTACATTCTTTGATTAAATAACTTAATTACTTAATGAAAAAGGATCATAATTATAATGTCCTCAAGTTTCATTATTATGTAAATTATAATTGTGATAATTTCTATTACTTTGACAATAATTTGCTAACAGTGTAAAAAAATGACATTAATTACGTTACAACCTTATAGAAGGCAATAAAAACAACTCTGAATTTGTGATACAACCATACTGCCATCTATTGATGGTATTTCAAATTATCCTTTGTTTCTGTAATTGTAAATTTTTGAGATTTGAGTAATAAAAAGAAAAAAACTATGATTTGAATTTTTAATAACTATTAAAATTAATTATTTCAAATCTTATAAAATAAATGTCGGAAAACATAAACGAAGCAGCTGATTCAAAATGGTGATCACCTACACCGAGAGATCAACTGTCTTCATAAATATCAATGTTATTCATCTGCAGTTTAAGGTTCACATTTTTGTTCCGCATATAAGTCGACTCTAAGTTTTAGGAAAATTTTTTTAAGCTTCAAAGGTCGACTAATACGATAGAATATATGGTATGTTTAGTTTTTGGAAGTTTTTTAGATGATAATATTCACTGCATTAATTTCACCATAGCCAACTTACTCTCTGACAAACTAGACATGTGAGTTAAATCAACTTTTAATATATAATACAAGTATAGTGATAATGATATAATTAACATTTATTTTGTATGATTTATTAAATGCTGACAATATGCCATTCATATTTTTAACAATACCTATTACGTTAATGGCTCCTCTTCATTTAGGACTGAGTATTATTGCCAAAGTTGGATTTGTATAAATGGTATGATATGAAATAAAATTAACCAGTTTTATGTAGTGCTATAGTAGATTTACTAAATCTACTGAAATACAATAGGCACTTACATAATTGTGTAAATAAAAACAACACTTTCAAACATTTCTATAGACTCTTTTCATGAGTGCATTTACTGGCAACTTCATTGAAATTTTTTTGTTGATCCCATATGGTCACTGGCAAAATACAGCTGAATAATGTTAAAAATCAATAAAACACTGTACTCTTCACTTGTATTATTTATCAGTTTTGCTGCAACTTTACTTTTTACTTTCTCCAAACGTAGTAATGGGAAAGTATTGTATTCATGAAAAAAATCGACTTCGAGATTTCAACGGAAATACATGTTTTCAGGTCCCTAGAACACATTTAGACTATTTTCGGAATGATGTCTGTGTGTGTGTGTATGTTAGTGTGGGCGCTCTAACTCAAAAAGTACATACCATATCGTTACCAAACTTCATATATAACACTTTAACATGAGCACAAAGAACTGATTAGTTTTTGGACAATAACGGATAATCGGAAGTCGTGGTTTATTCGAAACCCGATTCGGTTTTTGCGATATTTCTTTGTTAAAACATCATTATTGTATATACAATTCTATACAAAAGTTATAGAGAATGTAATTTCCTACAGTTTTTATTTGAAACAATTTTCTATAGGAGTTATTGTTTAGGTGTTATTTATAAATAACAGGTTTTTCGGTTTCTGTTAAATATCTCCTTAACAACATCGTTATTGGTAATCTTCGTAAGTACCAAAGTTGTAGAGAATAATATTTCTTCCAAGTTTTGTTTGAAACTAATTTTCGTAGAACCATCCATTTAGGATATATTTCGCTTTTTCTTAATACCAGCCTACAGCGCCAACACCATGTAGCGGTGAATTCTGTAAACATTCAAAATATACGTAATTTACGGCAACAAGGACGTGTTTCTTTTACGATACGAAATAATAATTTTGCCTCGTAATAATATTCATAATAATTAAAATATGGAGAAAGTCATGTGTTGGCCACATAATATTTTTTCCAAGTTTTGTTTGAAACAAATTTTCGTAGAACCATCCATTTCAGAGATATTTTGCTTTTCCTTAATTCCCAGTATACAGCGCCACATACCATGTAGCGGTGAATTCTGTAAACATATTCAAAATATACCTAATTTACGGCAATAAGGAAGACTGTATTCTTTTACGATATGAAATAAGAATTTTGCCTTATAATGCTATTTATAATAATTTAAATATCTATACCCCAAATATGGAGAAAGTCATGTGTTGGCCACATCAGATTTTTTTAAGTAAAAATCTAAAACTATACTAATTGGAAAAAATTAAAAACAGCAATGGATACCAAATTTTCTGAATGGCAGTTTCATATTTTTTGCATGAAAAGACCGAATGCCACCCCAGTTCATGACACAGAGGTGCAATTCAGCAGTGCTCTACTGCTGTCACTAGAAAAGTGCTGCCGCCTGAGGCAGTCAAACTCACCTCATGTGACAGCCCTGCTTATCTGACATAGAAGACTCACCTGTGCATGCTCGTATGACAACTGAGCACAGGAGTTTATTATCGATCGTGAGAACTTATGTGAAAGAACCTTCCAATTGTTAGCATCAACCTCCATGATCAGAGAGAAGGCTAACTTGTCTTCGCCAGGCAAAAGGGAACATAAGCTGCATAGGTCCTTTGGCAGCATATGGAATACCTATAAAACAATAAATTCAGTCGATGTAAATATTCCTACTCTGGAAATGTCTTGTAAAAAGGAAATTCAAAATAAATACCTTCTCACTTCCCTGAAGATACAATTCTATTTAATAAGGATGAAATAAAATTATTTTTATTTGATTATACATATATTAATAAGTTTAGCATAATCCAGTAGTTATCCTATTCCTGTATATTCTGTGATTATGGTATGATTACCATGAACCAAACTTCTTTATAACCATTAATCATTAAGTTCAATGCATTATTCACCAAGTGTAATTGAAAAATGATTCAAATGCTACAGACTGAATTGTGCATCATTTTAATAAATTTCTCAAAAACAAACCTGTTTATAAAACTACTAACAAAGCAATACCAAGAGCTATCTAGTGGTCCACACAATTTTGGTAAGCACTATTTAAATTTAAATATAAATTTAGTACAAAACAATATTCTCTATCCTAAGATAGGTTTGACTGACTTGGGATTGTACACAAGCGATGTGGTGGTTTCCCATTGCCTTCCACATCAGACAGGCAGAAGGGTGGAAGGAAACCCAGAACTGGCATTAGCCTACTATCATGAAGACAACAAAGGGGGCCAACTGCTGAATGTCCCTTCCAAAGGAGTGTGGATTTGTGTGTTCTCCTCATTTTTGTTTCCTCATCTCTTAGTTTATAAACATACAAATAGGGGTCGGCTGACTGCATGCGGTGATCATTTTTCCTGCCATGAGACCTGGCTCATGGCAGCAAGGTAGAGAATCAGTGATGCCGAGTCATCCACGCTCGAGCACGAGCATTCTAGCATATTGATGATATTGTTATTTGTTGTTAAATAAACCATTATAGAAAACATCGTCATTATTCATGCAACCACAGTAGGACAGAATGACATTTGCTGGTGCTGAGATGAATGTTTTTGCTTTCAACAAGGACTGTTCTAATTAGCTTTTGTTACACTATGCTACATTGTAGTGCATGAAGTGTCAATTTTCTAAACCCCAGCTTTCCGTTGTGATAGGATAGAAATATATTTGCAGGCATCAAAACGAATGTCATCCACTTTTATGACATACGATTGATTTACACTAAGTTATTCCATACTACACAAATATAAGACGGCTCAAGATTTTTCCGGAGCTGAAATTGGAAAAAACTTCGTCTTATATTAAGGTAAATATGGTAGTTACAATGTACTGGTGCAATTCAGAAAAGAGCTGCCTGTGTGAATGATCATGTCAAGTTACATACTAAATATCCAAACACCACACCATATGGTTCAATATAAGGCGAATATAAGACTACTCGAGATTTTTCAGATGCTAAATTTGGAAATTGGAAAAAACCTTGTCTTATATTCAGATAAATACAGTATGTACCCATGTATAAAACACACCCTACTTTTTAGCCTTTAAACTTTAGAAAAAAGTGTCCTATACATGGGTTTTTACAGTATTTTTCCTTCCCATCTTGTGTCAGGCAAAGACTTTATGGCAATTTTTAACATTTTTGTAAGCATTTTCCATCTTTGAGTTGATGCAGCAAACAGATTATATAGCTTCTGTAGTGGGGATAAGTCAGATCGTCCACTGCATAATGTCCAGGGCCGGTTTTACCATTAGGCGAACCTAGGCGATCGCCTAGGGGCACCAAGATACGGGGATGCCTGTCTTACTCATAAACAAAGAAAAGATAGATCGTTAAATCTTCGTATTCTCAGAAATAAGATTTTAAAAAGTTAACGGTTATTATAATTAATAAAGCAACGAACGTCAATAACGATACGTCTATGAATGGCGTATATTTCGATTTTCATTTTAGATTTTAGGCTACGCTTACATTTATTTACTTTTTTATTTTAGTCTATCACAGATACTTGTAAGTTACAGTTATTGTACATTGTGGTTTTAATCTTTGTTTAAATATTCTCAGTTGTCGGTAAGAGTATACTTATACACTTACTATTTAATTCTAGAGATATTGACGGAACAGATTTATCTAGTGAATTACAAATAATAGCAAGGCGAATTCCAGAAAATACTTCTTCATTAGATGTCCTGTCATACATATGAAAAATAATTTAGAAAATAGTGTTCCAAATGTGTTTATTGCTCTGAGAATTTTTGCGACATTGCCAGTATCGGTAGCAAGTTCAGAAAGGAGTTTTTCAAAATTAAAACTTATAAAAACGTACACTCGCTCTACGATGGTTCAGGAACGACTCACTGGTCTAGCAATAATATCTATAGAGCATGAAATTGCATCTACAATCGATATAGATGAATTAATTCAAAACTTCTCCAAAGCAAAAGCCCGAAAAATTAATTTTTCATAATTTTTGTATTTAAGATGTAATAATTTTCTTGCTATACAGATATTAGGAATAATCATATATGTATACAAATGTATTAGTGTTAATTAATAAAAACTTTTTAAAATGTTCATAATGATATTATTTTTATAAATATCCACATGTGTAGGTGTATGTGTGTGCTTGTGTGAGTATGACAATATATATATAGACAATGTATAGGGGTGCCTAAATTTTCTTTGCGTAGGGGCGTCAGATACTCTTGCGCCAGCCCTGATAATGTCCAATGTACAATAATGTCGACTACAAAAATGTCCATTACAAAAATGTCCACTACAAAATCGTCCACTCCATAATGCCCAATATACAACAATGTCCAATACTGAAATGTCCATTACACTATAATGTTCACTGCAAAATAGTCCCATTCATAATGTCTGCTACGAAAACGTCCCTTACATTTAAATATCAACTTAATAAAATAATTTAAATACGTATTAGGTATTCAGTATGAAATCGATTGTTGAATAGCCCCTTTTATATCATGCAACAATACAACATAGCTGCTAAGAAACGGTTATACATTTTCACTTTATATATAAATTTCGTAGTGATAGTTAATCATGGCCCAAATTATTAAATCTCAAAAAGGAAGGGAAATACTGGTGCATAATGCATTTATGTACCACCTTCATTCCAAAAGCAAGAACGGAGATCGAATCTACTGTAGATGTGTTGAAAGGAAAGCTTGTTCAGCTCGATGCACAACAACCAGCTATATGGAAGCAGTTCACATAATCAGCGATGGCACAGTAAAGCATGCCCATGAAGCTAATCCAGCAGATGTTGAGGTAAAACGAGTGTTGACTGCCATTAAAAGGAGGTCCGTGGACCATCCTTCTGAACCCCCGTTAAAAATCCTGAGAGCAGCCATAGTGGGGGAAGTAAGTGAAGAAGAGGTATTGGCTAGAGTACCAGATAGGAACAACTTGAGGAGGACAATAAACAGGGAGCAGAATAGAAACATACCAGAGAATGTCCATCTGTTGGAACACCTTGAGGTTATACCTCCGTATAATTTAACCCGTTGAAACGAGCTGTTTTTAATATTTGATTCCGGCATAAATGATCAAGAAAGGTTGCTTATCTTTGCAACAACAAGAAAAATACAGTACCTATGTGCAAGCGAAATTCTTTTTTGCGATGGGACATTTAAAATTGTTCCTTGACAGTTTCTTCAACTGTTCACAATACACGGGAAAATACAGACGTACGTGTTTCCCTTAGTCTTTTGCTTAGCGGTCCGGATAAATGAAGATACATATAAAAGAATATATCAATTTTTATCCGACTATGTCATCGAGCATGGGTTTCAATTGAGACCATGAACTGTAATGATGGATTTCGAATGTGCAAAAATGAACGCAGCCAGGAATGCTTTTCCTGATGCTGTTATAAAAGGCTTTGTATTTCATTTCTGCCAATCAGTGTATTGCAAGGTAATAAGTCTGGGACTTACAGAAAGATATAAAGATCTACAGAACCCACAAATCTGGCATGACATACAGGAGTTTATGGCCTTGCCATTCATACCTTTGGCGGACGTTGAAGAAACGTTTGATTTATTATACGACACCATCACAGAAGAACTTGTTGAGTTCACAAATTACATTGAAGCTGTATACGAAAGAGGTCGTCGTGCTCGTGGGCGAAGAAGAGCTGTACCTGCACGCTTCCCTCCGCCGGTCTGGAAAGCTTATGAATTGGTTTTGGATCAAGAACATCGGACAAATAACATCGTTGAAGGCTTCCATTCCAAATTTCAAAAACTTGTTACAGCCCACCACGTGAGTGTTTGGAGATTTTTAGAGCACATACAAGATGAACAACACAACACAGAAAATTGTATTACTCAAATAAGATCAGGACATAGTAAAGTCAAACAACCCGTCAATAAGAATTACCTCACTAATCAAACTAGAGTAGAAAACATTGTCCATCAATATGAGCAGTTCAAAATTAATAATGATATCAGAACATATCTAAGATCCATATCTTACCACCTTAAATGACATCACCCTGCTCTCCAAGAAGGTGAAGAAGACAACTGATGTAAATACTAACATTAAATAAATAGTTATTTGTCTCTTAGCCTATTCTTTTATTTTTCATTCTTTCATATTAGTCTGGACATTTAGTCTTTGTGTATTTATATTTATTGTACATTTTGTAAGTGGACATTTTAATAATTTGGACGATTTTGTGTGCTGGACATTTCAGTAGTGGACATTATTGTATACTGGACATTATGCAGTGGACGATTTGACCTGTAACCTCTGTAGTATACCAAAAAATAAATAAATTTAAATTGTGGCCTCTGCACGAAACATAAAATACTCTTTTGTTGTTTCTTAAAATTCATGGTTGCACACTGCTATTTTTCCCATTATGATTTCCCCATGATGCACAATATAAATTTTATAACCATTCTAAATCCACCCTGTATTTTTCATTCAAAATGCTTGGCTAGAGAGAATATTTTCAAAATTTATTTTATGGTGGTGGATGGAATTAACAACTCGAGAAAACAACGTAGGCCAATCTGAAGAAGTGAAAAAGTTGGGTTGAAATCAAATCATTAGTTCTGTAGAAATTTGCCAATTACCTTTTCTGGGTGGGCATCTGGACAGACACTTGATTTTTACTTTCTCATACGAAGTATCTAGAAAGTAGTTTTCACAAAAAAATTCGACCTCGAGATTTTTACGGAAATACATGTTTTAGGTGTCGCTGAATCCGAAAAAGTGATTTTCGCAATGCCGTCTGTCTGTCTGTTACTGGCTCTCGAGCCTAGACGGTAGAACGAAAATGAATGAAATCTCGTACTTAGGCATTTTATCATACTGAGCAGAGTATACTTAGAAATGGTTGACATTGATCAATAATTAAGAGTAGTTTATTCTACGCATTTTTAACAACAATCCGATTTTCTCTAAAATGGCTATAACGATTTTGATCAAATTTCGTACAGTTACTTGAGTATACATCTACAATAATACTACATATTTTATTTTTCTCAATGAATGAATATAAGGCTAGTTTATTCTTGGGCAAATTTAACAAAAATTGGATTTTCTAAAAACAGGCTCATACGATTTTCATTTTCTAAAGATAACTAAACAACGCATTAGTATATAAGAAAGTTTGTACAATGTGTGTTGTACCGATTTTTTTACACAGGTAGACTCCAATTTATGAAAGAATTATGCTCTTCAAAAACCTTTCGTAAATCGAAATTTTGTAAATCAAGGTATAATTTCTCATTTTCTCCCATTATAGATGGCGAGATACATTCCTATGGCAAAAAAATCTTACCCTAAATATAATGCAATAACACTGTATATGTTTCTTAGGATATTTATTACGGAAAACAATTATTCAAACTTATTATTATTAAATATTACAAGTATCCGTCGCTTAGCATCATAGTTGCATTCCAAAAAATCGCAATTCTAAGCGAAAACACATTAAGGAAGAGAATTTTCTTCATAAGGAAGAATAAATCAATGGGGAAAATCTTTACTTGGTCGATTTCCATCATAAATAAAATGAGAAGGATAACTTAGTAAAAGTTCCACTTTTATTAAAAGAAGAAGCGACTGGTTTCGACTAATATCTAGTCATCATCAGGTATCACGGTATTGGGGAGGGGTGGGTGTTGGGAAGAGTGGGTGGGGGAAATAAGTTCGTTAACAAAATACTTTTACACTATAATGATAACACACTCAACCTCGTTAACGAACTTATTTCCCCCACCCACTCTTCCCAACACCCACCCCTCCCCAATACCATGATTCCCCCCATTCATTGATCCCCTCTCAATACACATTTCCCTCCCCCACGCCCCTTTGATTCCGTATATATTTGTGTTGCTTCTTGTTTTTGTACCTGATGATGACTAGATATTAGTCAAAACCGGTCGCTTTTTCTGTTAATTAAAGTGGAACTTTTACTAAGTTATCCTTCTCATTATATTTAAAACTAGACAAATGACCCGTTTAAAATGGCCTTTGAAAACAAACAATATAAAAATAAAACCAACAAACAAATGATAAAATTATAATATGTATTTGAATAAGATTGAAAAGGGCTACAAATGAAAACAAAGGAATAGTTTAAAAAAATTAAGAGGAAAACAGTCTTATAACTCAATAATATTATTTTAGCTATTCAGTAGCTCTCTTATAATGACGTTCCTTGTAAATACTCTTATGTTTAACAGCAATTGCCCTTGATTATCTTTATCCTCAATCCAAAATTTCAAATTATGTGTGTGACGTGTTCTGGTTATGGCTACATACAGCTGTCCATGTGAAAAGCAATACCGTATTTGACCGAATATAGCCTCCCTCCGAATGTAGCCCCCCTACCCATCTTTTCTCACACAAATCTAGAAAATATTTTAATACCCTGAAAGGACATGATCATTTTTAGGACTTTAATGTCATGAAACATGCTGTATAATTTGAAGAAATATCAAACTTGCATTCATTTAATAAAAAAGTACCAATTAGCGAGTTATAAAACGCCATGCTAATTGGAATTTTAAGGTTTTCAGATTTGTACCTCAGAATTCAGAGGGTATACTAACGAAAGAGATATTTGACAAGGAAATGAAAAAAAATACATTTTTAGGGAATAAAAATAAACTTTAAAAAGTCGAAATAACATACTAATTAATGCAGCAATATTAGCAAGTCGAAATAACATACCAATTTATGCAGCAATATAAATTCGCACTTTGCTCATATTTCGATGCGCAGTGCTAATCTATCTTTCGTTTGTGTAATTAACAATTCGAGCTTTGCCAGGCAATTAGTCCATTCTCGGGTAAGGTTAATTTTATTGGTATTACCATATTTGCTCGTGTAAGCTGCGCACCTTTTTTCCCAAAACGCCGGTGAAGAAAAGGGGGTGCGCGTCTTACACGAATTCTTTTATTTGCCGCTCACCTTTTTTCTCAAAATGTCGTGTCGGTAAACAAATATACTTTAAGCTAGCACCCATGCTGCATCTATTATTCTATTTCTAAATTTCGGTGTATTTAGTCATTTTCATTCATTGTATAAAAATTTTAAGTGAGTTTTAAGTTTAAACGGGTGCTCCCCAAACTTGACGGCTTTCTGCTGCAATCGTCACGGAGGCCACGGCGCATGCGTGACCAGTTTGGATTGGTGGGGGTTTTGTTCTCACAGCAGACGACGCCTACCATGTTCAGATATGGCATGCTTCCTTTATTCTATTATACGTCTGTGAAAGTCATAGCCACCGTGGTGATCATTGAATGATCACTGATCATAATTTTAGTTCGCCAAAATATGACGACCGATACGGTAGGGATCAGTGAACATAAGGCTGGAAAATTACGTCCAGCAGAATGATCGCTTCCGGAGCGATTTCTGCCGAACATGACCAATATGACGACAAAAACAGTTAAGTGTTTAACAAAAGAGGGCTACCGAGGAGATTTCTGCTAGTACCGATATAAAGAGATCACCCAATAAAGTCGTCACGTAGGAGTGTGAAGATGCTTAACTTGAGCGTAGTATTTTTGAGGAATAGGAATTGGTGATTTAAAAAACCCTTTTTCGGCTCAAATAAATTTTTTTCTCTAGAGCTGGCTCAAAAAACGGGGTGCGCAGGATACAGAGGGGCGCGGCTTACACGAGCAAATACGGTAAAACTTGCAATTTGACGATAATGAGAGCGATCAGGTAATTGAAAAATCCTTCCTATATGGTGACGTCAATCAGCCTTGCAAATAAATATTCGCAACCCGAGTAGTTTAGTGTTACAATGGATAGAAACACTTACTGACTCGAATGAAATTCATCGTTATTGAAGCTTTGCACACTTGTTTGTACCCACCTAATTTTTAGTGCCCGAAAATAGCCTCCCCCCTCAACTTTTGCACTTCACTTTTGGCGAAAAACAGGGGGGCTATATTCGGTCAAATACGGTATTTAGTAAGTAATCACAATCAATCGTTCAATTCCACTAAACAGCAGTTAAGAACAATCTCAATACACATGCAATCAGCGCATATACTGTATTTATTTAGATAACAATGTAATTGTTCTTTGGTTGGTCACCCTATAATTGGATTGACGTGAATTAAAAATAAACAGCACGAAAAAAATTATTTTCATAATATCTGTTCTATTCAGATAATGCAAAGGCACAGTGCAAGCAACTGCCTTTAATATGCAGAAAGACTTTGATAAGACAACAAAGGCACGTTAAAACATCGTCGAATTATTTCAAACATTAGCATGTTTTAAAATACGTAATTTACCGCATTTATCCATCCAATTTACGTAAACGAATATAGGTTTATATGAGCATACCGTATTTGACCGAATATAGCCCCCTGTTTTTGGCCAAAAGTGAAGTGCAAAAGTTGAGGGGGGAGGCTATTTTGGGCACTAAAAATTAGTTGGGTTCAAACAAGTGTGCAAAGCTTCAATAACGATGAATTTCATTCGAGTCAGTAAGTGTTTCTATCCATTGTAAGACTAAACTACTCGGGTTGCGAATATTTATTTGCAAGGCTGATTGACGTCACCATATAGGAAGGATTTTTCAATTACCTGATCGCTCTCATTATCGTCAAATTGCAAGGTTTACCGTATTTGCTCGTGTAAGCCGCGCCCCCGTGTATCCCGCGCACCCCGGTTTTTGGGCCAGCTCTAGGGAAAAAAATTTATTTGAGCCGAAAAAGGGTTTTTTAAATCACCAATTCCTATTTCTCAAAAATGCTACGCTCAAGTTAAGCATCTTCACACTCCTACGTGACGAATTTATTGGGTGATCTCTTTATATCGGTACTAGCAGAAATCTCCTCGGTAGTCCTCTTTTGTTTTTGTCGTCATATTGGTCATGTTCGGCAGAAATCGCTCCGGTAGCGATCATTCTGCTGTACGTAATTTTCCAGCCATATGTTCACTGATCCCTACCGTATCGGTCGTCATATTTTGGCGAACTAAAATTATGATCAGTGATCATTCAATGATCACCACGGCATGGTGGAAAGACTTCCATAGGCATCGTCTGCCGTGAGAACAAAACCCTCACCAACCCAAACTGGTCGCGCATGCGCCGTGGCCTCCGTGACGATTGCAGCAGAAAGCCGTCGAGTTTGCGGAGCACCCGTTTAAACTTAAAACTCATTAAATATTTTTATACAATGAATGAAAATGACTAAATACACGGAAATTTAGAAATAGAATAATAGATGCGGCATGGGTGCCAGCTTAACGTATATTTGTTTACCGACACGACATTTTGGGAAAAAATGTGAGCGGCAAATAAAAGAATTCGTGTGAGACACGCACCCCCTTTTTTTCACTGGCGTTTTGGGAAAAAAGGTGCGCAGCTTACACGAGCAAATACGGTATTACCAATAAAATTAACCTTACCCGAGAATGGACTAATTGCCTGGCTAAGCTCGAATTGTTAATTACACAAACGAAAGATAGATTAGCATTGCGCATCGAAATATGAGCAAAGTGCGAATTTATATTGCTGCATAAATTGGTATGTTATTTCGACTTGCTAATATTGCTGCATTAATTAGTATGTTATTTCGACTTTTTAAAGTTTATTTTTATTCCCTAAAAATGTATTTTTGTTCATTTCCTTGTCAAATATCTCTTTCGTTAGTATACCCTCTGAATTCTGAGGTACAAATCTGAAAACCTTAAAATTCCAATTAGCATGGCGTTTTATCACTCGCTAATTGGTACTTTTTTATTAAATGAGTGCAAGTTTGATATTTCTTCAAATTATACAGCATGTTTCATGACATTAAAGTCCTAAAAATGATCATGTCCTTTCAGGGTATTAAAATATTTTCTAGATTTGTGTGAGAAAAGATGGGTAGGGGGGCTATATTCGGTCAAGTACGGTATATAGCTTGAAACAACAATGCCCATTTCCAAGGCGATCATTGATGAAAATGAACGATTTTTCTTACATCGGCGAATTTAAACGTAAAATTTGATAAAGTTTTACCTTTAGGTGAGAAAAGACGAACAAAATTAAACGGCCCATTTATTTTCCTCTAAAATGGTCCTAATTTGAAGGTCGTAGGTAATTTAATTTCCAAAAGAGTAAAACTCTGCATGTCAAAAATTAAATATTAGCGTGTAAACTTATGGGCCGAGATATGAGATTCATATGGAATGTAAAACATCTCCTGGCGTCGAACCCGGGACTTATTTGAAATTTTTTTTATAGCATTCGCCTTTTGAATGTATTCATAGCAATTTTACCGAATTCTGGACTGGCTGAAGAAATGGCCGAGATATGTTGAGATATTTATAACTAACTGATGAGGCTGCATGGACACACACCGACAAAGATATTAAGGTTTTATTATAGGAGATAATGAAGGTTACGTTCCTTCAGAGTAGAGTAGCTTATTATTATTATACTAGTGTATGTGCCCACTGAAATATCAACGGAAGAATTATAGATAGATAGATTATTACTATTTTCATTTAAAATAATTAATATCACACTTTTACATATGAAATATTTTGCCATAAACAACATTTATAGTGAATATTCTGTTGTTGACGGGCTATCTTCAGTTAAACTTAAAATAGTTGCCTGTCTTTCCCTCCCTCTCTCCCCCTGCCCCATCTTACACCCTCTCACACCCTCTCTTTCCCTTCCACCTCTCTCCCCCATCCTCATTTCTCCCCCTTCCCCTCTCTCTTCTTCCCCTCTTTCCCCCTCCACCTCTACTTCCCTCTCGCCCCCTCCCTCTTGCTCACCCCTCTCTAGTATTAAAAGCATTCAAAGAACGTTTATACACATAAGGATTGAATTAACAATATCATATCCGGTCTAACAATGGAATTGGAAGCCAAGGCAACATTCCGTTAAAATGGCAATATTTCCACAAAATATGTGAATTAAGCGTATAACATGAGCGATTTCGAATTGTATGCGGAAAAAGATGAACAGAATAAGAAACTTTGTAATTTTTTCTTCAAAATGGTTCAGATCCGAAGATCGTAGGTTAATTCCTTCTAATTTTAATTTCCAAAACAATAAAAGCCTGCATATCAAAAAATTGATTTTTACATGTTACCTTACGGAAAATGGAAATGTCTTCCTTGGAGTCGAACCCAGGACTTTTTTGGAGATTTATTTTTGTCATTACCTTAAAAAATGTTAATCAAGCATCCTTGCCCAATTTCAATCTTCTACCTATTCGGGAAGTTTGTTAAAACGCTCTATATCGGCCATCGTGAAAGCGTGACCAACCAACTAACCAACCAACCAACCAACAGACCTGGGCTATTATAGTATAAAATAATACAGATTCTAAAACAAAACATTATTTTAACATGAAATTTCCTCCACATAATATGATCACACCTGCCGTCTTTAATGATAAAATTTTTATCAGATCCCGTGATCAGCTGAAGGCAAGAAATATGTCTCTTTGCACACTATTTTTGACAACATTACATGATGCACTAAACCTCATGAGAGCACTTATTCAGATTTGTTTTCTTCCAAAGAAAGTGAATTTTGTCTATGTGGCGACCAAATTTCAAAGCCACATACGGCTCTAACTAAATGCTATATCGTACACATAATAAAGTAAAATAAAGTATTAACAACACAAATGCTCTTGAGACGTACGTCTCGCAGCTTAACCACTTCAGAAAAATGTCACCTTATCGTTGGTCTGTCCGACAGGAAACTTTAGCACACTCTCCCTTGCGAGGAACAACTCTTCTCGCTTTTGTCTCTGTGACTTTGATTTTAAATATTTAAACAGGCACTATTTCATTTCAAGATAGCAGGTGAAAATAGTTAATGCTATGTTGTTAAAGGGTCATCATTAAATAAATACGTATTCATTTTCGAGATTCCATACATTGGAGATTCCATCTATTCACGATTCTGATCATTCGCGATTTCGTCCTTTTGAGATTGTGGGTTTTAACTAGGCTTTTAAATTATAAAAATTCAATCTAGTTTAAATTATATCTATTCTAAACTAGCTTTCTCTTTTGTAATCATTATTACTGTATTATTATTGATTAGTAATATTATTATTTTTCTGGTAGTGGAACTGAAAGAAGTAGATGCGAAATAACTGATAGAACATTTACAATCGAGTTAAATTTTGATTTATTCCTTTTGTATGTGCTACGATGAAGAAAAGTAAAGAAAAATTTTTTATATTATTTTTATTAAATGAAGTTAACAAAACAGTATTACTAAATGTCTTATGAGATGGAATGATATTACAGACACATGCGACAAACCAGAACACCATTCTGATGGGTTCTAGCTCTTTCCATGAGTACATTCCAGATGACCGGCTATCCCCATATCCCAAGCTTGCCGGATAAAAGATTCTATACTCTATTTAACTAAATGAATAGCATACTAAATATATTCTGGACTTACGTTTTGAACAAGATATATGCTAGTAGCTCTGCGCCTCACACAGAGATCAAGTGGTGAACCTTCCTCCAAAAAGAAGGTAGGATCTGCAATGTGTACTCCAACCTCCAAAAGCCCCTCTCCTATCTCATGTACTGATAAGGCATCATCAAGGTCTTTGGCAGTCACAGGATCTACGGTAAATATGCAATTTCTCCTGGAAAAGATTAAAGTAGACACAAAAAATACATCTGTACATAAAACCATGAAATCTAATATTTGAGACAAGGAGCTGTATGAATTATCGTGCTCACTAGTATTAACTGGCCCATGATGATTCCCATGTGTATATCTCACATATTTGTCCACAAAAACACTACTAAATTTTATGAGGTCAGTCCGAAACCTGCATGTTTCAAAATTAATGATGCACAGTAATTTATCGTGATCTTTAATATTTGGAATTTTTTATAAATGTTTCTTTTTATTAAAATACCATACATCACGACGTATAAGTCAACCTTTGAAGATTAAAAAATTTTTTCCTAAAACTTCAAGTCGACTTATATGCCAAATAGAATTTGTGAACCATAAATTACAGATGAATGACATTGATATTTATGAAGACAGTTGATCGTTAAGTGTAGGTGATCACCATGGTTCCCTCTAAGCTGCACGACTGCACGGCCCCGCAGTAGTTTTGAAGTGCCTCACACTGAACTTTTCGATCATGCACGACTGTATTTATTTTAGGACATATAGGAACAGGGCCGCGCCAAAATGGTTGCACACCCGCACAATAGCGTCATGTAGGCGTGCATAGCAATATTCATTCCATCCATTGATGAAAAAATCAGAGGGAACTATGGTGATCACCATTTTGAATCAGCTGCTTCAGTGTTTACATTTTATGGCACTTATTTTAGAAGATTCAAAATAACTAGCTGTGCCCACACAATGTTTGCACAGTTTTTTAATTAATTTATAAAAAATTAAGAAATGTGCAAAATACATTGATTTTAATAATTTACATTTAACTCTAATAATGCATTTCATCGGTATAGGATTTTAATGTATATGACTCCCAATGTAAGGTTCGCGGGTTCAAATTTATTATGCGAAGTCAGTCAGAAATCTGCATTTTAAAAGTCATATTACAAAGGAAATTAATGCTACACAGTAATTGTTAGCAAACTTTTGTTTTTAATTTTCTTTGGTTCTTTTTATAGAAGTATATTACCTTTCTTTTTTATATAACAATCAATGCAACCATTTATTTAGATTATCATTGAAGAGATGATAACCATATAATGTGTTAAAAATAAATAATGTATGTCCCTATTCTCATTTAATTTTAAATTTATGTAAGAGCCTATTTGCGTTAATAAACATTATAGATGTATAATATAATGGTTCTACTTACTAAAATGTAAGATTCCAGGATTCAAACGATGAAATGAAGATTCAACTGCTTTGATTAAAATGCTAGTAACGCTTCCCATCCTCAGTTAACTGAATAATTATCCGTAAATATTGACGTTGCTATGTATACTAAAGTTTGACGTTGCTACAACAATAACTTTGATGCTTAAACGAAAGTGCAAAGCAAATAAAGGATCGCGCACACTTGTCCGTCACGTTGCTTCGCGTTAAAATTCAATTAGGATAAAATATGTGTATTTAAACAGGGGTCTGCATACTTGTCCTTCGCATAACATTATGCTCAGTCAAGCGATGGAAGGCATTCCAACTCGAGAATCCCTTCTGCGAAATTCCGATGCCGAATGCGACGCGACAAACAAGTGTGTGGCCTGGCATACGGCGACGTACATCGATGGAAGCATCTTTGGATGAATTCGTGCTTACTCGGATTCGGCCGGTCCAGATCTTGGAAGGTATAGCATTTAGTTAGAGGTTGAAGTGGCGTTTTGATTTGGTCACCACATTAGTGGAGGCACCGGGGAGATATGCTGTTAATCTAACTATAATTTGCTATATGTTCGGTTAATTTTGGATCAACAATTTGTGGTGGTATGCTGATTTTGGGGAGAGTTCTAGTTTTTTTTCGTGGTATATCTAGTTTTTTTCGTGGTATAGTTCCCCTGTATTTGATTGTATCGTAAATCATTCCATCTTGTCATCTCATTAGTTCCATCCCCTTTCGATTTTTGCTGTTTGTTGTTTGCTGAATATCCTTGTATTTTGTCGTTAAAAATGTCTAAGGAACGCGGTAAAAGGGGCGTTGGATTACTTTCTGAACCTGTAGAAGAGACCCAGTTGAACAAGGGTGAAATGAAGTCTCAATTCGCGGATTGTGTAAAAGTCGCCAATCAGCTGTTGCTTGAAATTCCCCCTTTCCAGGAAGCCACCTCTGAGAATTGGTTTAACTTCATATCTGCGGTATTCGATGTATTGTCTTTATCTCTTATTCCCGAACATTATCTGCTTACTCTGTTGCTGTCTAAACTTCCGGCTAATTGTCGCCAATTCTGGCTTTCGGTAGTTAACCAGAGACTTCCCTGGGATCAGATAATAACTAAGGTATGGGATACGATTGATTTATGAATTAAGAAGTGTTGAATTTTTAATACCATACACATTTTCGTTAAAGATACACATTTTAATTTTTTTACTATTTTTTACTAAGAGTTTATTCAGATTACTAACAATTTAAGTTTGTGGGGCACGTGTTGATGCTTAGCGTCAGTGCAAAAAAAGTTAAGCTAAGGATATGAATTTAGTTCTACATCCCCTTTGTAGATAGCGCCACGCATTATACTCTTCGGCATTTATCCTATATTTATAATACAATTTTTGTTTGCTTTTTGATATTTCTCAGTTTTTCTTAGATAATTATTTTTGACTGATCACTGTTTTTTATATTTTTTTCTTCATTCTTTACCACTTTTTCTTTATTTTTTTTTGGATTTTTTCACGTTAATAAATATTTTTTGAAAGTTTTAACTTATAAATTAGCACAATAAATAACTTTTATTTATTACCTTTTACAATGCCTCCCCGAAAGTGAACAAATCTTAGCTCAACTACAGCAAGAGCGAAGAAAATGAAACTTACACGGCAGTCAGAATGTCAGTCTGAGAGAGAGGCCCATCTCAGCTCCCAGAGAGCTAGGCAGTCGACCTCCAAAGCATCTGAGACTGTGCCAAACGTGAGGCACGTTTAAGCTCTCAGAGAGTTAGGCAATCTACCTCCCGTACAACAGAGTCCCAGGGGCATCGTGAACAACGTTTGGCTACCGATCGTGAGAGCCACGCTCTTGTACGTGAAGTTGAGACTGAACCCATGCATGAAGAACGTTTGGCTTCCGATCATGAGCGCCACGCTCTTGCACGTTCACTAGAGTCTGACAGCCAGCATGAACAACGTTTGTCTGTCGATCATGAACGCCATGCCTTTTCACATGAAACTGACACCGAAAAGCAGCATGAAGAGCGCTTAGCTGCCAGACGGGAGAGGTACGCTCACTCATTTCGGCAACAAGAAGCTAATTTGGCTGCCAAATGGCAGAGATTGGTGCTCCTTAAGGTGTCTGAAACCGAACAGGAGCACGAAGAACGTTTGGCGTCCGATCGACAAAGACATACTTTATCCAGGGAACGAGAGCAACATTTGGTTGCTGACTGGGAGAGGCAAGCCAGAAGAGCAATCATACAATGGCAGGAGAAAGTTAATAGTGGATTTTCATATGAGCCCTTGATTGACTACGCTAAGGAGTCAAACATCGGCTCAATGAATGAGGTTTGTAATTTTTGCAGTGCTTTAAAGTGGAAGGGAGAGTCCAAAGGTATGTGCTGCTCTTCTGGCAAGGTCAGGAACGAACCTATTCTTCCACCACCAGAGCCTCTCAGATGGGAACATTCAGAGTCAAAGCATTTTCTTAATAACACTAGATCTTATAATAGTGCATTTCAAATGACTTCCTTCGGAGCCAATGAAATATCAGAAGGTAACATTATGCCAACCTTTAAAGTGCAAGGGCAAGTTTACCATCTGATAGGTTCATTGCTCCCTCCTGAAAATGCCACCTCTAAGTTTTTACAAATTTATTTAATTTTGGATTACAGAACTCAAGCAGATATCAGAATGTTACATATATCCAATTTAAATATTAATTTAGTAAATGACCTGCAGAATATGTTAAATGAATATAATTTTTATGTCCGAAATTTTAAAACTGTATTGCACTCTATGCCTTCTGATAACATTGATAATTACAATCCAAAGCCGTCGACAGAATACAGAGGACGCTTTAATGAGCTGGCAACTGATGAGGTTGAAGTGTTGTTAGTCGGCCAGGAGTGCAATAACAGGGACACCGCCCTCCGCACTCGGGAGGTTCGCTTGCAGAGGATCTGTGAAACCCATCGTTCCTACGACGCATTGCAGTATCCTCTGATGTTCTGTCGCGGCGAGAATGGATACAATTTCTTGATTTTTAATGTACATCCCACTACGGGTGAAGAAAATACAACGAAAAAGACTTCTGCACTCCAATTTTATTCTTACAGATTAATGCTCAAGCAAGACCAAACTAACCACTTGCTCTATTTTAGACAACTGTTGAACCAGTATTTGGTCGACATGTATGCTAAAATAGAGACAAAGGGGTTAGTATTTATTCGAGACTAATCAGAGAAAACTGAGGGCAGAAAATTACATTCATCTGCAGGATGCATTAAGGTGGGACGGGAATACTGAAAACTTGGGTATGTTGGTCATACTGCCGTCCAGTTTCACAGGAGGCCCAAGGTACATGCACGAACACACAAAAGATGCATTCTGCTATGTACGTAAATATTCTCGTCTTGACTTATTTATCACAATTACGACTAATCCAAAGTGGGAAGAAATTAAACAAACTCCCAAACTCCCCAAGATCGTCATGATTTGGTATCTAGAGTGTTTCATTTAATCGACTTATTGACAAAGGGTAAGATATTTGGGGCTACTTGATGTTTCATGTATTCTGTGGAGTGGCAGAAATGTGATCTGCCCTATGCCCACATGCTCCTGTGGCTAGAAGAGAAAATAAGGGCGACTCAAATAGAGGATGTCATCCGGGCTGAACTGCCAAATCCTGCAGTGGACCCGGAACTTTATGATATTGTGAAGACACATGATCCACGGTCTCTGCGGGCATTTCAATTTGCAGTATGAGAGATGGTCACTGCTCCAAAAGGTATCCCAGACCTTTTGTCAATGAGACGATCACAGTTGAAGATATCTCACCTATCAGCGCAGGCAACCAGCGGCTGGTGGGTTCACTGCCCACATTCGTTAGCATAACCAAACTGTCGAAGTGGACAACAGGTGGGTTGTTCCATATTCAGCTGTCTTAGCAAGGACATTTAAAACAAATATCAACGTTGAGTAATGCAGCAGTGTCAAGTCAATAAAGTATATATGTAAATATGTCAATAAGGGGAGTGACCAGGCCTGTTTCAGTCTCCAAAATGAACATGATGAGGTAATAAAGTATCAAACTTGAAGATACATCAGCACTTCCGAGGCAATTTGGCGGATCCTGATAGATACCCCCCTGTGATGCACTTAAGACATTAATCTCAAGAATGGTCAAAGAGTTTATTTTGATCCTGGAAATGTAAGAGATCGAGTGGATAATCCCAGGAATACAACTCTTCTGGCGTTTTTCCAACTTTGACAGGAGGACAATTTTGGGAGAACATTGTTGTACGAGGAAGTGCCATCTTATTATACTTTCAATATGCAGAGGGGTGTCTTTTGTTGAAGGAGACAAAGCTGTCCTGTGGAAGGCTATCCAGGTGTGAGAGAAGGGCACATTATGCGAAGAGTGTACACTGTGCACCCCAATAACAGTGAATGTTATTTTCACAGAATGCTGCTCCATACTATTAGGGGAACCACATCACTTGAAAGCTTAAGAACTGTTAATGCTGTGGTCCAGCCTTCTTATCAGGCAGCTTGCAAAGCACTTGGTTTACTTAAAGATGATTCCCATTGGGATGATACTTCGAGGGAGGCAAGCTTATGTGATAACCCCTCAAAGCTGAGAGAGCTATTTGCTATCATACTGGTGTTTTGCAACCTGTCTGACCCTGTACATTTATGGACAAAATACAAGGATAGCCTTTCAGAGGACATTATGAGAGACTTAGGCCCGGTGCACACGAGCGGTAATGGACATAGCGTGAACGGTGCGGTGCCGCAGCAGTAACGTTTGTGAGAGGTGCACACATAGCGGCAAAACGACGCTCAGTCTCGCCTGAGCTCCATCAGTGCATGATTTGATAATGGAAAATTACAGGAGAAAACGCATAGTTCTTGCTTATTTTGTTTATAAACTATTTATTAAGAAGAAGAGGAATTACTGGGTTCACCCTTTCGTTAGTTCACGACTTCTCAAACGTGCTTTTTCTTCGATGTTGTCAGACTTGAGAAATGACGAAGAAACGTTTTTCAATTATATCTGCATGAGTATCAAGTCATTCAATGGCATGTTTTTACTTTCTCCATACGTAGTAATGGGAAAGTATTGTGTTCATGAAAAAAATCGACTTCGAGATTTCAACAGAAATACACATTTTGAGGTCCCTAGAACACGTTTAGACTATTTTCAGAATGATGTCTGTGTGTGTGTGTATATGATTGTGGGCACTCTAACTCAAAAAGCATATCGTTACAAAATTTCAAATATAACACTTTGGTATGGGCACAAATAACTGATTAGTTTTTGGACAATAACGGTTAACCGGAAGTCGAGGTTTACTCGAAACCCGATTTGGTTTTTGTGATATTTCTCTGTTAAAACATCATTATTGTATATAAAATTCTATACAAAGTTTATAGACAATGTAATTTCCTACAACTTTTATTTGAAACAATTTTCCATAGCAGTTGTTGTTCAGGAATTATTTATACATAATCGGTTTTTCGGTTTCCATCAAATATCTACTTAAAAACATTGTTATTGGTAATCTTCATGAGGAACAAAGTTGTAGAAAATAATATTTCTTCCAAGTTTTGTTTGAAACTAATTTTCGTAGACCCATCCATTTCGGAGATATTTCGCTTTATCTTAATACCTGTATACAGCGCTAACACCATGAAGCGGTGAATTCTGTAAACATTCAAAATATGCATAATTTACGGGAATAAGGACGACTGTATTCTTTTACGATACGAAATAATAATTTTGTCTCATTATGCTATTCATAATAATTTAAATATCTATACTCCAAATATGGAGAAAGTCATGTGTTGGCCACATCAGATTTTTTATTCTTGTCGCGATATTCTTCGAATGAAATATTCCATATTTCAGGATATTTTCTGACCTCTTCGATGAACAATTCCATGTCAAGTTCACCAGCTGCCATTACTACATTGCAGTAGCTAGATGCCTATGTCTATTAAGGCACTGCTGGAATGCAGCATCGCAGCAAGAGTCCCCGCAAGTCAACTTTTGGACGTTGCAGCACTTCAAGGCGATGTTGTGGCACTGCACGTTCGTGTGCATCCACCAATATAAATCTTAGTACCGTTTGGATGTGCGTGGACGTGCGGCAAATGGACGCAACGTCCTTTACTGCTTGTATGAACCGGGCCTTAACAAGACTTTTTCCTGACCTTAATGCAGTACTCGATGCCGATATAGAAAATCGCTGCCTCGTGTTGCTCTAAGATATTGTGATATCCATCGGAGGACAGCCTCTGAACCGATATGGCTTGCCATCACACCAGACCTTTGAAGAAACAAATTTAAATCTATATAAATAAAATTGAAACCTCTGCCTGTACATTTGTTTTTTTGTTGGGGTTTTACTCACAACATCACAAGAAGATGTTTGAACCTGTTTGCAGAATTGTCTGTCTGCCTGTTTGTTTGTTACTGCATCACGCAAAAATGACTGGTCGAATTTATATGAAACTTGCAGCGTATCTTTAGATGGGTCCAGCTTAAAATATAGGCTTTGTGGTGTGTCTCAAAAAAAATTTTAAGTGGGGTTTTGGGGGGGTCATCGATTTTGTTTTTTGACGATAACTCTCGAGTAAATTAACTTAGGAAGTTCAAATTTGATATTTGTCACCTTCAATACAAGCATAAAATCAAGTTTGTAGATGAGAAAAATCAGACCAAGGGGAGGGGGGGGGGGGGGAACCCGTAAGAGAAATCCGTGATTCCTAGCTAACGGTTGATTACTTCGAAGAAGTCTAATAAGAAATATTTTAGGAAAACCATTTGGGTAAATATTTTAGGAAAAAGTCTCTGTCCATTTGTTTGTTTGTTACCACATGCAAAAATGGCTGGTCGAATTTTTATGAAACTTCCAGCATATCATTAGACTGGTCCTGCTTAAAATATAGGCTACTAGCTGAAACGGCTGGCTTCGCTTGGGAAGGAGTTTTATTTTAAGGGGAAAAATGCAGTATAGTAGACCACTTACCACCGTTTCTTGGCCAATAAGAGAATTACAATTTGTTAATTTACCATAGAAACGTATTCAAATTAATCTATAATAATAATAATAAGAACAAAACCATGAAAAATACACCTAACCTAACTTGTGCCGCAAATGGAGAGGATATAACATTGAAAGGATATATTGATGAGCCTTCGGCTCGCTTTGTTTTCATGGGCTTAAAGAAAAATTTCGAGCGATATAGTATGTAATATGACAAAACATGAACAGAATTAAAATATTCAGTCTTTCATGCATAAAATAACTCATTTCCCGTGATCGTAAGTGAATATTTAGGCATATTTATATCCACATCAGTGAAGGGCTGCATGGCATTTTGGGGTTTCTCCATACCATTTTCCATGCATTCTTATGGAAATAGTATTTTGTTGACCCCATGGGGTATAAGAGACTCCACGGTCTGCAAACCTAGACCAAGTTCTTCCTTCGGTCCATGAGATGGCCCATGAAACTTTTTAATTCGATAGCTTCAACGGTGTAAAATCGTATAAAGAACATACACACACGTATACAAGCACACACTAAAATATTTATAAGATGGGATTTCCACACCGTTAAAGCTAGAATAATCAAACTTTCAACAGATACTTTCTTCACAAATAGGATGGTGGTAGGCTACTTCTTAATACCAAATGTCTTACAAAAAGCAAAATAACTTTGTATGCTAATGCACTGCCATCTAGAGATGAGTCAGAAAGAACGGGACAGTTCTCTCCGAACTGTTCTCTCCAATAAAATAACTGTTCTCATAAACTTCCTGTTCTCAAAGAACGGGTAACTCTACATCTTATACACAGTGAGAAAGATGGGAAACGACTACTTCCTTATCCATAATTGAACGGCGGGTACTGATTAAGCTATGCGTATTTTCCCAAGTCCTACTATTGATTTGAATCAAATTTGGTACGACTGTGGAGGGCTCCCAGAAATAATTCATACGTGGTTTTTGTTTCTCTCTGCCCGTTTCATTCAAAATGGTGGCCGAGTGAATTCTTAAATACCATGTATCATCTAGAATTCTGATCGGATTTGAACCAAATTTCCCCGTGCAACGCCGGGAATTTCTGCTAGTAAATAATAAATGCTAGAATATTGAATTTAGCACTACCTGTGCTTTGCTACAGTTTAAGGCTGAGTTTTTCACAATATTTGAGTGATCACATTATTTGCGTGTTTAAACTAAGCAGACGATTACGCAAAATGCGTTGACGGCTTTGGATGCTCAACTGTTTGAATTTCGGTAAAACTTTACATGGAACGTGCATAATTATAAAAATGCAATTTCTTAAGGCAATGTAAATGCTAATTTCATTGGAAATAGACTTGGATGAAAGAATATCTTGGCGAGATCGCATGCGTAAATAGACGATAACGCAAAATGCGTTGACGGATTTGAACGCTCAACTGTTTGAATTTCAGTAAAACTTTACATGGATCGTGTATAATTATAAAAATGCTATGTCTTAAGGCAATGTAAATGCTAATTTCATTGGAAATAGAATTGGATGAAAAAATATCTTAGCAAGATCACTGTTACTATATTTGACCTTTTGTGAAAAGGAAGATGAATGAAATTATTGTCACAGAATGTGGAACATTATTCAGCAACGCAAAATTATTAATTGGAGTAATATTTCAAAATGTCAACAACTATACCATTTCCCACACATTTCTTCGATCTCGAATAATGTATTCTAAGCCATGCATGAATGCCCAACACACTTAAGCATGAAATCTATGAAATTTACGTTTTTGCCAAAAATTGTGAAAATTTTTGGGGGGTCGGCTTAAATCCGGGGTCGGCTTCCATTCGGGCAGATACAGTACATTTGCACAAGATTTAATTAGACAAGGTGGAATATTATCGGGACCAGATCCCTTACTTATATTAATTAACTTAAGTTTAGTCATTATTTCATCAGCAGTTAATTTAAATTGAGGAAAATCTACAGTGTTAACATAATTTAAGTTGAGTTTAATATCAGTGTTCTCAACATACACACTTGAGAAGTATTTAGCAAAGAGGTCTGCAATATCATTCCTATTTTCCCCAACTTCAGTATCAAAATGCATAAAATTAGGAAGACTATTATTATTCTTGAAAGAGTTAATGTAACTCCAAAAAGATTACACATCATAACAAACTGAATTTTCAATCCTACTCATTCTGAATAACAATTTTTTGCCATTATCTTGCATCTTGATCTTAAGTTGGAAAATCTGTTGTAATCATCAACAGAGTTAGAGATTTTAAATTTCTTATGTGCTATTTTTTATCTATGACTAATAATTTTTACCCTAAAATAAACCATTTGGGGAATAAGTTACTTCTAACTAGAACTTTAGTAACATACATCTCTATTGCAAAGTACAAGACATCATAAAAATATTTCACAGCATTGTCCAAATCAAGATTAACTAAATTACATCAATTTATAGATGAAAGGTAATGTGACATACTTACGTAATCACCCTTTCTAAAATCAAATAAAGTTGATTCATACCTCAAATGACGATTGTCACCTTCAATATTAACAATAAAATCCAGTGGTGGATGATATACATCAGGACTCAACAGGTAATCACATGCCTTGGTAACTGTACATGATGTGTAATTGGTTAATACTAAATCCATCATTCTGTTACTCACATTTGTAACATTATTTATCTGAACAAGATTGAGAAAATTAATCGTATTTAATAGTATTATGTTTTCTTCACTCTGAGGTTGGCCTATTTCATCACTAGACGATTTAAAATGTGGGAGATTATAGTCACCTAATATCAATGTTTTAGCATTAGGGTATTGCATTATATGTTCAAGGTCTCTGCCATGATTTTCATATACACTTAATGGGGATTTGGGTGGAATGTAAACACAGACTATTAAGATGATTGTAGAATCAACTTTCAGCAAAACAAATAGTTGTTCAACAAGTGGATTCACTGAAGTGATTTAATGAGAGATATAATTATTACTCACTGCTATTAGCACTCCACCACTGTTTATCACTGGTGATTGCTGATCTATCTTTCCTGTATACGTTGTAATTTTGAAGTCCAAGAGCAGAGGTAGGAGTGTTAACATTTAGCCAAGTTTCTGTTAGTAAAATAACATCAGTTTTAAATAACGGTATAGAAAGTTGTAGGTTGTAAAGTTTGGTATTCAGTCCTCTAACGTTTTGATAAAATAAATCTATTGATGGGTGTTTACGGAGTTTTTTGAAATTCTTGATGCTACAATCTTTGGAACATCATTCACATATCGAATTGTTAGGTTAGTTTCACCTTGTTTTCTTCTTTCATCTAGTTCATTTCTTATGGATCATAGATAATCCCATTGGGCAATTGTTCTGTCAGCACCAATTTTTATTCTCCTTCAGGAACGGAGGAAGTATTCGTGTTTTTTAATATCTTCAGGGCACCCGCTTTGCTTCTTAAGATAACTTTCAGTGGTCTCTTTTATCCAGGCACTGGCTTTCCTAGGCGAAAGACTCTAATTCCATCAGCTGGAATGTCTGCTGTCTCTTTAATTATCCCGCTGGCTTTATTTCGGTCATTAGAGTTCATGTCATTGGATTCTTCTAAATTATAAATAATAATATTTGAAGACCTGGTTTCTCTTTCTTTTGTTTCCATGATAATATCTTCCATTTGTTTAGCATGAGTTGTCATGGTACTGATCATATTCAGTCTCTCGTTGATGCTCTCTAACTCTGTTTTCCATGCTAATATCAACGTTTTCAGTTCGTTCTGGTCATTATCTACGCCTACACAGTCAGAACAAATAAACAGTAGGCTACTTCCAAGTGTTGTTAGGGATGTAAGACTGCTCTTGATAGTCCTGTGCACTTGGTGTGGATGGATCGTTTGCATCTATCACAGAACACACGCTGATCGGATGAAATCTCATTTGTACTCTTTAGACACTCATTTGCATTCACTAGTGCCATTTCAAATATAATATTCCGTTATTAATTTAGGAAATATAAAAAAAATTTCACTTAGCTTAAAGTAACACAACTAGTACAGAAACAAGCGAGAAAAATTATGACATTTTTTAAAATTACGTAATTCAAAATACTAAAATATTGTATAAAGGCAGTCAAATTATATACATATACAATACTGAAATTCAATTTATAATTAAATAAATGAAAGTATTAATGTTTTACATAGTATAACATACATTATTTGAAATGAGCATTATATAAAAAAATCTGATGTGGCCAACACATGTCTTTCTCCATATTTGGGGTATAGATATTTAAATTATCATGAATAGCATTATAAGGCAAAATTATAATTTTGTATCATAAAAGAATACAGTCGTCCTTATTGCCGTAAATTAGGTATATTTTGAATATGTTTACAGAATTCACCGCTACATGGTGGTGGCGCTGTATACTGGAAATTTACGAATAAGCAAAATATCTCCGAAATGGATGGTTCTACTAAAATTTGTTTCAAACAAAACTTGGAAGAAATATTATTCTCTACAGCTTTGGTCCTCACGAAGATGACCAATTACATCGTTCTTAAGGAGATACAGTGGAATCCCTATTTAAGGTTCTCCCATTTAAGGTTTACCTGCATTTAAGGCGGTTTTTTTTGCGGTCCCGACCAAAGCTCCATATAAATAATGTATTGTATGACCCGATTTAGTGTTCCTTGATTTAGTGAACTGACCGCAATTAAGGGACAAAATTCTGGTCCCTTGCGGGGCATGGCCTCGATTTCAGGTATGTTTACACCGTGACTCAAGAATATTTCATTTGTTGGAGATGTAATATTAATTCAATCTAACCATCAATGGCACAACACATACTGGCATTGTTACTACATTAAATAAACTCAAAAGAATTAATATTTAGTAGTGCTGTTTTGTCAATTCACCTTAAATATCCTAGTCTGTTACGTATTTCACCAAAGTTGCGATGACGTCATCATGTGAACACAGATTTTTTTTACGTTTCAGTTCGCAGACGCTCGCTCACTAACGTGACGCGTTAGCTAGTTGGGCTACCCGCATTTACCACAGCCATATTTACCATGTTAACCCGAAAGGAAGGCAATTCCCCAAAAAAGGGAAGTCTTATTCACAACAATGTTATTATTACATCGAGGCGGCGATGTTATTAAAACTTTGGATGTATGTTCTTACTCGTCAGTCATTGTAGCATTTCCCTACACCACACAAGACACGCAATCAAATTTGTGAGCCCACTTGGCATAAATGGCCGAAATGTAACAAATGAGACTAAAAACTGTTTCACTAAGGGATAATTATTCGAAACTCGTAAATACAGTAAAATTCTGTTATAACGCACCTCACTATATCGCGGATTCGGATTTACCGCGGGTCTAGTCATGTCTCCCAAAATGATTCCATTTATTTTCTTTGTAAACATCCTTGTTTCAAATTTTACCGCGATTTATTTTCTTCGTAAACAACTTGGTTCAAATTTTACCGCGATTTATTCTCTTCGTAAACAACTTTGTTCAAATTTTACCGCGATTTATTTTCTTCGTAAACAACTTGGTGCAAATTTTACCGAGATTTATTCTCTTCGTAAACAACTTTGTTCAAATTTTACCGCGATGCTAAACTCCCGTCGCTGTCTATAAGAATGATAAGAAATTGTAGCTGAAGTCCAGAACCGCGGAAAAGCAGAAAAATTATCGGAAGATGACAGCGAGAATGAAGGGATGTGTGAGGTTGAGAACCCTTAAATAAGCAAAGCATTGGATAACATCAGTGAAGTGATGAATTGGATGGAGAGACAGAGTTATTGTGATCATCTTCATCTTTTACATTTGCAAAACATTAAGACGTATGTGACAAAGAAATGCCATAAGCTGTCTCGCCAAAAGAAAATATCAAACTATTTTAAAAACACCGATTAAAGTAAGGTATGCATTTAAATCAAAATACAATATCAGTTTTTATAGTATTTCGAAATTAAATTTGTTATAACACATATACTTTCACGTGTTTTAAAATTATTTCCTTAAATACCGTGGGTTGCCGATAACGCGGGTGTACATTGTTTCCCGAAACCCACGTTATAATGGGGTTTTACTTTATTATCTTATATAACCCATGCAAGCACAATTATATCATGTATTCATCATAGCATGCGAACTTACAAAATTGAAAGGATCTGCATGCTTGGTTGATTCCTCCTATATAGGAGCGCTTCAATTGTGTTTATTTGCTTAAAAGTTTTACGAAAGTTTGTCTCGGAAAAATTACAGATCGCAAATTCACTGCTAGGAGGTGCAATGAGGGTCACAGCCATGAAGTGACCACTAATTTCGCTAAAAAAACATAAGCTAGAAGAATCACCTTCGCCAGAGGACTTACAGTTGGTATTATTCTCAACCATCTTCTGCAGTTTAGTCTTTCAATTTTACATAACCCGCATTTAATATATTACTCGAATTTAAGGTACAAAAAACTTGGTTGTTGAGTGGACAATATCGGGAAAATGCCTTTCTATAAGGTTATATGGCCTTGGTGATTTTGAGTGTCTTCCTGCACTTGTTCGAAAGCCTTTCCCATATTTATCGATCAACTTTTCTCCACGAGACACGAAGTATTCTTTCCTGCCCAACTTTCCCTGTTTCTTTTTACTTTCCCCATACATAGTAATGGGAAAGTAATGTGATAATGAAAAAAATGGACTTCGAGATTTCAATGGAAATATAAGTTTTGATGTCCCATAACATGTTTAGACTATTTTCGGAATGATGTCTGTGTGTGTGTGTGTGTGTGTATGTTAGTGTGGGCGCTCTAACTCAAAAAGTACATACCATATCGTTACCAAACTTCATATATAACACTTTAACATGAGCACAAAGAACTGATTAGTTTTTGGACAATAACGGATTATCGGAAGTCGCGGTTTATTCGAAACCCGATTCGGTTTTTGCGATATTTCTTTGTTAAAACATCATTATTATATATATAATTCTATACAAAGGTTATAGAGAATGTAATTTCCTACAACTTTCATTTGAAACAATTTTCTACAGCAGTTATTGTTTAGGAATTATTTATAAATAACAGGTTTTTCGGTTTCTGTTAAATATCTCCTTAACAACATCGTTATTGGTAATCTTCGTGAGGACCAAGATTTGTTTGAAACAGATTTTCGTAGGACCATCCATTTCGGAGATATTTTACTTGTTAATATCAGTATACAGTGCCAGCGCCATGTAGCGGTGAATTCTGTAAACATTCAAAATATACGTAATTTACGGCAATAAGGACGACTGTATTCTTTTACGATACGAAATAATAATTTTGCCTAATAATGCTATTCATAATAATTTAAATATCTATACCACAATTATGGAGAAAGTCATGTGTTGGCCACATCAGATTTTTTAAAACTTGTAAAAAACACCTAAAATGGCCAGCAAATGAGAGACTTGCCCTCGGGTAGCCGTGAGGCACCCCTGGTTCCGTAGTAGAATTGAGAAAAATGAATGGCACTTGCCTAACTTGGAAGAGCTAATTTCTAAATACGGGAGAACTCATCTTTCTCAGGGTGTTACATTCTAGAAAAACTCCGCGAAATTCCACCAATAATAAATGATGCGTAAAACGCAAAGCTTAAGCATTTGAACTACGTACTAGATTGTAGATCAATGAAACTAGGTTTTGTACTAGGATTTGTTACTCCATAATATCTGCATTTAAGAACCAATATTTCAATTTGGATTTTAATAATGACATAGTTTTTATATTATTAAATTCAGATGGAAGAGAGTTTAACATTTTAGGAAACAAGAACTTAAGAATTCAAAATATACATAATTTACGGTGGTAAGGACGACTGTATTCTTTTACGATACGAAATGATAATTTTGCCTCATAATGCTATTCATAATAATTTAAATATTTACGTATACCCCGAATATGGAGAAAGACATGTGTTGGCCACATTATATTTTTTAGGTATGTTAACACTGGCCCAATTTTGAAAAGTTTTTTGTTAACTGACCCTGCATCATACGTCGTGTTGTCCAGAAAATGTAAAAATTTAAGAAGGAGGAATCTCTTTTCACTGAACACTTCTGAGAAAAACGGAGTAGCAATGCTCTCGCGTTTCATGAAATACATCACATAATCTGGCTTCAAAACAATCCCCTGGAGGATGAACACACCTAGCAAAGTTTTGATTTCATCTGCACTTGTCTCCACCTAACTGCGTGATTTAGATCGTGGTTCCAGGTTAGGATTTCCATCTAAAAACCGTTTGGCATAAAGATTTGTCTGCTCTGCTATCTTTTCACACAGTTCATCATCCACAAACAATTCAAAACACTCCAAAATGCTATCACTACCCTCAATTTCTACATTTACTCCAAAGCTGCCCGTGAATGTAAATTTATTTCGCACTTCCTCTTGTGTACTCCAAACGTAAGGGTATCCAGGCTGGTTCATCACCTCTTCATCTTCATTCCATCATCACTCTTCCAACACATGAATAATTTCTTCTTCTCCTTCTTCAGGATGCTTTCTTTTACTAGTAGATGGATTCATTTACAAGAGTGAAAAATGAACTACTACTTAAGAAATGAAATTATAAAACAATTTTAGAATATTGTACATACTGTACAGTAAAAGCCATACAAGTTATTCACACAAATAAAGTCAAAGGAAGAAACTCAAAACGAACACTAGTATGATGCTCACGGGCTAACTGAACTTTTCTATTCAAAAGCTTTTCATGGTTATTGTTAACGGTACTTGAATAAGGATTTATAAATAGTAGGGTCACCAAGGAGAGAAGAATGCAAGCTGAAGAAGCGGTAAAATTTCACACTTAGGTGTGAAAATGTAGCAGATGTCAAGCCCCGATTTTCACAATATCAGGGGTTGCGAGTATGCAATCCGCAAAGAAACTGCAGGGTTTCCATACGAGAAGTTTATCTTACTCAAAAAAGGAGGTGGAGCCCATCTAGTGCCAAGTCGCTAAACTAAAAGGACGTATCTAGTTGTGGGAGAAGCCGCATGGTGGAATAATACGGCATACCCATAGCAAACAGTCAAAAAAACTGCGTGACGTATACATACGGCATACCCATTACCGGTGCATCTGGTCATGACGTATATATATACGGCATACCCAGATGAGTGGTTAAGGAAGGTTTGGCCGCCAACCGAAATGCCTCCTGGCCCATATCATGGGTGCAGTCATTGGTAATATTAGTCCAATGGAGCAGGTTGGGAAAGCCCTCATGACTGCAGAACTAGTCAGCGAATCGGTAGCCAGGTATTCAGTAAAGAATTGTGAGTGAAGCCTATAAGGTGGCAGTGAATAAGCAAGTAATCTCCTTATATATTTTGCTATTCCTGGCACAAAAAGGAGTGGCTGGACATTATGCCGATGGACGTTATGCTGAACGGACAATATGCCGAACGGACGTTATGCCGAAAGGGAGTTATACTTCTCCATTTTGCGAGAGAAGAAAGGAAGGTGGCTGGAAAATATGCATCAAAAATAAGAAATAAAGTGACTAGGGAATAGGAATTTAAAGTAGTTTGATCAGATTCAAAAGTAAGTCAATTATGCCTTAGCTGTATCCGCAACAAAAGCTCCACCCGACAAAAGCCCCATCGACATTTTTTCACCGAAGTTTACCGCTATCAATTTAGTTAAACAACTAAATGGCTTACATTTTTAACTATAAACTATTGAATAGAAAATATTAACACCAGAAGTATAAACAATTGAACGGATAATGTCAAACAGATGTGTAAGCAATTGAACATGTTGCATTCTGACTAAAGTTATTGTAAATAGTCGTTCCAAATGTTTATTATAGTATAGTGAAATGCAATCAATTAGTAAATTTAGATTACAGTGGGGGGAGGAGTAGAAAGGGAGATAATTGGAGAAATCCTCATGAATCATGAGTGATATACATGTTTATCGACAGGAAATAACATATACTTGAATATTATGCTATAAATTAGCAATTTAATATTGCAAAGGGGGGAGGGGGAGTAAGGGAAAGGGTGGGAGAAATCCTCATTAAGTACAGGCAATATAGATGACTATCGACTGGAAATAACATATACAGGTGAGCCCCGCTTAACGTGGGGGATGCATTCCTGAGGTCTCCGCCTTAAGCGAAAATCTGCATTCGCTGGGGCACCATAACCTTTAGGCGCCCAGAGGGAAATTACTTCCCAAATGCTATTTTTTGACCCACATTCAATATAAGACATAATTCTACTGGACCTTTACAACGTAATTTATTAAGCAAACTATAAAATTACCTAGTAAACAGTAAGACATAAAAGCTTTTTAATGGTAGACGTACATAATTTCAAAATATTTCTCAGAAGACCTAAAAAGTTTTATTTAAAAAAAGAGTCCAGAGTCGACTGCTTAGCTTTTTTTCGCTTATTACGTAAAACTTGTCAGTCGCATTCAAATAGTACGTTGCACCCCGCTTCACAGCACTCACTCGTGTGAAGTCATTGTGCTCCTCCAACAAAGTCATGCGCTGACTGACGCTGCTCTTGCAGCTCCGCTTATAGATCAAACCCATAGTAGTGCGTGTTGGGTTTTCTGCAATTTATATATCATTATATACAGTGATGAGCTGAAGCTGGCTCGCTCAAGCCTGTTGTTAATTTTTCTCAGAATTTGCGAGCCAGTTGTTAAATTTTTAGAAAATATGACAATGTATTGATTTTGTCCTTTCAAGTACATTTTGCCCTATCTGATAGTCAATTACTGACAGTGTATGAAATGGAATATATTACGAACGGAACACTTGTTAAGCTAGCGAAACGGTATTACTAAACTAGAGCGATATGGTGCCACTGGCATATATGCCTCCTGCCACTGCTATCCAAATTTCCTAACCCCCCCTTTTTTTTAGAGAGCCGATTCTTAATTTTTTTCCAGCTCATCACCGATTATATATTATTATACATTATATGCATTCAAACATTAAGATCCCTCCATGCGTACCACATATTTTTTCATATGTAGATCAAAATTATATACCATATTTGCTCGTGTAAGCCGCTCACCTTTTTTCCCAAAATGCCTGTGAAAAAAAGAGGGTGTGCGTCTTACACAAATTCTTTTATTTGCTGCGCACCTTTTTTCCCAAAATGTTGTGTCGGTAAACAAATATAGGTTAAGCTAGCACTCATGCCGCCTCAATTATTCTATTTCTAAATTTCAGTGTATTTAGTCATTTTCATTCATTGTATAAAAATTTTAAGTGCATAACGATTATAAGAACAAAGATTGGGTCAGCATCGCCACCCTGGATTGAACGTGTCATGAGCGTACGTCACAAAATTGTAGTGGTGATATAAATTAAACACAAATTATTCATAGGTGTTTATTTGAATGATTCCATTTTCAAGATTGTGATGACATTGTGTTTTTTTATAAAAATAAAATGTGCCTTTTAAATGAGTTTTAAGTTTACTAATGGATGCTCCCCAAACTTGACGGAGTCTTCTGCTGCAATCGTCATGGAGGCCACGGTGCATGCGCGACCAGTTTGCGTTGGTGGGGGTGTTGTGCTCACAGCAGACGATGCCTACAATGTTTAGATATGGCATGCTTCCTTTATTCTCTGATATGTCTATGAAAGTCATGGCCACCGTGGTGATCATTGAATGATTACTGATCATAATTTTAGTCTGCCAAAAAAATGACGACCACTACGGTAGCGATGGCTGGAAAATTACGTACAGCAGAATGATCGGCGATCGCTCCTAGAGCGATTTCTGCCAAACGTGACCAATATGACGACAAAAACAGTTAAGCGCTTAACAAAAGAGGACTATCAAGGAGATTTCTGCTAGTACCGATATAAAGAGATCACCCAATAAATTTGTCATGTAGGAGTGTGAAGATACTTAACTTGAGGGTAGCATTTTTGAGAAATTGGAATTGGACATTTAAAACCCCTTTTTCGGCTCAAATAAATTTTTTCCCTTAGAGCCGGCCCAAAAACTGGGGTGTGTAGGATACACGGGGGCACGGCTTACATGAGCAAAACGGTAATTCTTTGATGTGTAGCGTTATTGTTTTATTGTTATTTATAATGCATGTTAATACGATAAATTAAAATTGTAATAAAGTAATTGTCGAAAACTATGGATTTTAAAAATATAAATCAGCAAAAAACATTCTTTACGATCCAATGATGCCAAAGAAACATGAATCATATTTCTATGTCCATTCTTCAAATGTTTTCCGCCTTAGGAGATATATTTTTTGTGTTAGACCCGTTAAATTTACAGGGAAAAGAGTGAAATTGGCAACCAGAAGATGCAATATTATGCAACACTGCTGAAATATCACAATATTTAGGATACTTTAGGAAATTGTCTATTGATTGGAAATAACATATAGTTGAAGATTATGCTGTAAATTGGCAAATTAACACTATGATGGAGGAGGGAGGGGGAGTAAGGAAGAGGGTGGGAGAAACCCTTATGAAGTACAGGCAATACTGGTATCATTCCACTGGCACCTCAGAATATAAAGATAACTTCCTATTTAAATTTCCAATATGGCCTGCCACAACCACCAATGTGGCCTTCCATGTAGAGAAGGTTGGGCACAACTGCCTTAACCCTCCAGCTGAGTATCCCGGGATTTCCAGGGGTAGCTCGCATGTCTACATCTTGCACATCCCGCGATTTCCACGGGGTAGCCTTTATTTTGCTGCCTACTACTGTGAATCCCGCTTTTTCCCTGTGTAACGCTACTGCTTATTTGGATATGATTCTTCTTTGACTTAGTTCTAGTTTTTCATCAATAGATGGCAGCTGTGATCACTTTCACTGATAAGAATGAACTTGCAGTTTTGCGCGCAATCTGTACCCAACTCGTGTTTGTGTGTTTTATGCCACAAGTTGAGATACATTCTGAAAAATACATCAGTGTTTTTTCATAGACATTATTATTGCACGCACAGTTGAGCTGGTGAGTTACATTTGTATTATTTCCATTTTGCGTAATTTGTAATGTTTTTCATGCGTTGAAATATTTCGAGATTTTTATACCACTTAGAAAATGTTTGCAGGCTCTTGATTCTGTTTATTTACATAATTTTAATATTCTTATAATACTATATCTGTTAGGTTACACCCATATAATGGCAACGGAACCTGATTCTGACGAAGATTACATTCCGGGAATGAACTTAGATGATTCAGATACAGAATCGGTTGATCTCGAAAGTGGGGAGAGCTCAAGTGAAGACGAGAAGATGATCTAACAAGCATGGATGAATTAAATATTGATAATGAAGAAGAAGAAGGTTCTAGTAGGACATGGTATAAATTAAATATGCACAACATTCCTCCTCCATCTTCAAGATTTCCGTTCAAAGTGAAACCAGGTATCACTGTAAATATGAAGCCCAATGCCAAACCATTAGATAATTTTGAAATTTTCTTTGACGAAGTATTACTTCAAACCATCATTAGGGAAACAAATGTATATGCTGATTAATGTAAAAAGAACAGTGTAAATAAAGAAAGGTCACAACAAAAAAATGGACACCAACCTATGAGAAAGAGATGAATTGTTTTTTGATGTAATGATGTTACAAAGCATTATAAAAATGCTTTGCCAGGAATGTTCTTGGTCAAAACGTAAAATTCTCCACATTCCAATATTTTCTGAACGGATGACAATTCATAGGTATACAGTAAAAGCCCATTCTAACGGCACCCACGGGACCACAGTCGTGACGCTAAAATGAATGTGCCGCTATAACGAATGATGCCGCAAAATCACATTCCAATTACTTTGAGAGCATATTTGGTATCTTTTAACGTTCTTCTTCCCTATAAGATATTGAATATGTTGTTCTTCGTTATCTAATTTACTATTTTTTGCCAAAATTATTATGGTGTAATAAATCTATCTCACTATATATTAATTTTACATTGACATCTGTTGACATTTGTGTATAATTTATATCGGCATATTTCTCGAGAATCGTTTGTCGTAAAGATATGCGGTAAACAGTGTTTTGTTTCTACTGACTATGAAGTCTCTGGAAAAATATTTTTCTTTGCTATAGTGTCCCGGTTCGAATCCAGAAGACAACTATATTTTCCCATACGTTTACACAGGATTTTCGATTTTTCAGAGTGCAAGGTTTTTTTCCTTTATTAACCAAAATACATAAATATGGACCAATTTTATTCATTTTGGCATTATTCATCTGCTAAAGCTCTATACTAATTTATTCTTGTGATGTTTACATGTTACACGGTCAATATTTTCAGAAATACGCATTCTTTTTGAAATTTTGCAGATTTTTCGTACTCATTCCGGGCATTGCCAAGGAGACTCTCACTGTTGCCTCGGATTCATTTAATGCCAATTAAACCATCAAATAGATGAAAGAAAAGTGTTATTCGCATCAACCTGTTGTTTGAGCATCAAAATTAATGAAGCATAGCAATGTAAATATTTAAGGACAATTATTCTGTTGACTGAGTATTGCTGCGTATGGGTAGCGTTTCTAACGATTTAGTTGAAGCAATTGAATCTTCATTTCATCGTTTGAATGCTGGAATCTTATTTTTTTGTAAGTAGAACCATCATATTACAAATCTGTAATCCTAATTAACGCAAATAGGCTCACGCATAAATTAAAAATTTGATGAGAATAGGGACGCACATTATTTTGTAAATGCATTATATGGTTATCTTCTCTTCATTGTTAATCTCAATAAATGCTTGCATTAACGTCGCCTTTATAGTAGGCCCTGTAAGAAGTTAGCACTTAAAGGAAAGCAACTGTTTGTGAGTTTGTCTATAAGGGTGCAACGATAATCATTGGAACTAAGGTAAGGTAGATTTGAAAATTTTTCCCCTTTGAATATATCGTGATATTAAACTAGCATTGAGTAACTCTGTGACATTGTGATGTCGTAATTTTTCTAATATATTACTGTCAAATCGCAGAAAATTAAAAAATGCCAAGGGGTAGACCAGTGAAAAGGAGAGCTATTAGCCCAACTACAGCTGCCAGAGAAAGGAAGAGGAGCCAGAGATCAAAGGAAGAGTATTGTAGGAAAGAGATGCGGAAGCTCATAGGATTTCCCGTGAAGATGAGGAGAGGAGATTACAAGAAAGACAAAGAAATGGGGAAACACGTCAAATGAATAGGGAACAAAGATCTAACCTACGGCCGAACTATTTAGATTATTTGCATTTCATTTATTTCACTGCTGATTTAAGTTCACCCGAGACATCCAGTTTTCGTATCCCATGACGATGTTTAAAATGAGATAGCCACCGATCAGAAAAAATACATCGCTGATAAAAGTATTTTGCCTTTTCAATTAATAGTGGATCTGTGATTGGGAAACCTTCAGAAAGTTTCACCTTAAACCACTTGTATAATAATGCATACAATTGTTCTAGCTTTGCCTTCCTTATATTTTTACATTTTTGGATATTTTTATTTGTCTCAGATCCAGCAAATTTTTTAGAAGTTGCCGTTTTCTTGCTTTAATACCATATATCGTAGATGAGCTTATATTGTACTCATTCATTAATATATGTCTATTTGCCCCATTATCCAGACGTTGGCAAATGTCAATTTTCTGTCGTAAAGTAAGCACCATTTGCTTCTCTTGTTTTCTACTACTGCTGCCACTACTCATGTTGTTTAGGGTTTCTTTAAATGTTTATAAAATGAGTTTAATAACAAATAAAATTATTACGCAGTACATCATGACTGTTGACACCTTGAAACAGAAGAGGAACTACTCGCAATATGTGGTTAAGCTTACGGAGATCGGTCATGACTGTGGCGACATCTGTTAGACAATTGGAAAATGTAAGTTCACCGAAGATGCCGTTAGAGCAAGTTTGCCGCTAGAATGGGTGCCATTAAAACGAGCTTTTACTGTATTTTGCTCCAGAGATACATTCATTTTTCTAATAATGATATGTTCAACAAAGACGAACATCCAAATACGAAGCTCAGGAAGTTTTATGAAGTGATGGAACATTTGCGAGGACGATTTCATGATTTATACATTCCTGATCAGACTCTTGGTTTGGATGAGAGTTTGATGCTCTACAAAGGTCACCTGGGTTGGAAAATGTTCATCAATGCTAAGAAGAGGGCTCGTTTTGGACTGAAATTTTTTGTGCTTTGTGAAATAGAAACAGGTTACATTTGTGATTTTCTCTTATATACCAGAAAAAGTACACTACACAATAAAAAGTATGATACTTTACCAGTTAGCAGTAAAAGTGTTCTTCACCTGAAGGATCGTTTTTTGGATCAAGGTTACTGCATCACAGTGGATAATTGGTACATGTCACCAGATCTTGCAGACTTACTTGTGAAAGAGAAGACAGATATTTTTGGTGCAGTGAACAGTAAAAGAAAGGGTCTTCCAGAGGAGTTTAGAAATGAAAAGCTAAAAAAGGGTGAAATTCACACTTTTCAACGAGGAAAAGTTATGGCGTTGAGATAAGAAAAGTCTGTCTTATGAGTACTATACACGATGCCAGCTAAAGAGTTGTGAAGACAAGAAAGGGGACAAATGCGGTGAAGCCAACTGTAGTGTGTGATTACAACAATACTATGGGTGGAGTTGATCATTGCGATCAAGAGCTCTCTTATTACCCAACAGCTAGGAAGCAGCAAAAAAAGTACTATAAGAAGATATTTAGGTATTTCATTGACCAGGAAGTCTGGAATTCATATGTTCTATACAAGAAAGGATCCTCTGAAAAGAGTATTGATCTTCTGGAATATAGGCTACTGCTTATTGAACAATCTATTGAGGAATACTTAGATCCTAATTTCAAGTCTCCAAAAGGAAGACCACGCATTACTCCTTCACCTCTTAGACTTACCGGCCGCCATTTTGCGAGTCATATTCCATCCAACCTCATCAAAAAGGAATCTAAACGGCAATGTGCAGTGTGCTGTTCCAAAAGAAATGAAAAGCACACAAGGAAACAAGAATTTGGTGTGAAGACTGCGGAGTGGGACTCTGCCTGGAGCCTTGCTTCAAAATTTACCACACTCAAAAGGATTTTTGAAGTTATTTAATTTTTTTATTGTGCACATTGTAAATTTTATAAAGATGTTCAAACAATATATATATATATATATATATATATATATATATATATATATATATATATATATATATATATATATGTATGTATGTATGTATGTATGTTTTTTCTAACGCATTGTTTACGGAGAAATATTTTCGGAAATTTTTAATTTTATTGTTTTCAACATGTATTTCAATTATTTTATATTGTAACATTAATAATGCTTCAATAAAGGAATGTATACATTTTTTCTACTTCTAAAGATATATAAAATAAAAATATGATGAAAAAAAATACATTTTTTTATGCCATAATGATGAAAAAATTACACAGCTGGAGGGTTAAGGGTCAAATACCTTTGCTTTCAAATTCATACATCCCAGACCCCTTCTCCACACACACTCAATAGATACCAAACCACAAATTCCTCCCCTTCCACACCCACATAAAAACAACACATATGTTCCTTTAGAACATGGGTTTTTAACCTTTACATGTCACACAGTCAATATTTTCAGAAATTATTAGACAAGGTGAGGTGATGATTTTTGCCAGGTGGAATTTGCTCTCAAAGCTTCCAGTAGAGAGCATGCATGTAGAGTACAGGTAGTTCCCCCTAACATAGTGATTGAAAATTACTAGAAGCTACCTTACGCCTCAAGGTTTTGAGGGAATATGTAGAGTGGATGGGAGAGAATTCCATTAGAAAAAAAGGGCATTGAAGGCGTGCGTGCACATCCTAGAAGGGAAATCACTGTGCGGAGTAGAGAGACCGAAGGAGACCCTAGTACTAATTCTTTTTGTAAATTTTGTGGGTTTTTCATACTCTTTCTGGGCATTGCCTAGGCGACCCTCATTGTTGCCTCCGATTATATTAGTATCAATTAAGACTTCAAATAGATGAAAGTGTTTGCGATTATGCGCGAGAACGAAGTGGACTGTAATCTAATTTTAATTCTATGCGAGAGACACTGAGACGGGAACCCAAACCCGGGACAATAATCCACCATTCACCTCTTCTCTTGGGTCCTTTGCCTTCAGTATTAGGGATCTTTCGGCTCCTCCTTGTCAATCTGCACTCCTCCGGCATGCACGATGACAACCTTCGACAGACTTCTCCAACCACTCTTCCCGACCGCTATCCACCGAGACGCGGTGCCCTCTACCGCCCAACAGTGACCAACCCGTGAGCCGTGAACTCATGCCCCGGGTGGCTCCCTCTTGCGCATATATTATGACAGTCCAAAAGGGAATAGTATACCGCATGTATTCAACCCTTTTAAATGGCGTGAACAGAAAGAATGGCATTATTTGCTTTGCACTTTTAAGCATCAAAATTATTGTTTTAGCAACATCAATCTTTATACATATCAATGTAAATAGTTACTGATAATTATTTAGTATATGCAAACTGCATGTGGGAAGCATTCAAAATGATTGACCATGCAATTGAATCTTCTTTCGTCTATTTAATACTGGAATCTTACCTTTTTTCTAAGTAAAATGATCACATTATACATTTTTAACATTTATTAACCTAAATAGGCCGATGCATCTAGTTTACATTTACCAGAGCCAGTGTTCAATCGTGGACAGTTATACATTGCCTTTTCTCGAGTTTCTTGCTTACAGGACATCAAAGCAAACATTTCAGAGAATGTGGGCAAGGAAAAGTAAGGAAGGGGCATAATTACAGAAGAAATTCTGTGTTAAGTACTTTTGGAAAATTAATGACAAAGGCATGCATATTCATTGCAAAATGATAGTAATATGGTATAAAATAATGACACATTTCAAAGGAGATATAAAAGCGATTAAAATTGTGCTTAACAACTAAAACAACAAACATTCGAAATGCCTGTTGTGTAACATCATAAGGAGATTATGGGTTAGTAATAAATGTAACATATTGTGAAGTACAAAAAATAAAGTTTATTGTGTTGGTGATAATTCGTAGGTAAAAAATGAAAATTGTGGCATTGAATGGCAGTCGGTCTATACAAGCACTGCTTGCCTTGTGAAACAACACCACAATAAACTTTTTTAAATACACAGAATAACTTTAGTTACTATTATAAAATTGATAGAAACATATTTAATATTTTCATCATCTGAACAAATTTCTACTGATTGGGCTTTAAATTATTCAATTGTTATTGAGCAAGCCTCACAAAACAGTTTCAGATTTGCTTCTCTGGTGATTATATGTACGCATGGACAAGAGGGGAGGGAAAAGAGGGGAGGGCCTATGTCAGCCCAATGGAAGGGAAGAATTTGAGCGGATTATCTGTGGCACGGAAAGTGACATGAAAATACTGCGTTGTGTCCATCTATCAGGGAAATTTGGTTTTACATATTTTTAGTAATGTACATATTTGTTTAGCTGTTTTGTGGCCTCCGTATGATTTATAAAATATTTTTGGTGCACTACATCGGTACTTCCTTCTATTAAACGTTATTTACTTTTGATCCTAAAATGTGTGCGGATAAATAAAAAAATTATTGGTGAAATTATTTTCAAGTTATCAAGATTTTGCAACTAAAAAAGAGATTGTTCAAGCTGGAAAGCCTACAATTAGTTGAAGCTATAGAAGTAATTGCATGGTTACGATATTACCGAAGTGTCATTTAATATATTTTTGCTGACTGAAATTATTAGAAACAGAAAGTGAAATAAATTCGTTTCAAACGAGGTATACTGTTATTTGTTACACCTGTACTCTACGTGCATGCTCTCTACTGGAAGCTTTGAGAGCAAATTCCACCTGGCAAAAATCATCACCTCACCTTGTCTAATAATTTCTGAAAATATTGACTGTGTGACATGTAAAGGTTAAAAACCCATGTTCTAAAGGAACATATGTGTTGTTTTTATGTGGGTGTGGAAGGGGAGGAATTTGTGGTTTGGTATCTATTGAGTGTGTGTGGAGAAGGGGTCTGGGATGTATGAATTTGAAAGCAAAGGTATTTGACCCTTAACCCCTCTACGACGGAGGAGTTTTTAAGAATTCCCTCCTCAGCGGACGAAGGAGTTTTTTGAAAAACCACGAAAAAGTTGCAAAAAACTTTAAAAAATCATAACTTTTGATGTTTTCAATGTTTTTTGATGAAATTTTTTATGTAGTTACATAAAAGATGAAATTTTTAAACAGTATCATTTAAAATATCATATGTCACACACAAATATTGCTACATAGAAGCGAATGAACAGTAATTCGCTTATTGTTACGTGCACGTTCGCAGTTTATATAACTTTCAGCATAGCATGAACAATGGAAAGTATTTACATGAAATCTTATTCAAAGAAACATTTAAACATTACTAAACATCATTCGCTGAATGTACCTATCTAAACCAATTAGGTAAAAAGTTTGTCGCATGTCAACTTTTCCATGTCTTGGCTGAATATTTTTAACTAAGTATTGTATTTATGATTTTTTTAAAGGCGTTTCATTAATAATATAAATGTTTTAGTTATGCAGTCATCATTCTTAATCATTACATAAGTCAAATAGAAAAACTGGTTACAATTCGTTCATTAGAAGCGGAGATATGGAGTTGTATTTATCATGAGATTTCAGACACAGAATATGGAAAACGTTTAAAAATTACATATTAGCTCACAAGTCCTTTCCCGATTGTTTTAGAAAATGTACACATGCGTAATTGGATTCAGCATGAAATTTACATTATAGCATCGTAAACATATCTCTTGTAAGAGAAGTCTTTGAAAAGATACCGTCAATCATATCCGAGCGTGACTGTTTCCTCGCCTACACGCACTATATGGGTCTATATGGGTCAACTTGACAAATCAAAACTGCATAGGTCCGTGGAATACGAAAGACAGAAACTGTGTATTATTATTATTATAGATTGTCCATAAATTGCATTTATTATTATTGTAATCAATAAAAAATGTATATTTATGTCAAAAATTGATTTTAATGCGGTTTTATTTAGTTTTCCCTAATGTTAAATATCGACAAAACATACTTATTGATTCACTAAAATATCAGTCATGTTACGGTTTTGAGTTAGCCTTTCATTTTAACGTGCCGTTTCGTGTTTCTGGGAGACGGAAGGACTTTTTAGGTAAACACTGCAAACAATACAAATAGCGGAACAAGCCGGTCTTTGAAGGATTGCTGAAGAGGAAAGCATTCTTGGTGAATTGAAAAGCGATCTTTGGAAGCATCTGAAGTGAGCTGTGTGTATTTTGTATATAGGAGACATATTTCTTCTTCAAGCAGACGACCACTTCTCTCACAAGGCTCCACAAAGATATAAGGGAAAAGATTATATTTCTTCTTCGAGAAAGTGAAAGGAGGAATCGTAATTTCGTGGGAAAATGAGAATTTCATCTCAAACTTTCATGCTGATTATAACATGTTAGAACAATAGTAAAATTACAATTCATGCATTACTGAAAAGGCCAAAGCCTCCTCTATCAAAGTAAGTATAGCTTAATCAGATCGACGAATATGGCTTCCCTATTTAGACAAAAGTATGTAGTTGCGCTCCAACTTCTCGGCGCAGAAACGAAAACTTCACCGCAAACTTTCACGTTGATTATAAAACGTTAGAACAATAGTAAAATTACAGGTCGTGGATTACTGAAGAGGCCAAAGCCTCCTCTATCAAACTACATATAACTTATTCAGATCGACGAATATGCCTCCCGTATTTAGACAAAAGTATGTGGTTGCACTCCAACTTCTCGGCGCAGAAACGAAAATTTCACCGCAAACTTTCACGTTGATTATAAAATGTTAGAACAATAGCAAAATTACAATTAAAGCATTACTGAAAAGGCCTAAGCTTCCTCTATCAAAATACATATACCATATTCAGATTGACGAATCTCCCTTAAGTAATTAGCGAATTTTCTGGGCAAAAACAAAAATTTCACCGCAAACTTTCACGTACATTATACAAACTATATTAAAATTACAATATATGCATTATTAGAAAGGTCAAAGCTTCCTCTTTCAAAATATATAGAGGTTATTAAGATTTACGAATATCCCTTGCGCCAATATACAATAAAAGGTGGTGACGCTCCGTATTTTCTGTACAAAATGAGAATTTCATCGCAAACTTTGACATACATTATAAAATATAGAAACAACAGCAAAATTATTTGACATGCATTACAGGAAAGCCCAAAGTTTCCTCTTTCAAAATATATTATGGTTTTATAGATGTATGATATATTAAGTGAGTTAAACAGTAAAGAATGTAAGCACTACCTCGGACGTGCAGGACACGTCGCTCGGCGACATACGAAGTTCTTGTCGGACGTGCAGGACATGTTGCTAGGTGTTGAGGGGTTAAGGCAGTTATGCCCAATATGGAAGGCCACATCGGTGGTTGTGGCAGGCCACATTGGAAGTTTAAATCAGAAGTTATCTTTATATTCTGAGGTGCTATTTAATAAAAAATCAAGTCTAAATTGGGTTTTCATGGTAAAAATTCCAATATTTAACGTTTTACTATAAAAATTTTCATAAAAATGTATCAATTTGCATGTTAAATTTTTCAGAATGCTCCTTCATCATGGTTTCACAGGCAAAACACTTGTGTGCCGCAGGCCATAGGTTGGGAACCACTGCCTTAGTCCCCGTTTACACGTTCCCATTTTCGCGCCTGAAAACAGACGCCTGACTGACTTGCCAGGAACGAAAAAAGGCCCGTCCGTTGACACGTTCCCGTTTTTGTGTCTGAAAACAGGTGCCTGGATGACTAGCTGCCTGCAGTAGCGTACATAGTAAGATGGATTCAGAAGAGAAAGCTGTCCTCTTGACTGGTTCTGCGCGTCACCAGTGTCACGTGTCAGTCCTCAGCCAATCGACGTGTTTTGGGCAGGACTGGAATCGGGAGTCGTGGCCGTTTCGTGCCCGACGTCTTTCTTCGGGGGAATTTGCTTGTGCACATGCGCAGAAGGACAGGCACCTGTTTTCAGGCACGAAAACGGGAACGTGTAAATGGGGACTTAGGGAATGAAAGGTTTCTTGCCATGGGAGGGAGCAGGTGATAGCCTTGGTTAAACCTTAAAGATTTTTTCTAAGAAATCAGTGTACATGTTCTGTTAGAACAGAAGTAGGCAAATTACAGCCTCTGAGAACATTTCATGCAGCATGCAAAGCTTTTATGAAAAACCTTTCTATAAAATTTAACAGAATTTCATATTACTTTTTGTAAAATTATGATAATAAAACCTTTAGTTCTGAAAATTTAGACCTAAAATCCTTGTTTGCATGTTTGTTATGTATGATGTAAGAATCTAAGCAATTTCTGATTTAAACTCTAGTCAAGCCCGCCAAAGCATTCACACCTTTCAATGTGGCCTGCTGAAGAATTCACAAACACTGATGTGGTCCACCATGCAGAAAAGGTTGCCCACCACCCCTGTGTTAGAATCTACTTTCTGTGAATTACCACTGAAGATGGCTGCAATGTAGCCAAAATGGTTATCATTATAACCTTGTTGTGTCTATTGAAGATGCCTAAGGTATTTTTTCAGTTTTGTGATTTTGAAGTACCGTATCTACCCGAATACAAGCCGATGATTTTTGTCAAAATATATCATGAAAAAATCACCCCTCGGCTTAAATGCGAGCCCGAGGAAAATTTGGGTTATGGTTAAATCTGATGTCTCTCATTGCCTTCGCATTCAAATGATAGTACTATATTTTTCGTAAAGTAAATATTTGACCTACGATGAATATATATAAAAATATCTTGGCGAGATCGCTTGCGTAAATTAACGTTACGCAAAATGCTTTGACGGCTTTGAATGCTCAACTGTTTGAATTTCGGTAAAACTTTACATGGAACGTGCATAATTATAAAAATGCAATTTCTTAAGGCAATGTAAATGCTAATTTCATTGGAAATAGACTTGGATGAAAGAATATCTTGGCGAGATCGCATGCATAAATAGACGATAACGCAAAATGCGTTGACGGATTTGAACGCTCAACTGTTTGAATTTCGGTAAAACTTTACATGGATCGTGTATAATTATAAAAATGCTATGTCTTAAGGCAATGTAAATGCTAATTTCATTGGAAATAGAATTGGATGAAAAAATATCTTAGCAAGATCACTGTTACTATATTTGACCTTTTGTGAAAAGGAAGATGAATGATATTATTGCCACAGAATGTGGAACATTATTCAGCAACGCAAAATTATTAATTGGAGTAATATTTCAAAATGTCAACAACTATACCATTTCCCACACATTTCTTCGATCTCGTTTAATGTATTCGAAGATGTGCATGAATGCCCGGCACACTTCAGCATAAAATCTATGAAATTTACGTTTTTGCCAAAAAATTGTGGAAATTTTTGGGGGGTCGGCTAAAATCCGGGGTCGGCTTCTATTCGGGCAGATATGGTACTTGTTCTTGAATTTTTTTTAGCCATTAGATGAACTCTATAATTCTTTGGTGGCTTTATTTGGTCATGTTATTTTCTCATATATGAATATTGTAATCGTGAAAAAATTCGATCTCCAGATTTTGATGGAAATATACGTTTTAGGTGTAGCACAGTCTGAAAAAGTGGTTTTCGCAATTCCATCTGTCTGTTCGTGGCTCTAGAGCCTAAACGGTAAAGCAAAAATGAATGAAATCTCGTACTTAGGCATTTAACATACATAATGGACGATATGAAGAGATGGTTGACATTGCACAATAATTAAGGGAAGTTTATTCTACACATTTTTAACAACAATTTGATTTGTTCGAAAACAGCTACGATTTTGAACAAATTTCGTACAGTTACTTGAGTTTACATCTTCAATAATACCAAATAGTTTATATTAGTATATGAGAAAGTTTGTACAATTTGTATTGTACCGATTTAAAAAAATTAAGATAAGTTATGGATGTGAATGACAGAGACTGCATATTATACACTTTTTTGATTAAATGAATGCAATAGGAAGAGATAACATTTTCTCATGATAATCGTGGAACATTTGCTTACTATATTTGAAATACACAAATTTTATTGAGATTACTGCTGAAAATAATAACAAACCTTAGATCCAGGCGTTCATCTAGTTCTTTCTGAGGAATTTCAAATGGGAGTGGGGGAAGAGTACATAGATTATCAGGATATGGGGTGACATCTAAGCCATGTTCTAGGAGTAAAGCAGTTGTTTCAGTATCCACTTCGTCTGCCTCACCAATGTAAGCCAACAAATTGCTGCAATGAAACAGCCACATTGAATTATTAAATTAAAAAGCAACATACTTTATTACATCCAGGATGTCATAATAACGTACTTATCTCATAAGGAAAATTTTAATGAGAAAAAATAAGGCCTTTCATTTATAGCTGAAGAATACATTATAAAAATACGCTAAATGAAGTCTCGACCAGCAGTTTTATCTAATAAAACTGAATGTCATCATTTAACCTTTATAATACAGATTTAAATTTCCACTGTAGGGATATTTAAATGCCTTATGTTTCTTTCTGAATAAACTATCATATATTGGGAACCAATAATGATAAAACCCTCACATAAAAAGTATTTTATAGGAAGAATATTGACAAGTTACCTAGTTAAAGTTACTAGCTCAAAAAATTCATAGTAAAAGCAAATTTTTATTTAACTAAACCAAGAAGAAATGAAACACTATGTACTCACTTTCTTTCACAGTTGTATCTACACACCCACAGATATCAGACTAGTCCATACCTTCAGTGAGATATTTCTCGAAACAGGAAACGACACTGTCCCACGTCACACTCACTCCACCTATACACTTAGCATGTTTCTTCCCTTTGAGGAGCATAGACGGCATTGTGATGACTTCCTCTCTGCTGTTATATTCTTTTGTTAGACTATTACTGTCTTTCCCTAAGTAGTCTTTCATGTCATACGTATATTCTATTGAGTCACAGAGTTTGTAAATCTTTAAAGCAAAGGGTTTGTGGTTTTTTATTAATCACAGCCGTATAAGTAAGCACTGGCTGACAGCTAAATGAGACTGACCAAGAAAGACCCTAATACCATGTGACAAAAAAAGTAAAGAAAAAAGAACACAAGATGAACACAGGGCTGAGGAGTATGAATCATGTATTCGAGAGGCACCACGTAGCTTTATGAAGAGGGAGAAATGAAATCGAAAAGCATTCTTATGAATTGGGCCTCCCCTTAGTCATCATTTCAAGTGGTAAACAAACTCTATTTCAATGATAATTCGATCCTTACAGTATAAAGTCTTTACAAAGAAAGCAATGTTTCACATCTGCAAACATCACATCACTCCAAGGAGTCTGAATTCAAGATTACCGTCTGACTCCCTGGCTAGCATTTAAGTGTACACATGGCCAAGGACCCCAACAATTTGTGTACAATATATCGTATGCACGTATGATAAAGGTTAAAAATTCCTTAATAAAGAAATTACAAACACAATCAGAGGGTCAATAATAAAACATTTTTGAAATTACTTACCCATATGCTATAGGTAGTTCATTCCATTCATGGATACAGGCAAGGAATAAATAATGTTGGCAATTAGAAGGATTAATGTTTGAAGGCGTCCCAGAGGGAAGACTAGATGTCTTCACCCACATGCGTGGCATACGTGCATCTCTCGGTGAAAACAGGACCTTATCAGGAAACTTGAATTTTTCTGCCTTCGCTGCTGAAAAATCTATTGGAGTTTCCAGCAAACCACTGGTAGGGCTGCACCATTTAGGAGAGAGAAACTCTTGCTTTTACATTTTTATCATTCCTATTGTAGAACCTACAAAATAACTACTTTATTTGTTCATAGATTCTAGGGAGTTTACCAGTTTTTTAAAATGTAGAAAGCAAAGATGCCTTTCTTTCAAATTATTTTGAAATACTTCATTTAATACTGTATACAGGGTAATCGGTAATTATAAAAACAATATCAGTAATTATTAACAAAATATTGGTAATTATAAGCATATTATTCACACAATTATTAACAAAATATCATTAATTATAAATAAAATATCAATAATTATAAACATAAAAATATAAACTATTGCAACTATAAACAAACCTGAACCTCGAATGATAATAATTATGAAATATTTTTGACTTTCTTTTAATCAATTAACCTTTAAATGCCTAAAGAGACGCCGGTGTCCCGGCAAATTTCTGGGTAAGCCTGCCGAAAGGGACACCGGTGTCCCGCTTAGCTCCGAGGCCGCTCACAGATGTCGTTTTTGTCATAGAATCAAAATTTTTGGAGGAGAAGAAAGATGAGGCATCCTTCTTTTCCATCTGCTCTCCCAAGGCCGAAGGTCTTGCGTATTGGGGGAGGGGAGAGTAAACAAACAATCGAGAGTGCCTCCCTCAAAGTTTATGTCTCCGCCGAGGTGAGACACTCTCTCGCAACCCAAAGAGATGCAATAAACTGAACCCCAGGACTAAGCCCTACCCCAAAGGTTCCTTCCCTTTGTTATTTTCTTCTTCCTTTTCCACATATATGCATATATATTTTACTACATTTACGTTCATTCATTTGCAGACCACAAAGTAGAGCGGGTGTAGACTTGTGCATTCAAAATATCTGTAGCTGTTCGTCTGTTTATTTTTTAGTGATTCCTTTATTTTTATATAACTAGTTGAGATAGGATGGCTAACAGCTACATCATCGGGCGCCGCACTTGGAAATGGACAAAGAAATTACCTTTTCATTTAGTCAATCTAACTATCCTAAATAGTTGGATTCTCCTTCCCTTGTGCGGTGGTGCATTTTCACATCGGCAATTCTGACTTTCCCTTGTGCGGCAAATGGTTGAAGAGGGTGCTAGGACTCTTCCTTCCCAGACTCTCTCAAGGGGGTGACCTAGTGCTAGTGGAATGCAAATAAAGCGCTTAGAGGCCAAGGACAATAAGCATTGGCCCATTTTGGGGACCCTTATCCGTTGCCATGTGTGTTCCTCAAAGAGCAAGGCGTGTGATGTGAGACTATGTGTTGAAACCTGCTTCAAGGAATACCACACTAGCTCAACTCTATAGGGAAGTGTAAATACTGAGATTGTGTCAGCTGCAGACTGAGCAGGAACCACATTGCCAAAAAGTGACTAAATGCAGTATTTTTGCACTTTATTTTGATTTATATCAACAATAAGTTATTTCGGCATCAGAATTTAGTCTATTAAGGTTATTTCGCCCTGTTTATTTCTACAAATAGGCAGAACGATGTAATTCTCTGATAGTTTGACCACAAAATGCTTTTTATTTGAACATTTTATCACCAGTAGTTCACGAGATATGCGATTTTTGCAAAAGACGTACACAAAATATTTAAATGTCCAAAATTAAATCCGGCAGCAGGACACCACCAGAGGGTATTTAAATCCGGCGGATAAAGGTTAATTAAAAAATAAAGTAATGCAATATAAAAATTTTTATTTAGTTGTCATCAGTCTTACTTCTATATCTGAAGAATGTGGAATTGAGACTGACTGATTTTACATTTACATGAATACCCTGCAAGGCACCAGAAGTGTTTGGCAGGGGGTGTCACTGCACCAAATGAACTATAACTAATGCCTCTGTTGGACTGTCTTATTTAATCTGGGAAGAAGATCTGTAGTATTTTATCGCACATTCAGATCTAACCTTACACTTACTAACAACGATGGGTACAACTAAGCCGCGTACTTCTTCAAAAAATTCGAAGCTTTTAATTTTTTCAAATAGTTTCCTTTTGTACTCAATTTTTCTACTCTTTAACGTCTGCCATTTCAGGTCACTGAAGATCTCGGATACACTCGCGTCATACAAATATTCTCCCTTTACAAATCTAGTCGCTCTATAATGAATCATTTCGAGCTCCCTAGTTAGGCCCTCCTCGAAAAAGTCCCAGATTGAGCAACAGTATTGCACGACGGGTCATATTAGGGATTTCCTTCACATTTGAGGGGCATCCCCGCAGGACTCTAGAGGAAAGCCCTTGAACCCTGTTTTCTGACGCTATGACGGTTTTGATATGCTTACTACTAGATAAATCGCTACTGAGTGTGACTCCTAGGTATTTGTAGCTATTGACATATCTTAGCTTGAATCCAGTTATTTTGTACAGGTAAACACCAAGCTAAATTCACGGGGGGGTTGTCAATGTGTACAGGCAGTCCTCGACTTTTGTACATTCGACTTTCGTACAATTTGTTCTTTCGTACATCGTAAATCCTTGCCCCTAAACCACCTTTTGTATGCCGAACAATGCCGAATTTGGACTTTCGTTCGTCAGCTGACGATCAAACATTTTGAGCTATCGCATAATGGCGCTGTCTGTCAGGCAAGCTAACACTTTTAATAAATTAAAGTATGCTACGTAATAATATATGTATTGTATGTATTGTAAGATTTGTGTGTAACGTTTTTTAATACTGTACTGAAATTTGACAAGATTAATACCACTGTAAAGGCAGTTAATAATCAATAAATTATTATTATTATTCAGTCTTGGCAACGTTACCGTCTTTGTTTGTAAGTACAGCAGTTTTTCTTTGTTTGCGCATTTTACACGTATTGTTTTATAAACATGAGTGATAAACGGAAAACTGAAAGTGCTAATACAAGTGGAAAGAAACGTAGGACTCATAAACTTAACACGATTGAGACAAAGATGGAAATAATGACGCGTGCTGAAAGCGGTGAACCTTTAGCTTCAATCGGATGCTCATTGGACTTAAGCTGGTCGAGTGTGTGTTCAATTGTGACGGAGATGAACAACTATAATAATAAAATATGTACTGTGGCATTCTGAATAAACACCACAATTTATTAAAGAACAAGGAACCGATCTACACACGCTTTGATGATGTTGGCGATATCCCGTTAGCAAACCGCGAAACAATTTGAGACATAATGATTGTGCAGTAGCTTAGCTTTCTCATGAATGACAATTGAACTCAGCAGGACTTTCTTGATCGCTGCTTCAATTTTCTTAATCGATCTTATTGTGGACTCGTTCACACCAAGTAATTTACCAACTGATGAAGCAAATTCATTATGCGCAAGCCTATCTAAAACTTCAATTTTCTTCTCCAAACTCGTCACTTTTTTCCCTTTTTACCGACTTTTCTTTCATTTCAATCATCACTCTCTTTGGGGCCAAGTTTAGGCAATATTACAAAAAGAACTATGAAAATAGCAAATGCTTTAATGAAAAAAGAGGGATTTCGTATGTGCACTTCAGGCTGTCCTCGACTTTCTTCTGTTCGATATTCGTACAACTCGCACATTAATAATAATAATATTTATTTACAGCCGGTAATCACATTGTAGTCACAAATCACACAATAAGTTTCATTAATCACACAGTAATTTATTATCCAACTCATAGCCTGTAAAACGGTATTGGGGTTCAGCAAACAGCTGGCCTTCCACCTCTGCCAGAAAAGATACTGCCATAAACAAAGATAATTTCACCAAAAATACAAAAATATAAATAGACATAAACAAGAAAAAGGGAACTTAATACCAAGATATAATAACTATAGTCAATGACTGGATTATGGTAAGGATGGAAGCACTGTGTTACAAACAGTACAAATAAATGTAACTCTTACAGTAATAAAACTTTCTTGAGAAAAAAGAATAATGAAAACAAATAAAGATAAATTATTTTATATAATAATAGCCATCACCCGTTGGTTGGTTGATCACGCTATGCAAACGCTGATAACTCGAGAAATAATAATGATAGAAACTCGAAATTTGGTAGGGATGCTTGACTAACACTTATTCAGAGAATTGGCATATCAGTATATCCTAAAGATAAATAGGTGAGTAATAATGGAAAGGAAAAAAATCCTAGTGCAAAGGGTTTTTTTAATTGAAAAATTTTATTCTCATCAACTCAATTTTCACCAATTTATGACAAAAGCATACATGGGTAAGGAGCATACCTATACTTATTAATTATCCAAGTATGCTATATTATCTTCAGTTTTGAATATTAAAAGACGTTATTCCAGAACTATAATTATGATTGATATTTTATCAGTGTTGTAATTTAAAATGTAAGAAAACAGCATCTTTATACCACTTATCCCTATAATTCCTTATGACTACCCTTTTGAATTCAATTGTCATCAATTTATGATAAAGGTTTCTTTTGCAATGACTATTAACAAGGCCTAAGCTTTATCGATAAAAATTGTCAGGGTCCACTTATGTGCACATTGCCTTTCTCATTATCAGTTTAACATGGCATGTTCATGAGTAAGTAACTGAAATAATTTTTATTTTCTCTCTCCAAGTAGCATGACTGTCAACATGTGTATGAGGAAGTATTGTAAAAGGTGTTTCAGTATGTTTTTCAAAATTATGGAGGTCAAAGTTGATAAAATTATGACTTTGAAATCATGAAAGATCATTGGCATTAACCTAAGGAAACTTTTCATGGTATTTAATATAATAATAGCTGTCATCTGTTGGTTGGTTGGTTGGTTGATCACGCTATGCAAACGCTGATAACTCGAGAAATAATAATGATAGAAACTCGAAATTTGGGAGAGATGCTTGATTAACACTTATTCAGAGAATGACAAATTTAAATCGGGAAAAAATTCCTTGGTTCATCTCCAAGAGAGGCATTTCCATTTCCCAACACTTAACATGTAAAACGCGATTTTTCGACGTGCAGGCTTTTATTCATTTGGAAATTAAAATTAGAAGAAATTAACAGACGACCTTCGGATTTGAACCATTTTGAAGAAAAAGTTATAAAGTTTCTTATTCCGTTCGTCTTTTTTCGCCCACAGTTCGAAATATTCCATGTTAAACGTTTAATTTGCATATTTTGTGGAAAACTCGCCATTTTAACATGATGTTGCTATGTCGACCATTATCACTGTTACACCTCAAATTACTATTATTGTATACATACATCCTTCTGGGAATAAACGTGCCTTGAGTCCTTCAATACGAGACAGAGAGAGAGGAAGGAAGGGGAGAGATTGGTGTGTTTTGTGGAAAATAAGTATATTAACGTAAATATAAAAAATTTTAAGTATCAACAGTGTCATTTTAGAAAAATTAGAAATAAAAAGCATTCTTAAATTAAATTCTTTGTAAACCATACGTGCTTACGAATTTATATTGTTATTCCTCGAATTAATTTCGTAACAATGGCCGAAGTTTGGAAAAGAATATAAATTAAAATTAAAAGGACATTTGAAACTGTTAACAGGCAATTTTCGAAGAAACAACAGTGGATCTTTTAATGAATTGATTTGTTTTTATAAAAGGAATTTTGGTGCTTATTTAATACAGAGTAAGTTCTAAGGCTTATAATCCATTTAAATCTAATAACTGTGGCTATTATAGTTTAAAGAAAGAAATTTATTTATTCACTTTACAGAATTAATTAATTTCAGGTTAGCATTGCCTATTATAAAAGGAGTTACTTTGGAATTTACAGTATGTAAAGTGGAAGTTGTACTGAATTGACTCAAGTATATATATTTCAAAGCAAAAATCAATTTAAAACTATTGAAAGTTGTTGTTTCGGAAACTGAGAAGTCCAGAGTGGTGAGCGGATGCTAAACGATATTAAGGTACATTTTATTCCAAAATCTATTTAAAGTATTATCAGAGGCAATTGAAGATTGAACAAATTTTTTTGTTACCGGAATTCTGCTTATTTCATGAAATTGAAATGCTAAAGCATTAATCCATTAAAATCTGTTAAGAGTGGTTATTTTAGTTGAAAGAAATATATGTACATGGTAGGTACTTTTATTCACTTTTCAGAACGAATGAATTCTAGGTTAACATTCTATATTATAAAAGGATTTTCTTTGGAATTTGTGGTTATTGAATCAAGTTCTCTTCTAAGTTTGAAATCCATTTAAAACTGGTGAAAGTGGTTGTTTCGGAAAATGAGAAGGCAAGAGTGCTGAGCAGACGATAAGCGATATTGAGGTACATTATATTCGAAAATCTATTTAAAGTATTATCAGAGGCAATTGAAGATTGAACCAATTTTTTGGAACCGGAATTTGCTTATTTAATGAAATTGAAATACTAATGCTATAATCAATTTAATACTAATAACAATGGCTATTTTAGTAGAAAGAAAGGTACTATTTTATTCACAGGGAATTTCTGTGAGATTTTAGTTAATTAATTAAAAAACTTATAATACAGAAATATTCGATGGTTAAAACAGTGCACAATTTTATTCTTGCGATTTTTACATGTTGCATTGACGAAAATTTAGATTCGTTAAACCCGTTGAAATTCAACAATTCAAATGATAAATGCCTGGGCAAAGAATGGGTTATTCTGCTAGTAGATCATAAGCAAACATCATCATATGCAATAGAAAAAATTCCCTTGTCTGTTCGATTTAGCGGATGGCATGCACTAATTAAGTAATATTTTTGATTTTCTTAACCTTTTTATGCTAAGTAGAGCTACCTAATTACTCAACCCCTAATTTTAAAGGAACCTGTTGTATTTTTGAATCAGTTATTTCTATGGAAAACTATACAACCTCTAGAAACTCTTTACTGAAGTAAGTCTTTCATGTTGTGAAATATAATGCTTTGACAAGAAATGTATTGAAGAATTTTTTTTTATAAACATTAAATTTAAACTTCATAATTCTTTTGATATATTTTATCCCATTTTGGAGGTTTAGGCATTTTAAAATTATAATAACAATAATATGTACATTTATCTTCCTCCGTCTACTACAAAGCTTCTTTAGCTCCTTATCTCGATGATTTCATAAATATTCTAGTGCGACAGGTTCAGAATCCTTAACTATATATCTGACATCCTTCAAACTTGTTTTGTTGATGTGAGAATATCTAACACAGATGTTGGACTTAAACATTTCTTCTACTAAAATCCAAGGAATTTGGCTGAACTTGGTGGTAATTGATACTCATATTAACAAAAAACACTTTTAAATTCCACATTTTTTTATTTCATGACCGGTTTTGCTAAATAACTAGCAGCATCAGGTTATTTTGCGAAACCATTGTGAAATAAAAAATTGTGGAATTTAACCAGGTGTTTTTCGTTAATACAGTAGACTCCCAATTATCCGGGATAGTAGGGAATAAACTAAACCCGGTTAAAAAAATCCTGGTTAATCTAACATCCATTTGATATGCAGTAAGTCCACGACCAACAAGTTTAATTCGTTCACAAAATTCCCATGCAAGTCGAAAATCATGTAAATCGAACAATAATTAAACCAATACTATTTTGAAAGCAATGCAGTCAGCTGTGCGGTACTTACGGAAAAGTAAAGAGGGTTTTAGCAGAAATGTAAAGAGAGCTTTAGTGGAAACGTACGGCAAACACAATCTTTTGAGCGTCAGTTCAAATAATCTGATTCATTCAGAGATTCAACAAATTTGTTTGAATACAGTTACGAGATAAACTTCATATACTTGATTTAAAAGAATACGAAGTTAACAATATCACTTGTCTGCTTGTTTTCCTACGCGTAGCGCTATGTATTGAGCGACTGTCTAATGCGCGGCAGTTAAACTATTGTGATTAAACGTGCTCATGAGTTACGCCGTGTTTCTTTGTAAATCTGGTTTTACCGTATTAAAATAATAAGATTATAGAAAAAAAATTAAATGAAAAATGACATGCACCCGTTATGACAAACGAAAATAAAATGAACACTTGAAATATTCTGATCCAATTCCGCGCGATCGATCAGGATCTACTTCATAGTGCTCATGCACCGGCTACGCCATGTTTTTATAAGTGAAATGCATACAATGTGATAATATGTATGTATCTCTAGCTCACACGAAGTAGCAGGAACTATGTAGGTTCTTGTTACTTGCCTTTCCCCCTCCTCCCCTCTTCATTCCTTCACTCTGCACGTCGCCCGCGGTTTCAGTTACGCTGTCGCATCATTTTTCAATGGCTGATTTCTCGTACTATGTATTCTAAATTGTTTTCATATTATGTTTTTTTTACATCCCAGTTAATCCGCATCCCAGTTAAGCCGATCCCGGATAATCGAGAGTACTGTATTTCTTCTACGTTTCTACTCCAGTTTCATATCTCTCCTCGGCCTAAGAAGTACCCAGAAATATATGCCACCTATTTCTATTGTCATTTTAAAATTATTATCATTAATATCCACCAATGAACATGAATCTTTGATGGTCTTAATTGTAAAAGGATGACATTTTTTTATTATCGAGAAAATATAAATCCATTCATATATAGCACAACTGCTAACCAACTCTGCATGGCAGACTTGCATGGTGATTTGTGTTAACACCGATGCTTGGCAATTATATTGTAAAATGTTCCAAGAATAAGAATCACATATAAATGAAAACGTACATAGATAACATGTTGCCCGGAACACATTTCCCCTTTTGTTATGTAATATTAAGTCAAATTTGTGCGTTATCTAATCACACAAGATCATTTAAGAAAGTATTTCTTCCATAAATCCAGGACTGACTGTACTATTCTACATCAATTGCCTGGTGTTCAAGATTTGTACATTTTACTTTGCATTTAAGGGGACATTCGGTTTTTTGGAGATTTTTTATTGCTTTGAACTTATACGCCACAATATACAGTATGTACATGCAATCTAAATAGTGTAAATAGATTATTGTCAATTCATAGACAAGCATTGCCCCTCATATGCATAAAAAAGATGAGTCGAACAGGGCGTTTCATTCATTTTGGCTTCTAAACCCAAATCCAAAAAGTCATCAGAATCCTAAAAAAAATTTAGAAAACACAGTTCAACTTCTTGCTGTTGCAGGTGTATTTTACTTTTCTTAATCATTTTCTGGTTTTTCCAGTCTTCTAGATGTTACTAGATTTAAAAGATCACATGCGTAATGAGCCATAGTACTATAACTTTCCCTGATACTTTTTCTTGCCAAAGGTACTCTGATTAGAATTAGAATTTCCAGAGAGGCAGGTCATGCGAGACTCAGTTAGCTCTACTCACACATGATATTGTAAAAGCAACAGGCAACGGAATAGGATGCAGTATTTTTAGACTTTAGAAAACCTTTCAACACTGTCCCATGCAAAAATAGTGCAAAAATTAAAGGCTCATTCAATTAACAAGAAAATTGTAAATTGGATTGCTTCATTCCTCTCTAATAGAACCCAGAGAGTAGTTCTCGATGGAGTTGCATCAGACGTCATCAAAGTGCCTCAGGGAAGTGTAATTGGGCCACTGTTATTCTTAATATATGAGGGCTGTTCCGAAAGTGAGGTACAAACTGTCACTGAGATACTGCATTTAATGCTATGGACAAAATATTTAGAAGTAACATAAGTAGATACGCACACTATTTTTCAACATAATCACCACCTTTATTGAGGCATTTATCCCAGCTGGAAACTAGTGAATCAAATCTCTTAGCACAGAAATCCATGTCCAGTTCATGGAGCCACATCATCACTGTCGCAGTAACATCATCGTCTCTCTGGGACCACTGTCCTGCTAAATGCCTTTTGAGAGGCGCAAAAAGATGGAAGTCCGGTGGTGCCAGGTCAGGACTGTGTGGAGGATGCTGCAACACTTCCCATCCGTACCACTGGAACCACTGCTTTGTCAGCTGGGCTGTGTGTAGTGTCCCATTGTCATGGAGGAGGGCAACACCAGTGCTGAGCCATCGTGGCCTCTTTCTTCGAACAGCTTCTCTCAGTCTCTCCAGTATATTGCAGTAACAGGCAGCATTGATTGTCACACCTCTGGGGAGGAAATTCCCCAACAGGATGCCTAGGGCATCCAAGAAGACCATAACATTAAGTTTGTGCACTGAGTTGACTGTTTTGAACTCTTAGCTAGAGGGAAGTCTGTGTGTTGCCATGTCATGTAGTTCACTTTTGTCTCTGGGGTGACGTGCTCCACCCAGGTTTCGCCAGTAATGATGCAGTCCAGGAATTGGTTGACTCATACCAGATCAGATGCTCTAAACACAGGTTCATATGCATCTGCTTGTGATGTTCCGTCAATTGTTTCAGGTCCCAATGTGCAGTCACCATCCTGTAACCAAGCATGTCATGAACAATTTCATTCACTCTTGTTGACGAAATGTTGAGTTGCACTGCAATTTCGCAAATTTTCAGGCATTGATCCTCGTGGATAAGACCGTCCACATGACAGATTTTGTTGTCTGACATCAATAGTCATGGTCTTCCCGTGCATGGTTCATCAGTCAGATCAATTTGGCCATTTTGGAATGCTTTGCACCACATGAGCACTTGTTTCCTGCTCATCACATGTTCTCCATACAGGCAGTCCTTGACTTTCGTACATAATGCATTCCTGAAAACGTGTCCGAAAGTCGAATGTATGAAAGTCGAACATAGATTTACATGTTATAGGGGGTTCCATTCCCAGAGCCCCAAAAAATATTATAAAATCTCTAATTATGGTATAAATGTTTAGTTTTTTTGTGCAGGGGCCTTTTAGACACAATTGTCGATTTTATAATATAGAGAGATAGGGAAAAAATGCAATAAAATATTTAAATAATTACACAAATAAACACTGCTGTACGGACAAAGATGGTGACGTGGTGGAAACTGATGGCTGGCAACCAGCAACACTCGAAATATTCGTTCGTCGTTTAGCTGACGTGCGAAAGTCTGATCGGCGCACAAAAGGCAGTTCAGGGATGTCAATCTATGCTATCTTGGATTCTTATTCCCTTGTATTATCCTAAGGTTATCACACACAGTGTAAGTGATTATTATCTTTTTACTAGCATAAGTGCCCGTTGAATGAGTTATTACAAAAACTGAATTACGTATAAGAATAATTCCAAATTTATAATTACCTACCATATATACTATATATACTTGTGTATAACACGCAGTTTGAAGACCAAATTACAGGTCGTAAAGTAGGGGTGCGTGTTATGCATGAGTAATACTTTTGCACACTTAAAATCGGAAATTAAAGTGAACCTACCTAGTACCAGATTCTCGCTTTTTGGGTGAATTGAGGGGAAAACCACAATATTTATCAATAATCCAGGTTATACACATATTAATTATAAGCACAGAACACCTAATTACTTCTATACAGTTATAATTCCATCCCTTCCATATATTCCACGTTTCACTAGCTCATCAGCTGATTGCTGTAGTCTTTGCAAAATCGCCAGATAGACCTCCCTCAAAACATGCATCGAAAACAAAAAACATAGAATAAGGAAATTGAAATAATTTTATTTAGTTAATGATTCTAGTATGTACAGGCATCTCTCGATATTTGTCCTTAATTGGTTCTGGGGATACTGGACGAAAGGCGAAAAGACGAATATCGAGGGCTATTTTCCCTTAGATGCAACGTTATAACTGTATGATTCATTCCTGAAAACCCCAAAAGGATACCAAAATATTGATATTACCTTATTTTATGGAGTTATTGGTACTATAAACACAATATATAGGAATCTACGAACCGCGGGAGCATTTTATGAGGCCTGCAAAGGAGCGATGTACACACAGCTACAAATGCGGCCGCCACATAATTGATTGATTTAATCACAGACACAGAGCTCATATTTGCACTCAACAATATAAAATTGCACCGAAACACAAACTAAGGAAGAACGAATAACAATACGGAGCGAGGCCGAGTAGCTGAGACGAGTGGTTGAACGAATACTAAAACAGATCACCCAAAACTCCTAAACGTGATGATGAAATCATCTCAGTGGCATGCTTTAATTTGCTGTTAGCTGCAGTCACAAGGGGAAGACAGACATCCTACGTGATGTTTTCATTTCTCGATCGTAAGGTTATAAGTTTATACTGCTGAGAATGATAAATCCTTAGCGTCTCATCATTTCATGAGTAATCGTCTGAGAGTCTCTCTTCGTAGGTCCCAGCTATTTTGATTACGGATGATGCCTCTCTAACAAGGGGAGTCGACGACATTCATATCGCCAATTTTCTTCAAATTTGCATGGTTGGTAGCAGACTATGAATAATGGAAGTATGTAAAGTAAGAAAACGCAACTCTTTCTCGTTCTCGAGAAAAACGATCTTAAAATGTTAAACAATTCGTATGGCTTGATATTAACAATAGATATCATCTTACACAACGTATTTACGGTAGACTAGTTGCTAACGAGTCAAACCATGGTTGCAGACGTTATACATCTGCCGTGGTTCGATCCCCATTTATTGCAATTTTTTTTCGAGGTATTTTTCCTTTTTTTCATTCAATTCACTCTGATTTTTCAAAAGAACATTGACCATTTTAATTATTGCCTTTTTCAGAAATTTAATTAAAATAATTAAATTTAAAAGTATTTTCTTCCATCACTCAACGTCAACATCGAGTTATTTAATATTCGGGATATTTAATATTTAAATGTAAACTTTATTTTGTTTGTTTCTATGGAACAAAAGGTTAACAATATTGTTAAATCAGTCAATCATATAATCACAAAGGAAATTAGTAGTATTAGATTATGACTGTTTGGGTGTAATCTATTTTGTTTATAAGAATATGAATCAATAGCCAGGTTGTAGTCAAGTGAGCATTACGTTCTTGAATGACGGAGTTTCGAAGCAAGAGCTAAAAAATGCTTGGCGTTACTGTGAGGAATTGCTTCTGGAAAACTATTTCATTTCACAAGAATCGCCAACAGAAATTTCTACTCGATTTAGAGCAATTGGACAGGAGATATTTCGTAAAGTGCTTGAGATGCTTGGAGAAAATGAAATCGTCGAAGAAGATGAATTAATTCTACCCGATTAAAGTGACGGCTATGATTCAGAAAGAGAAGATGAAGAAAATGGAGATCTAGACCACTATGTCCCGAAGGAGAAGAAACCAATGGTTGATTACGACTTCATTTCTACGATGTATTTGTCGACAGCAACGGTGATGCCTCATGCTCACTGAAAGCGATACTTCCAAAATGTACGGCTTTATGTCAGCTGTGCAATGTTTATTTCTACCGGCAAGTTAAGAATTTCATCAAACATCTGCAGAAGTGCTCAGTGCTGCTGGAGGAACAACGGGATATAGCATCATGGGAAGACTCGATTAAAATTCATGCGCTCGTCCATCACCAAATGAGTGCGCCAATGTTTTATGACATTATTAAATATGCTTGTATGCTTCAAAATTGAGTGATGGAAGAAAATACTTTTTAAACATAAATGATGTCTGTTTCCCCTTAAAACTTTTAAAAAAATCGCTGCCATCACGGGAAATGCACAATTGCAGTTTGCTCGTGGTGTCGGCAATCTTTCTGTTTTGCCTGCTTTTACGACAGGTATCATCCAAAGAGCTGTTCCTCTTCATGTTAAACCTGGTCCTCTACCATTTCCCCACCTCAAACCTTTATCCTATCAATTCCCCCCCTATGTACGTATAACCCAAATCACAGCCTCATCTATGTTTTCCTGCATTTTCTTCACTTTTGAATACCATTCCTACCCCAACCCATAATGATGGCCACATAAGTTAGTTGTAGTCTGTTTAAATTATTGCCTCTTTTCATAATTACTTCCGAAAAAGGCAATAATTAAAATGCTTAACGTTCTTTTGAAAAATCAGAGTGAATTGAATGAAAAAAAAAAGGAAAAATACCTCGAAAAAAATTGCAATAAATGGGGATCGAACCACGGCAAATGTATAAGGTCTGCGACTGTGGTTTGACTCATTAGCAACTAGTCTACCGTAGATACGTTGTGTAAGATGATATCTATTGTTAATATCAAGCCATACGAATTGTTTAATATTTTAAGATCGTTTTTCTCGAGAACGAGAAAGAGTTACGCTTTCATACTTCACATACTTCCATTATTCATAGCCTGCTACCAACCATGCAAATTTGAAGAAAATCGGCGATATGAATGTCGTGGACTCCCCTTTGAAGATGTAATGTCCAAGCAGTCTAAAATTGTTAACTGACAATAATTTAATGCCTTAACAAATTTATTTACAGTACTCTAGTTAATACTTAACATGACGATATAATTTTGTTCTTATGCCCCACAGAAATCAAGGGTGCGCGTTATACAGGGGGTATAAGAAAAAGTAGGGGTTTTTTGGCAAAATGTACAGGTGCGCTTAATACACGAGGGCGCATTATATACAAGTATATATAGTATATAGAAGAGGCGTCGGCAACCTTTCACAGGTGAAGGGCCAAATCCATGTCAATGTATGTTCTTGCATGCCAGTAATAAATTTTACTTTGATTAAATGATAATTTTTATTATTTGATCCCTCCAGGTTTACTTAATGAAGGATTACATTGTAAACAGTATGCATATGTACCTATCGGTTTGAATTGCTGTATTTTACGTTCATTAGTTACAAAGGTGGTGAGAGAAAGCACGAGATGGCAGGCACATGAACTATTTAGGAACAGTGCTACAGAATTAGAATAAGCAGACTTTAGAGGTTAATACGTACTCTCATAAAATACAGCGTTAGTTCACTAAATTTCCAAAAATCTTTGATTGTACTAAATATTTGTAATAAATAAATAAAATATGAATTATTTATAATTTCTTCCTTTGCATGCCATTCAAAATCACCTCGTGTGCCATAGGTTGCCGATCCCTGATATAGAATATACAAAAGCATTAAAGTTAATCTTGAAAATCTTACTTAGATGCTGGAATTTGCTGAGGACTTTGCATCTTCTGGCTGCTGCAGGATCCTTTATTATGCTGCTCTTGCTCTTGGCTCCCTGTATATAAAGAAATTAGAACAGGTGTTCCTGCAATTCATGGTTCAAGCCTTTGGATTTCTGATAAAGGAATCTAAATGCATTGCAATTCAGAAAGCTTTTGAAAATTATGATTTAAAGGAGAGTTAAGTATTTAATTATGAAATATTTGGTAGTTTTCAGTTTATTATTACTCCCAAAAAGTAATTACCAAACTAACAATATTAAAGCTTGCATCTAATTAATGATGTGGATGCATTTTTATACAACAAGACTATAAGAAGTTCTTAATGTTTTGATTGGTGGATCTTTCTGTGCTTGCAAGTCCTCAGATTTTATACATTATACCTTATTTCAAATGAAACTATAGTTTTCCACATATTCATTTTTGTTTAACTTTAACATTATCTAATATTAAGTAAAATTTTTAACTCATAACTAAATTACAGGAATCCCTTGTAGAGATATCCTTTTTTGGTAATGGGTTGTGAAAAAAATTAAGGACACAAAATTTGAGCTAGATGGCCTTGCCTCACTAATATGACAATTTAAAATGTTAGTTGTTGATCTTAAATTCTCTACATGCAGGCAAATGCTGGACTACATATTTCTGGAGGGAAAGAGAACAAATTACCTGTTGTAGCTATTTTTAACTTTCCATTAGCAGTTTTTTTCTTTGTAAACCTTGATGTTTTCTGTACTAGTTTCAGGTAACCTACAGTACGCCGATTGTGATGTTTTTCCAATATGGAAACAACCTAGACGACACCAATAAATAATGAAAATATTTTACCAATGTATACATTTCAATTACATATAAATAACAAAACTCATCCCAGACTTCAAGCAATTTTACAGCAAATAATTATATAATGAAATGAATATCACAGTAATACATTTATAACACAATATAGAATCTTTTAACCGGCAAGCTTGGGATATGGGGATAGCTGGTTATCTAGAATTTCTGGTTATCTGGAAAATAATCATAAACAATGCTCGGAAAGAGCTAGAACCCACTGGAACCATGTTCTGCTCCATCGCATGTGTCGATGTGTGTATGAAATGGAGTACCGTATTCACCTGAATCTAAGACGACCTTTTTTTCCAAATTTTCAGCTGTAAATATCAAGAGTCGTCTTACATTCGAATACGAAGTATATTTAAGCATTTAATCAATGGTTTTTACAACAAATGGTATATTAGAGTAAACAATTCACAACAGCAAATTCAAGTACGTACATAAAGACGTGAAATAAACAAATAGTAATAACAATAAGAAAAACATGACGGGAATAATAATTATTTAGACTAATAATCATCGTCGACGATCATAACACAGAGACGTACTTTCACCTTGCACGTAATGCCAACCGCAATGTTAAAACAAATGAGAGCGGAAATCATTGGGATTCCCCTTTCAAACGACGCACCGCGATTCTCTAAGTGTGACAGTAATTTTGAGTTGTGCATTCTTGATTTAAATGCACAACCCTTAAGTTAAAATGACAGATCATGTTGAAGTACGTGGCACGAGTGCAAAGGGAAAGTTAACAAAGGAATTAGACGGAGCTAAGATACAAATTTTAAGCTGATCGTGATAAATTACGCCGAAAAAACTAATAACTGTGCTGCGAGTAGAAAGTTCGGTGTATCTGAGGCAAATGTGCGTCGATGGAAACTCTCAAAACAGGAACTAGAAAAAGCCAAAGCCACAAGGACGTCGCTCAGTGGTCCAAAATTAGGCCGATTTCATGGCATTGAAGAAGAAGTAAAGTTTGTGCGCACCATGAGGAAGAACGGTATGTCTGTTTCGACTGAAAGTATTATACTTAAAGCTAATGAAATTACTAGAGGACTTAATATATCATTGCAAGAATTCAAGGCCAGCAGAAGTTGGTGCGTGAGAATGATGCGACGAAATAATTTTTCTTTACGGCGACGAAATAATTTTTCTTTACGGCGACGAACTTCGCTGTGTCAGAAATTGTCAGAAGACTATGTTGAAAAACTTCTCGCTTACCAGAAATACGTAATTGGATTTAGAAAAACCAATAATTACCTTTTGAGCCAAATAGGAAATGCCGATGAAACTCCGGTTTTCTTCTACATGCCATCTAATTATACTGTGAACGAAAAAGGTGCGAAGTCCGTCCTAATTAAAACTACAGGCAACGAAAAAATGCGAGTCACGGTAATGTTGGCGGTTTTAGTAGATGGGACTAAATTACCACCATATGTGATTCTAAAGCGGAAAACAATGCCTAAGAAACATTTGCCAACTGGAATAATGTGTCAAGAAAAGGGGTGGATGACTAAAGAACTAATGAGAGATTGGTTACATGTGGTGTGGAATAGACGGCCAGGAGCTTTACTGAAACAAAGAGCAATGCTTTCACTGGATGCATTCAAGGACACATCTCCTGAAATTAAAAACATAATGAGTGCGATGAATATTGATCTTATTGTAATACCTGGAGGAATGACATCGCAACTTCAAGTTTTAGATGTTGCTGTCAATAAGTGTTTTAAAAATAATTTAAAGGTTTTGTATTCTGAGTGGTTACAGAGTGGAACTCACACTTTAACACCAAAAGGAAATCTTAAGAAACCTGAAGTTGCAATGCTCTGCCAATGGATCAAGGCATCGTGGCAACAAATAAATGCAAAAGTAATAGTGAAAGGATTTAAGAAATGCTGCTTATCTAATGCCATGGATCGGAGTGAGGATGATGTTTTGTGGGAGACTGATGATGAAGTTGAGAGTGATAATGATAGTGAGCGTGAGGAAAATAGTGAAGGTTGCATAGACAGTGATGATGACTAACACAATAAAATGATTTTATGCAGCACTTGGATTGAAATGTTTTTTTGTTGTCCTGAAATGAGTGTATTCTTTCAATGTATTTACTTTATTTTTAATGTTATCTTAAAATGAATGCTACCATTTAATTTGTTTGAAAACCTGAATGGTTCTATTTGTGATATGATCTTATGATTTTAAAATGTTAAAAGACAATGACATTCAAGAAAAGTATAAGAGAAAATAAATATTTCACAAGATTTATAATTTTTGTAGTCATGAAGGTCAATTTGAGCTTTTTTCTCTTTTGGAATCATCAAAATGGGGGGGTCGTCTTAGATTCAGGGTCGTCTTGGATTCGGGTGAATACGGTATATTACGAACAGGACACTTGTTAAGTTAGAGGGACGGTATCACTAACCAAGAGCAATCTGGTGACCCTGGCATGTAGGCCTCCCCTGTTATCCATATCCAAATTTCCTTATGACTTATTCTACCTTTTTTAAAGAGCAGGTTCTTAATTTTATTCCAGCTTATCACTTCTTGTACTGTACAGTAATACTACAGTAATCGCCAGGGTAGACTTGATGGCGACGAGAACGGTACAACTGCACCAGGCCTCACACTTAATGAGTCTCTGTGATCTCTAAAAAATATGTCGTACTTATCAAGTACATGCATTTTTTAAGAAAATCTGAAAAAAATATCAATGTGATATAGTGAGTGAGACTGCTTTATTTATTAAAATTTACTATGAAAAATGTTTCATGTGCACATTTTGCACTGGGCTCCACCATTTTCCTAGCTGGCTCATGTAATCGGGTACTTAACAATATAAATTCCTTGATCTCTTTCAAATTACGTTTGCTTGTTCACCAGAGTGCACCCAAATTACTAGCTAAGCATTAAATTTAAATTCTTTCTCCTAGCAAATTTTGGAAGAATGCATCATTTTTTTAAAAAAGCTGGTTAACTGGATTACCGAATAACTGGAATCCAGATAAAAGGTTCTATAGTGTAATACAGTGGTTGGCAACCTCTAAAGCTATGAGGGCACAACTTAAACTATTGTGGATGTGAAGGGCGCATAGGGCAACAAGAGTAGATATGTACCAATATTTATTAAAACAATGCATATGTATATATAGGAAAAACTATTAAATAATTTATTAAAACAAATATGGAAAATAAATCAATGTGAAACAACAATAACTTGAGCCAAGTTGTGTCACAAGAGGAAGAATAGATCACCGAAACCAACAAGTTACAACAATGACTTCAGCCAAGTTGTGTCACAAGACGGAGAATAGAACTCCGAAGCCAACAAGTTACAAAAATAACTTCAGCCAAATTGTGTCACAAGACGGAGAATAGAACTCCGAAGCCAACAAGTTACAAAAATAACTTCAGCCAAATTGTGTCACAAGACGGAGAATAGAACTCCGAAGCCAACAAGTTACAAAAATAACTTCAGCCAAATTGTGTCACAAGACGGAGAATAGAACTCCGAAGCCAACAAGTTACAAAAATAACTTCAGCCAAATTGTGTCACAAGATGGAGAATAGAACTCCGAAACCAACTCGTTACAGTGACATCTTGAGCTGAATAGTATTTTGATTATAAGTAACTATCTTCAGGCAAAAGGAACGCTGAAGTGAATAGTCAAATGAGCTGTGTAGGTGGTTGTATTTATACTAGGGAAGGGTGGGGGGAAGGGGGAGGTACATGGATAAGCTAGGGGGCGGAATGGGGAGGAGTCAATATGAAAAGAACACTGTTAATGACACTAATATTGTTATCCAACAATGTATGTATGTCCCCAGTCTGTTTGCTCTTAACTCACACCCTTGAAGATGTTATTTTGTAACAGAAATACAATTCAGCTCAAGTTATATGGTACGTTTTTCGTTCCAAAGTTATATTTTCCGTCTTGTAACACAACTTATTGATTTTCTGGGAGTTTTTCGTGTCTGTTTATCTTGTTCCCTTTTCAGCCGGCGGGCAACTGGTAAATGCTTTGCAGGTGCCATGGCACCTGCGATCGCCACGTTGCCAATCCCTGCTGTAATATATAGCTGCTTCTTACATAGGATATAGGAGGATACAAATTATGAGGGACTTCCAGATATGCTGGAGAGTTGAAATTTGGCACAATTATAAGTTTTTTATCACAACAGAAGGAGAAAATCTGAAATGGTTAAAATTCCATCTTTAGGGGCTGTTTTTACCCCATTATTATTGACCCATTAGAAATGCACGTAAATCTGTGCAGAGGATTATATATTTGCTTTTTAAATTACACCGTACGACAATGAAATTTGCCCCAACTTAAAACTAGGTGATTTTTACGTACTCATATGTGCTGATTACAAAAATGAAAGCCATTTTCCATATCACCTAAAGTTTCTGTGGAACTCACCGATTTAGATATACGAAAGTGCCTAGTGCACGTGTTGCAGGCAAACTCAAACAAAGCACTAGAGTTTGTTTGGTTTAAGTTGGCACAGATCTCACCAGCAACCTGTTCCACCCTTATACTTTGAAATGGCAGGGGAGTGGGAGGGGGATGGACTGCAGCCACAATGTTTACGATAACTTTGTCAGTCTTCCCTTCTCCTTTGCGAAGTTTGGTATACTTTTCAGTGCTCCTCGTACCGTGCATTCCAGTACAAGAGTTCATTCAAGTATACGCGTATTTTGTTAAACTTGTATCTATTAATCGAGTTTAGAAGTACTTTGTATGTGAACAGTGAAATCAAAAAGTGGGAGAATTGTTTAACAATTCATAATATATTTTACACTTGATTTTTTTTCTCGTGATGTCACACAAATGTGTCAATTCGCCGGACTTATTTTGTTACGGGTAAAGTGAATTTATCCCAAAATCCCAACAAAAATCCATTTCTCATGTAGTGAAAAAGGCTTATGAGTTGTATTTTGGATGCAAAGTTGGGGATCAAGATAAGAGTTGGGCACCACAAGTATGTTGCAGTAGATGTTCTTGATACTTAAGAGGCTGGCTAAATGGCACCCACCAATCAATGCTGTTTGCTGTTCCTATGGTTTAGAGAGAGCAGAAGGATCACGTTACTGACTGTTATTTTCGTTTCACGAACATTACTGGTTTCTCTTCAAAATCCAAACATGCAATAGTTTACCCGAATCTGCCCTCAGCCATACGACCTGTGAAACATGACAATTCCCTACCGATTCCCAAGCCACCTGAAGTATGGACTTTGGATAAAGAACCGACAAGCACTTCTTCCAAAGCCAAAGCTGAACCCTCATGTTTCAACGAGGATGATCCTGATTTCCAGCAACCACTAACAGAACCTTATTTGATTTCTCAAGCTGAACTCAACAATCTGGTGAGAGACCTCAACCTAACGAAAAGCCAAGCTGAACTGCTAAGCTCTCGACTAAAAGGTTGGAATCTGCTACAGCCGGGCATCAAAGTAACAACCTATAGGAAACGTCAGCACTCTGTCATCATTTTTTTCAAAGAATGGTGATTTGGTGTATTGTAATGATGTGGATGGGCTAATGGCAGAGCTGGGAGGCAATCACAATCCTCAAGAATGGTGGCTTTTCATAGATTTGTCAAAACTTAGTTTAAAGGCAGTGTTGTTACATACTGGAAATGTTTATCCATCAGTACCGATTGCCTATGCTGTCCACATAAAGGAAACCTACCAGAACATGGATTTGCTTTTAAAGGGCTATTAATTACTCAAAATATGAGTGGAAAATCGGCAGGGACCTTAAAGTAATAAGACTACTTCTAGGGATGCAGTCAGATGACACCAAGTTTTGCTGTTTTTTATGTAAGTGGGACAGTCAAGCTAGGGAAAAACATTATGAAGTTAAGGAATGGCCTATGAGACAAAGTTTGGTACCAGGGGAAAAGAGTGTCAAACACGAACCACTTGTTGGCAGAGATAAAATTTTGTTACCACCACTCCTCATCAAGTTAGGCTTGATGAAAAATTTTGTGAAACCTATGGACAGAGAGGGCGAGGGTTTTCAGTATTTGAAAGACAAATTCCCTAGACTCAGTGATGCCATATTAAAAGAGGGCATTTTCATCGAGCCACAAATCCGTGCAATAATGCAAGATGGTGTATTTGAACGAACATTGAGAAAGCAGCATGGGTGGCGTTCAAAGCTGTTTGCAATAATTTTCTCGGAAATACCAAAGATGATAACTACAGTGAACTTGTTGAAGACGTGCTAAAGGTATATAAAACTATGGGGTGTAATATGTCGCTAAAGATTAATTTCCTGCATTTGCACTTGGACTTCTTTCCCCCCAACCGAGGTGCAGTGAGCGATGAGCATGGAGAAAGGTTCCATCAGGACATTTCTGATATGGAAAAAAGATATGAGGGAAGATGGTCTCCTAGCATGATAGATGACTATTGCTGGCTTCTTATTAAAGAACTTGCTGATGCCAGTTACGAGCGAAAGGCTTTCAGAAAATCTTTTTAAAAATGTGAGTAAAATAATGCATTCTTTCCATTTATTTTCATTATACTGGGTACATTTTTGTCCATACAGCATTTTTGATCACATTTTTGGATTCTCCATGCCTATTTTAGTATAAATACCCTATTTTAAACTTTGGGCATAGTTTATTTTACAAATGGCTGTTATACAACAATTTTTTTATTTCTGGGGCAAAATTGAAATCTGAAATCCCTAAAAAACGGTATGTGATAGAGCATTTTAGGTTTCAGATTTGGATTCAGCATGTGCTAATTATAAAAAATCACCTATTTTCATTTAGGGGCAACACAAAAAGTTCAAATTTGTTGTTCAGTGTTATTACCTGTTAAGATTCGAACTCGTGACTTAAACTATCAGAAAGCTTAGAAATTGTAGTTCCTTATTTTTTAAGACAGAATTCAAATATTGTAGATTTGACATAAATTTATAATTTTATCGGAAGTGGGAATTTTTCTGGGTTTCAACCATCGACTACCATGGCAACGAGCTCAATGCTTTTATGTGGGTAAGCTTTTAACCCTTTATAGGTTACTGGTACAACAGTGTACCACTTTTTTAAATTTCTTTGGCTAGTAATAGGTATAATATGATATTTAGCAGTTATAAATGAAAATGAAGTGATTTTCATTCCTTGACTTCTTACCCTATAAAGGGTTAATGGGAATTATAACGCCATTAATTTTAAACTACAGTTGAACCTCTCTAATCCAGCAAATGTGGGACCCAGTGTTGAATCCAGACGTTCTTCCCCGGGGGAGAAACTGCTTGGGTCGGGGGGGGGGGTATATATCGCTAGAAAATTAATAGGAGTTGTCCTTTTTGTTATTGTTTAAATAATTAAGTAAAATAAAACGCAATTTATTTATATTTTTTTTTATTTATTGCAGATTAACAAATAATTTGTAATTTAATTTTATACATCACCATTTAATAACAAAATTAACTAAATTTAATATCTGGAATAATCATAGAAAATTTTATTAGATATGTAACAAATGCTTTAATAAACCTTAGTCTTGATAAGTAATATAATTATGAAACACTAAATATATATTTATTGAAAAGAAGAAATAAATAAACGTTTATTCATCAGTACTCAGGAAGATCAAAAAAACATAAACTAAAACTAAACAAATATACGTAATTATACCTATTTACGCATCTAGTACTTTTAAATAGACATAATGTAACAAAGAAATGTTTTATTTCACAAAAACTGACAAATTCCTGTGCCTAAATAAAAAATAATAACTACATGAATTTATGGTTTAATCTCAAGACACCTGATAAGGAACTTAAACAATTTAAGTTAACCCCAGTCTCCTTTGTTTTTTCTTAGCGTGTGTGTCAATAACATAACTAACAAAGTATTTGGTAACTCATCAGGTCCCTCGATAGCGATTTTCATGAGGTCTTGCAATGTTTCTTGTCCCAATCTATTTCTTAATTTCATCATCAGCCTATTCATTGTACTAAAGGACCGTTCTGCACTTGCGGTGGACACTGGAATGCAACATAGTTTTACGCATAAACTCTTAAGTTTATCATATGCAATATTGGATTTCAATATTAATTTCAAAATATTATTCTGACTCTTCGGATTGGATGGCATACGTAAAGGAATGAATGTCGTTCCACAATGCATCGAAATTTAAATGCAGCAAACCAGATAAATGCTTAGCATCCTGTTTGGTCAAAGTACGAAATGATTCTGCCGATTCCAACTTCGATGTAATTTTGATCAACAGTATAGCCTTGTCGTTGAATCGATAACTCATCTGGTTAGTCATTTCATTGACGAATTTACTGGCTGTATTAAAACTTATTTCAGGTTTTTCGTTTTCCTTTACGGGGCGTATATTTTCAAGATCTTTGACCACTCATCTGGGTATGCTGTGTATAGACATCATGGCAGGACGCACCGGTGTTGGGTATGCCGAGTATAGACGTCATGGCATTTTTCATGCTGATTGCTATGGATATACCGTGATTTTCCGTCCTGTAGCATCTCGCACTTATAGCTGGGTTCTTCTAGTTCGTGCTACCGACCACAGATGGCCTTGTCTTCCTTTTTCTTTGAGAAGCAGATCTTCATAAGGGAGTTCTGTATATGCGTTGCGGGTTGCATTTCTGTGATCGCCACTTCTTGAATGACCGTTTATGACACTCGGGGTTTTTTCACACTCCCTTGCGAAAACTCACACTTCTCTCTGCATGCACTTTTGTCTCAAGGGTAATACTGCTATTTATGAATGTTTTTCCTGCTAGTAATCCTAATGGTATATGTGAAATACAGATGTATATGGAAAGTTCAGTTTGCTTCTGAGATTTCAAAGAGACGTTTCGTTTCTAAGAGAAGCATTTTTATCAGTTATGCTGTTTTATATTTGCGAAAACTGGGTGATATTTAACTTTATTTATTTAACACGTTCACCCCGAAGTGACCCAACGGTGAGTCACACTGAGTTTTCCTACGGGGCGGAGTGGGTCACCAGTGATTCACGGTGCCTGCTCATTTTTATGTCGATTCATGTGGACCTGGCTCGTGGTTGAGTGTTTCTGTTATCCGTCCCGCCACATGAAAGGTATCAAAATTTTTTCTTGGACTTTCCAAAATATAGTAATATCTCTCTTATCAAAGGGATTTATTTGAGAAAAATCTGATGTGGCCAACTCATGACTTCCTCCATAATGCATTGTCGTAATTAATATTCGTGGGTAAATTACTAGAAAATTGAGTATAATTCCGTTTAGATATTGGATTTGATTTTTTCATTAAATCAATACTCTGTATGTGAGTCTGATTCAACAGTGCGCATTACAAAAATAGTATACAAGATTCGTATGTAAATTACGAAACAATTGAATATCTCCTTAATTATTGATTCTGAAAAATAACTTTTCAAACAAAAGTTGTAGTAATTAACTTTGTCTATAACTTTGCTTATAACAATATATAAATATGCCCCCCTGATCGAATGTAATCTAAAATAAGCCCCAGGGTTGAATGTGTTAATTACCCACTGAGGGTGGGACTTGAATAAAAAAATTACCCAGTTGAGTGGTTAACCATGGACGTGTAGTTTTTCCAGATTGTGCTTTCTTCATTATTTTCATAGCAATCATGAGATATATTTTTAAGGTGTTTAAGAGTGGAATTAATAAGTCTGGGTAAAGTGGATAAACATAAATCTTCTTTTTGTAAAATCTTACTTAGATTTGAAACAGCGAGTAGTGCTTCATGTAAAATACAGAGGTTTATTAAAAAACTAGATTTTTCCATTTCTAATAAAATGCCTCCTGCTAAATAAGCAAGGTTCTCACCATCCTTATGTATCTGTTCACAAGTCATCATTAGGGAACCGTAACAAAACCTGACAGCATCAATAGATCTAGAATTACTTAGCCAGCGAGTTTCTATTGTTTCTGGAATTTTTAATAGTGGTTCCTCAAGAATGGATAGAATATTGTGTAACATTCATTCCCATCTAGATGATCTATGAAACAGATTGTAAATATCTTTAACAACATGCAGCACTCGTTTACTTGCTGGATATTTGTTTCTAGCACTTGTCAAAGCCAATGATAATACGTGCGCCCTGCAGTGTATATAAGGTATTTCTCGTCCAACTTTTTCTGATAGTCTCTTTTGTACACCGGAAATATTTCCTGAGAAAGTAGTAGCTCCATCAAATGAACATGACACTAAATATTTTAAATTTATTTTCCGTTGTTTTAGCTTACATAAAATGATTGTGTTATAGTTTCTGCATCCACATTACCTAATTTAATTAAACAGAGGAACATTTCTCTAATATTATTGTTATCAACGAAACGTAATAATATCATAAGTTCTGACATATTATTAATATTTGTGGACTCAGCAGCCATTAACGAAAAGTACATATTTTTCACAATGCTGGAATCATGTTTATCTAATACCTCTCCAATGCACGAAATAAATTCTGACCCAGTCGCTTTGCTAATATAAGTAGAGCAGCTGTTTTAGCCTTTTAACAAAGTATTGAGGATATCGTCACGTAATAATAAGAATTTTTTTAACTAATGCTTCATATTTGGTTGTATGAGCTTTTCCTTCCTTAGCTAGAAAATATAGGGCTTCTATAAGAGCATGCATTCACCAACCATTTTGGGATATTTGTGTTTCACTCTCGTTAATTAATATTCCATGTACTGGTTTCTGCATTCCCTTGAGACGCAATGTTTCCATAGAAATACTACATGCATAGGGTGACCAGACGTCCCGCTTAAGGAGGGACAGTCTCGCCTTTTGACAATCTGTCCCGCTGCCCACTCCAATCTAGAAATGTCCCTCTTTCTAGCAGGCAAAAAGTAAAGTACGAACTCGATAGCCGTTGCCATCGATAATCATCATTTCACTTCACCAGCGTTGACGCCCCGGATTTTTTCATTCTGTTCGCTCTAATGCAACACAGTAGTATGTAACTCACATTTAATTTTGTAACTCACCTCACCGCCTCACTGATCGAGAGGGCATGTTTGGTCGATCGTGTTACATGCGTCCATCAATGTCTACGTAAAATTTTTATAGCTTTTTATACTGTAACTCTTTTTTGCCTGTGTACCCAGTTTTTCAAATATATATTCAGATTATCTTGTCATTATCTCTTCTCTACCTTATACAGTACATTACCATGGTGTACTACTTTGTAACTAACTGGCCTGTTGAAATCTCGACGTTTTGACTTCGCTGTTCTTCGTTTTATATTTCATTTTTTGAGCTTTTTATTCCACGTTCCACTAATTTATGGAAATAAGAAGTGAAAGCATGTAGAAGATGGCAAGAGTGTTCAACCCCTCAATCTATCAGAGAGAACAGCTGAACAATAACCGGACACCATAAAATTGCCAAAACTCCAGGGTCTAACAGAGTAGTCCCGCTTTGAAAACGACAACCCTTGTATGAAGTCATAAATTGCCTACACTGCAGGGACTAAAATAGTTTGTCCTGCTAATGTTATATCTGGCCACCTTATACAAGCATGCTTTCGGAATTTGCATGCTTTTCTAGTTTACCAGTTTTTCCCGCGGCTTTTCTATAATTAGTAAAAGGTACACTGATAAAAATACCACCAGATTTTTGTATCGCTTCTAAATCGTTTTTCAAAAATATCTCACAAAATTTGCAAAATGCTCCTCGGCAAATACTATTGAAATAAAGCCATTCATATTTTGATTCTCACTTTTTATTATATTTTGATTTAGTTTTCTTGCTGATATCACTGCTGTTACCTATATCTTCAATTTCCAGTGTTTTCCCATCTTCAATCCATTCATATTCTTTTCTACAACTACTACAGTTACTATCCTCTTCTTTTTTCTCACTTAAATCACTATTCACTTCATTCTCTAACTCCGTATTTAGTTTTTCTTTTTTTCCTTTTGAAAGAATGTCAGAAGAGATTTTTGCAAATCTGAAGTCTTATGCTTCTTTGCGTTGGACATTATTTTGGAGTTTGGTATAAAATTTGTAGAAAGTAACTGAAAAGAAATATTTTCACTTAAGTAAATAACAATAAGTAACAACTGAAATTAAATATTCATATAAAGTAAATTAATTTAGCTGTTATTGATTTTGAGATTTTTTGTATAGATTTGTGTTCCAATTCGTTCCAATGCACTGAATAAAACTTACCAATTTTTAATAAAATTTAATTTTCACTTCAGTGGACACTGCAGCTTATGCACATGCACGACAAAATCAGTCATATGAAGTCCCGTCTCCTGTCGATGATGCAGAGGGGAAGGGAGGAGGAAGTATTCGGGAATAGAGAGATAGAAGTTCTTCTATCTGTCAAGATTGTTCCAGACAGTCTGTGTTAGAATGGCTAAAAGATACTATGTACCTAATTTTAAAAGAGAAAATCAAAACATTGTTTTGAATCACAACCTTGAAGCATGAGTCTGCTTCCCTTGCGATGGCACAATCTTTTTTTCTGTAAGCTGCAAACACAACAAAGTATCGACGCTTCAGAATTCAGCAAATATATGATGCAGTCTACATGTCAAAATATCTTTAAAATAGATATTTATAACTTATATGTTACAATCAATATTTAAAACCAGATTTTAGGTAAACTTAAATATTAATAGAAAATAGAATTAAAATACATATTGTTAAAGTTGCATAAACTCACTAAAATCCCATTAAAAACTGAATTATTGACCATTTTCTCCAGGGGGATTTTATATTGTACCCCCTTGGATTCAACACTGGTGGGACCTGACTGAAGCTGGAAATTAAGGAATTTGCCCGATTACGGGAGGTACCTAATCCTAAAGTTAAGCCTAGCTCATCTCTTCATGATATTACACGTTGTAATATAATAATTATTTAATTAACCACACAAAATGTTATTTAAACATAAGTTACAATCAGCATTTGACATGTATATTGGTGTCCGGATGATGATTTTGACAGTCAATAAACTTATCTTTTGAAGTTATTGCCTCTCTCACGTTGATGAATATTGTTAATGTTAATATAAATTTGCTATTTTGCACATATTGTTGACAACAGAAACAATGCTAATGCAGAGATTTTTAGATTACTAATGGGCAATTTAAGAAGTACCCAGGTACCGTTTATAAAGTTCTAGAGCATGCATACTTGTGTATTTGGTGAACCGCGCATATTCATATTTTCTGCATTTGGCAGATAATTGGTCACATTTATTTTTGAGCGTATAAGCGAATCTGTGCTGGAGTAACACGCATTGGAGGAGGGTTTGCTGTAACTCAGAAACGGCAAAATAAATTTTAAACATTCTTTCAGTTTTAAATAGACTGACACCTAAAGAGGCTTATGGGTCAAGACCCGAGTTCAATTCCAGGACAATTTAATTCCTCCATTTGAATAACATGGGAAAATGTGCAGAATATATTTGGTTTGCACTTTAAAATTACTGAAAACAATTGTACAACCTTGGGATTTAAACCAAAGAGTGCCTAAAAGAATGAAAATTCACTTTCTTACTGTCAATTTTCGAATACATGTTGATTTGATGCACAGATTTCTTTTGAACATGAAATTTTTTACATTTTTTGATGAGAAAATCATCTGTAATCAGGGGAAACTTCATTGTTGCTGATTTAGGAAGATTACTTACATTTTGTTGAAATTTCCTCATGATCATCAATAATATATGATTATATTGTAAAATTATGATTTCATTTTGAGAAATTTTATAACATCATTTTATATTTTAATAATAATCAATGCAATATTTTTTTAAAAACTGCAAGCTGTTCAAACAGTGGTTTTTTTTTGAAGAATTCATTCCAAAAACAGAGAGAGAGACAGAAAGAAATCTTCCACGTAAGGCTCTATTGAAACTAGAAAATGCACCTTCCCAACCAAATGAAGAAGAATTGACTAGTGATGGTATTCGTGCTATGTTCTTACCACCTAATGTCACCAGTTTGGTACAACTGATGGACCAGGGTGTTTTGGAGTGTTTAAAAAGAAAATATCAATGAAAGTTGTTGCAACTGTTACTTGAAGCAGGAGAGAATGAAGACAGTATCGTCGGCTAATTGAAGAAAATTAATAGGAAGGATGTTTTATATTGGATAGCTGAATCATGGTCCCAACTGTCGTCTGAAACTCTAGTAAAGTCATGGAGAAAGCTGCTGACGAGATGGCAGCAGGCAATGAGTGTGGGAACTTGACCTGCCAGGATGTGAACATTCTGATGAGAATTTCTTAAGAGAATGGTTTGACCAAGATGACCAGTACGAAATCACAGACAATTCCATAATTGAGATGGTGAACAAAGAGGCAGACAATGAAAACAGTGATGAAAATGAGCTAAGTGACATCAAAGAAGAGGACCATTATAGCCAGAATTGCATAAATTTAACTGTTTTGAAACAGAATTTCATATTTTATTAGCACAAACTTGTTTCGAAATAAACGGTATACAAAAAATCGGTACAACATACATTGTACAAACTTTCTCATATACTAATGCGTCGTTTAGTTATCTTTAGAAAATGAAAATCGTATGAGCCTGTTTTTAGAAAATACAATTTTTGTTAAAGTTGTCCAAGAATAAACTAGCCTTATACTCATTCATTGAGAAAAATAAAATACATAGTATTAATGTAGATGTATACTCAAGTAACTGTACGAAATTTGATTGACATCGTTAAGGCCATTTTTGGGAAAATCGAATTGTTGTTAAAGTTGCCTAGAATAAACTAGCCTTATATTCATTTTTTGAGAAATATGAACTATACAGTATTATTGAAGACGTAAACTCAAGTAACTGTACGAAATTTGATCAAAATCGTTAGAGCCGTTTTTGAGAAAATTGGATTGTTGTTAAAAATGCGTAGAATAAACTACTCTCAATTACTGAGCAATGTCAACCATTTCTATGTATACTCTGCTCAATATGATAAAATGCCTAAGTACGAGATTTCATTCACTTTCACTGTACCGTCTAGGCTCCAGAGCCAGTAACAGACAGACGGCATTGAGAAACTTACTTTTTCGGATTCAGTAACACCTAAAACGTATATTTCTGTAAAAATCTCGAGGTCGAATTTTTTCGCGATAACAATACTTTCTCGATACTTCGTATGAGAAAGTAAAAAATCCAAGGAATTTGACTGAACTTTGTGCTAATTGATATTCATATTAACACTTTTAGTGCCACGTGACAATATATCGCTGTTTGTTTCTTGTGCCAGAAGTGCCAACGACAAAATTTCATTGTCTGTGTATATGAAATTAAAATCTTTGCTGATCATCTAATATTGATAGTGGATATATGTTGGTAGTAGTAGTAATTAGGTCTTTAGGTGCGTCAACAGCTAAGGTTATTTTGCACCGTCAAATTCTGTTAGAGAAAATCAAGATACATCACAACATCCATGCCCGAAGCAAGATTCAAACCCGCGACCTTTGGGTTAGAAGGCAGGTGCACTGCCTACCAGTCTAACCCGGCCAGCGATATGTGTTGGTTATATCATTTAAAAGAGGAAGTTACATAGTTTTTTATGTGTTTATAAGTTTTGTATGTAAAGTATATTTAAATAAATATATCGTATATACTTGCGTATAACGTGCCCTGGTGTATAATAAGCACCCGTACTTTTTGCCAAAAAGTCCTATTTCTTATACCCCATGTATAACACACACCCTTGATTTTTGTAGGGTATAAGAAAAAAATTTTAGAATTATATTGTCATGTTAAGTATTAACTAGAGTAACATATATAAATATGTTAAAACATTAAATTACTGCCAGTTAACAATTTTAAAACGCTTGGACTTGCCCATAAGAATTAGGTTCAATAAGCTCCACATTACATCTTAGAGAAACATCATCAACAATGAAAGTGAATGAGCTGAGATGGCAGCAACTTCATACAGTAAGTTGGCCAAATTGATGCCGTGTAGGAAACCGGAGCACCAATGCTGCCAATCCTTTTAAAACAGACAAAAAGGGATCTATAAAAGAGAAAGAGTTTTGATTTATAGCGGATTTTGGTTCTCTCTTTCCTATCTCATTCTAAAACTCTTTAATAGAAGGAATAATGCAAAAATTTAACAAACATCTGGAAACAGGAAATGCGACAATTAAGATTAAGTTCATACATGCCACTCTATGGGTTTTAAATTACATTGTTAATTGTACAGGCATCCCTTGCTATTTATGTCCCTGATTTTTCCTTCTTTTTGCTTATTCGTCTATAACCAGTTATAACCAAACCCCCATTCATTCGTCCATTCCCTCATTTACTCGTCCATCAATCAAAATAGCTGGGACCTACAAAGAGGGGCTGGCTCTCAGACGATTACTCATCAAGCGATCAGATGTAAGGATTTATTGTTCTCAGCGATTGAGAAATGAAAATATCACATAGGGGATGTATGTCTTCCCCTTCCTTGTGACTGTGGCTAACAGCAAATTAAATCACACCACTGAGATGATTGCATCATCACGTTGAGTTTAGGAGGAGTTTTAGTATTCATTCAACGACTGACTCCGCTGGTCTCAGCTACTTGGCCTCCCTTCCTTTTGTTGTTCATTCTTCCTTAGTTTGCATTTCGGCACAATTTTATATTTTAGAGTGTGAATTTGAGCTCTGTGTTTGTGATTAAATCAATCAATTACATGGTGACCGCATTTGTAGTTGAGGTTACATCACGCCTTAGCGGGCTGCATAAAATGTGGGTCCTAGGTTCCTATAGATTGTGTTTATAGTACCAATAACTCCATAAAATAAGGAAATATCAATATTTTGCTATGCTTTTTGGGTTTTCAGGGATGAATTATACATTTATAACATTGCCTCTATGGGAAAATAGCACTCGATAGTCATCCTTTCCCTTATCATCGAGTTTTCGCAGAACCAATTAAGGATGAATATCGATGGACAACTGTACATACTAGAATCATTAACTAAATAAAATTATTTCAATTTGCTTATTCTATGTATTATGTTTTCGATGCGTGTTTTGCGAGGTCTGTCTGGCGATTTTGCAAAAATTACAGCAATCAGCTGATGAGTTAATGAAATGTATAACTGTACAGAGGTACCATAGCTTCCCGAATACAAGCCGATGTTTTTTGCCAAAATCTATCATGAAAAAATCACCCCTGGGCTTAAATGCGACTCTGTGGAAAATTTGGGTTATGGTTAAATCTCGAAGTCTCTCTTTGCCTTCGTGTTCAAATGATAGTACTATATTTTTCATAAAGTAAATATTTGACATATGATGAATATATATAAAAATATCTTGGTGAGATCGCTTGCGTAAATTGACCATTACGCAAAATGCGTTGACGGCTTTGAACGCTCAACTGTTTGAATTTCGGTAAAAATTTACATAGAAGGTGTATAATTATAAATATGCAGTTTCTTAAGGTAATATATATGCTAATTTCATTGGAAATAGACTTGGATGAAAAAATATCTTTGCGAGATCGCTTGTGTAAATTAACGGTTATGCAAAATGCGTTGACGGCTTTGAATGCTAAACTGTTTGAATTTTAGTTAAACTTTGCATGGAACGTGTATAATTATAAAAACTCAGTTTCTTAAGGCAATATATATGCTAATTTCATTGGAAATAGACTTGGATGAAAAAATATCTTGGCGAGATTGCTGTTACTATATTTGACCTTTTGTGAAAATGAAGATGAATAAAATTATTGCCACTGAATGTAGAACATTATTCAGCAACGCAAAATTATTAATTGGAGTAATATTTCAAAATGTCAACAAGTAAACCATTTCCCACACATTTCTTCGATCTTGTATAATGTATTCTAAGATGTGCATGAATGCCCGGCACACTTCAGCATAAAATCTACGAAATTTACTTTTTTGCCAAAAAATTGTGGAAATTTTTGGGGGTCGGCTTAAATCCGGGGTCGGCTTCTATTCGGGCAGATACGGTAATTACGTGTCTTATACGTATAATTAATATATGTATAACCACGACTATTGATATTTATTGTGGTTTTCCACTTAATTTACCCCAAAAGCGAGAATCTGGTGCGAGGTAAGTACACTTTAATTTTAAGAGTGCAAAAGTGTTACCCGTGTATAATGCGCACCCCTACATTATGACCTGAAAATATGGTCTTCAAACTGTTTGTTATACACGAGTACATACGGTAATTAAATAAATATGCACACATTCGGGCGGACTAAATGATAATGTCAGAAAAATCGGCAACGCGCTGTGTGTCGAAATATATCAATATTTTGCATCCATTGCTTCAGATACAGTCTCACACTATTACTTTCTGCTGATATCATGATTACAACATTTTTTTATCACCTACTCCCTTGAATACCAATGCCCACAATGTACCGCTTTGTGCTAAGCAAAACAAACACATTTGATAAGCGAAATCAAGTGAAGTGCATACTAAGTAGTATTCAATGTAATCATTTTTACTGCTGACAAAACGTATGTATATGTCTTATGAACGTAGGCCTCATTGTGCAAGCCTCAAGCACGTATTCCCTTCCAATACGCCAGCAGCATTTGCTTGTTGCTGAACCTTTTCGTAAGTAACAATATATAGTGTGTGATACTTCACGATAGTATCTTCTTCTTTGAATAAATTCGTGTTTGTTGTTCATGGTGAAAAATTATTATATCACGCAGTTTTTTTGTGAAATATTCAGGTTCAAATGCACTTTTCTTTTAATTCAAGGTTTGCAGGATGGTATATAATATCCTCTAATTTACTCAATATTTGTTCTTTTGCTATAGCTTATTGAATATGGTTTCATGAAACAATCTAATTGATGATTAATAGTGTAAAAGTGAGATAATAACAAAATTCAATATACTATTACGAGCAATTGGTTTACGAGCTTTCGCTTATACGAGATGCAAAAATTAATACCTGTTTTTCAATTACGAGCCAATTTTCGCTTATAATACAATCTCCTTCCTCTCGCAAACCAATCGTTTTTCCCGGCACCTATTCCCGACTTTCGTCGGTTCCTGAATCTTCTCGAATGCGCAGAATGTCACGGCATCCCAACTTTAATGATGTAACTATTGTTTATAAAATTTATAACATGGGATGTATTGAGAAATTAATATTCGTTTTACGAGTTTTCAACTTCGGAGGCAGTTTGGAGCCAAAAATTTTTGAATAGTAAATATGTATGTATTAGTTTTCTTACAATTACGTTTTTATATATGTAATGTACTGAATATATTTTCATTTTCTTAACATCTTGTTTTTATAAGAACTTCTTTTTTAGCTTTAACTATCCATCGAAACGAATGTATACGAGGTGCTATCAAAAACTTCCCGGACTGGCCGCGTGGAGCGCTAACCGGACGTAGTACGGACTTGAGCCGCTAGTTATTGCTAAAGAGCTTCATTGTGAAGCAGTGTGCCAAGTGTCACATTGATACAAGCAAGCGTTTTTTTTCACGAGCGTTTTTGTGCGTTAGTGTTGGTGGTGTTCTGCGATTTTTGCGAGAAGAGAAATTGCAGACCTGAAGGAGCAGCACTGGGATGACTGCTGTTTGGTTTCTGGGTCGTAGCCATAAACCCAGCTTTCATCACCAGTGATGACCTTGGAAAGGAAGTTTCGGTCGTTTCTGACCTGTTCCTGGAGGTCCCTGCACACAGTGAGCCGGTGTTGCCTCTGGTCCTGGGTCAGCTAGCGGGGCACGAATTTGGCAACGATCTGCCACATGTTGAGTTCCTCCACGAGAATGCATTGGCATGTACTGAACGATAGGCCAACGACACTGCAGATGTTGTTAATCGTTCGCCGACGGTCCTCGTGGATGGTCCGATGCACTTTTTCAACATTTCCTTCGGTTCTGCTGGTTGAGGGCTAACCAGAACGTTGAGAATCCTCAACTGACGTTTGCCCACGTTTGAAACGCGAGAACCACTCGAAAGTCTGGGTTCTGCCCATGGCGTCATCACCAAATGCATGTTTAAGCATTTTGTCGGTCTCCAATGCGGTTTTGCGTAGTTTGAAGCAAAACTTGATGCACACGTGCTGCTCCTTCTAGTCTGCAATTTCTCTTCTCGCACAAATCGCAGAACACCACTAACACTAATGCACAAAAACGCTCGTGAAAAAAAAACACATGCATGTATCAATGTGACACTTGGCACACTTCTTCACAATGAAGCTCTTTCACGCTACTAGCGGCCCAAGTCCGTACTACGTCCGGTTAGCGTTACACGCGGCCAGTCCGGGAACTTTTTGATAGCACTTCGTATGTCAAAAAATATATCGTATTTAAGCATTGTTGGACTTGCGTGGTTTTCAACTTACACGGCGACCTTCGGAACGAATTAACAGTGTAAGTTTGGGACTTACTGTACTTCCAAAAAGTGATGTCATTTTTAAGGCATGGTCTCTGAGACCAGGATATTTTTCTCGTGTGATATAAATATTTTGAAAATTTTCTTGTTTTTCTTTGATAGCACAATGGGCTTCAATATCAGATTCCAGTTCAATAAGCTCAAGTTGCAAATGATCTGGTGCAGAATTATAGTCCACAATAAATGGGTTTGGTAAGATTTCAATTACATTTTCCATTTTTAGAAGTACTGAAAAGCCTACTTTGACCTCTTGAATTAAAATATTGATATCCCATGAAAATCTTTTAGTATCCTTCTTGGTTAATGTGATGGACTTTATAGATTCAAAATGATCATATTTGTTTTCCCTTAGCTGATTTTGAAACATATTTAACTTCCCAATATATGTGCTGATCAAATGATACATTTCAGATATATTTGTGTCTTTTCCCTGCAGCTGCACATTCAAATTATTGATATGGAACACATTATATCAACAACAAATTCAAGATCCAAGAGAAAATTTTCTTCACCAAATTCATTCTACTTGCATGAAAAAGTTAATTTCCTCTCTTAGCTCGAAAAATCTTTTCACTGCTTTCCCTCTGCTTAACCAACAAACATTTGTGAAATAAATAACATCAGTTCCTTCGACTTCCTCCACATCCTAAATCATTTCCTTAAATCTTCAATGTCTCAGAGCGCTGCTTGATGTAATTAACGGTTTTGATGATAATATTCATGATATGCTCCATATTAATGCACTTTGAACATAAATTTTGTATGCCAATAACATAGTGCAAATCGCTCACTTCAGCACACAGGAATTTTTGTAAAATACTTTTTTTCAGCAACGATACTGTACCATTTTTAGGACCTCGCATTGACAACATTCACAATTTGAATAAGATTTGATGAGTCAATTTTGTGTAGCTGCATTTCATTTAGAATCGCATCGCAAATGTCCTTTCCAGTTGTGGAGTCATTCAAAGCAACTACATTCGGCAATTCCTCCACAACCTCGAAATTCTGTTACACCTTGAATAAAAATCGCTAATTGAGCAGTATCGGCGATGTCGGTACTTTCATCAATACACAATGAATACTTGGCAAAATATGAATATATATTTAAATAACAAATAAAATTACGATAATTGAAAATATTTTGGAATTTCTTCTCTCGAAAATGGCCGCAAGTAGATTAAAAATTAAAATCATTCAGCAGGCTGCAAGAAATCGTGTAAGTGGCCTGGTGGCCGCAGTTTGGACACCCATGTACTAGGTTGATGGAGGGGAGGAAAGGAAAGGGGAGGGGAGGAAAGCAAAGGAGAGGGGAAAAAAAATCAATTACCCCTTGTTTGTATTTTTCTTCTTCTCCCTCCTTTCCTTTCCTCCCCTCCATCAACCTAGTATATAAAGGATATTTTGAGCACTTTTCTCACCTGATGATGCTCTAGTGTTATTTAGCGAAATCGATCGTGAAATAAAAAAAATTGTGGAATTTAACAAAGTTAATTTTCTTCGTTAATAAAATGGTATATATTTGATTAGTTAATATTAAAGCACAAAGTATTCTAATTTGAAATTAGCAATAATATCAAAAGTAGACTTTCTGTGAGTTGTATAATGTCATTTGAAAGAGCAGAAGTATTTCGTTTAATTTTACACAGTTGAAGTCTTGCATATGATTCTAGATCGAGCCTGTTTCTGCATTTGTTTTTCACATTAAACACCATAGTGAAGATCCTAGAAAGGAAGAGTTCTGGGGTTGCCAATTTAACAAAATTAATCATTATAAGGTTCGTTCTTGTTGGGATGGGAACATAACCCTGTATTTCACATTGCCTGAATTACTTCTCATTCGTGATTTTGGCTTTCACAGTGTTTTTCAGGAATGTACCCCACCAAAGACGATGTTTACCTGTAACTTTTCTTTTTTCAAAAATCTTTGCGCAGATCCCTGAAAATTAGCTTGCAAACCCTCGGGTGTCGGGGGACTCCAGTTTGGGAAACACTGATCTAGAGAATGGAAATTTTGCATGATTAGAGGATTTGGTTAAGAACCAATGAAAAAAATCCAATATTATGAGAATTCCAATTTTTATGGGCTGTTTTGTCCCATTAATGCCCCATATTTGGTTATAAATTAAAAGGCACTTCTAGATGAGCTAGAGACATAAAATTTGGCAGGAATATAGGATTTCAATCATAACAATTGGGAAAAATCCAACATTGTTAAAATTCTAATTCTTAGTGTTGTTTTTTAGGAGTGTTTCGCCTACAGCATGAGCGCCTATTGTCGTCGGTCTGTCCATGCGTCCGTGTTCGTTCCTGGCATCTACCAAATGGATATTCATGAAATTTGATATTAAGGACTTAATATCAAAGAAGATAAGAAAATCTCAAAAATGAATCACGCAAGCCAATCAGGAGTACCACTTTACTGGTGACAAAAAATGAACTTTCCATCATACCTCGTAAAGTATTGCTCATATCAAAATATTTATCAAATAAAATTTGTAGCATTATTAAAGAAGAGTATTTCTTTTCCTATACATTTTCATCATACAACTAGCCGTTATCAAAAAAATCAAACAAGGATGTCGTAATTTGAGTTGAACTTAAAAAATTTCTTGCATGGTTACTTCTTCATTGTTGCTAACATAAACAATCTCACAAACAAACATTTTTACATACGTGTGCATGCAGCATTATTAAATAGGAAGAAAATGGATTATTTATGATGAAGAAAAGAACTTTAAAACACTATTTCCCTTATGTACAGGTATATAATTTCATTCTAATACTCCACTGCACCAAACATGCCCATTTGTGATACGCTGTACGCTTTCCTAACTTGTTCATAATAACTGAAAGTAGGCTGAAATACTTTCAGAATTCATATTATGTGGAGGAAATTTCGTTTAAATAATTTTTGGTTTTAGAATCTGCATTTGTTTACAACAGGCGGCTGTTAAAAATAGCCGGTAATAATGATAAAAATAAGTGGCATCTACTCTACTCTGGAGGAATGTAACCTTCCTTAAGTTAGCCATATCTTATGAAGAAAACTCTCTTGCTTGACATATTTTTGCTTAGAATCACGTTTTTATGTAATGCAACTACAACGCTAAGCAACAGATACATGAAATATTTAATAATAATAATAGAACAATAATAATAAAACAATTATTTTCTAAATAAATATCCTAAGAAACATATGCAGTGGTCATTTTACTATATTTAGGGTAAGATTTTTTTGCCATGGGAATGTATCACGCCTTCTATAATGGGAGACAATGAGAAATTATACCTCAATTTACGAAATTTCAATTTATGAAAGGTTTTTGAAGAACGTAAGTCTTTTGTAATTCAGGATCTGCCTATACACATTTATGGTGGAATTTAATTTCACATATGGAGCATTCTAAAACAACTTTTTTGTTAATATTATTACCACAAATGTAACAAAATCTGATGCGGCCAACACATGACTTTCTCCATATTTGGGATATAGATATTTAAAATACAGTAAAACTCGTTTATAACGATCACGCCTAAAACGAAATCTCGGCTATAACGAAGAAATGCCTCGGTCCCTTGAACTTCTCCATAAGGGCATTGGTTAAATTTCTCGGATGTAACGAACACGCATTTTACGAATTCTCGGCTGTAACGAACAAATGTTTGGTCCTGTGGCAAAAAATGCCCCATATATAACGAATTTTGGCGAGCAGACCGATACGTAATGAATAGTTTCCGCCCGTTTACCACGCACTTGTTCGTAGAGGTCCCCTTCCTCCATCTACCCCTTCCATACGAATTTACACACTCCCTTTGTTTAGAAATTGATATTAAAAATGTGAAATGTTTATGTAAATTAATGACCATAATAATAATATTAATTGACCATTTCATAAAATCGGATGTAATAGCAATCGAACATTTTACATGCCGCGAAGTTGATAAGCATCTCTTTGCATATGTAAGTACGGCATTGAAGTCGACTCACTGCAAATACAGTAAAAGCTGTGTTATCCGGCTATCTTGGGGAATGTGGAAAGCCGATTAAGAGAAATAGCCGGTTAGGGGAGTGATTTTCGATTTTTTCATCGCAAATTTAGCAATAACCAAAAAAGTTGGACTTAGGTTCACTATCGTACTCCCCAAACATAACTATGCATGGGGTTTGCATTTTCCATTTTAATTCTTCCACATTTAGTTAGATATGGACACATTGCTACGCTTACATGCAAAACAAGACTATTGAAAAGTTTATGGCGTCCGGAAAGTTTGGGGATTACGGCAGTGAACCTGTTCCCAAAATTGAATTTATTGGATTATATTTTTCTTATTTATCATTATTATTTATCTTTATTTACTCTATTAGAAAAGGACGAAATTATTTAATTCTTCTGAACATTTTTGTGAAAACCAGTCATATAATATTTTATCCAGTTCCTCCATTTTTGGCTTATGAAGCGTATGATGTTTATTAATTGATTTACTCGTCTCAGAAGATGACACAAATTTCATTAATTTAGCCTAATGAGCCTTGATATCGTAGAGCGTGGAAGATCCGATGTTGAATTCTTTTGCTATGGCTGCTCTATTTTTTCCTTTTTCAGTTCGTTTGATCAGCTCCAGCTTTTGTGTTAGCGTTAAACTAACCTTTTCTCTCCTGTTCCTTGCTTTTAGGTATTTATTTTGATGCCATATTCAAGGATGGGTAATTTTTTAAATAATAAAAAGCGATAAAACTGGAAATTGTAGAGTACACTAAAACATCTAGACAATGCAAGTGGCTTACGTAACCAAAAACGCCATGCTTACTCGGCAGCCACAGAAGTATACGGAGTAAATACGTAATATATACATCTTATATGTTAAGAAATTTTAAAGTGGAAGTTGTGGTATTACACATATACAATTCACATAAAAATTCATAAAAAAAGAAAAAGAAATAGAAAATGAATTGTATTTGTGTAATTGCCGGTATCTAAGGCTGGCCGGTTCTAAATAGCCGGATAGCACAGCTTTTACTGTATGTGTATACGTGTTATATGGGATGTATAGGGCAAAAACCATGTTTCTCGTATATTACGAAGTCACGCTTATAACGAAGCAATGAGTCAGTCCCCTCAAATACGTATTAAACGAGTTTTACTGTATTATGAATAGTACTATAAGACAAAGTTATTTTTTTCATATTGTAAAAGAATACAGTCATCCTTATTGCCATACATTATATTTTGAATATGTTTACAGAATTTACCGCTACATGGTGGTGCTGTATACTGAAAAGTTACGAATAAATTAATTATCTACGAAATGGAAGGTGCTATGAAAATTTGTTTCAAATAAAACTTGGAAGAAATAATATTCTCTACAACTTTGGTCCTCAAAAAGATTACCAACAACGACGTTTTTAAGAAGACTAGCTAAGCCCGTGCTAAATTTGCGCATTTAATTTTAAATTGATTCATAAAAAAATAATAAGTATGTAAAATAAGTTGATGTTAATAATTCATATTTTACTCTAGCAATGAATTTACACAGTATAGGATACTTAGATATTTGACTGCCAATGTAAGGTTTGCGTGTTAGAATCTCACTGAGGGAAAGGCAGTGTGCGCATATTTAATAAAATGTTATCCGTAGGTAATCAGAAATCTGTATTTTATAAGTTATGGTAGAGAGTAAATTGATGCGGCACAGTAATTAAATTGAAATGATTAGTGATCAGAAGATTCTCACGCAACAGGCATAAACTGTAGTGATGTGAAATGAGGAAACAGAAGAATAGAACTGCTAAGACCGGGAGTCAAACTGGGTCTTAACACCTCAAAGAAAGCAAATATTGGGAAAAGAAAGATGTGAACTTTCTGTAATTTACAGGAAATGTCATCCACTTAATCAATCACAGAACATAACTCTTGTAAAAGCGACGCCACAAAAAATAATTATTTATCCACTTAAGCCAGGCGAAAGTATTAAAAAAGTAAGCGCTGAAACAATTGATTGTAGAATAATGCGGAGTATAAACTTACCGGGGTTTAGGAAGATTCCTCCTCACCAAAGTCTTCGTAATGAAATGGCAGAGTCTTACGGGTATTTCCACTGACAGGGTGATTCTTGGTCGCTTCAGTCACGAAAACAAAAACATTTGGTATTTCCAAAAGGTTGAATACTCAGATAGAGTATTTCAAAAAATAAATATGCTTTTCTACCACAATCTACGATAAACGTGTCCTAGTCACAGAAAATAATCTTACTGAATGTTCTCGAGTTAAATCATTATCTTAATGAATTCATCCATTGTTATATTTATATTAATAAAACTTTAATTAATGCAAAAACGTAATATATAATGATCTTACTAACTTAAGGATTCCATTTTTACGTCAATATGAACGTTTAATCGATGGTAATTGAATCAGAGGCAACAATTAAGGTCGATTTGGCAACGTCCCAAAGGAGAAAAAAAAATCGGCAAAATTTCGAAAACAATTGTGTATTTCCAAAAATTTCGACCGCGTAGGGTATAAACATTGAAAGAATAAGATAATTTAGAGTTTTAGCCATCGAATAAATCAAAAACGGAGAAAATTGGCCAATATTTACGTATCTTAACGAATGAAGGAAAAAAACCTTGCACTCTGAAAACTCGAAAATCCCGTGTAAACTTATGGGAACATATAATTATCTCCTGGAATCGAACCCAGGACTTTAGAAAATTGAGAGTAGTTTTCTAGGGACCTCCTGGCCTGTAGAAACAAAACGCAGTTTACTGCAAATCTCTACGGCAAATGATTTTTGAGACAGAGGGGGGGGGACGGACAGACGGACACTTCAGAAATTATATATAGGATTTGATGGAAACTGACTATTTATAAATAATTCCTAAACAATAACTGCTATGGAAAATTGTTTCAAGTGAAAGTTGTAGGAAATTACATCCTCTATAACCTTAGTATCAAATTGTATATACAACAATGATGTTTTAAGGGAGATATTTCACCAAAACCGAATCAGTTTCGAATAAACCTCCATTTCCGGTTAACCGTTATTGCCCAAAACTAATCAGTTCTTTTTGCTCATGCTAAAGTGTTATATATGAAGTTTGGTAACGATATGGCAATTACTTTTCGATTTAGAGCATCCACAATCACATAAACACATAAACATACAGAGTGACATTCCGAAAATAGTCTAAACGTGTTCTAGGGACCTCAAAACATGTATTTCTATTGAAATCTTGAAGTCGATTTCTTTCATGAAAACAATACTTTATCTATACTACGTATATGGAGAAAGTAAAAATCTGATTGGCCAACACATGACTTTCTCCATATTTGGGGTACATATATTTAACCCTTAAGTAGGCGCATAGGGTCTTTAAAGACCCCATGCCTTTTAAATACATTGTATTTTCTTGAAATTACTTGTATGAGGTAGATTTTTTCAGTACCTTCCTAGAATAATTATCTCCTTTTGTTCATGTAGAAATATTGGCAATATGTGCTATGGTCTTCTTGTAAAAATTGATTTTTTAATGATGGGGTCATTTAAGACCCCACGCGCCTAATTGCGCGACTATTTCGAACTTATATATTTTTCTCTTAATATCTCAGAGAATCGTACTGCTCTGTATTTCCTTTTAAAAAATGAAGCGTTTCCTTTTCACCAGGGCTATGTGAAAGTCTTTAGTAAGGAATATAATGCCTTCCAAGAACACTGGCAGTATTGCAATTATTCTATACTATTTTAGATTTTATCTCTTCCCTTGACGCGAGACCTGTGGAGATACCCTTCTGCATTCTGGTTTAGGAAACCAAGCAATTCTTTATCAGCACGAGGAAAACCCTTGCCCCGAACACAAGCGAGGGATATGACCTGCACAGTTCCTTTCCTGGAAGACCGCGGAAGGGGGGAAGGATCCCCGCATGAGTGTGCACTTGTCCCGAGTTCCTACCTTTTCACTGGTTTCCCCGTTTTCCTTGTCAACGCTATTGTCAATTTCTCATACTAATCCTTATGACCATCCATTTTATTATGCGAGAAATTTTGTTTCCATCACTTGTCTATGTTTTTCAAGCAACTTAGGTTGGCTCCTACATCTCACGCCGGCATGTCTCCAAACGAGTACCTGTGAGTTTCGTCTTTTCACAAAAGGACAGCATCTAAGTAGATATGTGCCTAGATCACTCCGCTAAATTATCGGGATCGCCACCATTGGAAAAACACATTCATTTAGACCCCAAAGTTCAAGCTAGGTGCACATTTTGCCTGAGAAAAGTGGACAAAAAAACGAATCAGCATTGCAATTTCTGTACCAAGACGACGTGCTTAAATCACACGAAAACTGTATGCAGTGATTGGGTTGTTAAATTTCAAGACGTTAAATAAAGGTACATGTTGTTTATGCATCTAAAGTGGTTTCTAATTTATTGTTTTGACCCTCTAGTTCAGTAACACATCGAGTACTATAACTGTATATTTATTCTAGAAAGTTGAGAAGGTGGAGATCATATATGAGTGAGAGAAAAACAAATTCATGTATCCAAGTAAATGTTTATAGGTTATTGTACATTTATTTGCAAAGATTATTTGAATTTCATTGCAAACAATAATAATGCAGTCGAGATTAGTGTAATCATATTCAAGGTAATGATTCTTTTGGAAGAAAAAAAGGTGCATATTTCAGGAAAGAATTCGCCCATTAAATAACGTACTAAACGAATATAAAAATTATATAATATTTAAACAAAGTTTATAGAAGACCTTAGTGGAGATTAAATTAATTTGTTAACTCGCTATGAATTTACACAAAAGATTATGTATTAATGTGCGAAAGCGACACCCGAAAATAGCAGCTAAAGTAAACATGAGAAATAATTAAATGCCACTAACAATATGGAAAATCTGATGGATGCACGTCGTTATATAAGGTATTCTCATCTGAAATAATTGTTACAAAAATCAACAACTCGGCATAGATATAAACATTTTCTTTTGGGGTCTTTAAAGATCCCACGCGCCCACTTAAGTTACGAAAGGCCACACGCCTACTTAAGGGCTAAATTATTATGAATAGCATTATAAGGCAAAATTATTATTTCGTATCGTAAAAGAATACAGTCACCCTTATAGCAGTATAATATAGTGCGTGTTGAATATGTTTACAGAATTCACCGCTACATGGTGGTGGCGCTGTATACTGGAAATTACAAAAAGTTAAATATCTCCGAAATGGATGGTTCTAAAAAAAATTGTTTCAAACAAAACTTGGAAGAAATATTATTCTCTACAACTTTGGTCCTCACGAAGATTACCAATAACGACGTTTTTAAGGAGATATTTGACGGAAACTGAAAAAAACCGATTATTTATAAATAATTCCTAAACAATAACTGCTATGAAAAATTGTTTGAAATTAAACATGTAGGAAATTATATTTTCTACATTTTTTGTAATAGTCAATGTATACAACAATGACGTATTATCGGAGAAATATTGCAAAAACCGAATTGGGTTTCAAATAAACCTCGACTTCCGGTTAAGCGGTATTGTCCAAAAACTAATCAATTCTTTGTGCTCATGTTGAAGTGTTATATATGAAGTTTGGTAATGATATGGCAAGTACTTTTTGAGTTAGAGTGCCCACAATCACATACATCCACACACATACATCAATCCGAAAATAGTTTAAACGTGTTCTAGGGACCTCAAAATGTATTTCCATTGAAATCTCAAAGTCGATTTTTTTCGTGATCACAATATTTTCCCTATACTACGTATGGCGAAAGTAAAAAATCTGATGTGGCCAACATGACTTTATTTGGGGTATAGATATTTAAATTATTATGAATAGCATTATAAGGCAAAATTATTATTTCGTATCGTAAAAGAATACAGTCATCCTTATTGCCATAAATTAGGTATATTTTGAATGTTTACAGAACTAATCCTAAATGGTGGTAGCGCTGTATGCTGGAAATTACGAAAAGTGAAATAACACCAAAATGGATGGTTCTACGAAAATTTGTTAAAAAAAGTTGGAAAAAATGTTATTCTCTACAACTTTGGTCATCAAAAAGATTAAAAATAACGACGTTTTAAGGTGATATTTGACAGAAACCAAAAAACCCGATTATTTATAAATAATTCCTAAACAATAACTTCTATGGAAAATTGTTTCAAATGAAAGTTGTAGGAAAATACATTCCCTATAACCTTTGTATAGAATTGTATATACAATATTGTTTTAACGGAGAAAGATTGCAAAAACCGAATCAGGTTTCGAATAAACCTCGATTTCCGGTTAACCGTTATTGTCCAAACACTAATCAGTTCTTTGTGCCCATACCAAAGTGTTATATATGAAGTTTGGTAACAATATGGAATGTACTTTTTGAGTTAGAGTGCCCACAATCACATACACACACACACAAAAACAGATATCATTCCTAAAATAATCTAAACGTGTTCTAGGGACCTCAAAACGTGTATTTCCATTGAAATCTCGAAGTCAATTTTTTTTGTGATCACAATAATTTCCCAATACTACGTATGGAGAAAGTACGAGCAATATATAAACTTAATAAACGTACCTCATGCAAATTGAAATTCATAGAAAACAATATAATGACACTTCCATGCATTTTTATTTATGAATCTGATGTATTTTTACTTTCTCAATGCGCAGTAATGGGAAAGTATTGTGATCACGAAAAAAGTCGACTTCGAGATTTCAATTTCGTTACGCATGTTACCTATTTTAAAATACCTACCTTGCCCCCGAATTTAAAATGGCAGATCATGTAGAAATAAGAGGTACAAATGCAAAGGGAAAGATATTAAAAGGAGTGAGACGTAGTTACGATGCAAATTTTAAACTTATCCTGATAAATTACGCAGAAAAAACAATAATTGTGATGCTAGTAGAAAATACAATATTTTGACTAGAATGCTTCTATTTTAATTTTTTACAACCAGAATAGCCTTCCGATGCAAAGTATTGTTATCGTGAAAAAATTCAACCTCGAGATTTTTACGGAAATATACGTTTTAGGTGTCGCTGAATCTGAAAAAGTGGTTTTTGCAATGCCGTCTGTCTGTTACTGGCTCTGGAGCCTAAACGGTAGAGCAAAAATGAATGAAATCTCATACTTAGGCTTTTTATCATACTGAGCAGAATATATGAAGAAATGCTTCATTGCTCAATAATTAAGAGTAATTTATTCTACGCATTTTTAACAACAATTCAATTTTCTCAGAAACGGCTCTAACGATTTTGATCAAATTTCGTACAGTTACTTGAGTATACATCTACAATAATACTATGTATTTCATTTTTCTCAATGAATGAATATAAGGCTAGTTTATTCTTGGGCAACTTTAACAAAAAAAACAGGCTAATACGATTTTCATTTTCTAAAGATAACTAAACGACGCATTAGTACCCATATATGAGAAAGTTTGTATAATGTACGTTGTACCGATTTTTTGTAGTTATGTCGGCCATAAAAAGGCGGTCGTCTTAGATTCAGGGTCGTCTTGGATTCAGGTAAATATGGTATGTAGTTTTTGATATATTTATATTGAGGAAATTTTTGTTTGACCATCATTCTAATTTACTTATTGATGCTTCTGTGTCTGTGATTAATTCTGTAAGCTTTGAGGATGCTATGAATTGAGAGATGTCATCAGCAATAATTGTTTCAACTCCTTTTGACTTAATGTTGCCAATATCATTTATATAAATAATGAACAGTAGTGGACCGATAACTGATCCCTGGGGAACCCCATAATTTATGTCTTTGTAATCAGAGGAGATGTAATTCTTCCAATCATCATTTATTTATGGTATTGTTACTTTTTGAGTTCTGTTGGTCATGAAGGACTTTACCCAATTTAGGGCATTACCCCTAATTCCCAAAGTGTGTAGTTTTTTGAAGAGTTGTGATTTACTGAGTCGAAAGGTTTGCGAAAATCATAAAAGATACTGAGAGCTTTGTTTTTTTGGTCAAGGGTGGAGTATACCTGTGATAAAAGATGAAATATGGCTGTTATGGTGGACATATTTTTTATAAAGCCATGTTGTGATGAATTTATGAGATTATGATTTTCCAAGAAAGTGATTAAACGATTTGTCATGATATTTTCAAATATTTTGGAGAACGATGATAGTAGGGATATTGGCCTGTAATTATCTGGATTTTGTTTATTGTTCTTTTTATGTATGGGAGTTATCTGGCTGTTTTTTAGTTTAGAAGGAATTATGCCTTGTGTTAGTGATTCATTTGTGATATGAGTAAGGGGATCAATGATATATAGCTTTGATTTCAAATAGTATTGATCCTGGAATTCTATCTTCACCTGCTGAATGTTTTCAGCCAATTTTCTTTAAAACTGTCTCCAGCTCTATTTTATCTACTGGCTGTAGATATATTGTGTGCATGTTAGATGTATTATTACTATCTAAGTGCTCAGAGGTATTGGTAGCTGGAACTTTATTTGGGGTTGTTTTTGGATGGTAACAGAACTGATTGTTGATTGTATTAGCTATTTCTAAAGGTTTTGTGATTATATTTTTGTCTAAAAGTAATTGGAAGTTCTCTGTTTGAGATTGTTTTGGTCGAGATGAATTTTTTATTATCTGCCAAGCAGATTTTGAAGTGCATGTGGCTTTAATGAGATGGTTATCAATGAATTGTTTTCTTGCTATTTTTATTTGTATTTTATATTGTTTTAATATAATGTAGTTTGTCATCAATGTATCATCGCTTGACAGTTTTGCTTTGGCATGAAGATCACATAAATATCTACCCATTTCTTTTAATTCTGAAGTGATCCATTTTTGCATTGCATTGTAGCATGTTTTTTGTTTCACTAATGGGAATGAGCAGTTGAAGTGGTATAGAAAATTTCATAGAAATTATTAAATTTATCATCTACTGTAGTTGCTTCATAGACAGTCTTCCACTCTGCATTTGAAAGTAGTTGTATAAAATTATTAATTTTATCCGGACTGTATAGTAATTTGTACTCATAAATCATAGTTTATTGTTTTCTGATGGAAGTTCTATGAGTTGTCCAAAATGATCTGAAAAGCCCAGGTCTAAGGTTTTACTTGACTATCTTGTGAGAGGATTTGTGATGAAAATATTATCAATTGTGGTACTTGAGGATGTAGTTACCCTTGTTGGAGAGTGGACTGTGGAAATCAAGTTGAAGGAGGATGTTAGATCTAACAGCAGCATTTTTTGGGAGTTTTGTGTTTGGTGGTCAATGTTAAAATCACCACAGAGAATGACACTGATATCACGAGTTACCATTTCACATAACATCTTTTCAAGGTTATATATAAAAACATTTATATCACTATTTGGAGATCTCTAAACACAAATAATAAGATACACTTTGAGCTTTGTTTTGTATTCTGCCGCAACACATTCAAACAATTTTTCAATGGATGACACTTTCACTGGTGTTATACCTTCCATTGACAGTCAAACCGACAGTTGCATAGCTATTGCTTTGGCTGTTTCTCTCCGCAAGAAGAAGGAAACAGTGCACAAAAAGAGATGGTTGAAGAAGCGACACCCATAAAAATCTCCTCTCTGAGTTGCGTTTCAATGAACCGAGTGACTACAGGAACTTTCTGCGAAATATTGTGCAATATTATTGTGGCTGCACACCTTTGGCACAATATCAATGAGGCACAACAATAAAATAAAACTAAATTTAATTATTTTAATATATTGTGCAAATCATGAATATCACCCACACACGGCCAATAATATTGACAATATCAAATATAGGCAGATAAGCAAATTAATGGTATGGCAATAACATAAAATTTTGATATGCCAACATACAAGAAAATTCAGTTATTGGTACTGACAAGAGATAATGTCTTGATATGCCAAAAAAATAAAACCTAATGTTCCATTAACTATATATAGTAAAATCTCAACCTTACAAACTCCCTTAGAACAAAGAACTCCATATAACAAAAATAATCGACGGTCTCAAAAAATTAACTAATAAAACTATACTCTATAATATGAACCTCCAATAATTACAAAACCTCCCAATTACAAAATAAAAATTGGACCTATTCCACTAAAACCAAATCTCCATATAGCAAAATTAAAAAAAGAATATTGTACGAGCTGTTGTAAAGTAAATATGTAGAATGAATCGCCTTTTCCTCACATTTTATTTCATAGTCAGGCCTGAAAAAATATCGTAGCATTATTCTAATATGTAAAAATATTTACCTAATTGCATTAATGTAATATATATGCGTAATTTAAAAAATTAGATAAACGTGTGTTATATATACTTTGAAATAATTTTAGGATGCAATCCTCACACACTTTTGTGCCCCTTCACATGTTAAAAGTTGCAAAATATAAGCTGGTATCACCGTACAGGAGCTCTCTTTCTTTTTGTTGACAGGGAAGTCCCGAGGGGAAAGACTTAACCCACAACTTCCTTCCGATTCAGGATCATTGGGGTATTTGCTCAGGTTTGATGTAGTTCATTCTCAAAAACTCTGCACTTTTTTGAAAGTTATACGTAAAAAATCCTAATACTCTAGAAATTACTTAAAATGATGTACGCTTATCTATTTTCATTGTTTTGTTTACCTCAATAGAACCACGTTTAGATTTGTGGTGATAGCAATTGTTTTTTGTTAATGCAATTAGTACATTTGTTAAATTTTATTTTGACATGACTTCAAAAAAAGAAGACAGCCCTTAAGTGGTGTTACGAAACGAAAACAGAAAAATCTCACGATTGAAAAAAAAGTGGAATTACTAAGAAAACTTGAAAAAGATACTTCATTGAAGAGACTTTGCGAACAATATGGCATTGGTAGTTCCACTGTGTATTACTTAAAGAAGAAAAAAAATGGAAATATTGAAATTTTATGCAGAGAATGATGCACCTAAAGCTATATGTAGCCATAAAACACTACACGTCCCGGGTAAATATTGTTGATAAGGTATTGTTTGAGTGGTTTCATCAGGGAAGAAGTGAAGGTGTATCTATTTCAGGCCTAATGCTAATACAGCAAGCGAAAATTTTTCACAATAGCAAAAAGAGTGGTAGAAGATGACATTGAAAACTTGGTTGATATTGACAATGTCATACTTCAGCTAACTGACATGAAATAGTCGAAATAGAGGACATGGTTTTGAAACCTGAGCATGAAAAAGATGGAGAAAATGACAGTGACGATGATAAAGAGGTATTTAAGGACAAACCTTTAATATATCGCTGTTGGTCACAGACACAATATCTGTTTTAGAACAATGCTCTTGCATTGGTTTTCAAGAGATTACATGTTTGTATTGAATACAAGATAAGCCTATGAAGGAAAAATGAAAATGCATCAAGCAAGATAGTTTGCCAGATCTGTTTAAAAGAAATTCTCACAATAATGTGTGATGAAAATAATGTTGTAAATGCATATTAGATATATGCTTTATTTCATGTTTGTTATTTACTTTTTAATAGTTCTTTCATAATTACTAGTTTTAGGGCATGTATAAGCAATAGCCTTTATTGATAATGGATTCACTTTTAATTGTTATTCATAATTTGAATTAAATAATAAATTTCCAAAAATGTACATAACTAAAGGATTTTTTATAAATTTTCAAAAATCTGACATTTCCAAAAATCTGGCAAATGCTAGGTCCTGAGGTTGCTGGGTTAATGAATTGAAATTAAATGCTCTATTTAAAAATAAAGACACTATGCCAAATATCTGTTTTATTCATGGTTTGGTCGAAAGTTATTGGGCACTCTCTTATAAATATGATTTATATAAAAGAAAGAATAAATAAATGTTTATATGAATAAATAACATTAAACAAAATATATAGCAAAACACCAATAAAAAATTTCAAACGATTGTCCAAATGAACAAAGATTACAAAAAGTTATCTCTTATGCAAATCACAAGCATGACAGCAATATGGTTTAACTGTTAAACATTATGTAACATTTTAATTTTTTTCAACGACATACTGACATCTGGCCTGTGAAAAAAAGGGATGCGCATCTTACACAGAATTTATTTATTTACCGACGTCATATTTTGGAATAAAGATATGCGATATATATATATATATACATATACCGTATTCACCTGAATCTAAGACGACCTTTTTTTCCAAATTTTCAGCTGTAAATATCAAGAGACGTCTTACATTCGAATACGAAGTATATTTAAGCATTTAATCAATGGTTTTTACAACAAATGGTATATTAGAGTAAACAATTCACAACAGCAAATTCAAGTACGTACATAACGAAGTGAAATAAATAAATAGTAATAACAATAAGAAAAACATGACGGGAATGATAATTATTTAGACTAATAATCATCGTCGACGATCATAACACAGACGACGTACTTTCATCTTGCACGTAATGGCAACCGCAATGTCAAAACAAATGAGAGCGGAAATCATTGGGATTCCCCTTTCAAACGACGCACCGCGATTCACTAAGTGTGACAGTAGTTTTGAGTTGTGCATTCTTGATTTAAATGCACAACCCTTAAGTTAAAATGACAGATCATGTTGAAGTACGTGGCATGAGTGCAAAGGGAAAGTTAACAAAGGAATTAGACGGAGCTAAGATACAAATTTTAAGCTGATCGTGATAAATTACGCCGAAAAAACTAATAACTGTGATGCGAGTAGAAAGTTCGGTGTATCTGAGGCAAATGTGCGTCGATGGAAACTCTCAAAACAGGAACTAGAAAATGCCAAAGCCACAAGGAAGTCGCTCAGTGGTCCAAAATTAGGCCGATTTCATGGCATTGAAGAAGAAGTAGTCAAGTTTGTGCGCACCATGAGGAAGAACGGTATGCCTGTTTCTACTGAAAGTATTATACTTAAAGCTAATGAAATTACTAGAGGACTTAATATATCATTGCAAGAATTCAAGGCCAGCAGAAGTTGGTGCGTGAGAATGATGCGACGAAATAATTTTTCTTTACGGCGACGAACTTCGCTGTGTCAGAAATTGTCAGAAGACTATGTAGAAAAACTTCTCGCTTACCAGAAATACATAATTGGACTTAGAAAAACCAATAATTACCTTTTGAGCCAAATAGGAAATGCCGATGAAACTCCGGTTTTCTTCGACATGCCATCTAATTATACTGTGAACGAAAAAGGTGCGAAGTCCTAATTAAAACTACAGGCAACGAAAAAATGCGAGTCACGGTAATGTTGGCGGTTTTAGCAGATGGGACTAAATTACCACCATATGTGATTGTAAAGCGGAAAACAATGCCTAAGAAACATTTGCCAAGTGGAATAATAGGTGTCAAGAAAAGGGGTGGATGACTAAAGAACTAATGAGAGATTGGTTACATGTGGTGTGGAATAGATGGCCAGGAGCTTTACTGAAACAAAGAGCAATGCTTTCACTGGATGCATTCAAGGACACTTATCTCCTGAAATTAAAAACATAATGAGTGCGATGAATATTGATCTTATTGTAATACATCGCAACTTCAAGTTTTAGATGTTGCTGTCAATAAGTGTTTTAAAAATAATTTAAAGGTTTTGTATTCTGAGTGGTTACAGGGTGGAACTCACACTTTAACACCAAAAGGAAATCTTAAGAAACCTGAAGTTGCAATGCTCTGCCAATGGATCAAGGCATCGTGGCAACAAATAAATGCAAAAGTAATAGTGAAAGGATTTAAGAAATGCTGCTTATCTAATGCCATGGATGGGAATGAGGATGATGTTTTGTGGGAGACTGATGATGAAGTTGAGAGTGATAAAGATAGTGAGCATGAGGAAAATAGTGAATGTTGCATAGACAGTGATGATGACTAACACAATAAAATGATTTTATGCAGCACTTGGATTGAAATGTTTTTTTGTTGTCCTGAAATGAGTATATTCTTTCAATGTATTTACTTTATTTTTAATGTTATCTTAAAATGAATGCTACCATTTAATTTGTTTGAAAACCTGAATGGTTCTATTTGTGATGTGATCTTATGATTTTAAAATGTTAAAAGACAATGACATTCAAGAAAAGTATAAGAGAAAATAAATATTTCACAAGATTTATAATTTCTGTAGTAATGAAGGTCAATTTGAGCTTTTTTCTGTTTTGGAATCATCAAAATGGGGGGTCGTCTTAGATTCAGGGTCGTCTTGGATTCGGGTGAATACGGTATATATATATATTTAGGGCAACTAGGTGTCCATAAATGCATCTCCATAATTCATCACGAAGCAACTCCTCAATTTTCAAAGACAACCTCGACTCCTTCTTTCAGAAAGCTGCAGAAGAACTCACAGCCAACCGCAATAGAATTCTCCATAAACTTTCACTTCATTGCACCTGCCACCTCCAACAAGGGTTACCCCTCCCCTTCATCCCAGCTGGTGAGTTCAACGCACCTCCCCCACCCCTCCTCACCCAAAGACCGTGCCTAGCGGACCTTTTGGGAATCCCAACCCCACCCCCACTGCACACCCTCAACAGGCCCCCCTTTGTTTCAAACCGCCAACAGCGGAGACCCCTTTCCCAGCAAACCCCCACCTCCTCTAGCACCTGAAACTCCTCCCAGCCAGATGACGTCCTGAACCTCTCATCCCACATACTCACCCCTGCCAAGAATGCACTTCTTTCGTGAGGCCTTTCCTTCTGCCCTACCACCAAATTTGACCACATTTCCCTGCTCGCCGACATACAAGCCTTTATCCGCCTACTTTGCCTCAAGGTCACCCCACCCTAAACCAACCTCTCTTCTACCCCAGACGCACTCCCACAATCTCTTTCCGCCTTTAAACCCCCCTCTCAATATATCCCACCCTCTCTCCCTCTACACCACCCCGTCGAGCAATATTCCAATTACCTCACACACAGAGTCGCCCAGCCCGATTTTTCTGACCTCCTCAACCACCATGACAATTGGCGAAAGCAGAAAGACACGCCATCTCGACGCTTAAACGGAACCACGACATTGTAATTCTCCCCGCAGACAAAGGGGCGACCACGGTAGTAATGGACCGCTCCCATTACAACAAAGAAGCCCTCCGCCAACTATTCGACCAAACCTTCTACCTCCCTCTCCCCTCCAACCCCACCAATCGTCATTCCTCTGAAATAACCACTTATCTGCGGACAAGAAGGTCTTCCCGATTCCACCATCTCCGTTATGATTCCCAACAAACCCCATACCCCTACCTTCTTCCAAAAATCCACAAACCTAATATCCTCGGCCGTCCCACAGTTGCCAGCTACAACTCTCCCACGTAACGCATCTCTGCCTTTGTTGACTCCCACCTACAACCCCTCATTTGTCAAATCCCCTCTTTCCTCCAAGATACCAACCACTTCCTTCAACGCCTAAAATCTCTCCCCTCCCACCTAACACAATCATGACAACAACAGACATCTGCTCCCTTTATACTAACAGCCCCCACCACGATGGACTGTCAGCCCTGAAAAATCCCTTGACTCAAGACCACCTGATGCAAGACCCTCCTCCCACTTCCTAACGAAGCTGGCGGAAATAGTGCTCTACAACAACAACTTTACCTTCGGACGGCGCCACTACCTACAAATAAAAGATACGGCGATGGGCACTCGCATGGCGCCCTCATACGCCAATGTCTTCCTAGGTGAATGGGAGGAACGTTTCCTCGACGTACACCCCAGACCACTCCTGTGGTTGAGGTATATCGTCAACATTTTCCTTCATTGGACACATGGACCCGACTCACTCCAATCCTTTTTACAGCGCCTCTCTTCCCACCCCACACTCTCCTTCACCTACCACTCCTCCCCCACCAGCATCATCACCTTCTTGGATGTCGACCTCTCCATCTGAGAAAACCAAATCCACACCAAAGTGCATTTAAAACCTTCCAACCGCCTTCAATATCTCCACTTCCACAGCTGCCACCCCCTCCACACCAAAACTTCAATCCCCTACGCCCTAGCTCACCGAGGACGGAGAATTTGCTGAAACAAAGACTCACTTTCCGTGTACTGCTCTGTCCTCGAAAATGCTTTCTTCCAACGCGGATACCCGCCGGACCTGATTCGGGACCAAATCCGACGGGCTGTCGCACCCAGCACCCCTGACCTACACTGGAACCGCCCTGCAACCCCCGACTCTACCCCCCAACTCACCCTAATCACCACCTTCTATCCCGGCATCCACGATACCCCAAAAAAGCATCCTAAAAGCAGCCCACCCAATCCTCACTTCCTCCCCCAACCAGGTCTCCTTCCCCACACCCCCAATCCTCTCCTTCCGCAGACCTCCCAACCTTGCCAACATCTTGTGGAGAAAAGAACCCCCATCACCCACTCCTCTGCATCCTGCAGGGTCCCACACCTGCCGCAGACCACGATGCCTAACATGCCCTATAAACCCACCCTCCAACTCATTCTCAAACCCCACCACCAACATCACCTACCCCATAACATCCCCTACCAACTGTACCACCCGCAACGTCATCTACCTACTAACCTGCACCCAATGCCCCGCCTTTTACATCGGACTCACCAGCAATTCCCTCAACATTCGCATGAACGGCCATCGCAACAGCGTTAGTCTTAAATGACAGCTACCCGTGGCTGTTCATGCGAATAACCACAATATCAGTTTCAATGTTTGTTTCATGGTGAGAGCCATCCGCGCCCTCCTGGACGACGCTTTCGCCCCCCAACTCCGTCAATGGGAACTGGCCCATATCCAAATCTTAAACTCTTTCTCTCCTCCCGGCCTCAATATCCGTTAATATTTCCTTCTTTCCACACTCTCTTTCCCCTCTCCCCCTTCTACATCCTCCAATCCCCGACCTTTCCACGCTCCCTTCCCTTCCACCCCCACACCTTCACCCCAGTGTCACTGCCATATCAGTTGTGTCTCTCTTGTGCTGACGAAGGGATCATTCCGAAAGATCTAACCTCTACAAATGTGTCTCTCCAACACCCCAGCGGCTCTACTTCCGGTAAGTGTTCGCTGGGTTTCCTTCAATACCTAGTTGCCCTAAACATCCTTATTTACCTTTCCTCTTCCGTAGTATATATATATATATATATATATATATATATATATATGTGTGTGTGTGTGTGTATATATATAAACAAATCTTCGTGTAAGATGCGCATCCCTTTTTACTTTCTCCATACGTAGTAATTGGAAAGTATTGTGTTTATGAAAAAAATCGACTTCGAGATTTCAACGGAAATACACGTTTTGAGGTCCCTAGCACAAGTATAGACTATTTTTGGAATGAAGTCTGTGTGTGTGTCTGTATGTGATTGTGGGCGCTCTAACTCAAAAAGTACTTGTCATATTAACAGCAAATTTCATATATAACACTTTAGAATGAGCACAAAGAACTGATTAGTTTTTGGACAGTACCGGTTAACCGGAATTCAAGGTTTATTCGAAAGCCAATTCGGTTTCTACGATATTTATTCGATAATACGTCATTATTATATACATTGACCATTACAAAAAATGTAGAAAATATAATTTCCTACATCTTTAATTTCAAACAATTTTCCATAGCAGTTACTATTTAGGAATTATTTATAAATAATCGGTTTTTCGGTTTCCGTCAAATATCTCCTTAAAAACGTAGTTATTGTTAATCTTCCTGAGGATCAAAGTTGTAGAGAATAATATTTGAAACAATTTTCCATAGCAGTTATTGTTTAGGAATTATTTATAAATAATCAGTTCTTTCGGTTTCCGTCAAATATCTCCTTAAAAACGTAGTTATTGGTAATCTTCTTGAGGATCAAAGTTGTAGAGAATAATATTTCTTCCATGTTTTGTTTGAAACAAATTTTCGTAGAAGCATCCATTTTGAAGATATTTAACTTTTTCGTAATTTCCAGTATATAGCGAATTCTGTAAACATATTCAAAATATAATTTACGGCAATAAAGACGACTATTATTTTACGATACAAAATAATAATTTTGCCTTATAATGCTATTCATAATAATTTAAGTATCTATACCCCAAATATGGAGAAAGTCATGTGTTGGCCAAATCAGATTTTTTTTCACTGGCATTTTGGGAAAAATGGTGCGCGGAGTACACGTGAACATACCATAATTAACTTTATTGAAGATTTGACATGTATCAATGGTTAAAACAGAAATCTACTTGACTTTTGTGAATTTGTGTTATTTTCTGCACTTATTAATAAGGGTGCCAAAGAACTGGGTAGTGCCAATCAACTGTAGCGTTTCTCCTACGTAAAGCATTACAAGAATTGGGATGTAATAGCAGCAGTGACATATTAAGCAAAGAAGGAAGAAATATTTAAGACAATATTTTCTCTGTTATCATTGCTCCCTGGGACCATTTTTAAATTATGTAATGGGATGAGGGGAGGAAGGTGAGACAAACTGTTATGATTTTTTATGGAAAGGGTAGCGGTTGCTGATGCCAATCTGTTTGCCTGTCTGCCATATAATTAATAAAATTAAAATGAAAACAGAAGCAGAAGGATGTTATTCCATACTAAGCCAGAGGGTGCTTAAACAATGAGTATCTGTTTTCTTTAGTATACATATATTTCTGTAGAATAAATTATGTATGCATAAGATAATAATATCATTACGCAAAAGCAGAAGGTAGATCAAGAGGAAAGCAGAAACTCCTCCAGGTCTGAGAGTAATGCTCAGCTTCAAAAAACAACCGGCATTGAGGCACAAATCTGTCAGACCCTAATCTGAGGTCAATCAACCTCTTCTTTTGTCTAGCATAATCAACATTGCTCTACATGACTCAGCAGCTCATGAGAAAAGAGTGACATTAATCATAGCATCAGAACTCTCTGTGAACTCAAAGAGCAAGTGAAAAAAGATGGGCTTTCCATTGGTTGAAGCAGAGTCTATCAGTTTGTTCTTCCTTGTAAAATCTTCAGTACACAAGGGAAGTGTCAATTTAGTCACGATTCCGGTCAAACTTCTGAAAGCTCAGAATGAGAATCATTCAAGCCATAGGAATGAAAAGTTTTTCATTGCCACTATGAAGCATTTGGAAGAACTTGCCTCATTCTTAGGACCTAATGAAGCTTGCTTTATTAGCCAGGATAACAGTGACTCAGAAGCAAGCTGCTATTATGATGCACACTGAGTAGCATGTCAGTCTTCCTGATCAAAATTTGCTATGTTTGTCTATGTTTGAATCGAGATAAACAGACAAACGACATTATTAAGGATGAAATTGAGATTGTAAAGTCCCTTCTTACATTTAAATTACAAATAGGTGAGAGCATTCAAATATGCTGGACCTCACCAATCGACTCCTCTTCCTACAGCTGTAGAGATCTTCATTGGACATTTTCTCTGTCTGCAAGTCAAGCAATTCGCTCACATTATCTTCATCTACTTTGTCGAAGCTGACACTTGTGGCCATGTCAACAATTTCACGTCTTGCATTAGCAACATCTTCTCCCACTGTGCAGGCCCTGAAATTGTTGACAGCCTTGGGCCAAATTTTCCACCAAACTCCATTCATACACTTTTGAGTGACCTCATCCCATGCTGCATAGATTGCTTCTTTAATATTGAAGCTTCGCCAGAACTCCTTAATAGTAGGCTTATATTAGTTGTCTGAATTTTTTATAAGCCTGGAGAAGCTTCAGCAAAGATAGTGGGTTTTAAAGGTGCCAATTATGCCCTGATCCATTGGCTGTATGAGGGACGTGGTGTTTGAAGGCAGAAATAACATCTTCATTTCTATGTTGAGATCAGCAAGGTTTGGGAGGAGCCAAGGAGCATCATTTATTTATTTATTAACAATTATCCAAAAACAGCCAGACTTGGTTTTTTACAGTAGATATTATAAAACGTGAAGAAAATAACATTATCAACAGTAATAGTCAACTCTAACAACAATGAAAAGTAAATAAGATGTTAGATGAAATTATGACGGTAATGGGCTGTGAATGACTACTGGCTAGTTTCTCATTAGTGTGGAGTTGTATGAAGAAAAGGATGGAAATAGGTCAAGAGAAAGATTGATGGATGATAAGGAGTTAAAAGGATTGTGGAATACGGTAAAACAAGAATCTTTGAGATATGGAGAGATGGAATTTGGGCTGATAAAGTCTGGAGTAGTTACGAGTATGGCAGAGAAGGAGGAGGTGATATCGGTTGATCTGCAGCAGCCATTAATTGCAAGGTAAAGGAATTTCAAATTGGCAGTTTTGCATCTGAAAGCAATGGAGGGTGGAAAGAATTTAATTGTACGATAAGATGAGGAGATTAGGGGCATGATATCAAAACTATTGTGAGGAAAAATTTTAGTGGGTGATTAAGGAGACTGAGGGAGATGCTGTTGAACATATGGGGGAAGAATACTCAACAATGGGTAGAACACAGGTGGTGAAAATGGATTTGAGAGCAAGGGGGTCCTTAAGTTTCAAGAATCTATGGAGGAGGCCAACTATTGACATGGCCTTGGATGTGGTTTTGTTTATGTGGTCAGTAAATGTGAGTGAATCTAGGAGAAGAAGAATTTTGAAACAAATGTTTTCTCATTCGTAATATACTCTCAATTCCTGATGAAGATGACTCCTGAAATAATCTGTGAAAACAGCTGCACTAATCCATCTCTTATTATTATTGTACCACATTACAGGAAGATGTTTTGAGTAACCTTCAAGTGCCCTTGGATTCTCAGAATGGGAGACTATTAAGAGTTTGACTTTGTAGTCTCCTTGAGTACTGCCACCTAACAGCAACGTAAATCAGTCCTTAAGTAGCTTTGAAGCCAGTTGCTGATTAAAAAGGTCAATATTTATTTACAGTAATTCTCCATTTATGCGAGGGTTACGTTCTGTGAAAACCTCGCATAAATTGAAATCGCATATATCGAATGCATTAACATATAGAGAAAAGGGGGTTGCGTGCATCAACATAAACTATAATGTCTCAAATGCATTTTAACTACATTGAAATCATGTTAATACATCAGAAATATGAACACATACATTGACAGAAAGATTATTTTATGCATTTGGGACATTATTTTTACTAAAATAAATCAACACTCACCAAGATAAGCAGTCAGTCTGGCTCCGGGGGATGAGATTGTGGTTGTAGTGGTAGATGTTTACATATCAGAAGAGGTGGGTGCAGGGTCATCTGGGTCAGAATCATCCAAACCAGGCAGGGTTACATCAATGAGAGAAACTTCTTCTATGGGGCTGTTAGCAGCAGACAGCACCAGTGGCAAAAGTGAAGGTGTTGAAGATGATCCAGGTTCACTTCCAGGAAGGAGGGTTGACGTTGATGGTCCTGGTTCAGTAGCAGTTGGAACAGGAGAGGCAGACCGTGGTCTGAGGTATTGCATCATACTGGTCTGCCTTGCCAGTTTTTGTTTCTGAGCATAGATTTCCTTGTAAGGCCTAAGGATGTTGTCAAGACCGCGCTTAAACTGCAGGCTTCTCTCAAAAATTGGGTCTTCATCTAAAAACTGTTGTGCAATGTTATCCAACTGCGAAAATAATGATGCCAATCTCTTCATATTCAAATCTTTCACTTGGAGAACTTCACCCTGCTCTTCTTCTTCTTCTTCCTTCTGTTTCTGGGTCATGTCCATCAGATCATCAACATTAAGTTCATCATGTGAGTCAATTAACTCCATCACATCATCCCCTTCCATATCAGAGAAGCCGTCTCCACCTACCTTCTGTCCAATCTCCACAATGTTACACACTGTCGCTGAGAAACTAGGGAAACCTTTGAAGTCATCAATGATGTCTTTCCACAAAGTCTTCCATGATGCATTCAATGTCGATGTCTTGACTTCTTTCCACGATGCTTGAATATTGTCGATAGTACCCTTGATGTTGTAGCATATCCACCACTCCTGAATTGTAGGCTTACTCCCTGGGTTATCAAAATCGTCGGCGTCTTTAAGGACCTGGGACATGGTCCTGCACAGGTAATATGCCTTGAAAGTTGATATGACTCCCTGGTCTTGTGGCTGGATCAGAGAAGTTGTGTTTGGGGGCAAGAACAACACACGAATGTTAGGGTTGATGTTTTTCAAGTGTTTAGCATGGCCAGGTGCATTATCAAGGATGAGTAACACTTTAAAAGCAAGGTTAGTTTTCCGACAATATTTCTCAGTTTTAACGGCCGGGTTAGACTGGTAGGTAGTGTGCCTGCCTTCTAACCCAAAGCTCGCGGGTTCGAATCCCGCTTTGGGCGATTCGTCTTGGGGTTTTTCCCTAACTGCAGACAAGCTTCAAGTTGTCTTTGCAGGGAAGGCATCATTAAAAAAAAAACTGCAAAATGATTCGTTAACCAATCCTCAAAGACTTGGCCAGTTACCCAAACCTTTTTATTTGCTTTCCAGTGCACGGGTAGCATGTTCTTGCTTAAGCCTTTCAGTGCACGGGGATTTTGAGAGCAGTAGACCAGTAGAGGCTTCATTTTGCAGTCACCTGCTGCACTGCCACATAGCAGCAGCGTCAGCCTATCTTTAGCTGCTTTAAATCCAGAAGCAACTTTCTCTTCTTTGCTGATGTAAGTTATGGATGGCATCTGCTTCCAACACAAGCCAGTTTCATCCGCATTGAACACTTGCTTGGGGTGGTTCCATTTTCTTCAATGACTGCTTTTAATTCTTCAGGAAACTTGCCAGCAGCTTCATGATCAGCACTTGCAGTTTTTCTGGTAATTTTCAAGTTGTGCAGGTTTTGGCGTCTAATAAACTTATCCAACCATCCTTTATTTGCTAGAAATGGCTTAGGTTCAGCAACACTTTCCTCTTGAGAAAGACGCTCATATCTCTTGAGAGCTTTGGACCTAAGCGCCAGGTTGTTAAGACTTGACTTCTTTGTTTCGTGTTCAATGTAGAGCGAGAGCATTTTTTCCATCTTCTCCATTAGTGGGTTTCTAATCTTCATGGTTATCTTGTCAGACAGTGGTGTAAAATGAACGACAGCAGTATGAATTTTGTCAGTATTCTTCTTTATGTTCCGTATTGTTGACTCACCCAGGTTGAATGCACGCCCAAGTGCCGATGACCCTTCACCAGCATCAGCGCGTCGTAAAATTTCTAACTTCATTTCTAAAGTTAGAGAGGTTCTCTTCCGTTTATTTACTGCTCCATCAGTAGTAGAAGCACTTGCAGGACATTTGGAATCCATAATAACCAATAAGATGACAGCAAGGTGCAATAAACAGGATGGTAAGTGATATATCCGTGGTGCACAATAGCACAGATCCACACAGCACAATGCCTACTGCGAGACTAAATGGCCCTTCTTCTTGTATACCACAACACCTCCCAACTTTGTGGGAAATTCCCATGAAGTGGCAACACTGCAGCGGGACAATTCCAGCATGAGACCAGCCTGTGCACGTAGTGGCACACGCACTGTGGCGGGAAAGCAGCAGGTGCGGGAGCATTCATTCACTTTGTGCTCCACTGCACAGAATCGCATAACAGCAAAATTTTCTCGCATATAACGAGCATCTGGGAGAATTTCTCTTGCTCGCATATTAGCGAAATCGCATATGCGGAACTCGCATAAATCAAGGAGTTACCGTATTTTGACGAAATCTTTGAACTTAGAAAGGGGACACGGACAGACAACTTAACTTCTATGTTTCATAAGAACCTAACACAAGTGGATATTCACTTTTTATTATTAATTTGATGTTATCATCATAAAGCTGTGTTAAATTAATTGTCATTTTTTATCTTTTTCCAAAATATTGCATTGATTATTATTAGAATATAAAATGAAATTATAAAATTACTCAAAATGAAATAATAATTTTACAATATCTCTCTATATTATAAAATCATACTGGTCATCATGTTGCGTAACGCTCTAATTTTATGAATAACCCGATTAGAAATAAACTTAGAAACTTGAAATTTCTCATGATTTCAGTGTTGATGAATCTTTACGTTATGACAAAAAAATTTCGAAAAAGGTCACAGCTTCGACTCCAGAGGATAAATGTCGTTTCCCATAAGATAACACTAGGGTTGCCAACCTCTGGCTTTCGGACCAGAGATCTCTAGGTCATCGCCATAATCTCCGGTCTCCAGGTGAGTTGCACAAATCTCCAGGTTCAATTTCGATTGCAGCAGAAAGCCCTTTTTATGACTTTTATGCATTTTTTAATAAATGATCCGAATTAAGATAGTTTGCACTTTAATTTCCATTGTATTTTGTTTTATACAAAAAACAAATTGACGATGCTCTTACAATATCATTAATTAGTGATATTTAAAAAATAAACAATGACTTTTAATCATATGTCCTAAAATCATGAGTGCCTTTAAGAATATTGAATATATTTATCATTACATTTAATTCCGCTTGGATTACTTCTTAAGTTTCCAGGTTTCGAGCGAACTCCCGGTTTATGAATATCTTAAAGTAGGCAACCCGTAACAACTCCCCGGTTCATGAAGATCTAAAAGTTGGCAACCCTAAATAACACTTAAAAATCGCCTTTTTGGTTTGAAGGCTTTCATTCTTTTACTCTTTAAAATATCTTCAAATTAAGTTATTGACAGGAAATTTGCACTAAAACACATCAAAATGAATGAGGATTCGTATTCTTACTGTCGAATACTCAATCTCATTCGAATTCGCTCATATTTTGAATTTATACTCAAGTTTTGGTAATTTTTTTAACAAATCAATAATAAGATTCCATGGTTACCGTTATTGTTGCAATTTCTGTGCATATGCACTTAAATAATGGCTTAAAGATCGAAAATAAGATTAAAACTTGCTCAAAATGACCGATGATATGAATTTAATGCAAATAAATTGACGCAGTATTCATGTTAATTATATTTTTTATCTATATTACTAAAATCCTATTTCTGGTTGTCTCTCTCTCTCTCTCTTTAACGTTATATACCACAGCCCTTTTTACTCTCCGAGAATTTCAGCCAAGTTTATTTTTTATTGAGTTATTCAACTAATTTTCATAATTTGTTAATTAAAAACCAAACATACATCTCTTATAAAATATATTCATTAAACTCATACTCAAAACATATTCCCATTAAATTAATCTAAATCCAATAGGAGCGAAGAAACAGTGAGCAAAGGGGGAGTGGGGTTGGCGATCGTCAGCGAGCAGGGGGCTTGCTCCCTAGTAATCATATATTATTGGTGATCATGGGGTGAAGGAATTTCAGCAAGATGTAAGTAATTTTCCTAAATCAGCAACAATGAAGTTTCCCCAGATTACAGATGATTTTATCATCAAAAAATCTGATGTGGCCATCACATGACTTTCTCCATATTTGGGGTACAGATATTTAAATTATTATGAATAGCATTATAAGGCAAAATTATAATTTTGTATTGTAAATGAATACAGTCATCCTTATTGCCATAAATTATATTTTGAATATGTTTACAGAATTCACAGCTACATGGTGGTGGCGCTGTATACTGGAAATTACGAAAAAGTTAAATATCTTCGAAATGGATGGTTCTATGAAAATTTGTTTTAAACAAAACTTGGAAGAAATATTATTCTCTACAACTTTGGTCCTCACGAAGATTACCAATAACGACGTTTTTAAGGAGATATTTGACGGAAACCGAAAAAACCGATTATTTGTACATAATTCCTTAACAATAACTGCTATGGAAAAATTGTTTGAAATAAAAGATGTAGGAAATTATATTTTCTACATTTTTTGTAATGGTCAATGTATACAAAAATCTGATGTGGCTAACACATGACTTTCTCCATATTTGGGGTATAGATATTTAAATTATTATGAATAATATTACTAGGCAAAATTATTATTTCGTATCATAAAAGAAGACACGTCCTTGTTGCCATAAATTACGTATATTTTGAATGTTTACAGAATTCACCGCTACATGGTGTTGGCGCTGTATACTGGTATTAAGATAAAGCGAAATATATCCGAAATGGATGGTTCTACGAAAATTAGTTTCAAACAAAACTTGGAAGAAATATTATTCTCTACAACTTTGGTCCTTACGAAGATTACCAATAGCGAAGTTTTTAAGGAGATATTTAACGGAAACCGAAAAACCTGTTATTTATAAATAACTCCTAAACAATAACTCCTATAGAAAATTGTTTCAAATGAAAGTTGTAGGAAATTACATTCTCTATAACGTTTGTATAGAGTTGTATATACAATAATGATGTTTTAACGAAGAAATATCGCAAAAACCGAATCGGGTTTCGAATAAACCTCGACTTCCGGTTATCCGTTATTGTCGAAAAACTAATCAGTTCTTTGTGCTCAGGCTAAAGTGTTATATATGAAGTTTGGTAACGATACGGCATGTACTTTTTGAGTTAGAGCGCCCACAATAACATACACACGCGCGCTCACACACACACACCCACCCAGCCACACCCACGCACGCACGCACACACAGAGACATCATTCCGAAAATAGTCTAAACGTGTTCTAGGGACCTCAAAACATGTATTTCCGTTGAAATCTCGAGGTCGATTTTTTTCATGAATACAATACTTTCCCATTACTACGTATGGAGAAAGTAATAATACCGTATTATTGGAGAAAAACTGCAAAAACCAAATTGGGTTTCGAATAAACCTCGACTGTTGGTTAACTGGTATTGTCCAAAAACTAATCACTTCTTTGCGCTCATGCTAAAGTGTTATATATGAAATTTGGTATTAATATGACAGGTACTTTTTGAGTTAGAGCACCCACAATCACATCAATCCATCCATACACACACACACGCGCGCACGCACGCACGCACACACACGCACACGCGCTCGCGCGCGCACACACACACGCACACACATACACATACATACATACATCATTCCAAAAATAGTCTAAATGTGTTGTAGGGACCTCAAAACGTGTATTTCCGTTGAAATCTTGAAGTCGATTTTTTTTGTGATCACAATACTTTCCCATACTTCGTATGGAGAAAGTAAAAATGTAAAAATTTTCATGTTCAAAAGAAATCTGTGCATCAAATCAACATTTATTCGAAAATTGACAGTAAGAAAGTGAATTTTCATTCTTTTAGGCACTCTTTGGTTTAAATCCCAAGGTTGTACAATTGTTTTCAGTAATTTTAAAGTGCAAACCAAATATATTCTGCACATTTTCCCATGTTATTCAAATGGAGGAATTAAATTGTCCTGGAATTGAACTCGGGTCTTGACCCATAAGCCTCTTTAGGTGTCAGTCTATTTAAAACTGAAAGAATGTTTAAAATTTATTTTGCCGTTTCTGAGTTACAGCAAACCCTCCTCCAATGCGTGTTACTCCAGCACAGATTCGCTTATACGCTCAAAAATAAATGTGACCAATTATCTGCCAAATGCAGAAAATATGAATATGCGCGGTTCACCAAATACACAAGTATGCATGCTCTAGAACTTTATAAACGGTACCTGGGTACCTCTTAAATTGCCCATTAGTAACCTAAAAATCTCTGCATTAACATCGTTGCTGTTTTCATAGAACTCAAACAAGACAAAGTAACAATATTTTCATTTGTTTGGTGAATACTCTCCTCTCCCTCAGTCTTGTTTAAGCTGTGACCGCGTTAAATTGAGTGGAATCAAAATTTAAAGCATCTTCAAGTGGTAGTGAGTTAAAGATAAGCCGCAAAGTTTTGAATTATCTGAGAAAATTAAGATCTTAATAAATTACAACACTGCTTGACTGTAGCATCGTTATACTGGGAATATGGGTTGAATGAGTCTACTATACGTACGATCAGGAAGAGTGAAGAGAAAATATGTGCAAGTGTTAAGCCTTCTGCCCCTTTAAGTGCATACAATATAGCTTGGGCTTTCCATATATGTGTATAAAAAATATCTACATATTTAGGTATTTATCAGAGACTTCACGCAACCGCGTTCATGTGAATCCCATAAGGTATTAACCTTTATCTGCCGAAGGGCATGCCAGTGTGCCGGCAATTATGTGGAGCTATCTGCCGAATGGCATGTTTACTTCTGATGCCGCTCATGGATGTTGTTTTTGTCATAGAATTGAGATGGATAGACGAGATGAAGGACCAGACACCCCTCTAATCGTCATCCTCTCATAAGACCGGAAGTCTTAAGAATTAGAGGAGGGAATGCAAATAATGCTCGAGTCATTTTCTCAAACTAAGCCTCCGCTGCAGGACCCTCCCTTGCATCCCAAAGAGATTCAATAAACTGAGCCCAGTGACTCAGATCAAACCATAAGGTCCTTTTGTCATTTTCTTTTTTATTTTGTGTATCTTGGTTTTCCAAACTGTCCTGCTCATTCGTTTTGAGAACAAGAAACAGAGCAGAGAGGGTTCTAGGGCTGTTCCTGCTCAGGCAATACCAAGGGAGAGACCTAGTGCTACCGACAACCAAATTAAGCATTTAGAGGCTAAGGCAAATAAACATTGGTCGATTATGGGAAACCGCATGAGATGTCTTGTGTGTTCTTCGAAAGACAAATAGACGAGGACGAAATACAAATGCAAGGTGTGTGATGTGGGTCTGTTTGTTGCACCTTGCTTTGAGGAGTAACACACCAGTCCAAGCCTCCAGAGGACAAAAAACACAGATTGTCATCAGTTGTACAGTGAATAGGAAATTTACAGACAAAAATGTCAGTAAAAATAGTCAGTTTTATTTATTGTTTTATATTATGTTTGTGGGGCAGTATGTTATTTTGACATATTTCTTTCGCATAAAAAGGAGAAAGATGTGATTCTTCATTATTTTTACAATGAAATGTTTTTATTTGAATATTTTATCACCAATAGTTCATGAGATACGAGATATTTTCAGAAAACATACACAAAATATATAAGTGGCCAAAATCCAGCAGTGGGACCCTCAACTGTGTATTTAAATTCCGGCACTTAAAGGTTAAGTTACTTCAACATGGATATGCCCAAGACGGCGTTCTCGAGGAACGTAACTCCCACAATGGAGGGGGGCCAACTGCATACGACATTCTTTGGGATTTGAATACAAGGGCAGAAATATTCAGATTACCAAATAGAAGCTAATACAAAAGTTATTACAAATATGCTTTACTCAGTATAGTATAACTTATAGAAAATGTTCTTAATGAATATGAATCTCACCATTCCTGTCTTCTGAATCACTGGATTACCATCAGTACTCTCTTCAACCTGAATGACAAAAAATATTAGGATTGTTATAAATCAAGCAAAGTTACTGTTATTTTAATATACAGTAAAACTCCATTATAACATGGGTTTCGGGAGACAGAGTGTACACCCGCATTATCGGCAACCCACAGTATTTCGGGAAATTTTGGAGGAGATAATTTTTTTTAAATGTGCAAGTATATGCTTTATAACAAATTTAATTGCAAAATGCTATAAAAACTGATATCGTATTTTGATTTAAATGCATAACTTACTTTAATCGGTGTTTTTAAAATAGTCCGATATTTTCCTTTGGCGTGAGAGCTGGTGGTGTTTCTTCGTCACATACGTCTTAATATGTTGCAAATGTAAAAGAAGAAGATGATCACAATCACTCTGGTCTCTCTCCATCCAATTCATCACTTCACTGATATTATCCAATACTTTGCTTATTTTAAGGGTCTCAAGCTCACACCTCTCTTCGCTCTCGCTCTCATCTTTCTGTCATTCTCTTCCACGGTTCTGGACTTCAGCTACAGTTTCTTCATCATTCTTATAGACAGTGACGGGAGTTTCATCATCTTTGCGAACCCAGGCCCACAGATCATTTACCTGTAGTCTATCATCAAAAGCATTGGTAGCTTCACGCCCATCTTTTTACGTAAAACCCAAAAACTCTTCTTCATCTTCGACACTATCGCCTGCTATAGCGATGCACTTTGAACAGAAATTTTGAATTGTCACAGAACTTCCATGCCAATCTGGTACTGTAGGCCATATTCTTCGGTGTACCTGTTTTCAGGAACTGTGGCACTTGCAGTTCTGAGTTTACGACATCAGTGAGCAATTCCCGCCAATAGTACGCTTTAAAGGCTCGGATAATGCCTAGGTCCAAGCGCTGGATAAGTGCAGTAGTATTTTTTGGTAAAAACATGGCTACTATTTTTCCATCTCTTGATTTCAGAGAATCAGGAGGAGGTT